>CM077016.1:42233435-43483435 GCA_039090855.1 Macrothele yani | reverse complement strand
GGTTGACGTAGACGGCATGTGTCTTACCTCCAACCATTTTGAGTAGGAATTTACAAGGATTATGGAATTTTGTCCGTGGTATTGTCCAGCGAAATCAATGTGCAGATGAGACCAAGGTTTAGTCGTAACTTCCCAAGGATGAACAGGAGCAAGAGGTGGAAAATGTCTAGTTTCTTGGCATTGGGCAGTCATTCACATGATGTGCAATATGATCTTCCATGTGCGACCACCACACATATGAACGTGCAAGAGCTTTCAT
Source organism: Macrothele yani (assembly GCA_039090855.1). Classification (NCBI taxonomy): domain Eukaryota; kingdom Metazoa; phylum Arthropoda; class Arachnida; order Araneae; family Macrothelidae; genus Macrothele; species Macrothele yani. The sequence goes on along the minus strand of CM077016.1, from coordinate 43,483,176 downwards.
TCGCTCAATACCTGGATGAGCAAGATGCAATTCTTCCAGAATGCGCTGGTATTCACATGTAGGTATGACTACACGATTTCCCCATAACAAGCAATTTTTATGAACAGAAAGGTTTTTTTTCTTGGAGAAGAAGATACAGAAATCAGGAGACAGTTTTCCTTCAGGCCATCCCCTCAACACCCAGTTGAGAGAACATGTGATAGAATTGGACCTCGAAGTGTCATTTTAGCAATTTCACTAGCTTGTAATGGAGGATTGTCTAAATCTTTTGTAAACAACACTTCAAGTGGAGGTGGAATTTCACAATCTGGAATTTCTTGAGGTAATCTACTTAATGCATCAGCATTTTGAATTTTCTTGTGTGGTCGATGTACGAGTGTGAAGTCTTAAGCATTCATTCATACGAGGAGAAAGAATTTCTGGAGTAACTTTTGATTTGGTGAATAATCCTAGAAATGGTTAACGGTCAGTAAGTATAGTAAAATGGTGACCATACAAGAAATGATGAAATTTTTAACTCCCACTATAATACTCTTTTTTTTTTTAGTATTATAGTGGGAGTTAAATTTTTTAACTCCCACTATAATACTCAGTGCTTCTTTATCAATTTGAGCGTAGTTCCTCTAAGTAGAAGTTAAGGTCCTTGAAGCGAAAGCAATGGGTGCATCTCTCCCATCTAGAAGTTAATGACTTAACACACAACCTACACCATATGGTGATGCGTCACAAGTAAGACTTATTGGCAGCTTCTTATCAAAAGGAATTAACACGGCGTCAGAAGATAACACCTTCACAGACTTAAAGGCATTGTCATGAATCTCAGTCCAAGACCATGTATTATCTTTCTTGAGAATTTTATGCAATGGTTCTGTAACAGTAGCTTTAGCCTTAAGGAAACTGTGATAAAAATTAAGGAGTCCCAGGAATGCTTGTAGTTGTTGCTTGCTCTTAGGAACCGACGTTGCCTGAATTGCCTTGACTTTAGTTTTTGATGGATGTATTCCACAAGCATCAATTCTATATCCCAGGAACTCCACTTCCCTGACACCAAACAGACACTTTTCTTTTTTAGCACGTAGTCCAGCCTTCCTAAGCTGAGCGAGAACTTTGCAAAGCCTACAAGCTAGCTCTTTGAGAGATGTTGCTCTTACTAGCACATCATCAAAATAGGGTATGACTCCCTCTAATCCAGTAAACAGTTCATCAATGATGTTTTGGAATATTCCAGGGGCTACATTTATTCCATACTGCAATCGTTTTACTCTAAATGCTCCCCGGTGTGTAATGATAGTCTGTGCTCCCGCAGACTTATCATCAACTACCAGCTGTAAGTATGATTGAGCGAGGTCAATTTTTGCATAAAATCCACCCCTTTCAATGTTGACAATAAGTGATTTACTGCAGGAATAGGATATGGATGTGCATTCATAGCAGTATTCAGTGTTACCTTGTAATCACCACAGAGTCTAACCTCCCCGGAAGATTTAATCACTGGTACCACGGGTGTAGACCATTTTGGATTTGAGATTGGTTCAATTACATCTTCAGCTAAAAGCTTATCAAGTGCTGCATCAATCTTGGGACAAAGAGCAAATGGAACAGTTCTTGCCTTAAAACGAATGGAAGGACTTTGAGGATCTAGGGGTAGCGAAACTACTGGCCCCTTGTATGAACCAAGTCTTTCCTCAAATACAACATTAAATTCTTTCACCACATCATCAACAGGGTTTGTTGAAATAGCATTTACCCCCTTTATTGTAATTCCAAGTGAATGGAACCATGCATAACTTAACATGTTGGTGCACTTTCTTTGAGAGATCAGAAGCTGCAGTTGAGCACCATGCTGATTATGTTGTGCACTCACACAACACACATTCCGCAAAGGGGTATGGCATTCCCCTGAAAGTCAGTTAAATGTATTGATGAAGGCTGAATTTCTGGCTTATTTGCACGCCACAGCCTTTCGTATGTACCATGTGAAATGATGAAATGAAAGAATCCCGAGTCTACCTCTAAGCTGCAGTCCTTACCTTCGACGCTTAATGTAACGGTTTGTTTCCTAGCAGAATCTGTGATTACATAATACATTTACGCAATATTCAGAATTTATTTCTATATTTGTGCATTTTACTCTTGGTTTTCCTCTGTTAGAATTAGGACTAATGCTTTGCTGTTTGCCTTGTTCTTGTTTTTTCCTGCAAACAGCTTAAATGTGGCCCATATTCCTACAAAGTTTGCACACTGTATTTCTGAATTTACACATAGAACGCATATGGTTTCCACCACAGCTATGGCATACGCTTCCATTAAAAGGAATTGCATACTTTGAATTAACATTTACATTTTGTTTCTTAGAATTACTTTTAATATGTTGCACATTACTTATAGATTCTGAAAAATTTTCGTGAGTGCAAGTTTGAGAAAATATTCACTTCACCTCATTAGTGGCTGTTTCAGCAGCAAGCGTTTTCGAGAATGCACCATCAAAAGTTAGCTCCGTTTCAGCTAAGAGCCTGCGTTGTACTGCGTCATCAATTATTCCACACACTAACTGGTCTCGTAGACGCTCATTCAGTGTATCTCTGAAATTACACTGCTCCGCCAAACGCCAGAGGTCAGAAACATAGTAATACTTTCACCTTTAGCTGTATACGTTTCTGGAACAGATAGCGGGAATAGATTTCCGAGGATCTAGGACTAAAATGATTTTTTAACAATTCATTCAATTCATCATACGATTTATCAGTTAGTATTAGTGGCGACACTAACAAACGAGCAATGCTCAGTGTCTCTGTTCCACAAGCCGACAGCAAAACAGCACGCTTCCTGGGAGCATCAACAATACCCTTTGCCTCAAAATAAAAATTCAATTGCTCCACATACAAGCTCCATGAGGCAGGATTAGTAATATCGAACGTTGAAATTTGGCCCACTGCCACTACAGCCGTTTCCCAGCTGACGAAAATAGCAAGGGATGAACGAAAAAATTCGCACCTCAATTCTTAAAGGACGCTGCACGATTATAATTTCGCAAGCCTCCCACCCCACCATTGCACTTCTGATTTCACACGACTTCCGTAATCCTGTGACTTAGCCGCTTGATGTCGTATCCCATCCTCATCGCCAGTTGTTCTGAAAGTAGTACAAACACAGTTGTTCCGAAGTAATCACTAACACCACGGGGAGTAAAGGAGGAAGAAGGTACTAAGGTGTACCACATTTGTTGAAGTACGAAGATCAGAAGTAATGGCATACACTGGAGATAACATACTTTATTTACACTCACTACATGTAGGATCACTACTCACGCTCAAGCCATGATGAAAACACAACACCGAAGAAGGATGCCAGATCTCCTTTTATAATTCATGACAACGTAAGTCATTGCGTCCTCTGGCGGACTAGAGCAAAAATCTAGAGGAGTCACTTACCTGGAAATACATAACACCTAAATCATAACAAGTCTGATCACCTTTTCCCTTATACAAGGGAACAATAATCGCACCCTTCCAATCCTGAAGGACCATTCCTAACTCCCAGTACAACTGGCAAATTTCAGTTAATCAGTCAATTAGAGTCGCCACCGTATTTCAACATCTCGGCAGTTATGCCATCAACTCCCAGAACCTTACCATTCTGGAGAGATTTTAGAGTTTTACACACCTCTTCTCTTGAGATCCCTCCTGTGCTTCCATCTCGCACTGTGACATCATCTGAGTCTGTCTCAGAATAATCTTTGCTTTCCTGATCTAATAACTCACAGAAGTATTCACCCCATCTTTCACTTAACTTATTGGGCTGCCATATCATTTCCCCGATCTTATTTTTCACACAACTTATAACTTTGTTTCCACTATTTTTCTTGAGTCTCATGTACTTCCAGAAAGACTTCATATCTTTACAAAAAGCCAGTTCATGCCTTTCTACATTCACTTTCCTATCTTTTGCCTTACTCTGACGAACCAGCTTAGCAGCTTCATGCTTCTTACAGCGATATTCATCCCCAGAAACTCTAGCTTGCAACATCCCCAAATGTGTATAAAGAGTACTACATATACTTATAAAGCCAATCCTCCCTAGTTTAGCATATAAAATTTGGTTAACAAGGACAATTAACTAACATAAAAGCCAATCCTAAAATTTTAACAAGTTCAAACACATGGCATTTAACGAAATTTTAGTAACACAGAAGGCCATCTTCACATGTTTAATAAATTCTCCTAACAAAATGTGTGTTTTCCCATTTCTAACAGTCTCTTTTAGCTATATATCAATCATCAAAACAAGTTTGTTTATAAGAGAGAAATCAAAGTTCAAAACTGGTACTAACAATCTTTACAGCCTGCACAATCTTCCATGACCGGTACAGCTGTGTTCACGGCAAAGTCAGCAGAAGCAATACCATTTTTCAAACTCCAATTTCACTTAAAACATGTTTTTCCATTCTTTACAGCCTCTTCCTGTTATAATAATTAACAGAGCAGCCTTTTTCTTTTCTTCCTTAAAGTGAAATTATTCAAAATTGCTGCCCCGGTGGCACAGTGGTCTAAGCGATGGTTTCTGATCATTCGTCCGAGATGGGTCCGGGTTCAAATCCCGTGGAGGCATGGATGCTGTGTTTGTCTTATGGCACTGGTTCTCTATTTTCCCTAGAACCAGTGGCCCTAAATTTCAGACAGGCGAATGCTTATAGCCCATTGAGTTGCTTATAGTGGACGTTAAGCCTTCAATCAAAAAAAAAAAAAAGTTCAAAATCAGTACTGAAAACAACTTTACAAGCAGAAAGGACTGCATCTGAAAACTTTTTTAATTGAAGGTTTAACGACCACGCTGAACAACTCAATGGGCTATAAGCAGACACCTATCCCGAATTTAAGGCCACTGGTTCCAGGAAAGGGACAGAGCCACTGCTGTAAGAAAACACACCATCCATGCTTCACCAGGATTCAAAACCAAGACCCTGCAACTCACTTTTGCTCTCTGCCAACAGGACAGTGTCATCAGCATACAGCAATCTGAACACACAGATGTCATAAAGACATAAACCAGAATTATCTATTTTGGCATCACGCATGCATCCATCCATAAATACACTGGCGGAAAGTGAAAAAAGAATACCAATAAGGAATTGGCGGATGATCATGAAATTTACATATGTTAATGGAGTCCAGTTTACGTAGGCGTGATGTTAATTTTGGGACCAACTGGTGAGCGCTTACGCCACAGCACGGCATAATATGCAAATTATTGTCGGTGGTATTTAAGGAGTACGGCGAAGTGAATGTAATCAGTCGTCGGCGTACGAACACGTGCGAAGACCCTGAAGAAGCTGCAATGCCTGGACATCGAAGACTTGTACGATTTCAGCAGTTATCGGACTTTGAGCGAGGTCATCTAGCCAGACTCCGCGAGGCTGGGTGGTCGTATAGTCGTATTATGGAGCGAATTGGACGGGAAGTATCGGTGGTGGTACGATGGTGGCGTAGATGGCCCGAGGAACATTCCCACACGAGAAGACGTGGAACCGGGAGTCACAGACGGACTGATGAGCGGACCGATCAACGCATAAGAAGAGCGGCGTTGTCAAACAAAACATCCACTGCGACGCAAATCCGAGCTGCCGTTGCACCTGAGGTGACTGTGCGAACAATCCGCAACTGTCTGCTGAATGCAGGACTACGTGCACATGTGCCTCTGGCATGTGTACCTCTGACTCCAGCCCACCGTCAGGAACGGCTGCAGTGGTGTCGCCAAGGTCTTCACTGGAGAACGCAATGGTGATCTGTCGTGTTCAGCGATGAAAGCAGATTCTGCTTGGGAGCCTCCGATGGTCGTATGCGTGTTCGCAGAGGCACAGGGGAGCGTCTCCACCCTTCTTGCATCCGCCAGCAACACACAGGGCCTACGCCTGGTCTCCTGGTGTGGGGAGCGATCAGCTATCGCTCCCATACACAACTAGGGTTTGTACCGGGTACATTAAACAGCACCTCCTACATCAACAACATCATTCAGCCCGTTGTTGTGCCATTTGTAAGGTCGGTCCATTGTGGTGTTTTCCAGCAAGATAATGCACGCCCACACACGGCACGTGCAATGCAACATGCACTTCAGGGTGTGAGACAATTTCCATGGCCTGCACGTTCACCGGATTTGTCCCCCATTGAGCATGTGTGGGATTTTATGGGACAACGACTTATCCGGTCTCCACGGCCAGCCACGACCATCCCCGATTTACGCGTCCAGGTTGGAGATGCTTGGAACTCAATACCCCAAACTTACATCCAACATCTGTACGACAGACTCCATGCCAGAATTGCACAGTGTGATGCAGTTCATGGCAGTTCAACCTCGTACTAACCATGTTACATGGAAATGTTATTTTTCAGTTTACCAGCAAATACAGCTGTATTTTGCCATAATGTTTTGATCACATTATCCTCTGTATTCAGTTATTATGTGGTATAAATTTCATTGGTATCAGACGTCTCCTTCTTGGTGTTCTTTTCTCACTTTCCGCCAGTGTATATTAAATAGCCATTGTGACATTACACAACCCTGTCTAACTCCAGCACCAATAGAAAACCATTTTGATAAAACATGATTCACTCGTACACAAGCTGTACTACCAGCATACATGGCTTTTACACTGTTAAGTAGATTCCCAGTAACGCCACATTCATTCAATACCTTCCACAAAAGTGTCCTATTTACTCGGTCGTAAGCTTTCTCCAAATCTATGAAGGCAACAAAAACTTTCTTACCAACAGCCAGATACTTTTCAATCATCATGCGTAACGCAAAAATTTTGGTTAGTGCAGCCTTTACCAGGCATAAAACCACTCTGAACATCCCACACTTTCTCTGATGTAAGACCCTGTACTTTTTCAATACCGACCTTACCAAACACTTTCCCTGGCACACTCAGTAGGCTAATACCACGATAGTTCTTGCATTCAGTCTGATCATCTTTTCCCTTATACAAGGGAACAATGATAGCATCCATCCAATCTTGAGGGACCATTCCTAACTCCCAGCACAACTGGCAAATTTCAGTTAACCAGTATAGTGAATCAAGTTGTTCATCTTTTCACTTAAAATCACACCTACACTAGCCTGTCCTCTCACATTATCCAATACTCCAGACCACACACTCACCGTTCCATTCACTTCTATCCCAATTTCCTTCTTTTTGGTTTCACTTACACACAGTACATCCAATCTATACTTATTCATCTCTTCAATCACCTCATTCATCTTGCCATTTATACCTCTAGTATTTCATATACCAATTTTACACTCACTCTGCCGAGATCTCTTTCTCATATGCCGCTTAGAAAATCCAGGTCGATTCTGTGGTGGATCGTCCTTCTCAAATGTGGTAGGTCCACCATATCTCACACTAGAGTCCGGATATTGATTTCTTCGTGTCTTTTTAATCAGGTAAGTACATCAGTGTGGGGGAATAGCCTGCAGCTGATGGTTCCAGTTGGTCATTCAACCTAAGGATTCTGGAACAAAACCCAGTGAGTTGGGGTCTTTTCACCAATGTCGCACAGAACTAGCTTGCACCTCTCCAAGATTCACAGAGGCCCTAGTTGCTGTTGTGTGTGCCACTGTTACCACGGAGCGCCCCGAGGAGGCAAACCCATCGCTCACTACGATCGCCCGCTAATCCAGCAAACAGAATGCCTGAATTGGATTCTGACTGCTGGGTTAATAATTCTGTGACTGTTCCATGCATTGGTGAAGAACAATTCTTCAGTAACTTCTATATCTGAGATAATGGTGATTTACTTAATTATTCTATGAGGAAGCATAATCAACTTTGACTGGCAGAAATTTGAAGTTGTTCAGATTCTTCATCTTCAGGCACTTTATTAATTATTAATAGCCTCCTCATCACCCCTTATAGACATCCGATCCACCCACTTTAATTCTATTTTATTTTTTAAACTACTTTATATATACTTATACATGAATAGAAAAGTAATTTAATTATAAAAATATAAAGCAAACATGTGACAAATGTAGTTTGTTTATCAAAAAAATACACTAAAATTATTTATTACTTATGGAAAAAGTTGGATAATAATTATTTAAATTATTTTGCATAAGTTCTGCTTTGTTATACTTTAGATTTTCCTTAATAATAACACCTGAATAGAAAAAGTAATATAATTGCAAAAAATAATGGAATGAACATTATTAGTGACAAATGTAGTTTATTTAATTAGTAACAATGTACTAAAAATATTTATTTTTTCTGGAAAAAGTTTGTAATAAGACGTGTCTTCTGCTTATCCAAATTATTCTGCATAAGTTCTGCTTCTTTACAAACGAGATTTTCCTGTTCTTTTACAACTATCATTCCTTCAAGAATTGCTTGGGCAATCTTTGCTTCCCCAAGATCATTTCTATCCAAAGCTTTCTTTAACTTCGAATGCGCTTCTTCAAAAAGCTTGTCACTGGTTGGTTGTTTCTCATTACCATCTTTTTTTAATTCTCTTCAGATCTTCTTGTAGTTTTTCAATACACTGTTTCCTCTTTTTAATTTCTAATTCACTTTCTTCTATGACCTTGGCATACTTCTCTTCTTCTTCCTTCTTTAAGTTCAACTGCTGCTCCATTTTTTTATTCTCTAGATGTGTCATGTAGGAAGAGTGGGCAGATCTTGCCAAAGCCAGTAGTTCCCTGGTGATTGGGATTAATCCTGGTTTGTTTCCATAATTTTTTAAAGCACATTGAATATTAATTCGTGCATTTAACATACGCACTGACATAGATGCTTTGTCATCAGTCAAAATTCTACCAGATTGAGAAAAACCTCTCTCAACATCTCCACTCCCATGAGACAGAGTAAACATACCTTTATAACTTCTGCAACATTTGGATACTTCAGCATGCCACTAGGGAGTTTGAAAGTAATGTATATTTTACAGTACTCATCAATTGGAGACTTTTTATTTGCTTCAACTTTTTCTAACTGTAGCATTTTCCACTCATCTTGAAGGATGTCAGTGGGAATATCTATGGGAAGAGCCTTAGCAACCTTTACAATATCCGTAACGCTGCGATTTGAATTTTTCTCCTTAGGCTGCAGAAAATGCACGTGTTTAAGAAAAGATGCAGACATAGATACAGATAGCAATGTTTTCTGTAGAAGATGTTTACAACTGGCAATATAATGTTGCTGTACACCCCTTAGAAACAGAATGACTTCTTTTTCTGGCAAGTCTTTCATGTAAGCTCCTACTATGTGGTTAATCACAATACTTTTAATGGAAGAAGGTTGCCTGACTAAAAGATTTGTTCCTGATCCCATGAACATGATGCATTAAGTTTCTTTAATACGTCAGTCTTGTAAACCCGACCAATAAGAGAGCAGCAGAGTATTTTCAGTTCATCATACAAAATATGGATGAGCGGTTCTTGCTTTTGAAACCTCTTAGTTAATCCTGCAAACAAATCAGCACTTGACATGACAAAAGTCAGTTCAGCTTTGTATGTTTTTTTTTTCAAGAATGAGCTGATAACTTTGAACTTTCTAGTTGACATTAAGGCTGCACATTTTTTTGGGATAAAAAAAGAAATATTTTTCCAGAGCAGGACTTAGTTCAAGCAGGCATTCACAAGAATCTCTCGAGATCAGCCACCTTGATGGCACATGCTTTAATAATTTCTTCCTTGGCACATTAATTTCTTGCTGTACTTCAGTGTAACCTTCCCATCTACTTGGAAAACCATCAAAGAAATTTAAAACTGTAATAGCAATGTCTGAACATTCCTCTCCTAATTCATTAAGGCCCTTCAGGAAAGCATTATGAACCACATGTATGCTGCATGTGCCAACGTTAATGAGGCCACTACCTCTAACAGACAACATTTCTTCATTAACTAGTCTGTGCACTTTTATATTGATGTTGGGTCCATCACTTCCTAACAACAACATGTGATTTAAGGACAAATCTTATTTTTCTAAGGCCAGCAATATATGCTTTGATAGTTCTTCTGCAGTCGCATGACCTAAGAAGAAAGATTCAAGGTGCATAACCTGTATTTTCTCCTTATTTTTTGACCAATAACTTATTAATATTTGAAGTTCTTTTTCATTTTCTGCATTTGTTGTCTCATCAAACTAAATATTGTAATATGAACCCTGAGCATCTTTGATCATTTGGTTAAGAAAATAAGGACCTAATGCTTCCGTAATAAGATAACTCACTTTAGTCCAACAGACTGTAGACGAACTTCGTGTTACAAGTGATACTCATATGGAAGTAGACATTCGTCATACATAACACGATATGCAACTTGCTCATTAACCACCTTTGACGAAATGATGAAGATCACTTCTACATTTAATCAAATTAAAAACGGTATTTACAAGTTAAAAACATATGATAGATTAAAACACTAGATCTTTCGATCACACTAGTGATCTTCATCAGGTATCTCACCTAATGACATCAAGGTACGTCGACACGCAATATATAGGGATTTTTTGATGAACCAAACAATGGGTAAAGCGCATGCTCACGAAAGTTGTTGTGAACACAGAGAGAGAGAGAGAGAGAGACATAGAGAGACAGGTAACAGTACTGCAAACGAAGAAAGTAAAAATGATGCTACACAAGTATTAATAATTCAGCTGTAATGATTATTTCCGCAATGTTCAAGTAGAGCAGTCCATGTTCATGGGAGGAAAGAAGGTACATCGTCATTACAGCAAATACCTCTATAATGGTGAATATATAAGCTTTCTGCAAAGAGGGTCATGCTTTTCGTGCTGTGTGTAATGAGGATTTTGCATTCATCCCATAATGGTCTATGTGTGCCGCTAGCTACCAATCGGGCTAGGGCAGTCGAATGTGAGCCTGTTCTGACATCGCGTGAGTGTTCAAGCAAACGGGTTTTTAAATTACGTAGGGTGGAGCCTATGTACACTTGATCTATTTCACTGGGGTTTAACGCTCTCAGGGGAATAAGGTAGACGCCATACCTGTGTTTGGTTTCAACGGGATCCCTGTCACGTTTAATTAGAGTGTACAAACTGCGTGTTTGTAAACCAAAGTTTATATTAAACTTGGCACATGCATGTTTTAGAACCCTGGTGCAGCCTGGAAAATAGCTCATGGAGCCTACGTACCTGGCAAGGGTGCGGGTTTTTTCTAATGCGGTAAACGCAAGTCGTCGATGCCTGCGGAGAATGGTGTGTACCAGGTCTTTCGGGTACCCGAACTCACTAGCAATGACAAAAATTCGTTGAAGTTCAATGCGCCGAAGGCGTACAGATGACGAATGTGTAAATGCCCGTCGTACCAGGTAGCGCAGGGAAGCCAGCTTAACATATAAAGGCTGCGCTGAGTTGTATGGGGCTATAATAGGGTGGGATGTGGGTTTACGGTACACTGAGTATTTTAAAGTGAAATTTTGGGGGTCCCGCTCTATGAGCAAGTCTAAGAACGGGAGTTTTAAGTTATTTTCCAATTCCAAAGTAAGGTTTATGGAGCGATATTTGGAGTTTAACAAACTGAGAAAATGCAGCAGGTCGGAATGCGGATGTGGCCAAAAGACAAGAACGTCATCCACATAGCGGGTGCAGAGGAGGGGTTTGAGAGTACATACGCCAAGTACCTCATTCTCCAGGGTTTGCATGACAGCCTCGGCAAGAATCGCTGAGAGGGGTGAGCCCATAGTGGCGCCTTCTTTCTGCTGGAAAATAACATCGTTGAATTTAAAATAAGACCTGGATGCAACGAGCTTTAAAGCTGAAAGGACAGCCTCTATTTCCAAAGGTGGGAGAGGTGGATTATGAGTATATAATTTTTGACAAATGATGTTGTGTGCCTCTTGAAGGGGAATACTGGGGTATAGCGCCACAACATCCAAGGATGCCATTATAAACGGCTTGCCCTGCGAACTGAAGGATTTTATAAGATTAATAGCTTGTAGAGGGCTGTTAATTGAAAACTGAGAATGATTTAGGATGGGGGAGAGAAATTTTGCAAGGGCTTTTCAAGTGGGCGGATAGGAGACGCATACGAAGAAACTAAGGGGCGGAGGGGGTGATTTTGTTTATGGAGCTTGATCTTCCCGAAGATTTCGGGTACTCTGGGGCCCTTAGGAGGGTTCATACTATCGGAAATTTCTTTAGGTAAGTGGCCATGATTCTTCAACTTTGCGACAGACGCAACGGTTGTTGCGACAGGATCAAATCTTAAAATTTTATGTGGAATTGCTTGAATAGTTTCTTGCATCTTTAAGTGGTATGCATCACGGTCCAAGATTACAATCTTATTCGATTTATCGTCGGATATGATAGCCAAGTTAGTGTTTTTTTTTGCTTCGGAAATCCAATCTCGACCCATTCGTTTTGAAAGATCGAATCAACCAAACGGACAGGAGCCCAGAATGTATGTTAACTTAAGCTCTACCGAGCTCTCTGATGTTCAGAAGAACGCTCTGGAGCGGGGGTTTAAATTTTGCTATCCGAATACTAGACCGAATCTTTTTCAACTTGTGCCACAAGCTGAAAGTATCATCCGGGCATTGCCTGCAGAACACCAGGACGACGCAAGAACTAAATTTGTTCAATCATTTCGGCACGGGTCCGCCCCGAGTCAACGAGATTCACACCAAGGCGCTACCATGACATTGAATCAAAGTCAAGCCTACAAAGAAGAGAGGCGTCAACTATGTGAATTACAAAAAAAACACTAACTTGGCTATCATATCCGACGATAAATCGAATAAGATTGTAATCTTGGACCGTGATGCATACCACTTAAAGATGCAAGAAACTATTCAAGCAATTCCACATAAAATTTTAAGATTTGATCCTGTCGCAACAACCGTTGCGTCTGTCGCAAAGTTGAAGAATCATGGCCACTTACCTAAAGAAATTTCCGATAGTATGAACCCTCCTAAGGGCCCCAGAGTACCCGAAATCTTCGGGAAGATCAAGCTCCATAAACAAAATCACCCCCTCCGCCCCTTAGTTTCTTCGTATGCGTCTCCTATCCGCCCACTTGAAAAAGCCCTTGCAAAATTTCTCTCCCCCATCCTAAATCATTCTCAGTTTTCAATTAACAGCCCTCTACAAGCTATTAATCTTATAAAATCCTTCAGTTCGCAAGGCAAGCCGTTTATAATGGCATCCTTGGATGTTGTGGCGCTATACCCCAGTATTCCCCTTCAAGAGGCATACAACATCATTTGTCAAAAATTATATACTCATAATCCACCTCTCCCACCTTTGGAAATAGAGGCTGTCCTTTCAGCTTTAAAGCTCGTTGCATCCAGGTCTTATTTTAAATTCAACGATGTTATTTTCCAGCAGAAAGAAGGCGCCACTATGGGCTCACCCCTCTCAGCGATTCTCGCCGAGGCTGTCATGCAAACCCTGGAGAATGAGGTACTTGGCGTATGTACTCTCAAACCCCTCCTCTACACCCGCTATGTGGATGACGTTCTTGTCTTTTGGCCACATCCGCATTCCGACCTGCTGCATTTTCTCAGTTTGTTAAACTCCAAATATCGCTCCATAAACCTTACTTTGGAATTGGAAAATAACTTAAAACTCCCGTTCTTAGACTTGCTCATAGAGCGGGACCCCCAAAATTTCACTTTAAAATACTCAGTGTACCGTAAACCCACATCCCACCCTATTATAGCCCCATACAACTCAGCGCAGCCTTTATATGTTAAGCTGGCTTCCCTGCGCTACCTGGTACGACGGGCATTTACACATTCGTCATCTGTACGCCTTCGGCGCATTGAACTTCAACGAATTTTTGTCATTGCTAGTGAGTTCGGGTACCCGAAAGACCTGGTACACACCATTCTCCGCAGGCATCGACGACTTGCGTTTACCGCATTAGAAAAACCCGCACCCTTGCCAGGTACGTAGGCTCCATGAGCTATTTTCCAGGCTGCACCAGGGTTCTAAAACATGCATGTGCCAAGTTTAATATAAACTTTGGTTTACAAACACGCAGTTTGTACACTCTAATTAAACGTGACAGGGATCCCGTTGAAACCAAACACAGGTATGGCATCTACCTTATTCCCCTGAGAGCGTTAAACCCCAGTGAAATAGATCAAGTGTACATAGGCTCCACCCTACGTAATTTAAAAACCCATTTGCTTGAACACTCACGCGATGTCAGAACAGGCTCACATTCGACTGCCCTAGCCCGATTGGTAGCTAGCGGCACACATAGACCATTATGGGATGAATGCAAAATCCTCATTATAAACAGCACGAAAAGCATGACCCTCTTTGCAGAAAGCTTATATATTCACCATTATAGAGGTATTTGCTGTAATGACGATGTACCTTCTTTCCTCCCACGAACATGGACTGCTCTACTTGAACATTGCGGAAATAATCATTACAGCTGAATTATTAATACTTGTGTAGCATCATTTTTACTTTCTTCGTTTGCAGTACTGTTACCTGTCTCTCTATGTCTCTCTCTCTCTCTCTGTGTTCACAACAACTTTCGTGAGCATGCGCTTTACCCATTGTTTGGGTCATCAAAAAATCCCTATATATTGCGTGTCGACGTACCTTGATGTCATTAGGTGAGATATCTGATGAAGATCACTAGTGTGATCGAAAGATCTAGTGTTTTAATCTATCATATGTTTTTAACTTGTAAATACCGTTTTTAATTTGATTAAATGTAGAAGTGATCTTCATCATTTCGTCAAAGGTGGTTAATGAGCAAGTTGCATATCGTGTTATGTATGACGAATGTCTACTTCCATATGAGTATGAACTCACTTTAGTTTTCGACAAGGAAAACCCATCAGGTACACACTGTGGAAACATAGACTGAAATATCACTTATTCCATCGCATGAAGCAGCAGAATAATTGCTAACAACAGTTTTCAGCAACCAAATTAACTCTCCTCTAATTGCACTGTCTTTTGAACTGTATAAAAGCGCTGCACCTGTAGTACTGACTGGCTCTGATACAGATAAGGATGATCCAGATTGATGGTTATCACGTATTGGAGCTGCGGGTGGTCCAATTCTTGCTGACAAATGCAGTTGAAGAGGAGACATCTTTGTTGAAACAGTTTTATGTTTCACAGACTGTGCATGCTGAGTCACAGACTGCAACCCTTTAGTCACTGTAAAATTGCACTCACAAACAACAAAATATCCTTGATCTTCGGAGTTTACCTTTTTTAACCACTCAGATATTTTAACACTGAAGCAATCTGTTTTTGATTGCCATGAAGTCTGAAATTTGAACTTTCCCATGTTATTTTCTGTATTCAGAATCAATCTTAAAAAAAATAATAAAAAGCCTCAGTATATAGTTCTACACAAGAGAAAGAACATAAAAACACTTATAGTTGAATTCAGCAAGTAATTAACTTTTACATCTTTCTGTTTAATTGGTAAGTTTAACTCTTCAGATAAAATAAAATGATATAACTCTTCAGATAATATATCCTTAAGGATAGATATATTTGTTTATTCTCATCATCAGAATTCAATCAGTGAAATTTAAATAAGGCCTATAATTTATTTCAATTAGAATAAAAATGATGACCTTAGGTAAACAGGTGATTGCTCTAGGTACCCGTACATTACATTGTAGTTGATGTTTCTTGCTGTTTATTCCTAAAAAAGTAACTTAAAGTAACTTTGAATTAAAAAGGTTACCAAATAGTGACTTTAAAAAAAAAAAGTAACTTTTATAGTTGAAAAAGTAACCAAGCCCTGCCGAAATTCTGTTATGTTGGGGTATCGATTTGGGCTCAAAAATTTCGCAGATTTTAAATCTGTTGGAATTTTTTTCAGTGATAACTACATTCTCAGATAGCATTTCAAACTGGGAGGTGATATAGTTTACCGGTGCTCCAATGCCGGACACTCCGCGCAGGCCTACCGAGATGTTGCAACTTGGGAGACAAACTGTGCATTATCTGAAAAGGGGGAGGGGGTAAACATAGCAAGAGACAGACAAGCTCAGCAGGGGCAGTTCAGTTTATGCATGGTGCAAGCTTTAGTGTTTGAAGTGATGCAAAACGATAACCTAAAACATGTGGGAAAACTACAGGCAAAGTTTTCCCAAATAAGCACATGTAGCTGAAAGTTTAATCCTAACTTACATCTGCACTTTATTTTAAATGGATTCAGTTAAACAAAAAAAGTTCTAATGGTGGGGGTGCAAAATCACCAGGAGGGAAAAAAATTATTTTGATTCCTGCTTCAGGATGATGTAATTTTCAAGTTTTCTGATGTGATGTTAGATGTAGAATAGCGCACCTTGGCAATTCAGGCATTCTGATTGCAGGGTTAATAATTCTGCAACTGGTAAACGTTTGATCATTTAAAAATTTCATTTAACATGACTTATACTGTTACCTACAGAGAATATCTTTTAATGGATATCTTTTACTTATGTGAGCTACAAGCTAAAAATGGCACAGAAATTGCTATCACATAAGTAAGCAATAAAATAAAAAAAAAGGTACAAAGAATTCACTGAATCCATTGTTTATTACATTTATAACAACATGACAAAAGAAGTTTGGAGCTTCCGATTTACTTCTTTTATGCCAGTGTTTCTTAAACTGTGTTCTGTAGAACCTGGGGGTTCCATGAAATCTTCCAAAAATCTGTAAAAATTAGCTATTTAAAAATAACAGTAATGATAAGCAACTCAGTTGGATATAATACCATAGTGTAACACCTTCACCACTAAGCCTTGTTGCTGTGCAATGTTTTTTTTTTGTTTTGTTTTTTGTTACTATGGCCTGCCTGCGATTTTTTTTTTTTTTTGAAGTGTGTGCACGTTTTCTTTTTAAGACAATTTTCATAGGGCTTTCACAAAAAAAAAAAAAAAGTATATATATAGCTTAGATCTTCATGCTGAAAAGGTTTAAGAAACACTGCTTGAAGCAATGATGCTACTATCAACATCATCAGAAAAATAAAAAAATGTTTATATAGTGCCTGAATGGAATTTATGAACTGGAAACAAGAGACAAACTATGATAATCAAAATTGCAAAAGCAAGAAATAAGGCTCCAAGAGATATCACTCAAACCAATCAAATGAAAAATAAGCATAGAATGGAGCAGACAGACCAAGACAATGATTAATTGGGAATTATATTTCAAGACCCCTGAATAAAGAAAACCAAAGGCTAATTACAGATGAGGGACAGACACATGTGGCAATAACTACAAAAGTAAGTGGAAAGAAGATGCCCTAGAAAGCATACAAAGTGGAAAGAAGATGCCCTAGAAAGCATACAAAGTGGAAAGAAGGTGCCCTAGAAAGCATACAAAGTGGAATTGCCTGCAAGCCAGACAACACGCCAACTGAAGTGTAGCAAGCATTTTATAGATAATCTTGTGTGACAACCTTTAACCTGTCACTGTTCACATTTGAGAACACAAACTTTTCAATTAAAATAAAAAAATCAGAAGAAAGCATTCAGTAATGAATTTTTTTTTAAATTACTGAATATCCTTTATATTTTTTAGCTACTTCTACACTGGCGTGCAAAAATTAAGTATGAGACGGTTTTTCGAATGTAACGCCGTGCAGAAGTGCTCCACATCGACTCAAATCATACCATAAGATCCCCAAGATGTAAGAATATGGGACACGTGAGCAAAACCGTCCAGACAAGGAATCCAAAGGATACAAAGGCACTTTATTGGAAACGTAGCTTCGAGCACAACTGGACAGAAGACAGAAACGTCCATGCGACAGGCGGCTGCCAAGAAAAATCCAGTCTTTAGTAAAGGATATGATCACCCCTGACTGTGTTGCAGGATTTACAACGTCTGTCCACGCTGAGGACAAGGTTGTCAAGGAGCTGCTGAGGCATCACGCCCCATTCCTCTTGTAGCGCCAATCACAGCTGCGGAATCGTTGCTGGCGGCTGGTGACGTACTGCCAAGCGTCTCCCGAGAAGGTCCCACACGTGTTCGATTGGATTTAGGTCCGGGGACCTTGCGGGCCAATCCATGCGTTCAATATCTTCACTCTCCAATAGCTCTGCAACAGCCACTGTACAATGAGGTGTAGCGTTGTCGTCCATGAAGAGGAACTCGGGGCCCACAGCACCTCTGAACAGACGCACGTGAGGCAGGAGAACCTCGGTACAATAGCGGACACCAGTGACTGAACCTCCTTGGAAGATGTGGAGGTCAGTACGGCTACCAAGCATGATACTGCCCCAAACGAGAACTCCGCCACCTCCAAACCGGTCCCTTCCGATGATGTTGGAGGTGTGATTGCGTGTTGCCTGCTCTTTCCAGATGTGTATACGTCCAGAATCGCTCGTCAGACTAAATCGGCTCTCATCCATAAAGAGAACTCGCCCCCATTGCTGATGTGTCCAGTTCTTGTGTTCCTGGCACCACAGAAACCGCCGACTCCGAGGAGCCGGCGTTAATGGCACACACCGTACTGGTTGTCGGGCAAATAGGCCACCTTTGTGCAGCCTCCTGGCCACGGTAAAACGCGATAACGGACGTCCAGTTGTCTGTTGCATGTGCCTTGCGATTTCTCCTGCTGTCTGCTGTCTGTCTCTTCTCGCCTGTAGGACAATATACCGGTCGTCTGCCGCCATGGTTGCTCGTGGATGACCACTGCTAAACTCTCGGACAGCTGTGCCTGTTATTTAAAATGCTCTCCAAGCTCGTAAAACGATGCTGTGAGCAATCCCGAACTCCTCGGCCACACTAGTCACACTTTGACCTTCCCAATGATGCGCCCTCGGGTAAAGTCATCCAGATGTCGTCTACTGGATTGCCCGTTGGCCATATCACACGGTGGCAGCAACTCGACGTCGTTCAAACCGATGTACACCGTGCAATAGCTTTCACCGAATTGCTGAGCATACACCGCCCGTGTGCTTTATACCCTTCCGGAAACCCCACTTCATGCTGCATATATGCGCATGCCCTACCGTACCAGACCCTAGTTTATCTACTGAGTGGTCTTTCGGTCCGTTCTGCCTGCTCGTTCCGCTGTTATGCTAATTTCTCCTCTTAGTCCTTAATTTTTGCACACCAGTGTATTTTGCCTTCCAATTAAAAATTGAAAATTTCCAATAACTTTTATTTTTCTTATTTTAATACCTGTTATGAATACTTTATAATTTTAATCCATAAAAAGACATTGAATTTCTATTATATTCACTGCAGATATGCGGAAAGGTTGAGTTTATGTTGTGATGACATACATTTTTATATTTCTTAATTTAATAGTGAGAATCAGTGTCTTTTTTTTTTTTTCGATGTTCCCAAATGAGAACATGTAGTGTGAAGCAACCGATTCACTAATGCACGGAACATGTCCTTGGTGGCAAGTAGGATCTTGCATTGTGAACTCCATAAAAAAATGTGCTTTCACATTTGGACTTCAGAACAAGAAAAAAGTCACTGAATCTTCACCAAAAAGAACACCTGTCAACTTGCTCTACACCCAGAAGCCCCACTCCACATGCTTCTCAAACATCTCACATCCACTATCTTGTACCCTCTTTAAAAGGAAGCTTTGTAATTTGACAGAAAAGTACCAGAAACAAATGTGTTGAATGCAAAAAAAAGACTAAATCAACATTGTGTCCCAGCTTGCCATGGGCACTTAAAACTATGGTACAGTAAGAAACAAAATAAATAAGAATCATTATTTCAAATACACTATGTAAACAAAACTGTTCAGACACCTCTATATATATGCGAATAAATGTGCATTTGCAGTACAATACGCACACACACAGGGTGTGTTGACAGCTGTATGTAAACGGGAGTATTGGGACATCTATCAGACTGCACTCGAAGCAACTATGCTGCACAGAGCTGAACTCATGGACTTTGAAAGAGGCAGGGAGGTTGGTTGCCTTCCGAGTAAGAAATCACTGCGTAGCATTTTATCTCTTCTGGGATTCTCCAAATCCACCGTCGCTGATGTTTTTCATCAATGGAAAGCAGATGGTGCCACTACACCGAAGCTGTACTCTTACAGGCTGCACAAACTAAGTGATCATGCCATGCAAAACTTTCCGCAGAATGTGAAGGCATGCACATCCTCAGCCACAGGCCTACCCCAGTGATGTTGAATAAGTCACATGGAACATCTGTTTGCACCAAAAACAAACAATTGGGATTGCATGATGAAGGTTACTATGCTAGGTCAGCTACACACAAGACCTACATCACTCCAGGCAATGCCAGACTGTGGCTGCAGCGGTGCCTTGCTCATCATTCATGGAAAACAGAAAAGTGAAAGAAGGTCATGTAGATAAATAACTCACACTACTCACTCTTTTGTTCGGATAGTACTTGGGTATGGCGTTTGCCTAGGGAACGCTGTCAGGTGGATTGTGTTGGCCTTACACTCAAGTTTGGAGGGGGCTCTGTGATGGTGCGAGGATGTTTCTGCCGGCAAGGTCTGAAACAGTCGGTTGTGGTGATGTTCAACCTAACAGTTGCCAGTTATCAAGATATTCTGATCAATGCTGCACTACCTCTGCTGTGGCTAATCCAGGTACCTTTCCATTTTGCAACATCTGCCCAGGCCGGGTTTATGAAGCTGGGACAGGTGTTGGAGCAGTTTGTGCAGCAGGGACAGAATGTCCGATGTGTTCAATAGGCCGACCTAAAGTCCCTATCTAAATCCCACAGAACATGCGGAACAAGCACGAATGCTGTATCCGATATCAGTAGGTAAGACCTTACTCTGTGGCAAGTTATTACAACTAAGCAATTATTATTATCGTAAATTAAAAGTGCAAAAACTAACTGTTAAAACTAAAATTATAATTTTTAATCCCTATTATATATCAGTGGCCATTTAGTGTACTAAATAATGAAAAAAAAAATCAATTTCTATAAAATTGCAACAAAATTAACTCCAAATGCCAATGTTCCTAAATGAGAATAATAAAAAAAAAAAAGAAAAAAGTTTTTTTAGAAAATTTAAAAATGTGTATGTTATATACAGGTATAAGAAGCTTTTTAAACTGCACAAAAAGTTTGAAACTCACAGTTAACATAGTGCAGCATTTAAAAGGTTGTATTAATTTAAAAGGTTAATGAAAAATACTTGAGTAAGAAGCTACACCAAATGAATGAATAGTGTGCTGATACATTATTTATAAAGAAAAAGGGGAGTGATGTGATGTACAGGACTGCAACAACCACCAGGAAGTAAAACAAATTTAATATACCATGAAGATATGGAGAAAATACTGGATAACAGATTGAGAAAAGATGCAAAGATTGCAGAACAGTTTGGATTATGCCAGAAAGAAGTGCAACAAGTGCCATATTTACCCTAAAACAACTCATGCGAAGTACTGAGAAGGTAAGGCACCCTTACATGTGATTATATTTACAGATCTGGTGAAGGCTTATGATAAAGCACCCAGGTAGAAAATATGGAATTGTCTGAGAGAGACAATGGTGCTAGGAAGCATTTGCTGCTGATGAAGGAAATGTACAAAGATCCCTTAAGAGTCAGATAGCATATGGCAGATAGAAAAAATTAACATGCAGTATACCTGGGATCACCATTATGCCCATTCTTATCTGATATTGTTTTACATAAGACAACAGCAAAAGTGAGGGAAGTAGCACGGTGGATCAGGTAGTAATTTGCAAATGATGCGTTATATTTCAAGAGTAAAAGAAAAGCTCGAAAACTGGAGAAGAGTGTTAGATGACCAAAGTTAAAAATAAGAACCAAAACAGAGTATGTGTGTTGCATTGAAGCAGGGGCAGATCAAGAAAACTTACTAGGGGAAGGCCCTAAAAATGTAACTTAAACTTACAGAAATGAAATTATGATGTGGTGAAGTACTGAATGTACACTTCGAATAAAAATAAATTTTACACATGAAGAGTGTTATTAGCCTCTGCAACAAAACTGAAGAAAACCATCAAATTAAAATCATTGCAAAAAGTATAAGTGTTAATACAAACTGCACGACATAATGTATATTAAACTCAGTAAACTCTCAAGGGCCAATGGCCTTCTGCTTATATCTGAACCTGCATTGAACATGAGAAGATTCAAATACCTAGAATTAATGCTGATGGAAGATGGAGATCTGAAGGAAGGAGTAAAATATAGAGTACAAGCATGATAGAATAACTGGAATAAACCACCGGTAAACAATATGATACGAAGATTTCGATGAGTCTGGAAAGTCAGGTTTTCAGGGCTGTAGCCAGCAATGCTGCACAGTTATTGATAAGACTTGCCCAATGACAAAATACTCAGTTAATAAGTTACACATTGCTTAAATGAAGATGTTGAGATGAATGTGTGGTCACTAGAGAAAATAGAATTAGAAATTAAAGGTAAGAACAATAGTTAAAAGGGACAGGGATTTCTTTTTTTTTTTTTTTTTTAATTGGAGGTTTTACGACCACCGTGAGCAACTCAATGGGCTATAAGCAGTCGCCCGTCCCTAATTTAGGCTCACTGGTTTCAGGGAAGGGAGAGAGCCAGTGCCGTAAGACAAACACAACATCCATGCCTCACCGGGATTCGAACCCGGACCCCTTTCGGACGAATGATCAGAGGCCATCGCTTAGACTACTGCGCCACCGGGGCGGCAGACAGGGATTTCAAAGAAGGCTTAAAAAACAAGATTGCACTGTACTATCATTTTTTTTTTTTAAGAACAGACAAGGAATGCGTGGGATACAGAGTTATGGAGTTACCTGGACAGCAAACTAGAGGAAAACTTACGACGAGATGGAAGGACTGTGTCATGACAATGACATGAAGGAGAATGGTATGGGGACACAAGATAGAAAAGAATAAAGGAGGAGGATCAATCGCAGCAACCCCACCTACCTATGGGTATATTTGCAGCTAATCATGCTACAGAAGAAGAGTTATAACTACGAACACTATTTAGAAGCATACATTTATTTTCAGTGGCTAATTATTACTTATCAGAGATGCTAAACTTCTGCAGTGCCTATCAGTAATCACCATACGGAGCCTCGTCATTTACGAGTGGGTAGGGTATTTCATGAGAAATTAACGTGTGAAAGGTGTAATAACATTATAAAATCAAATACTGTATAACATGACCCTTCTATTTTAATGGTTAATATTTTTTAATAACCTAAGTGGGAATGAATATCGAGCTGATATTGGTTATGATGGCTGAATGTCGATTAATATCGAACGCATACCTGCCAGCCAAAATTTTCCTAAATCAAGAAGATTTTCCCATAAAATCAAGAAGATTTACCCTAAAATTAAGAAGATTTATCTTAAAATCAAGAAGATTTGTGACAGTACCAGAACTGTTAATTCATGATTATCTATTATTAGGGGAGAGTGGTAATGTATGGGATGTGCTAGTAGCAGTATGTTTGATGATTCTTGTTTTCAATTATTTTTCTGTATTAGTCACTCATAGATGGAGTACAGAAATTGGGATGATTTTCAAGGTTTTGAATTTTTTTTTTTAAATTGAATGACTCAATTTTAGAAATAACTTGATTTCATTTAAGCAATGACAAGACAGTGATTTTTTTTATGCCCTTGGATAACAATTTTATCCACCATGAATGCACGATAGCACTATTTTAGATAAAGGATGAATAGTGTAACTTTAAGAATATGAATACTTTTGAACACCATGCATCCATTATTACAAATTTTCAGTTTCGTCACTTTCATTTTCGAACACCCCCCCCACCACCCCCGTCTCTTTATCAAGCTGAAATGCAAACCTTTTTTTGGGGGAGGGGGTATTTAAGAATACATGTTCGGAACATTGTTGGATATAAAAAAAAAAAAAAAACAGTTATGGGAGAAATCTTTGCTACGTCTTATTCCTGTTTTCGGACATTTCCCCTTCATTTTCAAGTTGAAATACAAATATTTATGAAATAAAACAATATTTAACAATACTAGGCAGAGGAAACATTGTGTGAAAAATAAAATTATGATTATGGGAGAAATCTTCAATGCGTCTAACCTTTGTTTTCGAAAGTTTCAGGTGAAAAACATTCTCCCCCACTACCAATTGCCTCGAAATTTCTGTTCAGCTATGCATCGATATCGAGGATAGCTCAAATTATGACGGAAAAGAATAAATTCCTCAAAGCCATTGCACACTCATGCCTGAAGATTATTGAGAAATTTGTGCGCCGCCGAATTTCCATTTTCAAACTGAAATACAAATATTTTTGAAATAAAGTGATGCATAACAACAATACTTGACAGAGGCAACATCGCAGAAAAACTAAATTACGATTATGGAAAAAATCTTTATTTCGTTTACTTCTGTTTTTGAAAGACAAAATACGCATTGGTAAAATTCTTCGATGCGTAGCGTTGGTATACTTTTGATGCGTAACCACACTTTTGATGCGTACTAGACGCGTAATTATGCATTTTGGCGAACTCTGCACAGCGCAGAATTTAAAAAATTTAACACTTCAGCGCAATTAGCGCAGCTATTTCAACGCTGAGAGAGAGGAAGCTTGGAAGGATTGGCAGGAGGGTGTGTGTGCGATCTATAAATAAATATCGCTCACCGCTAGAAACATGAGATAACATAAGGTTCAATTTGCTATGAGATCATAATAAAACAAAAGCAGGAGTTTACACTAGCAACAATAACAAATGATATCAATTTCCATCAATAAAAAAAATTCACGAGGAATTTTGGCGAAAATCCGGAAGAAACTATCTTCTGATCATAAAACCGTAAAACTACCCAAAAATCCATAAAACTTCCGGGAAATCCGGAATACATGGCAGGTTAGCGGACGTCAGTGCGCTGATATCGTCTTTTCCGACATATAACTTGCCGTTCTTTACCCGATATCGGCTTTGCCAAAGCATCCAATATCCTCTTGCCGTTCTTCACCCGATATCCGTCCAATATTGGCTTTGCTGATATATCCAATATCTGAATTTCAATGGCGCTTGCTTAGAAACAGCATCAATTAAACGTTTTCACATTTGTGTGAAAAGAACTATAAATATATTTGCAAAATGTGATCGCAGTTTAAACCGCCGATTTTAACAAAAAAAAAAAAAAAAAAAAAAGGACATGAAATTCAGAACTTTAACGAAATACACTGAAATACGTAATTCTTCCAACCTGTCCGTAATCAGGCAGCAGAAACTGTTACAATTACGGAAAATCCATAATGGTTGGCACCTCTGACTTAAAGAAGAATATGTAAATAAAATTATATTTATGAGGATTTTACTTTGCTTAAATTACAAACTAGATAGTTTAATAGAATCATATTACCCTTTGAAAAAATCAGTTGAAGTGCATCAAATTTGGCAAAAATCTATACAGGGTGTAACCAAAAGTCCGGAAACAGCCACATAACTGATGAAATAAGGGTCGTACAGGAACAAAACTTCTGGCTAGGTACAGGGCCATGGCCGATCGAATGGGACCACCAGCTGCGCCCTCTGGCGGATATTTGTGGTACTTATGAAAACTAGCTTTGAAACAAAGCGTGATAGGGAAAAAAGTTAATTGCAAAGTTTTAGAGCAACCACTGGTTAGTAGGAAACAACACGTGATTTGCCGGAAACCAGCAAGGAAACGCCAGAAAACACAACGAATGCGAACGTTCACCTGACAGATAAGCATATGGGACAAAAGAATGACGACGCTACTGAAACCGAGTAATCATTTTTGATGTATTCATACAAAATGCAATTACGTACCAATAACGAAGGTCAGACATGCGTGTATACAAAACCCACATATTCCATATGCACACCTAATCAAAGGCTTGTTCAACATGTGCACCGTCGGCTGCTATGCATGTACGAACTCGAGAAAGCACGGCTTCTCGTACATTCTCCAACATCTCATATGTCACACTGTGACACGAGTTGATGATACGGTTGAGCAAATTTTGGACATCTGTCTGTTCCATGTAGTATACTTGCTGTTTAAGGTATCCCCACAGAAAAAAATCTAGGAGTCAAATCCGAGAGGCCACGGTACAGGTCCTCCGTATCCAATTATCTGGTGTCCGAACATCACTGATAGCAAGGTATACACTGCGGCTGCCTTGTGCACCGGCACCATCATACTGGTACCACAGGCGTTGTACGTCCCGGAGAGGAAGTTCATCCACCAACTCTATTATGTGGTCCTAAACGAGCTGCACATATCTATCACCTGTTAAAGAAGTGCCTTCGTAGAAGACAGGTCCCATAATCATGTTATGCCAGATCCCACACCACACGTTGGTTGACCAGCTCGCTTGATGCTTGGCTGTTTTGATTTCGAACGGATTTAATAGAGTCCAACAATGTTCATTGTGCCCATTAATAATGTCATCTTGAGTGAATTGCAACTTACGGTCCATAGAATCTCGGATAGAAATTGTGCATCATCTTCCATGGTGTTCATGACTAAGTTACATAAGTCAAAACGCCTGCGATTGTCTCCAGGCATTAAACGTTGCGTCAGTACGGAGCGATAGGGATGTGCGCAGTATTCGTGAAGGATTCTCCATACCCGCTCGTGTGAGAGGACGCACGCTTCACTGACACCTCGTGTACTAACATGAGGATTTGCCAGGACAAATCCCAGGACTTCTTCTGGATGCTGGCGAACTAAAGATGCATGCGGCCTGCCCGATCGTGGTAGACTCTTTACAGAGGCGGTCTCTATCAGTCGTTGGATATCATGTAGTATGGTTTTTGCCGATGGATGGGGTCCATCTGGAAAATGCATGGCATACAGCTTGCCGGGCATTACAGTTGCGCATGCCGTACACCACCACCATCTCACAATACGCGTTACAGGAATACTGCAACATGATGATGTGTCGGATGTGCCACAACTTCTACCTGCCACACCCTGATGGCTGTCTTTTATGTTGTCCTTCGTGTGGTTTACGGGCAGACGCACCTCACTGTCTTCATTTACACATGACTGAAAAACTGTGACGCGGTAGCCAACGGTTTTCTGACTGACACCGTCCGGCGAACGTTCACATTCGTTGCATTTACAGGCGGTTTCCTTGCTGGTTTCTGGCAAACTACGTGTCGTTTCCTATTAACCAGCAGATGCTCTGCAACTTTGCAATTGACTTTTTTGCTGTATCTCGCTTTGTTTCGAAGCTAGTTTTCATAAGTTCCGCAAATATCTGTCAGAGGGCGCCGCTGTTGGTCTCATGCGAATCGGCCATGGCCCTTTACCTATACCTAGCCAGAAGTTTTGTTCCTGTATGACCCTTATTTCACCAGTTATGTGGCTGTTTCCGGACTTTTGGTTACACCCTGTATATTAATTCTATAAGGTTTTTTACTGCGAGTCCTATTTTGAGAGAACAGCTTAACATAGAGATATGGTTGGGCTATCAAAATAAAGGTCTTACCATGTAGATGTGCCAGTCGAAGAGAAAAATGAGATTGGGGCAATGGTTCGGGCATTGTGGGGTAGCAAAGTTCCCATGTAAAGTTATGGGAGAAACGTGTGGTTGACATTCACTGCGGTTGACTCACACTCTGTTGAAGGCGGAGGCGCGGGGGGGGGGGGAATTGATGAGATAGTCCAGTCTTATCTTTTCTGAGTGAACCATTTTGCAAAGCAATGCTAACAGGAATTAGTATCAAAGTTCTTATCAGAACAGCGAACACTCTCAAAGACCTGACTGCATTATGCCGTTGGACTGTGTGATGTATATATACAATTTAATATTCATTCGATCCAGTTCATTCACGTAGGTAAGACGTTTCCCATTATGTAAAGATGTAAATAAACATTCTGTTAACCATTGTTAGTGAAAATATTACGGGCGACTGCTTATAGCTCATTGACTGCTTATTGCCCAGTTGCTCACGGTGGTCATTAAACATTCAGTCAAAAAAAAAAAAATCACGAACCTGGACTATTTATTGTCTTTACTGAAGTGGTTGAATGAATTTGTCAATCAAATTAGGTTTACATTTGTTGTTTTATGTGAGTTTATTCTACTCAAAAAAAAAAAAAAAAAGACTAACCGTTGATTCCGACGAGTGAAGAGTATTTGCAATGCGAATCTCATTCCGACAACATTTACAAACACAGTATCCAGTTGAATTTTTGCATACGATCGAGATGAGTGGACTTCCGTCTCACATTTTACGACTGAAAAAGGGTGCAGTCGTGATGCGCATCATGAACCTGGCCGCTGTGGTGGCCCAGTGGTCTAAGCGCTGGCTTATGATGAATCGTTTGTAAAGGGTCCGGGTTCGAATCCCGGGGAGACATGGATGTTGTGTTTGTCTTACGGCACTGGCTCTCTCACTTCCCTGGAACCAGTCACCCTAAATTAGGGATGGGTGACTGCTTATAACCCATTGAGTTGCTTAAGGTGGTCGTTAAACCTTCAGTCAAAAAAAAAAATTTTTTAAATCGCGAACCTGCACTATTGTCTTTACTGAAGTGGTTGAATGAATTCATCAATCAAATAAAGTTTACATTTGTTGTTTCATATGATTTTATTCTTTTCAAAAAAAAAACAACAAAAAAAAAACAGATTCCGAGGGGTTTCGTCTAGTACTTAATTATTTTGGAAGTAAACTTTTGCTGTTGAGACTTTACTTCGATACAGATAAGAAATGAGATCAGGCATGTGATTGTCTAAGCATCCAACTAACAGAAAATACCAAATGCTGTTCCAAGATACACATAAATAAAACGAACGTGGCAAACACAAAAATCAGTATCGCAAATTTTATTGTGTTTAAGCAAGTAAAATTAAATGCAAAAGTGTTAAAAGTGTACAAAAGTAAATTAATTGCTAAGTGTTTAAGCAAGTGAAATTAAATGCAAAAATAGCAATACTGAACTATTAAAGTTTTTTACTTACCATCTACATTTCTAAGTGCGAATTTCCTTGCTAACATTAAGATTTAATAAAAGTACATATCATTTCCTATTTTTTCTCACACAGTATCCCATTTATTAAACCAACTTTTAAATTAATTGATATTATTTGGTAGCGACAAATGTACTTACTCTTCCAAGAATGTGGATGGGAGGGGGCCTCATCTTGTGCTGTGCCTAGGGCCCCCGATTCTGTGTAAATCGGACCCTGATCCCGGCCCAGCACCGTGCACTCTTTCTTCCATTTAGCTTTCAAACAAGCAAAACACATTCCTCCTCCTCCTGGGGGGGAAAATAGGAAAGAAACAAAGAGCCGCACATGACGAATTTTTGTTCATAGGATTCCGGCCGATGTAATCCCGGCCCTGCGCAGTGGTTTCTTTCCACTTAGCTTTAAAACAAGCAAAACAAGTTCCTTCTCCTCGGAAAAAAAACAGAAAGAAAAGAAACAAAGAGCTGCATCACGAACTGTGTTCAGAGGCTTCCGGCCGATGTAATCCCGGGCCACGGCGAAAGAAGGACGCCGGGCCGACGTAATCCTGGTCCGGTGCCTAGCTTTCTTTCCACTTAGTTTTCAAACAAGCAAAACAAATTCCTTCTCCTCGGAAAAAAGGAAATAAGGAGCCGCGTCACGAACTTTGTTGAGAGGCTTTTACACTGATTTATTACAAAACCAGTAAAACATTCTTAATAACAGCGACATTCTGAATGTCTGTAATTTTTCGTTAGTCACCCATAATTTCGTAATCTCGGGTGGGCGGGGGGAATCCAATGGTTGGAATTTTTGGACGCCTATGACACTTTCACCCACCAGTGAGAGAGAAGGTTCGTAACATAAATGTCCAATCACATGTGAACATAACTTTTCTTTGCGTACGACGGCTCAGGGCTCCACCCAATCTCTCAACTGATTTTGCCCCCAGCAAATAAATAAAACAAAAAGTAGTGGAAAGGATGGAGGTAAACTGAAACAGCGGAGTGTTCCCCTAAAAAAACCAGTTTCAAACAAACCGAGACGTTTGAAGTGACTTCACCAGCGGCTATCTCGTAGGCTGAGCAGCAGCAGAAAGATTACGCCTTACAACTGAAATATCGCCATCTACCCAACAAATATTTCTCTTTCTTTTTCCCAGATTTTTTTTTCCAACATATCAACAATCACAAACTTTTGTCAAAAGCTTGAGATCGCATGACAAGTTCAGCAGATTTCAGTTTTTTCTAAAAAGTGAATTCACGGAGTTCTGCTAATTAGCGGAAGAATCACATGCCTGTGAGATCGAAACAATAATGAAAATACTAGTTTTACGAAAATGATCAATACAGCTGAAGATGTCCTGGCAAGAAAGGTCTGAGCACAAAAGGATAATGGTAGAAAAATTAACAGACAAAAAACAAAGCAAAACAAAAAGACTTCTACGCACTTAAAAGTATTAGAGAGTAAACTTAAATAGATTAATCCTTCTTTAAACATAGGTTTTCCAAAATTTGTGCAGTAAAGACCAAAATGGTGCATGTTGGTAGGATC
Organism: Macrothele yani; assembly: GCA_039090855.1. Lineage (NCBI taxonomy): Eukaryota > Metazoa > Arthropoda > Arachnida > Araneae > Macrothelidae > Macrothele > Macrothele yani. Next base: position 43,452,773 of record CM077016.1, on the reverse strand, counting down.
TAAAGGAACTCACAATGTTTGCTTATACATGGTTCATCAAAATGTAAAATTGATGGTCAGTGTGTTGTTCAGTGCTTCTTACTATTACAAAGTGTGATGTGAAAAACTGACAGCGCATGATGAATGGACATCTTGATTGCCCCAGTACAGAAGCAATGAAAGAAGTGTTACAAATATCTACAGATTCTGTGGAAGATGATGAAAGTGAAGCAAAATATCAGCAGTGTGGTTACAGTGAACAGCAATTTTTGGTAAACAGTGAGGCTACCCTCCATCCATTTAAAATGCATTATAGAGAAGATGAAACAAACTTAAAGTCAATGAGCTTTGTGTGATTAGTAAATCACTTGACTCATACAACTCTTACAATATATTTTTTTCTATAACACTTCTTATCAAAACTAAATCATAGAATAATAAGCACTCTAGCAAGACTGACAAAATGCAAAATTTCATAACGTTTTCTTCAATCCCTTTGGAAGATATGGTACTCATAAATGGAAAAATCAACTGCAAATGGAATATTTCATTCTAAACAAATTAACTTTATTCTATATGATCTACCTATTAAATTGTGTTGTACTGATTAGGTAACAAGCAATTCACTCATATATTCATACAGTATTGCAAATGCCAAATGTCATCTAGCTGCTTAATTATTCATGTGCTATTTAGACATAATCTATATTTTGAGGTTACTCACCTTTATTCCCTAAAAAGCAATTCACTGTCATCTTCCCAATAAGACCCTATTTGATTTTTTATCTTACAAGGTTAAAGAGTTATTCAAAGAATTGTTAACACTTGAAACTGACATTTTCCCTCAATTTTGAGAGCCATACTGGACAATAAATCCAATATGGCTGTCAATAATTTTTTTGAATTTTTTAATCAAAAGAATGCTGATAACACCGATGTGTTTATGAACTACAGCAAGTGATATTTTTATTTGATTTATTTAATGTGGAATGACTTACAGGACATAGGTTGTTTATTAAATACACATGAACAGTGGCAAATTTTAAAATACTGTTGGATGTGACACAGTGCTTCAATAAATACCCAAATTTTGAAGGAGCAAAATTTAAAAAAATGTTTTTATTAAAAAAATGTAATAAATTTGCCACCTGTCGATATAACTAAATGTACTCACATCTTCAAGTGTCTGGCTACTCACAGGAGTACCATTAACTTCAAGGATTCTATCTCCAACATGCAGTGACATTAGCTCAGGACTCATATCTAAGCTAAAAATAAAAAATATACAAAACAAGGAAATGAGTTAAATATAACAAAAAAAGATCAATCCAGCAAATAAAATACAATGCAGAATTAAATTTTTTTGACTATAAAACTGACATTATCTGGAAATGTCAATTTACAGTAAAAAAATTTTAATGTTTTTGTAGATGGTGTTACATGCACAGAGGATGGCATATTTCAAATAACCATAATATGGCAAAATCATCTACATGTAATTTTAACAATCTTATTCATTACCATCTCTTACCTGTACCATGGTCAAGAACATTTTTGGCACAGACACATTATGAAAGAAAAAAACATTTTTGGCAATTAACTTTTCCTATCTCTGACTGCTCACTGCAAGATTGTTTCTACCACATTGCCTTCTCATTCATCAGTGACTGAGTTCACACATTCAATCTATCTTGACACATCTTGCCTACCTCTTCTTTTGCAGCCTGGTGCCATTGAAGTTAACATCTGTTCATATCCCAGACAAAAAACATGTGCATACCACATCACAATGTTCTCATTTTCCAATTACTTTTTTATTTTTATTCACCAAAGTAGTACCCAGCTAAGTTCTGATACCTGCACTGTGAATCTTGTTTTGCTACTGAATCCATCTATTGTTTCTCTGATATTCTTCTTACCACTCAAGTCTACAGCTTTTGACCTCCTACAGAGCTCTGTACTTTGCACCCAATTCTTGGTGCCATAGAAAAGGGTAAGTCTAAATACTGGAATATATACAGCAAGTTTTGTTTGCTATAACTAACCTCTTTTGATGAAAATATTCTCATACAGCTGATAAGAGATGCTCACTATTTTGCCAGTTCCATTGTATGTCTTCTTATCAAGCCTTCCAAAGTCTCAGCAATGATCACATTCAGATAATTAAAATCTGTTATCCATTATAAACTCTTCCCCATGTACTACAATATTGATTTTTGAAGTTCAACTGTGAACCACTGATTTAGTTATATTGACAATTATTTTCATCCCAAATTTTCAAACATCATGCTCAATAAATTAAGATTATATGCTGTAATTTGTTTACAGTCATAGAAATTAGTACTAAGTCATCAGCATGCATACAGCAAACTGCTACTGTTATAACCACCTACTTCAATATCCAAAACTGGGTCATATATACACATCACAAACAAAAGGAAGGAGAGTCTACATCAGTGTTGTACACCAGAGAAAATTTCAGACCACTTAACAGTACCACTATACTGGTGATCTGATTTATTGGCGTAGGAAAATATACATAAGCGTTTCCAAGCTTTTGCACATCATCTAGATGGCTTTTTCAAGGAAGTTAGACTAAAGCAGTTTCTGTCTAACTTCCTTGAAAAAGGCATCTGGTTGATGTGTGAAAGCTTGGAAATGTTTATGTATATTTTCCTATGCCAATAAATCTTATTACTGGTATAGTGTTACTACATTCTACATAACTGGTGTACTGTTCCTCATTATCAATTCACTTAACAGTACTTCTTTTCATCCTGACTGTAGATTTCAATAGCCTGCCTTTCACACCATAACTTTTTTGGCACATTGAACCATTTGTTCCTATACTCTGAGTCAACCTAAGAGTGTACTATTGTGGAAGATACAAAACAGCTACCTCCACTATGAAAAGTAGTCCCTAGCATTCACAGCAAAAAAGCAACAGAATTATTGCTCAGAAACCATTTTTGTTTGCACGAGAGTTTAACAGGCAAAATTGCTATATAAGAGAAATTTTCAAAATGGCAAAACATTTTAGAAATAGATTTGAGAAGTTAATCAACAGTCTCACACTCTCAGCCACTGACTGCCCAGCAGAAAAATGTACATAACTTGGAGGGCAGCAATAAGATATATACACTGACGGAAAAAAAAATCCCAACACCACGAAAAAATAGTTGTAGAGGAATGAAATGGCGGCAATACATTTGTATAGGTAACATATTTAATCGATTAAGGTTTCAAGATCACAGCTTAATGTAAGCGCGAGAAGAGCCATTTTAAATGTGAAATGCTGGTACATTAATAACCAGTGTAACCGCCAGAATGTTGAATGCAAGCACACAAACGTTCATGCATTGTGTCATACAGGTGCTGGATGTCAGTTTGTGGGATGGAGTTCCATGCCTGTTGCACTTGGTCGGTCAATACAGGGACGGTTAATGCTGGCGGGGGTGACGCTGGAGTTGTCGTCCAATGATGTTCCATACGTGCTCGATTGGTGAAAGATCTGGTGATCTAGCAGGCCACGGCAACATGTCGACACTCTGTAGAGCATGTTGGGTTACAACAGCGGTATGCGGGTGAGCGTTATCCTGTTGGAAAACACCCCCTGGAATGTTGTTCATGAATGGCAGCACAACAGGTTGAATCATGAGACGGATGTACAACTGTGCCGTCTAGAGTGCGTGGGATAACCACGAGAGTGCTCCTGCTGTCATAGGAAATTGCTCCCCAGACCATAACTCCAGGTGTAAGTCCAGTGTGTCTGGGTCGCAGACAGGTTGGTTGCAGGTGCTCACCTGGCCTCCTTCTAATCAACACACGGCCATCACTGGCACCAGGCAGAACCAGCTTTCATCAGAAAACACAACAGATCTCCACTCCGCCCTCGAATGAGCTCTAGCTTGACGCCGCAAACAGCAGTGGTTTGGAGTAAGTGGAATGCACGCTACAGGGCATCTGGCTCGGAGCTGTCCTTCAAGTAACCGATTTGTAACAGTTCGTTGTGTCACTGTGGTGGCAACTGCAGCTCGAATTGCTGCCGCAGACGCGGTACAATGCGCCACGGCCATACGCCGTACACGGCGGTCTTTCCTCTCAGTAGTGCCACGTGGCCGGCCGGAACCCGGTCTTCTTGAGGCAGTACCTTTCCTTGACCACTGCTGCCAACAATCATGCACAGTGGCTACATTCCTGCCAAGTCGTTCTGCAATATTGCGGAAAGAAAATCCACCTTCTCGTAGCCCTATTACACGACCTCGTTCAAACTCTGTGAGCTGTTGACTTTGCATGTTCCGAGGGGCGCTACTAGCGCCACACGTATGCGCCGAGCGCGAAATTTGCATAAACGTCATCTTACAGATGTACTCTCACCGCCTACCAACTGTCGATTATCTAACACAACCCCTTCTTGGTGTTGGGATTTTTTTTTCAGTGTATGTATGTGAGAGAGAGAATTCTTCCCACCATTCAATTCGCAACACAGACACAGAAAATTCACAACTGGAGAATGTGAGGGGGACGACTTAACAGCTGTAGGAGAGAGAGAGGGAGGAGAAATGAAAGGGTGATGCAATGAGCTTCGGTTAGGTGATAAAGCCGTAAATGCAAGGGAAGAATCAATGTGGAAGTGTGACACAGTTTGATACTGTTCTTTCATTCCTCTGGAGACAGAGTGAGCTGCCCATTCCAATTCACACAATGATACTCTTAGGTTGACTTGGAGTATAAGTACTCAGCCAAGAGCTTTCTGAAAATTAATGAACACCAAATATAAATCACCATTCGCCTCAAACTTTTTAGAGAGCTCCTGAGCATAAATACATTATCTTAGCTCATCCCTTGCCCTTCCTGAAATCACACAGTCATTCACTCAGCTGATTTTCCACCATCTTTTAAAGCTTGTTATTCAAAATACTTGAATAAACCTTGCAAGGAACATCAGTAAAAGGAGATGCTGTGGTAGTTATTACAATTTCTTTTCCCCTTTCTTACATAATGGTGCATCTTGTGTATGCAACAATGCATCCAATGCCCTCCCTCCATTCATCGTAACTTATGAAATGCATGTAGTGCACGCTCATGCAAGAACTTACTGAATATAGTTGATACTTTCACTACATTATTTATGAAGGTCACTTATTAAAAATGGAGGAATAAGGGAATAAGTAAACAGAAATGTGTAAACTGTGTTTCAGAGATACAAAAGATAATCTCAAGCAGTAGAATACTGCTGACTGCATAATCAAGTTTTCTGTTCAGCAACAATGAATGCGCACTCAGCTAACACATTCCATTTGAACTGAGACAAGAGATAGTGGTATTGCACATAATTTTAATATGCAATACTGGACACAAACCAAACAAAGATTAAAACATGAAAAAGTCAGCTATTCTTTTATTGAATACAATGCTTTTTGATAAAACAAGCCTATCCAATACTAAAAGCAATGGTCGGCAACCTACGCCGTGCATGTCCATGCTGCAAATTCTAGGAACAGAGCACCCCCCCCCCAAAAAAAACAATGGTAAATAATCATAATGCTTTGCATATTATTATTTTTTTAAAACAAACCAAAAACATACATACATATAAAATAGGTGTGTCTAGTTCTTTCGCTGCTAAATTAAGGCAAGTGGCATATTTATACTAATTAGATAACAAGCAATTCACTGGAATGGCCGCCAAGAAGTTCAAGTTATACAATGTAGAGAGTAATTTGTAAAAGATAAATTTCAGTTCAGAACATTCTCACCAAATTTAACACTGATTTGAACAGACTCGAAAGTGCAAATCAGCTTGCAACAGCAATGTATTATGCACGGAAGATGCAAGGCTTAGTTGTGCTTTTAAATAATATTACTGAGAAAACTAGAACCTATAAGAACGGAAAAATTAAAAAAATAATTAAATAACATGATGCTGTGTTATTTTCCAAATTAAACTAATTACAAGTTATTCATACAAATAATATTTTGATTAATTATAGAATAACTTAGCTACGAATCTTTTAATATATGTTTTAAAAAATATGCCAACATGAATTTCTTTGACGTCCACTAGCATCTTCATCCTGCGGGAACCTCCCACACCCGACGTTCGTCTGGGATGCGAGCTGTCCTGACCGCTTGCTTGGATCGCTATTATGCTTCACCATCGCTCCTTCCGGCAGTGACAGATTCTCTCCATCACCCCACAGTATCCTCCGACCACTGAGTGGTGACTCTGGCAGTGTTCGCCGCATCGCTGCCATCTCGAACAGTCCACCCACGGACCTTTGATACTACCCTGCTTGGTGATTCCGAGTTCTGTTCTTCCATCCATGCCTTAATCGCCGCTCGTCATCATGAGGGGCTGCAGTGCCCTGTGCTCTTTTGTATTGTTTGGAGACCAAACAAAAGCTCATTCACCACATCTGCCAGCTCTCTTTTACAGCGAAGACCCTTGGATTGATGCAACTCGATCATGCTCGACAGATGCTATCCCTCATCAGTTTAGCTGATCCGCTCTTCCCTGTATACCAAGCTGAGCTCAAGGTGCTACTTGAACCCCTCACACAGAAAGCAGTCATCCGCCTTCGTTTACAACATCTCAACCCAGCGGATTGCTCATACGACTTCCTCACATCTATGAAGTCAGATCGCCGTGCCTCTACTTCACTCAGTCACCTTCATCACCTCCAATCCAGATGTTATTTGCTCTCAGGTACGCCGGTTGTTCGCCGATAAATTCTGTGAAACTCCTCCTCTGCTTCTGCTCATCTTCTCTCCAATCTACCTCAGTCTGCCATCTTCGCACACCGTGAAATCTTCTTCTATGCTACGTGGTGGCCAGTCTGCCATCTTCGCCATCTTCGCACACCGTGAAATCTCCTTCTTAGCTACGTGGTGGCCACCGACCCCGTGGTTCACTGTTACACCAAGTCCGTTACATCTCATGGTGAGTTAAGACTTTACATTAACTTTTTGATGTTCTTTCGCACTGCGATGTGCCACCTGTGATCATTTTGGTTTTCCTCAAGCATTGCTCTGTTTGCACCACGTTGTAAATTTGTCATTACTCATTCATTGTCTATATCATCGCTTTTATCAGTTTGTATCATTCCTGTTCTTTTTTTCTTTGAGACGATTCCATGTTGCTCGTCTCTTCTGTTTAGTTACATTAAAGCGATTCTGAAACCACATCTAAACACATTGGTGTAGGAACGGGAGGGGCTCAAGCCCCTCCCATTGGATATCAAGGTACATTTTTCTCTTGAACGCCAAATCACATGATTTCTTTTTCTCTTTTAAAGTCGAATTTTAAATATTGTTCATTAAAAATATCAAGATGAATCTGAAAAAAAACGATAAAAACTGACTCAAATCACATTTTTATCCAACAAAGTCCCAGATTTTTCAAATCCCTTTGAATGCGTTTCATTGGTGCATTTTTCCACGTGCAAGCAACACACCCTCAGGATTCACTCACTGTCGCTTGCTCACACTCCTGGAAGTTGTCTTTATTAACAATAAGACAAGAAGAAAGACCATCCACTGCAACAGAATCCTTATCAAGTTGTGAAGCTTGCATTTTTTTTTTTTTACCCCAATATCAAGAAATTACTAAAAATTTTATCAACGCTTCCTGTCTCAACAACCACTATGGAAAGTACATTTTCTACCCTCAGGTTGCATAAAATGTATCTTCAAAAAACAAATTCCCGACTTTCTGGACTTACATTGCTGAACATTCACAGAGAAGTAGAAGTAAATCCAGGATCCACATTTCGAAGGCAATGGCGGCGAAGTGCAGTTACCTTGTACAATGATGCTAGGATGTGTAAGTATAATTTTATTAAAGTACGTGTATTAGCAAAACTTTACATTTTCAATACTCTGCACTATTATTTATTTCATAAAATAACTAATTTTGAAATTGTGCCTATATAAATAACTCCGAGAAATTGAACACTAAGAGAGAAGTACTCTATTTTATATTAATCATATTTAATAAATATAGTCCTCCACATTACTTAAGGCTTTGTATCAAAATTTTGTAAATCAGTATTTTAATTATAAATTATCAATAAAATTGTTAATTTATTAACGAATTTATATAATTATTTTAAATAATGAATTATTGATAATTATGCTTAATTATTAATATATTATCCTAGATTAGCAATTATTTTCGGTGTTTGTGTATGAAACTACTTGAGCCCCCCATAGTTTCTGAATTGCTACGCCCCTGTCTAAACATCAGATTTAAAAAAATTGTGTTTGTACAGGGTAATGTTTACTGTGAGGATGATGATTCGTGTGCTTCCAGATTTTTGTCATACATGGATTTCCTTCTTGGTGGCATAAATATGTTTAAGTTTTGGTGTATGGTATCTGCAATTTCTAAAATCTGCATTGAAAAAATAATTTTTGCATTCACTAACTGGAAGAAACTATAAGCAAAATGTTCCATGCATTTCTTGTTCTGCACAATGTATGTTGTTATCATTGGCTGGTGTAAACACAACTTGAGTATGTCATGTTATTGTTGCTTCTAAAAGCAACAATAACATGACATACTCACCTGAAAAATTCCCTCAACATGTGATAGCGGCCATTATTATCAAAATTTCTCAGGCATTTTTCAGGTTTTTTGATGAAAACTTTTTCCATTGGGTGATGTAAATTTAGATTTTTAGTTGAATGATACTTCAGTTTCTACCAGTGTATTAAAAAAATTATTTTAACGTTGGATACTTCTAAGCATGACTGATATCACCTCAAATGCCTGTTGATCTTCTAGATGCATAATATTTTCCACTATGGGGTGTAAAACATATATTTGCATTTGACACTATATTTGTTCTTCTATTGTTTTTTTGTTTTTTTGTTTGGAGGTTTAACGACCACCGTGAGCAACTCAATGGGCTATAAGCAGTTGCCCGTCCCTAATTTAGGGTAACTGGTTCCAGGGAAGGGAGAGAGCCAGTGCCGTAAGACAAACACAACATCCATGCCTCGCCGGGATTCGAACCCGGGCCCCTTACGGACGAAAGATCAGAGGCCATCGCTTAGACCACTGCGCCACCGGGGCAGCGTTCTTCTATTGGTGTAATGCTGTTGTTTTGTGTGTTTGTAACCTGGTGTCAACCATGATTAAAAAATTTTGTGCATTTTCTATGTTTTCTGATACAAAATCATCGCACAATGTCACAAGAAATTCCATTTCTTTTTGTTACAGATTTACTGATTGCACATGATAAAGTGCAATAAGGTGTAATGAACAAGCTTACTGAATCAAAAGAATGTGCGATCAAAATAAATGTAATTATCATTGAACATTTATTAGTACAAAAAATAATTTTAAAGCTAACAGTTTAAATGTGTTCATCATAGGGAATGAAATCTGATGCAGAAGTGATTTTTCAAATCAGTCTTCTAGAAGCATTAGAATCATTGCACACAAAATATCCATTTCTGAACCTACCTTAAGACTCAAATATGACAGAAAATTCATAATCTGAAGTAAGAAAGCAGTTTTAGTCATACTTACAGAAACAAACGTGTTTGCAAATAGAAAGACACTTGTGCCCCATAACAGGAAAACTGTGCAGCATCATCATCATCATCATCATCATTGTCAACCATTATCAATCCACTGCTGGACGAAGGTCTCCCCAAGTTTCCTCCACAACGGTCTGTCTTGTGCCAGTCTCCTCCATGTCACTCCTGCATATTTACGAATTTCATCCACCCATCTCCCATGTGGTCTTTTCTGGGTCTTTTCCTGTCCCTGGGAATCCAATCTAAAATTTCGGCTGTCCATCTATGGTCTGTCCTTCTGGCAGTATGTCCAGCCCATTGCCATTTCAGGGATTTAACTCTGATCATGATGTCTTCCACTCTCATTTTTCGGATCCACGAGTTCCTCTTCTTATCTCTCCTGGTTATACCAAGCATGCACCTCTCCATGCTTCTTTGAGTTGTCTGCAGCCTTTGTATGTCTCTTTTAGTTAAGGTCCACGTCTCTGCACCATACGTAAGCACTGGAAGGATGCATTGATCAAACACTTTTCTTTTAAGACATAATGGCATATTGCTCTTGAAAATTATGCTGTTTCTTCCAAAAGCTCTCCAGGCAAGTTTTGTACGCCGATTAATTTCTTCATCAATGTGACCTCACTTGATATCTGCTGTCCAAGATAAACATATGTATCTGTTATCTCCAGTTTTTCTCCATCAATCGATAAATCTTCATTTCTTGTAAAAGCATTGAACATCACTTTTGTCTTCTGAAAGTTCATTTTTAATCCCACTTCTTTACTCTTGTCAGCAAGTTCCTGGATCATACTCTGTAGCTCTGATGGGGTAGTTGCAAAATGACTACGTCATCAGCAAAACGAAGGTGGGTTAGATAATCTCCATTAATCTTTATCCCTTTGTTTTCCCAGTTCAGTGATTGAAAGACATTTTCCAATGTGGCATTAAGAGCTTCGGAGATATGGTGTCACCTTGTCTCACTCCCTTTCCAATTTTTATGTGTGTTGTATTTTCAAACAGCCGAATCTTTGCACTTGCATTTTCATAGATGTTATTAATAATATTAATGTATGCATCTTCAATACCGCAGGATTTCAGAGCCGTGGTAACTGCTGATGGTTTCACCGAATCAAAGGCTTTTTCATAATCGATAAAAGCCATGCACAATGGAAGTTCATATTCCCTCGCTCTTTCAATTAGTTCTCTCAGTACGTGGATATGATCTATTGTGCTGTAGCCACTCCTGAATCCAGCTTGTTCTCTCGGTTGAGCCATGTCCAGTGTTACCTTCAAGCGGTGTGAAAGAACTTTAGTGAAGATTTTATAAACCACTGATAGGAGGCTGATAGGTCTGTAGTTCCTGAGATCCTCAATGTCACCTTTTTTATGTAGCAGGATCATTGTAGCGTTGTTCCAATCCTCAGGAATCTTCCCTTCATTAAGGCATCGAGTGAAAATTTGGGCGAGTACTGTTTCAATTTCTCCACTTGCTTCTTGTATGATGTCTATAGTAATTCCATCTTCTCCTGGAGCTTTCCCCGCTTCATGTTCTTGATTGCATGAGCAACTCTGCTGGGAGGACTGGAAGAACTCTTGGTACCTTTCATGATGTCTGGAGTACATGTATCATCCCTTTCATATAATTTGGAGTAGAAATCTTTCACTCTTGTCAAAATTTCGCCTCTATTTCTTGTTATAGAACCATCTTCTTTTCTCAGAGCCATAATCTGTTTTCTTCCCTTACTGAGATGTCCCTTTGCTATCTTAAGGCTTTGGTTGTTTTCAATTGCTTTCCTCACTAGCTCACAGTTGAATTTCCTTACGTCTTCAGTGATACTTTTTCGTGTTGTCTTGCATAGCTCTATATATTCCACTTTGGAAGTCACATCTTCTTTAGTTGTCCTCATCTCTTCTTTTTTGCATCAACATTTTGGTTTTTCCTGATAATTTGTTCACATGCAACTTGTTCTTAGACCCAGCTAATTTTGTTGCTGTTTCCATTAGAGCTTTGCTTACTTTTCTGTTAACTTCCGAAATATCCACTTCTTCCGATGTTAGGCCTTCTAAAGCAGAGAATCTGTTCTTCAGTTCCAACTTGAAAGTATTATGGTGTTTTTTAAGGTTGGTTATGTCAATAGATTTTGTTTGTCTTATGAGCTTGCCACGTTCAAGTTTAGTGTTGAGGTGCATCTTACATCTCACCAATCTATGGTCACTACCTGTGTTGAACTTGTTCAGCACACTGCAGTCTTGCTATGACGAATTTTTTGTTACACATAATAAAATCAATTTCACTTGTCGTCCCAATTGGATGTCTCCATGTCCATTTCCTGTGTGGCTTTTTCTTGAAAAAGGAATTCAAGATGAAAATCCTTCTGCCTCTGCAAACTCAACGAGAGTATTTCCACGCTGGTTTCTGTTGCCGTGACCGAATTTACCTACTGAAGTTTCATTCTGTTGCCGTTGCTCTATTTTTGCATTGAAATCTCCCATAATTATCTTCAAGTGCTGCTTACCTTTATTATTTAGATGACGAATTTCCTCATAAAATTCTTCAATTTCTTCTTCAGGATGACTTGTGGTGGGTGCATAAGTTTTTGAATAATCTGAGCCTGGTATCTTCTCGAGAAGTTGGATAACGAGTCGTGCAGCTCTGTCAGAGGAACTTTCAACTTCTACCACTTTATCCTTCAGTTTCTTGTTTATTATAAATCCAACACCACTAGTTCTGCCAGTATCTGTCCCACGATAATAGAAGAGATGTCCACTTTTCAGTTCAATGAGATCTTCTCCTTTTCTCCTTACCTCACTTAGCCCGACGATGTCCCACTTGATCCTTTGTGGGTTCCTCTTCCAATTCAAGAAGCCTTGAATCAGAAGATAGGGAGCGTCCGTTATAGGTAGCCAAGGTCAGCATCAAATGGCAGCCTAGTCCGGTCCTCCGGGGATTCTTAGCACCCTCTGCCTTCATGTCGCACTGGCCGCTGCCTTGGCCAGGTACATTCCAGCTGCCGGAGACTGAGGGCCAAGATTTAAGTTGTAGAGTCATTTTGGAGGTGTTTGGCCATAACTCACCACGCTGGCCAAGCGGGTTGGTGAGTGTGGGATAGCATTTCCTCTGGATCCCGATGGTATAGTTATACCGCTATTGGCGGTCGTCAGAGCCCCTTTAGTGGGAACAGGATGCACCACGAGAAGGCGGGGTTGACATTTGTCAAGGAGAGGCTGTGATGTTACGCATCACCTGACCTTACATCCCTGTGCATCATAAGAAGTAAAAAATTTTACATAAATTTTTGTCATAGTGACTGGTATCTCATGCAGAAGAAACTCTTTAATAAATATTTGAGAAGCAACGCTATGACTTCAGACACATATGTTCTTTCTGACCTGTAGCAGCAGAATTATGCAAAATGTAAAAATAAAAAGTATACACAAAATATTTCCCATAAAGTAGCTTTCATACACAAAAATCATTTTTCAAAGTGAATTTTAGGAGACAGAAAAAACAGGACACATATTTACATCCTTTAGTAGAAAAACTGTATTTTTAAAATGCACAATATGTGCAGTGTTCTTCAGGGTGAAATGTAATGCAGATACAAAAAGAACTTTTCCAACTGGATTTTTTTTGGAATGGAAATACATCTGCGTGTAAAAATATATGCACTTAGATCCACCAGCTGCAGACCTCCGCAATGCAAAATGTTCATCACAGTGAAATATCAATATATCCACCGAAAAAAATGATTTTCAAATCTAACATTTAGAAGCAGAGAGACATCAAGGAAACATATAACTTTGCATCCCCCTAGCATGGAAACTGTGTTATTTAAAGAAGAAAACTTGTGCAAAATGTTCTTCTTAGTCAAACACACTTGATCAAAGAATAAGTTTTCAAATGAATTTTTAGAAGTGGAGATACAGTGGCAAATAAGAGACATACACTGATGCCTCCTAGTGGGAGAAATTTGCATCAAGAAAAAGTGGAAAACATACATAAAATATTCTTTGCAGTGGAAGATACACAACAGAAAAAGAATTTTTCAAATACAACTTTTAGAAGCAGAGGCAGCATGAAAATAGAATGCCATACTTGCCAACTTTGGAAAATGTGCATCAGTAAAACTTTTGCACGAACGCTGCTTACCACAAAACATAATTATATTAATAAATATGCAGTAAAAATCTCTGCACATGCCACAATAACTAAACTAGTATTATCTGTGTTGAAAATAATAATTTAAAAAATCATAAAGTAAAATCTTAATTTTGTTCAATGTTAGCCTCACAAACCTGTGGTGTTCCAATACCAAACTAAACATTTCCTGTAAAAAGAAAATATTCACTTCAAGGGTACCTACACATTGCATTCAAAACACTGTATGTAACATACCTTCTAATCTTCATCTTGTATATCAGGATTATATAATATTGTAATTACTTTCATGACTTTCATCACATGCTACAAAAAAATGGCACTTCTGAAAAAAGCTGAACAATAGCGGAAGTTCGATCTAAAGCCATTTTGGGTACAATTGCCGCTATTTTGGTTTTCCCACAGCCATAACATTTGGCAGTTTCATGTTTTGAAAACATCTGCTGAAATAGTGGACCAGCATGGCTGGCTGAATGGCACGTTGTGTTCTATCAAAAAAGACAAACACCAATTTGGCACGAGTTACATCTGATGTTTTAAAAACATGGTCAGTTTGGAGTTACTATCCACTTCACATTACCTTTGTGTTTGGGACCATTTACATGACGAAAAATATCATTTCTGTCTCTGTGGGCAATGTTAAAATCGTTTTGGCAAATGTCGCAAAACGGTCATTCCACGTCACTTCATCCAGGCCATGTAACCCACCATCTCAGATTTTGATGAAATTTGTCATGGAGGTATACTTCACCAAGATATAGGAAATAACCAAATTTTAACTTCCTACACCTAATAGTTTCTGAGATACAGTGCTCCAAAGTTTTACTGAACACCAGTCGCACACGTAGAGCGACAGAGTACCACTTTTCACAAAATGCTGCATAACTGTAGTGCTATTTAGTTTAGAAGAAAGAAATTTTGTACCCTTATGCAAAAGAGCTTCCAGAATAAGAAATCATTTTAAATTTCATAGAAAACACTGAATAAATTATATACAGTGGTAAAATGAAAAAAAATTTAACAAAAAAACTTGCTATTCTATATTAGGCTCTACAGCAAATAGCAGAGGTATGAGGGAGCTCTTTTTTAATGTATATTGGTCTTTGACATATACTGTCACATAACAAGAAATAAAAATAGTGGCTTTCAGGTTGCTTTTGAAGATATGTGCAAATATCTGAAATGTGTGTGGAGTTCCACTTCTGTCAATTCAACCACTTTTTTTTTTTTTAATTAATTATAACATCTCTGACATTCAAGAAATTTGACGAGGAGATAAAACTAACAAGGACACAAAAATATAAAAAATTATGTTTTCTTACACCATATAGTTTCAGAAATACCATATTAACGAGTTTGACAAAATGGTTAGTTCAGCTGTACCCGATAACAAGTTAGGTGAGCATATGCAACAAACTGCTTACTCTCATACTCACCTACGGTACATAGATCTATTTTTGCATAATTAGTTTTGACTTGAAAAAAAGAAACACGAGCAAGTACTTTTGCACTGTTCACAAATATTTACATTGATGTTCTTAATATGTCATGATCAACTAATGAGGATGGAGTCTTTATAATTCAGCCACTTAGTTTGACAGGTTTTTATGTCCAACTTGGAAAACACATATGTCCTTCCAGAACTTGTTGTCATGGGAGCGTCAATTAAACATAAAATGTGTCCAAATGGAATATTGCACTCATCTTTAAATGAAGGCCAGTAAAAGAAACTGCAGGGCCATTTGGGTGCATAAATTTTACAGATGCATCACCTTCTTCATAATTTATTTTTTCTATTATTCCTAGAAACCAGTTAGAAACATATACACATGCTACATAACAATGTGTATATAACTGCCTTTGTATTCCTAGATTTGCACAGCCAAAATCAAAGAGTAATTTTCATCCAAGCTGTGAAAACTCTGTGTACTAGGTATTGTTTGAGCATGAGGAAATCTTACTTGACACTCATTGCCCACAGCATTCGTATCACTTTTCGAAATGAAAATGAAATGGAACTCTTATTTTCACGATACTCTTATGACAGAAGTTGAACATCTCCTATGGAGTGGTTATTTGCTATTTCAGTAGATACTGGAGATTTGTTTTTGCAGTGATTCGTTCAACAGTCCCACCTATGCCATCACAAGGAGACTTCCGTTGCTGATGGCAAAGAAAGACCATGAAGCTGTCACTGCAAAATCATTAATGTGATGATATAGATTAATGAAGTTTTTATAGTTTTTGTATTGAGTTAACACAACCATCAGTAAAATAATGTACTTCTCTTTACTTGTTGGTAGTTCTTTTTTAAGAAAATTATTATTTCACTCTGAATCTTGTACACCATTGCAACATCATGATCAAAATCATCAGAAATGAAACAGTGACTTGATGCAGAGTTCAAAGATTCAGAATTTATTTTACAGCAAATAACAACAGGGTAACTGTGCATGCATGGCGAGTCCAATGATACCCTTGTGCTTCTTCCTGAAATACAAATGCATAATTTTCACTGAAGTCCATCAGTATAATGGCAGACTCTGGACCAATTGTTCCTTGCAACTTACTGAAAAATGAAGACTATGCAGTAATGTATGAATGCAGAATGAGCTTCTCAATTTTTGACAAAAATAATTCAATGAATTCCTCAACTGAAGAAGATAACTTTTGAAGCTCCATTCTGTCTGTAGACACCCACTGGTGATACTCGATTTCATCAGTGGGATCACAATCTTTAAATTTATGCAACTATAACTAATTCAGATTTTGTATTTTTTGGACACTGAACAGCACCAAAGCATGAATTTCGAATCCTTACTGCTGCAGACAAGACTATTGATAAAGTCCTGATGTACGATTTTCAAAGTGTGCTGCACTAATCAAAAGTTAGACATTTTGATGTATAGTGCACACACATACAAAAATGGGTTCCAGAGAAGCCAGCAAGAATGCACCATTTCGGACAAAGAACACAAAATTTAGAAAATCCTACTGTTTCATTAGTCTTTGCTTAAATTGTTGATATAACTCTCTTTCAAATTGCACAGAATAAGTCTTTTCTGAGCATGAACGTTTCTAGTGACACTTACTTTGTCCTTCATTCCTGGCATTTGCCTAGAATAATTATCTTCATAAAATTCTATAATCTGTTTTATGGCATCTCGTGAAAGTTTCTTACCACGGCTGGGTTCGGGAAACTGATATAATGCCTTATCTTTTGCTAATTTTCTTGCCTGATGTACTGTGTATTCTGAAACTGCAAACTGTTGTGCTACTTTTTTTTCTGGACCATGATGGGGGGGGGGGGGTAATACGAATATCAGATTTTTTTTTTTTTTTTTTTGAAAACTAACAGTAGGTATATTTTCTTTCATTAAAGCAACAAGTTTATCCAAATCATGAGTTTTTAGTTGTAATTCATCTATGGAGTGTTGATCATCACTGTCCCTAGTAGAAGACTGAGCTGTAAAGCCATACTCCAGAACACAAGATATTTTACTCTGCATAGCTAACTTTGCTTGAAGAAGTTTTCTTTTCTCATATGCTGGTTTACTATGGGATGGCAAGGAATGTAATTTTAATGGGGACAATCCTAAATCAGATAAACTTTCGAAACTTCTTTAGCAGCACATTCTTTAATATAAAATCATTAGTGACCATTTCACTATCATCCTAATTTAGATGCTTTTCCACAACACTGAGGACATAATTTTTTAACTGGGCATAACACTGATATTTTTAGATTGCAGCTGTTGGGCTATTTGTATACTGACTTGACGCAGGGACCGCTTAACAGGTTTTTTCACATCATGGTCACCAAAAGGGTTGCAACAAGTTACTTGGTAGCTTTCATATTTCTTTAGATAATAACATTTGTGATGTAAGCATACTGAGATTATATCATTATGTGGAATATTAGGTCTTAAAGAAATAAGTTCTTTGTCAGCAACAGTAAGTTCTTCACTACTGAGAAACCCTTTTGTCTTCACATAACTTGATTTATTGTATTCTGTATTAGCAAATGACCTAACACTACACTGGTCCATTATTTTTTTCCATGATTGAGGTTGACAAACTTGTCCCAAAGTCAGATTAACACAGAGCAGCCAATGCACAAAAGAAAATATTGGAAGCAATATATTTCACAACAAAGTTTAAGAGACTTCTGGATAGCCTGCCCACAGTGAAATCAGCATGAGCATCTGAACCATTGTTTCCTTAACTGGAAATGAGGGACTGAAACCTTACTGCTCTTTAGCTGGAGTGCATCCCTTGGAGGGTGAGGTGAGAAAAGAGAAATATTTTTGACCCACACCCTTATCTCAGCACTTGGGGAGTTTTACAATGTCATAAAACTTACCCCATTTGAACTGGTGGTCAGCTGAGCACAGGATCTGGGATGAAGTCAAAACAAATTCTCATGACCTTAGGAATCATACTGTATCCTTTTGCCCCATGCCACATTTTCTTTTAAAAAGTGCTTCTGACAAGTTGCATTCCTAGTGCCCATCCATTGCAAGCTTACTTTAGTGTATTATCCAGTCATGCACATATAAAAACTGCTTATATCTTTTGTGGAAATGTTTACATTTGTTTTAGGGAGATTTGTCAGAGTAATTTTTTTTTTTTCAGGAATTTTTGCGATCTGCAATAAGAGAATAACAGATATTTTGAAATGACTGAAAACTTTAAAACCTCGCCATACTTGCTGTGGGGTGCAGCTGAACTAGCCATATCGTCAAACTTATTAATATGGTATCTCTCAAACTATATGGTATAAGAAAACGTAATTTTTTATATTTTTATGTCTTGTTAGTTTTATCACCTTGTGAAATTTCTTGAATGTATGTCAGAGATGAATTATAATTAATAAAAAAAAAGTGATTGAATTGACGAAGTGGAACTCCACACGCATTTCAGATATTTGCACATATCTTCAAAAGCAAGCTGAAAGCCATATTTTTTTTTCTTTTGTTATGTGACAGTATATGTCAAAGACCAATATAAATTAAAAAAGAGCTCCCTCATACCTCTGCTATTTGCTGTAGAGCCTAATATAGAATAGCAAGTTTTTTTGTTAAATTTTCACTTTACCACTGTATATAATTTATTCAATGTTTTCTATGAAATTTAAAATGATTTCTTATTCTGGAAGCTATTTTGCATAAGCAGACTTGCCAACCTTAAGAAGAGAAAAATCCTGCAAGCTTATTTTCATATGTTTGAAATATCAATAGACATAATTTGAAGCACTAATGTTACATTAAGGTATATAAAAAATGTAAAACAATTTCTGTTAACAAATATTTAAAAAAATTATGTTAAGTTATGCATTGATCTGGAGGATAACTCAAATTAAGACGGAAAAGGAGAAATTCCTCGAAGCCGTCGGACTATCATGCCTAAAGCGAAATGTTTGAAATGTTTTTGCCGTCGAACTTCTGATTTCTTGAAAGTTTTCCTCTATTTTTAAACTGAAATACAAATATTTATGGAATAAAATGATATATAACAACAATACTGGACAAAGGCAGCATCACAGGAAAAAAATTACTGATTACGGAGAAAACCTTTATTTCGTTTACTTCCGTTTCTGTACCGTCCCGATGCGCATTTTTATGAATTGGTAAAATTATTTGATGCATAGTTTTACGCACGAGAAAAAAGTTCCCTACGCATATTTTTACGCATAGAGAAAAATTCCTGATCCGTATTTTTACGCGTTGGTAAAATTTCGATGCATACTAAACGCGCAATTACGCAATTTGGCGAACTCTGGTCGGCACATCACTTGAGCACACTCCCGTGGAGAGAGAGAGAGCTGCCGCACGATGTCACAAAGCCAGCGAGTCAAAGATGACATCATCGCGTGACACAGCGCTCGTAAGGTCTGTTAGAAAATCTAAGTGGATGGTTGCAGGGGGTTGAAATATTTCGATTGAGCAATCTAAATATTAAAAAAATCTGTTAAAAAAGACCTCTATCCGTAAATCAGTAAAATTAAGCAGAAATCCATAAATTTTACTTGTAATCCGTAAAAGTTGGCAAGTATGCAAGTCTATTTTTGAAGATTTCCCCATTTCGGCAACAACGCACGATGTTTTTGTCCTGTCACACATGCATATGTTTTTGAAATGTTACTATCTGGGAACATTTTCTTAAAAAGCACACTTGCATGGTCAGCACAGCTTAAAAGTAAGTTATGTTACACGAGGAATGAAGTAACCAAGCACTCAGCATGGATAATCGCATCAGAAAATGAACTATCTTGAGCAAAATTTAATGGTTTGTTATTTTCCACGCCCTTAGAATTGGCCACGTATTTTTGCGTAAGAATGTGATTAATGATATCTCCTTTGCCCTTGTGGACAACGAAAAATCACACCTACAAATAGAGCAAAAGGCAAATCGTTGCCGGTTCCTTGATTCGATTATATACGGATAATCTGTGATATACTTCTTAAAAACAGACTGATATTTTCTACCAGCCATCGCTTGATTAAACGCATGCACAAAAAATTCTCAGAAATTCCTGTTGAGACAGACGAAGTACATGAAACAAACCAAAACACTACCGCGCACTTACGATAGAAATATGCGTCAGTACGTACGGTGCGCGCCAAGGCCAAGTCCGCTCCTACTCCGTGCGTGCTGCGCCAGAGATCATTACCGGACAGAGAGTAAACATCGCTGCAAACGGCAGAGCAAAACTGCTGGCTGCTGACTCAGAAGAGAAAGGTCGCTTCTCCACTAATGAACCGATGCCTTGGAGAACTACGAACTTTTCCCCTCGTTACTTTTTACGCTACGGTAATCAACGAAGTTCTCCGATGCCTTGGAGAACTTCGAACTTTTCTCATTACTTTTTAATTTACGCTACGGTAATCATCGAAGTTATCCGATGCCTTGGAGAACTTCGAGCTTTTCTCATTACTTTTTAATTTACGCTACGGAAATTATGATGGAATCTGGCAATATTATTTTCTAATCCGGAATTCCGGGAAGTGCCATAAAATCCGGCATTACCGGCCTAAACCCGGAAAGTTGGCACGTCTGCATAAGGGTACAAAATTTCTTTCTTCTAAACTAAATAGCACTACAGTTACACAGCATTTTGTGAAAAGTGGTACTCCGTTGTTCTACGAGTGTGATTGGTTTTCAGTGAAACTTTGGAGCACTGTATCTCAAAAACTGTGGTGTAGGAAGTTGAAATCTGGTTATTTCCTATATCTTGGTGAAGTATACCTCTATGCCAAATTTCATCAAAATCTGAGATGGTGGGTTACATTTCCCCCAAAAATTGGATGAATTGATGTGGAATGACCCAAAATGCAAATTTTACACCTTTATTAGATTTCCTGATACATTGGAACTTTGCGGTGTATGCTTCCTTAAAAGTTTGAAAATAACTTTGAAATGGTATAATCTTAGTACTCATCTTTATAACTTTGCATAAAAGCTAAACTAACAACTTGCTCCTCCGGGTAATTCAAACAAAGAAACAACACCACACACTAAAAACAACACACATAAGAAAGTATTCTTTTGCTGCTACAACAACATTGCTCAACACTGTGCGTGCAGATTTTGCCCTTCTCTTTCATTGGCTGCGATTTCATTTCTCTCCCAAGAGGAGACCAATCAACTACTACGATGAACTAGTGTATATAGGGACTGAAATACCACGGCCGCTCAACAGAGTCGGGCAATGGAAATACAAAATGCGACGGCCACCATTGCAGACTCTGGGAATGTGTCAGCACGTCAGTTGAACACTCCCGTGGAGAGAGAGAGAGAGAGCTACCACACGATGTCACGAAGCTGGGGAGTCGAAGATGACATCATCACGTGACACAGCGCTCGTAAGGTCCGGTAGAAAGCCTAAGTGGATAGTTGCAGGGATTGAAATATTTCGATTGAGCAATCAGAATATTAAAAAATCCGTAAAAAAAGACCTCTATTCGTAAATCAGTAAAATTAAGCAGAAATCTGTAAATTTTACAGATAATCCGTAAAAGTTGGCAAGTATGGCATGCACACACAAGCCTCCTAGTGGGGAAGACTGTGCATTATTTGAAATGGGCAATGTGCACAACCAGAAGTATAGTGAATGGCATCCACTGTGGAAAGAATCTGCAATTGGATATTTAGAAATGGAGAAATATGAACTTGGGCCACCTGGTGGCAGAGCAGTGCATTATGAAAAACTGGAATGTATACACAAAATTTTCCCCCACACTGATAGGTATTCAGCAGTAGTTTTCAAATTGAACTTTCTTTGTTGGGGGTTTAACAACCACCATGAGCAACTCGATTGATTATAACCAGCCACCCATCCCTAATTTAGGACAACTGGTTCCAGGCAAGGGTGAGAGCCAGTGCTGAAAGACAAACACAATATTCATGCCTCACCGGGATTAGAACCCAGACCCATCTCGGATGAATGGTCAGAAGCCAGCACTTCAATCACTGGTCCGGCAAATTGGACCATCAGAAGCAAAGATAGCAAAGGAAACAGAATACATATTTATCGTCTCCTAGCAGGAAATCTGTGCATTATTTTACGCGAAATATATACATAAAATGTTTTTTACAGTGAGTTGCATTTAAGCAAAAATGATTGCTTTTCATCTAGATTTTTATAAGTGTAGATATCATCACAAACAGAAATATGCTCTCCCTAGTGACAAGACAGTGTGCATTAAAAGCAGACAGCTTGTGCAAAACTTCTTCACACCAGATACTGTGAAACCCAAAGAGAACTTTCAAATCAAGCTTTTAGAAGCAGGTGACCAAAAACAGAAAAAAAGAAGAAAAAAAAAAAAAAAAAAGAAAGAAAGAAAGAAAAGATAAACAGACTACCCATTAATAACCCCCACTGGGAAAACTGTACATTACTTGAAGTTGAAAAAGTGCACAAAATGGCCTTCATGGTAAAATGTATTCAAATGGAAAAAATACATACTTTTCAAAGTCAATAGGATCTGCATTATGTACTCCAGCATCAAGATATAAAACAGAAAAAAACCAAATGGTATAGGTCTTTATTTTCACAGTTCAAAGCTTCCAAAATCAAAAATAATTTTTCTAATTGGACAAATGCTTGCATTGCAGAGATATCATCATTGTCAACCATTATCAATCCAATGCTGGACGAAGGTCTCCCCAAGTTTCTTCCACAACGGTCTGTCTTGCGCCAGTCTCCTCCATGTTACTCCGGCATACTTTCGAATTTCATGCACAAATCTCCCATGTGGTCTTCTTCTGGCTCTTTTCCTGTCCCTTGGAATATAGTCTGAAATTTCGGCTGTCCACCGATGGTCTGTCCTTCTGGCCATATGTCCAGCCCATTGCCATTTCAGGGATTTTACTCTGATCATGATGTCTTCCACTCTTGTCATTTTTCTGATCCGTACGTTCTTCTTCTTATCTCTCCTGGTTACACCAAGCATGCACCTCTCCATGCTTCTTTGAGTTGTTGAAGTCTTTGTATGTTTGTTTTAGTTAAGGTCCACGTCTCTGCACCATACGTAGCACTGATCACTTTTCTTTTAAGACATAATGGCATATTGCTCTTGAAAATTATACTGTTTCTTCCAAAAGCTCTCCAGGCAAGTTTTATATGCCGATTAATTTCTTCATCAACGTGACCTTCACTTGATATCTGCTGTCCAAGATAAATGTAGGTATTGATTATCTCCAGCAATCAATAAATCTTCATTTCTTGTAAAAGCATTGCACATCACTTTTGTCTTTAGAAAGTTCATTTCTAATACCACTTCTTTATTCTTGTCAGCAAGTTCCTGGATCATACTCTGCAGTTCTGATGGGGTAGTTGCAAAAATAAATACGTCATCAGCAAAACGAAGGAGAGTTAGATAATCTCCATTATTCTTGATTCCTTTGCTTTCCCAGTTCAGTGATTGAAAGACATTTTCCAAAGTGGCATTAAAGAGTTTGGGAGATATATTGTCGCCTTGTCTCACTCCCTTTCGAATTTTTATGGGTGCTGTATTCTCAAATAGCCAAATTTTTGCACTTGCATTTTCATTGATGTTATTAATAATATTAATGTATGCATCTTCAATACTGCAGGATTTCAAAGCCATTGTAACTGCTGATGGTTTCACCGAATCAAAGGCCTTTTCATAATCGATAAAAGCCATGCATAATGGAAGTTCATATTCCCTCGCTCTTTCAATTAATTCTCTCAGTACATGGATATGATCTATAGTGCTGTAGCCACTCCTGAATCCAGCTTGTTCTCTCGGTTGAGCCATGTTCAGTGTCACCTTCAAGTGGTGTGAAAGAACTTTAGTGAGTATTTTATAAACTGCTGATAGGTCTGTAGTTCCCGAGATCCTCAATGTCACCTTTTTTATGTAGCAGGATCATTGTAGCATTGTTCCAATCCTCAGGAATCTTCCCTTCATTAAGGCACCGAGTGAAAACTTGGGTGAGTACTGTTTCAATTTCTCCACTTGCTTCTTGTATGATGTCTACAGTAATTCCATCTTTTCCTGGAGCTTTTCCCAGTTTCATGTTCTTGATTGCATGTGCAATTTCTGCTGGGAGGACTGGAAAGAACTCTGGTACTCATACCTTTCATAACGCCTGGAGTACATGTATCATCCCTTTCATATAGTTTTGAGTATAAATCTTTCACTCTTGTCAAAATTTCGCTTTTATTTCTTGTTACGGAACCATCTTCTTTTGTCAGAGCCATAATCTGTTTTCTTCCCTTACTCAGATGTCTCTTTGCTGTCTTCAGGCTTTGGTTGTTTTCAATTGCTTTCCTCACTAGTCCACAGTTGAATTTCCTTACGTCTTCAGTGATACTTTTTCATATTGTCTTGCATAGCTCTATATATTCCACTTTGGAAGTCACATCATCTTCTTTAGTTGTCCTAATCTCTCTTCTTTTTTGCATCAGAATTTTGGTTTTTCCTGATAATTTGTTCATACGCAACATGTTCTTAGTACCAGCTATTTTTGTTGCTGTTTCCATAAGAGCCTCTTTCTGTTAACTTCAGAGATGTCTACTTCTTCCGACATTAGACCTTCTAGAGCAGAGAATCTGTTCCTCAGTTCCGATTTGAAGGTATTATGATGCTTTTTAAGGTTGGTCATGTCAATACACTTTGTTTGTTTTATGAGCTTGCCACGCTCGAGTTTAGCATTGAGGTGCATCTTAGATCTTACCATTCTATGGTCACTATCGGTGTTGAATTTGTTCAACATACTGCAATCTTCCATGACAAATTTCTTGTTACATATAATAAAATCAATTTCACTGGTCAATCCATTGGGATGACTCCATGTCCATTTCCTTTGCAGCTTTTTCTTGTAAAAGGAGTTCATGATGAAAATCCCTTCTGCCTCTGCAAACTCTACGAGAGTATTTCCATGCTGGTTTCTGTTACTGTGACCGAATTTACCTACTGAAGTTTCGTTCGGTTGCTGTTGCCCTATTTTCGCATTGAAATCTCCCATAATGATCTTCAAGTGCTGCTTACCTTTATTATTTAGATGACGAATTTCCTCATAAAATTCTTCAATCTCTTTTTCAGGATGACTTGTGGGTGCATAAAGCTTGAATAATCTGAGACTGGTATCTCCTCGAGAGTTGGATGACGAGTCGTGCAGCTCTGTCAGAGGAACTTTCAACTTCTACAACTTTATCCTTCAGTTTCTTGTTTATTATAAATCCAACACCACTAGTTCTGCCAGTATCTGTCCCACGGTAGTAGAAGAGATGTCCACTTTTCAGCTCAATGAGATTTCCTTTTCTCCTTACCTCACTTAGCCCGACAATATCCCACTTGATCCTTTGTAGTTCTTCCAATTCAAGGAGCCTTGAATCAGAAGATAGGGAGCGTCCATTGTAAGTAGCCAAAGTCAGCATCAGATGGCAGCCTAGTCCGGTCCTCAGGTGATTCTTAGCCACCCTCTGTCTTCATGTCACACTGGCCACTGCCCTGGCCAGGTACATTCCAGCTGCCGGAGACTGAGGGCCAAAATTTAAGTTGTGGAGTCATTTCGGAGGGGTTTGGTCATAACTCACCACGCTGGTCAAGCGGGTTGGCGAGTGTGGGATAGCATTTCCTCTAATTCCGATGGTATAATTATACCGTTATTGGCTGTCATCAAAGCCCCTTTAGTGGGAACAGGATGCACAACGAGAAGGCAGGGTTGACATTTGTCAAGGAGAGACTGTAGTATGTTGCGCATCACCTGACCTTACATGCAAAAAATAGTGCCAATTAAATAGACAGTTGGACAGAAATGATATTATAAACACATGTTTTTGTCACACAAAAGTTAAAATTATTTTTACCTTTTTGCATTTGTTAGTGTATTTTCAATTTCTAATTGGAGTGAGTCGAACAAAATACTGAAACACAGCATTGCTTTAGCTTTGCCAAATAAAAAAAAACCTGAATATCTCACCTATAATTTTTTAAATCTTTTTTTTTTTTTTTTTTTTTTTCAAATTTCAAAATGGCTTTTAATAAAACTGGATTAGGTAGACAAACAAAAGGAACTGGTCATCACAAAAAGAAAATTAAAAGAAATACCTCAAATTGAGAACAACTTCTGTTGTTGACAAATCATGTGGACTGGTTGCTACCAGAAAAATGATTCTGTATAATTAATTACAACCACTGCAGTAACAGCAAGGTGAAATGATAGGGACCTTATATAAGGATGGTTTATCATAAAAAATCTGTCCACATAAAACAATACCCTAGCAAAAAATATATAGACAGATTTAGGTGATTAATGTTAAAATTTCACTTAAGACAGCCATGAGTTTAACTATTTTTTTAATAATTAATTACTTCATTTCAAGGCTTCCTCTAATTACTTTCAGTACCGTAAATACTTAGCGGGAATTATAGAGGATAAATTTATTAAGGTACATTACCTCTCAAATGTTTGATCTACATACCAGATATCATTGTCCGGAGTTCTTGCGTCTTACTACTTCCGAGGGCTGGCGACCAAGCCTGGTTGATTTGCCATAATGATTAGCAAATCAACCAGGCTTGGTCGCCAGCACCCCTGTGGAAGTAGTAAGACACAAGAACTCCTGATGATGATCTAGTGTATAGATAAAAAATTTGAGAGGTAATGTACCTTAATAAATTTATTCTCTATAATTCCCGTTAAGTATTACGGAACTATTTTTCTATGTTGAACCAATCTTAAAACATCTGCACATTGTACATCATTTTGAACACCTAATGGTAAGCACAAATAATCATTCAGTTTTGTTTCTTCGTGAACACAACAGCAGACATAATAAAGTAAAAAATTACTTACTCCACTATATGAACACCAAGTCGGAGATTATCAGTTAAGCTTGAGCAATTAGAATCATTCACAGAAAGCTTTATTCTTCTTTGGCTGCCACTGCAGTTTGCAGGAATTTCAACTAGTTGAATGCTATGAGGCAGCCTACCAAATAATGAATATTTGGAAATAGGTTGCATTTGTCTTTTGTAGCACATTCCACTAAAAAGAAAATGAGTTTTTACTTTAAGAAGAAGCTGAATAATCCATTTTAAAAAAAAATATTAAAGGTATTTAAAGAAAATATTATTCATAAATATGCTAACACAACTAACTGGAAAAAATAGTTTCACTAAAGGATAAATTTAGTACATGAAAATTATATAACAATGACATGTAGCTGTTTTTGAACTTTAAAGGTTAAAAATATTTGTTAAACAAGAATATTAAAAATGGCAACTGGCACACACTTTTCTTTTACATACAGAAATATTAAAAGACAAACACTACTTAACAATACATACGATGCAATAACCTGATTTCTTTTGTTTCATAAATTTCCTAAAACAAATTCCCTTTCAAAATTATGTTAAACAAGGAAAACGGAATGAAAACTTCTGACGTTTCTAGATACAAAATAAGATGTTCACTGCAAATATAAGGACAAAAAATATTATGCCTACCTATGAAGTTTACAGCAAAAGGATTCAAAAACACATTGGTTTTTCTTGGGGTGTGCTCACTTCCCAGAGTTTTAGCTATATTCTCTTGCAACTTAAAACATATTTTCTGTTTTGTTTTGTTTTGTTTTTAATATATACATGGACTTATATTAACTTACAAATTATGAAAAAAATACTGATTTAATTTGTTTAAAAATTATGATGTGATATGAGTTTATTACACGTGGGATTCGGACAAATGGGAACAAAAGCATTAGGTGGCAATATAAAAATTGCATTTTTCCTTTCTTCATGCCCACTTTTTCATGTAGGATGACCACAAAACGATTAGGGGCTCATACAAAAATCACACTTGTTTTCACCATGTCCACATCCTCATAGGTCACCTCCAAAGATTACAATTTTATTGCTGTCACCTCATCGTGCTCATTCTGCGTAGGTTAAATGAGAAAACAAATTATTTGTGTCGAGGTAGCTTACTGTAATGTTGCATTTCTACCCAGGCACTGATAATATGGGTCTCAGGTTAAGCCAGTTTAGCAACTTTAAACCCACAGTTCTCATTGTTTAAATAGAAAATCAAAATATGAGTAATAATGTCACACTTTCCCTCGGGTGCAAAATATTAGTTATAAGGTCCAAAAAAGCCTAGGCCTTTTTAGAAATGTCAAAACTGCTATGCTCATATTCATGAGGTTTGCATAACATGTCAAGGATATAGTACACTTTTGCTCAAGCACAAAACATTTATTATAGGGCCTTGGCCTTTTTAACAGCTTTTATTCTCTGTCATGTTCATATTCTTTTTTTTTTTTTTTTTTTTTTTTTTTTTTTTGATGGAAGGTTTAACGACCACCGTGAGCAACTCAAATGGGCTATAAGCAGTCGCCCGTCTCTAATTTAGGGTCATGGGTTCCAGGGAAGGGAGAGAGCCAGTGCCGTAAGACAAACACAACATCCATGCCTCACCGGGATTCGAACCCGGACCCCTTTCGGACGAATGATCAGAGGCCATCGCTTAGACCACTGCGCCACCGGGGCGGCCATGTTCATATTCATGTGGTTGACATAAAAATTCAAGATAATAATTTAGCACTTTTATTCACACACAGAGCATTAATTAATAGGCACTTTTTATTGGTCTTTAATCAGCCTTGCTCATATTCCTACAGTTTAGACACCAAGTCAAGTTACGAAGGACATACCAAAAGTTTTTAACCGTTTAAAGAAATATATATTTATTCACAAATAATTACTTACAACTTTTCAAAATAATCTCTATGAACATCTATAAATTTCCTCTTCCCAGCTTTGTTTTGGCAGACTGTCAATTGCCTCAAAATAAGCAGCTAGGGCCTTTCAACGAAAATGGCCGTCCATGCACGATTTCCTTGGCTTTTGGAAACAAGAAGTCACAAGGTGCCAAGTCAGGAGAATAGGCTGGATGACGCAAAACTCTCACACCTTCTGTTGCCAAAAAATCAACGGTCTTGGCTGCAGTGTGAGCCGATGCATTGTCATGGTACAAAAGGAGTTCCTCATTTTATGATCTTGGGTGCTTTTTCTTCCATTCTGAGATGACCTTTGGCAGACATTGAGAAAAATACCAATTAGCAATAACAGTTCTTTCATTTTCAAGAATAGTTATTCCATGTCCTGTTTTACAGAAGGACACTGCCACTTTCTTCCCTGCACTGTGTATTCGCGGGACTTTGGTTGGAGGTGTGTCACCTTCAAAGCACTAGACCCTTGATTGCTCCTTTGTTTCCAGATCACAGTGATATATCCATGATTCATCACCAGTTACAATGTTGTAGGTGTCTTTACTATGTCTTCCTCTGAATTTAGACAGCATGAATTGGCTCCATTTAACTCAGCTTGTCTTC
The DNA here is from genome assembly GCA_039090855.1 of Macrothele yani. Lineage (NCBI taxonomy): Eukaryota > Metazoa > Arthropoda > Arachnida > Araneae > Macrothelidae > Macrothele > Macrothele yani. The sequence goes on along the minus strand of CM077016.1, from coordinate 43,423,242 downwards.
TGCTGGTCCACGAGTGAATGAGGTACCCAACGGAACATTGCTTACTAACATGCAAATGATCACGAATGATTGTTTGTGCATTAGTTGATCCAATGCCCAGGATCGTCTCTCATGATATGTCGCATAAGGATCACCTTTGATAAATTTTCTTACAGTATCGATGTTTCCGGTCATTATGGTGGTATGGGGCTGACCACAGCGGGTCATCTCCCAAAGAATTTTTACCCTCTTAAATTAACGAAACCAGTTTCTATCTGTGGCAAGAGAAGGAGCATACTCTAGAACAATATTTGATAGCAATTCAAAACACTGCTGTGCACCTAAACCTTTTTTTAAATCATAGAAAATCATTGCATGAAAATCATGTCTCGACAGCTCCTTTCTAGCGTGCCAAATGAGGTCAACTGTGTTGCACTCTCCTGCGATGTGAGCGAAATCTGGTTTGAGCAGATGGCCACAGTGTCTGCTATTGGGCAATATGAACACATGCTTCCTAACAATAGCTTAGCTGTTTCGTTGTCGGAAGACACGTTCAACAGCAGCTAAAAACGTTCGGCATGGCCTCCATAGTAATATTGCGTTTTTACTTAGACACCAAACAATAATTACAAGGGCCTAGGCCTTTTTACCAGTTTTTTTTTAATTCCATAGGCATCATATTCATACAGTTTGAATAACAAGTTAACAATACTGCACCATTTCTTAGGCACCAAACATTAATACATCCACTGCCTTTTTTAGAAATTTTTAATAAATGCAACATTGTCTTGTCATGCAAACTTTATGAAAATGATCATGGTAAATTAAAAATACTAAAAAGGCCTAAGCCTGCCTATTAAATAATGTTTTGCACCTGAGTAAAAGTGCAACACAATTAACTTGATTTTCTATGACAACCTTATGAATGAGCATGGCAGATTGAAAACTGGTAAAAAGGCCTATTACTTAACTGATTAAATAATATGCCTAGGGCCTATTAATTAATAACAAAATACCATTCTTAGGCCTAGACCTGTCAATTAAAAGCAAAACACTATAATAACTTGTAAAGCAAACCTCATGAATATGAGATCTGCGTATTAAAAACAGTTAAAAGGGCCTAGGCCCTATTAATTAATATTTGGTGCCCAAGTTAAAGCACAATATTATTAAATTGACTTGTTATATATATAAAACTTACATGAGACTGACAGACTAAAAATGGCCGTAAAAGGTTGAGGCCCAGGGCCTATTAACTAATGTTTAGTGCCAAAGTAAAGGACCAATATTACTAACTTGAATTGCTATGCTAACCTTATGAATAAAAGCAGGGAAGATTAAAAACTGTGAAAAAGGCCTAGGGCTTATAAATTAATTTTGGTACCCGAGAAAAAGTGCAGCATTATTAATTTGACTTGTTACATAAACATGATGCATATGAGCACGGGGGATCAAAAATTGCAAAAAGGTTTAGTCCCAAAGCCTTATAAATTAATGTTTGGTGCCATAGCAAAAGCAGCATTCTAAGCTTCACAGGTTATTTAAACCATACATATTTGAGCACAACAGGATCAAACTTATTAATGAAGCCCCGGTCTACGGACCTATAATTAATGTTTTGTGCCTGAGTAAAAGTGTGACATTTCACTGCTTTGAAAGCTGCTGTTCTTAGAAAGAGTAAGGTCACATGCATGCTGCCAAAGCAAGTATTTAGCACTGACAAGTGTCTTTCTCTCTCTTATCTGCAATTTCCCCTTCCGAAAAAAAAATCCCACAAATATTATCCTTTTCAGAATATAGCATGAATCATGTTATATAATCCCACTGTTTTACCGAACACCTTAGGTTTACACAATCTACAGTCACTGAAATTTATTTCCCTAAACGAAAGTGAAATTTTCCCTTGACCCCTAATAGAATTTTCATACCTGCCAACTTTCAGAAACCGAAAATCGTAAAAAAGAATCAATATATTAAAAGAAATTTTTAAATCGATAAATCCAGTGAAATTACTTGTCACGCATATTGATTAAATGTACTGAACATATCGATTAAAAAACGATATGTTACCTAACTCAAGTATCAACTTTTAATTGATATGACTACAGATGTTTGAATTTATTGGCACGTTTATTTCAATTATCCATACAAAATTTCTCATTACTATGCTATATCATTATGATCTATATAAAGAGATGAAAATTTATTTTTATGGAAGCTTGCATCTAAAGGGAAGAATGTTCCACACCCTTTGACCCACAAATTCAATAGGATCGTATCCCACGCCGTCACAGAACAACCCAAAATGTTTTCAAAAACAAACCATTTTCATGCTATGATTATCTTACGGAGAGACGGACGATGAGACAGTCAAATTAAAAAAAAATGAAATAAACGAGTGACACTAATTGGTAAATGATGCTCAACTAAAGACCCGAAGTGAACAAACATTTTGCACAAATTGCATCCAGTTCATTAAAACTTTTAACAAAGAAAGTTAATTTCGTATTTTTTTTTCCCCACGCAGTCAAACATTCGATTTGTGCTGGGCACTAGAAATATGGTTAGTAATATCATTCCTTCCACCACGTGAAACGCTGAAATTACATGACACACAGTGCAAAATGCATATTTTTCATTTTTTGAAGATTTTGCAATACACTGGAATTCTGCAGAATACGCATCACGGAATGTTTGATAGTAATTCCCCCCCCTTTCAAATTGCTGCTCATAGCGAATCACCAATACTAAATTTACTGACACTTGAAAAAAAATGCGAGTAAAACTGCTGTAGTAAAACAGTAACAGCTTAAAGAGATGCAATTTGCAGAGGAAAAAAAATAGTACCCCAACATATTAATTTTGTTGAATCAAGCCAAGACATTTTTATGCACATTATCGAGCAACGAACAAAAAGAGCACGGTTGAAAAGCGTAGAAAACTTACTGACTAATGGACCAGCAAAATAAATTGCTGGAGAAGCACAGGCTCGAATGAACATTGGACACCCCCCCCAACTTCCTCTTACAGTAGCATTCTTTTGTTAGGTCAAATTTATTGCCACAGAAAAAGTTACGAAACCATGCCAAATGCATTTTTAATTTCACAAAACTGGCAGCTTTTGCTTAATTTAGTCATGTTGGGTATCGATCTGGGCTTAAAAATTCCACAGATTTAAAATCCGTTTGAATTTTTTTTCTATGATAACTATGTTCTGAAATAGCATTTCGAACCGGGAGTGCTGGAATGCAAGACACACCCACGCTGGCCTCTGAGAAGCTGAGACCCCGGGGATGAACAATGCATTATCTGAAAAGGAGAACGGGGGAGGGGGGCAGCAAGAGAGAGAGAGAGAGAGAGAGAGAACGTGATTGTAACCTTACATTACGCAGCTGGCCGCTTGCGCAGGGAAAGGTACTCGAATCCATCCAAAAGTCCACGTGTAAGCAGAAAACCGTGCTGCTCGCACTTTCTCTTCCCAGCGAAAATAAGGAGAATTTTTTCTTTTTAATCATCTCGTGTTAAGGATTTTTTGAAGTGGAATAAAGATTTTTTTTTTTTTTCTCTTGAAATGGGGAGAAAAAAATAGGGATTTTTGGTATGAGAATGAAAAATCGGAAGAAATCACTTTCCGATCGAAATATCGGAAAGACGGCCGAAAATCGGAAGCTTTCTGGGTAAATCGGAAGGATTGGCAGCTATGGAATTTAACAAAGCACATTTTCTATTGGTATAAAAGTAAATTATTTATGTCAATGGAGTTTCCAATTTAATTCCCATCTTATAAAAGACAATAATATTTGCTGTGAAAATCAGATTTTCACAGCAATATATTTCTGTTACATAGGTGAAGTCACCAAAAAACTGCAGTTTTTAACATGGCGCCTAAAAGGTGTGTGTGGCCATTTGTCTTAAACTCAGTTTTGATGAATTCACTTCATTTTTTTCAAAAAGTTTGTCTGTTGGTAAATTGCTCATTTGATGAATTTGCATTTGGTGAATTTGTCTTCAATGAAGATGTTTTCACGGAATTTGCCAGGCAAACCACCTCTGAATATTTGTCTCTACCCTACTAAAAATATTTTTCTTCACATTACACATCTATAACACACACACACACACACACACACACACACACACACACACACACACACACACACACACACACACACACACACACACACACACACACACACACCTTCATTCTGCACTTGATCACAACTCTTGCCACACACATTCCATAAGTAACACACCTCTCCAGCACAGAAAAGACTCCTGTATCTCTCCCACATTTTCCTACTGTACATCAGAATGGGAGCAGTTAACACTTCCATACAAAATCATTTGTTCAATTCTATATGGTTTCTAACTATTTTAAGCCAAATATAAGGTGTGTTAAAGGCAGCTAAAACTGTTGAAAAAAATTGTATTAAAAAATTGTATAATGGCTGTTATGAAGTGACAATAGGAGTTAGATGAGGGAGGAAAGACAGACAACCACATGCTTGCAAATTGATAAATGGCTTGCATGGCCTAGCTAGTTTGATCTTGCAGGAAGTACCCATGTGCATATTTTAACTAGCTCTATAAATAACTTGTATGTATAAATCTCAAATATACAATGCACTACAAGTTTCTACTTGCTGAGTCACTTCTTTGATAGCAATGAATAGCCTAACAGGTGAAATCAAAAAATTAATTACTTTAAAAAACAACAACAGATAACCAACCATTTTGTAATTTGGCAGAAATAATATCCATACATAAAACTATTGTTGTGAAAAATTGTAAAATTTTACTAAAACCACTTTTTGAGACACAGGACAGGGTATGGGCAATTATGCAATATTTTGAACTTTCACATTTTTTTTTCCTTCTTGGGAAGAGGATATTTTAACAGAGACTTGTGGGACTTGATCATTATGAACAATAGACATAGAAATAGAAAAGGAAATTATGAAGTTGGTTTGATGAAATTTAATATCATAGAAGGGAATCAAATATAATAAAAAAACTTTTTTTACTTAAAATGGTTTGAAATTATATATAGAAATAAAAAACAAATCATTTTGAATAAGTGTTTTTGTATCAAGCGAAAATTTTCAATAGGATATAAGTATAATGCAATAAGACAACACATAATCACACTGCCTCTCACATTAGAGATGATAAAAAGTTTCTTATGTCATTTCTAGCACCTCAGTTGAATAGGAAAGGCACACATTTTTTGAAAATTCATTTGAGTCATCAATAGGAGTTGAGATATTCAACAATATGCAAACCCTAGCAGCTGGGCAATTTTTGTGCAACCCTTGGAAACTTTTCATCACACCTTACATTTCAGCTATGACAAAAAAAAAAAAAAAATGTGACTTTTTTTTTTTAAGGGGAGGGGAGTGTTTATTATTTATATCAGTGTCTCTAACCTTGCATGGTACCTAAATATAAAAATGTATTTAAATATTTTTTATAATAACTTTTTAACATCCCTTGGGGCATGTGCCTCTTAACAGCATAACCATTACAATTATACTGCTTGCATATGAGGTTCATATTTTCTGCTGTCAGAATATTATGTTATAATATTCTAAAATTAAAGACATCTCCACTGCAGCAGTTTCCAGTGTAGAATACACTGCTTTACATTCTGTTTCTGTCAATGTATGAAAGTGTCCTTGAGCTAAAAGAATCAGACTTTGTTAAAACATCTAAATATGATACCTAAAGATATCTGTTTTATATAAATGAATTTGATAACCCAGCTGGCATGAAGAAAGCTTAGTAACAATTCTGTTTCCAGAGTATCTGTTTGTGAAACACAACCCAACACTCACTGTGAACTGTTTACATCACATGTAATAATCCTATTTTTACCATGTTGAGGTCTGTTCCTTTAAATAGTTACTTTTCTCTTCTCTGTCGGTCCAGAGAAGAGAAAAGTAACTATTAAAGAAATTATTAGTTGTGATGGCTTGTTCTGTGTAATGCAATTACTGTATGAATTTTTTGTTGTGTCCTAGGAATGTGGCTTGAATTTTAAAAGCAAAATTTCATAAGTTTTCTTTTTTTTTTCTTGTCCTTCATTTGTGATGCACTAAAATGCAAATTCTGTGTTTTGCACCCCCACCCCCTTCCCTCCCTCTAAGTCCAACAAACTGTTTGCAAGATGTCATAATTCATCTTTCATATAGGCAGTGGAAACTTGCCTGAGCGGCTTATCTTTTGCCAGTACTGCTTGCATCATTACAAGGCTCCTTGCCATGTGATGTGCCAAGAGGGCCATTCTGTGTTAAAACCAAAATCTCTCTTAGGGTGGCATAAGTTTTTATAATGTGCAGCTGCACCATTGGAGAAATAACAGATCTTAATTATGGAAGATGGTGCTCAAACCAGCTTCTTTTGAAATAAACAAACAGCCATTGTATTGTGACAGACATTTAGATGTTATGGCTAAGCTTAACTGTTTGATTCATTCACAGAAGCAAGGAAGAAAGAGATGAAATTTAGCCTTTAATTGTTCCAGTGAAAAACTTTAACTTCATTGCAGAGGGCAAAAGCATAAGAATGTAAATAGCTATCTGGTTACAATGCTTACTCCTAAAAAAATTAAAAGAACTAGATGGTTTTAGTTCTTTTTAGATACTGGAAAATTATGATTCTCAATATGATTTTTTGGGGCTGCACTGTATGAAAAATAAAAATGAAATGTAGCTGACGCCATATCTGTTTCAAGTACTCTGATTTACTCAGTGGGCGTCTGAATGAGTTGAAGGCGCACAAGAGGGATGTAGAAAAGAAGTGGACATGTTTTAAAAACTGTGTTGTCACTGCTGTTAAAGAAGTCTGTGATACTGCAACAGTGCGTAACTTTAAAGGGGATGCTTGGTGGAACAGTGAGGTTAAAGAAGCAGTAAAGAGAAAGAAGGAAACGAAGCATACTTGGGGATATTACAAGGTGTAGAGTTTCAAAGGATGAATATCGCTGCAAGAAGCGTGAGGCACCAAAACTGGTTCGCCAGAGTAAGGCAAAAGATAGAAAGGAAAAGGAGGAAAGGCATGATTTGGCTTTTTGGAAAGATAGAAAAACATTCTGGAAGTACATAAGACGTAGGAAAAAGAGGGGAAATAAAATTTTAATTTGTGTAACGAATAGGGTCAGAGAAATGATATGGGAGCCCAATGAGCTATGTGAAAGATGGGGTGAATACTTCCATGATTTATTAGATAATGAAAGCAAAGGTGATTCTGAGGCAGAAGCAGATGATGTCACAGTGGGAGATGGAAGCACTGATGGGATCTCGAGAGAAGAGGTGTGTAAAACTCTAAAATCTCTTCAGAATGGCAAGGCTTTGGGAGTAGATGGCATATCTGATGAGATGCTAAAATATGACGGTGACTCTGTGATTGACTGGTTAACTAACATTTGCCAGTTATGTTGGGAGTTAGGAATGGTCCCTCAGGACTGGAGGTATGCTATCATTGTTCACTTGTATAAGGGAAAAGGTGATCATACTGAATGCAAGAACTATCGTGGAATCAGTTTGCTGAGTGTGCCAGGAAAAGTGTTTGGGAAGGTCATTATTGATATAGTACGAGGTCTTACATCAGAGAAAGTGTGGGATATACAGAGTGGTTTTATGCCTGGTAAGCGCTGCACTAATAACATTTTTGCATTACGCATGATGATTGAAAAGTATGTCTGTTGGTAAAGAAGTCCATAGAGGGATAATCAGTATATATATCATCATCATCATTGTCAACCATTATCAATCCACTGCTGGACGAAGGTCTCCCCAAGTTTCCTCCACAACGGTCTGTCTTGTGCCAGTCTCCTCCATGTCACTCCCGCATACTTTCGAATTTCATCCACCCATCTTCCATGTGGTCTTCTTCTGGGTCTTTTCCTGTCCCTTGGAATCCAATCTAAAATTTCGGCTGTCCATCGATGGTCTGTTCTTCTGGCAGTATGTCCAGCCCATTGCCATTTCAGGGATTTAACTCTGATCATGAGGTCTTCCACTCTTGTCATTTTTCGGATCCACGTGTTCCTCTTCTTATCTCTCCTGGTTACACCAAGCATGTACCTCTCCATGCTTCTTTGAGTTGTCTGCAGCCTTTGTATGTCTCTTTTAGCTAAGGTCCACGTCTCTGCACCATACGTAAGCACTGGAAGGATGCATTGATCAAACACTTTTCTTTTAAGACATAATGGCATACTGCTCTTGAAAATTATGCTGTTTCTTCCAAAAGCTCTCCAGGCAAGTTTTGTACGCCGATTAATTTCTTCTCTTCGTTGACGTATATTCATTAACATCGATACTGCTATGGCATTTCGGCATTAGCATTTACTAAAAGTACTAGAAACAGTATAAAATAATAACATACCATGTTATATTCAGGTCAGCTTGTATAAAATCCAGTATTCCTCAACTCTTGTGTTGGAGGTTGTCATATGCTAAAATTGGTCATGCGGGTTGTCGTATAAAATATTGGTCATGAAATGAAGATTGCCTCGTATTAAAACTGAGGGTAGTCACAACAGGTAAAAACAATGGATTACAAGATTGAAGTGAGAATATTCCAATCAAAAATGAACCAAATAACCAAGATGAATGATAAAAATACCATGCAGAATCGTTCCCAAATGTCAATGATCCTTGTTTCAATGTCCGAGCCACGATATAGATCACTATGCAACGCGTTTCGCCAGCACTCACTGGACATGATGACATGAAAACGAGACAGGATGATGTGAAAATGAGACATGATGATGGGGAAATAAGACTCCGTGGTAAGGGAAGAATTTTTGCCACAATCATTACGACCACAAGCAGTCTGCAGTTCATTTTTGTACCTGAAGATGCCAGTGAGTGCTGATGAAACGCGTAGCGTAGTAACCTGTATCGTGGCTCTGACATTGAAACGAGGATCATTGACATTCGGGAACGATTCACCATGGTATTTTTATCATTCAACTTGATTTTTTGGTTCATTTTTAAATTGGAATATTCTCACTTCTATCTTGTCATCCATTGTTTTTACCTGTTGACTACCCTCACTTTTAATACAAGGCCATCTTCATTTCGTGTCCAATATTTTACACGACAAACTGCATGACCAATTTTAGTGCTCTCCCTAGACTTTTTTGTACAGCTGGGTGGCAAGAAATTTTTCCTAGATGGTATTAACAGCCCCTTCCCCAATCAAGAAGAAAAAGGATGCTTTAATTAACATTATTATACTTATTAAACATCTTTAGTGGTGTGGTAGGCATTAACGAAGCATAACATGGTAAACATCAGAAAATTGTACGTAAATGATTAAAAAATCAATACTTACTAATAAATCATATTTGACACAGATTTCAGCCAGTTTTCATCCATATTTGTGGTTTATGTGGGAATAAATTTTCCACTCTTACATTATGTGCATTATGAAAATGTTCCTGAAAGGAAATTTAGGGCGGCAGAGAAAATTAGCTGGGTGTGCCACCCAGTTAAAAGGTTGGTTGGTTGGTTGGTTAGTGGATTTTAGTGGCGCAAGGGCCAGGTTTGGCCAAAGAGCGCCAGACAAAGAACTATCAGCCACAGAATTTTAAAAGCGTGGAAAATGAGTAGAAGCAGACAGGTTGGTTGGTTGGTTGGTTGTTGGATTCCATTGGCGCAAGGGCCAGGTTTGGCCAAAGAGCGCCAGACAAAGAACTATCAGCCACAGATTGTTAAAAACGTGGAAAATGATTAAGAGCAAACAGGCTTGGTAAAAGTTGAAAAAGAGTATGATGAAAGCTGTGAAGACAAGGTAGTTAATTAGGTTTATATAAAAATTTATTAATTTACTATTATAATTATAATTTTTTTTTTTTTTTTTTAAACACAACTACACAAAGGATGAGTCACTCTCCTCCCCCCACACTCCTCTGCAATGCTGGCAGAGGGCGGGGACGAACTGTCACTCTCTTCCCCCCCCATGGTCCTCTGCAATGTTGTTTGAGGCTGGGGACGAACTGTCACTCTCCTCCCCCTATGTTCCTCTATAATGTTGGTTGAGGGTGGGGACCCTCGCTGAGGCCGAGACAGTTGGATGGACACTGCACACCTTTGCGGATTGAGGGCCGGGTCTTCCGCACGTGCAGGCTTTCGGCTGGAAACTGGAAGAGACGGTCGGCAGCAAAAGAGAAGGCCCAGAATCAGGTATTCGAAAATCTCGAGCTCGGGGAAAAACACTTGTGTCGCTTGGTCAGCTGTAGATCGCTTGGCAAGGGCGGCGAGAGCTACAGGGCGCGGAACAAAGGGCTGCACGGGTTGTGGCACAGACTGAACTACTGCGGCAAAAGTACGCTGTCGGGTGGTGGGTATACCCAACTTGGCCTTGGCAGCAGGGTACGAGAGGCCTTCCAGAGTCTTGAGGCGCTGGATCGCCATCTCGTCCTTCCATTTCATACAGTTGCGGGAGTAAGCTGCATGGGCCTCACCGCAGTTAACACAGCAGGCCGCAGAAGTGCAACCTTCCCCGTCATGTTCACTGGAGCCACAATTTGCGCAACGAGCGGAACTCTTACAGAAACGTTGTGAATGCCCGTACCTCTGGCACCTGAAACAGCGCAGAGGACTGGGAATGTACGGGCGAACTCCACAGACCAAGTAGCCAGCCTTGATTTCGGTCGGAACTTTCGGGGAGTTAAAAGTCAAGATGACATTTTTTGACTTAATCATGGAACCATCACGCCGGAACATCATACGACGTGCAGCAATAACACCTTGATCAGCAAGTTCAGTCACGAATTCGTCTTCACTGCATGGCAAGAGATCAAACTCCGAAATAACACCCCGAGAGGTGTTAAGAAACGGGTGAGGTGTCACTTTTACAGGAATGCCTTGAAGACTAGTGAGGTTCAGAAAAGTGTTACTCTGAGAAACACTGCAAGTTTGGACAAGCAGGTCCCCAGAGCGAAGCTTCCTCACAGACTTCAAGGGGCCAACCGCAAAGCGTCCAAAGCTTTAGAAATGAAAAAGGGAGATCTGGTGGACAGTCTCTCATGCGGATCGATGGATTCTACAAGCAAGTGAGTAGCATGCGTAGTCACAGCAATCGAGGGAGACGACGCTCGGAGCGACTGGTACAGCTGCCGAAGAAGAGGTTCCACATTCTTGGTCCAGGTCAAGGTCTAAAGACCGTTTAAGGGTATGAGACTTGGTAGGTTGAGAAGACGAAGGACAGTCGTTGTCAACTATCATTTTGTCAGGTGACTTAAATTTGGAGTTTTTGTTCTTTTTACCCATGGAAAAAAAGGAGGAAGATTCGGCCTGCAGACTACTCCACCCACCACCGAGCCCTACAAGGGAGAACTGGAGGTCTGCAAGCCAAGAAAATGACGCTGGACACAGTTCTGGAGCTTATACGTTGCAGATATAGTCCGTTGGCTGTGATCACACGCACTCGGCGGACACTTCGGCCTCCGGGTACCGTCATGCCAACGCCTTTGGCATGATCCCACAGCCCCCGGGCTCACCCTGCCGTGCTATACGACAAAAGCCGCTAAAGCCGTGTACACAACTTGGTACAAGACTTCTGACTAGAGGTGGGTTAGTCTCTAGCCTCCCGTTTACAGCGAAGCCGGGGTCGAAGAGGAGTGTTGGTACACAGGAGGCACTTATCCGGTCTCCTGCGACCTCAGCCGCCAGACATCCCATTTCCGCCTCACGGGTCTCTGCACGCGGCAAACATGCAGGTAGGTCTAGCACCCAAACCAGCTAAAAGGAAAAAAGAAATCCAAAGAAGACAAATCCTGAAAGGGAACCTAAACGGAATCTCAGCAACCTACGAACTGAGCGGTTAATATAATACAGTTAGTGGTGGAGGGTAACAAAACCACAAGACCGGGGTGTTAGTGCATAACGTGGTAGCGATTAGGTAAAGTATACAACACGGGCAACTAGCCAGTGGAGAAAATAAATAAAACGAAAAGCGAGACACAAGACCAGCTCGGGATCGTGGGGCCGCGACTCCCCAACAGCTGGATGAACAGCCGTCCCTGCAAACACCAACAGCAAAGCGGTGGCATGACATCAGATGTTGACCAGTCACAAGGTCAGCTCGGGCCGTGGGGGCGCGCTTCTCCCCAAATAACTGGTAAACCAGTTATCCGTGCAAGGGCCAGTTAAAAGGCTCTAGGGAGAACACTAAATTTTAGCGTATGACAACCTCCAACAAAAGAGTTGAGGAATACTGGATTTTATACAAGCTGACCTGAATATAACATGGTATGTTATTATTTTATACTATTTCTAGTACTTTTAGTAAATGCTAATGCCGAAATGCCATACCAGTCTAGATGCTAATGAATATACGTCAATGAAGTCAGGGCTATGAAGGTTGCACTAAAAATAATGTTGACATGTTGAACAGAAGCATCTAGTGGGAATGTTTGAAAAATTTATTTTTGAACAGACACCAAGAAATTTAAATGGCAAAGAAGTGTTTGCGACCTTCATAGGTTTAGAGAAAGCTTATGGCAAAGTAAATGGGACTCTTCTGTAGAAGGTACTGAATAAATATGGTATTACTGGTAGGGTTTTCCAGGGTGGGTCCAGTTGAAAAAGAAGACCAAAAAACGCACCTGGGTTTTTCAAAATTAGATTCTATTTTTTTCCTCTACAATATTCCAAATTTAATCAGCACCCAATAAAATATTATCTTTTACAATTAATAACAATTGGAATAATGATTAGATTCTCTTTCTTGCCTTCTCAAAGGTGATGGTTGACCGATTTTATTATTTAGCAACACAAAACAATCATTTCAGATCAGCTGACAAATCAACTGATCTGAAATAAGAAAATTAAACAATAATCCTGAAAATAATAAATGGTTGCATATAAATAGCTTTCCACCTATAAAGAATAACTATAGAATAGACAAACATTATCTATTCATACTACAGAAAAAAAAAAATAGAGAAACAGAATGTAACATACTTAGCTTCTAACTAAAATATTACCTTTAAATAAAATTTGCCCGAGATATTATTTGTGTGTGGCATGTAAACTGCAATGGTTTTTGACTATTTACAAAGATCGCCTAAAAATTAAACAATGGTACAGATAATAAAGTATTTTTGTTCTGTGTTTTATTAGAACCTCAAACACAGTCTGAAATTATCATAGTTTCATGACCCACACAATTTTCAAATATTTTCAAACCTATGAGGTTTTCTGTAAAACTGCCACATTTAAATAATTAATGTAATTTCAGGGGCTTTAGTTAGAAAAAAAAAAACCTACTAATCTACAGGAAATTTTGATCCAAAAAGGTATAAACTGAACAAGTTTTGTGGCTTTCTCTATCTCAAGCCTATTTTGTAACTTATTCCAAATTAGTTGAAACATAGAGAAAATTCTCTCAATGGAAGCAGATGAAGCTGTTGCTGAATGTGGCATACAAAGTTAGAAAATCCTGCAGGCAATTTTGAATTTGAACCCTTTTCAGACTTTTTTGCCATGACTTGCCATCCTTTTATGGAAGAAAACTGGCTGATGACACTTTCTTTCATCACTGATGTTAGGTAACAGTCTGTATCATTAATTTTGAAAGCCATTACACCAGGCAAATACACGGTCGTATCAGAATAATATGACCACCTACCTAATAATGGGATGACAGCAGCGAGATGTCATGGTATGGACTCGCTGAGGCCCTGGAAGGTTGCCTGAGGCATGTGTGCCCATTCGGACTGCAGCAGAGCATGGAGGTCCTGGAGATGACGTGGTTGTGAGTCGGCATGAAGAAATTGTCGATCTAAATAGTCCCATAAGTGCTCTAGGGGATTGAGGTCGGGCGATTTCGCCGGCCAAGGGAAAACGGAGACATCGTCGTCGTGTTCCTGGAACCAGTCCATGCACCATCTTAGGGACATGGCAGAGTGCATTGTCCTTTAGATACCATCACCACCAGAGTAAACGTCCAATGTGAAGGGATGCATGTGGTTTGCAAGAATGGACAGCTGGCCTTTGTCGTTCAGGGACCCATCCAGTGGAACCAGCACTCCTACGGCATACAAGGAAAGCATCCCCCAGACATGCACACTGTTGCCGCTGGCCTGTACTTGACCAACAAGCGTGTCTGGGTGTTGGTTCTTGCGTGTCTGATGCCGTGTCCACCACCGCCCGTCACTTCTGTGAAGTAGAAACCTCGATTCATCGGTGAAGGCAACTTTTTTCCCCACTGTCCAATGACGGTAGTCCCATGTGAAATGCAGACATCATTGCCGATGGCCCTGGGTTAACATGGGTGCCTTGACACCCAGAGGTGCAAATCAGCACTCGCCAGATGGAGATTAACTGGCAACATCGGCGATTAAATTTATTTCAGTGGTTGCCAGTTTAGCCTTTTTTTTTTTTTTTTTTTTGGGTGCCAATTTACAAAAGGATAATAATTCAGAAGTAAAGGTAAAAGGAAGTGAAACCAGTCCTAACTAGCGATGGCAAAAACCTCTATGTTTTTGAATATTGAAGTTGTGCCACCGATAATCGTTGTTTAAACCTTGATGCTGCAGAATCCTTTCAGTGAGACATGGTAGATTCGACCTGCGCATGTTGTGCTAAAAGCGTGGTGGGCTGAATGATCAGTCCTCGATTTTGACCAAGTAGTTCCCGAATCAGACGGCAGATATCGACATGAATGATCATATCATTTATTAATCATATTGTTTTGAAATGAAATCTCCACAAATCATACTGTCAAACAGCAATTTTATTGAAAAATGTCATGAGAATATACAATAAGAATCGTATCGTAAGTTTATGTTCGCGGCTGCGTACGCCCTTTCGCCGCATGACAGGAGGAAGGCTAATTTTAGCCAAAACTTTTCCTTCTACAGTTGAGGCAGGGCTGTTCACAAGGGATTGTGGGTGAATTATAGAATGTTACATTGCTGGACTGAAATCAATTTTTGGAGCCCCGTTCAAAATGCAATAATGCGCAACTCATGGTCCAGTAACAATGGTGTGTTTATTTTTCTTGCAGACTTTGCCATGCATTAGAACGAAATGTGTCTTACTACTAGAAACTCTTCACATTATTCGTTTCTTTTTCCAAACAAACTGACACAATCGCAAAACTCAGCGAATTACGAATCTCCCACATCTTTTTTCAAATTCGTGTGTTAGCTGAGGATGAACTTTATTGACAGCTTGTTTCAGTATTTGCAGACGTGTGTTTTGAATTACCTTAGAACAACATAAGTCTGTAAGGAAACCTTGAAATGGCTAGTTGTAATAAGAGTGAAAGTTTGCCAAATTGGTAGTGATGATTTCGAACCACTTTAGAATAGCATCAGTCTGTAAGGGTATATTCAAAATTAAGGGAGTCATGTTTTATCATTCTTTTGAATAAGAAAGAAGAGCATTTGAAAATTCATTTTGGACTTGAAATTTCTATTTCAAACAATTTATTTCACTTAAAGTTAATTTTTAAACAAAATTTAGCTATCTGAAATGTAATATACGTGTATTTAAATATATATTACATTTCAAAAAATGTCAAGAAAAATCTTATAAAGTTCAGGGGAAATTTTCGGCCCAAAATATTAAAATTTATGGAAAATACAGCGATTTTTCTTGAAACTTGCAATTTCTAAGAACATGGCTTAGCACTTCTGACATACACTGAAGAGCAATTTAATTAGAGACAGCTGGCGTTATGCAAATGTGGCGCTGTGGGCGGCCCTGTAAACGGAAACGACATGGCGTATGCAGCGATCCGACAATATAAGGAGTGATGCGACGGGAATCAGTAAGAGTCGGACGCAGTATGGGTAAGATGAAGGATCTAAGCGCATTTGATCGTGGGCAAATTGGACAATATAAGGAGTGATGCGACGGGAATCAGTAAGAGTCGGACGCAGTATCGGTAAGACGAAGGATCTAAGCGCATTTGATCGTGGGCAAATTGTCGGGGCCCGACGAATGGGTCACTCCATCTCGGAAGTCGTGCAGGCACTAGGATTTTCACGAGCCACTGTGCCACGGGTGCACCGCGAGTACATCGAATCCGGTAAAACCATCCCTGCAAGGGCCAACTGCCGTAGACAACAGAGTGTGGATGAGCGGGGTCATGGTCGGCTAGCTCGCAGTGTAACAGCAGATAGATGGACCACAGTGCAAGAAATCACTCGGCAATTTAACGCTGGTGCACTAAAACGTGTAAGCAGCCACACCATCCAGAACCATCTCCTCGCTGTGGGGTACAGAAGCCATTGTCCCACGAGGGTACCACTGCTGACTGCACATCACAGGGTGCAAAGATTGACATGGGCGTGGGAACATCGCCACTGGACCCTAGACATGTGGGAAAATGTTGCCTGGACTGATGAGTCGAGATTCACGTTGGTACATGCGGATGGCAGGATAAGGGTACGGCGCAAACCACATGAAGCGATGGATCCTTCTTGCCAGCACGGTACACTTCAAGCTGGTGGGGGTGGCATTCTGGTTTGGGGACTGTTTATGTGGACTGAAATGGGACCCCTGGTACGTGTGACATCGTCCCTCACAGGTCAATGTTACCACTGGGATATCCTGGACGACCATTTGCTCCCGTTTGTGAGTCTTCAACATCCCACTGGGGACCTCATCCTGCAACAAGACAATGCACCGTGCCATCGCTCCGGAATTGTATCCGAATGGTTGGATGAACACTCCACCGACGTGACCTCGCTTCCTTGGCCAGCTAGGTCACCTGACCTCAATCCCATCGAGCACATCTGGGATGCCATCGAGAGAGATGTTCGAGGTTCTGAGACCCCTCCCCCTCCATCAAATCTTTGTGAACTGTGGGAGCTTGTTCAGGGGTTGTGGATCCGTATGGCTTCCCAATGCTTCCGGTGTCTTGTCGAGTCCATGCCGATGCGAATCGCCGCCGTCATCAGGGCGAAAGGTAATGCTACACGCTGCTAGACAGGTATCTCTAATTCAATTGGTCTTCAGTGTATACACACACATTACACGTAGCACTAAAAGGACTTAAACCTCGATGTTCCAGAAGCTGATACATCGAAAACCACTGCAAGGTTTCATGACCGATGTTTGAAACTGGTAAAGAATATTTTCTGCGTAATGTAAATGAATTTCTTTTTGTTGCATTCTTTTAAAGAAGAAGGGAATATCATATTTTTATGTCGTAAATTGGCTGTTTTGGTCGATTTTTCATCGACAAAAAAATAGAGCCCCCCCCCCCCCCCCCCCGGCTACAGGAACCGATACATCAAGTGTTTTAACAGATATTAATGGTTACTCGATTTGAATTGGTAAGTAATCAGCGTTATATTGAGCAGTGATTTTATCCAACAATGCGACCATTTACAGCTACAGATGAAAAAGTACAAATTCATCGGCATATTAGCAAAAACATCGAAACATCGAGGTTTTCACCGATACATGGTGAATTTCAACTGATATTATCGATGTTTTGCGAAAGAGTAAACCCGGAGGGAAAAAAGGATTTACAAAATGGCTTTTATTTTGCTCAGTGAGTGGCTTCTTTTATGTTCAGATAAAGTCATCCATGCAAATAATAGCAGTTACATTAAAGTTCCTATTAATCATCCCCCCCCCTTTATGCTGAAAACTTCTTTTTTGGCCACTAACATTTGTTAATTTACCAGCCAGGTTTTTTGGCTAATAACTTTCTTGGACTTACCAGCCACTGGCCACTTTGCAGAAATTCCAATTTGCACATATATTCACGCAGCGTCTGCTCCGGAAACCCATGCATAACAGGGTTCGCTCTACTGTTATCTGGGACACGTACTTTGGTACCCCAGCATTCATTTGTGTGGTTAATTGCTGTGCTGTTGCGTGTAGATTGCCTTTTACAAGTTGACAGAGGTGACATTCTCCTCTGGGGTTGATGGCCTTTGGGGCTCCACAGTTATGATGTCAGGAGATACTCTATGTGCTGGCAGTCCAATCTTGGTACACCCTTACTACAGCACTTCGCGAACAGCCCCCAAAGTCTGCTGTTTCTGAGATGCTTCCAACCTTGCTGCGATAACCAACGATCATTCTTTTTTTAACATCCATTAAATCACTACATCTGCCAATTGTGCTCACATTACGCACTATGGCTCATCTGTCCTGGCCAGTCGCTTATATCCCCATGTGGTTGACCTTGTCACATGCACTCTGTGACACACCTGGGTGAGTACACAGTGACTCTGGGGGTGGTCATATTATTTAACTGTGTAATCAGGAAGAAATTTGGATACCCACTCTTCTGCAATACTCTCCTGTTCTTGGTTAGGTTTCTGACCTCTGTATTTTGGATTCATGAGGTTTGCTAGAAAATGCTGTGCAAGAATTACTTGTTCAAACCTTTTTAAAATCTAGATGGTAGGGCTGCAGGATTTCTTCTTGTAGTAAATCCGGCTATATTTCAACAGCAACTGAAACAAACATTGAGTCTCTCTCTGAAATGTGTCCAGTGTGCTAGCAACAGGGATCATAGCATACTTCTGGAAAATTTTAGGTAGGAATTTTAGGAATTTTAGGAATTTTTAGAAAAATTTTAGGAAAATTTTAGGAGTGTATTTCAATAAAAACTAGATGTATATTTGTATACATCTAGTAAAACAACTTTGTATACATTGTAAAGAGTTTGCTTCACACCCTTCAACCATATATACTGATAGACTGCGCATGACATCAAAATTTCTGGCTCCAACATAAAATCACATGACAACAGTCAAAAAGATGGGTTACACCTGCTGTGCTTATGGTTGCTCTGAGCGATATAGTAAAGAAAGTTCTATGATTTTTCATGGGTAAGAAACAAATTAAATACCTAAGTCAATAAAGTTCAATTACTTAACCAGAAACTTGCAGCTATTGATATAAAAATATAGTAACTTAAGAAAAAAAAATGGAATGCATGTTCCAAATTCTTCGCAAATGTTCATCACATTATAAATCACAAAATGTAAACAACACGATCATGCATGTATATAGCTCATAAGTAAACTTACCTGAAGAGTTTTCATTATATATGAGGCGTATTCACATAATACACCGAAAAACACTGAAGTTCTGCAGCGTAAATTAGTAATCATAACAGCATTTTTACACGAAATTTGGAGTCTGATGATGACGTGCCCAATGTTTGAGCCATGGCGACTTTGATGCAGCTATTGCCAATGTGCAGTCCATTAGTATATATGATCGAAGTTAACACCCAAATTTTTTGCATAACGTCTAATGTCTAAAGTTTAAGTATGATTTACTTCTAATGTTCAGTTCTTATCTTTTCACGTGTTATTATCATATTCAAGTATATTTACCACATTCAAGTTTCACTTTGAACATTAATATGCTGTTGAACCAGAAGCAATTCACGATTTTCACAGTAAAGTTTTCAGGTTTCACATTAAATTATAATATCCTAAAAGGTAATTGAAAACCAAGAACTATGTACAATTGTTCACTGAATTACTTTTTTCATATTATTGTTTTAACCTTTTCCTGATTAGCCTATCTTTTTCTGCTTCCACCACAACTAATTTACTTTCAGTTTTCTTTATTTCAGCTGAACCTTGTATGATCAAGTTAGAGGCAAATGCTATTTCAACAGTATTTTGTTTTTCTACAGCTTTTCTCATTCTTTCTGTTCCCTCTTGAATTACTGCTAGGGAGGCTTCTTTATCTTTTTTAAGCCTATTTATTTCTGCATCATTTTCCTTTATTTTGTCATCAAACTCAGCTTTTCTTTTTTTCTCTAGCTGCTTTTCCTTATTTTCCCTCTCTTTCTGCTTCCTTTCTTTTACCTTTTTTGATTCTTCTTCCTTCAGCTTATCAACATACTCTTTATAAAATTTATGTGAATCACAAACACTATTTAACAAATTTCTTGTTATGGGAACTTTACTTACACATCCATAGTGTTTAATGGCCCCTTTAACTATTCTTAATGATGTTATAGTTGAGTCTTTTAAGTTAGCCTTGTCCTTCCTTAACAGAGCAGTGTTAACCGAAAATCCCCTTTCTGCATCAGCATTACCATGAGGTAAAACTAAAATTGACTTTATGAGTTTAGCAAGATTTGAGTATTTTTCTTTTCCGCTAGTCTTTAATACTAAATATATTACGCCAGTAATGATCAATCCGCACTGGAATATGCCCTTCCTCTGAAAATTTCACTAGTTCGTCTAGAGTTGGCTTATCGCAATTTAAAAGTTTCCACTCTTCTCTTACTCTATCAATTTGTTCCTCAGAAAGATGCAAAACACTTGAAATTCTGGTTATTTCCGAAAGTCCTTCAGTGACTGAAAGTTGAGTTGACTCTTTCTTTGGTTCTTTTACCTTTAAAACTTCTATGTCTCTTAGCTTTTGATTGCAGAATGGCAAATTTGACTTTAAATATTTTGTGGTTGCAATTAGTGATGATCTTACATCTAAGAGAAATAATTTCTGCCTGGTCTCCTGAACATTCCTGAGGAGATTTTTTGTCTTCATACCAACTTCTAACTCCCCTAGTTTTTTCCATGAATTTTTGTTTTCAAAATCTACATTCTTTAGGTCTTCTCCAAATTTCCCTGCTATAACATCATCTTGGATAAACTGAGCCATAACATTCCTCATTAAAGTATTTAAATCAGAATATAACTGGTGTATTTTTGGTTCTTCACTCTGATAACATAATGAAAACTTTTCAAAATTTTGGTGTGAAAATGAAATTAATGCTAAATAGCAAGGAGTAAGCTCATTTTTTCAGGAAACAGTGAATTCTTTTATACCTTGACGAATTGCGCAGTTGTTTTTCAAATATTTTTTGAGATGGCAAGAAGTTTAAAAAATATTCTGTAATATTTAGCCATTGATCCAAGAGCCTCTGGGCTACAGAACCAACGGTTAACCATCTGTTGCTGACATGACGCAAAAGAAATTTGGCAGTGACCAATGTTATATCCTCGACAGATTTATAATCCTCTCGTCTTGCAGCACTACTCTTTAAAAAGTAATGCATATCAGTAGCAAATTCGTCAAAATCTATATTTAAGCTTGTCAAAAAAATTTTAAATGCATTACTAACAACATGCAGGTTGCAAAAACCTAGTTCCAAAGATTTCTGGCCTGTTTCTTGTTTTACAACTTCATTGAATTTGCGTAAAAAGCACTTATTTACATTTGGGCTGTCCATGGATACACAAATAATTCTGTTCAACGAAATATTGAAGGATGATAACACATCAAGAATTTCTTTTAGCAAAATATCTGCTGTTGCATGACCCAGAAAAACGCTTGTTAGGTATCGGCAAGAAACTGAATTTATTTCTGAAGACCAGTACCTGAGATACACATCCAACTGCCGTTTCACTTGTGTATTTGTAGTTTCATCAAATGCTATAGTAACCTTTCCTGGGCTACTAGATGCAATGTCTTTTTTCAAATCCTCTTCAAAATATTTTGACAATCCATGTGATATCACATAAACAACTTTTTTTTTCTTGTTGCATTTTGGCTGCAATAGCAGAATCAGGAAACCTTTCTTTGAAAAGTTCAACTGTTTCAGTGCATGAAACAAAAGACATTGTCCTTAGCAACTTTCATGGTCCATAATGCTTCGGCTTTAGCCAACTGTAAATCATGACTCAGTACTTCACTAATATTTGTTTTGGGCTGAAGATCCCGTCCTCCAAAGGCTTTCAGGATGGACTTATTTTGAAATTTACTTTGAAATTTTTGCAAATGTTTTTTTCCTTTATGATGCGCTTTTACTTGTGAAAAGCCACTATTAGAAATGTTGAAAATTTCTGAACACAATATACACTTAGCAGAAAATATTGTTTCAGTTGCAGAACACCATTCTTTCAACTTCACTCCGTCCAATTCTTTGGCGAGCCACGCATCTTGAAATTTCGTTTTGGATTTAGGCATCTTAAACACTTGTATTACTAACCAGAAAATGAAAGGGAAGTACAAAAACACGTTCCAATATTGCAAAACCAGACAACTTCCCGAAATTTGGCTGCGAGGATGTCAGATGAACAAAAAAAAAAAAAAAAAGCAGGTCACCACTAGAGAACTGAACCTGCACACAGCACAGAGAACACCATAAAAGACGTAAAACCAGAAACTATCATACGCATCTCACGCAAGTTCAGTCAAAGCGAGTCGGAGCCAAGATATATTGCGCATCGAAGGTCGCTGTCGCCGACGCATGATCGAAGGTCAATGATCACGTGCTCTACTGCCTGCCAAGATAATACTCAGCTACCATCCCATCGTCATTACCGGAGGTTACGGAAGGAGACCACATGTTTCCTCTTTGCTTCCACCACCTGCGGTTTACAATAACAAAACATCAGCAGAAAGAGGAGGTTCCACAAGGCATGTACAAAAATAAAGTACGATCTTCTGCGTGCCACGGAGTTCGTCTGCAAAGCGCAAACCAGGGGTGAAAATGACCCCTCCCTTTTCCCTTAGATCTCTTGTTACTCTCGAAAACTGTTCGAAGGCAAAAAAATGGAACGCCCGCCCCGAAGCAAGTGCATCTCGATGGCGTCATTTCCCCTCCTTCAGCAGCACAGCATATAGGCTGTGTTTCTACAATAACAGGTCTTTTTACCTTACCGTAATGGTAAATTTATTGGCGTTAATAACGGTTGTGTTTTTAATAAAAATAAGCTTACGAAAATTTTAGGATGAATAGCAAATTTTAAGGTCTAATTTTAGGAATTTAAGGAGGGTCACAAAATATTAGGAATTTTAGGAATTTTAGGAGGAATGCGATCCCTGTAGCAACAATGGATAACTGCTTTCCCAGATTCATAGCTTCACAGTAAATGCCCATTTTATCCAAGATTTTTTTGAATAGATTGATCAAATTCCTCAATATGTTTCTTAAGATATTTCTCTGTATTTGTGATAATTGGCCACAAACGTTTTAACACAATCAGGATGAAAGTTGCACCTTGTTTGGTTAGGTAGTTGTGGCATTAAGCCAGGCTTTTTTTTTTTTTAACTATCCCTGTGGTTGATGTAGGCCTACGTTACGAAAGTAGTAAGTTTTCACTGCCGCAATCTGCTTTAAAACAGTCTATGGGAAAACATCTTTTTCTAACAAATTCAACAGATGTACTGAGCATCCATATGTTATGAGAGTTAGATATCTTTCATTTAAAATTTTCCACATTTTATTCATTTTGTTTTTGCTCTCAGTTACAACAGCAAAAACAGGTTTTCCAAATTTTTCCTCACACTCCTTTATGACTGCCTCTAATTTAGAAGCACAATGTTTTGCTGATTTCTTTTCTGATCCAGTATCATCAGCATACAGCAAAAAACTTTCTGTTCCGGTATGGACACTTAATAGCTTGGACTGGCTCATTTTTCACACTGCACCAAGCATCTATGGTGAGAGTCAAACTGCCTGATTTTATTTTTCTGAAAGCTGAGATTCAGTTTCTTCTGCTGCAGTATCAAACAATGGCTTTTGCTGAGAATGGTTGATGTCCAGGTCTCAGTGTTTCAATCATAATTTTAATCTGATCCAATTCTGCTGCATTCAATGGTATGTTAGCAGCATGAAAAAAAAGCCACTGTTTTATCAAGAGATTCCTTTTAAAGGCCCTTTTGTGCTTTTAAGACAGAATTTCCTCATTGATAGTCGCTTTTCGTTTTTTTACAACAGTACTCGAAAAAGCCTGATAAAACCGGAAAAAGCCCAATAACAACCCCCCCCCCAACTAATAAAACAAAGTGGGCTGGGTTTTTTCAAACCCTGATTACTGGGAATCTACTTAATAGTGTAAAAGCCATGTATGCTGGCAGTAGAGCATGTGTACAAGTAAATGGTGTTTTATCGAAATGTTTTTTTATTGGTGCAGGAGTAAGACAAGGCTGTGTAATGTCACCCTGGCTGTTTAATATATTTATAGATATGCATGTGTGATGCCAAAATGGATAATACTGGTTTATGTCTTGGTAATATGCATGTGTGCAGATTGCTCTATGCTGATGACACAGTCCTGTTAGCAGAGAGCAAAAGTGAATTGCAGAGTATGTTGTCCCAGATGTATGAAGTTTGTATGAAATTCATACTAAGTATTAATAAGGGGGAAACCAAAATTATGGTTTTTGAGCAAGGAACTGTTTGTACTGGATGCAAGATAAGGTACCAAAGTCTTGCTGGGGTACCAAAGTCTTAATGGCACAGAGATTGGCCAGGTGAATGAGTTTGTATATTTAGGAAGTAAGTTTGACAGAGAACAAATTAGATGGTGAAATTAGTAGGCGAGTGAATTCTTCATTGGTAGTCATAGCTGCATTAGGGGCATTTCACAGGAATGATGGGTTTTCAAGGAAGTCCTGAATAGCTGCGTATGAAAGTGTAATTGTTCCTACTCTGACGTACGGCAGTGAAACCTGGGTACCGCAGAAAAGACATAGGAGGCACGTGCTGATCATGTGAGGAATGAATGTGTTGCAAATGTGTAATGTGAGGCAAAATGTTGTTAGTAAGGTGGAGACTAATATTCTTAGGTGGTGGTCTGGCCATGTTGAAAGAATAAGTGAAGAGGTGCTAAGAGAATTTTTCAGCCCAAGTGGCAGGAAAAAAAGGTAGAGGAAGAACAAGGAAATCATGGGAGGACCAGATTCAGGACTATCTGCTTGAGAAAAAGCTTGAGTATGAAGTACAAAAGGTCTTGTGTGCGGCGTGTGATGGATGTTAATGAAGCTCGAGCTGTGTGCCGAGATCATTGTAAACTGAGACATTTGATAAAAAAAAAAAATCAAAAATCAAAGTAAAACATGGAAAACTTTTTTTTTTTTTAGAACTCAATGACAAACTTTTACATTTGACCTTAAAAATTATATTTTGTGTAAAACCGGACTCAGTCTTTACTAAAATATCAACTAAAAGGCTATTTGAAAATATTTTAAATGTCATCACAATTTAAAAGAGTTGTGCACTTCTTTCTGTAGTCAAAAATGCAAAAATACTGGCAATTTATGAGCACTTCCTTCTGTAGTCAAAAATACAAAAATACTGGCAATTTTGAACCTTATTTTTTCTTTTACTATTTGAACCATAAAAAGGAAATTAACTAAAAACTTTGCACATTTTTATTTCATTTAAGCCTACCAGTTTATTTTTATCAAAATCAAAGATGGTAAGGCATTTTTTATTGTTGTTAATCTGATGTGGAATGACCCCAATTTGGTGCTTTGTGTCCTCTTTTGTAGTTTTTTCTGAATTACAGGACTGTTTTTGAAGAGGCCTATGCCATGCATTTGGTGGTTCCAGCTATTTATGGACCAAATCTGCACCACAAGAAAGTGTACTTAATATGAAACCATAGACAACCATACAGTATAAGTTTTATCATAATCATAAGATTAAAAAGATCCACACACAAGTATACATATGTTACATAATACACAAATGCTAAAAATCTTTTGGAGCACTTGTTAGTATCTGTTATATTGTAACCTCTTTAAAATGATTCAGTATTCTGTCATCTCTGTTTCTTGTTTGATATGGATTTTATTGCACCTACCATTTTTATAGAGCTACAGAGGAGTAATGTGTATGAGCTAAATTTCATACACTGACATCTCACAGACATAACAGAACACCTGAGCTCTTTTTTCAGCCTAATTCAGAAGTACAGTGTTGGCAATATGGTAAAATAAGTATTATGTAATATTTCATTTAGACTTCACTACCAGTTTTGGTTTACCACACAATACTAAAATATATTTAAAAGAAGAAATCTCTTACCAAAAGAGTTTGGACCTCTCAACCAAAGCATAGGAGTCGCCATCACCAATAAATCCACCACAATTTGCACATCGGAAACATTCAGGATGGAATTTATGATCACCTGCAACCTGAAGGTAAATCATATATACACATGTAACCATCTTAAACAATTCTGAGCAGGACAAAGAACATTATATTTCTACATCTGAATTCATTTTTTTTTTTTGTACAAAACACTTGATTTTTAAATAATTTACTGATATATGATCTGCATGGCATCAAAACCTTGCCAAATACATAGCACATTATAGTCAATTCTTCATACATCAAAGAAATAATAGAAAAACTTTAAGACACAGGAATTTCAATTCTTAAAGTAATGTTAATATTGTCAAAATGTTATATGACAAATTAATAAGCTGTTATGAAATACCTCACACTAAAATAATTGGAACTAATCTAAAACCCAAATTGAAACATTTTGGGAAGTTTCAGTAAGGGCATTCTAATAAATTTTTCAATGTCTACTAAGTTAGATAAAGCTTTCCTTGAATACACAGCAGACTGTTTCCCAAAATGAGAGCATAGTACTTTGAACACAATATGACTTTTTACCTTGACTATGAAATAAAAGCTCTTTTCTAGGATTTAATGAAGTGTAAAAACATCCCAACAAACAGTTGGTAAATGGTTTTTCACTAAGAAGGAACTCAAGACAAACCATAAGAAAAGTATAGAACCTCACATACAATAATACATCATAATGGTAAACTGCACCTCCATGAATACTAAACTCTGCTTTATTTGTCACTACTAACATACCTGAATGACCAGCAAGGTTTAGGTCTCAAGATGCTCTTACCACTGAATTTTGTGTTATAAAAACAAAAGCATAAAATATTTTAATCCAGGTAAATTAACAGGAATATTTTCTTCAGCTTCCATTTTACAAGATTTCAAGTTGAAGCAAAATTTCGCAGCAAAACAAGAACCACATTTAGCTGTTTTGAAACAACATGAAGCTTCAAGAAGCATTGATTTTAAGTCCAACATTTTTATTCCAGTTTTTAAATTAAGAGAAAAGATGGAAGAAAATGAGAAAAACCAAGAAAGGTGAAAAAAATGCATTTTACGAATTAGTGGCAACAAGAAGTAACGGTATGCCATAATGTTAGCATCACAGCAAATGGCACAAAATGCCATTAAATATTCATTCTCATAAAAATTAATGAAAAAATGCTAGACAACACATGGCAGACACACACAAATATTACATTTTTGTATAAAAATGTCAGATTCAACAGTCACCAAGTAGTCACTGCAGAATTTCAAGTTTCTTTTCCATTTTCCTGAGAAGTTAGCTATATGCTAACAGTTGAATGCAGCATTTCTAGGTCCAAAACATAATGCTTGATATTCATTCTGAACAGAAAAACTAAGAGAAAACTAATGTAAAAGGTGCAACTGTTCAAAAGCCTGTCATGATGGTACAAGAGAATCAAACACCACATAATTTAGGAATCATGCATTCATTATACATTACGAATCACAGCTTGAGAATCATACAAACAATGGGTGAAGCAAAATCATTCAGGGATTCCATTAAATCTCATAAGTATGTCCATTTTGGACACATCATGGGCACCACCGTTGAAGTTTTTCCTGAAGTCTATAAATCATTATTTCCTATGCTGAAACACATTTCTGCTGTTCTAAAAAAATTATGTATTGTTCTTCCAACAAAATTCCATCACCTAAGGATATTTTTTTTGGTAGTAGAATCTACACTGTCTGAATCGCCTGCATCAGGATTAATTGCACTAGCTATGATTTCATCATCAGTCATCATTTGGACTTCACTCTTGTCTGAAGATTCCATTCATTCAACTATATCTTCTTCTCTAAACGCATTCATCATTGACACATTTGCTTGTTTGGCATATGCTAGAAGCTCTGTAGCCTTTGATTTGGCATTTAAAGCTGTGAAACCTTTGAACTCATAATCCCTGGGTTCAGAGTCAATAAATATTGATGCTGACCATAACTTATGCCATGCGTCTATCACAGTAGAACGTTTCACATTGTTCCATGAACCTGCTATTGAGTACAGGCAGTCCTTCATTGTGAAATCTTTAATTAACGTTCTGATTGTTTGAAATGATTTATCAGAGTTCAACAGTTTCCTTAGGAATTCTCCTTTGTAGTCGCACTTCCAACTGTTAACACTATGCCCTGTTTCATGGGCTGAATTGATGAAGTTATGTTTGGGGGTAACAACATAATTGTAACATTATTTGAAGCTAAAACTTCAGGATGTGCCATGCAGTTGTCCCATACCAACAAAATTTTACAGTCTGGATGGAGCAAGTCCGACCTCCACACAGTGCCTCCTAGCATCTTTAACAAAGTGATCATTGAACCAGTCTGTAGCGAGTTCTTTGGTCATCTATGATATTTTATTACTGCGGTAGATCACGGGTAAGGCCTTTAAGCCCTTCAAAGCCCTAGGACAAGCACTTTTTCCAATCACAAATGGCATACATTTATGATTTCCAGAGGCACTGGAACAAAGAGCAACCATTACTCTTTCACTGCCTTCCTTACAACAGGAAGATCCTACTTCATCAGCACACACTAGAGTATGTCTTGGTAGACAATGCCAGACAAGTCCAGTTTCATCCATTTTATAAATTTGATCAGGAGAAAGAGCTTCCTCCTGGACAAATTTGGCAAACACATCCAGAAACTCTTTTGCAGCTACCTTATCTGCCGATTCTTGCTCCCCTCAGGATTTCAAGTAACAAATTCCACGTCTTTGTTTGAAGCGGGATAGCCATCCAACTGAAAAATTACAAGGCTCATCAATCTTCAGTTGTTGATGAAATAGCTTGGCCTTTTTGCATAAGAGTGGACCTGTAATTGGCATACCATCATTACGCCTTTGCCGAAACCACTCGTAAACAATATGATCGAGGGTGGAGTTTCTGGCTTCATGTATTGTTTTGCGATCAGCAATTTCAGAATTGCTATCATTCATGGCATAGAATTGCAATATCTTGTCTCAGTTTTTCTTAATATCATACACAGTCCTAACAGCAATGCCAAAAATCTGCGCAACATGGTTTGATTCACTGCCATTATCAAGTTTTTGCAACAAGTCCACTTTTTTACTAAATCGTTAAAGAGCTGTGCTTTCTCTTCACTCCTGCTATTTTCTCAAATTTCCAAACAATTATTCAAAAAATTTCACCTTGAGACATGAAACAAGACTTGAAAAACAGATTCTCACAGCACTTGTACCGGGAAAAAAATGCAAACACGCAAGGCTAAGTTGCCAGATTGCCTGCTTGATATGTGCTTTATTTGAACTTCAATCTCTCAATACTGTACCATCATTTTTGACCAAAAAAAATGTATATCATTAGTAATATTTTTCAAATAGAGAAAACACAAAAAAGATTTTAAAAACCTTAAAAAAAAAAAAAAAAATTTAAGATCTTTTTAATGTTAGCTGGAAAATAAAAAATTTCAATTCCTGAAACCTTTTTTGTTTACCCGTCTGTTAACTGTAACCGGTGTTCGAATCCGTGCGGATTTTAGGAGTGCGGATTTTCGGAATTGTACTGTATAACATTGCATCAAACTGGTATGCAAAGCTCTTTTCTTTTGACAACTTACAAGTTCATGCATGTTCCCATTTCATATGCACAATCATGGCATCAGATGACAATTATTTAACTGTGATTTCTGTGTCATGTGTTAGTTGATAGAACAAGCAGTTTTTCCTGTAGGAAGCTTCATTATCATGAAGTTAAATCCAACTAAGTTTATTGCGAACTTGATGGTTGCATATACAAGGTCTTTACTTTTGGGAATTTCAGCTAGCAGCTTGGATATACGAAAATAAGATATTACTACAATTGATCCATTTGGACTTGATTACAATAGAACTACCATAAACTTCTATCTCTCATGCCAAGACTCAATTTGTTCATAACACCATAAATACAGCTGATTCGTTCAGATAGTATTTGGTTTGTGTTTAAGATTTTGCTGAGTAAACATATTGGGATTTTTTTTCATAAGAAGTTATCCCAGATTAGGCATTTTTCTCCATCAGTTTTCCTGTAGGAAAGTGCTCCTTTGAAATATATTCATTGATAGTGAGAAAGTAGCCTAATTTAAACATGGGTGACTTGAGTCACATTAGAAAAAACAACATGTTTTTCAAATGCTTTATTCTCTTGTTCCTCATTCCACTAAACATGATAAATTTTGACATAAACACGTAATAAATAAAAAGTATTAAAACATGCTTCAGTTACATAATTTAAGCATTGTTTAAAGTTTTAATATTTATTTCACCAAAATTATATTAGAGGAAATATCTGAATATTTCCTACACAATCTGAAGAACTTTCCATTTCAACAAAAATCACAAGTTTTTACCACAGTTAGAGCTGCAGCACCCACGAAAGTGTGGAATGCTGAGCTTACCATGATCATCTACAGCAAAGAGAGCAAATAATACTACCACCACCTTCATTGCATCATTTTATTAAAAAAAAAAAAAAAAAAAAAAACATTCTCCCAAACTGTTTACAGACCTCTATCAGGGATGCACAACCTTTTCTAAGAAAGGGCCAAATGAAAAGAAAATCAACTTACAAAAGGCCAGACTCAGTGCAATGGCTGGGACTGAATGCTGGTAGCAATTTTTTTTATGTTTGGAGCGATGTTAGACGTGGATACAATCAATATATTTTCTAAGTTCTTGTCCGTAATACGATTCCTCACTTTGCACTTGTTTAAGTTCATAATAGAGAAAGCCTGCTCGCATACATATGTGCTTCCAAACATACTTGCACAAAATTGAGCATTGTCCTTCACCACAGGAAATGTTTCTGACAACTTCTTGTAAAAGTTTAGAAGATCAAGATTCGTAAATGATTATTTCAGTTCACCATTGCATTGCATTGCATGTTGATCAATTCTAACTGGAAATCTTCAAGTGCCTCTTCTGGCTGCACTGAAAACGGATTTGAAAACAACTGCAGCTGAAGTTTGTATTTTTTGAACTTATGAAACCTTTTTATTAAATGATGCAAGAAGTTTGCTAATTTGTTCGGTATAATCCATCTTCATGTGTGGGTATTTTTCTTTCATAGCCTTGCAAGTGTGGGAAATGTGCAAAGTTATCTGATTGCATCTGAGACTTGAAAAGGGTTAATTTAGTAATGAAAGCATTCACTATATCAGATAGCTGTGAAACAAGTTGCATCTGTCCTTGCAATCGCAAATTAAGTTGATTCAAATGGGCAGTTATGTCAGCAAGGAAAGCTATGTCACACTGCCATCTTTGTCCCTCTAAATGCCTTGTATGTTTACTATGCTTCTTGAGGAAAGTGATTATAGGCTCTAACAGTTCAACAAAACGTTTCAGAACTGCTGCTTTACTGAGCCACCGAACTTCAGTATACAGAGGAACATCAGAATATTCAGCTTCTATTTCTTCTAGAAATTATTTAAACAAACGATGATTCAGACCATGATGGCGGATAAATTTCACTGTCTGGGTAACATCTTTCATAAGGGCTTCAAATCCTAGTCTCTTAGCACAAAGTTGTTGTTTGTGAATTATACAATGATACTGAACTAACTCCTTTTGCCTATTATTCCCAAGGTGGCTTTTCAGCAAGGTCACCATGCCATTTTCACGTCTAATCATGGACGGTGCCCCATCTGTGGCAACACTGGATAAGTTCTTGAGATTGAGTTCACATTTAATGCAAACAGTCAACAAAGCATTTAAAAATTTGGAACCTGTTGTGTGGTCACTAAGTGATTTCATTCCAAGGAATTCTTCAGTTACAGTGAAATCAGATGAAACTCCTCTGATAAACACAATCATCTGCGCCGTTGATATGTCAGTCGACTCATCTACGGCCAATGAGAAGTAAGCAAATCATGTGGCTAAATTACAAAGCTGACCAGTAATATCTGATGCAAGTTGTGAAATCCTTTGTTGTACTGTCATACGGTTAAGACATGTTTTGAAACACTTTTGTCTTTTAAGGACACATCTTATCACTGGCCACGAAGAGACATTTTTATTAGATCTCCATCACTGAACGGTTTCCCACTCTTTGCTATTAAAGCAGAAATTTCTAGGCTACTTTCAACGGCTGCATTCAGTTCTGTAGATTGTTTTTTAAAGATATTTTGCTGGCTGGTTAGTGACCGCTTCAGAGATTCAATTTTCTGCTCACGTTCCTGGACCTTGCATGACGAAGTCCTTACGTTGTGTTTCATGATGCCTCTTCAAGTTGAATTCTTTTGGAACTGCCACTGCAGCATTGCACAAGATGCAAATAAGGGAATTGTTTTGTTGTACAAAACAATATTTATATGTCCAAGCTTCTTGAAACTGACGATTTTCGGAATCCACCTTGCATTTTTTACCAGGCGCCATGATTGTTGTTTCCAAACTACTATGTGTTTCAACACTCATTGCCGACGATATGTAAACATGATAACGATATGGAAACACGATACCGATATCGTTATTTGCCTAGAGAAAAAAAAAAAAAACGATTTAAAACATTTCCTCGCAAGAAATGTTTTTTAACCTTTTATTTCTCGCAAGGAAATATCTGACTCCGCGTTGGAAAAGGATAAGTCTCAGTGAAAAAAGTCTGCGCCGGACGTCAACTTTGTTCACCACGCTGCCACCGGGCGAATAGATGCGCTGATTCGCCCAATGCTGACGATACTGATATCGTATTTTGCATAGGGCGAATCGGCGGGGCGATTCGCTCAATGAAGTTCTGGGAAATCGTCAAAATCCCGAAAACTTCGACATTGAAAATCGCATATTCAAAAATTTGACATCGATTTTTATACGAATGCCACTATCTATCATCGCCAGTCAAGGTTGCGCCACGGCCGCCAAAATCCAGCTGGCACGCCATCGTTGTGTTTTTTGCTTTGGCACAGACCTCTAGTTGGAGATCATGATGCCATTTCGAACCACGGGCCGGATATGCGATGACCGCGGGCCGGAGGTTGTGCATCCCTGCCTCTATTTTCATACTGCATTTTCTGTCGTTGTGTTTCAATAACAAATGTGTTAGCGTGTGTTTCAATTACAAACGTGTGGCCCTCTCTTTAAACAATAATTTAATGAAATCCATATTTAAGTAATCATTATACTAAATTTAATTTTTACACATATAAAATAAGATATTGAGTTGAAAAGTGGTATTGAACTCAGCCTCTAAGTCTTTAAAAAGGTTGCATCACCCAGACCAAATATTAACACACCCCTTACCCATGATGAATCTAAGAAAAATCCCTGGTGATAACTGCAGCACACTTTGTGTTCATTCTTCCCAATATGGCCTTGGTTCCTGGTTTGCCGCGTTACAGTGCCTAGAAGAGATAGTGTGACATGCTCCCTAAGATGTCCCTCACGGTTTCGTGACCAATCATCATGAAATGACAGAGGGCGCTGGCATCGGAAGTTACGCTAGGATGCTTTATCGGCTTCATGCTATTAAATGGTGAGAAGTTTGTTCGCCGAGTTTTTGCCACCTTACGAAACTTCAAATTTTTGCAAAACAAAGGTTAGTGGAGGGAAATCTTTTTGTCAGTATCTTTGCTAATTCATTGTAGCTCGATCATAACAGTAATACACTAGGTAATTCAACCCAGCAAAAACACAAGAGCTAGGAAACTGCTGGCCACCAGCTGGCAGTGATGGGTCACTGCTGACTGAAATCTGTTACTCACGGCCCGGTAGCGGTCCGTTGGTGGCAGCGCCATCAGTTGGCGAGCCATTGATGGCCTTGCAGCATCACTGAATTGTGGGCCTCCAAGCAAGTGCCACTAGTGGCCCGTTGCTGGCAACCAATGCAACCCCAACAGCAGGTGGAAGCAACGGGACTGCGAATGCGCAGAAGCAACACTTGCTGTGTCTCTCATGGTACCAGTTAGTTGAAGATGACGCTATCGCCATCGTGTTATTTTAATGGATGTTAAAAAAAATTCATCTGTAGAGAGGCGAATTAATTTCCTAAAGAAATTCCATGTCGATGAAGATATCAGATTAAGCAATGAAATATTAGAATACAATCATGAAATACACCAACTCCATTCCCATGAATAACAATTCATGGGAATGGAGTGGGTAAATAACAAGAAAAAATTTGCAACCGCTTGAAACAAATGTCCTGGAAAAACATTAAAAAAACGTTGGGGGGGGGGGGATTATACTCGTATAAAATTGATTAATTATTTGAAAGAAAAAAAAAGCAACGCTATGTGGATATAATGTACTCATCCATGGTTTGAATACACAAGACTGGGAGGAATTCGCTTCTAAAAATAATGAAAAGTAAAATAAAATATCTTTCCTCTTTAAAACAAATGTATCCTCGGACAACGGAAAGCAAAGATACAATGTTAAAAATGTAACAGAATGCGACATGGACCCGGGTAAATATACACTGCCGGACAATTGCTAAGGACGGATGACAATAGCAACGATAGCAACCATAAAATGGAAGGCAGGAAAATGTGGAAATTAGCATAAGTGCGGGATACAGTAAGACGTTTTGTGCGTATGCAAATTTTGGATTGCCGAACTTTTTCGTGACGTCATAGCGCTGATAAGAGAAATAAAGGATTTGACGCGTATTGACCGTTGTTGTTCAAACGCAAAGTTGAAAGGGAAAGAATCAATTGACGAACTTGCAATTTTCAGTATGTCTTCCCGACATCACCTAGATGATTTTACGCGTGGCCGTATTATTGGCAAGATTGAAGAAGGGCGAAAAATAACAGATGTTGCCAGGGAGTTCGACGTCAGCCACAGTGTTGTTTCAAGGCTTTGGAAATCATTTCAAACAAATGGAGAGTGTAGCAAACGTCAAGGGGAGGTCGTATTCGCAGTACGACACCTGCGGAAGATCGGTACATAGTGCTATCAACAAAAAGACACCGGCGCAGCACAGCTAGTCAGGTAGCAAATCAGTTTATGGCTGCTACTGGCAAGCGAATCTCCCGAAAAACTGTCGCCAGACGTTAGCATGAAGGAGGACTATACGCCCGCGGTCCTGTTGTGTGCATCCTATTGTCCAGACGTCACCGTACCGCCCGTTTACAATGGTGCCATCAACATCGCAATTGGACTGATAACGACTGGTCTGCTGTCCTCTTTTCAGATGAGAGTAGATACAGTCTATCGTCTGATTGTCGACGACAACTGACCTGGCGTGATAGTGGTACTGCATATTGTCCAGCAAACATACAGGAAAGGGACCGATATCCGACATGTAGTGTCATGGTATGGGCTGTCATCATGATCAATGGTCGAACGTCCCTCTATGTACTTCCAACTGGGACTATGACTGGCCAACGATACATTAATGATGTTCTGCTACCTCATGTTCGCATGTTCCGT
Organism: Macrothele yani; assembly: GCA_039090855.1. NCBI lineage: Eukaryota > Metazoa > Arthropoda > Arachnida > Araneae > Macrothelidae > Macrothele > Macrothele yani. The sequence continues at coordinate 43,388,045 of CM077016.1, read as the reverse complement.
GGTGCTGTCGGTGATAGATTCATTTTCATGGACGACAACGCAACATGTCATCGAATAGTCGCTGTCCAGGAGTGTCTTGAGAGCGAGGGTATTCAGCGCCTCGTATGACCAGCACGTTCTCCAGATCTGAATCCCATTGGAAATGTGTGGGATGCTTTGGGGAGGAATCTTGCTGGTCGTCAATGCCATCCAATAAACAAGGACACCCTCATCCGTGCACTTTCAGAGGAATGGGATAAATTACCCCAACAGCTGCTTGATAATGTTGTGCAAAGCATGACACGACGTGTGGAATCTTGCTTCGCCCTCCATGGTGGCCATATCCCGTATTGACATCTTACGCCGGAACGCCTGCGGACGGTAATTGCATTTTTTTACGTTTACGTATTCTGCACAAAATGGCCTGTTTGTCCCTTGAACACGTTCCAAAGCCTTCTGGATTTCAGAACACAATAAATTGTTTTTCTTGTAATGTCCTGGCATTCTGACATTATTTTATTTCACTTGGCATCCAACCACACTTACTTTTTTATGAGTTATATAGCCGTTTATGATCCGTCCTTAGCAATTGTCCAGCAGTGTATATTAATTCAACAATTGCCTTTGAAGATGACAAGGACAGTACAAAACTTTGGAAAGCAACAAAGTTTGTACACTCCTTGAAAATGAGTAAAGTTCCCTTAAGGCAAAAAAAAAAAAAAAAAAAACTATTGTTACATTGAAAAAATAAATTTATGAATTATATGAAACTGACTTTTATGAAAAATACCTCGCAGTATTGTAAAATGAAAGAGAATCATTCGATTACGCATTCTGCACGAAACAGACAGCTTCAAGCACACCCTTGTGCGTGGCAAATTAGTCCGGTCAGTAGAACAGCGCGCCTCCCACGCCAACAGCCCTGGTTCGTATCCACTCAGATCCAAACGGACGTTTTTCCGGTCTGTTGAGAAAATTTCCCCAAGCACAGTGCTATAATTCACTAGTTTCGTACGGGGAGAAAAAAAAGTTGTAGCTTTGGGAAACTGCGTTTATCCTTGATTTTTCTGGTTGTTGTTTTTTTATGGCTACTACTGAGAAATTGGCGGACAAGATTCGGCAAGCCACCAGTTACATCACGTGGTTGCCAGCTACCACTACCGGCAAACTAGTGGACCACATTTGGCTAGCCATCATTTCTGGCACATGCTTGCAGGGCCGCTGAAAGGCCACTTGTGGCAGCTACTGCCTGTGATGGATAACTGATGGCCCTGTTGTGGTATGACAACTGATGGGGTGCCAACTGTTGGCCTGAACTGCTGGCCCTTCTGTTGGCCACCCGGACATTTTATTGACGGTGGCAGCAGCAACATAGTGCTGGACCATTATTGGCTGGCCCAGCAAGACTGTTTTTGCTGGGCCAGCCAAAACAAGCCTATCGCTAAAACGCAATAGTTTGAACCCATGAAAATGTTTCAATTTTCATGTTGCCGGATTCTTTATCATGTACATCCCCATCATACTAAAGGAATATTTCACTTGAGAGCCAGGAAAACAACTCAATAATGCCTTCATTATTTTCGAGAGGGCACTGAATTTGTTTAACTTAAAAAGTGCCTGTTTTGGGATCCACTGAAATTTATTTATGTAAATATTAAACTGGAGCACATCACTGCATCCAAAGTATAAAATTACTGACATTTAACAACACAGGATAGAGGGAACGTCGCGCAAGCGGGGATTATGATTGCCGGCAAAATCTTCACTTCGTTCGACTTCCGTTTTCGGACATTGGAACACTGTTTTTCAAACTAAAATACAAATATTTATGCATTAAAATGAAATTTAATAAAAATACTGGGCAGAAGAAACATCGCGAGAAAAATAAATTAGGATTATGGGGAAAAATCTTCACTCCGTTTAACTTCCGTTTTCGAAAGATGAAATACTGTCCCCAGACGGAAAAGACCCCTCCATTCCCCCTCAAAAACCAGCTTCTTTTCAGTTTTACATCGATCTCGAGAATGACCAAAATGATGACAGAAAAAGCGGATTTCCGTGAATACACGAAATAATATCATGTATGAGTAAGATGTAACTGAGAAATGTAAAAACATGAATTTTATGGAAAATGAAAGATCGATGCTGTGTTGCTCACTCTGCCGTGAAGCAATTTTACGGGACACTGAAACGGAGCGGATTCCACCACGGACGGATTAAATACCGATCTAGAAATTTAATTTCGTTTAATAAAAGAGAAAGGGGCAAAAACGATTGCTCTATTGATTTAGTTTTGAAGTAGTATCTATTAGAAATAGGGTAACATGCATTTCATTAGAAAAAATTATTAAAAAAAAAAAAAAAAAAAACAACCGAGGTCGCTCAATTTCACTATTACCGAAGATATTAAAAACGAGGAATATGACAAGAAAACATCAAAAATAAAAATAAAATCAGGCAGAGAGGGGGTGGGGGGACTTGGTCGAAAAAATTTCATATGAAGAAATGAAAAACAATGCGACATTCTCATCATCCAAGAAACATTCCCGAAAATATTTAACAAGTGTTAGAATCTTAAAAACACAAAAATAAACTTTACACAGATGTTTAATAAAATTATTTCACTGAAATTTTCGATTTCTGTTGCATACTCGATGTTTTCCGTTGTTCACAGCGGACCGACGGATTTCCATAGCATACTGGATGCTTTTCCGTCGTCCGTAGCGGACTGACGATTTTCATAGCATACTCTATGGTTTCCGTCGATGATTTCCATAGTAACTACGTAAAATTCCTAGTCTTGGAGTCGCTGAATCATTCTTCTCACCGCATGGACTTACTCAGCATCAAGCGGAAGAGTGCACACGGAGAATTTACTGTACCAAAGTCCCGACGATGACGACGGGGCACAGAAGTTCTGGTGCCCAATGGCGCAAAACCTGCCTCTTGTAGCAAGATGGGGCAAGACTTTTGTTTTTGGCACACTTTGGTGCAGAATTCCCATCCCTGGAAGAGGCGACGTTATTCTCAGCTGTAACCATCCCGTCGTTCGAAGTCATTACGATTTTGCTTTCAGCAAGAGGGAGGCATCCCCCTCCCCATAAAATTTGTATTGCATTTTTGGAATAATATCGGTAACACCACAAACGGAACAGAAAAAGCGGATTTCCGCGTTTTCGTTCATGCCTGATAATTACACTGCTGTTTTAGTGGGTTGCACTGATGGTTCTAATTGCCTCTTTCCCTATTAATGTTTAAAATAAAAGCAGTTCCAAAAGATAAGCTTATCATTTCACAGTTATGAAAATGGAATTGAGCTGTTATCAGATAAAATATGGTCTAAAATGTGGCATCTGAAAATGCATCCCTTTTTATTAGCTATGTGACAACTCTACTTTCAAGTCACACAAATGGAGACAACTAAAAATTTGTAGAATTGGGCACATAATCAAGTGATTCCACTAGGATTAACTAATCACTACAGCTTTCATATGTTAAACAGTTAAAAAATTTTAAAACATTCATATACAGTATGTGGAATGGTCTGCATGGATAAAAGCTCCACATCATGAACTGATAATAAAGGAAGCAAGTAAAGTTAGCAACATATCAGATCAGCAAACAGATAAAAAAATTTGTATGAGTCTGTGAAGCATTGGGCACTAGTGAAATGAGAGACATTAGCTGCCCACCAAAAGCAGCAGTTCTAGTTCATGATTCCAAGCACTACCTCATTCCTCCAACCCATGGATCATCATGTCTACAACGCTCAAGTCCAACTACACCCATTGTACTTTCAAAAACACCCTTACCTCATGAAGCACAATACCAAATGTTGGAAAACTCACAATACTACTGACTGCATTGCAATATAAAAGTCTTGCCACACAAGTATAAAATTGGAAATTAAATTCTTGCTGGAGGAAAATCTGGTCAATAGTCATGCATGAGTTTAAGAGTTTCCTTTTGGTTGATAAGGAAAAGTACACTGTGTGTGCAGCATAAAAGAGCAGAGGGTTAACCAGGTAATGGAGAATGAGGTCACAACTCCATACATATCACATTTAGGAGTGAGTGAGGAGGATCTTGGAGAGCTAACAGTCTCTTTTGTGAAGACTGAGAAGAAAATTAACCTGATGCTACCAAACGTTGACAAGGAGAAGCCACTTAACTCACAGACTGCAAACCACTTCATGAAAATTGAGAACACCATGGAGCACAGTATCACATTCACTCGCTTGCTGCATGAAATCCTGAAATCTTACAAGCTCAAACAGAGCTCCATAAAAAAAAAAAAAAAAAAAAAAAAAAGAAGGAAGGAGGGAGGGTAACCAAACTCATTTTTTTCCAGTAAGATATATCATTGACCAGTTGCAAGATTTTACAAGATGATCAACATAACACATTCAATGTTACTGTGTTTCTACCACACAACTACCCAGAAATAAAAAAAACTGTATGCTATTTTGCATTTGATTTGTTTTCCTTCATTGATACAATACAAAGTATGAAGCTTACCATAACAGGGCCTGTGATAATATCACTACATTCTTGGCAACTTTCCCCATATTTCGACCAATAATCTGTTTTGCAAAACAAAAGACCATCTTTTTCAAAATACCAGTCAGTTAACAATGCATCACATACCGAGCACCTAGAAAGAAAAAAAGTTGTACAAAAAAAAAAAAACATTTTAGTGTTGAAAATATGAAAACAATTCAAATTAAAAAGTAAATAGCAAAATTTCAACAAAATGATGTCATGCACTGCACCCCGCATGAACACATGGCCCCCAAACTCAAGATTAAAATGATATTTTCTAATGAAAAAATGCAACAAATTTCAGTGTTAGCTATAAGAATAGTAAACATAGCTGTTCTGTCCCAAATAAAATAAACTTCACAAAAATTTATGTAAACTGTAAAAATGGTTGCACAACAATTCTTAAGAGACAAACTGCCTGTGCAAAATATGGGTCAAAAATTAAAACTGAAGACAAGTTGCACAAAAAATATTGATATTTTTGTTATAAGAGTTTTATAACTGTTGAACATACAAAAGACTACACATTTTTCTGTTTCACCATAAATTAATGTGATTGGTGTGCATACATTTACATAAATGTAGACAGAAAGTGCCAAAACACAAGATTAACATGGAAAGTACATGTGTACAACACAATGGTAAATTTATCATGCAACTAGAAAACAGAAAAGTTAATGAACAATTATATAAACCACAGAGATCAACAAAAATGCCACAATCTGACAGGACAAGAAAAATATACCGATACATTTTTATTCAAATTGCCCTTTTAATTTCACTATCCGAAGAGTTTAATGTTGCAGCTGTGGGAGACAACACTGGATATCACCACATCTATGCATGGTGCATGTTGTTTCAGCTAATGGGCTCTTACATTTCTTTGGGGCTTTGGCAATTGTTCAGCTATGAAACTGACCCCTGGCCAAGGATTAGGAAGATTCAGGTTTAGAAAAACGTGTGCATCAGAGAAAGCTGAATAGACTGCTCACAGCATGGGAAAATTCTTTGAGAATGCTCACGTCTCAGCCAATGCAGTAGTAACACTTGCATTCGACTGTGCCAAGGACAACAGCGTCGAGCAGATCATAAGAGACATTCCTGGTGAATCTATCACTATTTTGGTAGTAACAATTTGGAAGTGGTTTTATTACTCCAGAGAACTATACTGAATGAACAAATTATTCTATACACCTGCCAAATAAGATGTTTTTCCACCAGCAGCCAGCCATCTTAGTAAGGATTCAACGAGGTGTTGAAAACATGGAGCTGGTACTGCCACCCATGAAGCAAGAATCACCTGTTGTAGAGCATCCACAGTTGCCAGTGGGAGTTGGAGAGCTCAAACATATAGTTCCAATTCATTCCACAAATTCTCAGTGGGGTTGAAGTCAGACGATCGAAGAGTATAGGTGCAAATTATCACTCGCCAGATGGCGATTAACAGGCAACTTTGGCGATTAAATTTATTTTAGTGGTCGCCAGTTTGTCCATTTGTTATTTTTAGTGCCAATTTACAAAAGTATAATAACTCAGAAGTAAAGGGAAAGGGAAGTGAAACCAGTCCTAACTAGGGATGGCAAAAAATCTCGATATTTTTGAACATCAAAGTTTGCAACCGATAATCGATGTTTAAGCCTCGATGTTGCAGAACAGTTTCAGTGCAACGCAGTCGGTTCGGCCTGCGCGTGTTGTTCTGAAAGTGCAGTGGGCTGAATGATAAGCCCTCGATTTTGAACCCAGTAGTTCCCAAATCAGACAGCAGATATCGGCATGAATGATCACATCATTTATTAATCATATTGTTTTGTAATGAAATCTCCATGAATCATACCACCAAACAGCAATATTATGGAAAAAATCCTGAGAATATACAATAAGAATCGCATAGTAAGTTCGTGTTCGCACCTTCCACGCACTTTCGCCATGTTATGGGAGCAAGACTAATTTTAGCCAAAACTTTTCCTACTACAGTTGAGGCACGGCTGTTCACAAAGGATTGTGGGTGAATTATAGAACATTACACTGTCGGAAATCACTTTTTCGAGCCCCATTCAAAGTGCAATAACGTGCAACAGTGACAACGGCATGTTTATTTTTCTTGTGGAATTTGCCGGGCAGGAGAATGAAATGTGTTTTATTACTAGAAACACTTCACATTATTCATTTCTTTTTTCCCAAACAAACTGACACAATCGCAAAACTCAGCAAATTATGAATCCCCCACATCTTTTTCCAAATTCGTGTGTTAGCTGAGATTGTACTTTATTGACAACTTGTTCTTCAGAATTTTCAGATGCGTGTTTTGAATCACTTTAGGTTACAATTACAATTATTTTATTGCACACATTTAAAACTTACAGTTATATGAAAATGCAATACACCAGAAAGAATCTGAACACATTGGTTGTAAGGCAATTCCCCCTATCAGATGTAAGAAAAAGAACAAAACATATGGCATATATGAAAGCAAGTAAGATAGTTATTACAGAAGCACAACTGCTAGCAGCATGCTTGGAACTACAATTTAATGATAAGATTGAGATTCGTTATGGAGATCAGGGTGATTTACAATGTAATTTTGTAGAGACAAGGAAAACTTTTTGATATTTTCCAGAGATCTGATGCTCTCTGGGAGATTATTCCATAGGATAATGGCTTTATACAGTATGCTATTTAAACCATAATTAAGTCTAACACATGGCTGACATAATTTGTTGTTAGCAACAGATCTGTTGAAGATAGAATAATCCAGATATTTGATGTGAGATTGAAAAATAGGCAGTTTAAGATGCATTATTTTAAAAAACATGATACCTAGTTTCAAGGTAAAAATTTCATGAATGTTTAAAATATTTAGTTTTAGAAATAATGGTTTTGAATTAGACATGTAATCTGTGTTCAGCATACAGCAAACAGATTTCTTCTGTAATTTGAGCAAGCGTAACTTATTGTTTGCACTTTTATTTGAATACCAGGATTCCAGACAATAGGAGAGATGGGTATAAATAAAAGCATAGTAAAATGTTTTTAGGACATTGATAGGGAAGAGATGCTTAATTTTACCAAGTAGGCCAACCTGTAAGGAAACTTTTTTAAAACAAACTAAACATGTGTATTCCAGTTAAAGAATTCATCAAACCAAACACCAAGATACTGAACTTTATCCACAATTTTAAGTGGGAGATCATTAATCCTGACTGGAAAGTTATTTATGTCCTCTCTTTTATGAACATTTCGGAAATATACAGAGTTGGTTTTTAAAATATTAAGTGATAATTTGTTAGAGCATAATCAATGAGATAAATTTGATAGATTATTGATCATTATCTGTAACTTATGCAAATCATGACATTTTTGAAAAATGACAGTGCCATCAGCGTATAGCAAAGCACGAGTTGATTGCAGGCACAGAGGAAGGTCATTAATATATAACAGGAACAGTAACGGTCCCAATGCCGAACCTTGAGGCACTCCACATGAAATATTAAGTAGATCAGAGTTTATTTTATTTACAGAGACATACTGTTTGCGATTAGAGAGGTAGCTTATTAAGAGGGAAAGAATTTTGCCACGAAAACCGTATTTGGGTAATTTATGTAGCAGAATGTCATGATTTACCATGTTGAAAGCTTTTTGGAAATCAATGAAAACACAAATAGTATAACAACTGTCATCTAGTACTTCGGAAATGAAGTTTGACAACTTAGCAAGTCATTTCAGTAGATCTGTTTCTTTGGAAACTGAACTGATCCAAAGAGAGCACACCATGGGTGTGTAAAAAAATCAACCATTCTGCTGTGAATAGACTTTTCAAAACTTTTACTCAAAACGGGTAACAAAGATATCGGTCTGTAATTTACAGGTAGATTCCCTATCTCCTTTTTAAAAAATAGGAATAACCTTAGTGATTTTCAGACTATCAGGAAACTGACCTGAATAAAAACTCAGATTAATAATATGCATTTATAAGTGGTACTAAAATAGAGATTGAGTCTTTTATGACTGCTATTGATATTGTCTGAACCAGCACTTCTTTTTAGGGACAATGAAGTGATAATATTATAGATTTCAGTATCATCAAAAGGGCGTAGAAACATTGAAAAAGGAACTTCCTTAATTTTGGATAAAGAATCATAACCTTTAGTATTTGTGGGCAAGTTTTGCTGAGATGCTAAATCATGACCTATGTTAATGAAGCAATTGTTGAATTCATCAGCGACTGATTTTGAATCAACATTAAAAATTACCATAATTTCCTTTTAACGTCAGCAGAGTTTCAGTAGCACAGGATCATTTGTTAATAGCCGATTTGATTATTTTCCATTTTTGATAGGAGTTATTTCCTGCATCTGAAATAGCGAGGTTGTAATAAGCAACTTTCACATGCTGAATAACATTTCTTAGGGCATAATTATACCTTTTATAATTATCACGTAAATGACTGTTATAAGGATTCTTTCTACTTTTTTTACGAAGCTTATCCTTTTCTTTTGATTGATCTAATGATTCCATTGGTCATCCAAGGTTGGATCTTAATGTCATATTTAGACTTAACTACCTTGTGAACGGTTGTGATCTCAAGGAAATCATTCAAAATGTCTTACGAAATTTCGGTAGCTATAGTTGGACAAGTTGTATTGTAGATACCAGACTTGTCCCAGTCAAAATTAGAAACTAGGTCAGCTAACGTGGTGTAGTCACAATAGGAGATTGTTTTGTGGTTAACTGCGTAATAGTAATTTGAAAAAACTGGAACATGAATGAAGACAGGGTTGTGAACACTAATACTAAAATTGATCACTCCAAACTCTAAAGCAGTATTAAGTAAGTTAGTACCAATATGGTGTATTGGCACCACGAGTAGGTAAAGAAATGCACATCTTAAAAAAATTGCCTGATAGCATATTAAGATAGATTTCACTTAGAGATAGGTTGCTGATGATAATATTTCCCAGAAAAATGCAATTTTTATTTTTGTTATTTATTTTGTTTAAGATATTGTCAAAGCATTCACAAAAAGCTTTTCAATCACTACTGGGAGATCTGTAGATAACACCAATAATTAGGTTTTTGGACTTGGGACTTTTGATTTCAATCAAAAGCATTTCACAGGAATCAAGTATAAGGGACATATTATTCAAGTCATCACGAATAAAGTAGGTGATGTGAGACTTCAGGTATAGGCCTACCCCACCAGAACCCCTTATATTCAGTAATGAATTATTCTGATTTCTAACTTTGCATTCAAAATTATATTGGGTATATAAATAAGTTTTGAGGGATTTCCGTTCGGTGTCATACTTATTACTGCTCGCATGTATTTTAAGGTGGCAACACTGCGATATCGAAGTACGAGATGCCAGCTGTCAGAGTCAGTATACCACGTTTGATTGAGGTGTGAAGACACATTTGTTTTACTCGATGGAAAATGGCAACTTTCGTCCCGACAAAACAGCATTTGCGGGAAGTGTTAGTGCATTACTTTATTGTCAAGAAAAGTGCTGCCGACAGCTATCACTTAATGTCAGAAATCTATGGTGAACATTCCCCATCCATAAAAACATGTGAGTATTGGGTTTAGACGATTCAAAAGGAACGGTTTCGATGTCAGTGATAAAGAACGTTCTGGACCACCCAAAAAATTTGCTGATGCCGAATTGGAAGCTTTACTCGACGAGGATCCATGCCAGACCCAAAAGGAACTAGCAGCAGCATTAAATGTTAGTCAACCATGCATTTCACAATGTTTATAGCTGCCATGGGAATGGTGCAAAAAGAAGGGAATTGGGTTCCATATGCTTTGCAGGAAAAGAGACCTTGAATGTCGAAAAACCATTTGCGAATTGCTGCTTCAAAGGCAAAAACGAAAGGGTTTTTTGCATTGTATTATTACTGCCGATGAGAAATGGATATGGTACGATAACCCTAAACAGCAGAAAGCATGGGTGAAGCCAGGTCCTTCAACGCCAAAACGCAATATCCATGGTTCAAAGGTAATGCTGTGTATCTGGTGGGACCAGAAGGGTGTGATCCACTATGAACTGCTGAAACCGTCAGAAACTATTACTGGTGACCGATACCGAACCCAATTAATGCGTTTATAACGAGCTCTCACGCAAAAACGGCCGGAATGGGAGAATAGACACAACAAAGTCATCTTACAGCATGACAACGCAAGACCACATGTTTCCCGACCTGTGAAAAAGTACTTAGAAGGATCCGACGGGGAAGTTCTACCCCACCCACCATATTTGCCAGATATTGCGCCATCGGATTACCATTTGTTCCAGTCGATGCAGTCAGCACTTTCTGGAGAACGGTTTAGTTCTTATGAAGACATCAAAAATTGGCTGGACAACTGGATCTCTTCCAAGGAACCGGAATTCTTCCTTCGGGGCATATGCGTTCACTGCCCGAAAGATGGGGTAAAGTTGTAGCTTCAGAGGGAGCATACTTCGATTAATATTAAAATATTGTTTCTGTTCTCCAACAACGTGTTTTGTTTACCTGAAATCCCTCAAAACTTATTTATATATCCAATAGTTACTGAGATTAAAAAACTCGTTTTGTTTCTCATCAATTAAACGAGTTTCGCTAAGTGCAATTACAGAAAAATCATGATTCAACTGTGATAGAAAAATTTGAAGCTTATCAAATTTAGAGTTAATGCCTTGAATATTGATATGTAAGAATGACATACCAAATTTGTTGATTTCATCAGAGAGACCATAAGAAAATACCTTTTCACAAGTACAGTCCGGATGGTAATAATCCAGGTAAGGGTCATAGATTTGTTCAGGGCCAGACATTAGAGCAGATGGAGGGTGAACATCATTGTAATATCTAGTTAATTTTTTTTTTTGGTTTAGCATCAGCCTGTAAGGAAATCTTCAAATGGCTAGTTGTAGTGACAGTTTGCCAAGTGATAGTCATGATTTTGAATCACTTTAGATACGGCTATATTCAAAATTAAGGGAGTTATTATATTTTCTCATTTCTTTTGTGGAAGAAAGATCAATCTTTAGAAATCCGTTTTGAATTTGAAATTTTTTTTTCAAAAAATTTTTTCACATAGTTATTTTTTAAACAAAATTCAGTTATCTGAACTGTAATATACATTATGATAACAAAAGTCACCGGACACCCCTTCAAAAGCAAATGAACGGATCCTTTGTGTTGTTACGATGCGCGGTACAGCTGCAAATGATATGAAAACAAGCCTGCAACTGACCGCGATTATATCGCACTGTGATGTTGAGTGAAAATGTTGCAAAGGGAGAGAACTGACTTTGAGAAAGGAAAGGTTGTTGGGTGTTGTATTCGTGGGTGGTCCATAAGAGAACCTGAGAAGCGTTTGACCAAACCCAAGTTAACCGTTTTGGATGTACTGAATAAGTGGAAGACACATGGAGTGCCTGAAGCAGCAAAACGTACCGGCAAACCAAAGAAAATCAGTGATAGAGGACGTTGAAGCCTCTGGAGAATGGTTACAGCTAATCGACAAAGTACTGCAAAAGACTGCAGTGTACAGGTGAGTAAATATGCTGGAACCTCTGTATGTACACGTATCATCACAGAAAACTTCATTATTATAAATATTTAACAGGAATTATCGAGGATAAATTTACTAAGGTACATTACCTCTCAAATTTTTGATCTAAACACTAGATCTTAGTCAGGAGTTCTTGCATCTAACTACTTCCACAGGTCTGGCGACCAAGCCTGATGGATCATTCCATGGGTTACCGTGGTCGTGCGGCTGCTCATAAGACTTTCATCTCCACTCGAAATGCTACTCCTTGTTTAGCATGGTGTAAAGAACATTTATCCTAGACCGTTGATCAATGAAAACGGGTCCTATGGACGGATGAATCCAGAAACATGATCTATCAGTCTGATGGCCATGTGTAGGTATGGGGACAGTCGGGAGAACACTGTTTACCACAATGTACTGCTCCTATGGTCAAGTTTGAAGCTGGCAGTGTACTCGTGTGGGGGAGTTTCGGTGGTATGGTCCCGACCCATTGGTTATCGTGGGCAAACCTGTTTACCAGCATGTCTACCTCAATATTCTGGACAATTATGCCCTACCAACTCTGTGGTAATACTATGGAATGGAGCGTTCTTGGTACCAGCAGGATGATGCACTGAGCCATAAAAAGCAAGGACTGTTACAGCGTGGGTTGACGATTATTCCGTATCGTGTGTGGACTGGCCCGCACATAGCCCTGATCTTAATCCCATATAGAGCACCTATGGGATTAATCAGAGCGCCACATAAGAAGTTTGGAACTAAGGCCTACTACTAAGCAACAGTTAGCAGCAGCATTATGTACTGAATGGAAGCGCATACCTATCGCTGTATTCCAAAACCTTGTCGAAAGCATGTCTCGAAGGGTCAATGCATGCATTAAGGCCAAAGGTGGACCAACACCATACTAATGTAAGTCAATAAATGCTATGTTGTGTTCCTCTTATAGATGTGCAGTGACTTTTGTATTTATATATATATATATATACTTGGAACTCTTATCTCAATTGCTGCATAAAAAATAACCATATCTTATATAATAATACTCTCTATAAGCAAGTGAACGGTATTCCCATGGGAACATCAACGTCCACGAATATCGCTAATCTATTCCTGTTCTTTAAGGAATATAAATTCATTAAAAATCACCCCACCTGCTCAGATAACTACCTTTACACTTTTAGATATATTGATGATCTGCTGTGTATCAATAATTCAGAAGTTATAGAGAGTGATTTTGATAATATCTATAATAGCTCTCTTAACTTATGTAAAACCAACCACAGTAATCAGGAACTTGAGTTCCTAGACTTAAGCATTAAGCTCAACAGAGGTAACCCATCTATTAGCCTCTTTGATAAAAGAGTTAATTTTCCTTTCAAAGTAATTAAATATCTACACTGGAATAATAACATTTCAACCAAAGTAATTGAGAATGTACTAATTTCTCAGGTCCTAAGAATTTCAAGAATTTGCAGCAACAATTTGGACTTCAATTACCACATTAATATACTATTAGAAAGTTTTCTAGAGAACGAAATTCCTTCTTCTTTCATCAAAAGAACTTTAAGAAAAATTATTCTGAATAATAGAGTAAGGTTGGCAGATCTGCTTTAATTTTCTACACAGTTAATAATATGATTCTGACCAATCAAAGCCGTAAGGAAGTTGGCTAGAGGATGCCTATTAACTACCTAAAGGAACCTTAGTGCTATGGATATGACGGTCCTATTAAAACAAAAAATTAAATAATATAAACAAAATCACAAAAAAAAGCTTAAAAATCTGTTTATAAAAGAAAATAAAAACAAATAAAAAAGAAAACTAGTTATTCATCACTAGGATAGCTATACTAAAAATAGTAAAACCAACATTAAAATTAATAAGATTCTGATTAATCTATAGAAGCTCACTAAGGTGATTTAATACATGCAAAGATTATTAAATACACTACTCGTATTTTATAATATTTCTCATGTATTCTGGAGAGTTAATTCTGCTCTTTCTGATCATACAGATCCACAGTCTTAAGTTTATATATTTTTTCTCTGGTTAAAATCTCCGCGTGTTGGTTTCTTGCTGTATGAGGAGGCCATCAGCCCCACCCTCACTGCCCCCCAGCGACTAGGAGTGGCGGAAGAGGTCAGCCATGTTCTGCTCTTGTGAGGAGAAAGGTTTTGTCACACAAGAGGTAAGCTCTCTTCCTTGTTTTTGGGTTCTAGGTTTTATAAGTTCAATGTTTGTACTTCATGTACTTTTTCTCTGTTGTTTTTTAGCTTTTCAGCTTTCAGGCACTGGCTTGTCTGTTAACATTTTTGCGGGTTTTAACTCTTTCTTTTCTTTGTAACTTTGCGCGTCTTTTGGGGTACCTAGGAACAGAAGATGGCTAAGCTTGTTCCTTTTCTATGCGCTGTATTTTCAAAGTAATTAAGTTCTTAATAACTAATTAATTATGCACTTAAAGCACTGCTGAAATACTTTGTACATATTGCAACTAACTGTTTAAGGTATATAACTTTCACAAAGTTTTCTTTAGTTAATTATTGTCTTTTACTTATTCTCGTTTTCGTGCTGTCATAAGTTGTAGAGTAGTGGGTTTTAGACTCAAGTTTTCTTTCAAAAATCTGTTTGTTAAAAATTAATATTTCCTTTTTTAATTGCAATGTAAAAATTTGGATTTCTTTTGCATTGATTTTCAGGTTTAAATTCTCTCTCAAACGAACTTGGCAATTCGTTATGGCTGAAAATCATTTCTAATTATTATGTCACTCTCACAGCTTGAGTTCTTTTTAATCTTCTTCTCTCTGTTTAATAGTAACAGATGAAGAGCATGGGTCGGGCCAGGAAGGTTAATGGATGCAAGCGAAATTGTTAACTAGTGCTAGGTCATGCAACTCTACGGAGGACATGACATATATATATTTTTTAAACTATTTTAGGTGGGAATGTTACTTGCATCTATGGCCTTGCAGAAACCCATTTCCAGCTAGGTCTTTGTGGAAGTGAGAAAATGCAGAGTTTTTGCTGGTCCTTGATAAAGCCAAGGCTCAGTATTCTCGACACCTTCTACATTCAATTGTTTTATTTTATTTTTTATCTTTTCTCCTTTTTACTCACACAGGTAGATACATAACCTTTTCTATGTTGTACTAGGTGTGAGTCAAAATTATATATGTATTTTTTTGCTTAGGTATCTTCTTAATAGAATATATATATATATATATATATATATATATATATTCTAGCAGAATTTAACTCGCTAGAAAATACCTTGCAGTACACCCTGAAACTGGAAAAAGACCATAGCATCAATTTCCTTGATTTAAACTTGACCTCAAGATAGGGGAGAATATTCACTCAGCTTTTTAGAAAATCCACTAACACAGGGAAGATGTTAGACTTCTACTCATTCCACCCTGATTATATTAAATCTAATATGGCGAGACAACTTTTGGAAAAAAATTGAAGTCCTGGTCTCTTCAGATGCTCAAAAAGATCTTCAGAGAGAAGAATTAAAAGAAATATTGGCAGAAAACAATTACCCCTCCCCTTATGTTGAGAAATTATTCAGACAAGTGCCAAAAAAGAAGCAGGAAATAAACAACTTCAAATTCACCAGCAAAATTACGTACCACAAAGGACTTTTCGA
Organism: Macrothele yani; assembly: GCA_039090855.1. NCBI lineage: Eukaryota > Metazoa > Arthropoda > Arachnida > Araneae > Macrothelidae > Macrothele > Macrothele yani. The sequence continues at coordinate 43,372,341 of CM077016.1, read as the reverse complement.
AAAACTGAAGAGGATCGGAGCAAAATATAATATCAGGCTTGCTCCAGATCTAAGAAGCAAATAAAAGAAATTCCTGCCAGCTTTAAAGCAGAAAGAAGTGGCCATCCAATTGCAAGAAGGAGTAATTTATTGCATCGACTGTAACTGTAGACTCAGCTATATAGGAGAAACAGGGAGAAGTATTAAAGTCTGAATGAAAGAACACCAAGCAGCTATTAGCAATATTAGTAACAAAACAGGGCTAGACAAACATATACAAGCAAGTGGACACTCCATAAATTGGGACTCAGTAAGAATAATCGCCCACCAGTCAAACTTAGTAAAGAGGAAACTAGAAGAAGGGATCGAAATAGCAAGAAGAAGAAGTACCACAATTAACGATAATTGTGGTTGGACTCTTCCAACTGAGTGGCAGCAACTACTAAAGTGACGTAGTCCTGATGACGAACTAGGCATTAGTTCGAAAATTTGACCACCAATTTTTTTTTTTAATAATAACCTCTATAAGACCCGTAAAAAAGTTATTTCCACAGTACAATATGAATAGAGGTGCCATAAATTCATTTAAAACTAGGATTATTTTCTATGTAAAGTAAATGAATTTCTTTTTGTTGCATTCTTGTAAAGAAGAAGGGAATATCGTATTTTTGTGTTGTGAACTGGTTGTTTTGGTCGATGTTTCAGCAACGAAATAGTTCTTTCCCTCGATGCTACAGGAACCGATACATAAAAAAACATTGTTTCCACTGTTACATCTAGCGTTTTAACAGATATTATTGGTTACTCACTTTGAATTGGTGAGTAATCACCGTTATATTGAGCGGCGATTTTACCCATCAATGTGACCATTTATACAGCTGCAGATGGAAAAGGATAAATTTATCCGCTTATTCAGAGCTCGACAAAACCCGGGCGCCAGGTCGCCACAGCGCCTAAGAATTTCATGCTGGCGACAAGAAGTTTTTGCTTTTAATTTATGTATTTAACAGATGTGATTTTCCTATTCTGAAGTGGGAAAATCTATTTTGTCAATGTTTTTACTGTAATTAAATTGACGAAAATGGCAAACAGCTTTTGCATGAAGAGGGAAGTCCCGCAATTTACCAGTGACTAACTAGATTGGCGCATTTGTATCTGTCGCATACAAAAGCTGCTCAGTAGTTAGGGCGCTGAAGCGCTCAAGGCACCAGCTGTTATCAAGGTCTCCTCTGTGGGTCAGGTCGTGACCTTCGGTTGAGGTGATCTGCTAAAGTAGGAGGAGCTTGCTCACCGCAGAGTTAGTGGCGTCTGCTGCTGCAAGCACGTACAGAGCGTGTATTCTGGTATGATTAGATCAAAATTATTAGAATGTCAGGAAGGTACTTTATGACAACTACACAGGGTCAGAATAAAAATATTCTGACCCTGTGTAGTTGTCATAAAGTACCTAACTCCAAATTATAATTTTTCTCTTAAAAAACACTTCAATCGGGACACGCATGTCGCTTCTAATATATTTAACTCTTCAGACTTATACAACTGCATGTGAAATAATTTATAAACCTACTGGATTATTTTATTTTAATCTTTTCACCAGTGGTAATAACTTTATTTTTCCCCAATTGCTCTGTAATGGTTTAGCGGAGAGGGACTGTGTTATTTCCTTCAATGCTATTTTCAATGCTGGCTCAATTATTATTAATTACTAGTCGTGAATCCCATATTCATACATGAGATTCTTCCACGTATTTGTGGAATTCCGCTTTTTTGTCATCATTTGGGTCATTTTCCAGACCAATGCAAAACTGAAGAGAATTTCTTGGGGGAGGGGGTGCCTTTCCCGTTTGGGGACGGTATATTCGTGTTTCGAAAGCGTAAGTTAACGGAGTTAAACAATTCCCCCATAATCGTGGGGGGGGTTCTCGAGATGTTTCTTATACCCAGTATTGTTGTTAAATATCATTTCATTCCATAAATATTTGTTTTTCAGCTTGAAAATTTTGCCAAAAACGGAAGTCAGGAAGAGTAAAGTTATCTCCCGTAATCACGATTTTCCCCCGTGATGTTTCCCCTCTCCTGAGTTGTTAAATGTTATTCCCCCTTGTGTTGTATTTAAGCTTTATAAGGGAGGGGGAATTTCCTAAAATGAAACTGAATGAGTTGGAAAACTTGTAAAAAATGATGCATGGTGTTCAAAAGCATTCATGTTCTCAAAGTTGCACCATTTACATGATGTATTTGTTAAGCTTTGATATTATGCAGTCGTGCAGGAAAGTTTTCAGCATGACAAATGAAATTGTCATCAGAGGAAAAAAGAAAGAAAAGCGACAATGAAGAAATCGGGAAAGAATAATAGAAGAAAAAAATAAAAAATTACAGAATGAATGCTCTGCAGCTGCAGTCAACAAAAGACAAACGGAAAGTAGTTCGCATTCTTGCTGCAAATTTTGATTTTTCACCCTTCTGTTCAGCGTTTTTTTGTTTGTTTTTTATCCTTCGTCGGTCTCATGTGCATATTATTTCCTAAATTGCACAGTATAAATACTTGCCTTTATACCGTATTATTCCTCCATTTGCACCTTATAAATTCATAACTCAGGTGGCTTTTATTTGTCTTCTATTACTTCCACATTTTCAAAAACAGCTGTTTAAATGCACTTTTACATCTTGCTATGATTTTTTATAATTGTTACCTCTGCTTTATTTATGAGTAATAGTTGTGATAATATTTTCAGTACTTCTGAAATTGCTTCGTATTAAAGCATGTGGAGTGGCTTATATTAGAAACTAGATGCCTTCAACGTAGCCTAGTGAAAGGTTGAAATGGAGTATGTTCCTCATTATAAATGTAAAATAATAAACCACAGAAGTTATTACCATACTTCTGCGGTTTATTATTTTACATGAAACTGATTTCTTGTCGGATCGTACTTTGATGTATTCATTCCGCAGGCCTTTTCTTGGAAGTTAATATTTGAGTGCAACTGCAGATGGCTTTCCATTTTCTGCTAGGAACTGCCTTTAATTTTTTCTGTTAAATGTTTTAAGGCCATCCAAAAATAAAGGAAAGCTGCTTCTCCCGCGCCTTGATTCTACAGGTGGGACGCACGCGTTAATAGCAAATGTGCGTGCTCAAAGCACTTCCTCCTTTAGCACACTCTGGCGCTTGGAAGTGGGAACTCGTAACTTATCGGGAGCAAACGAGCTGATGGCTGAAGCTTCGGCAATTATGCTTGCAGACAACTACTGCTTTTGTTCAGCGGATTGAATTTTACATCATTTTTTTCTTCTTCGGATTTTGTATGTTGCAACATAACTTTTAAGCTTCAAAGTCAGCTGAAATTCAGTTGTGCAGGAAGAGTTTTGACCAGGCCCGTAGCCAGGCAGAGAAGTTAGGAGGGGCGGTAGGTCATTGAGGTCGGGTGGCTCTCCTCTGGCTACGACCCTGGTTTTGACCTTTGTCCGTCCGGTTTCTTTTGCACCCTTCCTCTCCCACATGCCGCAAGTCGGCAAAACAAAGCATGTGACTGACCATTGACCTGGGGTGAGTTGCAGCGTAAAACATTCCATTTATTTCTCTGGCTCCACTTTCATTGTTCCCCTTCTACCTTACTCTCCCTGCAGGCAAATAGTGTCACGAAAGGTTGCGTACCTACAAACTGGTTGTCATTAACAGAGAACCCTTCTGTGGTGATGATAGTTCAACTTTAGTCTCGTGCTTACGCATTTTATTTTATTTTGGTTTCAAGATTCTGTTGTGTTTTTTAACCTCAGGTTTGCATGTTTTATTCATTTCAAAAAATGAAACGAGCAGCTGCAAGCAGAGATTTGGAATATGGGAAGCAATCCCGTTTAACAAGTTTTTTGCAATTCCACAAAAAAGGAAAGATCCTGGGCCTTCCATTTCATTAGAAGAAACTGAAAAGGAAGTTAGTACAGAAGATCTGAACCTCCATTCCCCTTCACTGAGTCAGGCATACAGTGGAAAAAGGAGGAAATTTCAAACAGCATGGTTAAAGCATTTACTGGGACTTACTTATAATGAAAGAACAGGTATAGCACAATGTGAAGTATGTGCTGCATTTCCTAGAATAGCGGATGTCAGTTCTAAAGTGGTAAAGGGTATTGTTGGACCTTTCAAACTGAAAACATTTAAAAAGCATGAGAAGTCACATCAGCATCAGAAATGCATGGTAGCACAAAATGCAGAATTACATCCAGAAACTACCCCTATTGCACTGTGTGTAAAAAAAAAATGGATCAAAAGATGTTTGAGCACATGAAATCTGTTTTTAATATTGCCTATTTCATTGCTAAAAATAATAAAAATTTTAGCGACTTGGAAGGGCAATTGCTATTGGCAGAAAAATTAGGTATTGAAGTCAGAAAAGAATATAACAATGACAAAAGATGTAAAGAATTTGTCTTATATTGTAGCAGGGATAAGAAATGAGCTGATTTGTGAACTAAAAGATCAGAATTTTGTAAGTTTATTGCTGGATGGATCAACAGACAAAGGAGGTGTAGAAGAACTTATATTATATGCAAGATATCTGAAAGACAAAGGAATAAAAGAAGTATTTTTATCCATCATTCCACTTGAAAGCGCAACTGCAGATGGATACATGAAAGCAAATTATAGTGAACTTGAAAGACTAGAGCTGTCAGAATGGTTAAGTTCCAATCATCTGATTGGTATTGGGACTGATGGAGCAGCCAGTATGATTGCTGAGAATGGTGTAGTTCAGAAGATTCATCAAACATTGAGCCATGTGGTAGGTGTTCACTGTATTGCACACAGATTAAACTTAAGTGTGTTGAGTGCTGTAAAAAATGTAAAATTCATTGATGACATTGATACAGTTCTTAAGAAACTGTACAAATTTTATCGGTCATCAGCAAAGAGAATGCGTCAACTGAAGCAGGTATCTGAAATTTTGCAGGGCCAACTTTTAAAATTTCAATTTCTCTACAAAGTAAGATGGGTTTGCCAGTAAAGTTGGTGCACTTGCTGCTTTGGTAAAAGATTGGAAATGTGTGGTGGTACATCTTGAAGATATTTATAATGAGAAAGGTGATGCTTCTGCAGTTGCAAAGGGTCTGTTGAAGAAACTGAAGGATTTCAGGTTTGCCCATATGCTACACTTTGCTAGATTATCTTACTGTATATTTAAGAACCTGTCTCTCATATTTCAAAGGCAAGAACTTTTCATGAGTGCTGTTGAACTGCACATAAAAAGTACTGTAACAACACTCACTGCATTGATCGATGTTCCTGGTCATTATGAAGACATGTTCATCAGTAGCACAACACTGAAAGGCATTTATCAAGAAGTGCAACTGCATGGACTGAATGCCAGTTCAAGTACTTCCTTTGAAGTTGACAAAAAAACCCTGGTGCAATGCAGAGCACAATATTTACAGGAAAGATTTCTGAGCAATCATAACATCATTCAACATTGCAGGGTTTTTGATACCTCCACGTGACCAACAGGAAAGGATCTGGAGAAGTTTGGGGTTGATGAGATAAGAGCCCTAGCTCAACATTTCAAAAAACAACTATCATCTCCAGATTTGAATAGCAAAACATACATAAATCTTCTCCAAAACGAATGGTATGAGTTTAAGGTGCTTGAACAAGGGATGAAGCTCAGCGAATTGTTGAACAAAGTGATGTCTAACAGTGACAGATTTCCAGTTTTAGGGAAACTCTTATTAATAGTGTCAGTATTCCCTGTTTCCACTGTAAGTTGTGAAAGAGGTTTCAGCTTGATGAACCTTATTAAAAACAAATTTCAATCATCAATGGAAGCGGAGAGCTCAAATGATTTAATGGTGATCAACTTTAATGGCCCCTCCTTATCTGAATTTGACCCTTCAAAGGCTATTGACAGGTGGTATTTTGGTGCTAAAACCACAAGACATATTCATGGCAATAATTGGGAATCTGGGATTTAGTTTTCTTACAATGCTCTTTTTTTTTCTTTTTTTTGGGGGGGGGGGGAGCTTTTACTCAGTAATTTAATTCTATCTCATTTGTTTAAAAAAAGTTTCTACATTTCAATCCTTCAATTGCTGCACAATATCAGCTAATATTAATATAATTTAATTGAAAGCAATATCATAAACAGTCTCCATATTATAGGAATTGTGAAAAATCACCTGCTTTATGTTCATAAGTAAATTGAAAGACAAATATAAATTCAAAGACATAATTCTAAAGAAATTATGAGTCATGCAGCAAACTTACTGCACGTTGTGGTTCTGGAACTGAAATATCTTTGCGATTTCAACAAGCACCTAGACGTAAGGTATGTTTCTTATCGATATGTTTCATGTTATTTGTCAATGGTATGTAAAATACATTCTACTCCATTATATATTTTTATCCTGCCCAGATTTCTTAAAATTGAGGGTAAATAAGAGGTAAAAACAATAAACCTTAAGTCTTCCCCTTTCTGTTTATTGATATTTTATCAACTTTAAAGAAAATGAACATCTTGTAAATAAAAAGAAAAGCAAATGCAAACCACAATGCCAGTTTTCATTAATTTTCTTTCAGTTTTGCTGCTGTTCTGAGTAACAGCAATAAACCAACACAAATCACACGTTGCACCATCATAAGAACCCCATGCCAAAATACTACAATTTGCTAATGTTAAGTGCTTCAGTTTAAAATATCATGAAAATATGTCTGTATCACTATTTTAATGTTGTTACATATCCACATTTAAGGTATTTTTAATAATGGACTACCAAATATTACACATCAATTGGAAACGAACCTCCCTGAAGAAATAATTCTTCAGAGACACAAGGAAGACAATATAAATGTCATTGCTGGCACAAATGTGCCACATTTTCACTGTTTTCCATGTTGCCACCTCTTCAGAAAACGTGAAAATATGGCAGGTTTGTGCTAACAATGACATTTATATTGCTTTCAATATGTTTGTGAAGAAGTTGACACTGCAAGGAAGCATGGGATTGCTTCGACTGGCACAAATCTGAACGATACTTAGATTTCTAAGCTGCATCTGCTTAGTTTGCTTAGAACTTCATTGTCCTGGGTGATGTAATGGATAGCATGCTTGAACGGAAATCAGGCGATGCAGGTTCAATTCCTGGTCCAGGGCAATGCAATTTTCAAGTTTTTTTAAGAGGTGGCCACATGAAAAAAACTGAAAATAAGACACATTTGTGCCAACAATGAGGATTGCCAAATGTAAAACTCAGAATATAAAATGTTTTGACTCACTTCATACCAGCTTAGTTTCATTCATTTCAGAGTTTGGGTAGCATAATTTTTACCCCTATCCCCCCCCCCCCCCCCAACTCTTTCACACTGGGTAGGGGATGTTGAAAAAGGGTACTCCTTAGGCTTTGGCTATCGAGAAGATTGGGAATGAACACAGAACTGAAGAAAACAGTGTCGTCCTAGCCTTATAACATTCATAAACCTTTTTCCCTGTAAAATAAACCACTCACTTTGATTCAACTCCCAGCAACAGCCAGTTTGTCTTTATGAAAGCAAAAAACTATAGCAATATAATGCAAAATTTGAGGTGTTCAACTAAAATTTAAAATAAAATTTGAGTTGCTAGAAAGAAAAGAACTTCGTAGAAAAAAGATTCCACTGTAAGGGCAACAGGAGAAAAAAATTCTAAATTTTTACAAGAAAACAGCAATAGCTCATAAATCAAAAATTACAGTATTTTGATTTATTTTTGTGAATACAATGCAAAAGATGAGTTATTGGACTGATTTCAGTGACTTTTACTAACTTATCAAAGCAAAAGAACAAGGTGACACACACACAAACATTAAATATTTCATCCATCGCCATGACACACACACATAAGCAATAGAACAAAAAAAAAAAAAAAAAAAAAATTACAAAATAAAATAATTTGACCACAATTTCTTGAACAGAATAGCTGGCAAACAAAGGGAAACACTCCACCGCAAATAAACATTTTCTTACAATTCACTCACTAAGAAAAAAAGTATCAGAAATTTTACATATTCTGACATTTTTTTACTACCACCCGGGGACATTCAGCGTCAAATCAACCAGTGACTGTTGCTTGACATTTTTAAATATTTTTTATAATTTGCATACAATATTCCCAATATATTAACACTTCAAAAATAAAAAATAAAATTTTTTTATAAGTCTTATTTTTATTCTGGCGGCCATTTTTCTTCGGCTTCACATGACGTTTTTGACCAAAATCATCATTTACGTAAAATTTAATAACTTCTTTACTACTAGAGCTATCATGTTCAAATAAAGATCATTCTTTTTTACATGAAATGTTCTACAGTTTTGACCAAGAATGCTTTAGCTACCTCTTGTGAAAAGATATGAAATGGCCCTTACAAAATGTTTAATAATTTTGCTTAAATTACTGATTTCAGGCATAATTTTTTTTAAGAATGGTAAAAGTCTCATACTTCAGACTTTGTATGTTTACATGTATCTAGTTGGACTATTAATTCACAAAATTTGAAACTTGAGACTGTAGTCCTTTTTTTCTATAGACCTCCAAACATAGTCCGAACCTTAAAAGTGTCACTTTTTTAGGCCTAATATCTCAAAAGGGACAGCTCCTAAAATTCTAATATTTTTACACAGCAATGTGGTCTTAGGGGTAAACCTGCAGTAAAATTTTCAACTTGTAGACACGAGTAGTTTTAAGGCTGTGCTACATCAAAATAACGGAAAAATACGACCATTTTTATTTGCGAACTTGTGAGCCAGAGTTGCTTTTAAATCATCTTAAATATGTAAGGAAAATTATAAATGGTACAGTAACATTTTATTATTCATTGAAATAAAGAAATATTAAAAAAAACACAAAGAAGTCAAGCAGCAAAATAAATTTACCTGATTTTGAGTGCATGATTTACAATCGTCCATAAACATATATGTAGTTATAGACAGTAATATGAACATTTTTGTCATATATATATTTTTTTAGATGTATTCATGTGATTTCCTGTTGGAGGTAGCATAATTCCTGTCACCACATGTCCAGATGAGTCATTGTTTTTGTATCCTGTTCAATTCTTGTTAAGCTTTTAAGACCTATTAAGCTTTTAAGCTACCTGTTAAGACCTGTTTAAAGCTGTTAAGACCTGTACATTTAATGCAGCTATATATACCCACCACCCTCATTCTTGTCCCAGTTTGATGTTTCCTTTGTGACTGGCAAGTAGTTCAAATGTGACTTTGTGATATACCTGCAATAAGTGTATTTGTGCCAAATCAAAATGGAATGCTCTGTTGGTGTATATGTCAATGAAGAATGCCATAAATGTGATTATGGATCTGTGACTAAGGATTTATGTAGTGACTTAGAAGCTGTAAGTGCAGAAGTCTTTGCATTATAAGTGATCATATGGAGCACAACACAGCTGCATTCCATGTATTCCAGGGTCATCTAATTTCTGACATAAAAAGTGGCACCTTCAGTGAAGAACATTTTTTATTTCAGTGATGGTGCTGCCAGCCAATATAAAAATAAAAAGAACTTTGTTAACATTTGCAAACATTTTGACGATTTTGAACTTGAAGCCGAATGGAATTTCTTTGCTACATCCCACGGCAAAAATGCTAGTGATGGAATAGGTGGTACTACAAAAAGAGAAGTATCAAGAAGTAGTTTGCAAAGAACATATACAGACCAAATTTTAACACCACAGGATATGTATAAATATTGCTCCGAAAAAATCTAGGCATTGCATACATTTATGTATCAACTGATGAGGTACAATCAAAGTATGCAAGACTCAAAGCAAGATTTGCAAATGCCGAAACAGTACCACACACAAGAGATTATCATAGAATAGTTCCTCTCGATTCGTCTCAAATAAGATGCTTTAAAACATCCCAAACATCAGAATTTGAAGACGTATTAGTGTCCTCAATCACATCTCATCAAATATTTTCATTCCATAAAAATGACTATGTTGCCTGTGTTTATGATAAAAAATGGTGGATTGGAAAGATTCAAGACATCAGTGAAGAAAACAATGATATGCAAATTCACTTTTTCCATCCACACGGGCCACGAACATCCTTTCAGTTGTCTTTTCCACAGGACATTGTATGGGGTTCCCACAAGCCATATCTTACAAAAACTGACTCAAATAGATGTAACGACAGTGACTGGCCGTTCTTACAATATCGCGGAAACACTGTGTAACAACATTTCTCAAGCAATGAATTTATTTATTTCTCAGTACAACTAGAACATCAATAGAACTGTAAGTAACTTATTTTTTCATAGTTATTGTAATTTAATGTGTTAATGTTATTGTTTATACTGTAATAACACATATACGTAAAATGGACATTTGTAAACCATGCACTCAAAATCAGGTAAATTTATTTTGCTGCTTGTCTAATTTGTGTTTTTTTAATATTTTTTATTTCAATGAATAATAAAATGTTACTGTACCATTTATAATTTTCCTTACATATTTAAGATGATTTAAAAGCAACTCTGGCTCACAAGTTCGCAAATAAAAATGGTCGTATTTTTCCGTTATTTTGATGTAGCACAGCCTTAAAACTACTTGTGTCTACAAGTTGAAATTTTTACTGCAAGTTTACCCCTAAGACCACATTGCTGTGTAAAAATATTAGAATTTTAGGAGCTGTCCCTTTTGAGATATTAGGCCTAAAAAAGTGACACTTTTAAGGTTCGGACTATGTTTGGAGGTCTATAGAAAAAAAAAAGACTACAGTCTCAAGTTTCAAATTTTGTGAATTAATAGTCCAACTAGATACATGTAAACATACAAAGTCTGAAGTATGAGACTTACCATTCTTAAAAAAATTATGCCTGAAATCAGCAATTTGAGCGAAATTATTAAACATTTTGTAAGGGCAATTTCATATCTTTTCACAAGAGGTAGCTAAAGCATTCTTAGTCAAAACTGTAGAACATTTCATGTAAAAAAGAATGATCTTTATTTGAACATGATAGCTCTAGTAGTAAAAAAGTTATTAAATTTTACGTAAATGATGATTTTGGTCAAAAACGTCATGTGAAGCCGAAGAAAAATGGCCGCCAGAAAAAAAGTCTTATAAAAAAATAAATTATTTTTGTAGTGTTAATATATTGGGATTATTGTATGCAAAATATAAAAAATATTTTAAAATGTCGAGCAACAATTTAATTCGTTATTGGTTGATTTCACATGGAATGACCCACCCACAAAATAACAGGCGTTGGAATCCCTATAGTTTAAGCAAACATTTTTGTGTGTGCCAAATTTGTCTAATAAACAAGATAACCATAAGAAGAAAGAGAAAGCAGATTTGAAATGTACTTTTATAAGGATATTATTGTGTTAAAAAATAAATAAGCACAAGTGTTAACAATTACAATCCAAATTTTGTGTGTGTGAATATCGGCCATGCCAAGTAATAGTTTATCTGGTGTCCAGGTCTAATAAAACAAACATTCCATGCATGTGGTACTTTTGGTTGGTATACAGGTAATCATCACACACCTTCTGGTATTAAAGTATTTCAATGATCTCTTGTATTAATTTTCCTTTTGCAGATATCTGGTGTCCAGGTCTAATAAAACAAACATTCCATGCATGTGGTACTTTTGGTTGGTATACAGGTAATCATCACACACCTTCTGGTATTAAAGTATTTCAATGATCTCTTGTATTAATTTTCCTTTTGCAGAAGCACATGGTGCAATAGGTGCCATATCATTCCACAGTGGGGTTGCTTCTTTGGATGAAACCTCCCTTGACATTGCTGTGGTTAGCTTGCCAGACTTCACATCCCTCTTATGCTCATCAAACCTAGTATAGCAAAAGATCTCATGATCATGCCAATACATTGTTTATTAGAACCATCAGAGTACAATAGAGCGATAGAGAAGATCTCAGCAGTCAGAAGAGATTGGCTTAGGATTATGGCACGTAACAATATCAGCAAAATAGCTACGTGATCATATCCTCATGCCATAGTTAACTTCCTCAGTGCTTTTCTAAACCAGAATGAGAATCCTGGTGCACATGAAATAGACCAAATATATTGAGGCACAGATTTGGCAATAGGTTCATTACCAGTATCATAAATATGTTTTCAGATTTTTCAATATCTCTATGGACTTCATTTTGAAAACACAGAAAATGGCATGATCTAGATTTTCAATCTCAGCCTCTCTATAGCATCATATATGAAAATATCATGGGTGGTGCAAGATCTGATGAAAGCTTCTTTGTAGCTATTAGGGAAAAAGGACCTTGGGGTGCATGATGTTGTCTATTGATGCTGACTTAATGGGTGCTTACAAGGCCATCTACAGTTTAACCACAACATCTAAAAAACAAGAAATACGCTGAATTTTCGATTGTAATGAGCAAGTCTTTTGAATCTGTTCTGATGTGAATTAAATTTATCAGAGTTATTCAAAGTCAATGGAACCGATTAGGAAAATGATCAACTGGTTTTTACAATTCATAAAACATCCATAAATAGAAACATCTACTTAGTTCTATCAGCGGCTAAAAAGCATGTTATGAAAATTAACAAATGATGCACAAAAAGTTTCTCATAACACAAGGAAGATAGAGGAGACAGAGATTTTCAAGTCGAACAATTAAAAGAAGAAATATAGAAAAGGAAACATGATATAAGTCTACGCCTGCTTGCAGAAGAATATTGCAAAATGGAAAAGTTGATAATAGGCAAAAAATATTCTTCATGGAAAAAGCTATGATAAGAAAAAAGAACTTTTCAAATATGTCTCCCAGAAGCAGAGATAGCAAAAAAAGGTTTTGATCTTTACGCACCTACCGGGAAATCTTTGCATTATTTAAATAGGATAATGCTCCTCATCTCTGTTGTAGAAAATGGCATACAGTAAAAAAGAAATTTCTCAATAGCGTTTTTAGAAGCTGTGATACAGCTGCAAACTGAAGTACACAAACATCACCTACCAACAGAAATGTGAACTACAAAATTCCTCATATACTAGTCTAAAGTGTTCTACAAGGTAAAATGGCATCCGCGAATTTTTTTTTTATTATTGGACATGTAGATGCAGAGATATTGAGAAAAACAGATTAAGCATTTGCGCCTCCGAGCGGCGAAATTGTGCATTATTTCGGGAAGAAAATACGTACACAGTTTGCTTAGTTAGTAAGTAGTACCTGACCGAAAAAGTTTTTCAATCAGGTTTTTAGTCCTACAGATATTGCTGTAAACGAAAACGTGAACTTGTGCCCTGTGGTGGAGGACTTGTGCATTCAGAAAAAATTTAAATTATACGAGAAACATTTTTCAGCGGAAATGCTCCCAAACAAAGAATTTTTCAAATCGGACTCCTAGAAGCAGAGCTATGGACAAAAATAAGCTATGAATCTATGCTCCTTTGGGGAAAAAACATGCATTATTTTAAGAATTGAAACTATTTTCAAATGCATTAGAAGCAGAAATTAACACTTAATTTCTACTTCTAATGCATTTGTAGCAAAATCTACATTTAATGTATTTTGAATTCGACATCATCTACATTTATGCCGTCTAGCGGCGACCTTGTGCATCGCATACAAAAAAAAAAAAAAAACTAAATGAAGGATCATCATTTGCATATTTCACCCAATGCAAAAAGAATTTTTAAAAGTGGACTAACAGTTGTAGAGATATGGTGTCCACAGACAGACGGACAAACAGATAATATAAGCACGATCTTTTTTAACAAAAGGCCTGCTAAAAAAGGCAGGAAATTATCCATTTCAGTTTACATGGTGAATTTGATAGTAAGGTTTGCAGAGTTGATTATCTCCAAGGAGAATTTAAAGTTTCCACAACTATATAGCCATACAAAGAAAATGCCATCGACATATCTCAGCCACATCAACAGTTTTGGTGAAAACTTATTCAAAATTGTATTTTTGAGTGGTCTGAGTACAACATAAGCCCACAAAAAAGGGAAGAGCCCGTAGAAGTTCCACTGGTCTGTTTGTATATTTGTCTTTAAAACAGAAAAATGTGCTACCGGCAACAAAACTGAGCAGTACAGAGATATCTCTCATATCACATCATGAGTGAAATGATTGATAAAATACACAGGCCTTGCACTTATTTATTAGTTACGAGGTCTGGCAATTTAATTCGTGGAATGCACCTGTAAAAAAAATGTGCATACCTGTGCACTAGCAGCTACTCTTGCCTTTGACATAACCCTTTTCCATAGTTATTCATTTAGTTAATCACTGCTGCCATTGCTGGAAACATACAGGGAACTCTGTTTCTGAAATACTCTAGTTCCTTTGTCACATTACACTGCCAATCACGTTCTTCGCAATTTGTGAAAAAAAAATTTGTTTTGGTAATGGATATAAAAGTTTTGGTGAAAATATTGGTGATATTTCATATACTTCAGATTACATTTGGTGAAAAAAAAAATTGAATTTGGCCAATGGGTTGGTGAAAACTTTAAAAAAGCTAGAGCAACTGCTGCACTGGATGTCAGAAATGTCTGAAAATATTTGTCCTTTCATGGCAGTTTTTATTTTGGGGAAGAGCCATAAATCCCAAGGGCTAAGTCAGGTGAATAGGCTGGTTGATCCAATTTGGTAATTGCTTTCATAACCAGGTAAATCACAAACACTGAGTGCATTATGGGTAGGGGCATTATTAGGCCACAGTACAGCTTTTCTCCTTCGAACAGAAACCCGTAACATTTTCAAAACCTCTAAATAGCATGTTGTTGACAGTTTGTCCCAGTTCGATGAACTATCCCCTTGTGACTGAAAAACAACACAAGCAGGGTCTTAAACTACAAGCATGACATGCATGCTTTTAAGGATATGAAATGATAATGAACAAAAATAAGAGTCAGTCCAAACTGGTATGCTAACAACTTAATCAAAAGCAAAATCATGAATGGACTTGTAAATAAGTGTACTTCCCAAGTTGGTATCCATTTTGCAGCTTCCCATCCCTACTACACAATCAGTCAGAATCCCAATTCCCCACAAAGAAGCATGAAAGAGTCACAGGTAGAACAGTTCAGTTATCAAGTACATTTGTGCAAGTCTGAATTAGAAACATCCACAAGCACATTCAGTTATAAAGATCATGACACTGAAACAAATCTTCATACTGATGGTTAACAATTGACACAACTTGTAGACATACTGGACTTTCTGGCACTTAACATATAAATACATACAGGGTGATTCAAAAGTCCCCGAACTCTGAATTCAAATATTTCTACCACGGATATAGTGATGTATAACTATTTTTACATACTGTTATATTGACACTCATACACACAGGCAACGAAAACCACTTTACAATAGATGCTGGAATAGTCCACCATTCTGTTGAAGACACAAATTGACCCGACGACACATGTTGGTGGACACTCTTTTCAGCGTGTTGGCTGGTATGTCCCTCACGGCTGTAAATTTGTTATGCAAGTCCTGTACCGTCCTTAGGGTTGTTGTGGTAAACTGTATCTTTCTTGTTGTGGTAAACTGTATCTTTCAGATAGCCCCACAAATAAAAGTCTGGAGGACTCAAGCCTGGTGAGTGAGGCGAACCTTACTGGTGCCATGAAGGGAGTGAGCTCCAGTGCCATAAAACAAACAGTCATCTGAGCTGAGCCCAAGACTCAAACCCAGATCCAGTTTGAATGACTAGTCAGAACCCTGTGCCACTGACCACTAGAGTTGTATAAAAATAAAATGTATCTGCGTACACAACCATTGAAACAGAAAACTTTCTGCAAACCCGCGAATCAGACACACGATAACAGTAGAATAAGATAATTTAAACAAAAATGAATAACACAAATAATTATTAGAACATTACAGATTTCAGTAAGGACAAAATAAGTACATTACAACTGCATGTGCAGCAATGTGTGCAAAATTGACCTTTAGGGCAAAATATTGAACTATAAACCTCATAAAAAACAAGAGACTAATTAAAAAAAGTTTTTATATCTAGAAAAACAGTTCCATTAATGAACCTTAAAAAGTTATAAATGGAATTTTCAACAACTTAATTCAAAAGTAGTAGACTTACAAAATGCATAAAGAAATGACTTTAATTGAATAACTGGCAACTGCAAGAAGTACCTGGCAATAAAATTTAAATTCTTTCTGTGTAAACGAAACTTTTGATACAGTTCCTAATACGTTGATAACAGGCCTTGATAAAATGTGGAGGCCAGAAAAGCGTAAAAACAAAAGAACTCAGAAGATGTGAAAAATAAGTGAAAGTTCTTCAGATTAAAATAGAATTAAATATAATAATTGGAGTGAAGCCTTAAGTCAAGTTCTTCAGATTAAAATAGAATTAAATATATTAATCGGAGTGAAGCCTTGAGTAAGTGTTTTAATTGCTGTAAATAACTTTTTTTTTTTAAATTCTACAAGCAAAAACTATCTGCAAAATCTGCTAATAATTTGGAAACTATCTGCGTACGGCGTACGTCTACATTCTGCTGACCACTTGGCCAACATGGTCACAAAATTTACAAAAAAAATCCACATCTCTATACAAAGGCCCCTTTCTTAATTTGTATATTACTTTTTAGAGCATGCATTGCTCAGTGCTTAATAGATTCAACATAGGAAGTGACCATAGAATGGTGAGATATTAGATACAACTTAACCTAAAGCTTAAACACGTTGCAACCTCATAAAGCAAACAAAATGTATTGATGACATACTTTAAAAAACATAAAACTTTCAACGTGTATCAGAAACTGATTCTCTGCACTAGAAGGTCTAACAACAGAAGGAGACTTCTTTAAAGTTAACAGAAACCTTAGCGTGGCCCTCATTGAAACAGCAACAGAAATATAGGTGGTACTAAGAATAAATTGCATATGAAGAAAATCTCAGAACATAACAAAAATGCAAATGCAAAAAAGAACGGAGATTTAAAGAAAATAAAACTTCCAAAGTGGAGCTATGCAAGACAGTACAAAAACATATCCATATCACTGAAGGCATATGGAAATTCAACTGTGAACAGCCAAAGCCTGAAAAAAACATGGACCATCTCAGTAATGGAAGAAAACAGATTACAGCACTCAGAAGAGAGGATGGCACTGTAACAAGAAATAGAGGCAAAATTTTGAGGAGGGTTCGAGTTCTACACACAGCTAGATAAAAGAGATTATACATTACAGACAAATTCATGCACACACCAAAGTTTCTCAAGTTCTCCAAACAGAAATTTCACATGCAATTAAGAACATGAAATGGGGAAGAGTTCTAGGAGAAGATGGAATGACTAAGTGCATTGTACAAAATAAAAGCCAGTGAAAAAACAGAAGATGCACTTATCAAAGTTTTCATTAGGCCTTACCCAAGGCCTAAATGAAGGGAAGATTCTTGATGATGGGATCAATGCTACAGTGACTGTGCTACATAAAACAGGAGACCTTGGGTATCTCCAGAAGTTGAGACCCATCAGCCTCTTATCTGTTGTTTACAAAATCTTTACTAAAAGGTACCATCCCATATCTCTTGAAGGAAACACTGGACATGGCAGAACTAAGACAACTAGCTGAATTCAGGCATAGCTACAGCACTATAGATCATATTCAAGTAATGAGAGAAATAACTGAAAGAATGAATGAGTATGAAATCCCATAATGTATGGCCTTCATTGCTCATTTGATTCCATGAAACTATGAACAGTTATAATGCCACTAAAAGTTCAGAGGTGTTGAAGATGCATACATTAATATTATTAATAACATCCAACAAAAATGCAAGTGCAAAGGTTCAACTGTTCCAGGAAATAACACACACAAAAATTAGAAAGGGAGTGAGACAAGAAACATCTTACCTCCTAAGCTCTTCAATATCACATTCCAGAAAGTCTTTCAATGGAACTGGGAAAATAAGGGGATAAAGGATAACATGGATATTCCCAGAAGTTATTATTCTATAACTATTCATATTAGCAGGCAGCTTACTTAGGAATAAATAATTTTTTACTCAACAGTAAGTAAAAAATGATTGATTCCCAAGTTAACCCCATATTAATTAGAATAGTTATAGATTAAGGCGATAAAGATTATTTACCCCAACTTCATTTTGCTGATAACACAGACATTTTTGCAAGAACCCTTTAGACATGCAGAGTATGATCCTGGAACTTACTGACAAGAGTAAAGAAGTAGGATTAAAAATTACTATACAGAAAATAAAATTGATGTAGAATGCTTTCACAAGAATTGAAGATTTATCGTTAGATGGGGCAAATCTACAAGTAACAAATGCCTACATTTATCTTTGACAACAAATATCAAGCAAGGAGAGCCACATCAAAAAGGAAATTAATAGGTGTATAAAATTGATAGAGAAGATTTGGAAGAAACTGCAAAATTTTCAAAAACAATCTACCATTATGTCTTAAAAGAAAAGTGTTTAATCAATGTATCCTTTCCCCAAGGGTTGACGAAACACCAAAATCTATAGGTGCTAGCTCCATTTTTTCAGGAGCCAGCACATTTTCCCAAGAGGTACGAGAAAAACCATGATCGATCCAAACAAAATCTAAACATACAGAATTATAACCTTCAACAGTCAAAATGAATTCATTATTTCTTAGATACTGTTCAATAATATAGTGCAAAATCCACAACTAAAACTAGGGAGCATGTTATACACTGTACTAACAGTTGCATTTCAAAATAGGTTTTCATTTCAGAAAGTTCAGTTTTACAAGAATTGAAGATTTATCGTTAGATGGGACAAATCTGCAAGTAACATGGTGTATAACATTCAATAAAAACAGTAATGAATAAATATACTTATAAGTACTGCACACAAAATTGTTTATCAATATGCCATAACTACAAACATCTCTCATGCTCAACTCCACATCATCATCATTAATCATTATCAATCCTCTGCTAATGAAGGTATCCCTAGGTTCCTTCTACAACTTTCTACCTCCAACAAGTCTTGCCTTGTCATTCTGATATGCTTAGAAATTTTATTCATCCATCTTCCACATGGTCTTCTGGGTCTTTTACTATTCCTTGGAATCCAGTCAAGTATTTTAGTTGTCCAACAGTGAGCAGCTCTTCTCAGCACATGCCTCTCTTGGAACGCACTGCGGAACAAATTTCAGCCAGAATTACCAATGGCAATATCGCTGCAGAATACATAAATGTGCTAGCAATAATGCCAAAAATTGATATTGGTATCTTCATTATTCTGACTTTACGGTAGTCTACAAAAGAGACGCAAACAAAAAATACTGTACTTGCTGCATTATTAAAAGAGATGGAAATTTCATAACAAAAGTCCAAATTTTGAAAAATTAAATTTTCAGAGTAGGATTTGGAAACTCAGGCACCAGCTAAAACATTTTAGGCTCCATGGCAACTGGGCACTTGGATTCGTTTACCCTTGCCTCCCAGCACTTGCTAACAGATCAGAGACATGGACCTTAGCTAAAAATGACATACAGAATCTGGGAACAACTGAAAGGGGCTTGGAGAGATGCGTGCTTACTGTAACAAAGAAAAATACAAAAATAAATTCATGGATCAGGAAAATGACAATAGTGGATGAGATCATGATCACAGTAACCCTCAAATGTCAATGAGGTGAACATAATACTAGAGCAACAACTGAATACTAGAGTGGATACCTAAGGACAGGAAAAGACCCAGAAGAAGACCATGTAGGAGATGGATGGACGAAATTCGAAAGCATAGAATGGCATCATGGAGTATTGCTCAAGACAAAGTTGTGAAACAGACATGGGAAGCCCTTCACAGATTGAGAATGGTTGAGGATGATGCTCACTTTCTGATGGTCATGAGACTAGTTTCATTAATATTCTAAAACCTGCTTCTATATACCATATGGAAATGAAATTCACTAAGTTCTCTCTCTCTCTCTCTCTCTCTCTCTCTCTCAGCAGTAACCCTTCTTCAGAGTATACCTATTTACACTTGTCACACAGAACCACAATCATGTAGAATGATGTGGATAAGATTTGAGTAAGCAGAAAGTAAGAACCAATGGTAATCTTTTAAAAGATGGATGTACTTGTAACACCAAATTCTAAGTTACCTAGTTCACCCATTTTGGTATTTCTTTTTATTTCACAACTTCTGACAATGGAAATAACACTTCACATAATTTTTTATTTATATAGCTTTGTTAACCCTTTGAGTGTCAGCAACGCATCTAGCGCATGCAAAGCTTCCCTTTACTCCAGTGTCAGCGACACATCTAGTACGTGCAAAGGCACAGCTTTCCTTTATCCAGTGTCAGCAATGCATCTAGTGCATGCAAAGCTTTCCTTTACCCAGTGTCAGCAATGTGTCTAGCGCGTACAAACGTTTCTCTGACTCAGAGTCATGAACATGCTACAAGCATCCGTGACACATTCTTGAAATTTGTTTTCTTTTTGGGAGTGTTCTTGATGCTTTACACGTGTTTGGGTGGAGTTCTTATATACATTTCAATACATGGCCTTAGTTTACAAAAGTTTTTGATAGATGGCAGTAGTTTCTCATGGAGAAAAAGCAATAACAGTAAGTCACATTTTTTTGTGTGTGCATGATCAATGAAGCACAGAGTAGCAGAATGTAGACGTACGCGCATACGTGGATAGTTTCCGAAATATTAGCAGATTTTGCATATAGTTTTTGCTTGTAGATTAAAAAAATAAAAATGTTATTTACAACATTTATAACACATACTCTAGTCTCTACTCAGATTTATATACTTAATTCAATTTTAACTTGAAGAACTTTCAATTATTGTTCACATCTTCTAAGTTCTTTTGCTTTTACAGACGTTTCTGGCCACCAGATTTTATCAAGGCCTGTTGTTGGTGTATAGAAACTGCATCAAAAGTTTCATTTACACAGAAAGAATCTAAATTTTATTGTCAGGTTTCTTTTGCAGTTGCCATTTACAGGGTTCCCACTCAAAAGTAATGAAAAAAATTCCTGACTTTTCCAGGTTCTCCAGGTGGTTTTTAAAGTTTTCCAGAGTGGCATATTGCACAGAATTGTTACATTTATTCCAATCCATTCATTTTTCTCACCAAAGCACACACTTGTAAATTTTTTAAGTAATTTGTCTTTATAAAATTACCTGCTTTTCATTAATAACAACTAACTGTGCACATTATTTTCTGTACCA
Organism: Macrothele yani; assembly: GCA_039090855.1. Taxonomy (NCBI): domain Eukaryota; kingdom Metazoa; phylum Arthropoda; class Arachnida; order Araneae; family Macrothelidae; genus Macrothele; species Macrothele yani. The sequence goes on along the minus strand of CM077016.1, from coordinate 43,351,176 downwards.
AAGTTCTGTGAACTTTTGTGAATACTACCCAAACGGAATTTGTAAATACATTTCCATAGAAACAGGTCATATGTAAGAAAAAATCTGTCAGTTTAATAGTTTCAGTTTTTCTATAACAGAATGCAGCTAAGCTTAGTGATGGAATGGCTCTGTTCAAAGAAACATGTTTCAAGAGAACCAACAGACAAAGGACTTTGATCCATCATTTGGTTGGCTCTCTTGTGAAGTGTTTCTTCAAGCAGGAGTTATTGTGCCTAATTGTTCCATGCTATAACAACTGCCTACAGAAATTGAACAAAAACTTAATAAATAACAATTTAAAAATAAAATTTTGCATCTTTTTTTTAGAGAATAAAGGAAATACTTAATATAACTGAAAGTAAGATCTGCCAAATTCTAGGCCGGCAGTAATTGCAAGCAAAAGTTTGAAATCTTAAAAAAATAGTCATCAAGTGTAAACTAAAGTATCCATTGATTTTTACAAAAAAAAAAAAAAAAAAAAGAAAAAAAAAAAAGGTAATTTTCCCTGATTTTTGGAACCATTTTCAAATTCCCTGAGAATTCCAGGTTTTTCCTGTTTTTCAGGTTGAGTGGGAACCCTGCATTTATTAAATTAAAATCTTTTCCATGTGTATTTTGTAAGCTCTTGAAAATGTTATTTATAATTTTTGAAGGTTCATTAATGGAACTGTTTTTCTGGATATAAAAACTTTCTTTAATTAGTCTCTTGTTTTTATGAGGTTCATAGACAGATATTTTAATATTTTGCCATGAAAGTCCATTTTACACACATTGCTGCACACTCAGTTGTAATGTACTTACGAAAAATGCAATTCATGAGACAACCTTATAAAAGGTTGTCTTATGTTATAAACGTGCTTTTAATTAAACTATACATAATATCTAAGGTATTTTACCAGATATTGTCAAAGTATTTCTCACGTTGTTTGCTCTGGGAGCACGTGCCTCACAGAGCAAACAACGTGAGAAATACTTTGACAATATCAGGTAAAATACCTTAGATATTATGTATAGTGTAATGTATTTATTTTGTCCTCATTGGAATCTGCAATGTTGCAATCATTATTTATTGTTTTATTAATTTTTATATAAATTATTTTATTCTATTGTTATCGTGGCTCATGCTCCGCTGGTTTGCAGCAAGTTTTCTGTTTCAATGGTTGTGTATGCAAATATATTTTATTTTAATACAACTCTCGTAAAGCATGGTGTCAATCTCTGGCCTTCAGTATCTAACAATGGCGATTGCATGTACCTAGTTTAAAACCTGACACTGAAAGGGTTAAAAATATGTTGAGCCTGTTTTGTGGGAATGATTAACATGGAGTTTACCATCAAAATCATTGACAATCATAGACAACAGTTATCCACACCTGTGTTCCCATAAATGGAAGGGGGTAATGCTGTGATATAACTGGCAAAATGCCATAAAATGTATACAGTTTGCTTATGGACTGATTTAGGCCTGAACCATCACTTATTGTTGCATCAGTCATCATGCAAAACTTAGGAAGTTATGACAATGCACTTTGAAGAAAATGCACACAATTCCCAGGTTTTGCTCTACATATTACATAACAGTTATCTGACCTTCCACCAGTTATATCACAGCTGCACCCCACCCCTGTTAGGGAGCACAGGTACAGTGGCACCTGGCACATGGGGGCACGTGCACCCACAGATCAAAATCTGAGTGGGCATTGCCCCCACGGAATCCTAAAGTCACAGGAGTTTTTTGGCACTGAAATGACTGAAAACATACCTTTGATCCGAAATGTCACAAAAATGGCTAACACATCAGGATTTGCAGTACACTACCAAGACTGAAAAGTTGAAAAACAGGATGATGTAGCCAGGATCTTAGTTTCACGAACTGTTTCTGGGAAGAGTTTCTTCAGAAAATTTTAATATTCTGCTTGTAACATCCATTTGGTAGGTGCTACTTGCCACTCCTATATTTTTTTAGTGTTCTGGAATTATGACTTTCTCTTAAATTCGGTGAAATATTAATTAAAACAACTTTAATAGCACAAACCCCTTTCTGTTGCATTGTAGCACAACAGCCTCGGTCATAAAAGCTTTTCAAAATACTAATGATGCCAAATAAAAAGTACTATGAATAGCATTGTACAGCTCAGATAAGCACTATCTTTCATATACGTAGGTAAGAAATGCATGAAAATGAAAACATTTAGATTTTTACTTGATAATACAGTATAATTTTTAATCAAAATAAACTGAATTTATAACCAATGGTTTTGAAGGGAAACGAACTGCATGTTGGCATTACTGCAGACCATGTTTGACATTTTTAACAAAATTATATGACTAAAAAACAGGACTTTCAAGCACAAGTACTTGCAAGTAGTTTCTGATGACTTCTTGCATATCGTTCTGTCTTGTTTATATACAGCCTGCTCACACCCATCATGAAGCAGCAAAGGAACTAGTTTGTGACACATTTTATGTCAAGTAATTTCACATTTTCTGTGAAGTATTTCTTAGAATAATAATAGGTTAGACCTGCTATTATAGTTTTCTGACCTACTAGTTACATCATATATAGCTAAGAATAATAACTGGCACATATGATTAGTGCTTGAAATAAATTTATAGTTATGTATTGAACAAAATTAATACATGCACACATTTAATATATATGCATTTGAACTGTGTATGTTCAAAGACATTTTTTAAGTGTGCTCATTTTGTTGGGATAGAAGTTTTTTTGCTCTTTGGGATATTAGTGTTGCACACAGTTCCTTTATAACACAGTAGTCAGCAGCTATTGATCACTGAAGGTAAATGGAAACTAGCAGCCAATCAGAACAAATGAGCTGGTGGACAAAGTTTACCACCATGCCCTCCCCTCCCCCAACCCTTTGCTTTATTAATAGTAGGCATTTCTTTAGTATAAAACTAGCAGCACATTTCTATAGCCTATATGAAAAAATTTCATAGTACTACAGTTGAAAATTACGTTTGTATATAAAAATAGTCAGGATGAAATTTATGCGGGTTAGTTCCTTTGCCCCATCAGTGGGTGTGAGCCAGCTGCATGTAAACAAGGTGGAGAAATACACACGAACTTAGGAACTACTGTATGTGAAAACAGGAGCATAACTAGCATGAGACAGATCAGCCATCCAACTCTAGGCCCCAGAGATTCAGGGACCTGCCAGACTTCCGATGAGGTTTGTTTTTTTACTTTGAAGGTTTAACGACCACCATGAGCAACACGATGGGCTACGTGCAGTCACCTATCCCCGATTCAGGGTCACCAGTTCCAGGGAAGGGAGAGAGTCGGTGATGCAAGACAAACACATCATCCATGCCTAGACAACTGAGTCACCAGGGCAGCCATCATGGTCCTAATTACGTACTAGTTTTATAATATTCTGATATTTAAACCTCGACTTGAAGATTTCTGAAAAAATAAGTACAAAGCAATTTATGCATTTCTGAGATGCCAATACCACACTACCAGAGCAGTATCTCCCCTCCCACCATATTTATCTCTAGTATTCAAAGATATGTAGAAAGCTAACAGAGAAACAGTACACTTTTCAAGAGCAATTTACCATTATGTCTTAAAAGTGTTTAATCAACACATCCCAGTTTTGGATCACAGACACGGAACTTAACTACAAATGAGATACAGAAGCTGTGGACAACTCAAAGAAGTATAGACAGGTGCATGTTTGGTGCAACCGGGAAAGATGGGAAAAGGAACTCATGGACATAGAAAACGATGAGAGTAGATGCATTCATGATCAAAGCAAAAAAACCTCTAGTGGCAAAGAGCTGTTGCTAGAAAACTGAAGATCATTGGACAAACTGAAATATTAGACTACAGGGCTTGAAAAATACCATGCCCGAGATTCACAGAGCATGTAAATTATTGGGCTAGGCAGGTAAACAACAAATCTAGTTGCCCGGTCCAGGCAACTAAATTTAAAAATAAAAATGCTTTTGCATAAATTTCCTGCTACAAGAAAAAAGGCTTTTGTTCCACGTCATGTTTCATTTCACTGATAATCAGCGGAAGTTGCATTATTGTTATAGAGTGCTAAGGGCAGAAGAATATTACTTCTTTAATTATACTATGTTTTAGGTCCAGAAATTGGAACCATATGTAGCTTTGCTCCAAATGTGGTTTATAGTCAGCGACAGGATTCATGCCTCTGATGGAACTTGCCTCGGGTGTTTAGTGACAAAGGACGAAAACTTCAACGTAAGGCGTATGAAATATGCAATTCATGAGGCAACCTTAAGGGTTGTCTTATGCTATAAACATGCTTTTGATTAAATATACATAATATCTAAGGTATTGTTTACTTGATATTGTCAAAGTATTTCGCACTTTGTTGCTCTGTGAGGCACGTGCTCCCGGCCTGAGAGGTCTTTTATGTTACAGGTTTTTGGTCAGTTATAAAAAATATTTAGAAATAAAACAATTAGGTTATATATTTTCAGCTCTACATTCATTCGCACAATCAAACGTTTTAAATTTACTATTAATTAAAAGATTTACTCATCGGGTCAGGAGACGTCTCACAAGGGGTTCGTCATCACGTTACGGCAAGTGCTTTCGGTAATGTCATACTACCATCGTCGGGCCTCTACTTCCACACGAGGGTTCCTCACGTGTGTGTAGTCCTGGAGTTGCATGTCGGGAATCGAAGAGAAGGATTGCGGCCATTCCCTTCGATTCCCGACATGCAACTCCAGGACTACACACACGCGAGGAACCCTCGTGTGGAAGTAGAGGCCCTGACGATGGTAGTATGACATTACCGAAAGCGCTTGCCGTAACGTGACAACGAACCCCTTGTGAGAAGTCTCCTGACATGATGAGTATAACTCTTTCTACTAAAATCTTTTAATTAATAGTAATTTTAAAACATTTGATTGTGTGAATGAATGAATGTAGAACTGAAAATATATAACCTAATTGTTTTATTTCTAAAATATTTTTATAGCTAACCAAAAGCCCTGTAACATAAAAGACCTCTTGGGCTGGGAGCACATGCCTCACAGCGCAACAACATGCAAAATACTTTGACAATATCAGGTAAACAATACCTTAGATATAATGTATATGTAAGGAATATGGCAGAATCGCTAAATTTCTCAAATATCAATTTTATCATCATCCTTAAAATTTTATTATCAATTCTTAAAATGAAAATTCAAAACATGTAAACAAAGTTCATAATATTTTTAAACTTAAAAAAAAAAAATGAGAGTTCTGATTTGTTATCTTAAAAGATAAATTCCAGCTTTTACTACCTGGGCAGGTAAATAATTTCTGTACATGTAACTTTTCATGTATTTTTCAAGCCCTGGACTGGATACCAAGGGACTGGAAAAGACTCAGAAGATTTCTCCATGTGAGATAGGTGGATGAAATTCAGAAGCATGCCAGAGCGACATGGAAAAGAATTGCTCAAGATCAAGTTATGAAAGAGACTTGGGAAGATCATTATCCAGCAGTGGATTGAGAATGATTACGATATAAATGTACACACGTCAAGAATCTGATGTTTATTTATACAGTCGAACCTTGATAAACTGCAACCCCTACTACCCTTGGGTTACATATCTTATTCTACTCTATTAAATGAATATTTCCCCCTTTAAACAGCCATTTTCCACCCCAGTGGTCTAAGTGCTGGCTTATGACCGTTTGTCCAAGTAGGTCCGGGTTTGAATCCTGGTGAGGAATGTATATTGTGTTTGTTTTATGGCACTGGATCTCACCCTTGCCTAGAACCAGTGGCCCTAAATTAGGGATGGGCAACCGCTTATAGCAAACTGAATTGTTCATGGTGGTCATTACACCCTAAACTCCCCCCCCCCAAAACTGCCTTTCAAAATATTCGCTTGCAATGCAATGGACACTCCGAATCTCCCACCTTATCTGCTTAAGTGTGCCCCAAAAGCATGTTAAATGGGTTCTAAAGAAAGAAGTTTGGCAGATCTGGTGAGATAACAGCCATCACCATGCCCACTCCCCCGGAAAAGAATGATGCCATTAGCAAAGTGTAGTCAGCTGCTGAAAATCAAAGACAGACTATGATTTATTGCAACTACAGAAGTGAGATGATTGATGTGTATGTGTGATCAGTTAAATATCAAAGTTTACAAAATGGACAGTTAGGGACTAATTGCCCAGATCATTTTGTTCCCTTTACAATTTGACCAATGACAATAATTTAACTGTTATGTCTTACATTTCCATAGAGATCATACTCCCTGAGAAAATGACATTTCCTGTCTCACACTTCGGATTCCCAAACCTTTAGTTATCCAATGCCTTCAGTAGTCACTGTTTCGCATAGGGACTGCTTGATGTGCGAGTTTTTTTCACACTCATAAGTTTTGTTTATTTTAAAACATCCTGAAACGGGTGAAACATTGTTGGATGTTCATGAGAAAATTTTGATAAGAAAATTCAAATTCAAAGATCATAATCCTGGATCTATTCATCAGGCATTAGGAAATCCCTTTTCCAACTTTATTGACAAGCCATATTGCAAAAGAAGGGTAGGAGACTCTTTAAGCAATACACATGCATGAATGGAATCGGAAAAAACAACTGCATTCAGTTAAAAAATTTAGAAGTGGCAAACGAAATTTAGAGAAAGCTCTTGTTCTATGGATTAGCCAGGTAAACGCCAAGCATGGTGTCAGTTGCGTAGCTAGTAATGTTGGAGCTCAGGTGTAGAATCATGCTGTGGGCTTAACTATTCCGTAAAAATATTGTATATAGTTATGTCAGGTATGCCAAGGTGCACTGCCACAAATTTCATTTTACATACGACATTTTTTATGTATTATACAGGTAGCTCATCATGCAATCGGAAGTACAGAACACAGAACATAAAGTTGTCTACTCACACCAAAACTTGGATCAACACTAAAGAAAGGATCTTCTCGTTTTCTCAACACTGAATGGCACACAGTTACATGAATATTTTTTATCGATACAGCCGCCATTAGCCCACTGACCACGTAGCCGCCTACAACATATGGCGGTATGTGAATGATCAACAGGACAGAACATGAGAATGAAGCACTGCCTCCGACAGTTGGCAAAATTAAAAGCATAGCATCACGCATAAGGAGTTTTATCGTACAATACAGCTCAAACAAGGGAAAAAGAAGGCAAAAAAACATACATTCTCAGTTATTTTCATAATAACAAAAATAACTGATTCAACCTAACACTGAGTGGGTGTTCAATAAGTGCTATGATGCACAATAAGGATATTATCATTGTCTTTCATTGGCTTATTGTGATATGAATTTTGTGTTTCACCTTTGAGAATGTCACAAGTATTTCTGCTACCAGACAGAAATGGTAAAGTGATGATAATATGAGACAGTAATCTGGTATTATCATCAATTTTTCATTGCTACCTTTCGTGGTTTCCATAACTTATTGTTAGGCAGCAATGGGCCTCTCAAGCAGCTGGGCCCTAGTGCAACTACACCACCTCGCTTTACAGTAGCAACACCAATACATGGAGTTATTACAGATGAAGTTGTTCTTGAAAAAGAGAGACAGTTTGTGAAAGAATACTAAATTCAAGAATTAAGCTACAGTAACAGTTGGCTTCAAAAATGCAAAAACTAGCACAGATTATCACTGAGAATACTAGATGGTGAAACAGCAAAAAATTTTGAAAGTTCAGTGGATGAGGCAAGAAAAAACATTAGAAATCATATTGTTACAATACCGGGCCGAGCTGGGTTAATCATCCCACCGCTCGCCACCAATTGATCAGATCTACCGTGGGTAGTTATCCCACCGTTGACCACCAATCGATCAGAACTTGCCGAGCGGTATAAGTATATTTCTTCACTGATCTCTTTCGACGTAGTTCTTGGCGCGAAAACTGTATTATAGGGCATAACACTTAAACAATTTGAACCAATCACAGGCGTACAAATAAATAATGTGTTCTATGACTGCGCTGACTGCCTAAACAAATATTTAATTGGCTATAAAAACATAACAATGGCACACATATGAATAAAATTTAGCTGTCTTCTGAACATGAGTATTGGGTTAACTTTGACCTAAATCAGTTCCCGCGAGATAGTTTTAATGAACTTAAATTTCACAGTTCAGTTCTTGAAATATATTAGTCCAGTTCCTGAACTAACTGCGTAGCAGATGTAACAATAAAAACAAAATGTTTCTACTTACATGGATGCTGTCCAAAATAAATCCAAATTGTGATTGCACTAGTAAAGTAAAACACACCTTCCTTTTTACATGGAAGATTTCATTGTAGGAGCTACGTCCCCTGGGTGCTACCGTACTCATATACATACACACACACACACACACACACACACACACACACACACACACACACACACACACACACATCCATCCAGGCGTTTGTTGAGGGAGCCTCGCTTCGTAAGAAAAGCGTGACTCCTCACTTCCTCCACAGTAGGGGATGAATGGGGGATGATGATTCCACACTGCAGTGGTTGGCATTTGTACCCGAGCTTCGCTTCTCATTGGAATGACCACTGTCCACTCACAGACTTCTTTATTACTCTGTAACTTTGCTTTCATTGGGCCAACCAGTCGCTAATTTCCATTAGGCTCCATCCTAGAAATTGCTGCGTTATCACGCGGATTTAGGCATTCCGCTGTCTTTATGGCAAACTGGCATCTCCAGCTGCCTCGAGTTGTAATCTCCGTTTCCTACCAAATGCGGGGAGGTTCGCTGCTTCATTTTTCCCAATTCACATAGAAGATCCAAGGTATCCAGCCTTTCACATCAGAGAGCGTACAGACAACTAAACTTTCTTCCTTATTTTCATGCTAAGTGCGAAATCTTATTTTTCTGCATGGACCACACAGAGAGCAATTGTTCTCGAAAATGCCCCAAACAATCGACGAATTTACGATTATTCGCCAAACCTTTGGTCTCCTATCTTCATTCATTTCTACAAGTGGTCCCTCTTTGAAATGTACCCTGTTTAGACCAGCCGACAGCTGCGCCCTGATATTTATGACCTAACAGCACTATTCTGAGACCACCCAGCCAGAGGGAGAATTCTTCGCCTCTTTTCTGTCCTAACCAGCAGATAAAACTTTATCTGATGTTTACACTTTTAAACTCCAATCAAGCCTCGAACATAATTAATACTTAATTAATTTCATACATCCACCACATCCATTAATTACTAAATTAATGGCGGGGGTGGGTCGTAACAATATTTAGCTATGAACTGAAAGTTGTGTATAACATGGATGAATCTGGTTTGTTTTGTAAGGATGATACCTGATATATGGATTTCAAACACAAATTAGAAAAGCTGCAGAAAGATTGAATAACAACAGTTTGCTGTGCAATGGCAGATGGTACTAATAAATGAAGTATTGACATTATCAACAAATATTGAAGACTCGTGCAACATAAATCACTGAAACTCTGAAAGTTTTCCATCTTTAGCACGATTTAATGATAAAAGATGAGAAATATATACAATTAAAACCATGAGCACTTTCAAGGCAGCGGCTCCCTCATCCTCAGATGTAATAAATAAAGACACATTTAATCTATATACAATATAGATCATTGCATTGTGGGAAGCATGGTAAGTTAATAACCAATAGTAATCTACATGCGCCAAACTGTTGGACCAATGGTCTGAAGAAATCAGGGTTCATTCTAGGCGTTTTTCACGGGGCGGCACGCCCTGCCCGCCTTCAGGTTTGAAAAATTCTGCCCTGCCTGCCCTCACACGAAAATTATGCGCCCTACTGCCCTTTAAAATTTAAAAATCCCATCCTGTCCTGACCGCCCCAAAATGGAAACTGCAAAATGCGCGCGTGCCGTAATCAATCCTACACTGCTAAGAAACCAAAATAGCACACCCACTCCATATTAACCTCTCGTCTACGTCTAGAAAGTCGTAATGACGCCCGTTGGTTAGGATTCCTAGAAGATGGGAACCGATAAGATACAATCATTTATTGTTTGTTTCTCTATGTCGGCAGGGGAAAAAGGAAGCGTGAGATTTAAGACAAAAGGACCTGCCCTCTGAACTACTGGGGGATGAACGAGTTTGTACAAATTACTGACAAAAGAGGTGACCAGTATTTGCTCCCTCTACTCCCCCCCTCCCTCCCTGTCTCTGCATCCACTCCTATGCGCTCCCACCCTTCGTGTTTCCCTTCCCAGCCTGCCTACAGGAAATTTGTACAATTCTAAAAACCTCTCAAAGTTAGCCATCAGTATTCTAATTATAACCTGCAGTCAAATACGACACTGCGGCAGGTGCCGCAGATTACTTTAATCCTTGCAGATTGCTTTCACAAAGTTTCAAAAGTTTATATTATTTATTTCATTAACTATTTACTCAACTCAACCCCAGGAACAAACACAGCGTAACACGGCTACGTCCGTCGTTTTTTGGAAAGGTGCACAAACTGTCTTTTCTGACTATTTCTTTAACATTCATTGTTTCTAGCATTCCTTTCAGTTTTAAAGCAAAGGAAGGGAAATTTTTGCCTGATTTTAACGTTGGATCCCGCTTCCAGACGTGCGTCGATAGATCAACTAACAATTGAATTTTAAAGACGTGAATCCGCTTTTTGGTGTAAAATATGACATGGATGATAAGTCAGATAACATACAAAAACTTAAATTTCGTCGTCCTGGAGCGGGAATCGAACCCACTCTCCTGGATAGCGCCCGAGTATGCTAGCCACTACACCACCCAGAACGATGATGAAGTAACACTTGTTCAGTTTTATTTCATTTTATTTTAATTTTCTTCTTCCTTGTTTTACAAACAGGTAACTTTGAATTAACAAGAATATTGCTTTCTTGCAATAATGAAGCTAGGAAGTGATACTTTTGCGCACTTTTTAACAGCGTCTCCATTTCCACCACTTACCTCTTGCGCTGCATTCCGGAAACTGGTGGCCGAAATTTTTATTTTTTAGCGTCCGTATAACATCGTGTCAGTTAGATATATGTAATTAATTCTTATTTTTTTATTTTTTAAGCCTTTTCAACGTTCCCTCCGTTTTCGCGACTGTCGGTGTTTCGGAAGTTAACATCCAAATTTTTTTTCTTTTTACTCTTCCAGATGGCTTCACCTCACTAAGATTTATGAAGTTTTTTTCATTTTCCCCCCAAAAATCACTTTTGCACATTTTTTATCGTCCCTACTCCATTTTTATGGACATATTATGCTGTGGTATTCCAGGAATTGATGGTTGCAAATTTTCCTTTTCAGCTTCCAAATAGCTTTGTTTCAGTTATATTAACGGTGTATGTGTTTATTTTTCTGGGTTTTTTTTTTCAAGAGCCATATTTTTAGCGCTTGCAACGCTTTGTTCTCCGCTTCCTTGGCATTCCGGAAGTTGACAATCGCTGTATATTTTTTGTTTTCTTCCAGATAACTTCATCTTAGTTAAATTCAGGTGAAGAAAAAAACTTTTTTTTTTTAGTAAAATCGTACTTCTACGCATTTTTAACGTCCCCTGTTGCATTTCCACAGCTGTTTTGTCATGCACGAGATTTTTCAGAGCGCTGTTTTTTGGTCATTATTTAGGTTATCCTCGAGATCGATGCAGAACTGAAGATAGATGGAGGGGGGGGATAGGAAAAGGTTGTTTTCCATCTGGGGGAAGGTATTTTGTCTTTCAAAACTTTCGAAAACGGAAGTTAAACAGAGTGGAGATTTTTTCCATAATCGTAATTTCTTTTTTCTCACGATGTTGTCCATGTCCAGTATTGTTGTAAAATATCATGTTATTGCATAAATGTTTGTATTTCAGCAAGTTGGTTGGTTGGTTCATTGATTTTATTGGCGCAAGGGCCATGGTTGGCCAAAGAGTGCCAAACAAAGGACATCAAAAGAGAACAAAATCAATAAAACACGTATACAAGGCTAAAAACAGGATGAAGCGGTAAAAGTGAAAGATGGAAATGAATACGGTAAAAACTACAAGACAGACAGACAAACAAACAGTATTAAAAACATGCGATGAAGCTTAAAATATGGCTGATCAAATAAAACTGAAGAATGAGAACGATGAAAGGGCTAAAAAAGATAATGAAACAAACAATACTAAAAACATGATACAAAGATTAAAATCTAGATAATTCAGTAAAACTGAAAAATGAGTATAATGATAGGGTTAAAATCTAGATACATTTAAAATAGTCAATTTGTTTAAAAAATGAAAAAACAACAACAGTATTGCAGTGGTCATTGAGGAGCCGCTGCAGTGTAGCGGCGTCCTCGTTCAACAAATGAGAATGAAAGAAATGAAAACGTACATCACGAAAACGAACACAGGTACACAAAAGATGAGCGACGGTGAGTCGGCAGTTGCACGTCTCACACATCGGCGCAGTGTCGCCACACAGCAAAAAGCGGTGAGTGAAACGACAATGCCTAATGCGGAGACGCGCAAGCACCACTTCCTCCCTGCGGTTCCGACGAGATGAGGAGTTCCAGATTTCGAGAATAGGTTTTAGACGATGCAGTTTATTTTCCACCTGTTGGTCCCACAGACCCTGCCACGTTCGTTTGATATGATCACGAACAAGAAATCGAAAATCGCGATGAAAGAGTGGCAAGGGTGTGACGACCAAAGAGGAAGCAGATCTAGCGGCCGCATCAGCACACTCGTTACCCGAGATTCCAACATGCCCAGGAATCCAGAAGAATTGAATCTGGACACCGGCCTCGAGCAAGGAACGAAGAAGCCCTCGTACGTTCAAAAGAAAAGGATGATTACAATAGTCCAGCGATGACAAAGACTGCAGGACACTTAAGGAATCCGTATAGACCATAGCACTATGATGAGAACTCGACTGAACATGAAGAAGTGCAAGATACACAGCATGCATCTCCGCCGAAAACACCGTGACCTCAGCTGGGATCCGCGCTACTGACACGTCATCAACACAGACAGCTGTGGATCCAACGACTCCATGCATCTTGGAGCCATCAGTGAAAATGGGAGTGTATTCAGTTTTGAGGGCACGGTGCTCAGCGAAGAGCTGCTGGTACACGGATGCAGGGGTTGAGGATTTGTCGAAAGACGTAAAGGTGGTATCAACCATGACACCAAGTGGGTGCCATGGAGGATCCCCAAAGCCCCTGGTCGCTGCAACAAGCGACAAGTCGAGCCCTGCATCACGAGCTACGTACGCCATACGAAGACCGAAGGTTGGAACGCACGAGGGCCGGTTCGCAAATAAACGAGCATGCTGAGGATGGAACACTGCACCGTACAAAGGATGGTCTGGAAGAGACCGAAGTTTTAAGTAAAAGTGGACAGACAGCTGCAGACGGCGTAATTCAAGCGGTGGTTCGTTCGCATCAGCGTAAAGGCTGGGAATCGGAGATGTTCGAAATGCTCCCGTACAAAGACGCAGCGCCTGATGATGAACAGCGTCCAAAGGCCGGAGAACGGAAGGACGAGCCGAGCCATACACGATACAGCCGTAATCCAGTTTCGACCGAATTAAGGAGTGGTAAATGCGAAACAAAGAGATCCTGTCTGCGCCCCACGAAACTCTCGAAAGGATTTTTAGAATAGAAAGAGCACGCAGACAGGAAATCTTGAGCCGCCGAACGTGCACATGGAACGTAAGCGCACGGTCGACGGTCAGTCCAAGGAACTTGGTCTCCGGCAAAACTGGAATGGCTGCACGGTCCAAATACAGCTCGGGGTCAGGATGGAGGCCACGCCTCCGGCAGAAATGAACACATGCTGTCTTGTCGGGAGAAAGAACGAAACCATTGCTATTCGCCGCTTTAAAAATCTGATTAATAGTAGACTGCAACTGCCTTTCAATGAAACGCATGCTCGATGACAAGCAGAAGATGTGCAAGTCATCGACATACACAGTAGCCGAAACTGCAGGAGGAAGATTTGTGAGGAGACAATTAATGCGAAGGATGAACAATGTGACAGATAAAATGCAACCTTGAGGAACACCTTGTTCTTGATGGAATGTTGCAGATAGCGTCGTACCCAGGCGCACCTGGAACACCCGATTGCGAAGAAAATTTACAATAAAGGTCGGAAGATTCCCTCGCAATCCGCATGCGTGGAGGTCACGAATAATCCCGTGCCGCCACGCACGATCATAGGCTTTCTCGATGTCAAAGAATACAGAAACCAGGTGCTGCCTACGCACGAACACCTCGCGCACAGATGTCTCAAGGTGCAGGAGATGATCGTGAGGTGAACGATGACGCCGAAAACCGCTTTGTGATGGTGAAAGTAATTGATGATGTTCTAAAAAATGAATTAATCGTGAGTTAACCATGCGTTCGAGAACTTTACACAGACAGCTAGTGAGAGCAATTGGGCGATAACTAGAGGGAGACTTAGGATCCTTGCCAGGCTTCGGAAAAGGTAGAACAAAAGCCTTTCGCCAAGACTGCAGGAAACTGTGTTCTAACCAGATGCGGTTGTATAAGATTAAAAGGTTCTCGAGAGACGACTGGGAGAGATGACGGAGCATGTCGTAGTGGATGTCATCGGGACCGACAGAAGTAGCCCCGGACCGATGCAGAGCCACCCGAAGTTCACACATGCTGAAGGGGGAGTTATAACCAGTGTCGGTATACGGCGCAAAGAGATTCTCTGGCGTTTCGCGGAGGATTGAATCCTATGAAAGGAGGCCGGATACGCCAGATCACTCGAAACGGAGGCAAACGCCTCCCCCAAACAATCTGCAATCTCCCCGACGTCAGCATATGTGCAGCCGTTACTCTCGAGAATGGCAATCTGGTGTGAACTGTAGGTACCCCGGATCTTACGAATCCTTTCCCACACAGTTTTCGAATTGGCACGCGAGGTAAGAGATGATACATACTGGATCCAAGACTCCCTCTTGCTACGTTGACGCACCAACCGAGCATAGGATTTAGCACGTTTAAAAGCAACGAGATGAGCCTCGGTTGGATAACGCCGAAAAGTAGACCAGGCCTTGTGTTGAGCTCTCCTAGCTGCGCATTTAGGGTTCCACCAAGGTTTCGGAATTCTGGGGAGCTTCGTAGATGTTTTACGAATTGAAAGATCAGCTGCCTGAAGAATACAAGTTGTGACTTTAAGTACAGCTGCGTCGATTGACCCCTGGGTCACCATTTCAGAAGATATCACCGCGGACGATGTGAAGACCTCCCATCTGGCACAATCCATCCTCCATCGAGGTGGGCGGGAGGCAGAATATGGCACGTTTGCATGGTGCCAGAGGACGATTGGGAAGTGGTCGCTCCCGTGGAGATCCTTACACACCGTCCACGACCAGTCAGCAGTGATCAATGGTGAACCCAAGATCAAATCGATCGCACTGAAAGATCTTGTCGGCTCGTGGAAGTAAGTGTTAGCACCGGTGTTTAAAAGGCACACAGAGGCAGAGCACAGAAGAGACTCTATGCGACGACCTCTAGCGCTGGCGCTGACACTACCCCACAAAGGATGATGAGCATTAAAGTCACCCAAAAGAAGGAAGGGTGAGGGCAGCTGATCAATCAAGCTCTCCAGAACAGAGACGCTAACATCCTCATCCGGTGGTAGATAAACACTGCAAACAGTAAGAGGCACAGGCATAGAAATACGAACCGCCACGGCCTGCACAGTTGTGGAAACCGCGACGGAAGATACCGGAACCCTGTGAGGGACGAGAATAGCGACACCCCCACAGGCTATATTTCCAGACGAGTGGTCTGTCCGAAAAGCACTGTAGCCTCGAACTGAAAGCAGGTCCGATGGTTTAAGCTTTGTCTCCTGAAGACAAAGGCACACCGGAGAGTACAAATAAAGCAGATGTTTCACGTCATCAAAACTGGTGCGAAAACCTCGGCAGTTCCACTGAATTATTGAACCCATGGGCAAAAATGAAATGAAAAAGGAAATGGTTAAACTTGGTCAGCCTCCATTTCCTCTGGTGAGCGTTCCCCCAGAGTTGGTGGTGTGTGACCAGGGGCCAAGATTGGCGAATGCTTTGTCCCAAGTGTCTTAGCGGGATTTGCTCGCCGTTGATTGTTTGGCTGAGACTTTGAAGGAGAAGAAATGCTCTTCTTATCCTTGACCTTGGTGTTGGTGTTAGTGTTGGAGTTTTTGCCAGAAGAAGTGGCCTGAGTTCCCTTGCTGGTGTTGGAGTGAGTCTGCTTTGGTGAAGTGGCGGGTGCCGCTTTCAGACCCCTAGCTCGCGACTGGAGTGCCTCCAGTCCGGCTGCGATGATTTCCTCCATATTGAATGGACATTTAGGGGAGATCTGAACGTCGGTCTGAATGCCAACCGAAGATTTGGCAACCACCACTGAAGCGTATGATCGCCGATCAGATGTAACGGGAACCACTCTTCTTCTGGCCTCAGGATAGGAAATATTTTCCACCGTTTTGAGCCTTTGGATTTCCTTCTCCTCCTTCCACTTGGGACAATCTTTGGCTGATGCTGGGTGTGGACCCTTGCAGTTCACACAAAACTCGGCCTCGGCCACACAGTCTGAGAGGAGATGCTCTGTGGCACCACAGCGTCCACACCTAGGAGTACTCCTACATGACTGCTGAGAGTGGCCGTACGACTGGCACCTAAAACATCTCAATGGGTTGGGAATGTACGGGCGTACCTCGAGGTGGAGATACCCTGCCTTGATGGATGTAGGCAGGGAAGGGCAGTTGAAAGTCAAGATAATGTTCCAGGATGGGACAAACTGCCCATTCCTCCTGAAAGAAATGCGTCGCACACCCGTAACATGTTGGCTCCTCAGTTCTTCGAGAAGTTCATCCTCAGAGCAATCAATAAGATCCCGAGAGGAGACAACACCTCGAGATGAATTTAGGTAACCGTGTGGTGTTATTTTGACAGGCGTCTCGAGCAGCATGCTGGTGTTGATAAGTGTGGAACTGTAGGCCACAGTAGACATCTCAACAAGAAGATCTCCAGACTGGAGCTTCTCGACGCTCTTAGGAGAGCTTGCAATTGATTGCAGTGCTTTGTCGATCCAAAATGGACTTTTGGCACTCAAAGGCTTTGAAGGGTCCAATGAGTGCACAAAAAAGAATCGAGCATTTGAACAATCAGGGACATGTTTTTTTGCAGAAGGGGATGACCCTTCCTCCATACCTCTTTTGCTTTTTGGTTCTTGGGAAATTTTGTTTTCATCCATGAAAAACTTTTGATAATTCGTCCGCCGACTTCCCCACCCACAATCGAGCCCAACGAGGGAGAGCCGGAGGTCCGCAAGCCCAAGTGGACGCAGGACACGGCTCTAGGGATAGCAAGCGGATATAGCAAGTTGATAGGGCAGACATGCGCTCGGCGAGCACCCAGACTTTCCCATGCCTGGGGAACACCCCTTTGGCATGCCCACCCTATCCCCAGACTCACCCAGTCGTACGAGACGACAAGCCGTTAGAGGTCTGGGCTCCACTCGGCCACAGACCTCATTGACTAGGAGTGGGTTAGTTCCCAGCCGCCCGTTTAGGGTGAAGCAGGGGGCAAAGAGGAGTGTTGGCAACTGGCGACACCACCACCCAGGCCTCCAGAAACCTCAGCCTCCAGCATCCCCTTTTCCACCTTACGGGTCACCACACACGGCAAACGTGCAGGTAGGTCTAGCTAACCAGCTCGGAAAAACAAAAGGAACATAAAATGGAGAAGACAGGAAAGAAAAAGATAAACTCAAATCCAGAGCTGGCGCATAATCACAACCTCAGCAACCTACAACTGAGGCGGGAACGTGTCAAGTGAAAAAACATAAAAAAGAAATGTGAATATCATCACATATAGCTCGTTTCGGCTCGGGCCGTGGGGACGCCATCCCCCAGCAGCTGAATGAACAGCTGTCCCTTCGGTTACATAATCGTTCAAGACGAAATATATAAATTGATCCGTCACAAGGTCAGCTCGGGCCGTGGGGGCGCTGCTCCCCAAATAACTGGAAAACCAGTTATTCCCGTGCGGGGGTATTTCAGCAAGAAACTGTGGGCAACGATTTCCTAAAAATGGAAGTTGAGACGACGAGAAGATTTTCCTATAGTCTTCAGGCATGAGATTCTTCCTAGGAATGGAAGAATTCTGCCATTTCCGTTATTATTTTGGGCAGTCACGAGATCAATGCACAACTTAACAGAAAGTTTGAGGGGGGGGCGTCGCTTTCCGATTGAGGACGGAATTCCGTCCTTTGAAAATATCGAAAACGCAAGTTAGACGCAGCAAAGATTTCTCCCATCGTGCACTGTTCCTTCTGCCCAATAGTATTCTTAAATATCATTTTATTCCACAAATACTGCATTTCAGCTCAAAAACAAAGGGAAGTCTCTGAAAACGGAAGTCGGTCGAAGAGAAGACTTCTCCCGCAAATGCAATTTTTTCTTCCTGCAATTTCTCAATTCCGTGTGTTCTTGTTAAATGTTACTTCCCCCCCCCCATAAATGACTGCACTTAAGCTTGATAAGGGTGGGAAAAATTTCCAAAATCGGAAGTGACGAAGTTTGAAAATTTGTTTGAATTGATGCATGGTGTTCAAAAGTATATCATGCATTCAAGGTCCTCAGGCTGAAAGTTCTTTCAGCAGGATGGATAAATTATTGTTGTCTGAAAGAATAAAAGGATTAAAAAAGTGACATGAAGAAATGGGACGGGAATGACATCAACAGAAGGAAAACTAAGCAACTGTTGGGCAACTGCAGAGTTAACGAAAGACAAATATGGCCATGGAACTTTCTGAGAAAAAAGCAACACGAGAGGAAAATTGAACTGATGTTCTAGCAAGTACAAAAAAAAAAAAAAAAAAAAGCTGCATTTGAAATAATACTTTATAGAACAACTTTATTTTGTTTTGAATTCAGTAATTTGATACTGTGAATACAGCGGTGTGTACTCAGTTAAATTACACAAATAATTCTGCTCATACACAAATAAATTACAGTGAACAATTCCATCTTGCTCGTGCTGTGTTATATTCAGTTTCTTGTGGTCATTCTGATTTTTCACCTGGGCAAAGAGTTCAGCTTTTTTTGTCCTATGGTCGGTTTGATATATGTATTATGTACAGTGGTTGAAGTGGCACAAAGCTACTGCCGGTATGGTCGACACCAAGATTTTAAATTAAAAGCCATTCTGCTTCAGTATGTTAAATGCTCTGCTGCTACACTAAAACTGTAGTGTTAGTGTAGCAGCAAAGCACTAAATGTCTTTTCAGTCCCAGCTGCTAATCATTTATCAATTTTATTCGTTAAAAATGTCATTTGCCGATTTTTGCATTAAAATTTGTTCTTTCATCCTAATTTCTTTCCGTAGTTTGCGACAAGTTTATAATTTATTACATGGTAAATAATGTTTTTTTTAACTGGCGGTATGCTCCCTTCCATGCTTATTAACTACCGGTATGGCATACCGGCCCACTTCAAACACTGATTATGCAGCATTCCAGTAGCTGATGATCAAAATTTTTTCCTTTTTGATTTACTTCCAGATAATTTCATTTCACGTTGACGAGAGGATTGGGGGGGGGGGGCTTTACAAGAAGTCTTGCCTTGTTCCTTACTTTAATTTTATAATTTTTGGGGATTTAATTGTATCAATGAAAATGCTTCCACCACATTTTCACAAATTCAGTAAATTTTTGCACAGTGCACAAAAGGATTCCAAACAAAAATTCTATATGGGCATCATCAGTTTTACAAACAAATGAAATGTGATATATATATTTACTATCATTTCTAAAGTTGACATGATCATACACAGCTGTCTAAATCATCAGCTGATGAGGCCCCCCAATAAAACATAAAACTGCAGGAACTAATAAAAGCACAATATATATCATCCTTTAAAGTTGGCTGTTGAAAGTTTAATCGATTAACTAAAAAAAATTATGAATTTCAAATTATTTACTATTAAATTATAACTCTAGATTATTATTTTAAAAAATTCAAAAGCATTTAAGGGATTATGTTTAAATTCTGCATAAAATAGCATCTCTTTTTTTCTTATCAGGGCAAAGCTAGTTTGACTATAAATTTTATTTTAAAAAATAATATTTAGGCTTCCCTTTACCTTACAGACAGTTTTTAGCTTTTCCTTTCTGCTTTGCAGACTCCTGAAAAAAATTCTGCTTCAGGGCTGGCAATAATTCTACTGCCAAATTTAGCAACAGATATAATTTTTTCATTTCTACATAAAAATGTGATCCATCCTTAACTTTTGAACAACTGTGTACATGAACTTCAGACTGTCTGAAAACTTCTCTGTATGTGTTTCTGACATAATATTGATGAAAATATACTACTTGAAGGGTACTTACTCTGGAATTATTACTGATATGATAAACACTAACATTTACAGTTCTCCCAAAACTCCAGTAAAAGCATGTGTCCTTTTACATATAATTGAACCTTTGCATATTATGTGCAACTTTACTCCATTTAGATAACATAAATTTAAAAAAATAAAAAAATTAAGCCCCTTTTCAGTTAAAACAAGTACCCTTTTTCAAAGTTTGCACCCTGCCCTTTTTTAATCCTAGAATGAACCATGAAGAAATCATGGTAATATTAATATTATAGGAATGAGAAATGGTGTAGGGTGGATAAACATTCAATTTTAAGTTTATATTACAATTTATAATTTACTGTTTTAATAAGTGATTTCCAAATGTTATGTAACTCATAGGGGGCATGTTCATTACAACACTGCTCTCTGGAAGCCTCTATATATACACTTACTGCAATTAAAAGGTCACCAAGTTTACTAGGAGTATTAATTATTCTTGCATTACTCCAGTCGGGATTAAGATCATCTTGGATAACAGATTTGGCAAGGGATGTACAATACATGCCTGTTTTAATATTGTATTTATGTTCTTTAATTCGCAATTCTATGTTACATTTTGTAGAACACTCATAATTAGAGGCTGTTTGTCCTGTAGTTGCCTCAACCAGCCGGATATTGTAAATACTGTACTGTCCCATTTTGCTGTTCTGTTCATGATCCTTATGAACTACAGAAAATAAGCTTAGTGTTCGTGGACCAAATTTCAAACCATATGGTTTCCACAATGCAATGATCTATATTATATATAGATTAAATGTGTCTTTATTTATTACATCTGAGGATAAGACAGCCACTGCTCATGGTTTTAATTGTATATATTTCTCATCTTTTATCATTAAATCGTGATAAAGACGGAAAACTTTCGTTTCAGTGATTGACATTATAAAAAAAAACATTGTTTTAAGAATTTTTGCCATGAACTGTACTGTGTTTCCAATCCACATTATCAAAATTAGAGATCCAATATATAAGAACATATGTTTGTTTATTTATTTCTTATAGTCAATTAATTTTACCCTTTTTTTTCACGAGAACCTCTTTAAACCGCCACCCTTGCTTACCGCCAATTCAGCACAATGAACAAAATATGGTGGTTTAACAAGGCTCCACTGTATAAACAATGCCTGCAACAACTGGGTTACTGTTTTGTTTGAATTCAAATTTTAGTAGTTTCATCTGATTTGACAGACTTGTCGAGTATGTGATTCAATTTTTAAAAAATCTTATTTTTATCCCTTTAATCTGTGAATTTTTTCCAGCATCCTTTGTATTCAAGTTATTCCACAATACTATATATGTACAATTTATTCCACAAGACTTTACTACTAAGTCTACACATTTTGATTTTCCTGTCTTTCAAGAGGAATCTTGACTATGGGACCAAAATTTAAATTTACACCACTGCAGGAAACTGTTTGCAATCAGAACTACATTCTAAAAAAGCATGCGAAATGATATTACTGCTATTGAGAAAATGTTTATTTAAGTAACGAAAAAAAAATAAAATGCCAAAATGGACTAAATGGGTTACTTAGAATTCATAAAAAAACAAACAGTGCATCCATCTGCTAAAAGATTAACGAACCAAATCTTGCTTTTAATTTCCATTTTAAAAGCTTCCTCATTTCAAATTCAACAAACATATCACATTGATGTGCAGATAACACTATAAACACACCATTTATGCATATACTCATATGCAGCATTCGAATTACCCAGTGGTCTGCTGGCCTTTGGCTAGTAAAAATTCCATCAGACCACTGAAAATTTTATGTTACTGGCCCGGATGGTCAGTAGCCTTATTTTTTTTCAGTTTGTTTTAGAATTTGTAAGTTTATAAAGAATTGAACCACAGATTTCAAAGAATCCAGGTTTCACTACGGCAGTTTTCAAAATTTTGAAATTCAGATATTAAACTCAAAAACTGAATATCGGAATTGCAAACCATACTTGTATATTGAAAATATTGGACTGTAGGAAACTGAGTTCCGACTCAAAATATTTGGATTAAGACAGGCCACATTTTTGCCCAAGCGGCGACCGCAGATTATGGATGGGTCTTTTATATTGTTTCCCAACTGGAGGTTGAAGAACCATTTATGCTCTGACTTTGCTAAATTGTATTATTTCTGTCCACATGGGAGAACCTCCTGCCTTTCACACTGAAGTAAGGAATTCCACGAAGGTGGCTTTTGGTATGTTGCAAAGTGCTTCATAATCAGTGCAATATAAGAAGTGCACTGATAGTGCATTATATCGGCACCCTTACAATCAAGGTATTGTCCTGGATACTAGCACCATGTGCATACAAAATGCATTAGTATCTGTGCCATTCCTAGACCAGTAAAAATGAGTGAACTACCAAATTTTGGTATACACTAGTCAGAAGTTTCTTTTCAAATTTCTGCACTGCGTAGCATGTTTTGTGTTTTATTTATTAGTACTATTTTCATGTGCACATGCACATTTTCTGTTCTAAATTTCCAGTATACTACTCCAATGAAAATGATACATTATTTTCTATATATACTGTAAACGTGTACTTTTTTTTTTTTTGCACGGACCAGTGATTTGGAAATTCTAGTGATCTGCTAGGCCTGTAGAAGGTTAATTTCTAATTTTAACACTGCTCATATGTCAGTAATCTTTTAGAAGACTGATGCAACCAAATGCATTTATTTTGCCATTTTACTTCACTGATCTACTTAGACCACAATTTCCAGCAGCAAAAATAATAATTTAAGTTTTTCTTTATTGATATGATTTTGTCATAAATTCACATAGCAGGAGCAGTCTGTGATAAACCCAGCAAAAAAAAAAAATCCTTTTCCAGCCTGAAACTGCAAAATCAAGTAGAAGAGCAAAATGGACACCCTAGGCTACTTAAAGTTGGCAAAGCCATGTGCGTCCATCTTCTGAAAGGATATCCAGTACTAGTTTCCATTAGTGGCTTCATACAATCTACCAAGTTTCTTCATAAACCCGATGTTTTCCAGTTATTTGTGGTCTTATAGTCCTATATAAGTTGACAGAGCACGAACTTTTGCCGTTTCAATTTGTCAAAACTAAATTTGAAAATCAGTACCTACCCATTGCGATGCTTCAGCAACCGCTATTTGCAATAGCACATAAAGTTGTTTTCATGGCATCTACTATGTGACACTTCCAGCTGCCAACTGATATGCAGGTGATGGGTAAAATTCTCAACTCCATGCTCTCGTATTATAGCCAAGCCAAAAAAAAAAAAAAACATTCAACTACCAAATGCTGATGCTTCCAGTTATGTTAAAGTACACTGGTGTTCAAAAATTAAGGACGAAGAGGAGAAATTAGCATAACAGCGGAACGAGCAGGCAAAATGGACAGAAAGACCACTCAGGAGACAGACTACCTAGGGTACGGTACGGTAGGGCATGCGTATATATATGCAGCATGACGTGGGGGGGGGGGGAGTGTCGGAAAAGTATAAAGCACATGGCCGGTGTACGTTCAGCAATTCGGTGAAAGCTATTGCATGGTGTACATCGGTTTGAACGACGTCGAGTTGCTGCCAACGTGTGATATGGCCAACAGGCAATCCAGTCGACGACATCTGGGTGACTTTACCCGAGGTTGCGTCATTGGGAAGTTGGAAGAAGGTCGAAGTGTGATTAGTGTGGCCGAGGAGTTCCGGGATCGCTCGCAGCATCTGTTTTTTTTTTTTTGGTTTTTGTATATTGGAGGTTTAACGACCACCGTGAGCAACTCAATGGGCTATAAGCAGTCGCCCGTCCCTAATTTAGGGTCACTGGTTCCAGGGAAGGGAGAGAACCAGTGCCATAAGACAAACACAACATCCATGCCTCACCAGGATTCAAACCCGGACCCCTTACGGACGAATGATTAGAGGCCATCGCTTAGACCACTGTGCCACCGGGCGGCACACACAGCATCGTTTCACGAGCTTGGAGAGCATTTCAAACGACAGGAACAGCTGTCAGAGAGTTTGGCAGTGGTCGTCCACGAGCAACCACGGTGGCGGACGACCGGTATATTGTCCTACAGACAAGAAGAGACAGACGGCAGACAGCGGGAGAAATCGCAAGGCACATGCAACAGACAACTGCACGTCTGTTATCGCATTTTACCGTGGCCAGAAGGCTGCACAAAGGTGGTCTATTTGCACGATGACCAGTACGGTGTGTACCATTAACGCCTGCTCATCAGAGACTGTGGTTTCTGTGGTGCCAGGAACACAAGAACTAGACACATCAGCAATGGGGTCGAGTTCTCTTTACGGATAAGAGGCGATCTAGTGTGACGAGCGATTCTGGACGTATACACATCTGGAGAGAGCAGGAACACGCAATCACACCTCCAACATCATCGAAAGAGACCAGTTTGGAGGTGGAGTTCTCGTTTGGCGCGGTATCATGCTTGGTAACCGTACTGACCTCCACATCTTCCAAGGAGTTTCAGTCACTGGTGTCCGCTATTGTACAGAGGTTCTCCTGCCTCACGTGCGTCTGTTTAGAGGTGCTGTGGGTTCTGAGCTCCTCTTCATGGATGACAACGCTACACCTCATCGTACAGTGGCTGTCGCAGAGCTGTTGGAGAGTGAAGATATTCAATGCATGGATTGGCCCGCAAGTTCCCCGGACCTAAATCCAATCTAACACGTGTGGGACCTTCTCGGGAGATGCTTGGCAGCACGTCACCAGCTGCCAGCAATGATTCCGCAGCTGCAATTGGCGCTACAAGAGGAATGGGCCACGATGCCTCAACAGCTCGTTGACAACCTCATCATGGACAGACGTAAATCGTGCAACGCAGTCAGGGGTGATCATATCCCCTACTAAAGACTAGATTTTTCTTGGCAGCCACCTGTCACATGGACATTTCTGTCTTCTGTCCAGTTGTGCTCAAAGATACCTTTTCAATAAAGTGCCTTTGTATCCTTTGGATTCCTTGTTTGGACGGATTTGCTCACTTGTCCCATATTCTTACATCTTGGGGATCTTATGGTATTATTTGAGTCGATGTGGAGCACTTCTGCACGACGTTACATTCGAAAAATCGTCTCGTCCTTAATTTTTGCACGCCAGTGTATATATACCTTTTCCTAGCTACGCATGACTAATGACAGACAAAAATTCTTTATATGAAAGTATATTTGGATTATCAAAGTTTAAGAAATACCCCCCACCCCACACACACTTTTTTTCTGGAGATAAGTTCTAGGGGGAAAATGATCGCTACATTTTATTAAATTCCTAAATATGCTGTTGATAAATCAAAGTTATACATGCTTCCAAACAGAGTTTTGTCACTTTTTTTCTACTGTTCTTCTATGCTATGCTCTTGCTACACAGTTAAAAAAATATTTATAATTAAATGAATTCATGGCATAAAAAACATCGATCATATCTTAATCTTCATCAGATCTACCCGTAAAGTGGTGAGCAAACAGTCACGTGGGGCTTTAAAAAAAAAAAAAAAAAAAAAAAAAAAAGGAATATGTAAATTAACATACAACTGGAAGCATCACAATCCATTTTCCTGTGTTATGTGACATTTGGTAGTTGAATTCTTTTTCTGCTCAGATTTAATACGAGAGCATGGAGCTCGGGCTTTCAACCATATGCACTGCTTATGGTTGGCAACTGGTTCACGTAGCAGACAACACCTGTGCCATAAAAACAACTTTACATGCTACTACAAATGGTGGTTGCTCAAGCATCACAGTGGGTAGGTACAGTTTCTCAAATTTCATTTTGACAAACCTAAATGGCAAAAGTGTGTGCTGCGTGGACTGATATAGCATCACAAATAACTGGAAAACATGGGTTTCATGAAGAAACTCCAATAAATTATATGAAGCCTTTAATGGAAACTAATACTGATTATTCATATCTCAAAAGGCATACTTTTAAAGAATGTTTTTGCTACAATACATAAAATATAACTTTATGATACAATACTTTGAAAAAAAAATTGTCATGTCATATGGATCACTATGATACTATAAGCAAATAGTACAAATTAATCAAGTTTGATGAGTCACTGGAAGAATGCCACAGAAAAAACACCATCTTGAAAATAAGAAAAATTGCCCACTTCATGAAAACAGAAAAATATGTCAGGTGTTGACTGATATGTCTTTATGTCTGTTAGAAACATGGGGTTGTTTTTAATCTCATGAAAAAAGATCTTAATTTCAATTAAGCAATCATAAAATATTATCAAAACCCAGAATAACGTGTCGAACCTAAAATACTTACAAAGCCCCAGGGGCATTGGAACTATTTTTTTGGCAATGGGGGAAAGAAGATATCAGGACATGAAGTTTTTGGTCAAGTTGTAAAACAGGATGTGATGTCATTTGAACATGCTACAGATAAAACGATTATATCGATAAAATCTAAATTAATATTTAACCTTAGAATTTTATGTCTATATTATATAGTTTTTTAAAATAAAATGCTTTGCTGATATTATCGTACTGAATTGAACACCACAACATTCTACTCCAAAAACAGGGGCCAGTTGTGCTCAATACATTAAATAACATAAGAATAAAAACATATCACATTCCTATTCTTCCCCTTATTTTCTTAAAGACTGATTGTAATACACTCAAATGAAATAGAGAATGCCCTTGCTCTTTATATTCACACAAATGAGTGCACAGGCGGTTGCCCCCTTTGCCTCTGTGGTTCAGACGCTGCTGCAAAGGCCCTAGGCCTAGGACTTTTCAATGCAATTTAACTAATAATCTTAAATTTTATGGTGAGGAGAGAACAAACACACACTAAAACTGATATAGGAGAAGAAGCACATCTGTCTTCAAGTCTTTATAAGGAGCCTAGGCTTCTTTCACAATTTTTTAGTTAAATGCTTAATATTTCGTTCATGTACAAGAATGATAAATGCTAAAAAAAAAAGGAGTACCCAACACACTGATCAAAACACTCATGCTAAGCACCTAGGCATCAGGCCTACCTTTTCAGTAGAACTTTTGTCAGTCTTAATATTTGGTAAATAAATGTAAGCATTATCAAATTGAAATGCCATTTTTTTCCATTTATAATGAAAAAAATGGCATTTCAATTTTTTTTATCATTTGAAAACATTCTTTATACTTAAGTACAAATATTATTTAAAATATATTATTTAAAATACTGACAAGGAGACTGAATTTGTTGTATTAATAGAGTTATTTGCCGCTCACTACAGTTCCTCATATCGGACTTGGTAGTCTCGTTTGGAGTCAGCTTCCTGGATCATAGGCCTGAGGGCAGAGTCTGAGAACACATAACAATCTGCAACAGTTCTTCCAAAAAGTTTTAAATCCAGAAGTGCAAGAAGAAACACAAAAATGTTCCATTTCTGAAAGGTCAACAAAAGATACCAAATTAAGTTTTCACAGAAACATTTCCTGTCACCCACTACAATTCCCACTACTGGAATTGCTTATCTCCTTTGGAGTCAACTTCCTGGATCGGAGAGGGCCTGGCAGCGGAGTCTGGAGACAGATGGCAGTCCGCGACAGTTCTGAAATTTGGATTTATAAACTTGTTACTTTAGGGTGCTGACACTAGAATTAGGAAATTCAGCCTTGAAAATATTAACCCTTTACAATGAACTGATGACATTGAAATTTTGATTAACCCTAAAAACATTTTAAAGTAACATTAATGAAGACAATGTATTTCAAATACTTCTAAAACTTGTCTGAAAGCAAGATATGCAGAGAGCGAGAATTGCACTTGAATACAAAGAATGTTTTCAAACAATATTAATATTTGATGTGCTGAAGTAAGTAACAAATAGGAGGCAATATATCAATTATCGAATGTTTTAAAAAGGGGTTCACAGTCTGCAAGCCTTTTTGTAGTAATTTTGTAATTTCTCCATTTTGGGCACAGAGAGTAGTGGTTTATGAAATTGCATTTTCAAAATAACTTTCTAGGCCGACTTATTACCCTGGTACACTCTCACACTTATATTTAGCCTGTGCGATACCATGTTTGTGAGGTGGGAGTTCGTTTGATTTTACCATGTGTTTAAGATTAATTTAGCTCAGGGTCTTCATTAAAGCCGCTTCCCGTTTAACGTGCCACTACCTAATACCCCAGTGAAAGAATACTGGAGATATACTTTACTTTAAATGTAGCTACTCTTCTTGGAAGAGCCAAGCACATGTTCCTTTGAACAATGAGTCTTTTCTGCCATTTCGAGACTCAGCTACGCAGTCCTTGTAATACTAGGTAATGTTATGTGGTTGAGCAGAGTAAATGTTCCTACTATTTTTGTCCACAGCTTAGTTGAAATCATGGTATTTTTTCACAAAGTTAAAAAAGACCATGTTTCCCTATTTTCAAGCAGTCAACATTCTTTCCTCATACTGAATTTAGCGCAACCCTTTGATATTTTGATATTTTCTTCAAACTAAATCATGAAAATACACAAGGCTTGCTAACAAAGGCTCCAGAAATCACAAGAATACCGAAAAAAAAATCCCCTACATATTACATATATAAGAAAACAAGAACCAATTCATAATATACTGTACCATGCATATGGTAAACCTTCCACGTTCGGCCTGGAAATAGTTTTACGAAGCGACGATAGATGGCGACACATTGTCCCTACATCGTGAAGCGTTTTGTTACGTTGTGAAAGTGGCAAAGGAAGTGAATAATATGGATGAAAGGTGGCCCTTAAAAGGACCTTTTCGAATATTGATTGCGACATGTGTGAAATATTTATTTTCACGGAAGAATAGTTTTTCCTCATGAATATGAAATTTTGTAGCTAGCAGAATAAAAGCAAGGAAAGTTTTATCTGCCAAGGAAGAACTGTCTGATCGCAGGAATCAGGACTTCAAAGCAATGTTCAGAGGAAAGACTGCAATTCTGTCGGAATAAATATTCCAGAATATGGTCTGCCAAGTACATTTACATTGCGAGGCTACCATAAACTGTGAGATTAGTTGTCTGCAATACAAATACCAGTCGCTAACTGTCTCAGTGGATGTGGCCATGTGAGGTTTCTTCAATCACCTCATCGTAAGACAATCCTTTCATTCCTTTGGCGAAGCAATATGTCAGAATCATAACTATCAATAGAAATCTCAGCATAAAAAAAACACGTACCAAGTGTACGGGAAGAGTGCTCATCATTCCCTGAAGCGTACTTCTTCCGACACATGAATTGTCCTAAATGATGAGACACATAGTCATGAGCTGGCTGAATGCATTTCACGTGAAAGAAGAGCGGAGGATAGGTGAAGTGCTACCGTGTCGCCATCTATTATTGCTTTCAGAACTAGCTGTGGGCCGAACGTGGAAGTTAAGCCGTGCACATTAGGTATAATGAAAATCAAAAGAGAAATTACAATATTGGTACATATGGAATTAATGAAAAAAAAAAAAAAATGTTTCTTGCAACTTTATCTTAGCACTGCCACTGATGAAAATTACTCAAAAAAATAAATAAATAAATAAATAAATAAATAAATAAATAAATAAATAAATAAAAAAAGCCATAATTACAAATTCTACATGTCCTTTGGGACCCACATTTTATTTCGGATTTTTTTAAACATGCCATTTGGCAATAGTTAAATTCCTGAGGATAAGTGAAAAAAATGAAAACAGCCAGCAATGCACCGTCCGTCAAGATTATGTAAACGTACAAAAGTCCTGATAATAATTTATTAAACCTTTCAGCTCTAATTAATATTGAACAGTTGAAATTTAAAAAAAAATAAAAAAACTTACATTTAATGAGAGCACTGTGAATGATTATACTCCACCAAAAGTTGTTTGTCGACTTCAGTGATTGTTCATTAAAAGTAAAAAAGCTGTTCAAGAGTAGTCACACAGTTCCTGTCTTTTGAAAAATAAAAACTGCTCTGGTGTTCTGAGCTGACTTAAAATGCATTGTCTTTGTGTAGTTCCATTATGATAAAATTTAGTTGAAAATGATAAAATTTAATTCTGTCAGTGGGTCATTCCACGTCAAATGAACACAAAAAAATAGCATTTTCAACCTGACCCTCATAGAATTTTATGAAATTTGGCACACATATAAAGGTTATGGAGAAATGAATTAATGCCAATTAATAAGTCTTTATCTCTTTTGGTTTCTGAAATACACAACTTCGAAAATGGATCGAAAGCTTCAATTTTCACTTTTCATGTATTACAAAATCCCCCATATTTTCCTTCCTATTTGGCACAGAACCTCGATATTGGTATCTTTTGAAAGCATTTGATGTGGCCTTTCATATGATATGGCACATGAATATATTTATTTAATTTTTAGTTTCAAGGTCAAACAGTTTGACCTTTAACCTTCCGTATCTCAAAAAGGGGTATTTAAATTTTTTTTAAAGTTATATATGTTATTCTTATATTTATGCTCTACAATACCTGTGAATCTCAATTTGGGACCATCATGGGATACTGGGATATAAAAAGCAGAAAGAAACCATGTTAAGACGACCCCCCTCCACACACACACAAAGAAATGACATTTCATGCAGCTTTTTCAATAAGTCTTATATCACATATCATCTACCAAATAATTTTGATAGTAATCAATTGCTCCTGAACATTTATTAATAAGAATTTTACAATTATTTTCGTAAAGCATATTTTTCTCATACTGAAATCCCTTTCAAACAATTTTTTATTCTAGACTGCCTTGTACAAACAGACAAAAAGCTAAGTTTTATATATTATGAATGATTCTGCAACTATATGTTTGCTGTTCCTGCATCAAAACTCCTTCGTGTGTTCTTCCAAGTGATTGTCCTGAGGGCCAATCCTTTTTCTTATAGTAGGAAGTCCTGACATGTCTGTCCCAGAGACAGAGGAAACAGGTTCCACTATGATGTGTAAATTAACAACAGATGGGCAGCCATGTGGTTTTGGTCAATGAAGCCCTTAAGCTTGACCAGCTCCTCTGGACGGGCTTGTCACAGATCATTGGGAAGAACAACTAGATGGTGCTCAGATCGCTACAAGTTATTGTAGAGTGAAGTTTTTTTTTTTTCTTTTGCTTATTATTTTGAGGCAAGTAGTTTTAAAAATGGAATCTTCTGAACTGAAAAAAATATCAAGAGCACCTGTTGCAATCAATTCAATGAACCAGGTCATTCAAATGTAAGAAAAAATTTAAGGAATGTTCTGCACTGGATGGTAAAGAAAGTTCCTGTTTTGAGTGAGGGAAATAGAATGTGTGATAAATGCCGTAAAAAGTTGCAATCAACATTAATTTCTGAAAGTGAAGAGGAATCTTCAGTCATTATGGCAGTCACCAGTACAGTTGCTGATAAACAACATGGAATACATACTGATCTTGATGAGCAAAGCTATATTTCTAATTATGAAAGAGAAACAGCAATATGTGTTTTAAATGAAAGCTTGAAAAATATTGGAGAAATACCAATAAAAAAAAAATAAAAAAAAAAGGCTGGTTGAGATGAAATATCCAAAAGCTAAATTTAAAAAAATAAAAAAAGCTTTAAAACATAAGGTGATGAATATTTCGGCCAGTGATTCATTATCTGATTTAGGTGAATTAGATATATATACACTGGCGGAAAGTGAAAAAAGAACAGCAAGAAGGAGACGTCTGATACCAACGAAACTTATACAGCATAATAACGGAATACAGAGGATAACGTGATCAAAACATTATGGCAAAATACAGCTGTATTTGCTGGTAAACTGAAAAATAACATTTCCATGTAACATGGTTAGTACGAGGTTGAACCGCCATGAACTGCGTCACACTGTGCAATTCTGGCATGGAGATTCCGTACAGATGTTGGATGTAAGTTTGGGGTATTGAGTTCCAAGCATCCTCAACCTGGACGCGTAAATCGGGGATGGTCGGGGATAAGTCGTCGTCCCATAAAATCCCACATGTGCTCAATGGGGGACAAATCCAGTGAACATGCAAGCCATGGAAGTTGTCTCACACACTGAAGTGCATGTTGCGTTGCACGTGCCGTGTGTGGGCTTGCGTTATGTTGCTGGAAAACACCACGATGGACCGACCTTACAAATGGCACAACAACGGGCTGAATGATGATGTTGATGTAGGAGGTGCTGTTTAACGTACCTGGTACAAACACTAGTTGTGTACGGGAGTGATAGCTGATCGCTCCCCACACCAGGAGACCAGGTGTAGGCCCTGTGTGTCGCTGGCGGATGCAAGAAGGGTGAAGACGCTCCCCTGTGCATCTGCGAACACGCATACGGCCATCGGAGGCTCCCAAGCAAAATCTGCTTTCATCGCTGAACACGACAGATCGCCATTGCGTTCTCCAGTACAGACATTGGCAACACCACTGCAGCCGTTCCTGACGGTGGGCTGGAGTCAGAGGTACAAATGCCAGAGGCACACGTGCACATAGTCCCGCATCCAGTAGACGGTTGCAGATTGTTCGCACAGTCACCTCAGGTGCAACGGCAGCTCGAATTTGCGTCACAGAGGATGTTCTGCTTGACAACGCCGCTCTTCTTATGCGTCGATCGGTCCGCTCATCAGTCCGTCTGCGACTCCCGGTTCCACGTCTTCTCATGTGGGAATGTTCCTCGGACCATCTATGCCACCATCGTACCACTGCCGATACTTCCCGTCCAATTCGCTCCGCAATACGACGATACGACCACTCGGCCTCGCGGACTCCGACTAGACGACCTCGCTCAAAGTCCGATAACTGCTGAAATCGTAAACGTCTTCCATGTCCAGGCATTGCAGCTTCTTCAGGTTCTTCGCACATGTCCGTACGCCGACGACTGATTACATCCACTTCGCCGTACTCCTTAAATACCACCGACGATAATTTGCATATTATGCCATGCTGTGGCGTAAGCGCTCACCGGTTGGTCCCGAAATTAACATTACACCTACGTAAACTCAACCCCATTAGCATACGTAAATTTCATGATCGTCCGCCAATTCCTTCTTGGTGTTCTTTTTTCACTTTCCGCCAGTGTAGATTGTGGGACGCTAACACCAGAAAAACTAATTAGAAATATAATGATCCGATTTATTGGTGTCAAAGTAAGAAATCACACGAATTTCACTCCGCAAGCTTTCTCTGTCAACGGACGGCATCATCAGGCGGTTACGTACAGAATCAAAATTGTAGACAGAACGTAAATTCTAATATGATAAATGAAATCGTGCGTGCATAAATAACCACGGAACGTGCTGAATACAATATCTCAAAAGTTAATGCAAAAGCAGAAAATGTAAACTTTAGGAAGAAACTAGAATCATGAAGTCCATCTAGCGATGCCTAGCAGATGGTTCCAAGCTACCGGTAGTTCGAAAGAGACATCCGTGTTGCATACATCCTGCCGCGTTAATATTTCGACTGTTTCCCTGTTCTTGCGTCTCCATATGGTGCGATCTTCGAGATATTCTGCCATTGGGGTTGAGCCTGATGGTTAGCTACTTCTTTGGCAAGGGATGCAGAAAGCTTCTTTTGTGCAACGTCCCTCTTGTGCTCATTCATTCTCTCCTCAAAAAGGACCTTTTTGTGAGACCTACGTAAAATTTAGTAGAGGAGTCTGGGTATAACAATGTGAGGCAAAAGATGCCCGCATCTGTGAGCTTCAAGGTACCATTACCTCTTGCTGTGCAGAGAACGGTTGCCATGGGTTTAGAAGCTTTTAGGCCGACATCCAATCCTTTCTTCTGGAAGGGATTTTTAATAAAATAAGATATTTAGGGGATGTACGGGATCGAACCAACAAATTTTAAAGGTGCTCTTCTGTTCAGTGTAGAAAGTGCGTTGGTTTCAATTTTCACTATTGTATCCTCTACGCGGGAGACGTCAAATCCTCCTGCAAAGGCAAGATCTTTCAAAGACTTAATTTCGGCATCATAGTCAGATTTCAAGGTGCAAAGATCTTTGGCTCTTTTAGCCCGGTATTTGAATAGAGCATATTTGTGAATTGTTGGGTTGGCTGATCCAGGTGGAATAGGGTTAGGTTCGTGCATGGGTTTATAGTAGACTTTGGTAGAGAGTGTACCTGAAGTAGATTTCGTCACAAGTACATCTAAATAAGGTAACTCTCCTTGATTTTCCATTTCTATCGCAAATTTAATGTCTTCATGTATGTTGTTTATGGCTACTATAAAGTCTTTAAGTAAGCTTCTCCATGCTCCTAGACAAAAAAGACATCATCTGCATAGCGTAGCCATACTCTTGGTGTCCTGGGAAGAGTGGTGAGTGCGATCTCTTCAATAGGCCTCACGATTGCTTCAGCGAGTATTGGAGACAAGGCTGAACCCATCGGGACTCATTTTGATTGCTTGTAGACGTGGAAGCCATAGGCAAAGAAGTTGGATTCTACAGCTAAGTCAATAACAGCGAAGATATCATTCAGAGCTTCTTTATCATAAAGGTTAGCTCCAGTCAGGGTTCGTTTGATGTTTTGCGTAGCCTCCGGTATTGGAACAGAGGGGTAGAGAGAGATAACATCAAAGCTGCCAATAAGTTCATGTTCTGCAAGTGTGATACCTTTTAGCTTGGAGATGAACTCATTCGAGGAGCTAAGGACTCTGTGTTTGGAAGGAATGGCATAACAAAACTTGCTAGGGCTTTCTCAAGTTGTGCTGATGGTGCTCTCTTCCTTGAAACGATCGGCCTGAAGGGGTTGCCCTCTTTACTCGCTGAAGCAATCACGAGTTTTACTCGCTGAAGCAATCATGAGGCCTATTGAAGAGATCGTACTCACCACTCTTCCCAGGACACCAAGAGTATGGCTACGCTATGCAGATGTCTTTTTTTGTCTGGGAGCACGGAGAAGTTTACTTACAAGACTTTATAGTAGCCATAAACAACATACATGAAGACATTAAATTTGCGATAGAAATGGAAAATCAAGGAGAGTTACCTTATTTAGATGTACTTGTGACGAAATCGACTTTAGGTACACTCTCTACCAAAGTCTACTATAAACCCATGCACGTACCTAACCCTTTCTACCTGGATCAGCCAACCCAACAACACACAAATATGCTCTATTCAAATACCGGGCTAAAAGAGCCAAAGATCTTTGCACCTTGAAATCTGACTATGATGCCGAAATTAAGTCTTTGAAAGATCTTGCCTTTGCAGGAGGATTTGACGTCTCCCGTGTAGAGGACACAATAGTGAAAATTGAAACCAACGCACTTTCTACACTGAACAGAAGAGCACCTTTAAAATTTGTTGGTTCGATCCCATACATCCCCAAAATATCTTATTTTATTAAAAATCACTTCCAGAAGAAAGGATTGGATGTCGGCCTAAAAGCTTCTAAACCCATGGCAACCGTCCTCTGCACAGCAATAGGTAATGGTACCTTGAAGCTCACAGATGCGGGCATCTATTGCCTCACATTGTTATACCCAGACTCCTCTACTAAATTTTACGTAGGTCTCACAAAAAGGTCCTTTTGAGGAGAGAATGAATGAGCACAAGAGGGATGTTGCACAAAAGAAGCTTTCTGCATCCCTTGCCAAAGAAGTAGCTAACCATCAGGCTCAACCCCAATGGCAGAATATCTTGAAGATCGCACCATATGGAGACGCAAGAACAGCTGCCATAAGGGAAACAGTCGAAATATTAACGCAGCAGGATGTATGCAACACGGATGTCTCTTTCGAACTACCGGTAGCTTGGAACCATCTGCTAGGCATCGCAAGATGGACTTCATGATTCTAGTTTCTTCCTAAAGTTTACATTTTCTGCTTTTGCATTAACTTTTGAGATATTGTATTCAGCACGTTCCGTGGTTATTCATGCGCGCGGTCTTCACGCATGATTTCATTTATCATATTAGAATTTACGTTCTGTCTACAATTTTGATTCTGTTTTCTCTATGTAACCGCCTGATGAAGCCGTACGTCGACAGAGGAAGCTTGCGGAGTGAAATTCGTGTGATTTCTTACTTTGACACCAATAAATTGGATAATTATATTTCTAATTAGAATTGGATATAATAACTCAGTTAAAGAAAAAATTCAATATACCAACGATAAAAGTTTACAAGTGCAAATTTTAACTGTTTTACCTAAGAATTGGTCAGTCAGAAAGGCAGAGTAAGAATTTGGAGCAACTAATTACATGGTAAGAAAAGCCAAACAACTTGCCAGAGAGAAAGTTATCCTAGCATCCCCTAACCCAAGACCTGGGAAGACTAAGTCAAGAAACAGCTAACCTCGTAAAAACATTTTATAACAGTGATGACGTAAGTAGAATTATGCCAGGTAAAAAGGATTGTGTATCAATGAAGGTTGATGGAGTAAAAACACATGTACAGAAAAGACTAGTACTGAGTAATCTAAATGAAGCATTTCAGCAGTTCAAAGATGAGTACCCAGATCTTAAAATTGGATTTTCCAAATTTGCTGAACTACGACCAAAAAAGTGCATTTTGGCAGGTGCCAGTGGAACACACATTATCTGTGTTTGTCATATCCATGAAAATGTCAAGTTAATGTTGATTGGATGTAATTTGAAGGAACTGAGTAAAGAGGAAGAAACCTCAATTGATTCATATAAGACCTGTGTGGCTTCATTGGTTTGTAATCCTCCACAGCCAATTTGCTACCTGGGAGACTAACATACATACATACATACATATCACTAAGCTGTTCTCTGAGATTCAGAGGTTAGCTCCAAAATGAAATACAAAACTACCAGATATTTTTACTTACTGTTGTCGTATCAAACTTATTCATTTACAGCGATCTTGACATACAATTCGTGCTTCACTGATATCCATTACATGCCGTACACAAGATCTTTTATACTTCATACACAATCTTTTTCTCATGCAGACACTCCTGAATCTGATCCACCCATGTCTTCCTTGGCCTTCCTCTGCCTTTCCTTCCTGCCACTTGGGCTAAAAAGATTTTCGTAGTAAGCATCTCATCACTCATTCTTTCAACATGGCTAAACCACCAAAGCATATTGGTCTCCACCTTGCTAACAACATTTTGCTTCATATCACACAACTGCAACACATCTTTATTCCTTACACAATCAGACCGTGTCTTGCCACAAACCCCACGTAAGTAACGCATTTCTCCAGCACACAAATGACTATGTTTCTTCTGCAGTACCCAGGTTTCACTGCCATAAATCAGAGTAGGAACAATTACAGTTTCATACACAGCCATGCGGAACTCTCTAGAGAACCCATCATTCCTGTGAAAACCTCCCAGAGCAGCTATGACTTGCAAAGAAGAATTAACTCGCCCTACTGATTTCACCATCCAATTTGTTCTCTCTGTCAAACATGCTTCCTAAATTACACAAACTCACTCACCTGGTCAATCACAGTGCCATTTATACTTACATTACATTCAGTGCTACCCGTTCCTCTCTCAAACACCATAACTTTGTTTTTTTCCTTATTTACACTCAATTTGGATTTCATGCAAACTTCGTACATCCGAGACAATATACTCTGCAACTCACTTTTGCTCTCTGCCAACAGGACAGTGTCACCAGCATACAGCAATCTGCACACACTGATCTCACCAAGACATAAACCACTATTATCTATTTTGGCATCATGCATTCTTGCATCCATAAATATATTAAACAGCCATGGTGACATTACACAACCTTGTCTAACTCCTGCACCAATAGAAAACCATTTTGATAAAACACCATTCACTAGTACACAAGCTCTACTACCCACATACATGGCTTTTGCACTATTAAGTAGATTTCCAGAAACACCATATTCACTCAATACCTTCCACAAAAGTGCCCTACTCACTTGGTCGTAAGCTTTCTCTAAATCTACGAAGGCAGTAAAAACTTCCTTCCCAACAGCCAGATACTTTTCAATCATCGTGCGTAATGCAAAAATTTGGTTAGTGCAGCCTTTGCCAGGCATAAAACCACTCTGAACATCCCACACTTTCTCTGATGTAAGACCCCATACTTTTTCAATAACAACCTTACCAAACACTTTCCCTGGCACACTTAGTAGGCTAATGCCACAATAGTTCTTGCATTCAGTCCGGTCACCTTTTCCCTTATACAAGGGAACAATAATAGCATCCTTCCAATACCGAGGGACCATTCTTAACTCCCAGCAGAACTGGCAAATTTCAGTTAACCAGTCAATTACAGAGTCACCACCATATTTCAACATCTCTGCAGTTATGCCATCAACTCCCAGAGCCTTACCATTCTGAAGAGATTTTAGAGCTTTACACACTTCTTCTCTTGAGATCCCTCCTGTGCTTCCATCCCTCATTGTGACATCATCTGCATTTGTCTCAGAATCATCTTTGCTTTCCTGATCTAATAACTCACATAAGTATTCACCCCATCTTTCACTTAACTCATTGGGCTCCCATATCATTTCCCCGATCTCATTCTTCACACAACTTACAACTTTGTTTCCCCTATTTTTCCTGAGTCTCATGTACTTCCAGAAGGACTTCCTATCTTTCCAAAAAGCCAGTTCAAGCCTTTCCACTTTCTCCTTCCTATCTTTTGCCTTACTCTGGCGAACCAGCTTAGCAGCTTCACGCTTCTTACAGCAATATTCATCCACAGACTCTACCTTGCAGCATCTCCAAATAGGCTTCCTTTTTTCTCTTTAATCTTAATATTCCACCAAGTATCACCTCTATTGTTACCCACTATTGTGTGGTACCACAAACATCTTTAGCAGCAGTGACAACACAGTTCTTAAAACATTCCCACTTCTTTTCTACATCTGCCCACAATCTGAGAAATTTAAAGAATATATTGAGAGGCTTTTCCATCAAAACAGCATTTAAATAATAACATATAAGCAGTGGTTGAGTGTTGATCAGTCAGTCTTTGAAACTTTATCAACCACTTGTGATGAATTTATTGATTCATTTGTTGAAAAACTGACATTACTGTGATGGCATTCATTTATTGCTAAACAGCAATCATCTTTCTTTGAAGATTGTAAAAAAAATCTTAAGTGTGGTGATTATGTAATAGTTTGTGATTTTTCTGAAAATTATTATTTTATTCTTCAAGATGAGGTTCAGGGATTTTACTGGAACAACTCACAAGCAACAGTTCACCCATTTGTTGTATATTACAACAATGGAGACAGTGATCACAGCATAGAAAATATTAGTTTTGTGACAATTTCTGAATGCCTTCATCACAATAATACTACTTACTGTTCATTTGTTTCAAAAAGAGTTAATTCAGTTTTAAGCCAAAAGATTTAATGGGACCCCTAGGGAAATGATGTACTTTTCTGAAGGCGCAGCAGCTCACTACAAGAATCGTAAAATTGTTTTAAAACTGTGCTGTCACGTAAAGGATTTTGGAATTCAAGCAGAGTGGCATTTCTTTGCTACAGCTCATGGAAAAGGAGTGTCTGATGGCATTGGTGGAACTGTGAAGAGACTAGCAGCTCATGCCAGCTTGCAGCGTTTATACACAGTCCAAATAATGACTGCCCGGCAATTGTATGAATGGGCATCATCTAATATTGCAGAGATACAATTTGCTTATGTCACTTCCCAGCAATATGAGAAAGAAAAATTTCTTTTACAGGAGCATTTTTTGTCATCTTGTGTTGTCCCTGGCACCCAGAAGTTGCATGCCTTCATACCATGTAACAGTAGCACACTTCTATGCAATTTTTTTTTCTAATTCCACAACAGGCAAGAAAGTAAAAGTTACCAAAGAAGGAGAACTTGAAATAGAATAGTTAAATGGATTTGT
Source organism: Macrothele yani (assembly GCA_039090855.1). Classification (NCBI taxonomy): domain Eukaryota; kingdom Metazoa; phylum Arthropoda; class Arachnida; order Araneae; family Macrothelidae; genus Macrothele; species Macrothele yani. Next base: position 43,311,057 of record CM077016.1, on the reverse strand, counting down.
AACTTGTGTTTATGAAGCACAGTGGTGGTGGCTACGGTGTATTCTCAGTGTGAATTACGATCTACAAGAAATCAAAGTTAACTTCCTCCATCCCCTATCTCCATCATTTTATTATCCTGAAAACCCTGACATACAAATACCTGTAGCTTCAGTACTGACCAAAGTTGACTTACGAACTGCTACTGGCAGAACCTACAGACTATCTCCTAGTGAAATGTATGCTGCATCTTATGCCACAGCTAAAAGCTTGAATGAACAAAAGTGTTTCCTGGACTTGACAGTTAAACACAAATTAAAATCTGTAAGTTGATTTCTATTTTTTTAATTTTCCCAATTAATTAAAAAGCTATTTTCCTCTTCCATTTATGATCTATCTGTTCAATAGTAGTATTGTGACAGAACTATAAACTTACTGACATGTTTAATCAGACATAATGTATTGTATGATAAAAATTTTATGAAAAAATAATAGCTCATATGCCATTTTAGATAAAAAAATTACAGACAAACTAGTTTCTTTTTAACTCAGTAGATATGAAAAAAAAAATTCCAATAAGCTTAAAAGTATTTGGGGGCAATTGTTTGATTGCACAAACTCCATTTGTTTTGTAGACATTTAATAAGAGATTTTTTTTTAGTACAAAATGGTGTATGTACAAGTGATTTTGGTATGAAAATGAGGGGTAGGGCTTCCTATTTAAATTTTTAACTGATTATCCCATTGTGGTCCCAAGTTGAGATTCACAGATATTGTAGAACATAAATATATGAATACATATAATATTTTGAAAAAAATAAAAATACTCCTTTCTGAGATACAGCAGGTCAAAAAGTGTTTGACCTTGAAACCAAAAATTAAATAAATATACTCATGTGATATATCATATAAAAAGGTAACATCAAATGCTTTCCAAAGATTCTAATATCTAGGCTCTATGCCAAATAGGAAAGAAAATATGGGCAATTTTGTAATACATGAAAAGTGAAGCTTTGGGTCAATTTTGGAAGTTGTGTATCTTAGAAACCAAAAGAGATAGAGGCTTATTAATTGACATTAATTTATTTCTTCATAACCTTTACATGTGTGCCAAATTTCATAAAATTTTGAGGAGGTGAGGTTGTAAGCCGTGTTGATTTGACATGGAATGACCACAGTACTTTATTTTTTTTTTTTTTTAAAGATAGCTCTTAAAGAGCATAAATTGAAGTGTCGAACAATGCACATTACATTTATTTTTCCATTTGTTTATGTAAGTATACATATTCATTATCTCTTGATTCTTTTGATTTTTTAAAAAGGACGCAGAATATCTCACAAAGTACCCACTTTTAAAAAAATCTGAGGATCCCTAGAACCCAGCTTCGATAACAATGGAACAGCAGCTCTGCTCTGTTCTGTTCACCCTGTAAGTTGCTTTCTTTATTTGCATGTTTCTGCATGGATATACCCTGGATAAAATTGAATTCACAAAAAATTATAAACACATCTTATGACAGAAAGGTTGTGAGGAAGTGCTGTAAAAGAATACCATAAGAAAAACAAACATGGTTTTTCAACTACAACTAATCCTTATATCAGTAGATATTAAAGATTACTTAGTGGGTGATGTCACTGATCCAACATCTAATAGTTTTAAAAATGGCTATAAACCATAACTGCACTGTTTTGGTTGAATATAACCTATACAAACACTATCCAAGGTACTAAAACTAAACTAAACTTCGCATACAGTCGCATCACAATCCCCATGAGAGAGAAAAAATTAGAAGACTAACGCTATTACAGATTTATTAATACATGAAACAAAGCGTCACTTATGCGTTTAATAGGAATTGCGACTGATTACCACAAACTAAAAGGGGGCGGGCACAAACAGCAACCACAAGAGGGAAAAAAAAAAACATTCTATCACACCAAAATTGATGAGCAAAGTATGGATGGCGCATTAGCTGTCGACATCCCAAACAATCACTGAATGAAAGTCTTTCAACCACTATATTATACCGGAAAGAAATCAATTATAAAAATAAAAGAGACCACCTTTACCTAAAGCAATCTACATGCCACTCATTACTTAGCGCTTGTAAACATTCGTCGTCTTCTATGGCATTTAAACAGCCCGCACACACGTTTGAAGAATCTCCTGGAATTATAGAGAACAAGAAACGTAAATATATATCCACTGCCCAGTCAAATTATCACACACCAACATAATTTTATACAAATTTTTCAAACTATGAAAATAAATGTTACCTTCAGCAGAAGGTATAACATCCTCCATATCTTCATCTTTAATCAAAGATGATGATGATGAATGTTTAGTGCTTTTTGAATGCGTCTATTTAGGATTTCTGGCTCAAAATCTACGTCGATATGGAACTGAAATGGCGCATCAGTTCTCTCTGTTCAACCACAAGTTACAACGCATTGATTACAAATAGTTCCATTTTTTTTTTAAAAGGGCAGTCTTAACGACCACGGTGAGCAACTCAAAGTAGACGCCGTCTCTAGTTCTACTCGGTTTAGGGAAGGGAAAATGCCAGTGCGGTAAGTGAACACATCACACATCCCTCACTAGGGATTCAAACCCGGAACCATTTCGGATGAATGATAAGACGAAAGCGTCTCATACTACTCGGCCACCAGGACAGCCCGAATAGCTTCAAAACCAGAACGAGTAAATTCCACAACAGAGAAAGCTTTTGTTTCTACTTCCGAAGCAATACATATCACAAATATTTTTCATAGATGTTAATGAGGAACATGTCTTCGCAAATACATAATAATCAAGCGAATATTTTTTTTTGCGTAAAAATCGTTATATCCAACTGTTACGTTGAAGCTAATTCTTCAGAAAAACCTGAAAACTGGAATCTTTATGAGGCTGTAACTAGAGATGGAATGTCCCCGGGAAAAAACAGTGGGAAAAAACGGAAATTTTGGGAAGGAAATTTTGAGAAGAAGGGGAAGATTAGGCAATTTGAAATACTCTAACCGTAACTGTATATTTTATGACGATGCGCCAAATGTCCTTCGTCGCACGGATATATATATATATTTTTTATTGGAGGTTTAACGACCACAGTGAGCAACTCAATGGGCTATAAGCAGTCGCCCGTCCCTAATTTAGGGTCACTGGTCCCAGGGAAGGGAGAGAGCCAGTGCCGTAAGACAAACACACCATCCATGCCTCACCGGGATTCGAACCCGGACCCCTTTCGGACGAATGATCAGAGGCCATCGCTTAGACCACTGCGCCACCGGGACGGCCGTCGCATGGATAGATTTGTCCGATTGATCTGGCTTTCCCAAATTTATGTATGTTTAATTTTTTACTGTACTTACTGTTTCGAAAAAAAAAAATATATTAGTTTCTTACCATTTCATAACTTTGCTTTTCTGCTGACTATTACACAGCTAGGAAATTAGTTCTTGTTTAGTTTTGTGTCTTCTAAAACGATCTTTCTGTTTTAGCCAACACCAGATTTTTTCATCATTTTTTTTTTTTTTTTGTGTGTCTGAATCAAATAATTTGTCATTGTGCTTCACTCTTGTACAAAATTATTCTTAAGCAGCTGCTTATTTTTGTTTTATTGTAATGGTTTATCCAGCAGAAAAATCCGCAGTTGTTGCATTGCCTCCGCTATTGCGGCCACTAAATGGTGACGTGCATTGTTATGATGCAGCAAGGCTGATTATGACAGCATTCCTCTTATTTTTCTGCGAATTGCAGGTTTCAGTTTCTCTCTAAGCACAGCACAGTACGTTGCACTGGTCACTGTTTGTCCGTGTTCCTGAAAATGTGTCAGGATAAGACAATTCATGTCCCAGAAGAAGGTCGGCATGATTTTCTTGTCGGAGGGCTGTCGTTTGAATTTGTTCTTTACTGGAGAAGACGGGTGTTCTCACTGCATGCTTTCTCTTTTGCTTTCAGGTTCACAGTGATGAACCCATGTCTTGTCGCCGGTGACAATCCTCTCCGAAACGCTCGAATCTTTTTAATAACGTTTCATGAATTGCTAGGTCGCAACCTCCATCGTGCTGTTATTTGTGCAAATCAGTAAGCTATTTGAGTGCTCAACTTGCGCAAACTTTACGGTACCTCAAATTATCATATACTATGGCGTGTGCGGATCCATAGCTGATATCGAAATGTGCAGCAACAACGGGCAACGTAATCTGTCGGTTTTTTTATTAAGACATTCACCCTGTCGATTCGGGCTGGTGTGCACGATGTTGACGGCCAACCAAATCGAGCTTCATCGGTTGAACTTGTACTTCCCGCTTTAAACCTTTCCATCCATTCAAAATCTGTTCGTTAAGTCATGGTGTTTTCACTCCCTTTGCCCGAAAAAATCTCACTACGGCGCTTTCTTCAACACTGGTGCAATCCCGCAGCAGAGCATCCATATTTATTTGACCTTGGTCTCAACTGGACTAACGGCAGAGCGCTGCGCTGGGTGTGTTTGAACTACCCATTAAGCCATTGTGAACATGTTGTATTCCGTCAGCTTCTATCCGTTGCGGATACCATGCATGTAACTTCCAAATTTCAGTTACTTTTTGATTTACCTGCGTATACATTTCTCTAGTGGTTAGAAAATATTAATAAGAGGAAATCTTTATGTAAGAGAGGGAGATCTTTCAACTTCTTCGTATTTATTGTTTTGCGGTCAGTAGGAGGGTTTTACGATGCGTGTGAGGGAGAAAAATGGTTTGATGGCGTGAATCTGAGGGCTCTTTTTTCTGAGTGGTTAAGGGAGGAGGTTTGGCTGTTTACCACCGTAAGAAGAGGATATCTCAGAGCACCAGTGAAGGAGAACGCGTGGAAAAAATGGAGAAAAAATTAGAACCGAAGAAAGGGAGTTGAAGGATTCAAAATACGACATCAGTAACCCCGATGCTGTTACGATGATCCAAGGAAAGGACCAAAAGAGTAAACTAAAAAATAAATACCCTACTCAAAAGAATTAGGGGACCAAGAGATATTGTAAGGAAAGTCATGTGTGCGACTCACGTTGTTGAACGCAAAATATTATTTTTATGTAAGATACAGTAGAATATTCAATGATATAGGCAAGAAAAAGCACATTAGCGAATTTTTATGCAATATTATCATTTAATGCACATCATGCGATATGTTATACGTATAGAACAATACGCATATGTGCACAACAAGGAAAATGACTTTTTGAAGGTGGTAACTGACCTATTGCAGGGTCCGTGTTCCACTCGAACGGCTAAGACCACTGCACACCTGTGGGGCATGGACCTGATGAGATTTTGGGGGTATCTTCGCCAATCCTTAACCAGGGCAGTCTCCAATCTACAAAGAGTCAACGGAAGTACCGCCGGCCGAGCTGCAATACGTCTTCCAAGTGCGTCCTAGGCATGTTCAATTGGATTTATCAGTTGAGCATACTAGCAACCCCATACGCTGGATTCCCTCCTCTTTAAGTATGCTGTTCACTAGCCGAGCTGTATGAGGTCGAGCGTTATCGTCCACGAAAAGGAACGAATCATCGACGGCTGCAGCATACGAAATGACATCAGGTCTGAAAATCTCGTCTCTCTATCGCTGAGCCGTCAAACTACCGTTTCGGATGACATACAGGTCCGTACGTCCACCAATACTTAGGCTTTCCCAGATAATCAATCCATGTCTGCCGCAATGTGATGTTTTTTGCATAAAAGCTAGATTATTTCGCGTGCAAGTTTCTCTCCAGATAAGAACTCATCGATTGTCGAACTCCAGACTGAATCTCGACTCTTCAGAAAAGGGGACTTGACTCCACTCGTCGTGACTCCAACTACGAAGTTCCGCAGCTCAGTTTCTACGAACCGTATGGCATCGTCCGGTTAAAGGGACTCACACCATTAGCCTACGTGCATAAAGGACACCTTGGTGAAGGTGATTGTTAATAGTTTGAGTTGACAACCTGTGTCCTGTTGACACGAAGAGCTTTCGCTGGAGTTGAGTATCATTTTCCCGTCTGTTTAGACGGCCTGTTGACAACCTGTGCCGTTGACAGAAGGAGCTCTCGCTGGTGCTGAGTAGCATTTTGCCGTCTGTTTTGACGGACTGTTGACAAAAGATAACGGCCATTCCTGGTTTTAGTTTCACGTGGACGGCCTTGACCTTGGTTTCTTCGAACACTTCCCGTATTTTGGAATTGTGTCCACAGTCGGAAAATAGTGTTTCCTGACACTTCAATGCAAGGGTGCTAAAAGGGCATTTGCCTCCCGCGTGCAAGGCCCGGTGTTTCTTTCAGAACTTTTTGACCGGGGAGGGGGCAAATGGAACCTTAGAGGGAGCAAGTTTTCCATTTGCCATATACACGGTCGTGTCAAAATAATATGACCACCCCTGGAATCACACTGTACCCGACCAGGCGCGTCACAGAGTGCACGTGACAAGGTCGGCCACACGGAGATATAAGCGGCCAGCCAGAAGAGCCGTAGTGTGTTACGTGAGCACAATGGGCAGAGGTAGTGATTTGACGGACGTTCAAAAAGGAATTATCATCGGCTACCGCGCCAATGGTGGAAGCATCTCAGAAACAGCAGACTTTGTGTGCTGTTCGCTAGGTGCTGTACTAAGGGGGTACCAAGAATGAACTGCTGGCACACCGAGTACCTCCCGACGTCATAACTGTGAAGCCCCAAAGGAGAACGTCGCCTCCGTCGACTGGTAAAGAACAATCGACAAGCAATAGTGCAGCAATTTGTGAAAACACAAATTTGTCCTTGACGGAGATCGAAAACGCGCCCCCTCACTCCGGAGTACGTTGCTCTCTCAACTAAGCGACACGGACGGAATATATCGCTGCAGATTTGTCGTCTTGGCACATGCTTTAACCTCTGTTGTACGTCACATCATCTCTTTCTTAATCTTTTTTTTTAAAGCGAAGAACGAATTTTTATTAATTCTAGCCGATGTGTAGAACAAACCACACATTTTTCGAAGAACCCAACTGCCAGTACACCAATTTTTACGTTCGTACGCCAATGTGAAAACACAAGTTTGTCCGTGACAGGATCATATCCCCACCCTCTCGTTCCTGAGTAAGTTGCTCTCCCAACTAAGCTACACGGACGGAATGTATCGCTGCAGATTTGTCGTCTTCACATGTGATTCAGCCTCTGTAGTACATCACAAATTGACCACGCAAATGAACGCTAGGGCACACAGGTACGGATCCCCGATAATAGTAGAGCAAACCCTGTTACGCATGGTCTCCGGAGTCGCCGCTGCGTCAAGGCGCCCATGTTAAATCAGGTCCATCGGCAATGACGCCTGCAGTTCGCATGGGACTACCGTCATTGGACAATGGAAGAGTGGAAAAAGGTTGCCCTCTCCGACGAATCGAGGTTTCTACTCCACAGAAGTGACGGGCGGTGGTGGATACGGCGTCAGACACACGAGAACCAACATCCGGACACGTTTGTCGGTCAAGTTCAGGCCAGCGGTGGCAGTATGCATGTCTGGGGGACATTTTCCTGGTATGATCTGGAACCGCTGATACCACTTGATGGGTCCCTGAACGCCAATGGCTACTGTTGGATCTTACCTTTACAGGCTGATGTGGCCGCGGCACCAGGTGAAGTATCGCGTGCAGTGAAGCACCCGATATCTCCACCGAAAAAAAAAATAAAAATAAAAATAAAAGTACGAAAAAACTAAAGAAAATTTTGTCAAAAATTTTGCCCCTCCTCCTCGGCTGCTCGAGGCTAGCAAGGAGTTTTCCTACTTGCGTTGGCAACCGAAAATAATGCAACAACACATTAATTATTTGATTCCAATAATTAATAATGACCTCCCATAATTACTTATAACAAATTAATTATTAACCTCCCGTAAAACCCGTACCGCGATTGGGCGTGGATGCCTGGATTTAACTCCAGCACGTCCCAATCTACCGAAAAAGTCACAGCAACGCACACACACACTCGAAAAGATGCCCAACGCTCATTTCACGTACGCTTGACATTTAATATTCAACATCATATTATATACACTGCCACCTTTATCCATGGCGTGGCACGAAAATCTGCTGAGATGAATTTATGGTGGGCTGCCCTATCGGCAGCATAATTATGCACAATGATTTCAACACTCTATCACTGATTAAACGATAACACTGATTTAACTAACTCTGATTTAACAATTAACACTGATTAAACGATAACACTGATTTAACTAACTCTGATTTAACAATTAACACTGATTAAACGATAACACTGATTTAACTAACTCTGGTTTAACAATTAACACTGATTCAAACACTGTTCACTGATGAAATTCTAGCATGCACAATAAAAAGTACAGCGAAGAAAACATATGTGAGAGATTACCCAAAACATTTAAATGCACACTTTAGAAAACGATAATTTAGTACGAGCGTGGGTACCAGCAATTAAAATGATACAGTAATTAACGTGACTGCCGCAGTTTAATTATAAGCTATATATATCTCTATACCGTTACACACACCTGCGTAGGCTTGATGCCAAATTAGCAGGGAAGAGCTCTTAAGACTTATGGCTATAACACAAATAAAATGTGTTGGAGGCCTTCGCTTTCGTACTTCCTTTTACAGGGGACAGAGTTCTATACGCTGTTCACTGTCCGACGGCACTTGTAGGTCGTCAGCAAATGTTCATATAAAATCCACATACCTTAGCAGTCTTTTTATGAAGTCCTTAGCGCCGAGAAGTGGCAAGAAATATCCTGCTTTCCGTTAGTTTGGCGACAGCCTAGGCATTTGTGCCCTAATGTCGATTTGATTGCGGTCGAGAAGTCCAAAGGACTGGGATGTCTTCCTCATTTTAAGAGGGGATCATTCATAGCCCTTCTTACTTGCTTCTCTGCTTCTTTTTCCGAGGCTCTCCCAGCGATCAGCTCTCAGGCCTTGGTTCCACGCACCTCGCTGAGGCTTTTCTATTGCGTGTTTTCGCATTCGCCTGTGTCCTGAGAATGCCCCGCCGCTTGTTTTTCTCTTCTCCTCGGTTCTCTCCTCTTTGTCCTGTCACAAACAAGGGCTCCTCTTTGCCACTTGAAGAGGGATTTATCACCTTGTTTTCAACTGTGGGTGGTAGTCGGTTCTCCGCTTATCCCGTTCAGTTCGGAGAAAAATGCAACCACCAGAATGTCTCTTGGCTTCAAGAGGGGGAATTTTGGGGGTGAGTTTTGCAGACTTTCGTTAGAGTTGAAAATGCACAAAACTGTTGCTATGAGTCCGAAATAGAGATGGTCTGTCGCCATGTAGCCTTTCACAATTCTCGTTTGCCAGAAGGCTACGAATTATGCACTTTTCAAATAATGAACAAATTTTAACAATGGCAGTGATGAACAAATTAGAGGATCAATTACCGTAATTAATTATAACTATGAGTGCCGCCTTGCAGTTACATCGAAACAAAAATTTATCGCATAAATGAAATATAAAAATTTCCCACAAGTTAGGCTGCACCCTATAACAATCCTTCCGCCTTGCAAAGGAAAAAAATATGAATGTATTTTTTTTTCCTGAAAAATGGAAAATTTTGAATATGGATATCTCCCTCTTTCCTATATTCCATGACATGTCTAATTCCGGATTTTAGACATATCAAGGGTAATGGGAAAGTCTCGATAACATCTCTGATCCATTCATCATTGCCCATAACAAGAAAAGAATATAAACATAAGTTACACAGGTGAGAGCCAATGTGCGTCCGATCAAAACCCTTTTGGACTCAACGTGCCTTTCCTCTTATCTAGGTCTGCACTTCTGCGCTGTCCTGAGTTTGGCTCGCGAAATCTTCTTCCTCCTCACAACTGTATATTTCTGTGCTGTCACTATCCTCCTCGTCTGCAACCATTTCTTCCCTGGATTTTTCCTCTTCAGCCTGATGTCCAAAGCTGAGAGGTTTCCCCACTCTCCCGTGCTCATCTCGGGGTCTCAACGACGCGCTCGTTATGATGGGGGACTTTTTCTTTGCTCCCCTCTGCCTCTCCTCCGTGAGCTGCTGCTTCCTTCACCATGGGAGCAGGTTGGGCCACTGTCCCGGTCTCTTCCAACCCCTGACGTGTTTCCGATTCATGCGGCTGAAAACAGCGCATATCCCTTGCGATCACCGGCCAAGCGGGCGTCACCCAGTTATCATCCTGCTCTGAGAAATCTTCTTCAGGATGCCTTTCGTCTGCAGTTGGCATACCTGCGCTCGACGAAATTTCCTCATTCCGCTTTTCATCTTGGAATTACCCTGTGTCAAACACCCTTCTTTGTGGTGGTTTGAAAATCCTGTCTACGTGTGTGAGTCGAGTTCGTCTCATACATTTACTGGGGCGATTTTAAAGTTCACTGGGGATGTTTTCTCAATTACTCTGAAGGGTCCTATAGAAGGTTTTGCCAACTTTCGCGACCTTGTTTTGGATGCTGATGGGTCGTGCTGGTACACTAGGTCCCCAATCTTTATGTGTTTGTCTACAGCCGACTTCGCTCGTTATTCCATGGAAGTTTGTGCTGCCTCTTCCAGATTGTTCTTGACAATTTTATACGCTTCTTGCATCCTCGTGACTAAGCTCTCGGCGTAGCTCTGGGATTCAGCGTAGCTAAAAGAGATTTCCTCACTCAACAACTGTCCTGGCATGTTCAGATCTCTTCCGAACATGAGAAAGTTGGGTGTTTCTTTAGTAGCACTGTGTGTCGCGCTTCTGTAGGACATGGCCACAAATTCTGTTTATTTGTCCCAATCCTTTCCATTAGGGGAACAATAAATTGCTAGAGAGTGCATTATTGTCCGAATTTGTCTCTCGGCTTGTCCGTCTGTCTGTGCATGGGGGAGATGTATTCAGCTTTTTGATGCCAAACTTACGGTACAACTCGGTCATTAAATCGGACAAAAAATTTGTTCCTCTGTCCGTGAGTAACAGATGTGGGACACCGTGACGCGCTATCACGTTAGAAGCAAATTTTTCGGCAATTTCTGCAGATCGCATAGTCTTTAATGGAATCAGCTCGATGTACTTAGTGAATGAGTCGGTGACAACCAATAAATATTTATTTCCATCCTCTGTCAGTGGAAGAGGTCCAGCGATATCCATCGAAATTTTGGACCATGGGACAGATACAATTTCCGGGGTAATTAGACCCGCTTTCTGCTTCTTTTTGAAACCACGACGTTTCAGACATTATCCGCAACTCACCGTGTATAGTTCTTGATGTCTGAGAACATGTTAATCCAAAAGTATTTCTGTTTAATTCTCCTAAGGGTCTTTTCAAAACCGAAGTGACTGGCGCATAGTCCGTCGTGTTCTGATTTCATCACTTCTGGTTTTAACTTATCAGGTATCACTAACTGTTCTGCGATCAATTTCCGTGGGCTGTTTTTTGCTGGTAAGGCAAAATGAAATAAAAGGTCGTCTCTCATAAAATAGGTGTCAGTAATTTTGTCGACTGCTAAATAATCACGCCCTTCAAGAAAATCAATTACTTCAACTAATTTAGGATCTGTTCTTTGTGCTGATTTCAGGGTTTTGTTATTTAGTGGTACAACTGCGACTGTATCATTGGCTTCCACTGCTGCAATGTGCCTAGATAGCACGTCGGCGTTGTGTTTTTCTTTCCTGGTCGATATTGCACATCGAAGTTATACTCCGACAGACTAAGATTCCATCTGACCAGTCTAGAATTAGGAGTCTTCAAATTCATAAGCCACTTTAGAGGTCTCTGGTCGGTGATAACCGTAAACTGCTGACCTACCAAATATTCGCGCCAATGGGTGACGGATGATACTATTGCCAGTGCTTCCTGTTCTGTCGTGCTGTAATTTTTCTCAGCTGGATTAAGTTTCCTGCTAAAGTAAGCGATGGGATGTCTGTGTCCTTCGTCATCCTCCTGCTCGAGAATACCGGCAATCGCTACTTTGGAGGCGTCTGTGGTGACGAAAAATTTCTTGCTGAAATCAGGAAATATTAATAGTGGCTCACTCACTAGTGCATATTTCAGCTCTTGAAAAGATTTCTCGCAGTGTTCGTCCCAAATGAATTTCCCGTTTCTCCTAGTAAGGTTTGTTAACGGTAAGGCAATGGACGAAAAATCTTTGATGTGGCGCCTATAATATCCTGCCATTCCCAGGAATGCTCGAAAATGTTTCACTTTCCGTGGAGTAGGGAATTCCCGAACAGCTTCCACGTTTTGTGGGTTAGGTCTAATGCCCTGACGATCTAAAAGGTGCCCTAGGTATGTCACTTCTTCCGCCAAAAATTCACACTTACTGGGCTTAATTTTTAGATGGTGCTTCCTTAATCGCTGGAAAATTAATTCCAATTTCTCACGGTGTTCAGATAATGTCCTGGAGGCACACAAGATGTCATCCACATATACCAAAATGCCATCATCTCTTTTGTCCATAAATAGAGAATCAAGTGCTCTTTCAAATGTTGCCGGACTGTTGCAAAGTCCAAAAGGCAAGCGATTCCACTGGAACTGTCCAAATTCGCATGAGAAAGCAGTTTTATGCCTATCCTGTTCTCTAACTTTAATTTGGTGATAACCAGCCAACAGGTCAATTTTTGAAAAATACTTGCATCCGTGCAGTAAGATAGAGTTTGCTGGATTCGGGGAACAGGATAGCTATCCTTTCGGGTAATTTCATTTAATTTTCGTAAATCAATACAGAAACGATAAGAGTTTTCGCGCCTCACGAGAACAATAGGAAAGCTGTAGGGACTATCTGATTTTGATATGATTCCGGCGTCAAGTAATTCGTTTACCTGAGCTTTTACTTCGGGTCTTAGGGCATGTGGCACCGTATACTGACGCAACTTAATAGGTTTAACATCCGTGAGATGAATTTCATGCTCTGTAAGATCCGTACCTTCTAAGTCTGAAGAACTCCGTGCAAAAACATCAGAATATTTCTGTAATGAATGTAGCATCTTCTCTCGTTCGCTAAATTCCAGGTGGTCTAATTTAAAACCTTCCACTGAGATTGGTTGAGATTTTCTAGATGTTCCTTGCGGACAACGCTTAACTTCCACTGGTTCTGCCTGAAAGAGTTTCGTATGTTTATTTAGCCAAATTGGTAAATCACTGTGGTTAGCCGCTCTTACATCATACAGTCCGCTTGCCGAAACACTATTAACTGAACGTGCTAAAAGTAACCTATTTCTGCGTGCTCGCGGTAATGGCTCGAACATAATACTTCCTTCTGTTTTCCCCACAGAGGGTTTACTAAGCGCCACTTGGAGAAAAGTTTCGCTGTTGGGGGAATGCAAGTTTTACGAGTCAGTGCTGCTATCCTGTGGTGTCTGCTGTAAATATCATTACCTCTCCGCTCCTCTGAGGTGGGTGGCTGAGATGGGGGTCAGGGAAGTGAAGCTGGTTCGTATCTGCTTCGAACGTAAGACGGTGGTTTCGTAAAGCATTTATTCCCAACAAAGCTGAGTAATTTTGACTCAGGGAATTTTTTGTCACAAATGCCTTAACCCATATGTCTCTTGCCTTAATTCGCAGATTTATCTCGTAGCAACCCAGCGTTGGAATAACTTCACCTGTGATGCTTTTGATTTTTACATTTGAATCAAGAGATTTTAACTTTCTGCGAAATTTTAATCTACGATAAGCATCGTTAGCTAATAAAGTGACTGATGACCCTGTGTCAAATAGCACTTTAATTTTATCCCCATCCAGATCCGCATTAATGATTGGTAAATCATTCCCATTTTTCATAGACACGTACCGCCCTTTAGAGGGTTTTAAATATTTCTGAGCCGCACTACCTCTCACAGTTCGACCCCGATTCAGTTTAACTGTTTGTTCTTACGCTCGGGTCCTTGACCACTAAACATTCCTGTTAATTGATAATGAGCATCTCTGTTGTTGTTATTACTAAACCTCTGTTTCGCTGTTGTTTCTGCCCTATCCCTATTTCGACCGTTATTCGGGCATAGCCTGATCACATGACCTTCCTGTCTGCATCCGTAGCACACAATCCTGTTGCTCCTGTACTGCGCTTGCTGGTTCTCAGCGCGCGAGCGATTTCGAGTACCTGATCCTCTTCGTTCATTATTATTTGCCCCATACTGTCAAACGAGTCCGAGTCCAGATGACTGAAACCTGGGTAACTGCAAACTTTCTTCCTCTCTGGAGTTTCCTTCTCGTCTCCGATTTTCGCTTTCCTGAACATTTACGGCTAACTGACCCACTGATCTTTTCGTAGCTTCCATTCGTGCCATGATCTCTTCCAAAGTACGCGCTAATAAATCAGATCCTGGATTTGTTTCCGATCTCTCTACTGCATTTACTGATGCTTTCTTACTCATGAGCGCCAAATTATCTTCTTCCTGAATTGCTGTAAGAATAGCAGCGTCAAGAGTTTCTATCCACTTCGTTAAAACCCAGCGCCTGATGTTTTCGGATAAACCTGACACGAACTGACACATTGCTGTGTGATCCCTATATGCTGCCTGATGTCTTCTGACATATCAGTTGTATGACCAAAATATTTTGCCGCTGCACTTTTGAGTCGCGTTGCATACTGTCTTACATCTTGTCCCGGCATTTGAACACAACTCATGAATTGTTTCATACGGGTAACAAGAGGTTCTTCCGCTTGGAAACGATCGATCACTAGACGTTTAAAATTTTCATAATTTCCTTCTAATCTCAGCTCATCACTATCTGACAAAAATTCTGCAGCCCTTTCCCTGAATTTCGACTTTACTACTGCTAATTTTGTTTGTTCGCTCCATCTCCCTACTGTAGCTACATTTTCTACATCTTGAAAAAAATGTTTGGCACGATATAGAGGATCTGTTCCTGTAAAATATCTGAGCATATTAATGCATCCTGCTATCTGTTCACCGCCGTACATTAACATACCTGGAGCTGTCATTCTAGTCTCTGACACTCCTGCAGTACTTGTTACTGAATTACTAGTTACCAGATCGGTTGATTCTCCTGTGTGAATGCTATGTTCCTCCCCATCATGATGACCAGAATCATCTGAGTCAGTAGGTTTGGTGTTCGGCTTCTCTCCTTTATTTGCCATTTTTAAATACACTTAACCTAAGGCAGTCTTTAACACAAAAATGCTTAAGGCTTACAATACTTATGATATGCTAAAATATGCTCGTACTGAAATCAATTTGATATGGCAGTCAATTTGCAATATTCCGAACGTTTGTGTGTGTTGCCCTGCTTTTGGAGGTACAAACAAGTAAGAATCCTGGTAATCGGAACCAATTGTTGGAACTTACCTTTACAGGCTGATGTGGCCGCGGCACCAGGTGAAGTATCGCGTGCAGTGAAGCACCCAATATCTCCACCGAAAAAATAAAAAAAATAAAAATAAAAGTAAAAAAAAAATAAAGAAAATTTTGTCAAAAATTTTGCCCCTCCTCCTCTGCTGCTCGAGGCTAGCAAGAAGTTTTCCTACTTGCGTTGGCAACCGAAAATTATGCAACAACACATTAATTATTTGATTCCAATAATTAATAATGACCTCCCATAATTACTTATAACAAATTAATTATTAACCTCCAGTAAAACCCGTACCGCGATTGGGCGTGGATGCCTGGATTTAACTCCAGCACGTCCCAATCTACCGAAAAGTCACAGCAACGCACACACACACTCGAAAAGATGCCCAACGCTCATTTCACGTACGCTTGACATTTAATATTCAACATCATATTATATACACTGCTACCTTTATCCATGGAGTGGCACGAAAATCTGCTGAGATGAATGTATGGTGGGCTGCCCTATCGGCAGCATAATTATGCACAATGATTTCAACACTCCATCACTGATTAAACGATAACACTGATGTAACTAACTCTGATTTAACAATTAACACTGATTAAACGATAGCACTGATTTAACTAACTCTGGTTTAACAATTAACACTGATTCAAACACTGTTCACTGATGAAATTCTAGCATGCACAATAAAACGTACAGCGAAGGAAACATATGTGAGAGATTACCCAAAACATTTAAATGCACACTTTAGAAAACGATAATTTAGTACGAGCGTGGGTACCAGCAATTAAAATGATACAGTAATTATCATGACTGCCGCAGTTTAATTATAAGCTATATATATCTCTATACCGTTACACACACCTGCATAGGCTTGATGCCAAATTAGCAGGGAAGAGCTCTTAAGACTTATGGCCATAACACAAATAAAATGTGTTGGAGGCCTTCGCTTTCGTACTTCCTTTTACAGGGGGCAGAGTTCTATACGCTGTTCACTGTCCGACGGACTTGTAGGTCGTCAGCAAATGTTCATATAAAATCCACATACCTTAGCAGTCTTTTTATGAAGTCCTTAGCGCCGAGAAGTGGCAAGAAATATCCTGCTTTCCGTTAGTTTGGCGACAGCCTAGGCATTTGTGCCCTAATGTCGATTTGATTGCGGTCGAGAAGTCCAAAGGACTGGGATGTCTTCCTCATTTTAAGAGGGGATCCTTCATAGCCCTTCTTACTTGCTTCTCTGCTTCTTTTTCCGAGGCTCTCCCAGCGATCAGCTCTCAGGCCTTGGTTCCACGCACCTCGCTGAGGCTTTTCTATTGCGTGTTTTCGCATTCGCCTGTGTCCTGAGAATGCCCCGCCGCTTGTTTTTCTCTTCTCCTCGGTTCTCTCCTCTTTGTCCTGTCACAAACAAGGGCTCCTCTTTGCCACTTGAAGAGGGATTTATCACCTTGTTTTCAACTGTGGGTGGTAGTCGGTTCTCCGCTTATCCCGTTCAGTTCGGAGAAAAATGCAACCACCAGAATGTCTCTTGGCTTCAAGAGGGGGAATTTTGGGGGTGAGTTTTGCAGACTTTCGTTAGAGTTGAAAATGCACAAAACTGTTGCTATGAGTCCGAAATAGAGATGGTCTGTCGCCATGTAGCCTTTCACAATTCTCGTTTGCCAGAATTCTACGAATTATGCACTTTTCAAATAATGAACAAATTTTAACAATGGCAGTGATGAACAAATTTTAACAATGGCAGTGATGAACAAATTTTAACAATGGCAGTGATGAACAAATTAGAGTATCAATTACCGTAATTAATTATAACTATGAGTGCCGCCTTGCAGTTACATCGAAACAAAAATTTATCGCATAAATGAATTATAAAAATTTTCCACAAGTTAGGCTGCACCCTAAGTAGTAGGAAATGCTATGTTTGGGCTAGGATCACTTAACATTGTGCTCCTCACGGTTGCTCCTCACGGGGCCGCAGCAGAGAGGGAGGGGTGAAGCTCCTCTCGAGTGAGCCTACCGGAAATGTCTTATCTGTAGAGATAAGATCTTTGACAAACATTTTTGGGAAATCTTTTCGTGTTTTAATATCTTTTTTTAACAAACTTAGGAAAATTTTTCGTGCTTTGAATTCTGATTTATTAGGATTTTTATATATTTTTGGAACTTGAGTGAGGTGTTAGGAAATTTTTATAGGCGTTGCATTATTGCTCAAGTATTATTTTTATTGTTTACAACAAATATTTACTCCATGTCCCTTACTCAAGAAATGTTTTATGTAAAACAAATGAATTATTCCCTCTTGAAAAAACCCTCATAAAGCGTTTGCATGGTGATCATGATTAATATTTTGTAATTTCATTTCCGAAGAAAGAAAGAATTCTTTTAAAACATCGTCAGTGACACATGCCATTTTTTTCTTGATGGGAAAGATAAAATCTTGAGACGTTATCTTTGTTTCCTGTTATCAATAGTGCAATCTCCCCACCAAGTGGACTTCAATGTCTTGTGTGACTAATCAAGTTCCTGTGTCCAATTTCTTATCTTTTCACCCCGATTTGTTAGAGAAGGTTATCTGATTTCAGTACCGCAAGAAGTTGATAACACAACTTTTGGAAGGAAATGCTTTGTTTCGTAAACAAACAAACCCTTTCTCCAGAACAAAGTTCTCTGAACCGCTTAACAGATAAGATGACTTGTTTTTTCACCCCATGCGTTTTAACAACAAAAGATAGTTTTCAAAGTATTTCCTTCACTCTGATATTGATTCTGAGTCTTTCGCCCCTGCAATAATATTTTCTCGCAATTTTTTCATATGTTTAAGAACTCTACAGATCTTTCCCAGTTAAAATTCTGCTGAAACAATATTTTCTTACTTTATTTCGCATATCCTTATAGCTTCCCAATTTTCGCTATTTTTCTTCTATCTTTGAAATTTCGTTAAACTTCTCAGTAGGTCAGGATTCTTTTTCTTTTTTTGTTTACTTGACCAAACTTATGAATCCTTTTATTCAGACTTTCAGACTTCTTTTTTTTTTTTTTCATTTCATTTCAACAAACGATTATTTTAGATGTAAAAAATCATCAGATTTTTGTTTTCTTATATAGCATATTTTCCAACTTGCTTAAATATATTCCTCAAAGCTTGCATGTATGTCAAATATGCATTTTTTTCTATTCTTTCCTAGTTTGCTATACGTTTCGTGAACTGTCCCGACAGGAAAGCATTCATTTGTCAAGGCATACAATCTAAAACCTTTTTTCTTACAATAAAATTTGTATTCTTTGGGCTGTGCATTTTTCTGTCTCGTCCGAAAAAACATTCATTCTAGAGGCAAAGCGAGTAATTCCGTTCTTCCCCTAAACATTCTTTTTGAACGTTTTACTAACTCACCAGAAAAGCAGTTATTCCCCACCCCCATAGCGAAAATAAAGAAATGCTTACTGCTTTTCCCTACATATCGACTCAATCTATTTCTTTTCGAAATGCTGGTTATGACATTTCAACTAAAATTTCATACTTTCACCAAAATTCATATTTTTAAAGGAGCTATTTCCTTTTTTACTTTATTTCATGTGTAACTAAATTTTTTATTGTTTCCTCGCCTCAACAAACTCAGTAAGAACTCCCCTAATCTCATTCAATTTCCTCATTTAGTTCGTTTTAAATTGAGATGTTTCAAAACTTTTCGTATATTTCATTCACTATATGTACAGTTCTTCCGTGTCTGTCCCTTCATTTTTAACTTCTGTGCCTGCTGCATTTTTTCTTTAGACGTTTAGTTTCCTTAACCTTTTCTTTCGTTTTAATTAGGTTTTCATTATCATATTTTTTATTCATTGTCTCAGCAGAAAAAGCTTTCATTCTGGAGACATAGCGACTAAGTCCTATACTTCCTCTAAACTTTTTCTTTTTTGTTCGTTTTACTAATTCGTCAGAAAAGCAGTTGTTTCCAAACTCCCATAGAGAAAATATCGTATTCCACTATTTTACTTATTATATTTTTCCTTCTGCTCAGTGTTGTATGATTCTTCAAACTTTGGTTTATTTTTATGAAACTTCTTTTTTCTAATTTTTTTTTCTGATTCAACCTATCAATCTTTTCCTATCGATTTAATTGCTCTTATTTTTCCATTCGACTTTACTTTTGAACAGAAATGCCGCTCCATAAACTTTCTTTAAATCCCTATATATCCAAGAATTTTGTTAAATGTCCAAGTTCGACTCCCCCAGAAATTTTTTCTGAAAATAATAGTTTCTCTTTTTTAAAAAAAAAAATTCCAGAATAAGAATCCCTTCACTGAAACAAGAAATTCCTATTCAAAGCATTCCATCCCTCTTTTTACTTCAAATACTCTATTTGTAAATCTAAGGAACTGTTGTTTTTTAATATTCATGTATTTTCCCCTCTAACTTTAGAAGATATATTTTTTTTTCAAAATGTATGTAGATATTACGATAGTAAAACCTCTTACAACTGCTTGATGTTCAATTCGCTTCAGACTGTCTTAAGGAAATTCGTACATTTTCTCATAACACATCGACATGTTATTTTTCTTCCCATTCACTTCAAAGACTGGGGATCAACTTAATGGAGTCCTTTGAGAAAGGGGAAATATATGTATATATTAGTTCATGTTCAGTTAAGGGAAATGCATGCATATATTTCAATATGAAAAAAAAAGAAGCCCTATAAGTGAAATCTCAACCTAAAGACGGATAGATTGCTCACGCTCTCTCTACTCTATGACATTTCTTTACTGAATGAACCATGGCCTTTTTTTTTTTTCATGAACGGCTTTAAAATCTTCGTTCTCCCTTTACTATTGTCAGATTCCATGTCCCTCCAGTTCTTTACTGAGAAACAGAAGCATTTATTCAATTTTAATTTATTAAGAGAGTAGAACTCTTTTAGGCTATCGAAGTACTTTCAGGTCTTTCATTACGAAAATTTTCATTGTCATGAAAGCAGGCATAATCGAGATGATTTACTATCGTTTCAATAAAAGTGTTTACGTATTCATTGCTCTGATGCCAGATTTCATTTTCTTATACTTCGAACAGAAATGAGTTTGAATCATTCGTCGAGAAAACATTTCTTTCATATGTATATATTTTTTTTTGCCTCCGAATCAAACGAACTCAAAAAAGAAGAGACGCACTTTAATGTTTTTTCCTCTTATGAGTGGAATACGAGAATATGATACCAAATTTAAAGTGCATGGCGTCAAAAACGATTTTGTTGATTTTACTAAGAGGACCGTTTTCGGATTTCTCATGACAGAAAATTCAGTGAATTTCCCATTGAATAACATGGGAAACTGCGAAATTTAAGAAACACGTTTTCGTTCAAGTAAAATATTTTAAAAGGTCTATTTTCGATTCAGTGGAAAACAGGCAGGGTGAGTTTCTGAACAGTTCACTTTTTCCTACGATCAAAACAAATCACTTCGTTTTTCTTAAGGTGCGTTTCTGAAAGAAGTAAAAATAGATCAGGGAGAAAATTGGAAAGAATTTTTTATGAAACCCAGAGTGTTTATTTTCTTATAGCTAGAGGGGTCATCAGTGAGAGCACTTATTCCCTTCAAACTAAGAGAATGAAGTGTAGCCAGTTTGAAAAATAAAATTTCAAACTCCCCAAAGTTTAGCCTTTTGTCTGGTTTCGACTCAATACTGTAAAGCATTGCTCTCAGACCAGTTGAATTCCTGGCCCTTAATGAAATACATTAAGCCTTTCCCTTAAAAATAACAAATCACTTCTTCAATACCAGATCCCCAATAAATTTCTTTAAGATTTATGCATTCACACTTTTACTTTTAAAACTTGAAATTCATTATCATTTAACTCCTTACAAAAATGAAAAAACATTCACACTTTTACTTTTAAAATTTGAAATTCATTATTATTTAACTCCTTACAAAAATGAAAAAACATTCACACTTTTACTTTTAAAATTTGAAATTCATTATTATTTAACTCCTTACAAAAATGAAAAAAAACATTCACATTTTTACTTTTAAAACTTGAAATTCATTATTATTTAACTCCTTACAAAATTGAAAAAGAAAACAAAAAAAAAACATTCACACTTTTACTTTTAAAAACTTGAAATTCATTATTATTTAACTCTTTACAAAAATGAAACACATTCACACTCTTACTTTTAAAATTATAGAAAAATAGATGCATTCTCACACTATAAATTTTTCCCTACCTCCCTCCCCATTCCCTTAAACCAACAATTTAAGGTAGTTCTAAAAAGAACTTTTTTTCTCTGCTACCTCCTCAATACATGTTTTTCACAGAACGCAACAAGTCCTTTCCATATATTCCTTCCAAGAAGGCTTTGGATGGGATATTCTCCCCAACGGTTTCAGCGAAAGATTCCGCTAAAGTCTTGGGGTCTAGCATTGCTACGGCATCCTTGAAGTGTTCTTTAAACTTAGATTGGGGGTAGCATCAGTACATCTGTGACCCATGATGTTTTCAAGCATGCGATCCGGATTAAGGTGACACTGAATACAATAGAATAATTTTTCAGCATGCCCTGAACGAGATCCAACACCACTTCAATAAGCATGAAGTAATACTCTTCGTTCGTCAGTGGAGAGGAAGGAACGGGGTTGGAATCCTCTGATGAAGCAAAACGGTCTTTGTAAAAGCTGGAGCAAATAGTAGAATAGTAATGCTGGTCCATATCTTCTCACATTGATCAGCGAGAGCTTCAAATTGTTCACCATTCAGTTTAATGGAATTAGGGTTCAGTCGACGAAATCCATTGATTCACTGTGATGAACGGCTTCGTAGTTCTTCCAAGCGCTGGTTATGTTCTTCGGATGATTCAGCTGCGATTCGTTGTCTATTTATTCGCCGCATTGGCTCGAGGTTTTCTTCCGATATAGATTCATGGAGGGTTATAATAACGTCGGACATTATTTCCATGCTCCTCGCCTTAGCTGTTCAGAATGGTCGTTTTGTAGGCTGATCTTCTTTCAATGGAAGTGATCGGAAACCATCGGCTCTTGAATGTGCAAGCTGTTCCATATTTACTTCTTCCGCTTGTTCTTGTTCCAACACTGCCGTATTCTACTTATTCTTCTTATTGAAGTTGAAACGTCCACGTTTCGTAGGGGTCGACCAGCCATATTTTTTATATTGTTTTACCATCCACGTGACACTCTGTTAATAGTAATTAATAAAAATGAACTAATCATATTTTAGCACATCGGATACGCTCGTCATCAAGTGACTATTCAAAAACGTAACAAAAAAAATGCTGTATTAACAGTTTACCTTTTGAAGGAAAAAATATCAGCGTTCCGCTGCTTATACTGTACTACGCATCAACTCCGAGCAGCTGGCACAACTCACTTTTTGTTCTAGAAGAAAATAGAGGTAAAGTGTAACACGCACACAACGCGTGACTTAATAAGGCAGATGGTCGCGAGAGTGTGACGTCATAAAACGCGTGACGTAATGAGGCAGATGGCGTGACCACGCGCTAACATCTCAATCGCGAGAGTGTGACGTCATAAGATTTCTAAGCATGGGAAACATTAATAGGACGACGCCATGACACTAAAAACGTGGCAACTCGAGGTGGTTATTTAATCCACTAAACGAATTTTCCCAAAGTCGAGATCAAGCTAAATCGATTTCTAGTACCAGAAAACGGTAGGTTAACGACTTTCATCAAAATCCTTAGAGCCGTTTTCAAAATAAAATTTACATAGGTACAAGAATTGCTCCTTTAAGGTGGACGTCAAGTAATTTTTCTTCCTGTACTTCCAATGGAAAAACTTCTGTACACATTTTCTTCACAATTAATGCGTTTCCAAGGATGAATATTTGAACATCGATTAAAATAGCTTCATTTTATAACATGGAATACTTAACATTTTCTAAAACATAACCATAATTATGCAATACAACATTTGTTTGTCTACTGACGTCATCAAAGTACAGGTCGCGCCATCTTTTTTCTGGTTTCAACACCACCAAAGGAAAAATTTAACGTAATTAGTAATTATGGTTATGTTTTAGAAAATATTAAGTATTCCAAGTTATAATATGAAGTTATTTTAATCGATGTTAAAATTTTCATCCTTCGGAACACACTAATTGTGAAGGAAATGTGTACAAAAGTTTTTCCATTGGAAGTATAGGAAGCAAAATTACTTGACGTCCACCTCAATAGTATGGGATAAGGGCGATGGAATGGATCCCAATCCTATGTCCTGACCTTTGACCCCATTTTGCCCATTTTCAATAGGGTTCGTCCCCAGGTGGTCCCCTACCACATACTAAAATTTCATCGAAATCGAACCATTTTTACGCGAGTTATGGTGCGGACAGATGGACAGACGGACGAACGGAAAAAGCTGGAGCATATACGCTTCTTCAACCTACGGTTGTAAAGCGTAAAAAAGCATATATTTCTTGAACACTGCTGAAAATGCTCACAATTTGTAGAGAAATTATTTCGTCATTTTTTATGAGAATATTTAAAGTATGAGCCGCTCAAAGTATACATAAAATGCATAAGGGTTTTAGGTCGAAAAATTATGTTTTTTGAAGTCCATTGTGTTTTATCCTTCATAGTGGCTCCATTGTCTTAGCATAAATGCTGAAATTTCAAGATAAAAAAAAAGTTGTTAGTCCTTTGCCCGCTGTATCCGTTACTGAACAGAACAACAAAAATTATTCTCTGACTTCAAGTCGTTTTCTATTGAATTATATAATGAATTATTTTTACTAAAAAAATAAACTTGCCACGCATAGCATTACGATTTCTCACTGTAAAACGTTTCCCTAACTTCTCCCACATCACTGATATTAATTTATCAACCGTAAAATTTGATTGAGGCGTCCATGCTTCAATGGCTTCTTCTACTGTTCGCTGTGTCTCACCTTCTTCTATCCTGCCAATATATCTCCAAGCCGTTGGTTCCGGTACATCATGCAGCTGAGACATCGTTCGAACCGAAGACTTCAAGAAGCGAAATGTTACGATAAATGCGGAAGAGTAAGAGAGCCCTGGAAAACCTTCGTTTTTATCTCAATCTGTGATTTAATATGTATTCTGATTTTACAGGCGCTAATTTGCGTAAGGATATATATGATTCGGCTTTCTATGTCACACACGACTTGCGTTTTCCACGTTTGGCTTGCGTATCATATTGGCTTGCATAATATCGCCAAAGTCACATGCTCCCCTAATCCAGAGATGTTTTATCGCATGGGCGTACCAGCGTTCGCCCGGGACCTCAGGCTCAGTCTGGGGGACCTCCTTCAATCACCGTTTTAACTGAGTCGCCCAAGATATCTGCGTTACGCCATTTTTCCACCCCGACTCACACTGCAGAGAGCGTATTTTCTATTTCCTTTTTAAGATTTGCCGAACCTAAAAGAGGAGAGAAGGAAAACTGGGAAATACGGAAAGGAAATAAAAAGACTTGTAGTTTAAAGCAAATTTAAACACAGTGCTCGGTTATTTTTGTAGGCCTACTAGGGATCTCATTCTCTTAAAAAAAAAATAGATGCAACCAAACTTATTGCCCCGTGAGCGATTGTGGAAAATGAGCAAACCGGCATGGGGTCAGATGGTGCTCCAGCTGACGGATGGCGTCCCCACGGCCCTAGCTGACCATGTAACTGTTTTTGGACTGTACTTGGCAGTTGACACTCTTTGGCCAATCTTAGCTCTTGCGTCATTAACCACAATAAAAGAAACAAATAAACAAATAAAATAAGCTAAAATGGTAAGTTTAAAACCATTCTTGAACCTTACATTATTCTCCTCCCTCAAAACCTCGTGGTTTTAGTCTGGGTCACTAGACTAATCATACCACTGATGTGCCGTATCTTGAAGACATTCACATGCTTTTGTTGCGAGAGCAATTTTTTGTTCAATATATTTTTAGAAATTCATTTAATTCTTTGATTTATTTGTAATAAATATGTACTTATTTTGAATATTTTATTGTGGATCTACTGAAAATCAGAAAAATGCACCAATACCTTGAATTTCACTCGACTTTGATCAGAAACGTGCTTCTACTTAACCTCCACTGTTTCAAAGTCCGGGATTAATGTCCCATAATTACTTTCTCTCTTCCCGCCTTAGTTATATGACGAACTTTTTACATAAACGTTATGGTACTTAGATGTACAAATAAGTTTTAAAGCGTTTTAAGACAAAGCAACATGTAATTTGAGAGAAAACAACAATACCTTTAAAAATCAAAATATGCGCCGTCATTATCGATCACCTTCCGCCATCGGTCGGGCAGCTGACGGATTCCAGCCATGAAGTCGTTAACCCATTTTTGCACATCGTCACATGTCCGGAACCGTACAGCAGACAAACCATGTTGCGTCGATCGGAACAAATGATAGTCTGAAGGGGCTATGTCGGGACTAGATGCCGGGTGCTCCAAAACTTCCCAGCCAAGCGTCAATAATGTTTCCTTGACCGATTTCACGACATGCGGCCTAGCGTTGTCATGCAGTGATTTCACGGGCCACAATCCTTTGCCTGTGAATGGACGTTTCCGACAGATTTCCTGGTTCAATCGCCGCAATTGTTGCTTATAGCGATCAGCAGTAAGAATTTGACCCTGTTCCAATAGTTCATAATAGAGCACACCCTTCATATCCACCAGATGCAGAGCAGAACTTTCTTGGAGTGAATATTGCGTTTCGGTGTCCAAGTCGTTGCATGCTTCACTGGGATTGTCGTACCATATCCACTTTTCACCACCCGTAACGATTTTCCACAGGAAATACTTTCTGTGTTGTTCATTCAACAGATTCAACCACTTCATGGCACGCTCATCCTTGTTCCTCTGGCTCAGGTCATGTAGCACCCATTTTCCTTCCTTCTGAATATTTCCTATTGCGCGTAAACGATTGGAAATGATTTGTTGAGTTACACCCAGTTGTTCAGTTAGTTCTTTTTGCGTTTCAGACGAATCTTCATCCAGCAATGCTTGCAGTTCCTCATGTGAAACCTTCTGCGGGGTGCCGCTATACGTTCTCGATCGCTAACATCAAAATCACCTGCTTTAAACCATCTGAACCAAAACTCATACGTGCTTTTCGATACAGTATTCTCCCCCAGAACAGAACATATCGATGCACACGCTTTTGCAGCACTTTTTCCTTGGTGAAATTCGTAACGAATGCACAGGGCCGGATCTAGGGGGAGCGAAGGTGGGCAGCTGCCCCGGGCTGCAGTCTGGAGGCTGCGGCACGGCAATTCGAGCCGATCATAACTTTAACAAAGAATATGACTTTAACCAGGAAACGTTTTAGCAATGTTAAATCGCCGAGCAGAATAAAAAAAAAGCCGAAATTCATCATCATCATCATGAAAAAAATAGTTTCTACATCTAAATTCTCGTAAAAAAACTACCAAGGTCAATAACAATTGGCTCTGGGATTATAGAATTAAACAGCAGGGACTTCAGGACTTCAAGAAACGAGTTGTTACCTTCGGGGAACGAGAAGGGCGCACATTAACTACAGCTTGTCCTTCAAAAACACAAGGGAGTTTCGTAAACCTTTACTTACTTTTATCAAAGCACAACTCTACGTTACAAAATACATCGGAAAATTCGAAAAAGGGGCAAGTGAGTTACTTGTCCAGTACCATTCAAATTGAAATCATAGAACTCATGGCCGAAAAGTATGTGAAGTAATAATAAAAGAGATATTATCTGCGAAATACTTCACTATTATGTTTGATGCCCCACGTGATGTATCTCACTGTGAGCAGATGAGTGAGGTCATTCGGTGCGTAAAAATTGACGAAAGTGGAAAATGCGAAATAAAAGAAAGTTTTATTGACTTCATAGACTTACACGGTAAAACTGGAGAATATATATCTCATACAATTCTAAGTAAATTAGAGAGAGATCGCTTTAAGATAGCCGATTATCGAGGAGAATGTTATGAAAACGGATTAAACATGGCTGGTATATTTACAAAGGAGTCCAGGCGAGGATACAAGAAAAAAACATGTTTGCGGTGTTTGTGCCGTGCCTAGCGCACTCACTCAATCTGGTGGGTGGGTGCGCATGCTGCTTCTAGCTGCCGAAAAGCGTCGTACCTTTTCGGTATTGTGCAAAGGGTATATTCTGCTTTTTGAATCATCGACTGCACGATGGGAAATTGTGAAGAAATACACCGGAAGTAACTTAAAAGGAACCAGCCATACGAGATGGTCTGCCAAACGGGAATCTATGGATGCTCTGTAAAGGAATTTGACTAAAGTGGCTCAAGGACTTAAAGAAATAAAAAGCGGAAATTTCCCTCCAGAAGTTAAGTCTGATGCAGAGTGTTTTTTACGCTATAACAGATTTTAAGTTCATCCTGAATCTTGTTATATGGAATTCTATATTGAGAGAAGTTAATCGTATAAATATCGAAATTCAAAAAAGCGACATAATATTGAGCAGATCAATCTGTTTAATGGAAGATTTGATCGATACTTTGCACAGAATACGAAATTGTGGCTTTGAAGGTTGGCTTGACGAAGCAACAAATATTGCAGCTGTATAATATCTGTTGAGGCAGCGTTACAAGAAGAAAAAGGAAATCTAAGAGGAAGAAGGCGGCCGGCGAAATTGGAAATGGTGAATCCTGCTTGTTTTCGTCAGAAGAACTGTTCAAGCAAGATATAAATATTATTTTCGACCGAATGCTAATCGAAGTGAAAGCTAGAACTGAAAGCACCAAAACCCTAAACACAGGTTTCTCTTTTCTTTGCGGGGAGAAAATAATGAAAATGAACAGTGGAGACTTAAAAATGTGCGCAATATACATCTGGCAACAAACTATTCCAAAGATTTAAATGGGCTGGAATTTTCTTTGGAACTTGAATCACTTAAATATCAAGCGCAGTATTTTTGTAAAAATCTAGATCAGTTGAGTTGCACTGATTTACTATCTGTGATTCATACGAATGGGTTACAAAATGCATTCCCTAACTTTTTTCATTAAGAATATACACTACTCTGCTAACAACGTCAGCGACATGTGAAAGGACGTTTAGCAAAATGAAGCTTATAAAATCATATCTCAGATCAACAATGCACCAAGATCGCCTATCAATATTATCTATAGAGAGTGACATAACAAATACAATCAGTTATGAGGAAGTCGTAAAAACTTTTGCGGAAAAAATGGTTAGGAAAGTTAAATTTTGAAATCTATCAAGTTTCACCTCGCCAGTCCATTGTAAAATATGTTTCTACAAAAACGTCATGGTTGTTTTCTTAAACTTTTGTTTCTGCCTAGTGCCTATATATTCGGATTATTTGTTTTTAGTGATAAGTGAATTTATATTTATCACCGAAATGTACATATATATTTTACCACCAAAATCCGCATTTGCAGACCAAATTTAATATTTTCCTGCTGATGTGTTTTTTGAACAATTATTTCTGCTGATATATTCGGATTATTTATTTTCAATGGTAAGTACATTTCTATTTGCCTTATTTACCGACCACCATATAACCACCAAATGTCGTTACTTTTTTGCCTTTAAATGTTTATAATTTTAATAAGTTTAAAATAAAGTGTCAAAAAAGATTTTTATGAAAGCGAAATTTTTATGTCAAGATAATAATTAACTATTTCTGATCCTGAAAACATTCCAAACATTACGGTTATTATGCTATTTTTTTAAACTGAAAACATATATGGGACATCGTCATTTAATTAATTTTTGCTAATAAAAATTTATATGCACATACGTATGCATATTTATATTATTGTGCTAATTTTCGTCAAAAATGTATGTGCATATAGTTTTAATGTGCTATTTCGGGTAATATATATATATATATATATATATAATATATATATATATATATATATATAATATATATATATATATATAACCTCTGATTCGGTGAAACCATCAGCAGTTACAATGGCTCTGAAAACCTGCGGTATTGAAGATGCATACATTAATATTATTAATAACATCTATGAAAATGCAAGTGCAAAGATTCGGCTGTTTGAAAATACAACACACGTAAAAATTGGAAAGGGAGTGAGACAAGGTGACACCATATCTCCGAAGCTCTTTAATGCCACATTGGAGGGTGTTTTTCAGTCGCTGAGCTGGGAAAACAAGGGGATAAAGATTAATGGAGATTATCTAACCCACCTACGTTTTGCTGATGACGTAGTCATTTTTGCAACTACCCCATCAGAGCTGCAGAGTATGATCCAGGAACTTGCTGACAAGAGTAAAGAAGTTGGATTAAAAATGAACTTTCAGAAGACAAAAGTGATGTTTAATGCTTTTACAAGAAATGAAGATTTATCGATTGATGGAGAAAAGCTGGAGATAACAGACACGTACGTTTATCTTGGACAGCAGATATCAAGTGAGGGTCACATTGATGAAGAAATTAATCGGCGTACCAAACTTGCCTGGAGAGCTTTTGGAAGAAACAGCATAATTTTCAAGAGCAATATGCCATTATGTCCTAAAAGAAAAGTGTTTGATCAATGCATCCTTCCAGTGCTTACGTATGGTGCAGAGACGTGGACCTTAACTAAAAGAGACATACAAAGGCTGCAGACAACTCAAAGCAGCATGGAGAGGTGCATGCTTGGTGTAACCAGGAGAGATAAGAAGAGGAACTCGTGGATCCGAAAAATGACAAGAGTGGAAGACATCATGATCAGAGTTAAATCCCTGAAATGGCAATGGGCTGGACATACTGCCAGAAGGACAGATCATCGATGGACAGCCGAAATTTTAGATTGGATTCCAAGGGACAGGAAAAGACCCAGAAGAAGACCACATGGGAGATGGGTGGATGAAATTCGAAAGTATGCAGGGGTGACATGGAGGAGACTGGCACAAGACAGACCGTTGTGGAGGAAACTTGGGGAGACCTTCGTCCAGCAGTGGATTGATAATGGTTGACAATGATGATGATGATGATATATATATATGGGGGCGGCATTTCTTCCTTTTGCCCCCCTTCAAACATTTTCTAGATCCGGTACTGAGAATGCAGTGTCGAATAAACGCAGTATCGTTTTCCATCTTTCACCTACCGATATGCAAGTGCGTTTGACTGTTGGTGTGCTGGGTAACTTCTGTGTCACATTTTATACTCTGGACCAGTTACGGTCACATGACAACAACGCGGAGGAATGTCGGACTCGGATATGTAAATTAGCGGTATACGTCACAAAAAAAAAACGCGTTAAAACTTATTTCTACCTAATATACAGTATATCAATTACATATGGAAATCTATTGCTAAAGCACACTGTAAGAAATTTTTATCGTATTTCCTTGAGATGTAAAGGAAAAGTTATACCTAGCAATATTGTTAGGTTTTAGAAGATAAAATGGAATTCTACAGGGTGTTTCAAAACTAATGGCCGCCCCGGTGGCGCAGTGGTCTAAGCGATGGTTTCTGATAATTCGTCCGAAAGGGGTCCGGGTTCCAATCCCGGTGAGGCATGGATGTTGTGTTTGTCTTACGGCACTGGCTCTCTCCCTTCCCTGGAACCAGTGGCCCTAAATTAGGGACGGGCGACTGCTTATAGCCCATTGAGTTGCTCACGGTGGTCGTTAAACCTCCAATAAAAAAAAACAAAAAAAAAAAAACTAATGGAACAAACTTTAAGGGGTGATATAGAACACACCGAAACAAGCACTTTTCGTCATAGAATGCATTGTCGCAAGTCATGCGGTTAGGCGCTGGAGGGCGATTTCCGTTTCCCCACACACGCCGTCTTTCGCAACGCAAAGAAGTATGTACCAGCAGCCTTCCGCCGTAAAATGTGGTTCCAGCATGATGGAGCGCCAGCTCATTTCAGCACTCGGGTGCGTGATTACTTGAACGCCACATTTCCAAGCCAATGGATTGGCCGAGGTGGACCCATCGCTTGGCCCACACGATCACCAGATCTGTCCCCTCTGAATTTCCTTTTTTGGGAACATATTAAGTCCGTAATGTACGACACTTCCATTGATTCAAATGAGGAACTAGTCCTGCTGCAGCTGTCCGGGAAATGCCTGGTATTTTCCCCAACATACGGGCATCTTTGCGTCGACGATGCGAAGCGTGTATCAGGAGTGGCTGTCGCCCTTTTGAACAGCTTTTGCAAATGTAATTAATTTCAGTATTTACTTATTAATGTTGGCAAATTTGATGTAATTTTGTGATGTCACGTTTTGTTTCTTATTTTGTCTGCAATAAAGCTTTGTTTTGATTTGTTGTGCCATTCCTGTCTTTGCGTTGCGAAAGACGGCGTGTGTGGGGAAATGGAAAGCGCCCTCCAGCGCCTAACCGCGTAACTTGCGACCATGCTGTAAGGGTCGCCCGCAATCAAACTGTCAATTATGAATTTATTTAATTTTAATGTTGTGATGAACACGTGCGGATGGACGCTTCATTCCGCCATTTTGTTGTTTCAGATAAGAACTGATATTCTTCACCACCTACGTGGTACAAATTTAATCCTATGTGGGATTAAGAGAGGGGTGCATGAACACCTGGGGCACCTGACCTTGAAGAGTCAGCTGCTCGAGTGCTTCTGTTAAACAAGTGGTCATACCGCTTTTGTATACGTGCAAGGTTGTAATCGCCTGCGGGTATCCGACGGCATTCCTGAGTTCAGGTATATTTCACGTGCTGACCGGGGGAAACCAGTTTTTCTTGCGCATGCGTGGTAGAGGACAAAAGGGGCCACGAGAATAGCTGGACAGCTGAGCTTCGGTCGTCAAGTAGAGAGGGTCCTGGTTTGGACACCGGTTTTTGACGGAAGGGCTGCGAGTATCGAAGAAGTGCAGCGTGGTGAACGGGAAGGAGGATTCCTTCGTCCACCGGGTATCGCGAAAAGAATTGTGGAAAGGTAGCACATGGTCAGCACGGCGAACCTGAGCGGAAAGTCATCGGAAACCCGTGAAGCAAATGTTATCGGAATAATAAAATCTTGCCTTTTTTTATTTCCGTGTACTGGACTGAGTTTGTCGAGGTAATTATTCTTCTACACAAGGACGCCTTCAGCCGCCTTGATAGCCAGATCATACAGTAAAGGCGAGGCGGTGGCTCGCTATACGGCGGGAAACAAAAGGTATTATCAAAGAATTGATATGTCTGGCCCTACACATGCATTCTATGACAAAAAGTGCTTGTTTCGGTGTGTTCTATCACCCCTTAAAGTTTGTTCCATTAGTTT
The DNA here is from genome assembly GCA_039090855.1 of Macrothele yani. Lineage (NCBI taxonomy): Eukaryota > Metazoa > Arthropoda > Arachnida > Araneae > Macrothelidae > Macrothele > Macrothele yani. The sequence continues at coordinate 43,278,580 of CM077016.1, read as the reverse complement.
TGAAACACCCTGTATATAGGTGCAGGAGCGCGGGACGGCAGGGGAGAGCCTCCTTCCACGACGCACCGGAGCCTCAGAGATTCTTAAAGCATCCCTGCCCTAATCATTTTGAGCCGTGTAGTTTATCCAACAATAAAACCTGCGACTGAACCACAATTAAATAAATTCAGAGAATGCGATATATTTTTTTTAACATTTCAAGGGAGTTCAGTTTTCTTTCGGACCCTCGTTTTTCATATTTTGTATTTTATTTTATTGTTTTTACTTTCTGGCGTGTAAAAAGTATTCGCTAGTAAAATACTCGAAGGAAACAGAATATAAATTCTCAATTTGCTTGTACGAATTATTGGTCATCCATGTAACACCTCTCATAAAACTTGAAAATTTCACCGCCCTGTAGCGCGAATCGAACCCGCATCTCCCGATTTCCGCTCGAGTATGCTAACCATTACACCACCCAGGACAGTTAAGTCACAAGCAATGGAGACTAAGCAAACATAGCTTTGGAATCTGAACATCCTCAGATTTTCGCTAGTCGAAGCATCCTTGCTTACTCATAGCGTTTTGACCCAACGCTGTGGGTCAGTGCTGCACCAGAAACACTCGGGGCTCCCTTGCAAAAAAAATTTTCGAGGTCGTTTTGCGAAAATCTATTAGCGTTCAATTACTGACAATTTTTACATTCACATTATTTACTAGGCTTAATGGGCGTTTCAATAAATAAAATTTTTTGGAACCTACAAGTATTTTTCGTAAAACCAAAATTACGACCCTTTCTTGCGTGAAACACAAATGCGCTCATGGTAATTAAAATGATTGCCCTAGTTTCATGTTGATGCAAAGTGCTCCAAAACACTTAAGCCGCCCCGGTGGCGCAGTGGTCTAAGGCGTTGGCCTCTGATCATTCGTCGGAAGGGGTCCGGGTTCGAATCCCGGTGAGGCATGGATGTTGTGTTTGTCTTACGGCACTGGCTCTCTCCCTTCCCTGGAACCAGTGACTCTAAATTAGGGACGGGCGACTGCTTATAGCCCATTGAGTTGCTCACGGTGGTCGTTAAATCTCAAAAAAAAAAAAAACCGCTTACGTCAGACAATGATATCATGCAAATTTTATTCTTTTAGAGAACCAAGGCCAGCGTCTTTGAAATGACTCATGATAACACACACACAAACGTAACTACCGTGTGATAGTGCCTAATGACTTTTTTCTGTTTATATGAGAATACAGAACGTAAGTAAGCAAGTAAATAAGTAACAATTAAGAATTGTGGCGCAAAACACGTAGAACTTCTTAAATTGTTTACTCTCGAATATGAAAAACACAGCTAAAATGTCACAAGTTTTGCACATTGTACAAAATTTTTCTCCTGACTGTCTGATAAACAGCAACAACAACAACAACAAAAACACGACACAGCTCGTCTGTGCTTCTTCGTTCCCGCAAATAACACCTTTTAAAAAGTTCATTGTATTCTGAAGGATGCCTAATTATGAGCAAACATTTGTAATACATGACACCTTATCCGCATCGGTATAGAAATCCCACTAATTGAACTGTTATTTCTTCCACATTTTGTTGTTAATATACATCGATGAGCCATTAAATTATGACCACCCCTAACCTAGATAAATGAGCGCGCCTGGAGACCGAACAGTGGCACATGTGAAGTACACGGAGCAATACACTCAACTCGAGGACCGGCTTTCGGCTAGTAGAGTGTTCGGAGTCAGAATGGGAAAAGCTGCCGATTGTTCGGAGTTTGATAGAGGACAAATTATGATGGCTCGGCACCTCGGAACTACGATCTCGGAAACGGCGGGGCTTGTGGGTTGTTCACATGCCGCTGTAGTAAGTACGTATCAAAAGTGGTGCACATATGGCCAAACGATGAACCGTCGTCCAGCCGTGTGCTGTCCGCAGTTCATTGATGCCAGAAAGGAGCGGAGACTGTCGCACATTGTTCAAAGAGACCGCAAGTCCACAGTGCGACAAATCCCCCGCAGCTACAACAGTGGTGATCAAGGCAATGTGTCACAATACACAGTTCATCGCAGCCTTCTGCTCATGAGCCTGCGTAGCCGAAGACCCAGACGGGTCCTCACTGCACGTCATCGCCAACAACGCATGAAATGGGCCCAATATCATCGAGATTGGACCGTGGATGATTGGAAGAAAGTGGCCTGGTCTGACGAATCAAGATTCCTGGTGCATCACGTAGACGGCCGAGCGCTGATACGCCGATTGCCAACGGAGGCTATGGCACCAGCAGCACTGTTGTGAGGAAACAGGCCGTCGGGGACGGTGTTTTCTTGGCACACTTTAGGCACCATTATCCCAATAGCACAATCCATGACAGCTGTCAGTTATCTGAACATCGGTGCGGCCCAAGTTCACCTATTCATGGCAACTGTCAGAATCGTCAAGGAACATGCTGTGGTGACTTTCTGTTAATGCCCTGGCCTCCAAATTCTCCTGACATGAACCTAATCGAACATGGATGCCTATTGCCACCTCATTGAATCGATGCCTCGCCGAGTGGCCGCTGTTTTGCGGCCTAAAGGAGGTCCTACAGCTTATTAGGTAGGTTGTCATAATGTAACGGCTCATTGGTATACATCAGAGCCCATTTACGAAAGGGGTTATGGATGGGGAAGGGCTGAAGCCCCCGGCCTCGAATTCTGAAGGGGCCCAGAATTATGCAGGATGCTTGAAGAATTGAAATTCTACAAAAAAAAAAAAATTCAGATAGCGCAGCGAAAACAATAATAAACTACCTTGTGATTTTTTTTTATTTCTTTCCCCTTTTTCAGGAGGAGTCCGCAAAAGGTATAGTCACCCCCAGTCCATCCTCAAATCTTTCGAAAGCGTTTCAGATGTTTTTTTGTACACATCTGTAATTGGGGGAAATTTTCATACATTAAGAATTCGTTTGAATCATGATGTTTGGATCATATTATTTTGTCCGCTACCACTTCGATATAATTTCAACAAGCTAAACCCTGAAGGGGGGAGGTATTAAAGTAGAAATGAACTAAGTCTAGGGCCTATGAATCAAGTGAAAGAGAAATATTTATTAATAACTTGACATGTTATGTAAATATTTAGTGCTTAAGTAAGTAAAAGCGCAGCGTTATTAAAAAATCCCACCTTATTATCTTTTTCTGAACACAGCATGAGTCATGCTATAATCCGTTGTTTCGTGGAGCACTGTAATTTTAAAGATTTACTAAGTCACGGCAATTTATTTCTTCAAAGTAAAGTACAATTCTCGCTTGGCTTACATATAACTTTTTCTCGAAATTTGTTTGGAGTTCCCAATTCAATTCTCAATATAGGCCAAGATACGGCGATCATCACCCCCCCCCTCCTCCTTAAACTTGCCGTTTCTATTTCTGGCCAGTTGCCCTAAGCTAAACGGGCCTGAAAATTCCGACAAACAAAAGAACTCGGCGTTAGGCACCTTGGAAACCAGCCACACATATTTCGGAAACTTGAAAAACTACCCCACTGGAAAACTGCCACACATTCAAAGTATTCCTCGGAGGAAAGGAAATTTGTGCCCGACCCCTTAATGTAAAACACGTGGCAGTTTACCGGCAACCGGCAAAAGCGAATGGATGTAGAGATTATCAACCGAAAGGGTCGGAGCTCAAATTAAGAATGTGTAATCCATGTATTTTAAATTTAAGCTCCGTCTTAAATTTAAAGAGATGTATCAAAAACAGTGTTTGGCTCAACAGAACATTTGCTACGTATTTTTTTTTTTTTTCTTTTTCCCTGATGCCGTCAAAGTGGTAAATTTTTTTTGTCGCTTTAGCATAACTTAGTTTTCTTCTACAAGAATACTGAGGTACAAGCAGGGCTGATAGAATACAAGGGCTGGGTCATTCTCTAACGTATACCAGGAGATGTGACGTACCTGCCAGCAGGACGCACACGACATAAAGGCAGATAGCAATTAGAATCAATGTCCGCGTAGCTCAACAGAACATTTGCTACGTATTTTTTTTTTTTTCTTTTTCCCTGATGCCGTCAAAGTGGTAAATTTTTTTTGTCGCTTTAGCATAACTTGGTTTTCTTCTACAAGAATACTGAGGTACAAGCAGGGCTGATAGAATACAAGGGCTGGGTCATTCTCTAACGTATACCAGGAGATGTGACGTACCTGCCAGCAGGACGCACACGACATAAAGGCAGATAGCAATTAGAATCAATGTCCGCGTAGCTCAATTGGTAGAGCAACTTATTCCGGAATGAGGGGATCCGGGTTCGAATCCTGGCGTGGATAGAAATGACGGAGAAATTTACTTCGTTATAATGGCGCCCGAACTATCCGGATGACCCGACCGTTCAAAATCTCGCAATGGTGTGATGTTATTTCCACACCGCGAGATAGGAAAAATAAGAGAATCCCTTCTCCAGCACTTCGAAAAAAAAAAAAAAAAATAATAAGGGGGAGATGATGTAACGTACCAGGAGATGTGACGTACCTGCCAGAAGGACGCACACGACATAAAGGCAGATAGGAATCAGAATAAAACGTCCGCGTAGCTCAATTGGTAGAGTGACTTATTCCGGAATGAGGGGACCCGGGTTCGAATCCTGGCGTGGACAGAAATGACGGAGAAATTTACTTCGTTATAATTCCTTTGAAGAAATTTTGCCGCCACAGATCATTACCCCCTAATAGCCTTACAGGCCCGCGCACCGAACACCGGAAGCTGCGTGACGTAGGGAAGAGTAGGCTGGTCATCCGTGGTGGGTGGTCGAGCATGCATGAGCTTGCTCATTCTGTGTAAGCGTGGTTGTTGTTGTCAAATTGTCAACTAAGTTTATTTTCATAAAGGAAATTAAGTGTCTATGAATTACAGCAATAAAGCGTGAAAATTTTCAAGGGACCAAGAACTCTAAGGTAAGTGGAAACCTTTTGTTAACCTTATTTAAACTACTCGTAAAATAAAAATTTTGAACTAGAAAATTTAAATTAGGCTAATTTTATAATCTAATGCATCTCACAGCGGAAAGTCAAAGCACTGAAAAGATTTTTGAAAAATGAAATTTATGTTTGTAATGGAAAGAATAGATTACTTGTGTTGTTATAGTAACCCATAACATGTTTTTGCCAATGTATCAAATAAATTCAAAGTAAAATATGTATATTTAGGAAGGGATTTTAAACTTTATTATGGACACAGAATAATAAGGGTTGTATGTTTTTGATCCCAAGAGTAATATGTTGATACATTCGTACTTAGTTATTTAAGTGTTTAGGCAGTGCCAGATTAACTTTTTGGGGGTCCCTATTTCTGGGCACAAGTGCTTGTTAAATACCTATATCCTATACGAAATATATGTATGTCATGTACTCATCTAGCATGCCTATGTTCTTTATATAAATGCTAAAGCCTTGTTGCCATGTAAAATACATCTTTTGTGTTTGCAGACATGGAGAGTTGCACTGAATTATCATTTTTTTTATTTTTATCACTAAAGGAACACAACCACTGAATCAAGTATAGACAGCAAAAATTAGATATGAATGCACAAAAACAGAAGTTCACACATAGTTCAAGAGTAAGTTTGCCCTTAAAATGTCTGTTTAAAGATTTTGAAGCATTTCTACAAACCAACACATTGAAGAACTCTCGTGTGAGCAGGGTGTATGCTATATCTGTGGTAAGGCGGGAATTTATCAGAACCATTCAATTTTTTAAAAATTAGGTGAAATATATCAGTACTACCAGGGCAAAAAATTATTTACTTGCCCAGGTAGTAAAAGCTGGATGCGCAGGAAAATTTATCTTTTAAGATAACAAACCAGAACCCTAATTTTTTTTAAGTTAAAAATATGAACTGTTTTAGCATGTTTGCACTTCCATTTTAAGGTTCTGTATTACAAATGTTCAAGGCACAAAAATGTGTATATCAATTTTTAATATGCTGATGCTAAAATTGGTATGAAATGGTACGATGATGAAACTGGTGTTTAGTAAATTTAGTGATTCTGCCATGTTCCTTTTGTGAAAGTTTTCTCTCTTTGTCACTAAACATGAGAGGCCAGTTACATCAGAGGTATGCATCCTGTTGTTGATTATAAACAAAATTTGGAGCAAAACTAGGTTTCCGATTTCTGGGCGTAGAGCATAACATAATTAAAGATGTGATATTGCTTTTTCCTTGGTACTTCGTAACAATAATACAACTTCCATTAATTAACAATGACATGAAACACGACATGTGATGACTGTCGTTTTTTCTTGTGTAGTAAGAAATTTTATTACAAACTTTTTTATTTTAAAATTTAGTTGCCATGCACAGGCAATTAGATGTTTTATTTGCCTGCCCAGACGAATGATTTACATGCCCTGGGCATCTCGGGCATGGTATTTTTAAGCCTTGGATATTGTTATTTTTAAGAGAGAAAAAAGTAAGTACCTGGATCGACATGAATCCACATATTGTGGAAACTATGTTCTAAACAAACAAGGTTTTTAAAATACAAGTAGAAATATATACGCGCTTTTTTTTTATTTTGAAAACATTTGCTTAAAATGAGAGATCAACTTTTTATTCATTTATCTATACTTATCTGTTTCCAGACTTCTGTCTTCACAAGGTACAGCTATAATAACTGGAACTAATATATCTCATATTATCCGATAACTACTGGAAGGTGTGCTTCCAAACGTGGGGGGTATGTGTCAATTTTTGTATGTGGAAAAACTTCTTCAATCCTTCATAGAATTTATTTTGAAACCAAAATCATAAAAAAAGGGAAAAACAATCTTTTTCAATAGCTTTAGTAGTGACAAAACATTTGTGCAAAATTTTATACCATTGCTTTTTATAGTTTCTGAGAAAATGGTACATCAAGTTAGTCAGTTTATAATGAAACATGTACATCTTTTAAAATACATCCTATAGTACCAAAACAATCGCTTAGATATAATTATCTGAAAAAATACTTTAAGAAATTATTGGAACAAAGTTCAGATTTTCTTAGAAATGTGTCTTTGAAATTCTTCTAGGAACAGCTAACGGACGCATAATTAAATTGTGTTTGTGATACACAAAGAACTACACAACCATAATTATTTGTACATTGGCAGTTTTCCTGAATACTTCTTGAAAATCAAATTTCAGGAAATTTCTGCCGATAACTTACCTGTATTTTTCCAGATAAAAAGAAATGCTTATATTGTGGATCCAAATAGTTTTGCTTAATGCTACTAATATACTTAATACAGATGTGTTGAACTTTGACAAGGTAACTTTTTTGAAATAGTGCTCTGGAAGACAAAAATTATAAACTTTATATTTGCTTATCAAAATGAAGTTGTCCAAACACGTAACTAGATGGTACTAAAATTAGGAAAACTTGTTATGTCATTATTGTACGTTTAATAATGCAGCAATTGCATAATTTTCTTGAAATCTTAATTTATTTGATGCAATCAGTAGATCAAGCAGCAATTCACTGTGTGTATGTTAAAAAGTGTTTTATTAAGCATTTGGTAATAATTAAAAAACACAGAAAAAAATTCAGTTTTTCTTGACCTTTTTTTATATATTAGTGATCACGGATTGCATATAAATTGCTAGTTACTGTCTGATGTGAAAATACATTTTCACTAAAGGAATTATTTCATTACTAAAATTTTCATAGTCATAAGTTTGCAATGAATGAAAAATCTGATTCCTTAAATTAGTCATTCGACATCTTTTGAAACTTCGGCGATACTTCGTAATGGACCCTCAAACTAATCTTTCAAGTACAAGAACGATTTGTTCACAAGTACAGGAATCATTCGGTTAACTATAAAGACACTATAACTTCAAGTGAAACTACGACAACAGTTTATATTGTCGATTATAGGAATGGTTTATCACTTCCAGTGAAATGACGGCGATGCTTTCATTAGTTGACGAATCTGTCTTGCTTACCCTTTCAAGTCGAAATTATTGCTACGCTAAATTTTAAGCTGTAATTTATTTTTCTTCTGTATTTTAAAAGATTATTAAACAAACTTGTTAACTCTACAGTTATTTAAAAACTAACAGAGAAGTTCTTATTTAAATGCAGTGAGTGAAACTCTAAAAGAACGCACGACCTGGTTAGTTGGTGTACGTAAAGACGCGTTCGTTCGCACATCGCCGTAATGCTCCTCTCCGCGACTAAGGACTACTCTAGTGACATCACAAACCTGTGCGCGGGCCTATTAAGCTATTAGGGGGTGATGCACGGATTCCCTCAGCGGTGACTGATGACCTGTTTCTGACGTCACTGTGTTGGAACCAAGGCTATCTTTCTAGTTAGCCTTGGTTGGAACTCGGGTTGGAAACGTGAAGCTCCCGTGAAGAATCTCTCTACTTACGCTGTATTCTTTTCTTTGCTTTGTGTGGATAAGTATTCAGCTCTTAAAATTTGCTCTTAGAGAAATCGTTTAGTTAGTTTACATTGAAATACTTATAACAATGTCGAGTTGTGCTGTGGCTACTTGTAAGAATCATTACAAGAAAACTAAAGGTCAGTCTCAGTGTATTGTGTACCATGCATTTCCTTTAAAAAATCCAGATTTGGTGAAAGAATGGCTGAACAAGTGCTATAGGTCCGACTCTGTGAATGTAGCGAATGCTAGAGTTTACAGCGAACATTTTCGTTCTTCCGATTACGAAGATGATTTAAAAAATCGCCTACTTGGACTCCCGGAGAAAAAAATACTGAAACAAAACGCGGTGCCTATCCCGAACTGTCAGCAAAACGGACGCTGTGTCACTCCACGAAGTAACAAAAAACGCAAACGAGATATTTTAAAAAGTGCTTTCGATAAAATGGATAGTTTAAGTCTCAAAAAGGTTTGTGTGCAAGAAACGCAGGATCTCTGTTATGAAGTTGATGAAACATCAGGTAATATCAGTTGTTCTTCCAGTATCAAAATAACGGAGGAAAATAGATTACTGCTTGAAAATGTTGCATCCCTTAAAAAAGAAATTCAACTTTTAAAACTGGAGAGAACCAAGGAGTTAAAAATGAAAGCTAACGGAAGACGACAGAGAAAATTACGAATGCAACGACTGTTGTGTGAAAACAGAGTTTTGAAAACAAAGCTGAAAATTAGTGATTTAAAGAATAAAAAACTGTTAAAAATGGAAGCGCGTATTAAAAGTGTATTAACTGCGACACAACTGCAAGCAATAGTTGAAGGAAAAAGAAAAATTATTTGGAAAGCTGAAGACATTTCCAGGGGGATTGTAACCAGAGCACTTTCTAGAAAGAGTTACGATTTTGGGAAAACTAAAATAGGCATTCCACTACCAAGTGCGAGCACGCTGAAAAGGTGGTGCGCAAAATTCTCTTGCAGACCAGGAATTTTACGCAATGTGCTACTGCTTATGAAAAAAGGCTCTGAAACTATGACCGAAGCCGAAAAAGTTTGCATTTTGAGTTTCGATGAAATGCACATAGATAGCAAATTGTGCTACGATGCCACTGAAGATCAAATTTTAGGTCCATTTTCTAGAGTTCAGTTTGTGTTGGCGAGAGAAATCCTGTCTCCATGGAAACAACCAGTGTTTTTTGATTTCCAGAAGACTATGACTAAGGAATTACTTTTTTCAGTTATAAAGGCAGTGGAAAACAGTGGCATAAAAGTGAAAGCCATTGTTTCTGATTTAGGAGGATGTTCTACTTTATGGAAAGAACTTCAGATTTCCTTAGAATTATCCTCATTTCCTCATCCATATCAAGAAGAAAAACGTATTTGGGTTTTCGCTGATCTTCCACATTACTTAAAACTCCTTAGAAATCATTTTTTGGATAATGGACTAGTATTAGAAGATGGTACCCATCTAACATCAAAAATTATAGAAGACGTTTTCGAAAAGGATCGCGGCAAGCTCAGAATTTGTCACAAATTAAAACCCTGTTTTTTAAACGTGACAGGCAACGAAAGGCAAAAGGTCGCGCCTGCCAAAACCCTTTTTCCGCAACAACAGCAAAAGCAATTCAGTTACTGACTGGCAATGAAAAAGCTTCGAGTTTTTTTGAACTAGTGGACTCGTTTTTTGATGTCATGAACGGTAGTTGTCCACACCCACCCAGTAATAAGCCACTGCAAGCAGCCTTTGGGATCGAATCATACGTTACGAGACAAAATAAAAATATTATCACTTATGAGTAACGCGATATCTGGAATGAGAGTGTTTGGAAAGAAGAACATATTGCCATTTCAAAAGGGTATACTCGTTTCGATATCATCACTTCTCGGACTGCACACAGATTTGAAATCCATTGGAGCAACCTATATTATGACATCCGTTTGCCTCAAGATGCCCTTGAAAGTTTATTTAGTCAAATAAGAGGAATCGGAAATTTTTATGACCATCCTTCTCCAGTTGAAGTGATCAGTCGTTTGAAACAATTACTTTTGGCAAATAAATTACCAGGTCTTTCAGACAAACTCAACATCTGTGAAACACCTGCTTCAGTTGATTGCTATCTGACTGCAGATTTACTTAAGAGCGCTTTCGTAGAGAAAGATATCCAAGAAATTGTTAAATTGTCTTGCAATGATGTGACCGATGACCAGATGTGTACAAATTTATGTAATAAACCTGTGCCAATGTCGTGGAAAGCTGATGAAAACAGCTCAAGTTCTTGCCTTATGTCTTTCACAGAACACGAAGCCCTCAAATATGTGGCCGGATACATTGCCTATCGAGTTCGAGAAAAAGACCCTTCTCTGGTCACTGTTTCACATAAAGTAGGTGATGATTTCGATTCCTCCGTTTGGATCAATTTAATTTCACAGGGAGGGTTAACTATACCAACAGCAGATTGGCTTAAAACAATTGAAGAATTCGAAACCATATTTATTGCGATTCACGGAAAAGAAGGGGATCACAAAGGAAAACAGGTTACCCAGAGTTAAAGAGAATATTGGAAGATACCCACAAGTTTCTAAAGAGGCAATCAGAATTTATTCTCGTGTAAGAACATTCATCAGGCTACGACATCTCAATCGAAAAGCATCACTTCAGAAAAGAAAATCTGAGAAGAAGATGAAAAAGTGGTTGCAGTCCAGTAGTTGCGCCCAAAGCTCTCGGAATTAAAGTGTGGTCGGATGCCTGCGAACACAACAGGAATTTTTGTTTTCGTTCATTTGGTAAGATAACTTTTCAACTGTGCGTGATTTTAAAAACAGATTTCATATTTCACATGTTTCTAAATATATGATGGTAAATAACCAAAATGAAATTATGGGAACGCAATGCAGCTACGTCTTTCTCTTGAAAGAACTACCGATACGAAAGGGATGCCTCTCGTTCATTTAAATTTTCTTCGAAGCCTTTTAATTGAAATTCTGAGGATCTTTTTGCTATTAAATTATTAACAAAACACTTTTCCCCTATAGTGAAATAAATATTGTATTTTATGGAACGAAACTTTGCAGCTCCGTTTCGGGGGGGTCTCAATTTATTTTCCTTGGTGAAAAATATTCATTCTTTTGCCTCTATGAGCGAAGAGAAACAAAAAAACTGTAGGGCAAATAGCTGACTACATGCGCAAAATTTTACTTGTTTACCTGGCATTCAGTGTCAGTTACTTCAGTGCATAAGGAGGAACTTTAAAGCGCGGGTGTAGTTAATGAGATGTTAAAAAACGTAGGCGTTAAATTCATAAGAAATTCCATGCACCGTAGGTAAAAAATTATTAATTTAATATATAAGTGCATATATAGCAGTAATTCAGAATGTAAGAGCATCTGATGTTCAACCAAAGTGGGGGCCACTATAGAAAAATATATATTCATTAATTCATAGATTCTTAACAAGAGTATACAAATGAATACGGACATTGTGTTACCTTTCATTGTGTTGTTACCTTAAAAGTAGTACATTACTGCTTTACGTGGAAAAACAAAACAGAAACAATACTGATTTAGAAAGACGTCGAAGACACACTACGAAAACACCGCAAATAAAGTTTAAGGAAAAACGAAAAATAAGCATACGAAAACATTTGCAATTTTAAGATTACTCTTCGAAATTTAAGAAATTAAACAGAAAAAGAAAAGTGGAAAAAAACCTGTTCACTTCAGGTGATCTATTTGTGTAATGTCGTAGATCAAATATATTTTAATGTACACATCTGCTGGAGCAAGATGCTGGCAGGAAAACTTGTGACCTGAAAATTTAAACGTATTGTGTGAATGTAATGAAAATTTTCATTTGTCATTAATTAAACTCGCCTTTCCTCTTACTTTTTATTTAAGTCTGTTAAATACGTAGAATGAATCATTTGCTACATTTCTTTGCAAAAGGCACTGAAATGCTCGTTAGCTTTCTTCCTTGACTGCAGCCATCCAGTGCAGCGGTCAGCTCCGTTCCAACCGAGGCTGACGAAAAAGACAGGCTACGGTGCGAAATAGTCACGTGCACAACTTAGTGCTGTCGCCAAGTCAATCGGTTGAACAGCCATTGCATCGTTTGTTCACAGTTATTTGTATTGAGTGAGTGTTCCGTTTATTGTCATTTGGATACACGTACAGTTTTGTGAGGTAGGTATTTGTATATTTCTAAAATAAGGTTAGTTCTTAGTAAACGTTTTATTTAGTTTTAGTGATAGTTATAGGTTTAATGAGTAGATCTTAGTTTCACACGTGTTAAAATCTGTTCATGTCTCGTGAATAGTGAAGTATAAAGAAGTGAGCTATTGTGTGGTGTTGAATTCTTATTTCAAATAGAATAATTAATATTTTTTGCCAATGCTGATTCACACAAAGCTTGAATATTACCAGAAATCAGGGCAACTTTTCAGGTAATTAGCCTTCGAAATGTGTATAACATTTGCATCTCCAACAATCGTTAGCCCTTTCTTTGCGAAATTAATGCTTGAACTGTTGCATTGTAATGTGTCTCTGAATTAAAGAGGGCATTTTTTAATTTCGTAACTTAATGCAACTGTGATATAGCATTTGTCTGATTGAATTTACTAAAGCTGTCTGACTGAACAGTGTCGACAGATTATGTTGAAAAACTGCATGATCAATTTTATTCTAACTGTACAAAACATAGGGAACTACTTTCGATTAAAAATTTCATATCTAGTTCTTCACTTGTATTAAAAGGTATAATGATTTTAAGAGGAATTGCCATGCCACGGTGTCACAGTGTTAGTGGCTGCAAGTCAAATTATAGAAGTGAAAAGGAGACTGTTACAACTTTTGCCATACCAAAGTAATGTATGCAGCAGATTTTGTATAAGACAAACATTGTCTTATACAAAATCTGCTGCATCTGTTTAAACATAGTTCTGATTTTAGATATTTTTATTCATTTTCTGTTGAATGTTTGTGTATGAGTAGCTTGAAAACTAAATAGGAAAACGTAACTCCTCAGCTGCAAAATACTCTTGAACAACTTAGTAAAAGCCAAACATGATAACCGAAATGATTTGAAATCATGTGAAAGAAAAATTAAGAAGTTGAAAGTCTGAACGCTTAGTTTTCCGTGTCTTTCCTTAGTGCATAGTGTGCACAAAGTCCTGAGATAGGAAAAAGAGTTCAAACTTATCAAATATTTTATATGCATGTAAAGTGTTTAGCCAGGTTGGTTAAAGCATTGAAATGTATTTTTCGTCTGTAGTAAATGAAGATAACATTTCTGAAAAGTTATCTTTGAAACTTGTATACCAGGAAGCAGTACTTCAGTTAGCGTGTCTCGTAACATATTTCTGATCTTTTTTCTGCTTCATCACATAGTGATGCTGAGTGGTGGTGGCATTATGTACTGAAGATTTGTATTTAATTTTTGGTGGTGGTCTTTTTTTTTTTTTTTTTTTTTTTTCAAATTGGAATTAATATTGTTTGTGCAGTTGTTGCCCGTCTTACACAATGTGCCTGTGATATACCTTTTCTATATTCTCCTATCCCAAGATATGCATCTTAATTTGCCAAGCTGTTTCACAGCAAAATGGGCCAGAGGTCCTCATTTTAATAGCAGTTTTGATTTCATCAGTCCAAATTCATTTGAAAATCTATGGACTATTTTCTTTCCGTGGAAGATGATGCTGTACTCTTTCACGTCATTGGGTCTGGCTAGTCCCTCAAAGACACCATACCCGTAAGAGTTCCATGTCACTTATTTCCAGATTAATAAATGTTAGCAGTAATATTGTAGCATTTTTGTTTGCGTTTTAATACTGTACTAAAAAATTCCAGGAAATTTCTCTTATTTTTCATACTTGCCACTATGACTTCATTGCCATAAAGTTTTTGATAAAAACATCTGTGAGAAGTTAACTGAAGTGTTACTGTGTGTGAGTCAGAGCTGATTTCAGGCTCAATTTTAAGAGCCCGAGCCTGAAGTATGTCAGCCCGAAAACTATGATTAACCTGTATAGGCATTAAAAAAAGTCTTCCAAACTTCCACTCTTTCCTACCCATGCAATTAACCGATGTCTTTCTCAACTGCAGAGTGGGGAAGGGATGTCTATCTATTTCTATAGTTTCTTTAACCATTCATTTCTTCCTGAAATGTTTTTTTGTTGGGGGGGGGGGTGTATCAGGAAACATCTGAGGCACAACAAACTACGTCGTATGTTGCTCAATAGAATTAGCAGGGAGCTGCCCCTTTGAGGTAGGGAGCAAAATTCCGTCAGCTTGCTATCTACTATATATACTTCTTAAAACTTATCCTTGGCAGAAATCCTGTAATTCATGGCCTATAGTATTTTGTTATCCAAGCCCGGAATGGATAGCCCTGCAGAATTCCTACTCCCCATTTAGACCCAGTTGCTGAAGAATTCTCTTTAACTACTAGAAAGTGTAAAAAAAGCCTCGTGTGCTAAATCATATAAAATCACATTAAAAAAAAAAAAGGAAGAAAATTCTTCCCCTATCTCCAAGCTCGAACTCCAGTAAGTATTACGCAGCCAGCACCCGGTTCGGGTTCGGCCCGTCTCAGCACTGGTGTGTCTGTGTACTAGTGCTTAGCTTGACATTTATAGTAGGTATATTGAAAGTAAAAATTTAATTTTACCATAATGAGCAAATTTGGCTGCTAGTAAAGAATGTTAGTAAAATGTATAAATTCCCTAGTGTTATGAAAAACTACTAACCAATTGTGCTTAATTCCTTTAGAAATGTGTGGGAAATAATTATTTATACTGTTGAAATGTTGTCTAATCTAAAATGTGATATCAAATATGTTTTATAAAAAGGTAGATCACAGTTAGGTATGAACATTACAAAAGTAGATTTTAGGTAAAGAAAATAATGGACACAACTCACACATAAAATATTCAGATTGTAACACATACTGGAGGATCTAAAGCTGAGATAATTTTGATGTAACTTGTGATGATTCAAACTATTTGAAACAGAGGTCTTAATTTCTGCCATTGGTTGGCAAGAATTCTTTATTTATTTTGTTGTGTGTATCTATAACTTTGTTGCAGATTCTATCACATAAGACAAGTTGGGGTAAACAATCTGAAGCTGAATACAGTTGCAGCTTGTGATAACTTCCTTCTTTCAAACTATTTGAAACAGACATTTGAGGTACATTTATGTAAAAAAATGGACCCATTTGTTTATTTTTAATAGTATTTTTTACTTCGTTCCGCTTGAAGATTCAAGACAAATTGATAGCCAGTAGGTAAGTTGATACTTTTTTCAAATTTAGTATTTATGCTAATTTTTAAAGCAAACTAAAAATTGGATTTCTGAATTGCAGCAAAGTGCTTTAATAATATGAGGGTGGATCAAAAAGTTAGTTACACTGTTGAATAAAACAATCAAACAAAGATATACTCAGGGGATGTATGTTGGTTTAAAGGTACAACATTAATTCCTTTTTCGACATAGTCGCCTAAGGACTGTAAACATTTATCGGAACGTGCGATTAACTTTCCCATACCTGTACAGAAAAAGTCCAGTTTGGTGCAACTAGTTAAGGACCGCACTTTTCACAGCCTCATCGGTTGGGAATCGTTGTCCACTAAGGTCCTGTTTTATTTTACCGAACAAATGGTAGCCGCATGGGGATAAGTTGGGGCTGTAAGGTGGATGTTGCCACACCTCCGACTTGAATGACTGCAGCAGTTCCCTTTGTTTTCCGTGCTGTGTAGCGTTGTTGGGCAGCAGAATGACACCTTCGCTCAACTTACCCCGGCATCTGTCCTTAATTGAATTTCGCAAATTTAATAGTGTTTGGCAATATGAGTCACTATTGATGGTCGTCTCTTTTGACAGAAATTCTGTGTAAACAACAGATTCACAGTCGCCATGACCTCTCCCGCAGACAGACAGTTGGACTTTTCACGTCTTCCTTGTTGGAAAGGTGACATGTTTCCATTCCATGGACGATCGTTTGATTTCAGTTACGTAACAGTAAATATGTGATTTCTGATTACTTATAGAGATATATTTCCCATGTATAATAAGAAGAAATATTTCTTCCCCAATGTTTACCTGAATAACTGGGAATTTGCTAAGCATCGACCTGACTCTAAATAGCTGAGCTACGATGAAGCAGGGCTCGCTTTGACTGGCGAAAATCTGTGATTATTCAGATTAAATCACTCGGATGTTTGGGACTTCCTCATCCTGGATGGTGTAACGGTAGCATGCTCGAATGGAAATCGGGAAATGCAGGTTCGCTTCCTGCTCCACGGCGATGAATTTTTCAAATTTTCTGGTATGAAAGAGTTAGTCAGTAGCACTAAATCTGCAATTTCAGATTGCTTATTGGCTCATAATGCAATTAAATTTCTGTTAATGGTGAGCAAGAATTCTGTTTACTGAGCTACAGTTTGAATTAAATTCTAGTATGGAAATAGTTTTTTCAATTTTTGGCTTACCTAACAGTGTTCAATTATAGTAATTGTAAATTTACAAATGAAAGGAAAATTTAATAGTGAAAAAAATGAATAATTTTATGAAAAAAAGTTCTTGCATTAATTTTTCACAAAACAATGAGAACATTTTTTGTGACAGTGTCCTTCATTCAACTTTTTTTTCAATTACCAAGAAAACAGCTTGTGCCAGAATGTGTTGTCACATAATTTTAAAGTGTTGAAATATATACAGATAAGGATTAATTTTTTTTCTTCCCCCAAGTAGAAATAAGTTAAATAAACTGTAATGCACAGAGATGATTTGTATTAAAAGGGATCCTAAGCATTTTTTTAAAGAAGGAATTATTTCCAAATTATGTACTTTTAGTGTACAGAAGCATTGTCCTAGAAATAACCCCATTAAACAAAATACATGCAATAATATCAAAAAAAATATTTTTTCCAGAACAAGAAAAAAATATAACTTTTTTTAATTTAGTAAGGAACGTTTTAGCCAGATATATATATATATATATATATATATGAAGGAACACTTTTTCTTCGATCTCAATATGATTTCGCTTGACGTTTTCCGTTTGCTATTAATATTCTGTACGCTATTTATTAAACGAATTTGCTCTTCATTGTTGCTAGAAAATCATGAAGGCAAAAAAGAAAAAAAAATGAACTACACGGACAACGAAGAAAATATAGTTAATTTCATTAAATCGAGCAACAAAACTTTCGAATATGTCTCTTGATACGACTTTGCTGAAGGAACGGCTAAACGCAAAAATCCACACTACACGGAAAACGAAAAAAAAAATTAATTCAGTAGTGTTAAACGATTAAGTTCAGTAGAACTCCCATTTTAATAATGTTCCTTTTAAACGTTTTCTTCTCTAATAGTTTTAAATTAATATGCAATGATTAGATGTGCCACCTTATATTCGCTGCGTGTTGGAAAATATAGCTCTCTACTCGGTCACCGTTTGCTCTCGGCAGCCCCAAGCAGAGGCAACAGCACTAAGTTGGTCACGTGATCTCGTCGATGCCCTTTCGCACCGAAGCCTGTCTTTCTCGTCAGCCTCGGTTCCAACATACTGACGTCACACGCTGGCGTTCGTAGGGATCCGTGAGTCCGAAGCCTATGGCCCAGCCCTTATATTCTACAGCCCTGGGTACAAGTATGTATATACTTTTTTTTTCTTGAGTTAGCATAAGGCGTAGAAGCCCAGAAGTCAGAACATGGTGGCCCACTGGGAATTCTTGTCTTCGTATTAGACCCCCAAATCACTGGGGCTGGGAAAGGGGAACGCCCTAATGTGCTCTCGCACGGCTTCCCCTCCCCCATACACGAACTTTGTTGCAACACATCTTCACACTGTTCACCACGCCCAAAATAAACACCTGGACATGGTTCACTTTGTGTTACTTGAGGGCTGTTAACCCTCAAGTAACACAAAGGGATTAAATCCCCTTTGGGCTGAAATGTCTCTGCCGCTCAACTACGGCTGGCTTCTGAGAGACACTATGTTTGCGCGAAGCTTTTAATTTTTTTATGTTTGTTTGAAGGCGCTTTGCTGATATCATACCTTGGTCTTGGAGAGGTCGAACATCTACTAGACTTCAAATGGCTGCGGCGAATGACATCGGCTTTGGTTATTGGTTTGTAGTCTGGTTTTAGCCAGAATTTTAGCGTCGGTTGCCGGTAAACTGCCACACAGGGAAACTATCACATGTTTTTCATTAAGGAGCCGGGCACAAATTGCTGTTCCTTCGAGGAACACTTTGAATGTGTGGCAGTTTCCCAAGTTTCCGAAATATGTGTGACAGTTTTCCAAGGTGCTTAACCACGGAGAGGAGCTCTTTTGTTTGTCTGAATTTTCATGCCAGTACATAAGAGTTTAGGGCAACTGGCCCCAAAAGTTCAGGAAGGGAGATGGGGGGGGGGGGGTTAGAAAGATTGTCGTTTTTTGGCCTACATTGAGAACTGAATTGGGAACTCCAAACAGATTTCGAGAAAACGTTCTATGTAAGCCAAGCGAGAACTCTATTTTAATTTGAAGAAATAAATTGCCGTGACTTAGTACATTTCTTTAAACTACAGTGTTCGACGAAACACTGTAGTTTAAGAAATCCCACTTTATCGTCCTTTTCTGTGTTCAGAAAAGGGCGACAAGGTGGGACTTTTTAGTAACGCTGCACTTTTACTTTTTTGATTTTTTTTTTGATTGAAGGTTTTAACGACCACCGTGAGCAACTCAATGGGCTATAAGCAGTCGCCCGTCCCTAATTTAGGGTCACTGGTTCCAGGTAAGGGAGAGAGCCAGTGCCGTAAGACAAACACAACATCCATGCCTCACCGGGATTCGAACCCGGACCCCTTACGGACGAATGATCAGAGGCCATCGCTTAGACCACTGCGCCACCGGGGCGGCCACTTTTACTTAGTCACTAAATATTTACATAACATGTTAAGTTTGTAATATTTTTCTTTTACTTAATTAATTCATGATTAATTTACTTAATTATTTTTCTTTTACTTAATTAATTCATGATTAATTTACTTAATTATTTTTCTTTTACTTAATTGTATGGCTCATGAGTTGTGTCCCATAAACAAAGCCATTTCCTTCTATTGTGTCTGGTTCGAACATTAAAATTTGTGTTGTGTTTAAGAACTTTATAAACACAATCAATTCGTGAACATTGCAATAATCAAATCTCTAATTCAAGAAGAAACAAATTCCTTTTGAGCCATACTTCAATTTCAGAAATTGTACACGTACCGTGTTAGAGGCGTAACTAGGTATTTCTGCGCCCGGGGAAAACCGCAAAATACTGAACCCCCCCCCATCTGACTTTCAAGGCATTACAAATTTAATAGTTGTGTACATATATATATAACTATGAAATTACCAAACATGTACATTAGTAATAATGTCTGGCAGTATAATACTCTTCTCGACAAAACAAAATTAACGTCATACCCCAAAGTTATCTCTACGCGGTAGATAAAATTCAACTGTGACTGTTTGTGTAGTTTTTCGCAATTGCTTGGGAGTTTGGACCTACTCTACCACATTAAATGGACCCAATTCAGTTCGCAGTAGTGGCTCACAGCCAGGGCCCGATTTACTACATGCGAGGCCCAGGGCACAAAACATTTTCGGGGCCCCCTCCTTATTCTCTATCGACCAAATAATAGTCACTGTGTGCAGAGTAGCAGAATGTAGATGTACATGCGTACGCTGATAGTTTCCAAATCATTAGCAGGTTTGCAGATAGTTTTTTCATGTAGATTAAAAAATAAAAATGCTAGGCCTATATACAGCGATTAAAACACTTACTCAACGCTTTACTCAGATTAATATACTTAATTCTATTTTAACTGAAGAAAATTATTTTTCACATCTTCTGAGTTCTTTTGTTTTTACAGACATTTCTGGCCTCTAGATTTTATCAAGGCCTGTTTGTTCTCAATGTATACGCACTGCATTAAAAGTTTTGTTTACACAGAATTTAAATTTTATTGCCAGGTTCCTCTTTCAGTTGCCAATTAAATACAAATATTTCCTTATGCATTTTGTAAGTCCAGTATTTTTGAATTAACTTGTTGAAAATCATATTTATAATTTTTGAAGGTTCATTGATAGAACTGTTTTTCTGGATATAAAAACTTTCTTTAATTAATCTCTTGTTTTTATGAGGTTCGCAGTCCAATATTTTAATATTTTGCCATAAAAGTCCATTTTACACACATTGTTGCACATTCAATTAGAATGTACTATTTTGTCCTCATTGGAATCTGTAATGTTCTAATAATTATTTGTTTTATTAATTTTCCTTTAAATTATCTTATTCTATTATCATGGTTTGCGGGTCGGCAGCGAGTCTTCTGTTCAATAGCTGTGTACGCAGATACATTTTATTTTTATACAACTCTGGCTGTGCGGGTACAACTGGTTGATCAGTAGTTTGTGGTGTTAATGACCCCCATAGACTCTAACTATAACAATATATCTATGACAAAATGGATGGACATCTTAATTTTAGTGAATATTGTGGTCTTGCAATGTACTGATTCTTGCGTCTAGAGCATAAAAACAATGCATCCAACAAAAAATGTGAACTAAAACAAGAAAAAAAAAATCCATGGTGACCTCCACTGGACTTTCTCATAAATAGAGATGTGAAACTGCATAAACAATTGAAAAAGTGCTATGGGAACTCCTACTTCCAGCTTCACGGTTTCTACCAAGATCAAATCAGCGCATCATGATCAATATATCAGAAAACTGCAAAACATAAAATTTTGTGTTGATGAGGAAGAGTCTGAGCTACACACACACACACAAAAAGTAATAACAAAGCAAAAAACATAATTAATCTGAAAAGCTGAGGGGAACACCTAGTCCGGTTCAATTTTTGGTAAATGTGTTATACTTCGGCATCCTAAATTATTTGGTCAGAAAAGTTGTAAAATTAAAAAAAAAAGCATATTAAAGATGTTTACCGAAACACTTACCTCCAAGTAGTCCAAGTAGGATGAGTAAACACACGCTGCGGCGACAACCTGAAGCTTTGCTCCGTTGAAAGGAAGGTTTGCTGCGGCTGGGAATTCGTGGGCAGAAGAGTACAACAGGAATCAGGTACGCTCTTATCAGGAAAGAGTAACAGAATATACTGCTACGCTAAAGAATGTAGTTTGTAATTTCTGTCTCACTTTTAAAAACATGCAAAGACTGTCTTCGTTCTTTGGTATGTAATTCCGTGATACGAAATAGTAAGTATGCACATGCCTTTCTTGTTTCTAGAAAAGCGTTAGAGTAGGTGTCGCATTCTCTCTAACGGAAGTTAGATGGCAAGTCTCAAAGTGAAAGTTTGATTACTAAAAAAAAAGCTTCCACGGAGAAATGAGTTCATACATTCAGCATCAAATAATCCCATGTGAAAAAAACAAGAAACTGTCCGATTGCGATGTCATGAACTGACACCGAAATTAACTATTTTCTGTAGTGTAGCACTACACTCTTTCCTGACAACAGCGTACCCGGTTCCTGTTGTACTATTCCGCCCGTGAATGTCCTGGCTGCAGCGATCCTTCCTTTCAACGGAGCACAGCTTCATGTCAACGCCTCAGCATTGTTTAAGGCCTCCCGCAGTGTCTGCTGACTCGTCATACTTGGAGTTCAAGTTTTTCGGTAAACATCTTTAATATTCATTCTAACAATGAAATTTTTCACCATTTCCCCTTAAATTGCATATTTTAGAATCTGTACGTCACACTTTTTAGAAATTTTACAACTTTTCCGACCAAATAATTTACCACGCTAAACTACACATTTACCCAATTTTTACCAAAATCTAATGAGCACATAATGCCATGAATGTATAAATTGTCCAATGTCAAACAAAACTGATAATACGATGACAAAGTGCTGTGTTTGGGCACCAGATCTTTTTATTTGTAATAACTCTTTTACTATTCTTTATTTTTAGGAATGAATAAAAACAATTGAAAATTTACCTCCTATATCAGGACGAAACAGTTGGGTTGAATATTTTTCTTCTACATTTCCTAGATGCAAAGTCATGTATCAGAGAATCATAATTTAAAGACTGTGTCACATCACTCTCCAAAGACAGCAGAGCTAATGATGCCAGTTTCGTTTGTCGCATGGTTGATCGTAAGGGATTTTTCAGTCTTTTCAGCAAAGAAAATGATCTCTCACTTATACAATTTGAAATCGGTAATGTCATGAACATTCTAAGTGCAGTCTCAGTGTTCGGAAATGTGGCTTCTAAATTGTTTACCTTCAAAGTTTGCAGCATCTGGGGAATGGTTGCATGCTCCCCCATCATTGAGGAGAATTGCAAAAACTCATCTGCAAACTGGTCGTCAAGGTCATTGTTATAGTATTCCTGCAATGCTTTTGCACCTTCAAAAATTTCAGATCTTGATTTTTTTGTAAAAAATTGAAATTTTCTCATTATATTTTCATAAGCACTTTTTCTGCTTGAAAGCTGAGTGACTAAAGCATCACAAAGCACATAATAAACTCGAGTTCTAAATATATCCCTTGCACTGAGTTCTATATGTTCAATGTTACATTCATCTAGGTGTTTATTCTGGCGCACCTACTTTCTTCGGGAATCATGACCATGGTATTGCACATTTTCAGACACTAATGTTTGAGCTTCCTCTTCATAGACTTCAAAATTTTCCCTCACGAACTGAATAAATTCAATTAACGACTGGAAAATTTTATGTACTTCAGAAATATATCCTTTTGGATTCTGGCAAGTTTGATTTGCACAGTTTAATCTCTGAAGTATTGTGTCCCAAACTACTGTGCCGATCGATATTTCCATTGTTCTCATTTTCTTCAGCAGTGATTTTGCTTCATCTCTTGTCTATGGAGAATCTTCTACATTTTCTGACAGAAATACTAAAACTTTCTCTATTTCACGATAATTTTTCCTCCCTGATCGCGTAGCTGCAGCATCTGCACACCATCTGGTAACTGACCGACTCTTCAGTGTGAGTGATGAATTTCCATGTGCTTCCTGGACTTTCTCCTGAAGCATCTTCCAACGGTGAGTTGATGCAGAAAAAAGTATAGAGTTTTTGCAAAAATGTGAAAAAAGAGAGAACTTTACCACAACTATCTATGCTATTCACAGCAACTAAATTTAAAGTGTGAGCAGAACATGGCACATATTCCGCTAGTGGATTGATTTCCCTAATGCGTGTTTGAACACCAGAATACTTCCCAGACATGTTGATGGCATTGTCATAGCTCTGGCCTCTGACATTCATAATATCCAAGCCAGCCTCCTGTAGAAAAGATATCATGGTATTTGTAATGTTTTCTGCAGTATGTCCATGGAATGGAATAAATGTCAAAAACCGTTCTTTTGCTTCACAATCTTTGTTGACATACCTTATGATAAAAGCCAGTTGATCTATGTGTGTAATGTCTGGAGTAGAGTCAACTATGACAGAAAAATATTTTGACATTTTTATTTCATCAGTGATGGCATTAAAAACACGTACAGCCATTAATTTAACAAATTCATCCACACATGTTGAAGATAAGTAACTGGTGTTACCACTTCCTGGATTCCCACATTTTTTCAAGTGTTGAGCTAAGAATGGATCAAATTCTGCAATTAATTCTAAGCAGCCCAGGAAATTTCCATTCTGAACTGATCCAATTGTTTCATCATCACCATACATTGGCAACCCACGAGCTGAGAGATACTTAACTGTTGCAACAACTCTATGCAAAACATCTTGCCAGTACTTGATTCATTCCGATACTGCACAACTATCTCACAGTCAATGCGTGCAGAAGCATTCATGCGTGATGAATAGTCACATACTGCTTGCCTGTGTATGTGTGAATTTTCATGCTCTGTAAGACGTTCACTTGCATGCTTCCAGTCAGAAAAACCTGTGGATCCTAATGCTGTAGTGCTCCTAGCATACAATTTGCATATCCAGCAGAATAGTAAACAAGTTGATGGGGATAAAAGAAGCCAGTCGCGTTTTACCTTCTCATTATTTTTTTTTATTCTGAAAAAATTACCTTCTGTTAGAAAACGTTTTTTACCACATATATCCTTCCCTGTGAATGCCAGCCAGTTCAAATCTTGGACTGGTGGATCGCTCAAAAAGCATTCGCGCATTTCTTCTGTAATTTCTCCCCATAAGGCAGGATCCACTGCATTCATTGTGGAACTTGTGCTCTCTTCATTAGATGAATTCAAAAGATTTCCCAAATTAGGAGCATCTGTGATGTTAGATGATTCTGAAGTCAGATTACTGGCTTCCAAAGACAAATTACACTCAAGAGACTCACCAGTAGTAAAATTAGATGAATTTGTAGAACGTTTGGGACCAAATGAAATATCCAATTTTTTAATGGCAAAACGTTCAATGCTACCATGCTGCAGGTCATCATCCTTCAGTTTCAATTGATTGGCTTTCCGTTTAGTGCTGCCTGATAAGTATGTACGTTTTGACATAATTTAACTGTTAAATAATTCAACTTAAATATATTGTTACAACTAACTAAATGTGATTATATATAAATTTAACAAATATTCAACATTCCATCAGACTACAAGAAACGCAACGCAAAATACAACCAAGCCTTCGTGGTTACAGTTACGACAACGACAAGCAATGTGCAGGAAGTTGAAGGATCAGTTGAGTTTAGGTGCGTTCGGAAACGCAAGAAAAGGCACGTGACTCAATGGAAGCGATCCTCCTTCTCAATGGCCACCTGAAGGCTATTAAACCACTGAAACTCATTAATGGCCACGTGTTTACGTGAAATTCGAAACTCAAACTCACTGTGTGTAAGTACCACATCTATAAACACATGACTCATGAGCATGCAAAAGTAAAAATAATAAATTTTGAATATACACACACAAAATTCCCATTAACTAAGTACACATTTAATTCAAATTTGGGGGCCCCCCAAAATCGGGGGCCCTGGGCACGTGCCCCGTGTGCCCTCCCGTAAATCAGGGCCTGCTCATAGCCACAGAAATGATCAATTAACCCCCAGAGGATCTTCAACAATGTGAACAACATTCTTTTTTTTGCCTCGTATGAATAGTCCATCCGACTAAAGAAAAACAGAGGGGCCCATTGTTTGTGAAATTCACAAATTTGATCGTTACTAGATCGAATCCGCGTCTCCTCACTCCGAAATGAACCACATCATCTCCCTCTAAATTTTTTGAAGCGAAGAATTTGTCAATTCCAGATGATGTGGGTAACGAACATCACACACTTTTCGAAGAACCCACCGGCCAGTAGATCCATTTTTACGTTCGAGTGCCAAAGTGAAATTCACACATCTGCCGGTGGTCTCCGGAGTGTGCCGTTCGAACCAACTAAACTACACCGACGGAATGTATCGCTGCAGAATTGTCTTGACGCGTGCTTTAACTCCGCAGTAAGACACATGTCGCTGACGGCCGTAGTTCTCTTTTAGTTCGACGGACCATGTAACCACTCCTTCATTCCTGAATGAGAACAGTTAGAATCTTCTAAACATTTTAAGGAAAAAATTCGAATTTTAAGTGTACCAAAAACTTGTGTAAAAATTAGTTTCAATTTTAATCAGACTGCAAGCTGCCTCGCCGTAGTTTCGCCTCTGCACTGTTTACTACACGGTGCTGTACACGCATCACTGCTTTTTATGACCAGACGACCAGACCTCCGATGGCGACTCGTGCCGCTGACAATGTGCGTGCTACGACTTACCCCCCCCCCTCCTCTTCCAGCAAAGACTTTGGAATTGATATTCAACGGGCTTAGCCTCATCATCCACCGTAGAAATAAAAAGAAAGCAACTCCAGATGTTTTCCGTAATTATGTACAAATTTATAGGAATTGTTTGTAATTTCCTTCATCTTTTTAGCATCAGTAATTACATTAATGTTTTTTTAATGTTAGTGGTTAAATTCATAACCATATATCAAATAAAATATTAAGCCTAATATTTTGCAGAATATATAGATTTACTGTATTAATCTGCGACGACTTTAGTTGCCAAGAAAACATATTCAGCTGTGCATCATCTAAAACAAAATTATTTATTTACTCAAGTTTATTGAAAATACGTTTTTATTTATTTCCGTATTTTTAATGGCAAATATTTTTGCGGTGTCTTTGTTCAATGTACAATCAAATCAACCTTGTAATCCTATTAATTATTTGTGATTTCGGTGCACTTCCTAAGAACTTAAATATGAATTAATTATACATGAATTAACTAAATTACTGTACAAAATCACACCATAAAGAATTTATGAAACGCAAAAAAGTATAAATAATTGCACGTGGATCAAGCTTCATTTTTACGCCCTCTCCAAAAATACGCATTCACGAAATTAAAAGATTACGAAAATTTTACACTAGAAAGAGCAAAAAATTTAAGTGCACGAAAAGAATTTAACTGATTGATCGCGCAAATTTTTTGACAGCACGGTAACAAAAAGACAAGCTTTTTTTCTGTTTTGGTCAACTACCGCATCCTGTAGAATTGTGGGTGAAACTTTGCCCTGTCCCCAGTTCCAATAGCAAAAGAGCATCAAACAAAGGTATTCGATCTTTCCACGTTTATAAGTGGGTAACGGAAAAATTATCAATTGGCCGCCACCAGGAAACGAAACCAGGTCTTCCAGTTACGCGCCGGATATGCTTCCACTACACCTTCTGCGAATTTTTCGCGGCCAATGAGAATTTTTCCGTGACTCACTTATAAAATTGGAAAGAGCGAATACCTTTATTTGATGTTCTTGGTCCACGTCAAATGTCTGTATTAATTAAGGAGAAAGATTTTGGAGCGTGCTCAGAGAAGTTCAGTACGCTGCAAGCCTTTATGGACTACTTGAGAACACCCTAGGAGAGATGGGGAGGGGGGGGCTGTGACGTAAGCTGCAGCAGCAACCACACTGTATAGGCGTGCCGACCAACAAGTAGCTCGAAAGGCCGGGCGCCGCGACTTCAGTTCTTAATACAATGTTTTTAAGGCCGATCGGCGAACAAGAACTTTCTTTGTCTGTTTTTGTCCGGTTAAAAATAAGATTTTGTGTTGGCAGCAAATCATTGATTAATGCATGCACTTTCCGCCAAAAACAATTTGAATTGCCATTCTTATTGTTTTAATAACAATCGCTATTCATTTTTTTTAGCGTGCAACAGCACGGTAGCACGTAGTCGCCAGCCGCCACTGCAGACCTCTATCAAATAAATAAAAATAAAGCACAAATTTTAAAACTAGGTTTTTCAGATTTAAATGTTTACAATACGGGACATTTAAAAACGGAAGCAGTGATAACAAAAATATGAAAAAGATAATGTATATATGAATTTATTTTAAAAAACTCGAAAGTTATTCTGAACAAAATTAACGAACTTGTATTCTTGTAAAAAAATATTGACAAAATAAATTGTAAACACACAGGACCAATTATTATGGAATGTAAACTTTATTTCTTAATATGGAGTTACACGGTGTCCATTAAGTCTTTCCCACATTACAAAAAACAATATAAAAATATGTATTACAGGTACAACAAAGGGATTGCACGACAATGATTGTGCACAAGTAAAGTTTTTTTTCCAGTGTCAGTACACCTCCACAAGGTCGCCATTTGTGGCCCGGAGGACATCCAAGCGATATTGGATTTCACGCCATGTTTTGTTTGATATCTCAGCAGAGACAGAACCAATGACGTCCGTTATTCTGCTCTTCGTCTCGACATTTGGAACACTGCTAGAGTAAACTTGGTCTTCCACAGGAAAAAGTCTAAAAGGGTTATGTTGGCGATCGAGGTGGCTATGTCATGGAACCGTCGCGGTCAATCCAACTGTCCGGAAATCTGGCATTCAGGAACTCACGAACAATTATTATTGACCAATGTGGTGGGGCACCGTCTTGTCGGAAAATAACCGAAGGTTGGAGTGCATGCAACTGAGGTGCTACAAAAAGTTCCAGCATGTCCAGGTACACGTTACTGTAGGCTTTATGAAAGAGAAGGGTTCCATTATTCTGTCATGCATCAGGCCCAGTGGCACACCCAGGAATTCCTCTTGGGGAGGGAGGTGGCTAGATGTATGCGTGTATACGCACGCACATATAAAAATGAATGTACTGGCAGTTGGGTTCTTCGAAAAATGTGTGATGCTTGTTCTACACATCGGCTAGAATTAATAAAAATTCGTTCTTCGCTTAAAAAAAAAAGATTAAGAAAGAGATGATGTGACGTACTACAGAGGTTAAAGCATGTGCCAAGACGACAAATCTGCAGCGATACATTGCGTCCGTGTCGCTTAGTTGAGAGAGCAACGTACTCCGGAGTGAGGGGGCGCGTTTTCGATCTCCGTCAAGGACAAATTTGTGTTTTCACAAATTGCTGCACTATTGCTCGTCCATTGCCCTTTACCAGTCGACAGAGGCGACGTTCTCCTTTGGAGCTTCACAGTTATGACGTCAGAAGGTACTCGGTGTGCCAGCGGTTCATTCTTAGTACAGCACCTCGTGAACAGCACACGAAGTCTGCTGTTTCTGAGAGGCTTCCACCATTGGTGGGGTAGCCGATGATCATTCCTTTTTGAACGTCCGTCAAATCACTACCTCTGCCCATTGTGCTCACGTAACGCACTGCGGCTCATCTGTCCTGGCTGGTCGCTTACATCTCCGTGTGGCCGATCTTGTCACGTGCACTCTGAGACGCGCCTGGGCGGGTACAGTGCGATTCCAGGATTGGTCATATTATTTTGAGACGACCGTGTATATGGCAAATGGAAAACTTGCTCCATCTAAGGTTCCATCCCCCCCGCCCCCCGGTCAAAAAGTTCTGAAACAAACACCGAGCCTTGCACGAGGGAGGCAAATGCCCTTTTAGCACCCTTGCATTGAAGTATCAGGAAACATTATTTTCCGACTGTGGACACAATTCCAAAATACTGGAAGTGTTCGAAGAAACCAAGGCCAAGGCCGTCCACGTGAAACTATAACCAGGAACGACCGTTATCTTTCGTCAATAGTACGTCAAAACAGACGGCAAAATGCTACTCAGCATCAGCTAGAGCTTCTTGTATCAACAGGGTACAGGTTGTCAACAGGCCGTCGAAACAGACGGGAAAATGATACTCAACTCCAGCGAAAGCTCTTCGTGTCAACAGGACACAGGTTGTCAACTCAAACTATTAACAATCACCTTTACCAAGGTGTCTTTTATGCACGTAGGCTAATGGTGTGAGTCCCTTTAACCGGACGATGCCATACGGTTCGTAGAAACTGAGCTGCGGAACTTCGTGGTTGGAGTCACGACGAGTGGAGTCAAGTCCCCTTTTCTGAAGAGTCGAGATTCAGTCTGGAGTCCAACAATCGACGAGTTCTTATCTGAAGAGAAACTTGCACGCGAAATAATCTAGCTTTTATGCAAAAAACATCACATTGCGGCAGACATGGATTGATTATCTGGGAAAGCCTAAGTATTGGTGGACGTACGGACCTGTATGTCATCCGAAACGGTAGTCTGGCGGCTCAGCGATAGAGAGACGAGATTTTCAGACCTGATGTCATTCCGTATGCTGCAGCCGTCGATGATTCGTTCCTTTTCGTGGACGATAACGCTCGACCTCATACAGCTCGGCTAGTGAGCAGCATACTTAAAGAGGAGGGAATCCAGCGTATGGGGTTGCTAGTATGCTCAACTGACAAATCCAATTGAACATGCCTAGGGCGCACTTGAAAGACGTATTGCAGCTCGGCCGGCGGTACTTCCGTCGACTCTTTGTAGATTGGAGGCTGTCCTGGATAAGGATTGGCGAAGATACCCCCAAAATCTCATCAGGTCCATGCCCCACAGGTGTGCAGTGGTCTTAGCCGTTCGAGTGGAACACACACCCTGCAATAGGTCAGTTACCACCTTCAACAAGTCATTTTTCTTGTTGTGCAGATATGCGTATTGTTCTATACGTATAACATATCGCATGATGTGCATTAAATGATAATATTACATAAAAATTCGCTAATGCGCTTTTTCTTGCCTATATCATTGAATATTCTACTGTATCTTACATAAAAATAAAATTTTGCGTTCAACAACGTGAGTCGCACACATGACTTTCCTTACAATATCTCTTGGTCCCCTAATTCTTTTGAGTAGGGTATTTATTTTTTTAGTTTACTCTTTTGGTCCTTTCTTTGGATCATCGTAACAGCATCGGAGTTACTGATGTCGTGTTTTGAATCTTTCAACTCCCTTTCTTCGGTTCTAATTTTTTCTCCACTTTTTCTACGCGTTCTCCTTCACTGGTGCTCTGAGATATCCTCTTCTTACGGTGGTAAACAGCCAAATCTCCTCCCTTGACCACTCAGAAAAAAAGAGCCCTCAGATTCACGCCATCAAACCATTTTTCTCCCTCACACGCATCGTAAAACCCTCCTACTGACCGCAAAACAATAAATACGAAGAAGTTGAAAGATCTCCCTTTCTTACATAAAGATTTCCTTTATCACTATTTTCTAACCCCTAGAGAATTTATACGCAGGTAAATCAAAAAGTAACTAAAATTTGGAAGTTACATGTATCCGCAACGGATAGAAGCTGACGGAATACAACATGTTCACAATGGCTTATGCGTAGTTCAAATACACACAGCGCAGCGCTATGCCGTTAGTCCAGTTGAGACCAAGGTGAAATAAATATGGATGCTCTGCTGCGGGTTTGCACCAGTGTTGAACAAAGCGCCGTAGTGAGATTTTTTCGGGCAGAGGGAGTGAAACCTGCTGAAATTCACCTACGTATATTAGCTCAATACGAAAGTGAAAACACCATGACTTAATGAACAGATTTTGAATGGGTAGAAAGGTTTAAAGCGGGAAGTACAAGTTCAACCGATGAAGCTCGATTTTGTTGGCCGTCAACATCGTGCACACCAACCCGAATCGACAGGGTGAATGTCTTAATCAAAAATGACCGACAGATTACGTTGCCCGCTGTTGCTGCACATTTCGATATCAGCTATGGATCCGCATACGCCATAGTACATGACGATTTGAGGTACCGTAAAGTTTGCGCAAGTTGAGCACTCAAATAGCTTACTGATTTGCACAAAAAACAGCACGTGGAGGTTGCGACCCAATTCATGAAACGTTATTAAAAAGATTCGAGCGTTTCGGAGAGGATTGTCACCGGCGACAAGACATGGGTTCATCACTGTGAACCTGAAAGCAAGAGAGAAAGCATGCAGTGAGGACACCCGTCTTCTCCAGTAAAGAACAAATTTAAACGACAGCCCTCCGGCAAGAAAATCATACCGACCTTCTTCTGGGACATGAAGTGTCTTATCCTGACGCATTTTCAGGAACACGGACAAACAGTGACCAGTGCAACGTACTGTGCTGTGCTTAGAGAGAAACTGAAACCTCCAATTCGCAGAAAAATAAGAGGAATGCTGTCAAAATCAGCCTTGCTGCACCATAACAATGCACGTGCCAATTTAGTGGCCGCAACAACGGAGGCAATGCAACAACTGCGGTTTGAACGTCTTCCACATCTCATTTACAGTCCTGATCTGGAACCATGCGATCATCACGCTTTCAATCCACTTAAAGAGGCCCTACGCTGTCGCAGGTTCACCTATGATTATGAGGTTAAGGAAGCGGTGCAGACCTGGATTTGGCAGCAGCCGAAAAGTTTCTTCTTCCAAGGAATGAAGAATCTAGTTGAACGTTCAAAGTGCATCGACCTGCAGGGGGACTATGTGGAGAAGTGAGATAACCGTTAAGTTCATTTGGTCCCAGTTATCGCTATTAAAGTGTATGTGGTCTTAACTTTCTGTTTATCCCTCATATTCAGCTCTTCCCTCAACATTAGTTGCAGGCAATTAACTACATAGAAGTTTCATGACAGCAGCTTTGCATCTCATAGTCACTTGAGTT
Source organism: Macrothele yani (assembly GCA_039090855.1). Classification (NCBI taxonomy): domain Eukaryota; kingdom Metazoa; phylum Arthropoda; class Arachnida; order Araneae; family Macrothelidae; genus Macrothele; species Macrothele yani. The sequence continues at coordinate 43,246,251 of CM077016.1, read as the reverse complement.
ATATCCTTCTGTGCAACTACGTATCCATCTTCTATCTCCGCCTCTGCTCACCCCCCACCCTCCTGTCTATCTTTTTTCCCGGGGGTTGGGTGGGTGGAATGGTCACGTTCTTCGATATTTTACGTTTCTTCGAAAAAGAAAGGGGCATTTCTCTCTCTTATTACCTTTATCACCGACAAGTCATGTGCCTCAGAATCATTGGCCCAACTGTTCCTACAGATTCAGCCCGAGAAGCTTTTTTTCAGTCATTCATCGTTCGTAATGCCGTACCGTATCACTTCGATTTTGCTTTTACAAAAATGTTCAATACAATAATAAATAAGGTATGTATGCTTGTAATGGAACACAAGAGTAATTTTTACAAACCACCAAAAATAAAAGTTCAGAGAATTTACAACAACGTCCATCTTCCATGAGTTCTTGCTTGCCTTTCAGGGGGATGAGCCCCCACCTGCCCCCTGCTAGCTACGGCCGTATCATCTCTCTTTTTTTTTCTCTCTCTGATTCTTACCTGTGTACTTACAGGAAAGAATCCATCCAAGGAATCAGTGGCGAACCCACGGAGGGGGCTTAAGCCTCCTCCAAAGAGATTAAGAATGACGTACGGCACAAATTAAGCATTCAAAAACAGTGGCGTAGCCAGAATATTTTTAATGGGGGTGAAGCGGGGGGGGGGGTGTCCGGACCCGAGGATCACCGCCTTGGCTACGCCTATGTTCAAAAATATTATTTTACACGTTCAAAAAATTACATGGTGTCTGACAGAGTGTCTTCTATTACATGATGTCTTCTTCCCAAAGAGATTAAGAGCGACGTACGTCACAAATTAAACATTCAAAAATATTATTTTACATGTTCAAAACATTACATAGTGTCTTTCTCATAAAGCCCCAAAGAGATTAAGAGCGACGTACGTCACAAATTAAACATTCAAAAATATCGTTTCACATGTTCAAAAAATTACATAGTGTCTTCTGTTACATGGTGTTTTCTTCCCAAAGACCCAAAGAAATTAAGAGCGACGTACGTCACAACCGTACATAAATTATAGGCATATATATATACAAAATTTAAACTAACTTTGCAAAAAAAACAACACCTGAAGATCATGACGCGCAACGCAGCAGTTATGAATATTCAGAACTCACACTACCAAGTATAGACTGTTAAAAAATAAAAAAATATTTAACAAGAACAAAAAAAGTAAAGAAAAACTTCAAAACCCAACAGGCATGAGTAAACAATAAATTAAAGAAATAGCAAAACTGAATGTAGAAAGTGTCGAGAATGCCAAGCCTTGACTTTATCAAGGACCAGCAAAAACTCTGCATTTTCTCACTTCCACAAAGACCTAGTTGGAAATGAGTTTCTGCAAAGCCATAGATGCAAGAATTAAGCCCACCAAAAATTTTTAATTTTGCAAAACCTCTTCAGAGTTGCAGGTAGAATATTTTAGTCAAAATTTTTGCATGCATCTATAACTTTCCTGGCCCAACCCACGCTCGATAAAATCTTTAATCTGTTGTTTCTTTTTTTATTTCATTTTAGGTAAAATTTTTGTCACCACAAAGAATAAGACTTAGTAGTGCATTTAGTACTGTTCTTAAAGTTTAAATTCTCTCTCAGATGACTTTGTTGCTCAGCAACGTGTTATAACAGAATTATTCTGATGATTTGTTCAGACCCTCTCACAACTTGTGATTTTGAAATCGTTATTCTGGTTTTTATGGCGGATGACGAGTGTGGGTTGGGCCGGGAAAGTTATAGATGCATGCAAAAACTTTAACTAAATGCTTCCTCATGCAACTCTGAGGAAGTTATGTTAATCATAAAAATATTTTTGTGGGCTTAATTCTTGCATCTATGGCTTTGCAGAAACCCATTTCCAACTAGGTCTTTGTGGAAGTGAGAAAATGCAGAGTTTTTGCTGGTCCTTGATAAAGCCAAGGCTTGGCATTCTCGACACTTTCTACATTCAGTTTTGCTATTTCTTTAATTTATTGTTTACTCATGCCTGTTGGGTTTTGAAGTTTTTCTTTACTTTTTTTGTTCTTGTTAAATATTTTTTTTTATTTTTTAACAGTCTATACTTGGTAGTGTATATATATATACCCAAGAGCAGAGTCAAAGACTAAATTTTACACCAAAGAATTTAAAACTAAATTTGCTTAAAAAACAACCTGAAGATCATGACGCGCAACGCAGCAGTTATGAATATTCAGAACTCACACACTACTAAGTAGAGACATTAAAAAAATATTTAACAAGAACTAAAACAATATAGAAAACTTCAAAGCCAACAGGCATGAGTAAACAAAAAAATAAAGTAATAGCAAACCTGAATGTAGAAAGTGTCGAGGATGCCGAGCTTTGGCTTTACCAAGGAAAAGCAAAACTCTGCATTTTCTCACCTCCACAAAGACCTAGTTGGAAATGGGAGTATGATCCAGGAACTTGCTGACAAGAGTAAAAATGTGGGATTAAAAATGAACTTTCAGAAGACAAAAGTGATGCACAATGCTTTTACAAGAAATGAAGATTTATCGATTGATTGAGAAAAGCTGGAGATAACAGACACGTACGTTTATCTTGGACAGCAGATATCAAGTGAGCGTCACATTGATGAAGAAATTAATCGGCGTACAAAACTTGCCTGGAGAGCTCTTGGAAGAAACAGCATAATTTTCAAGAGCAATATGCCATTTTGTCTTAAAAGAAAAGTGTTTGATCAATGCATCCTTCCAGTGCTTACGTATGGTGCAGAGACGTGGACCTTGACTAAAAGAGACATACAAAGGCAGCAGACAACTCAAAGAAGCATGGAGAGGTGCATGCTTGGTGTAGCCAGGAGAGATAAGAAAAGGAACTCGTGGATCCGAAAAATGACAAGAGTGGAAGACACCATGATCAGAGTTAAATCCCTGAAATGGCAATGGGTTGGACATACTGCCAGAAAGACAGACCATCGATGGACAGCCGAAATTTTAGATTGGATTCCAAGTGACAGGAAAAGACCAAGAAGAAGACCACATAGAAGATGGGTGGATGAACTTCGAAAGTATGCGGGAGTGACATGGAGGAGACTGGCACAAGACAGACCATTGGGGGAGACCTTCGTCCAGCAGTAGATTGATAATGGTTGGCAATGAGGATATACACTGACGGAAAAAAATCCCAACACCAACAAGGGGTTGTGTTAGATAAACGACAGTTGGTAGGCGGTGAGAGTAAATCTGTAAGATGACGTCTATGCAAATTTCGCGCTCGGCGCATACGTGTGGCGCTGGTAGCGCCCCTTGGAACATGCAAAGCAGGTTTGCTGTAAATACGCGCTGTAACGTTCGTGAACGTTAGTTATCGTTGAGATTCGACGTAGTGTGTTGATTTCAGTCAAGAATGCCTTTAAGAAGACGAAGAAGCCATTATCAACAGCTCACGGAGTTTGAACGAGGTCGTGTAATAGGGCTACGAGAAGGTGGATTTTCTTTTCGCAATATTGCAGAACGACTTGGCAGGAATGTAGCCAGGACCTGATTTACGGGAGGGCACACGGCGCACGTGCCCAGGGCCCACGAATTTCGGGGGCCCTTAAATTTGAATTAAATGTGTACTTAGTTAATGGGAATTTTGTGTGTGCATTAGCTCTATATATTCCACTTCCAAAGTGGAATATATAGAGCTATGCAAGACAGTAAGAAAAAGTATCACTGAAGACGTAAGAAAATTCAACTGTGAACTAGTGAGGAAAGCAATTGAAAACAACCAAAGCCTAAAGATAGCAAAGGGACATCTCAGTAAGGGAAGAAAACAGATTATGGCACTGAGAAAAGAAGATGGTTCTGTAACAAGAAATAGAGGCGAAATTTTGACAAGAGTGAAAGATTTCTACTCCAAATTATATGAAAGGGATGATACATGCACTCCAGACATCATGAAAGATACCAGTACCAGAGTTCCTCCAGTCCTTCCAGCAGAAGTTGCACATGCAATCAAGAACATGAAGCGAGGAAAAGCTCCAGGAGAAGATGGAATTACTGTAGACATCATACAAGAAGCAAGTGGAGAAATCGAAACAGTACTCGCCCAAATTTTCACTCGATGCCTTAATGAAGGAAAGATTCCTGAGGATTGGAACACCGCTACAATGATCCTGCTACATAAGAAAGGTGACATTGAGGATCTCGGAAACTACAGACCTATCAGCCTCCTATCAGTAGTTTATAAAATCTTCACTAAAGTTCTTTCACACCGCTTGAAGGTAACACTGGACATGGCTCAACCGAGAGAACAAGCTGGATTCAGGAGTGGCTACAGCACAATAGATCATATCCACGTGCTGAGAGAACTAATTGAAAGAGCGAGGGAATATGAACTTCCATTGTGCATGGCTTTTATCGATTATGAAAAAGCCTTTGATTCGGTGAAACCATCAGCAGTTACAATGGCTCTGAAAACCTGCGGTATTGAAGATGCATACATTAATATTATTAATAACATCTATGAAAATGCAAGTGCAAAGATTAGGCTGTTTGAAAATACAACACACGTAAAAATTGGAAAGGGAGTGAGACAAGGTGACACCATATCTCCGAAGCTCTTTAATGCCACATTGGAGGGTGTCTTTCAGTCGCTGAGCTGGGAAAACAAGGGGATAAAGATTAATGGAGATTATCTAACCCACCTTCGTTTTGCTGATGACGTAGTCATTTTTGCAACTACCTCATCAGAGCTGCAGAGTATGATCCAGGAACTTACTGACAAGAGTAAAGAAGTGGGATTAAAAATGAACTTTCAGAAGACAAAAGTGATGTTCAATGCTTTTACAAGAAATGAAGATTTATCGATTGATGGAGAAAAGCTGGAGATAACAGACACGTACGTTTATCTTGGACAGCAGATATCAAGTGAGGGTCACATTGATGAAGAAATTAATCGGCGTACAAAACTTGCCTGGAGAGCTTTTGGAAGAAACAGCATAATTTTCAAGAGCAATATGCCATTATGTCTTAAAAGAAAAGTGTTTAATCAATGCATCCTTCCAGTGCTTACGTATGGTGCAGAGACGTGGACCTTAACTAAAAGAGACATACAAAGGCTGCAGACAACTCAAAGAAGCATGGAGAGGTGCATGCTTGGTGTAACCAGGAGAGATAAGAAGAGGAACTCGTGGATCCGAAAAATGACAAGAGTGGAAGACATCATGATCAGAGTTAAATCCCTGAAATGGCAATGGGCTGGACATACTGCCAGAAGAACAGACCATCGATGGACAGCCGAAATTTTAGATTGGATTCCAAGGGACAGGAAAAGACCCAGAAGAAGACCACATGGGAGATGGGTGGATGAAATTCGAAAGTATGCAGGGGTGACATGGAGGAGACTGGCACAAGACAGACCGTTGTGGAGGAAACTTGGGGAGACCTTCGTCCAGCAGTGGATTGATAATGGTTGACAATGATGATGATGATGATATTTAAAATTTATTTTTTTACTTTTGCTTGCATGCTCATGAGTCATGTGTTTATAAATGTGGTACTTAATGCAGTGAGTTTGAGTTTCGAGTTTCACGTAAACACGTGGCCATTAATGAGTTTCATTGGTTTAATAACCTTCAGGTGGCCATTGAGGAGGAGGATCGCTTCCATTGATTCACGTGTTGCGTTTCTTGTAGTCTGATGGAATTTTGAATATATGTTAATTTTATATATAATCAAATTTTGTTGCGCTTTTATCGATTATGAAAAAGCCTTTGATTCGGTGAAACCATCAGCAGTTACCACGGCTCTGAAATCCTGCGGTATTGAAGATGCATACATTAACATTATTAATAACATCTATGAAAATGCAAGTGCAAAGATTCGGCTGTTTGAAAATACAACACACATAAAAATTGGAAAGGGAGTGAGACAAGGTGACACCATATCTCCGAAGCTCTTTAATGCCACATTGGAAAATGTCTTTCAATCACTGAACTGGGAAAACAAAGGGATAAAGATTAATGGAGATTATCTAACCCACCTTCGTTTTGCTGATGACGTAGTCATTTTTGCAACTACCCCATCAGAGCTGCAGAGTATGATCCAGGAACTTGCTGACAAGAGTAAACAAGTGGGATTAAAAATGAACTTTCAGAAGACAAAAGTGATGTTCAATGCTTTTACAAGAAATGAAGATTTATCGATTGATGGAGAAAAACTGGAGATAACAGATACGTATGTTTATCTTGGACAGCAGATATCAAGTGAGGGTCACATTGATGAAGAAATTAATCGGCGTACAAAACTTGCCTGGAGAGCTTTTGGAAGAAACAGCATAATTTTCAAGAGCAATATGCCATTATGTCTTAAAAGAAAAGTGTTTGATCAATGCATCCTTCCAGTGCTTACGTATGGTGCAGAGACGTGGACCTTAACTAAAAGAGACATACAAAGGCTGCAGACAACTCAAAGAAGAATGGAGAGGTGCATGCTTGGTATAACCAGGAGAGATAAGAAGAGGAACTCGTGGATCCGAAAAATGACAAGAGTGGAAGACATCATGATCAGAGTTAAATCCCTGAAATGGCAATGGGCTGGACATACTGCCAGAAGGACAGACCATAGATGGACAGCCGAAATTTTAGATTGGATTCCAAGTGACAGGAAAAGACCCAGAAAAAGACCACATGGGAGATGGGTGGATGAAATTCGTAAATATGCGGGAGTGACATGGAGGAGACTGGCACAAGACAGACCGTTGTGGAGGAAACTTGGGGAGACCTTCGTCCAGCAGTGGATTGATAATGGTTGACAATGATGATGATGATGATTTAATAGTTAAATTATGTCAAAACGAACATATTTATCCGGCAGTGCTAAACGGAAAGCCAAACAATTGAAACTGAAGGATGATGACCTGCAGCATGGTAGCATTGAACGTTTAGCCATTAAAAAATTTTATATTTCATTTGGTCCCAAAAGTCCTACACATTCCTCTAATTTTACTACTGGTGAGTCTCTTGAGTGTAATTTGTCTTTGGAAGCCAGTAATCTGACTTCAGAATCATCTAACATCACAGATGCTCCTAATTTGGGAAATCTTTTGAATTCATCTAATGAAGAGAGCACAAGTTCCACAATGAATGCAGTGGATCCTGCCTTATGGGGAGAAATTACAGAAAAAAATGCGCGAATGCTTTTTGAGCGATCCACCAGTCCAAGATTTGAAGTTGCTGGCATTCACAGGGAAGGATATATGTGGTAAAAAACGTTTTCTAACAGAAGGTAATTTTTTGAGAATAAAAAAAAATAATGAGAAGGTAAAACGCGACTGGTTTCTTTTATCCCCATCAACTTGTTTACTATTCTGCTGGATATGCAAATTGTATGCTAGGAGCACTACAGCATTAGGATCCACAGGTTTTTCTGACTGGAAGAATGCAAGTGAACGTTTTACAGAGCATGAAAATTCTCACATACACAGGCAAGCAGTATGTGACTATTCATCACGCATGAATGCTTCTGCACGCATTGACTGTCAGATAGTTATGCAGTATCGGAATGAATCAAGTACTGGCAAGATGTTTTGCATAGAGTTGTTGCAACAGTTAAGTATCTCTCAGTTCGTGGGATGCCAATGTATGGTGATGATGAAACAATTGGATCAGTTCAGAATGGAAATTTCCTGGGTTGCTTAGAATTAATTGCAGAATTTGATCCATTCTTAGCTCAACACTTGGAAAAATGTGGTAATCCAGGAAGTGGTAAAACCAGTTACTTATCTTCAACATGTGTGGATGAATTTGTTGAATCAATGGCTGTACGTGTTTTTAATGCCATCACTGATGAAATAACAATGTCAAAATATTTTTCTGTCATAGTTGACTCTATTCCAGACATTACACACATACATCAACTGTTTTTTATCATAAGATATGTCAACAAAGATTGTGAAGCAAAAGAACGGTTTTTGACATTTATTCCATTTCATGGACCTACTGCAGTAAACATTACATATACCATGATATCTTTTCTACAGGAGGCTGGCCAGGATATTATGAATGTCAGAGGCCAAAGTTACGACAATGCCAGCAACATGTCAGGGAAGTATTCTGGTGTTCAAACACGCATTAGGGAAATCAATCCACTAGCGGAATATGCGCCATGTTCTGCTCACACTTTAAATTTAGTTGCTGTGAATAGCATAGATAATTGTGGTAAAGTTCTTTCTTTTTCACATTTTTGCAAAAACTCTATACTTTTTTTCCGCATCAACTCACCGTTGGAAGATGCTTCAGGAGAAAGTCCAGGAAGCACATGGAAATTCATCACTCACACTGAAGAGTCGGTCAGTTACCAGATAGTGTGCAGATGCTGCAGCTACACGATCAGTGAGGAAAAATTATCGTGAAATAGAGAAATTCTAGTATTTCTGTCAGAAAATGTAGATGATTCTCCACAGACAAGAGATGAAGCAAAATCACTGCTGAAGAAAATGCGAACAATGGAAATATCGATCAGCACAGTAATTTGGGACACAATACTTAAGAGATTAAACTGTGCAAATCAAACTTGCCAGAATCCAAAAGGCCGCCCCGGTGGCGCAGTGGTCTAAGCGATGGCCTCTGATCATTCGTCCGAACGGGGTCCGGGTTCGAATGCCGGTCAGGCATGGATGTTGTGTTTGTCTTACGGCACTGGCTCTCCCCTTTCCCTGCAACCAGTGACATTAAATTAGGGACGGGCGACTGCTTATAGCCCATTGAGTTGCTCACGGTGGTCGTTAAACCTCCAATAAAAAAAAAAAGAATCCAAAAGGAAATATTTCTGAAGTACCTAAAATTTTACAGTCGTTAATTGAATTCATTCAGTTCGTGAGGGGGAATTTTGAAGTCTATGAAGAGGAAGCTAAAACATTAGTGTCTGAAAATGTGCAATACCATGGTCATGATTCCCGAAGAAAGAAAGTGCCCAAGAATAAACACCTAGATGAATGTAACAGTGAACATATAGAACTCAGTGCAAGAGATATATTTATGTGCTTTGTGATGCTTTAGTCACTCTGCTTTCAAGCAGAAAAAGTGCTTATGAAAATATAATGAGAAAATTTGAATTTTTTACAAAAAAATCAAGATCTGAAATTTTTGAAGGGGCAAAAGCATTGCAGGAATACTATAACAATGACCTTGACGACCAGTTTGCCGATGAGTTCTTGCAATTCTCCTCAATGATGGGGGAGCATGCAACCATTCCCCAGATGCTGCAAACTTTGAAGGTAAACAATTTAGAAGCCACATTTCCGAACACTGAGACTGCACTTTGAATGTTCATGACATTACCGATTTCAAATTGTATAAGTGAGAAATCATTTTCTTTGCTGAAAAGACTGAAAAATCCCTTACGATTAACCATGCGACAAACGAAACTGGCATCATTAGCTCTGCTGTCTTTGGAGAGTGATGTGACACAGTCTTTAAATTATGATTCTATAATACATGACTTTGCATCCAGGAAATGTAGAAGAAAAATATTCAACCCAACTGTTTCGTCCTGATATAAGAGATAAATTTTTAATATATTTTTATTCATTCCTAAAAATAAAGAATAGTAACTGAGTTATTACAAATAAAAAGATCTTGTACCCAAACACAGCACTTTGTCATCGTATTGTCAGTTTTGTTTGACACTGGACAATTTATACATTCATCTCATTATGTGCTCATTAGATTTTGATAAAAATTGGGTAAATGTGTAGTTTTGCGTCATAAATTATTTGGTCGGAAAAGTTGTGAAATTTCGTATAAGTGTGACGTACAGATTCTAAAATATGCAATTTAAGGGGAAATGGTGAAAAAATTTCATCGTTAGAATGTATATTAAAGATGTTTACCGAAAAACTTGAACTCCAAGTATGACGAGTCAGCAGACGCTGCGGGAGGCCTTAAACAACGCTGAGGCGTTGACACGAAGCTGTGCTCCGTTGAAAGAAAGGATCGCTGCAGCCAGGATATTCACGGGCGGAATAGTACAACAGGAACCGGGTACGCTGTTGTCAGGAAAGAGTGTAGTGCTACGCTACAGAAAATAGTTAATTTCGGTGTCAGTTCATGACATCGCAATCGGACAGTTTCTTGGTTTTTTCGCATGGGATTCTTTGATGCTGAATGTATGAACTCATTCCTCCATGGAAGCTTTTTTTTTAATTTAGTGATCAAACTTTCACATTGAGGCTTGCCATCTAACTTCCGTTGGAGAGAATACGACACCTACCTAACGCTTTTCTAGAAACAAGAAAGGCATGTGCATACTTACTATTTCGTATCACGGAATTACATGTCAAAGAACGAAGACAATCTCTGCATGTTTCTTTAAAAAATTAGACAGAAATTACAAACTACATTCTTCAGCATAGCAGTATATTCTGTTACTCTTTCCTGACAAGAGCGTACCTGATTCGTGTTGTACTCTTCTGTCCATGAAATCCCCGCCGCAGCAAACCTGCCTTTCAACGGAGCAAAGCTTCAGGTCGTCGCCGCGGCGTGTGTTTACTCATCCTACTTGAACTACCTGGAGGCAAGTTATTCGGTAAACATCTTTAATATGCATTTTTTTTTTAATTTTACAACTTTTCTGACCAAATAATTTAGGACGCTGAAGTACAAATTTACCAAAAATTGAACCGGTACTAAGTGTTTTCCTCAGCTTTTCAGATTATTAATATAATGGGTTTTTTTTGTATAACTCAGACTTTTCCCCATCAACACAAAATTTTATGTTTTGCAGTTTTCTGATATATTGATCATGATGTGCTGATGCATAAAAAATGCATAAAAAATTGAAAAAGTTTCCATAGCACTTTTTCAATTTTTTTTTATGCAGTTTCACATCTCTATTTATGAGAAAGTCCAGTGGAGGGCACCATGGATTATTTTTTCTTGTTTTAGTTCACATTTTGTGTAGGAAGCATTGTTCTCATGTTCTAGACGCAAGAATCAGTACTTTGCAAGACCACAATATTCACTGAAATTAAGATATCCATCCATTTTTTCATAGATATATTGTTATATAGTTAGAGTCTATAACACCACAAACAACTGATCAACCAGTTGTCCCCGCACAGCCATAGTTGTATAAAAATAAAATGTATCTGCGTACACAGCTATTGAAACAGAAAACTCGCTGCAAACCCACAAACCATGATAACAATAGAATAAGATAATTTAAGGGAAAATTAATAAAACAAATTATTAGAACATTACAGATTCTAATGAGGACAAAATAAGTACATTCCAATTGAATGTGCAGCAATGTGTGTAAAATGGACTTTTATGGCAAAATATTAAAATATTGGACTACGAACCTCATAAAAACAAGAGATTAATTAAAGAAAGTTTTTATATCCAGAAAAACAGTTATATCAATGAACCTTCAAAAATTATAAATATAATTTTCAACAAGTTAATTAAAAAATACTGGACTTTACAAAATGCATAAGGAGATTATTTTTATTTATCTGGCAACTGAAAGATGAACCTGGCTATAAAATTTAAATTCTGTGTAAACAAAACTTTTAATACAGTTCGTATCTAATGAGAACAGGCCTTGATAAAATCTAGAGGCCAGAAATGTCTGTAAAAACAAAAATACTCAGAAGATGTGAAAAATAACTAAGTTCTTCAGTTGAAATAGAATTAAGTATATTAATCTGAGTAAAGCGTTGAGTAAGTGCTGTATATAGGCCTAACATTTTTATTTTTTTAATCTACATGCAAAAACTATCTGCAAACCTGTAAATGATTTGGAAACTATCAGCGTACGCACGTACGCCTACATTCTGCTACTCTGCACACAGTGATTATCATTTGGTCGATAGAGAATAACGAGGAGGGGCTCGGAAATGTTTTGTGCCCTGGGCTTTTTATTTAGTAAATCGGGCCCTGAATGTAGCATTTGTGCATGATTGTTGGCAGCGGTGGTCAAGGGATGGTACTGTCTCAAGAAGAGCGGGTTCCGGCCGGCCACGTGGCACTACTGAGAGGGAAGACCGCCGTATACGGCGTATGGCCGTGGCGCATCGTACTGCGTCTGCGGCAGCAATTCGAGCTGCAGTTGCCACCACAGTGACACAACGAGCTGTTACAAATCGGTTACTTGAAGGACAGCTCCGAGCCAGACGCCCTGTAGCGTGCATTCCACTTACTCCAAACCACTGCCGTTTGCGACGTCAGTGGTGTCAAGCTAGAGCTCATTGGAGGACGGAGTGGAGATCTGTTGTGTTTTCTGATGAAAGCTGGTTCTTCCTGGGTGCCAGTGATGGCCGTGTGTCGGTTAGTAGGAGGCCAGGTGAGCGCCTGCAACCAACCTGTCTGCGGCCGAGACACACTGGACCTACACCTGGAGTTATGGTCTGGGGAGCAATTTCCTATGACAGCAGAAGCGCTCTCGTGGTTATTCCACGCACCCTTACGGCACAGTTGTACGTCGGTCTGGTGATTCAACCTGTTGTACTGCCATTTATGAACAGAATTCCAGGGGGTGTTTTCCAACAGGATAACGCTCCTCCGCATACCGCTGTTGTATCCCAACATGCTCTACAGAGTGTCGACATGTTGCCGTGGCCTGCTAGATCACCAGATCTTTCACCAATCGAGCACGTGTGGGACATCATTGGACGACAACTCCAGCGTCACCCCCAACCAGCATTAACCGTCCCTGTATTGACCGACCAAGTGCAACAGGCATGGAACTCCATCCCACAAACTGACATCCAGCACATGTACGACACAATGCATGAACGTTTGCGTGCTAGCATTCAACATTCTGGCGGTTACACCGGTTATTAATGTACCAGCATTTCACATTTAAAATGGCTCTTCTCGCGCTTACATTAAGCTGTGATCTTGAAACCTTAATCGATTAAATATGTTACCTATACAAATGTATTGCCGCCATTTTATTCCTCTACAACTATTTTTTCGTGGTGTTGGGATGTTTTTCCGTCAGTGTATATATAACTATATATACAGCCCCCACCAACAAAAATGCATGGGTGCGCCACTGCAAGGGACTGTTATTCATTACGGGAATACTATAAAAAGTTATCATTTTCTTAGTCTTCGGATGTCAAATGTTTTATTTTTTGTTAAATTGCTTTGGCACTTCATGTTTGGAAATTTCAATAGCCATTGACTGTATAATTTGTTGAAGTAAGTGTCTAAGCTATCATTTTTGTTGAAAGGATATGCTCTGAAATTATTAAAACTTTAGTGTACTTTTAGTTTCTTTTCTAGGAGGAAAGCAGAGGTTTTTTTCCTTTTTTTTTTTTCGCAGTAGGTGTTTCGAATAGCCTTTTAATTTCATGACTAAACTTAACAAATTGATACGGATGCATACCTTTCTTTTAATGGCAGGAGATAATTCCTTGAATTTTAAAATGAGATCTTAATGTACTCGAGATCACACACAATTATTGGGTTCGTCAATGTGTAAACTTATTTATTGTTGATTTTTAAAACTTGTTAAATAAAAGACTTTAATGTTTCTTATCGATATTCCTGCTCATTATGAATTAACAAAAATGTGAATATTTCGTCAGGAGATATTTTTCAAAGAAGCTAAATGCTTCAAATCAAAATTTTTCTGCATCAAAATTTTTTTGCATCAGGTAAGCTCTGATAATGGAAGCAACTGTGATGCTCAGAAACATTATGCATGGCAAATATTACGAAAAAATTGTATAGAAAAAAATTGAAGAGCTTTACAAAATCTGTGGAAAGCAATTAAATTTATTGTCATTTTTAAACAAATTACGTGAATATGCAAACTAGTGATGAATAGCGTACTATCGTATCACCAGTTTGTCATTGTCGCCTAATAAAAACAGAACCGACCGCTGATCGTATTATGTGTATGTTTAATTCAAATGGTCTTCCTCATTCAATTTTTTCCATTCCAGTTTTTTCGTAGAACTGTTGCTTCAAAAATTTACCTTCAGATTCACCTTCTCAATTTTATACACAAAAATATTCAGTTCAAATTAATTAACAAATAACGTCGCTCGCGAAAGTATAAGCAAGTCTATAAGTGAACTACGACAGTTTGTTTTGAGGCGAGAAACAGGCTCAATGCGCCATCTAACGACGTGAATTAAAAAAAAAAATTTGGAATGTCAGAATTCAAGCGGGACCGGTATTGGTTAATGCGTCAAAGCAGGAACCGCAGAGACCACGCCTGCGAGTTCACAGTGACCAATCACAGAAGGAGCGTGAACCTAGTCTGTGGGCTAAATTCACCCACAGCGTGAATTTAGCCTTTGCCCATTTTTGCAGTGATTTGTCCGTTGTTTTTTTTCTTATTTTTTCTTTGGGGGTTTAGCGACCACCGTGAGATCCTCAATGGGCTATAGGCAGTCTCCTTTCCCTAATTTTTAGGGCCAATGGCTCCAGAAAAGGGAGAGAGCCAGTGCCATAAGACAAATACAACCTGTATGTGCCTCACAGGATTCGATCCCGGACCCAACCTGGACCAATGATCATAGCCTAGCGCGTAGACCACTGAGCCACCTGAGCGGCATTGTCTGATTTGAAATATCCTTTCCCGGTTCAAGGCTTGAATTGTGAGAACTAAGATTCATAGCTTTTTTGTGTTTTTCAGATACACAATCTTGTCGCCGCCGCCCAGGTGGTACAGTGGTCTAAGCGATGGCTTGTGATCATTCGTCCGAGATTGGTCTTGGTCCGAATCCCTGTGAGGCATGGATGTTGTGTTTGTCGTACGGCGCTGACTCCCTCCCTTTCTTAGAGCAAGTGATCATGAATTAGGGACGGGAGAATGCTTATAGCCCACCTATTTGTTCACGGTGGTCGTTAAATCTCCAATCAAAAAACAATCTTGTCGCGAAGATCCGTAAGCTCTGAAAACACCAACCGCGATTTATTTATTTCCAGCCGTCCCGATTCGTGCAGTGGCAAGAAAATCTGGCAACATTTTATTTAGTCTTTTATTGCCTTTTTGCATCAGAGGAATCTGGCAACTCTGATACATGATCAATTTTCCATCTGCAGAGTCAGACTGTAACTGTTTGTTTGATAGTTTCCATCAGTCGACTAAGTAACATCTGCAGAGTAGTTAGCGTCTTTCGATTTGTGCGTTTGGAATTTATTTATGATATTTGGAAACTTTCCTGTGATCTTCACATTGTATTTTCTTGTTTGATATTGCAGGACGTTTTTCGAGAAAAAATCTTCGTAATAATTTTAGTAATGTGATCAGTTAAGGTTAACTTCTGGTATTTCGGAATTATGTCTGAACAGAATATTTCTGCAGCGGAGGAGGTTGAGAACCTAAAAGATTTGGTCCACCCTGATGAACTAAATAAGGAAAATGTTATTGGTTCTGAAAAACTGACTTCTAGATTTGGATTTTCCAGCGCAGCGGATGAACCGATGGATTACGTTGAAGAAGAAGGCGAAGAGCAGATCGTTTTTAAAGATCTTAATAATGTCTGCCTTAAAATTCCTTGTGTAGAAGAAGATGATACGCTGGATTACGATGAAATGATGGACACCGACAGTTCTGTGGATTCACCGAAAAAGATATCAAAGCTGTTATATCTCAGCGGTGAAGAAAGTGATTCTCATTCAGATGACTTCGTGCCGAGCACTGGTAACCAAGTAAAATCATTTAGCGATTCTCTGAACTCTGTATCAAATACGAGTTTCCATGGAAGTTCAGCAGCAGTTGGTGCAGCTCCAGTTTCCACAGAGAATGAGAAGAAAGATACAGCAGCTGACCCCAGCAAAACGGATCCTGCTCCTGAATTAGAAGATGGTGAATTAAATTGTGAAGAGGATGAGCTCGTTGTGATCAGACCACCAAAGCTAGCAGGAGATCTTGAGGTAAGCACAATTTTAATATTACGTAATTTGATACATGTAAATTCAGTCGCATCAGACTTGTGCCAGTTTTGGCCAATGAATTAGCAGGGAAATTTTGACTGGAGCTGCCTAAGTATGCAAGTTGCTGAGTGGTATTAAATGTTGGTTTTTAATAATTTGTCCAATATGGATCTGGGTTCGAATTCCAGGTGGCGTGGATGGTGTGTTTTTATTACAGCTCCCACTCCTGCAATCAGTGGCCCCAAATTATGCCTTAGTGACTATAACCCATCAAGGTGCATATGATAGTCAGCCGCCCCGGTGGCGCAGTGGTCTAAGCGATGGCCTCTGATCATTCGTCCGAACGGGGTCCGGGTTCGAATCCCGGTGAGGCATGGATGTTGTGTTTGTCTTACGGCACTGGCTCTCTCCCTTCCCTGGAACCAGTGACCCTAAATTAGGGACGGGCGACTGCTTATAGCCCATTGAGTTGCTCACGGTGGTCGTTAAACCTCCAATCAAAAAAAAAAAAAAAAAAAAAGATAGTATAACTATACTAGTGATGCAAATTTATTGGCATGGATAGTACTGATTTAATTGCATTCTTATATTGCAAAGTAGATTGCTTGTCAGTGAAAATTGTGCTGCTAAGTAAACTTGTTAGAAAACTGGTATTTTCAGTCCTGAAGTAGGCAGGAATGACAGTTTGCTAATGAAATCCTAGTGAACAAAAGTATGTGGAAACAAATAAAGGAAAAGTGTGCAGTGTGTCTTACCCTGTTTTCAGTGATGGGAAGTAGCTATGCTTCACTTACCCTACTTTATTTGTAGAAAGTTCACACAATTTTTTGTCTATTAGCTATATAAACCACTTGTTCTGTGATGTTTTTCACTTCTTCACAGGCATAGTTATTTGAAAATCAGTATATTTTCATTGAAATAATTTACATGCTTAAGGAATTATTGCTAGTATAGGAATTTACTTTACCTTAAAGCACATGGTCGGTGTTGAATGTACATCACTCACTTCTTACTCAGTTGACAAATTTTAACTTTTAAAAAAAGCTAAATTTATGTACTTAAAATCTCTGTAATCAAAAACTTGTTGCTCTTGCTTTTTTAAAGGTTTTGCTAAATTAAATTTTTTTTTGTCAAAGTATTATAATAGTACAAAAAGGTAATCACCAATGTTTTTGCCGAAACTTTTTTCCATAACGATTTTTTTTTTCGCAATTTGTGAAAAATGCAATTGGCAGCGCGGCCCCTGGATAAGTGTACCTTTTTTTCAGAAATCTTATGTTTACGAAAGATTGGTTCTAAACCCAGTTAGCATGTTAGATATAACCAACGAGATAGAAAGTAATAGAGTGCTCATCCTATTGGCTGAGGTCTACCTAACATGAATTAAATGTCCCGGCGCCATCGCTATGATGGGCATCCTTGTAGATTTTTACCATTGATTTCAATGGGACTGCCTTTTTTTTTTTTTTTTTTTTTAAATGACCTCATATCAACTTCTTGTACAGTATATAACTGCGCATCAATCAATTGAGAAAGAGCTTTGGAATAACCCTACAAAAGTTTCTGGGCTAAACTTATTGAAATAAATTTACTATCAATATTTTTGTTTAACATTCTGCTTGTAGTAAGCAGTATACAAACTATGGTTCAACATGTTTGCTTGTAATTACCATGCATGTGGTATTAATATGGAAAAAGTGAAAAAAACGTAATGCAACTGAGGAAATATTTTCTTGAAATATTTTTGAAACGTCTTTTGAAGAACAGGATGTGCTTAATGTTATCAATATGTTCTTCCATCAGTCCGTCCAACCCTTTTGACGTTATATTTCTGTACCTGTCTGTCGGATTTAAAAACATGTTTTTAGTAGTGGAAGCCTGGAATGTGAGAAGGATATATAATGTATTTGCAGCAATATCTGTGTTCTAGAAAAATTCATTGAAAACAATTTTTTTCTGTCAGATACCATTCACTAAAAAAAACATTTTGCTCTTATTATATGCTCATAACAATGCACAGTTTTCACGCCAAGATACATATGTGTAAGTAATATTTTCTTTGATATCTCTGCTTCGAGCATTCCGATTTGTAAAATTTTTGCTATGTTGGACAACGCGGAATGTTGGCTGGACTTCCAAATCAGAATGCTTTGAAGTAGTTCCCGATTTCGAGTGTAACGTTCCACTTTGTTTACATAAACCTGATCACACCCAATGTGAAAGTAAGTAGTTCAGGATATGATGCTAAATTTTTATTACTTTTACATCGAAAAAAATCGTACAGTAATGGAAATAATCACTGGCATTTATTTTATAAAAGAAATAATGCTTTTATTTCATATATCTCAGATTTCTAAATCATAATTCTATGAAGAACCATAATCCAACACCATTTTCATGTGGTACAATAGCTTGAAATTAATGTGTTTAACATTCATTTTTCCACTCAGCAGAACGAAGTACTTCAATGATTTGTTCAAATAGATTAAAAAAATTTTTTTTTTTACAAAATATAAATATTCCATTAGGAAAAACCGAAACAAATATTCCATTAGGCTATGAATACTACCAAAAAACGCAGCATCAATCTTAGTCACTTTGAGTTCTCAAACAAAAGTTGAAAAATGTACTGTTATTTGATATATTTTCTTCATAAAATATATTTACAAGTAAAAATAGTTATTAAGGCATATATTTTAATGGAATTCTAAAATAAAATCTGCATAAAAATTATTGTGAACTACTTTTTTTCATGTTGGGTGTGATCAGGTTTTATGTAAACGAAGCGGAATGATGCACTCAAAATCGAGAACTGCTTGAAAGCGTTCTCATTCGGAAGTCCAGCCAGAATGTTTTACCTATAATTTGTAACATTTCGTAACGAACGATTTGTTACTAGAGGGCTTAGTTCATATTTCTATTTAAATCATATATGCGGTAATATCTGAACATCGAAAAACCTGATTGAAAATATTCCTTTTCAGTCAAATACATCTACTTGGGTTTCGAACCCGGGTGCAACTCGGACGAGTAATCCAAAACCAATGCATCAGATCGCTTGGCCAACTGGGTGACATTATGCTTGTTAAAAGCAATGATGTGGAATAAAATATATTTCGATAACATAAGCACGTCTGGTTTTGTTTCTTTTTAAAGACGTGCTGAAAATCATCACTGTTTTGCGACGCAAAACGGTGATGATTATCGCAGTTTTGCGTTGCATACGAGCACAACTTTTTTCTCACAAATACTTATCTTCAATTGTAAGCATATTTACTACTCGTACTTATGGCACATGTGTTTAGCCATTTAATTTTAGTTTAAACTGATGCAAATGTTTACATCAAGTTTACATTCTGGTTCTCTGTTTCCACCCATCATAGCGACGGCTGCTGCTCGTTCAATTTCATTCAAACATGGCGTCTTCTCAAGATTTCTAGCTCGTCGTATATAACTATAAATTGTTTTAGGAATTTTAGACTTTCACAAGTCAAAAATAATTGTTTATAAAGTAGTGGTCATGAAGATGACCACTACTTTATAAACAATTAGTCCCAAAAAAAGGCATGAATTCAGAAAAGGGTCATGAGAAATTCATAAATTTTGCTTTGGGATCATGAATTCCTTTTTATTTTTTGTAATTGTACATTTTCTGGCAAAAATCTTAAGTAATTCTCCATGCACTGACCACATAAGATGTAGATGTGGTTTCCATCTAACAATTCAAGTATCAGAAATGGCATAAAGAAAACTGATAAAGCAAAAAAAAAAAAAAAAAAAAATCTTAGCATAGAAATACATGTGCATAACGTTCAGAGCTGCCTGCCATTGTATTGTTATCATGCTGGGTACTAGGGACCCACAGATTTTTAAAAGGTGTGTACTTTGTGAGATATTCTGGGTCCTTTTAAAGAATCAAGACATAATGAATATTTATACTAATATTCATTATCTCTCATACTTATATTAATTATCTAAATATTCATAAATATTTATGAATATTTATGTAGATGTACGCTGTATGCGGATAGTTTCCAAATTATGAGCAGATTTTGCAGATAGTTTTTGCATGTATATTAAAAAAATGTTATTTACTGTTTAAAACATTTACTCAAGGCTTTACTCAGATTAATATCCTTAATTCTGTTTTGACTTGAAGAACGTTCAATTGTCTTTTCACATCATCTGAGTTCTTTTGCTTTTACAGATGTTTTTGGCTTATATTGGGTTGTCAGAAAAGTCATGATGTATTTTAGCCATGTTTTGCAAAGTTCATTTATTGATAGAAAGAACAAAGATCAATCAGTGATATAATGCCCGTTTTGTTCGATAACCTTTTGCCATCTTTCATTGAGCTGCAGAATGCCTTGTTCATAGAAAGACCTGTCTTTCGTGGCGAAAAACTGTACAAGGTGCTGATTTACAGCCTCATCTGAATTGAACGCAATACCACGCAAAGACTGTTGAAGAGAGCAAAACAAGTGGAAGTCTGATGGCGCAAGGTCAGGCGAGTATGCTGGGTGTGGCAACACATCCCACCCAAGCTCCAATAATTTTTGGCAGGTGACCAAACTTGTCTGTGGTCTTGCGTTGTCGTGATGGAACACAACACTTTTATGATGAACGAGCTCTGGACGTTTCTGGGTGATGGATTCGTTCAAACTGTCCAATTGCCGACAGTACACATTCGAATTGATTGGTTCCGTGGTAGGAGCTCAAAAAACACGACACCTTTAAAATCCACCCACACTGAGACCAGAACCTTCTGCTGATGAATGTCTGCTTTGGATGTCGTTTGAGGCGAAGCAGCACGTCGGGACCAAGACCCTTTGCGCAGCACATTGCTGTACACAATCCACTTTTCGTCACCAGTTATCAGTCGCTTCAAAAAAGGATTGTTTTCCTCGTGTTTAATGAGCATACGCAGATGTTTATACGCGCCGTCAATTGAGCTTCGTGTTCATGAGAAACCCACACATCGAGCTTGCTTACGTATCCCAGCTTCTTCAGGTGGTCCTGAACGCTTGAATGATGGATGCGCAATGTGTTTGCGATCTCTCGTGTCGTGTAACGTGGGTTTGACTCGATCAATGCCTTGATTTGGTCGTCATCAACCTCAGTGGGCCTCCCCGACCGAGGAGCATCATTGAAGTCAAAATCACCAGCACGAAATTGTGCGAACCACAACTGCAGTGACGTTCTTGTAGAGCATTATCACCATACACTTTATGTAATTTTTCACAAGCTTGACGCGCGTTCTTCCCTTTACGGAAGTAAAACAGTAAAATATGGGGAAAATGCACAGTTTGGTCTTCCATCTTCAACTTGATGTCAAATCTCCGCAAATCAACCAAATCGCTCACTATTCCTTTTAGACTGCAGCTAGAACTGTCACCTGTCAAATGCCATAGCGATAACAGAGCTGCACATGCCTCTAGTACTTACAAAACCGCCCAACCGCCATCGGGTGCCAAAATACGTCATGACTTTTCCGACAACCCAATAGATTTTATTAAGGCCTGTTCTCAATGAATAGGAACTATATCAAAAGTTTCGGTTTACACAGAAAGAATTTAAATTTTATTGCCAGGTTCTTCTTGCAGTTGCCAGTTATTAAATTAAAATCTCCTTATGTACTTTTTAAGTCTACTATTTTTCAATTAAGTTGTTGAAAATGCCATTTATAATTTTTAAAGGCTCATTAACGGAACTGTTTTTCTGGTTATGAAATTTTTCTTTACTCTTTTGCTTTTATGAGGTTCATAGACCAATATTTTGATACTAGACAAAACCCGTTGCAATCGATGGTAATTTTTTTTTTTTTAAATAATGATCTCAGATGAAACAACAAATGTAAACTTTATTTGATTGACAAATTAATTCAACCACTTCAGTAAAGTCAATAGTCCAGGTTCGTGATTTTTTTTTTTTTTTTTTTTTTGTGACTGAAGATTTGACGACCACCGTGAGCAACTCGATGGGCTTAAGCAGTCGCCCGTCCCTAATTTAGGGTCACTGGTTCCAGGGAAGGGAAAGAGTCAGTGGCATAAGACAAACACAGCATCCATGCCTCACTGGGATTCGAACCCGGACCCTTCATGGACGAATGATCATAAGCCAACGCTTGGCTTGGGCTATAAGCAGTCGCCCGTCCCTAATTTAGGGTCGCTGGTTTCAGGGAAGGGGTAGAGCCAGTGTCGTAAGACAAACACAACATCCATGCCTCACAGAGATTTGAACCCGGTAGATGAAACCCGTCAGAATCTGCAACTTTTTTTTTTTTTGAAAAGGATAAACTCTCATGAAATGTTTATTCAGATCTTTACATAATGGGAAACGTCTGACCTACGTGAATAAACTGGATCAAATGAATGTTAAATTGTATATATACATCACACAGTCCAATGGCACAACGCAATCACGTCTTCGAGTGTTGGCTGTTCCGATAAGAACTTTCAAATAAATTCCTGCTAGCGTTGTTTTGCACAATGCTTCGCTGAGAAGAGAGACCGGACTTTGGACTATCTGAGTCCCTCCATACTTCAACTGCGTGTGAGTCAACTGCAGGCTATCGGATGTCAACCGCACGCTTCTCTCATTGATTTTACATAGGAACTTTGCCGCCTCACAACTCCCGAACCGTTGTCCCAGTCTCATTTTTCTCTTCGACTGGCACATCTACATGGTAAGATCGTTATTTAGATACTTCAACCATATGTTTACGTTCACCCATTCTCTCACAACTGGCCTTACAGTAAAAACGTTATAGAATTAAAATATAGATTTTGCCATAAAGATCCATTTCATGCACATTCAATTGTAATGTACTTATTTTGTCCTCATTGGAATTTGTAGTGTTCTATTAATTATTTATTGTTTTATTAATTTTTCTTTAAATTATCTTTTTTTGTTTTTATCGTGATTTGCAGCAAGTTTTCCGTTTCAATTGTTGTGTACACAGATACATTTTATTTTTATACAACTCTGTTTATACTTACATAAGCAAATGAAAAATAAATGTAATGTACATTGCTCGACACTTTAATTTATGCTTTTTGAAAGCAATCTTTAAAAGAATCTAATACTGACAGAGTTAAATTTTATCATTTTTAACTAAATTTTATCATAGTGGAACTACACACAGACAATGCATTTTAAGTCAGCTCAGAACACCAGAGCAGCTTTTATTTTTCAAAACGCAGTTACTGTGTGATGACTATTAAACAGTTTTTTGACTTCTAACGCACAATTGTTGAAGTAGATGTACAACTTTTTGTAGAGTATAATCGTTCACAGTTCCCTCATTATAAATGTAAGTTTGTTTGTTTTTCAAATTTTAAATTTCAACTGCTACACTATTATTTAAAAGAGTTGAAAGGTTTAATAAATTAATCAGGACATTTGTATGTTTACATAATTTTGAGGGATGGTGCATTGCTGGCTGTTTTAGTTCTTTCACTAATCTTCACGAATTTGACTTTTGCTGAATGGCATACGTTTAAAAAATCCTAAATAAAATGTGTGTCCCAAAGGACACAGAATTTGTAATTATGGGTCCTTTTTTTTTGTTTTGGGGTAATATACGTGCTACAGCGTACATCAGTGGCAGCGCTGATGTTTACAAATTTTTGAGATCAATTTTGCAATTTAAATTATGCTACTTATGGAGTGGAGACATTTTTCAGGTATAAATGTTAAATAGAAAGATGTGTAATGAAATCTTGTAGCATAGTGGTGAGTTTTTCAACTTATTTTAAGTACATTCAAAGTATGATGAGTAGATTTATGTTACTAGCAGAACAGCAGGGGGCTTTTCTTTCCATGGAAAAAAGGGTGGGGGCATGGTGTTCTCCCTCTTTAGTATATGTGTGTGTACATGTGCATACACTACTACCTTTAATAGGGATATAATATATACAGAGAGAGAGAGAGGTCTTTTAAAAAGTGGTCATGAAATTGTTTTTCCCAAATTTGGCATCCTGGTAGAACACTATGAAATAAAGTAGCTTGTGGCAGAAAATTATGCTACAAATTGTGCTATTTTCAGAAAAGGTGTGAAAAAATATTCTTCAAATCACATGACATTTCCAGATATCCTGAAGCATAATTTGTTGGGACAGGATGGGTTTGTTGTGAGTGAGCCTTGCCTGTGCACCCGACTTGCTTTTACATTGCAAAAGTTAAGCAAACTTAAAACTCACAAGGGGACCTTACAGCTGACCACCCGCGGATTTCGGTGATTTTTTTTTAAATGAAAGTAGAGGCAAAATGAGGATATACATTTCCCGGCATTTGATCTAATGCCTCTGATTTTCGAAATAAAAAATGATAACGATCTGAAGGATATCATAACGAAATTCGTGATTTCCTGTAAATGATGCTTTAATACTGTAATGTCACGAGGTCCTACAGCAGTGCATTATAGCATACTTTTACTGTTATGGTGGCTAATGTCGAAAAGCGGTGAATGAACAACGAACTATCAGTAGCAGCAAAGAACGGAATGCCTGCATTTTCCCATCCTCCCTTAAAGTTCTCTCGTTCTCACTTTTAAGAATTCTGTAAGAAGTTACAACAACATTGTGTGATATAGGTAGATATTAAATGAAACATATGCATTTCTGTGCAATATTTGCATGAGCTAGTTATGTCGTGAGCTGTAGGCTTTGTAGTGATGTGGACCTTACACTTAACATTGTATTGTGTCATTGTCAATGACAATTTGGTGTAGTTTCACTTACAAATAATAAAGAACTTGTAGAACTAATCGTTGAGTAATGGAGTTTAATAATAAATAGCACATATGGGGACAGAGGAATTGTTAGGAGAATCGAATTATCACATTTTAGCTTATAAAGTATAATTACGTACTTTTATTTGAAGACCTAACATATATGTTGTTAGGTATCATTATCGAAGGTTTTGCTATCGTTTATTGGTACACAAAGTTGCGGATGATAATTATCATAAAAAACAATGAAAACATAACACTTCACTACAACGCGAGCATTTGATAAAAGAACTGTTCGAGCATTTACATTTCGTTTGTCGAACGTCGTCCGGAAAACACATTTTGTTCACATTTCCAAGCAAACCAAGCGTACTGCAACATATTCTTGAAAATCGTCGCAGGAAGTTAATGACATATAAGTGAATGGATCTTCGCTACATTTTCTCGCTTGTTTAAATTCCTATTTTTTTTAAAAAGTTCGACAGAGTTTTGTAATTTTTAAATAAAATTTTTTACTTGACGGAAAAGGTACACATCACAAGGTTGACAGTATAGGGTACAATGAGGGGGAATAATTACATCAGTAGAAGAACAAGTGCTGTCGTCCTTTGTGAAGACACTATTAAAGAGTGCCGGACCTGTTTGACCTCCTCATGAATTCAAGATGAATAGAAACTTCTCTTTTTCACAAAATGGTCAGATAATGTTTTTCACGAAACTGCTGAAATGCTCTTTCGTTAATTTCCCTGATTTCGACGATATCACGAATACATTTCCATATTCCGCAGTTAGTCCTTCCACAATCTTGGAAACGAGAGGTCCAAATTGTCCCTGAGGCTCTTGCATACATAGAAAAACTTTTGGAAGTAATGCTCTAGAAGCAGTCAATGCATACTGCGCGGTGTAACTGTGCATTACTTTGTTAAAATGTCCCAAGAATACCTCTGTTGTTTTTTCTCCATGCACAGAAATTGTCCTGTTCACATCGATTCTGTACTCACATCTTCTTTGATCAGTGTTAAGGACTTTAGCCAATGGAAACTCTTCGATCCGTCGTGAAAGACTTTTTGGAATTTCCCTGCTTCCGCGATAATAGTTGACAAGTACAATTCATTTTGTGACCTGATGTAGCGCATCACTTTTCGCTGGCGGGTGCCTTTAACCAGTTTGAATTTTTCAACCACCCTTGCGATGCCATAAAACAAAAATCGTCTGATTGATGTTGCACCGCTGCAGCAGAAGCCCATTGTTATATCATTCGGGTGGTTACCGGCTGCTTTTTCTCTCGAGCTTCACAAAATCGATCGCAGGTGCATTTGTTGATTATGTCATATTTTTCCTTTAATCCACCTTCCCGTTCAATTTCTTGCTCCCATTTTGTCAGGTGTGCCTTCCTTTGTAAAGCAGTACATCGTCGTCAGTGTAGAGCTTTTAAACTCCATTTTGGATGCTGTTTAGCAAGCTGTACTATTTTGATTTTCGTGTGGCTTCTGCTGCAGAAGTGCAACGTCAATCGGACGATTTTCGTTTTATGGCATCACAAGGGTGGTTGAAAAATTTAAACTGGTTCATGACACCCACCAGCGAAAAGTAACGCGCTACATCAAGTCACAAAATGAATTGTATTTGTCAACTATTATCATGGAAGTAGGGAAATTCCAAAAACGTCTTTCACGACTGATCAAAGAGTTTCCATTGGCTTACGTCCTTAACACTGATCAAAGAAGATGTGAGTACAGAATCGATGTGAACAGGACACTTTCTGTGCATGGAGAAAAAACAACAAAGGTATTCTTGGGAGATTTTAACAAAGTAACGCATAGTTACACTGTGCAGTATGCATTGACTGCTTCTAGAGCATTATTTCCAAAAGTTTTTCTATGTATGCAAGAGCCTCAGGGACAATTTGGACCTCTCGTTTCCAAGATTGTGGAAGGACTAACTGCGGAATATGGAAATGTATTCGTGATATCGTCGAAATCAGGGAAATTAACGAAAGAGCATTTCAGCAGTTTCGTGAAAAACATTATCTGACCATTTTGTGAAAAAGAGAAGTTTCTATTCATCGTGGATTCATGGGGAGGTCAAACAGGTCCAGCACTCTTTAATAGTGTCTTCACAAAGGACGACGGCACTTGTTCTTCTACTGATGTAATCATTCCTCCTCATTGTACCCTATGCTGTCAACCTTGTGATGTGTACCTTTTCCGTCAAGTAAAAAATTTTATTAAAAAATTACAAAACTCTGTCGAACTTTTAAAAAAAAAAATAGGAATTTAAACAAGCAAGAAAATGTAGCGAAGATCCATTCACTTATATGTCATTAACTTCCTGCGACGATTTTCAAGAATATGTTGTAGTACGCTTGGTTTGCTTGGAAATGTGAACAAAATGTGTTTTCCGGACGATGTTCGACAAACAAAATGTAAATGCTCGAATAGTTCTTATATCAAATGCTCGCGTTGTAGAGAAGTGTTATGTTTTCATTGTTTTTATGATAATTATCATCCACAACTTTGTGTACCAATAAATGATAGCGAACGAAACCTCCGATAGTGATACCTAACAACATATATGTTAGGTCTTCAAATAAAAGTACGTAATTATACTTTATAAGCTAAAATGTGATAATTCGATTCTCCTAACAATTCCTCTGTCCCCATAATGCTCCATTACTCAACGATTACTTCTACAAGTTCTTTATTATTTGCTAGTGAAACTACACCAAATTGCCATTAACAATGACACAATACAATGTTAAGTGTAAGGTCCACATCAATACAAAGCCTACAGCTCATGACATAGCTAGCTCATGCAAATATTGCACAGAAATACATATGTTTCATTGAATATCTACCTATATCACACAATGTTGTTGTAACTTCTTACAGAATTCCAAAAAGTGAGAACGAGAGAACTTTAAGGAAGGATGGGGAAAATGCAGGCATTCCGTTCTTTGCTGCCACTGTTAGTTCACTGTTCTTTCCCGCTTTTCGACATTAGCCACCATAACAGTAAAAGTATGCTATAATGCACTGCTGTAAGACCTCGTCACATTACAATAAAGCATCATTTACAGGAAATCACGAATTTCGTTATGATATCCTCCGGATCGTTATGATTTTTTTATTCCGAAAATAAGAGGCATTAGATCAAATGCCGGGAAACGTATATACTCATTTTGCCTCTACTTTCATTAAAAAAAAATTCACCGAAATCCGCGGGTGGTCAGCTGTAAGGCCATTTTGTCAGAGGTCTTTTCAGTCAGTCTGCAAAGGCAACACATACGAGACAATCACACTAGTGGTATTTCTTGTTATGGCTTTTATTTGGATTCCCTGGGCTTTTTAAAGTTAGTTAGGCTAGCTTATAATACTTGACATTGAATATGTAACAATGTGTTACATATGTTAGTTAGGCTAGCTTATAATACTTGACATTGAATATGTAACAATGTGTTACATATGTTAGTTAGGCTAGCTTATAATACTTGACATTGAATACGTAACAATGTGTTACATATGTTAATCAGAGCTAAAATAAATGATTATTTGTGTAATTTGCTTTTGCATTTAGCTGGGAATCCCATGGAAGCAATGTAGATATAAAGATCACATGCATAATATTCTTCCGCAGATTCACGGATTTCCACCTTTTTTTTTTTTTTTTGTTATCATTTAGTTTATTATGAACTGAATGATGAAAAATGGGGAGAAGAACTGAAGAAAAATGGGGAGGGGGTGGGTTACTCGTGAGGCTAGTCATTTTCTGTTTGGGGATGGTATTTAGCCTTCCAAAAATTTTTGAAAACTAAGTACTGGAAGTAAACAGAGTTGAGATTTTTTCCGTAGTTGTAATTTTGTTTTCCTGCGATGTTGCCCCTGTCCAGTATTATTGTTATATGTCATTTTATTCCATAAATATTTGTATTTCAGCTTGAAAGCGGAGAAAAAATTTCCAAAAACGGAAGTTCATCTGCTGAAAACTCCCCTGTAATCCTCAGGCATGGGAGTACCGAGGCTTCGAGGAATTTCGCTTTTTCTGCCATAATTTGGGTTATCCTCGAGATTGATGCATAACTGAACAGAAATTTTGGGGAAATTAATAGTGGTGAAAGTTTGTTTTCCGTCTGTACTGTGACTTTCTAAACTTTCTTAAATGGAAGTTTCGTCTTTCAAAACTTTCGAAAACAGAAGTTAAATGCTGTGAAGATTTCTCCTGTAATTGCGATTTTAGTTTTCACGAGATGTTCCTTCTGCCTAGTGTTGTTGTTAAATATAATTTTATTTCATAAATATTTGTATTTCAACTTGAAAATGGAGGAAAACGGAAATCTGACATAGCAAAGATTTCTCCTGTAATTGTAAATTTTTTTCACCCCAACCATGTTCCATGTATCCTGTGTTGTTCTTAAATGTTCCTCCCTGAAAGGTTTGCATTTCAGCTTGTTGGGAAGTGTGTGTGTGTGGAGGGGGGGGCAAAACGAAAGTGACGAAGCTTGAAAATTCATAGGAATTGATTCACGGTGTTTTTCATATTCTTAAAGTTACACTATTTATCTCTTATCTAAAATAGTAGAAGCTATCGTGCATTCACGGCCCTTAGACTGAAAGTTTTTTCAGCATGATGGGTAAAATTGTCATTCACGGACATAAAAAAGAAAAAAAAGTAACAAAGAAATGGGAAGGGAAAGATATCAGCAAAATGAAAATTGAAACACAAATGCTGTGCAGCTGCAGAGTCAACAAAATACACAAATATGACTGTAGAACTTTCTGAGAAAATAGCAAGGCTTGCTCACAAGACAAAAGTTCAGTTGGTATTCTAGTAAGTAAAATAAAACAAGAAAAAAATGTGTTTGAACAATGCCCTTTAGAACTTATTTTGTTCTGAATTGTAATTTTATATTGTGAATACATTAATGTGCTCCAGTTTTACAGTGAACAATTCTGTTTTGCACATGCTGCATTCATTATATTCACACTTTTTTGCTGTGCATTCTGATTCTTCACCTGGTTAAAAAGTTTAATTTTTTTTTTTTTTTTTGTCTTTATCTCAGTCTCATGTATGAGATCCTCAGAATTTGCACTTTTAATTGAAGCCTAAAAGTAAGTAAAAAGGGAAAATAGCTGCAATTCAGAAGTAGTGTACCTAGCTGCTTTTAGGAAAAAATAGCTGTGGCAAGTTATTTTTTTTCAAGAATGTAGTTGTAGCAGTAAGTAGCTACTTTTAAAAAGTAGCTTTTCAATCACTGCCTATTTTGTAGTTCTCAGGCCTGTTTATTTATCTTCCAGACTAGTAGCTATAGGGCATGTTCATTCAACTGCTTAGCCTTTCTGTCACCCTCTATAATATCCCTTGTCAGATTCCTAAATTGTTTTTGGTTAACAATAATTTGAATACAGAACCAAAGATAAGAGGATTTATGTGAGTAATATGTGTTGTAAGGATAAGTAATGAATGTTTGTTACAACGATATTGTGAATGTTTTTCAGGGCTGTCTACTAAGTAAGGTTTCGTGTTATTTGACATTTTCGGCAGAGTTAAATTTATTTTTATTCCACTTTTTCAGCAGAGTTGCAAATTTATTTTTATTCCACTTATGATCAACTATTCTCAATCCACTGCTGGATGGCTTCTCCAAGTTTCTTCCATAATTCACTGTCTTGAGCAATTCTGTTTCACGTCATTCTAACATGCTTTCGAATTTCATCCACCCATCTGCCAAATGGTCTTTGTAGGTCTTTTCCTGTCACTTCGAAATATATGCACAATAAAACCTTAATGGACACTTCCATTTAGTGTAAAATTTTGTGATCCCCAGTGCCAAACCATATATGATTCTGTGCATCTCCAAATAGTGGACCCTTTAAATAATGGACAGTGATCTTTGTCATAAGGTAGTTAAAATTGAGTATGTTCAGGGGAAGAAAAATAAAAAAAACAAAATTTCCACTGCAATTTCTTTAGTTTCCTGGGACAGAAGCAGCAGGACTTTTATGCCTCCCAGATTCCCATTACAAATCTCCTGGTCTATGGTTTCACTGTGGCAGATCTATTTTTTAGAGAAGTGGATCTGTGTATGGAAGATTCAACAAATGATTTTCTTCTGATGTTTGCCAAGCATTTGGTAATGAAGGAAAAAGTTTTATTATTTGTAAACAAAGGGCATATGGAGGGATTAGCACTGGGACTGCTAAATAATTTTTAAAAATTATTATTGAAAAACAGGTTATGAATTGCAAAAGCAAAAAAACAAGCACTTCTGTCAAATTTTTTGCTGGCAAAAAGTTGCTGACTGATTTAATTAAAGAATCAGCAATTTAAAATTCAGGGTGTAACATTTATCTATTACATACATACATTGTATGTACACTGACGTGCGAAACTTAAGGATGGACATTAGTGCCGCAGATTATAGCCACACAGTGAACACACAAGCTTGAGGCGATTTGCATAAAACAAGCAGTTCAATAGAAAGACGATGCATATGCAAATTTCCAAAATGTGATGTCGTAGGTCACATGACAGCGCTGAAATGGATATAAGGAGCATCTCGCAGGAAACAGAAAGCGAAAGTGTGCGGCATTGTAAAGAGGTTCGAGTGGTTTGTTAGTGTGTTGCAGACGAGAAAATGTCCACGCGGAGACATTTAGATGAATTTACACGTGGTCGAATAATCGGACAGCTGGAGGAGGGGTGAACCGTAACGAGTGTCGCCACCAAGTTCGGCGTGACCGATAGCATTGTTTCGCGTGCATGGAAGACCTTCCAAACGACAGGAACAGCTGTTAGAAAGGTCGGTGGTGGTCAGCTATGGAAAACAACAGCAAGAGGTGACCGGTGTATGGTCCTACAGGCCAAACATGATTGGTGCCAGACAGTGAGCAATATCTCGAAGCAACTGCAGATGACCACAGGTCGCGCCATATCGCGATTCACTGTTGCCAGACGTCTACAGAAAGGTGGACTATCTGCCTGATGACATGAATGAACATTGCATCCCATTAAAGCCTACCCATTGTAGACATCGATTACAATGGTGTAAGGACATATCGCTTCTTCAACCTGCGGTTGGAAAGCATGAATAAAATGGCAATACATGGATTAAAGTTTATTATGTAACTTTTTGGGTGGGGGCTCGATATTTACCAATATATCTTTCTAATGCTTAATTTCTTAATAATGGTTAAATAAGATTCCTTATTATTGCTTCATTCATAGTAAAAAAAAAAAAAACTGCTTTAGCCAATGTGACAGTGGTCTTTCCTTCTAAAAGCCAATCAGATTTGTCCTCAGTGTAAAGTTACAGTTCAGATTTAAAAATTAGGAACTTAGAGCTATTCAAGAGCATATTTAGAGGGGCATTCCCCCTCAATTTTTTTTTGTTAAAATATGACTTGTAAGTCACATTTTTCTAACGTAAACATTAGAAAAAAATGCTTTAATTTTTCCATATTTTCCTTTAACTTTATTTATTTGTTCTGGTGGATTTTACAAATTTCCGTTTTTTGTATTGCTCCAGTTTGTAGGAAGCATACATATTATTTTGCAAGGCAAAATAACATAGGAGTCATTTTTGTGCTGGAGAAATGCGTTACTTACGTGGGGTTTGTGGCAAGACACGATCTGATTGTGTGAGGAATGAAGATGTATTGCAGTTGTGTGATGTAAAGCAAAATGTTGTTAGCAAGGTGGAGACCAATATGCTTCGGTGGTTGGCCATGTTGAAAGAATGAGTGATGAAATGCTTACTAAGAAAATATTTTCAGCCCAAGTGGCAGGAAGGAAAGGCAGAGGAAGGCCAAGGAAGACATATGGGTGGATCAGATTCAGGAGTGTCTGCATGAGAAAAAGATTATGAGTATGAAGTATAAAAGATCTTGTGTACGGCGTGTAATGGATATCAGTGAAGCACGAGTTGTATGTCAAGATCGCTGTAAATGGCGAAGTTTGATACGACAACAATAAGTAAAAATATCTGGAAGTTTGTATTTCTTTTTTGGAGCTAACCTCTGAATCTCAGAAAACAGCTTAGTGATATGTATATGTATGTATGCAAAATATCCCATTCTGATAATTGGATTTTCCAAGTTTTGTGATTGAAGGCCTAAGTGGCACTAACATCGTCTGTGTAGTACTAATTCAACAAAATGTCAAATTAATGCTAATTGGGTACGAAATGGAAGAGTTATCCCAAGAGTGATGTAGGTCAAAAATCTAAACATGTAAAGACTACACAGTGAATATTATTTGTGAATCACCCTCACCATCTTGCTATTTAGGTGAATACACAAAAGGCCCAGGAACTGAAAAATCTGAAACTAATTATAATGATTTATTTGATTCTAATCTAATTGATGATATAACTTACAAGCAGTGAATATCCTCAAATTGTTCAACACATACCTATTTTTTTTTTTTTGAAAAATTATTGTTCATCTAAGACATTTATTTATAGGTAAATAGCAGGCGACTTTCATAATGAACTAAAAGCAGATTTGTAAGCTGGCAAGTTTTTAGTAATATGTTATTTTTCTCTAAGAATTGTTCATTTGTGTTGCAAGATTCTGCTCAAGGATTCCATTGGAATATTTTTCATGCCCCAGTTCACCCATTTGTTGCATATTACAAAAAATCAGGGAAAACTGAATGCACAAATTATGGCATAATTTTAGAGAGATTGCAACACAATGCAGTAGCAGTTCATCATTTTCAACAGTGCTTGCATGTCTCAAAAGTAAAACAAAAAGACTGAAACATTTTTTATTATTTAGATGGATCAGCAGCACAATATAAGAACAGAGAAAAAAAAATCAGTTTCTGCTAATAATAGATTTTGGAACAGTTGCTTAGTGGAACTTTTATGCCACATCCCTTGGTAATAGTGATTGTGTTGGTGGCAATTTTAAAAGTCTTGCAGCTAAAGCAAGTTTACAAAGGCTATATAATAATGCAGTCTATGACATCCTATCAATTATGTATATATATATAACTGGACAACCAAACACATGCAAGCCTGTGATTTTGAATGCATCCGTGAAAATCAATATGAAGCTGAAAAGAGCTACAGCCATATTTTGAAACATCAAGAACAGTACCCAACACTCGCAGACTTTACTGTTTTATCCCAGTGGACAAAAACAATACAAATTTATTCAAATTTTGAAGTCGGCAAAATAGAATATATTACTTCTGGTAAATGTGAGATAGATAGCATGGGCAGATATATGTCTTCGTGAGGTGTCTGTTCAGAACACTAGTGCGTTGGCTGCATCTTGAGTATATTTGAAGACACGGATGAAGGGAAAATTTTGTTGCATTATCTTCATGGCTCTTTCTCTTCATATACATACATCCCCTCAAATAAATTATTTTAAACTTTTGAAGACCTGACAAAAAGTGGGTAAAAATACAGCAACTGGATGAATTTATTCAAAATCTTACAAGATACTGTAAAACTCAAAAACACTTACAGTGCAAGAAATTTTAATTTTTCCAACACAGTTAAAATGATAAAGAAAACTTATACCGATTATGGCATTTACTGCAAAATAAAGCATCACACAGAAAACATTTTCATGTGATATACTTGATGCAAACTTCACTCCTTATTTTACATAAAAATAGTTTTCTTCAGTGGTTGCAATATAAACTTGTCATCACTCAGCAGATCATCCATGTAACAACTCTCAAAAAACTTGAAAATTTGATCACCCTGGAGTATAAATCGAACCCGCATCTCCTAATTTCCGTTCGAGTATGCTAACCGTTGCACCTCCCAGGACAGTGAAGTTCCAAGCATCTGAGACTAAGGAAATTTAGCTTAGGAATCTGAACATCCTTAGATTTTTGCTATTCGAAGAAGTGTTGCTTCCTCATAGCATTTTGATCCATCTCCCATCCAGAAACAGGTGTAGGTCAGAAATCACCAGTACCACAGATAAATCAGTGATGGAAGAAATATTCCTCATAACACATGGGGAATTCGTAGAATATTCAAATAAAGAATATTTTAATTATACACCGAGTGTCCACTTTGTTATGACCAACCACCCCCTCAGTACTTCGTTGGGCCACCTTTTGCCTTTAATACTGCATCGATTCTTCGTGGCATGGACTCCACTAGATGTTGATAGGTGGTTTGTGGAATCTAAGATCATGCTTGATGAATAGCACTTTCCAGCCGTCTGATGGCTCGTTCAACTTCATCCCACAAATTCTCAATGCGGTTGAGATCTGGAGATTGTGGGGGCCACCTAAGCAAAGTAAACTCACCGGCATGTTCCTGAAACCAATCCTGTACGATACGAGCACTATGGCAAAACGCATTATCTTGTTGAAAGTAGCCATCGCCATTGGGATAAACCATCCACATGACAGGATGCACTTGGTCCGCAACGATGTTTAGATATGATGTGCCAGTCAGACGTTGATTAACACGAATTAAAGGGCCCAAAGCATGCCAGGAAAACATTCCCCAAACCATAACGTTGCCTCCACCAGCTTGAAGGGTTGTAGCAATGCATTTGGGGTCCATGCTGTTTCCACCAAATTCTCACTCGGCCATCGGCATGGTGCAACTGAAAACGTGATTCATCAGACCACATAATTTATTTACAATTATCGACTACTGTGCAATCCTTGTGCTCCTGTGTGAACTGGAGACGTTTTCTCTTGTTAACTGCAGACAGCAAAGGTGTTCAAACAGGCTTTCGACTGCCATATCCCATCTGATGCAGTGTACAGCGATCAGTGCATGCAGAGATCATTTGAGGGGATCCTTGATTAAGATGGTCTGTAATTTGCTGCACTGTTACCCTTCTGTTGTCTGTTACCAGTCTGGACACTCTCCGTTCCGCCCGAGCAGTCACTGGTCGATGACGATCACACATTGCACGTGGAGACCCAGTTTTTTGGCTGACAGTCCAGTCTTTAAACACTTTAACAACAGCTGCTGTGGAACATTTCACGAATGCAACGGTTTCGGTGATACTCGTTCCATGACTCTGAGATCCTACAATCATCCCACGTTGAAAGTCCGTCAAATCACATTTTTTACCCATCTCGTCACCCAAAAATCACTTCTACTACTGTCGCAAGCACTAAGCTTTCCCTTTTTATACTAGCCTCGCCCTCTGGCGGCAACAG
This sequence comes from Macrothele yani, assembly GCA_039090855.1. NCBI lineage: Eukaryota > Metazoa > Arthropoda > Arachnida > Araneae > Macrothelidae > Macrothele > Macrothele yani. Next base: position 43,210,495 of record CM077016.1, on the reverse strand, counting down.
CATGCAGCCATAGCTCATTTGCTTGAAACTGTCAGGTGGTCATAATAAAGTGACCACTCAATGTATATATATATTACATAGAATATTTACAAATGTTACAAGCAAATTTTGAATTTATATTCTGTTTGCTTTGAATATTTTATTGATTTCCCATGTGTTATGAGGAATATTTCTTCCTTCATTGATTTATTCATACAACTATCTCGGTGTCATTATTTGCTCTGCATAGGGCTTCTGTAAACTGCCTCTAGCAGCAAGATGCTTCACAGTTCTCCCTACACCATCACATGCATTTTTACCACGTGAGGTGGCAAAAAGTGCCACTTTGCTGTGCATTCAAAATCTTGCTGATGTAAGCTCAAATTTGTAAAGTTCTTGTGATTCATGTACTGTGATACTGCCATCTCTAAAAAATGTGTGAATTTTTTTTGGTAGAGAGAACGTTTTTCTGAAAATAAAATGGGTAAACTGCTGTGATAACTGCTGTATCATGCTGAAGGCACTTGGAGATAATCACAAAACTTGCATGTTTAACACAGTGTGGTTCTGCTGATGAGTCTGAATAAGAAATAACAAATGGATGAATTGTGACTGAGTTCTAAATACTCACTCTTCCAGAGATTTTTTTCTCTGAAAAGAAATTAGCTTGCTCTCTAGCAATGACAAAATGACTAAGAAGACTCAAGTTTTCAAAGGAATCCAAAAATTCATCCACCAGGTTTGAAACAGTTTCTAAGTTTCAATGGTTCACAGCAACGAACTGCTTCATTATATGTTATGTCAACAAAGTTACCGTCAAAGATATTTTCTAACTGTTTTTGTAATTCAGTATACCTTGTACAATATTCGCAATATCCAAAGTAGCACTTTGGTAAAGCTGGATTACAAATTACTCTGTATAAACAATCCTTGTAATTAGAAATTGGCATATCTTGTGATGCAGTCAGTTCCTTGATCCTGTAGCCATTGATCATACACTGGCCTGCAAAAATTAAAGACGAGCCGGTTTTTCGAATGTAACGTCGTGCAGAAGTGCTCCACATCGACTCAAATCATACCATAAGATCCCCAAGATGTAAGAATATGGGACAAGTGAGCAAAACCGTCCAAACAAGGAATCCAAAGGATACAAAGGCACTTTATTGAAAAGGTAGCTTCAAGCACATCTGGACAGAAGACAGAAACGTCCATGTGACAGGCGGCTGCCAAGAAAAATCCAGTCTTTAGTAGGGGATATGATCACCCCTGACTGCGTTGCAGGATTTACAACATCTGTCCATGCTGAGGACGAGGTTGTCAAGGAGCTGTTGAGGTATCGCGGCCCATTCCTCTTGTAGTGCCAATCATTGCTGGTGGCTGGTGACGTGCTGCCAAGCGTCTCATGAGAAGGTCCCACACATGTTCGATTAGATTTAGGTCCGGGGACCTTGCGGGCCAATCCATGCGTTGAATATCTTCACTCTCCAACAGCTCTGCGACAGCCACTGAACAATGATGTATAGCGTTGTCATCCATGAAGAGGAACTCAGGACCTACAGCACCTCTAAACAGATGCACGTGAGGCAGGAGAACCTCGGTACAATAGCGGACACCAGTGACTGAAACTCCTTGGAAGATGTGGAGGTCAGTATGGCTACCAAGCATGATACCGCCCCAAACAAGAACTCCACCTCTAAACCGGTCCCTTTCGATGATGTTGGAAGTGTGATTGCGTGTTCCCTGCTCTCTCCAGATGTGTATACGTCCAGAATCGCTCGTCAGACTAAATCGGCTCTCATCCGTAAAGATAACTCGACCCCATTGCTGATGCGTCCAGTTCTTGTGTTCCTGGCACCACAGAAACCGCAGTCTCCGATTAGCAGGCGTTAATGGCACACACCATACTGGTCGTCGTGCAAATAGACCACCTTTGTGCAGCCTCCTGGCCACGGTAAAACGCGATAACGGACGTCCAGTTGTCTGTTGCATGTGCCTTGCGATTTCTCCTGCTGTCTGCAGTCTGTCTCTTCTCGCCTGTAGGACAATATACCGGTCGTCCGCCGCCGTGGCTGCTCGTGGACGACCACTGCTAAACTCTCGGACAGCTGTTCCTGTCGTTTGAAATGCTCTCCAAGCTCATGAAACGATGCTGTGAGCGATCCCGAACTCATTGGCCACACTAGTCACACTTCGACCTTCTTCCAACTTCCCAATGATGCGACCTCGGGTAAAGTCATCCAGATGTCGTTTACTGGATTGCCTGTTGGCCATATCACACGGTGGCAGCAACTCGATGTTGTTCAAACCGATGTACACCGTGCAATAGCTTTCACCAAATTGCTGAGCATACAACGGCCGTGTGCTCCCCCCCCCGTCATGCCGCAAAAATATATGCTCATACCCTACCGTACCGGACCCTAGTTTATCTCCTGAGTGGTCTTTCGGTCCGTTCTGCTTGCTCGTTCCGCTGTTATGGTAATTTTTCCTCTTCATCCTTAATTTTTGCACACCAGTGTAAGTGACACCATTGTAGCCGCATGGCTTTTATTAGTCTTTGTGATGAGAGGTTAATGGGTGGCTGCTCGGCCATGATACCAGAGTGCATGGGCTTCTCTTTAAAGTGTCTTGGTGGAGAACATAAACAGAGTTATATAAAAATAAAATGTATCTGCGTACACAACCATCAAAGCAGAAATTTTCTGCGGACGTGCAAATCACGATAACAATAGAATAAGGTAATTTAAAGAAAGATTAATAAAACAATAAATAATTATTAGAACATTACAGATTCCAGCGAGGACAGAATAAGTACATTACAACTAACTGAACATGCAGGAATATGTGTGTAATGGACCTTTAGGGCAAAATATTAAAATAATGGACTATGAACCTCATAAAAACAAGAGACTAAACGAAGAAAGTTTTTATATCTAGAAAAACATTTCCATTAATGAAACTTCAAAAATTAAAAATACCATTCCAAAGATACTCTTGGTTTAACCCTAATTAGAAATACCATTCTCAACAACTTAATTAAAAAATAGTGGACTTACAAATTATATAAGCAAAATATTTAAATTTAATAATTGACAATTGCAAGAGAAACCTGGCAATAAAATTTAAATTCTTTCTGTGTAAACAAATCTTTTGATACAGTTCCTATACATTGCCAATAGGCCTTGATAAAATCTAGAGGCCAGAAATGTGTATAAAAGCGAAACAACTCGGAAGATGTGAAAAATAATTAAAAGTTATTCAACTTAAAATAAAAATAAATATATTAATGTGAACAAAGCCTTGATTAACTGTTTTAATTGTTGTAAATAACATTTTATTTTTTTTAATCTACAAGCGAAAACTATCTGCAAAATCTGCTGATAATTTGGAAACTATCCGCATACAACATACGCGCATACTTCTGTATTCTGCTACTCTGAACATAAAACATGGAACTCATATGCTATGGCATGCATTGGTCAGGATCTGGTTTTCCAGATCTCCCTTTGTAGTACGCTCTGGTTCCTGGGTTGCAGTTTCATGGGTCTTCCAGGATGAGGTGATTTTGTCCAATGTCCCGTCTTCTTCCGCTTATTGATGGCAAAGGCCACAGTCGATTTAGCAACCTGTCTGACATCAGCCGTGCTTCTTATGCTCATACCTCCAACTGAACAGCCTAATATAATGCCCTTTCCAAACTCTGAGCTCTCTCCTTTTAGCTGTTGTTATCAGTGATTGATCTGAGTGTACTTCCACTGCCATTTTTACACCTTATCGACCACATGTCTGCTGTGGGAGCACACCATTACACCTGTGTGAGGGTGTCCAATAACTTTTGTCCACATAGTGTAGTACAAAGGAAAGTTTTTCATCATCTGCTCAAGTTTTCCTAAATGATGTCTTTGGAAGGTTGGTAGTTTTACCTTCCACCCCACTGCCACGTTCCCTGCTAACCCCGACAACAGCCAGGAGGTAGAAAAGCTTTTTATTTAATTTTTGAAAATACTGGACTTTTACGTAATTTTTTTATGCAGGCACAGAAGGATACTTAAAAGTGATAGTAGTTGTGTTTCATATTTTCATGCCTTCATTTGCTGGGGAAATGGACTCGTATGAAACATCACTTCTCTCATCCTCCATAATATTACATGACTGCTTAAAGGTGTTTATTTTTGTCACTATTAAACCTCCCCTGCCCCCGGGTCATTCCATGTGAAATCAACCAATAACGAATTAAATTGTTGCTCGACATTGATCAATATTTTTTATATTTTGCATACAATATTCCCAATATATTAACACTTCAAAAATATATAAAAAAAATATTTATAAGTCTTATTATTTTTCTGGCGGCCATTTTTCTTCGGCTTCACATGGCGCTTTTGACCAAAATCATTGTTTACGTAAAATTTAATAACTTCTTTACTACTAGAGCTATCATGTTCAAATAAAGATCATTCTTTTTTACATGAAATGTTCTACAGTTTTGACCAAGAATGCTTTAGCTACCTCTTGTGAAAAGATATGAAATGACCCTTAGAAAATGTTTAATAATTTTGCTCAAATTGCTGATTTCAGGCATAATTTCTTTTAAGAATGGTAAAAGTCTCATACTTCAGACTTTGTATGTTTACATGTATCTAGTTGGACTATTAATTCACAAAATTTGAAACCTGAGACTCTCGTCCTGTTTTTTCTATAGACCTCCAAACATAGTCCGAACCTTAAAAGTGTCACTTTTTTAGGCCTAATATCTCAAAAGGGACAGCTCCTAAAATTCTAATATTTTTACACAGCAATGTGGTCTTAGGGGTAAACCTGCAGTAAAAATTTCAACTTGTAGACGCAAGTAGTTTTAAGACTGTGCTACATCAAAATAACGTAAAAATACGACCATTTTTATTTGCGAACTTGTGAGCCAGAGTTGCTTTTAAATCATCTTAAATATGTAAGGAAAATTATAAATGGTACAGTAACATTTTATTATTCATTGAAATAAAGAAATATTAAAAAAACACAAATAAGACAAGCAGCAAAATAAATTTACCTGATTTTGAGTGCATGGCTTACAAATGTCCATTTTACATATATATGTGTTACTATAAACAATAACATTAACATATTAAATCACAATAACTATGAAAAAATAAGTTACTTACAGTTCTATTGATGTTCTAGTTGTACTGAGAAATAAATAAATTCATTGTTTGAGAAATGTTATGAAGTGTTTCTGCGATATTGTAAGAACGGCCAGTTAGTGTCGTCACGTCCATTGGAGTAAGTTTTTGTAAGACATGGCTTATGGGAACCCATACAATGTCCTGTGGAAATGACAACTGAAAGGATGTTCGTGGCCCGTGTGGATGGAAAAAGTGAATTTGCATATCATTGTTTTCTTCACTGATGTCTTGAATCTTTCCAATCCACCATTTTTTATCATAAACACAGGCAACATAGTCATTTTTATGGAATGAAAATATTTGATGAGATGTGATTGAGGACACTAATACGTCTTCAAATTCTGATGTTTGGGATGTTTTAAAGCATCTTATTTAAGACGAATCGAGAGGAACTATTCTATTATAATCTGTTGTGTGTGGTACTGTTTCGGCATTTGCAAATCTTGCTTTGAGTCTTGCATACTTTGACTGTACCTCATTAGTTGATACGTAAATGTATGCAATGCCAGTAATTTTTTCAGAGCAATATTTATACATACCCTGTGGTGTTAAAATTTGGTCTGTATATGTCCTTTGCAAACTACTTCTTGATACTTCTCTTTTTGTAGTACCACCTATTCCATCACTAGCATTTTTGCCCTGGGATGTAGCAAAGAAATTCCATTCGGCTTCCAGTCTAAAATCGTCAAAATGTTTGCAAATGTTAATGAAGTTCTTTTTATTTTTATATTGGCTGGCAGCACGATCACTGAAATAAAAAATTTTCTTCACTGAAGGTGCCACTTTTTTGTGTCGAAAATTAGATGACCCTGGAATACATGGAATGCTGCTGTGTTGTGCTCCATATGATCACTTATAATACCAAGACTTCTGCGCTTAACAGCTTCTCTTAATTTGTAGTAATAAACGAATGGATGAACCGTGGCTTGTTGGTTAACCCAGTGATAACTCTGAATTTCATCCTGTACAGTAAAGGTGAAATTTTCTGAAAAGTCTGCAAGTACCACACAGTCTGACTGGCTAAAATCTGCAAGTACCACACAATCTGTCATATTTGTGTTTTTTTAATATTTCTTTATTTCAATGAATAATAAAATGTTACTTGTACCATTTATAATTTTCCTTACATATTCAACATGATTTAAAAGCAACTCGGGCTCACAAGTTCACAAATAAAAATGGTCGTACTTTTTACGTTATTTTGATGTAGCACAGCCTTAAAACTACTTGCGTCTACAAGTTGAAATTTTTACTGCAGGTTTACCCCTAAGACCACATTGCTGTGTAAAAATATTAGAATTTTAGGAGCTGTCCCTTTTGAGATATTGGGCCTAAAAAAGTGACACTTTTAAGTTTCGGACTATGTTTGGAGGTCTATAGAAAAAAAAGGACGAGTGTCTGAGGTTTCAAATTTTGTGAATTAATAGTCCAACTAGATACATGTAAACATACAAAGTCTGAAGTATGAGACTTTTACCATTCTTAAAAGAAATTATGCCTGAAATCAGCAATTTGAGCAAAATTATTAAACATTTTGTAAGGGCCATTTCATATCTTTTCACAAGAGGTAGCTAAAGCATTCTTGGTCAAAACTGTAGAACATTTCATGTAAAAAAGAATGATCTTTATTTGAACATGATAGCTCTAGTAGTAAAGAAGTTATTATAGCTCTAGTAGTAAAGAAGTTATTAAATTTTATGTAAACGATGATTTTGGTCAAAAACGCCATATGAAGCCAAAGAAAACCGGCCGCCAAAAAAAACACTAAGGCTTATAAAAAAAATTTTTATATGTTTTTGAAGAGTTAATATATTGGGAATATTGTATGCAAAATATAAAAAATATTTAAAAATGTCAAGCAACCAGTCAAATCAACCAGTCACTGGCTGATTTGACGTGGAATGACCCCCCCCTTTCCCCCAGTATCTGTCTTCACTGTTCTCCCTAGATTTTTTTTTACAGCTGGGTGGAAAGAAAATTTAGCTAGATGGTACTTTTAACGACCTCTTCCCCAATCAAGATAAAAAAAGGATGTTGCTTTGATTAACATTATTATACTTGGGTCATTCCATGTCAATTCAACACAGAAAAATAGCACTTTCAAACTGACCCCTTTGGATTTTATGAAACTTTGTAGATTTGTTGACATACACAAGAACTGAATGTGTGCCAATTTTTAGCACTATACAGGGTTTGTATAGCACTGTTCAAAACACTTTTCAGGACTAATATACATCATTTTCCAGGTGTACATTTTTTCATCACCATACGTAATATAAATACATTGCTTCATTAAAATAATTAATGGGCCATTCCATGGTCAAATCAACTAATGAAGAGATACTTATTATCAACCTCATATTTTTTTATTCTTTTGAAATTTGGCATACTGAAATGGCTACCTGCGGCATGAGCCTAAGCAAAATTGCAGGTCCATATCTTCTATTGAGTTGTCGGAAAAGTCATGACATATTTTGGCACCCGATGGCAGTTGGGTGGTTTTTGAAGTACTAGAGGCATGCACAGCTCTGTTATCGCTATGGCATTTGACAGGTGCCAGTTCTAGCTGCAGTCTAAAAGGAATAGTGAGCGATTTGGTTGATTTGTGGAGATTCGACATCAAGTTGAAGATGGAAGGACCAAACTGTGCATTTTCGCCATATTTTACTGTTTTACTTTCGTAAAGGGAAGAACACGCATCAAGCTTGTGAAAAGTTGCATAAAGTGTACGGTGATAATGTTCTACAAGAACGTCAGTGCCAGCGGTGGTTCGCAAAATTCCGTGCTAGTGATTTTGACCTCAACGATGCTCCTTGGTTGGGGAGGCCCACTGAGGTTGATGACGACCAAATCAAGGCATTGATCGAGTCAAACCCACGTTACACGACATGAGAGATTGCAGACACATTGCACATCCATCATTCAAGCGTTCAGGACCACCTGAAGAAGCTGGGATACGTAAGCAAGCTCGATGTGTGGGTTCCTCATGAACTCAAAGAAGTTCAATTGACGGCGCATATAAACATCTGTGATATGCTCATTAAACGTGAGGAAAACAATCCTTTTTTGAAGCGACTGATAACTGGTGACAAAAAGTGAATTGCGTACAACAATGTGCTGCGCAAACGGTCTTAGTCCCGACATGCTGCTTCGCCTCAAATGACATCCAAAGCAGACATTCATCAGCAAAAGGTTCTGGTCTCAGTGTGGTGGGATTTTAAAGGTGTCGTGTTTTTCGAGCTCCTACCACGCAACCAAACAATCAATTCGAATGTGTACTCTCGGCAATTGGAAAGTTTGAACGAATCCATCACCCAGAACGTCCAGAGCTTGTTCATCGTAAAGGTGTTATGTTCCATCACGACAATGTGAGACCACACACAAGTTTGATCACCCGCCAAAAATTATTGGAGCTTGGGTGGGATGTGTTGACATACCCAGCATACTCGCATGACCTTGCGCCGTCAGACTTCCACTTGTTTCACTCTCTTCAACAGTCCTTACGTGGTATAACGTTCAATTCAGACGAGGCTGTAAATCAGCACCTTGTACAGTTTTTCGCCACGAAAGACAGGTCCTTCTATGAACGAGGCATTCTGCAGCTCACTGAAAAATGGCCAAAGGTTATCGAACAAAACAGGCATTATATCATTGATTGATCTTTGTTCTTTCTATCAATAAATGACCTTTGCAAAACATGGCTAAAATACGTCATGACTTTTCCGACAACCCAATATATTTATGAAGTTATAGGGGTGCAGAATTTGCGATTTCGACCATTTTTTTCACCATCTTGTTAACTTTAACATTCAATATTTCCCCCGTAGCAGAATCACAGCGACATACGTCGCAGATTCATTTTGGTCCTGCAGAAAAAAACGACATCCCCAGAACCCTATTAAAACCATCTTGCAGACTCCGTATCATAGATGCAAGTTTTTCGCCTTCCAAAATTTTCGAAAACGGAAGTTAGGCATAGTGAGGATTTCTCTCGTAATCGTAATTTTTTTTTTTTCTCACGAAGGATGACGTAGGTAGCAGAATTATTTTGTACTCATCCCCGCAGCAGAATTGCGGCGACATCTGACATACATCGTAGATTTGTTTCGTACTCATCCCCGTAGAAGAATCACGGCGACGGATATCGCAGATTTATTTTGTACTCATCCCCGTAGAAGAATCGTGGCAATGGGCGACGTACATCGCAGGTTTATTTTGTATTTGTTCCCGTAGCAGAATTGCGGCGACGGCTGATGTACATCGCAGATTCGTTTTCTACTCATCCCATAGCAGAATCGTGGCGGCGGCCGACGCACTTTGCAGATTTATTTTGGTCCTGCAGACAGAAACGATATCCCCATAACCCCATTTAACCAACCTTGCAAACTATCACAGATGCAAGTTTTCCGCCTTTCAAAATTTCCGAAAACGGAAGTTAGGCGGAGTGAGGATTTCTCTCGTAATCATAATTTTTTTCTCCCAACTTTCGATGCTTGAAGAGAGAATTATCCAATATTGTTGTTAAATATAATTTTACTGCATAAATATTTGTGTTTTTTTTTGAAAATGGAGGCCAACAATTTCCGAAAACGAAAGTTTGACGGAACCCAGTAATCTTGAATTATTTTTCTTGCGATATTCCCTCAGCCCTATATGGCCATTAAATATTGTTTTATTAGATAAATGTTTGTATTTAAAATTGAAAATGGAAAAAAAAATTCTGAAAACCAAAGTTGTCTAGAGCAAAAATTTTATCCTTTAATAATAGAAAATGGAGGAAAATTTTCTGATAACCAAAGTTGTACGGAGCAAAAATTTCTCCCTCTAATAATCCTCCACCCGCTGTGCTTCTGTATTATTTTTAAACAATAATGATGATTAAAATAATCATTTAATTACATAAATGCTTGCACTTGAGATGGGAAATGGAGAAAAATGTTTCCAAAACAGAAGCAGAACGAAGCAAAGATTTCTCCTCTTATGATAATTTTTTCCTAGTATTTCCTCTGCACTTTATTGTTGTTAAATATAATTGTATTCCCTAAATCTTTGTGTTTCAGCTTGAAAATATTGGTAAAATTCCAGACACAGAGGACCAAAATGTTCTTAATTCTAATTAACATTGCAATTGCTGTAGTACTTAGGTTAGACATTTTTTTAGGTAGAAAAATATGTCTGCACAATTTTTATTGTTTTTCACATGTAGTAGTTACCTTGCACAGTGACCAACCGAAGATTATTTTGTGGCACAATGATATCTGTCGCATACTGACCAGGGACTTTCTGCAATGGAGAATATTTCAGTAACCAGGGCACCTATACAAGTGATTCAGGTGTCTTTGGAAAGGTTTTTAAAAGCTCTTTCAGATGAGATTTTACTTGCCTATATTGGGGGGGATAAGCCATTGTAATCAATATTTTAGTGGCCATTTTCTCAAAAACAGGTTTTTTAAATTTTTTCAAAAAATGTAAATTATATGTCTACTATTACTCATTGTACCAAATTTGAAGACAGGACACCAATGGGATCAGGAGTTATGTTAGATTCAGTAAAACAGGAATTCCCGTTTGCAGTAATTTCCAAGGTTTGTACGGTCCTTAAAAGTCCTTATTTTTGATTTCCATTTCTAAGGCCTTTAAAAGTCTTTTAAAAGTCCTTATTTTTTTAAACAGGTGCTTATTTCCTCCCTCATCTTGTTTTTATCGCAGCCCTGCCCCGTTTTTGTTTGTGTCTGTAAATACAAGTATGCTAACCCAGGGGAGCTTTCTTCTATTGGGCCGTTTCATAATTATTGGCCGATTCGGACACAAAGAAACAAACAGCAGTAACAGACGACGAAATGCATTTTATTCCGAAAAATTTCTGCCCTCTGCAGCAATAAATACATTGTGCCCAACGTGTTTTGAGTGCAAAAATGCCACAGTGGCAAAAATTGGCATCACAGTGGTCCGAGGAATTGCTAACAGCAGGAATCACAGCATACTTGTTAGCGAACCGTTTGCCCCTCAAGAAGTGGTCCAAATGGTGAAACATGTGAAAGTCTGAGGGGGCCAAGTCAGGTGAATAAACAGGGTGAGAGAGGACCTCGTACCCCTAGGCATTGATTTTTTGCATGCTTCCAATACACACATGTGGTCGTGCGCCATCCGGAAGCAGTATGGGACCCAAACGATTGGCGAGCGATGGTTGTTTGCTGCATAATCTCTGGTGGCATTCTTTCGGCTGACGGCAGCACACGTCCGTTGTGATTGTTTAACCTCGCGGCAAAAACTCATAATGAACCAGTCTTGGCAGTCCACCACACAGAGATCAGAACCTTCTGTGGGTGCAACTCGGGTTTGAGCATGTGTTTGGGTGGTTCCCCTTTATCGAGCCACAGTGCTGTTTGCTTCCTTTTATCATAAAGCACCCATTTTTCATCAACCATAAGGATCCGATGCAGAAAGGGAGTACTAGCCTCATGTTTTTGGAGGGCAATGCATGTTATCAGATGCCGTATCTGCTGCTGTTCATGTGGAACCCAGGTATCCAGTTTTTAACCTTGCCCATAGATGCCAGGTGTCTGGAAACTGTCACTGATGATACAACAAGTTCGGCACTGAGCTCATGTACTGTGGACATTGGTTTTTCTTCCACTTTCTGCCTTAAATGTACAGTGTCACAAAGAACCGGATGACCAGCTCCTGGCTTATGGTCAATGGCAACATCACCGGCATGCAACTTGGAAAACAGTCTATGGGCAGTTCTGTCACTCGTCGTTCTGACAACCCATGTTCTATTTACGTTTGCAACCGTTTCGGACACATTCCGGCCAAGTTTGAATTCGTGCAAAATCACTAATCTCATGTCGGGTTGCACCACCACGTCCCCAACTGCTGAGATCTGTCTGAAATACCGTTTTATACACTTGGACTGAACTGATTCAATTTGCATGGGCGTTTGGTAGTTCCTCCTACGAGGCGTCTCTTGTAATTAGCTATGCAAATTTGCCTTGTCAGCATCGGCCAATAATTATAAAACAACCCAATAGTTCATTGAAGAGAGATAATCCCCTGGAATGTTTCTTAGAAATGATCTCCCTTACCTTGCGTGACCTTACCAATGGGATCAACATGTTGTGTTGTGTCTTTTCAGGGATCAGAGTGTCTAACCAAAAGTCAAGGGGGAGGGGGATTGTGTTTAACTTTTTCACAATTTATGGTATCAGTTGTCTCATGTGGTCTGATCTATTTAGTGTCTACTGCTGTACTCAACTCACTTGCTTCACTGTCGCTGTGTCTCCTGCTTGTCCCTTTTTTCCGGTGTGTATTTAATTTTGTTCTTTGCAGGCAAATTAGTTTATATTTGGGGCAAAATGCCTGGTAAATGGCCACTAGCACTGTTTAATCCCCTACATATGTATATGTTATGTACACACACACACACACACACACACACACACACACACCTTTTGGTATTACAATGATGCAAAATATCAATTGGAGTGTAGGTCCTTTGAAAGTCCTTATTTTTTTCTGCAGAGAAGGGTATGAACCCTGAATATCCTTACCCAACGCAAGTTTATACACACAAAACAGTTAAACAAGTTTTTGAACAGTTTAAACATGTTCTGACTTGCATATCACATCACAAATGTAAGTTCTGTTCTGATCTTTGCAGGCTGAAGATTGTACCACTACACCTTGAAGTGAATTGGAGAGATTTAAGGACTTTGTTGGCATTGCTATATGTGCAAGTAATGCAGAAATGAGTACATTTTGTGGTATGTGTTGCAATCCATTAAGTAGTAAAGGATATGGTACTGTAAGAAAAAATCTTAGATCTGTTACATCACGGATGAGAAAACTTTTCCCAGAGTTACATGAAAATGCTAAAATTTGTGATAAGTGCCATAAGTTTTTTGGTGAGATGCATACTAAGCATAATGGACATTGGAACAATAGTGGCAGGTGTTACTCGCTCTTCACATTCTGATTGGATGGACGTGTCTAGTTTGGCGGTTACCAGGAGAATGTGTGGTTCTGGAGTTGTACAGCGCCGCCTGTGAAGCACGAAGGCACTAAGTAAATAGAAAAAGACTTATGGTATGTGGCTGTTTCAGCTGGTATGGTGTGTATCCACTGGTTGTTATTCATGGCAACATGAACTCTGTGCGGTGTAGAGATATCCTGGATGACTCAAAGCTCCCAATGTTGTGGCAGTTCTACGAACATGACAGTTGTTTCTTCTAGGATGACAATGCCATTTGTCATGTTTACAGGGTTACAATGGAGTGGTATGAGGAAAATCAGGTCTAGCAGATGAACTGGCCTGCTCAGAGCCCAGACTTCAATCCCATTGAACACCTATGGGATGAACTTGAATGACGGGTGAGGTCTAGACCAAAATGACCTTCACTGTTAGAGTTGGTCAATATACTCAAGGCAGAAAGAACATCCAGCTCTCCGTTCTCTGTGGACTGGGGACACTTTGCCTCGAATGGGTGGCTGCTGTAATCTGAGGACCTACCCGCTACTGATGTAAATACAATACTGTTTTTCTATTTACTTAGTGTCCAATCACTTTTGTCCACATAATGTATTTATGCAGACTGTAACAGTCCCTTCACAATGACAGAATTATGGGTGGCTCAGCATTGGACTGGTGCCAGGCCCAATGGTATCCACTATACACCGATAAGCCATTACATTATGACTACCTACCTAATAAGCTGTAGAACCTCCTTTACCCCGCAAAACGGCAGCCACTCGGCGAGGCATCAATTCAGTGAGGTGGCGATAGGTATCCTGGGGTATCTAGTACCATAATCTAATGTCAACAGCAGGCCCTTCAGTTCCAGCACATTTCGGGGGGTGGTGATTTATGCAAACCCACTTTTTCAAGTCGAACTACAAATGTTCGATTGGGTTCATGTCAGGTGAATTTGGAGGCCAGGGTATTAACAGAAAGTCACCAGCATGTTCATTGAGCCACTCCTTGACAATTCTGGCAGTGTGGCTTGGCTCATTATCCTGTTAGTAATGGCCATCACCAGCAGGGGACACAGTTGCCATGAATGGGTGAACTTGGTCTGCAACGATGTTCAGATACCTGACAGCTGTCAGGAATTGTGCTATCGGGGTAATGCGGCCTAAAGTGTTCCAAGAAAACATTGCTCGCAGCATAACACTGCAGCCGGCGGCCTGTTTCCGTGCAACAGTGCATCCAGGTGCCATAGCCTCCGTTGGTAACCGACGTATTCACGCTGGGCTGTCTACATGATGCAACAAGAATCTTTATTTGTCAGACCAGGCCACTTTCTTCCAATCATCCACGGTCCAATCTCAATGATCTTGGGCCCATTTCATGCATTGTTGGCAAAGATGTGCAGTGAACATGGAGACCTGGCTGGGTCTTTGGCTATGCAGTCTCATGTGCAGAAGGCTTCAGTGAATTGTGTGCTGTGACACATTGCCCTGATCACCACTGTTGTGGCTGCGAGTGATTTGTCACACTGTGGCCCCTGCGGTCGCTGTGAACAATGCGGGACAGTCTCTGCTCCCCTTTGGCTTCAGTGAGCTGTGGACAACACATGGCTTGATGACAGTTCATCATTTGGCCATCTGTGCACCACTTTTGATACATACTACAGCAGCATGTGAACAACTCACAAGTCACGCTGTTTGCAAGATCATAGTTCCGAGGCGCTGTGCCGTCACAATTTGTCCTTTATCAAACTCTGATAAATCAGCAGCTTTTCCCATTCTGACTCCGAACACTTTACTAACTGAAAGCAGGACCTCGGGTTGTATATACCCTGCTCTGTGAACTTCACCTGTGTCACCATTCGGTCTCCAGGCACCCTCATTTCTCTAGGCTGGGGGTGGTCATAATGGAATGGCTCATCAATGTAATATGCTACATCTGTCACTCATTGTCTCTAGAGCAATTTCTTCATGTTCCTCAGAATTTGCTTGTAACACTATTTTCTGGACTTGTTTTACATAAGGCATATTTATCCTTCCTTTTTCCCCATACCTTACAAGATACAAGGTTTGGTCAAGCTACCAGTGCATTGAACTTTCTAGCTGTCTTTGCAAGGTTATGAAACTGATGGTTAATGCAGCATGGTTAGTTCATTATCTGGAAAACTGCCATATCTTTTCACCTTCACAAAGTGGCTTTTGTCATTGTTAATTACCTTAGGACGATGTACTTCACCTTAAAATGCCCATTTAGATGTTTGCATTAGGTTGTCGGAAAAGTCATGACGTATTTTGGCACCCGATGACGGTTGGGCGGTTTTTGAAGTACTAGAGGCATGCACAGCTCTGTTATCGCTATGGCATTCGACAGGTGCCAGTTCTACCTGCAGTCTAAAAGGAATAGTAAGCGATTTGGTTGATTTGTGGAGATTCGACATCAAGTTAAAGATGGAAGACCAAACTGTGCATTTTCGCCATATTTTACTGTTTTACTTTCATAAAGGGAAGAATGTGCATCAAGCTTGTGAAAAGTTGCATAAAGTGCACGGTGATAATGTTCTACAAGAATGTCAGTGCCAGCGGTGGTTCGCAAAATTCTGTGCTAGTGATTTTGACCTCAACGATGCTCCTCGGTCTGGGAGGCCAACTGAGGTTGATGTCGACCAAATCAAGGCATTGTTCGAGTCAAACCCACGTTACACGACACGAGAGATTGCAGACACATTGCACATCCATCATTCAAGCGTTCAGGACCATCTGAAGAAGCTGGGATACGTAAGCAAGCTCAATGTGTGGGTTCCTCATGAACTCAAAGGAAGCTGAATTGACGGTGCGTATAAACATCTGCGATATGCTCATTAAACATGAGGAAAATGATCCATTTTTGAAGCGACTGATAAGTGGTGACGAAAAGTGGATTGTGTGCAACAATGTGCTGCGCAAAGGGTCTTGGTCCCGACGTGCTGCTTCGCCTCAAACGACATCCAAAGCAGACATTTATCAGCGGAAAATTCTGGTCTCAGTGTGGTGGGATTTTAAAGGTGTCTTGTTTTTTGAGCTCCTACCACGGAACCAAACAATCAATTCGAATGTGTACTGTCGGCAATTGGACAGTTTGAACGAATCCATCACCCAGAAACGTTCAGAGCTCGTTCATCGTAAAGGTGTGGTGTTCCATCACGACAACGCAAGACCACACACAAGTTTGATCACCCGCCAAAAATTATTGGAGCTTGGGTGGGATGTGTTGCCACACCCAGCATACTCGCCTGACTTTGCGCCATCAGACTTCCACTTGTTTCGCTCTCTTCAACAGTCCTTGCGTGGTATAACGTTCAATTCAGATGAGGCTGTAAATCAGCACCTTGTACAGTTTTTCTCCACGAAAGACAGGTCTTTCTATGAACAAGGCATTCTGCAGCTCACTGACAGATGGCAAAAGGTCATCGAACAAAATGGGCATTATATCATTGATTGATCTTTGTTCGTTCTATGAATAAATGACCTTTGCAAAACATGGCTAAAATACGTCATGAATTTTCTGACAACCCATTAATTAGATCACCCGTAGCAGTAACAAATACATGAGTATAAACTGGGAGGGGAGGGGATCTCCCTATGTTCATCACTGTGTTAGAGTTTGGGTGATCTAGATACTCCTGGGTACAATGTGGTCCATTCCTTTCTTCTCAAGGCCAGAATGCCTTTCAAGTCTATTGTGTTTGACACATTGGGCACATTGTTCATTTTTCAACAGCTGTATCATCTTTCACCAACTTCTTGCTAAATCTAGTATTATGCATATGGATGAATGGCCTTAGCATCATAGAGTATTATTTTCATTTTTGCCCCAACAGCTGTTCATCCAGCTGATGGGAGAGTGGTGACCCCACAGCCCGAGCAGACTTTCTGCTTATGATGTTTCCCTTTTCTGATCTTTTGCTATGAAGCGATATACATCCACCTGAGATGTAGGCTGCTGAGGTTGTGATTATCTGCCAACACCAGAATTTAGTTTCTTGTTCTATTTCCTTTTTTCCCATTTTGTTTCTCCTTTGTTTTCTGAGCTTGGTTAGCCAGACCTACCTGCACATTTATCTGTGTGGTGATAGGTAAGGTAGAAAAGGGGATGCTTGATGCAGAGATGTAGTTGTACACAGCTAGCAACACTCTCTTTTTGCCCTCTGTTTTACCGTAAATGAACAGCTGGAAACTAATCCACTCCTAGTCAGTAAAGTTTGACAGAATAGAGTCCAAGTTTATAATGGCTTGTTGTAGCATATGACTGGGTGAGTGTGATGATAGTGTTGTCATGCCAAAGGGGAGTTACTGAGACACAGGAAAGTCAAGGTACATATCGAGCATATATATCTGCCCTGTCAACTGACTATATTTGCCACTCAACTCTAGAGCCATGTCCTGCACCCTATGGGATGTGCAGATCTCTGGCTCTTTCTTGTTGGGCTTGGTGGTGGGAAACATGTTCCTAATACTTCTAATGCTCTGTTTTTCTTCACTCATTGGACAACTCTCAGCTTTTGAGTGCCAAGTCTTTTTTTTTTTTTTTTTTTTGTATTAATACATTTCTTCAAGCACTTGCATGCTCTTTGAAGAGCATAAAAAAAATAAAAAATAAACATGGAGACATGTCTGAGGCCGAGTAACATCTCAACATGACCTTGCTGCTGAATACTCCTGTTAAAGTGACAGCTCTCCCTCCTTCCACAGGTACCTCAGTTCATCTTGAGGTGTCTCTTCTTGTTACCTGCTGAAGTGTAGCAGTGATGAACTTTTTGATGAACTTGAATGTCAACATGTTATTGGTGTACAGCATATTTTCTTCAGGTGAAATGGGCAGTCTGTCCCATCTTGCAACGTGATTCTGACCTTTGACACCCTGTCTTTGCACACGTCCATCAAGGCAGACTATTTTCTTCTTGAGGTGTGACTGTACATACCAAATTCTCTGAGATGGTTCAAGTGCCAAAACTTATGGTCACTCCCTGTAGTCCTGCAGGAGTTAGGTGTGTGGTGCCACACAATGTACTTTTCAAGATTGTGATGCTGAAACCAAAAACTGTGTTAATTGCTGCCAAAGTTTGTCCGAAGTGGGTAGATAGAAAAAAAAAATTCAACACCTGAAAAAAGTTGGAATATCTCCCATCCTGAGGACAAAGAGGGTTGTTCCTGTTCAGTCAGGTTACATCAGTGGTGGTAGGCAAGACCAAACTGATTTTCATATCCCAGTGAAATGTCCTTACTAGTTCAAAGACATCATTGCTGCTGGACTTTGAAGCATTTAAATCATGTGATGTAGATTCTCAAGTAACACCCACGTCTTCACTCAAACATGATACTACCTCCTCTTCCTGCACCCTGTACAGGCTATGTATACTGGAAAGAAGTCAAAAGATAAGCAGAAAAGACAACTTCTCTATAATCAGTCTCCTCTCCGTAGCCAGGGTCAGTTGGGCTCATCCAATACCTCTGGAACAACACACTGTTCTAGCTTGTCACCAGGTCATACACCTCCCTGACTGGTAAAAAAATTATCTGAAAGGCTGATGGAACCTGAATGCTCTTAAATGCTCAGTTGGTTTTCCTGTTCTTCTCCATCAGTTCCATCATTTCGTGTAATTGCCATGGGTATACCATTCAAGGGATGACGTGAAACATTGGTTTGGCTAAAATTAAAAAAAAAAACATATTTTTTCCATAGTTGTTGAACAGTTCATTTTTATTTGTTTCTCACTAATAAGTAACTTGTGAACTGCAGTAGATTCTGGTTAATTGGGACATATCAGGGCTAAAACACTTTGGTCCAATTAAGTAGCTGCCCCAATTCTGTGATGCTTCAACTCAAAAAGCTAATTTGGGATGTTCTTTAAGAATTGTCTCAAGTAAATGGCTACCTTGATTAACCAGTCTGCCCAATTAAATAGATTGTACTGTATATCTTAGCTTCATGTTTCTTAATGAAATTTCACAGTTAAGATTTATATTATAGAACCATGTTTCTTTGAACTGTTTGGTTGACACTTGTATATTCCAGATTTATAACAGCTGATGACCTGTTGTTCTTCCATTTAGGTTAGTGAGAAGTTGAAAGAACGAGCCAAACGATTTGGACTTAAAATATCTGAAATAAGAATATCTGAAGATATTTTAGTGACATTATATTCCAGGTTTGTATAACATGTAAAACCTAGGATGTTATAATTGTAATAATTGTGCTTTTAAACAATCTTTTTTTTTAATTTTTTTTGTGTGGTATGATTTTTGTTGTTGTAACTTTATTAGTTGTATTGAACTATTTTATTTTTACTAATTCTGAAATTTTTTAAACTGTTATGCATAATGTGATAATTGATCGACTTTTCAGTGATAGTGCAGGGTGTCTACTGGTCACAAAACTCACAAATTCAGAAAATGGTCATGAAAGTCACGAATTTTGCTTTGGATGCATGAATATTTTTTAGTTTTAGTAATTTTTCATTTCTTAGCGACAGTCCAAGTAATTCTTCATTTACTGATCACATGATGTAAAAGCAGTTTCCTTCTAATGATCCATGTGGCAAAAAAAAAAAAAAAAAAAAAAAAAAGAGGAGGGCTCTTGTGCCCTTCACACAAAGAATACTGTTAAAGCAAACAAAGTTTTATCATAGCAATGTATATATAAAATGTTGTTTGCAAAATTTTGAGATCAATTTAGCAATTTACGTTATGCTGCTGATGAAGTCTTGACGTTTTTTAGGTGTGATGAAATCATGTGGCACAATGTTGAGTATTTTAATTAACTTTAGGCATACATACATATCACTAAGCTGTTCTCTGAGATTCAGAGGTTAGCTCCAAAAAGAAATACAAACTACCAGATATTTTTACCTACTGTTGTATCAAACTTCTCCATTTACAGTGATCTTGACATACAACTCGGGCTTCACTGATATCCATTACACGCCATACACAAGATCTTTTATACTTCATACTCATAATCTTTTTCTCATGCAGACACTCCTGAATCTGACCCACCCATGTTTTCCTTGGCCTTCCTCTGCCTTTCCTTCCTGCCACTTGGGCTAAAAATATTTTCTTAGTAAGCATCTCATCACTCATTCTTTCAACATGGCCAAACCACCGAAGCATATTGGTCTCCACCTGGCTAACAACATTTTGCTTCATATCACACAACTTCTTCATTCTGCACACAATCAGACAGTGTCTTGCCACAAACCCCATGTAAGTAACGCATTTCTCCAGCACACAAACTACTCCTATATTTCTTCTGCAGTACCCAGGTTTCACTGCCATACATCAGAGTAGGAACAATTACATTTTCATACATAGCCATGCAGGACTCTTGAGAGCCCATCATTCCTGTGAAAACCGCCTAGAGGAGCCATGACTTTCAATGAAGAATTCACTTGCCTACTAATTTCACCATCCAATTTGTTCTCTGTCAAACATGCTTCCTAAATACACAAACTCACTCACCTGGTCAATCACAGTGCCATTTATACTTACATTCAGTGCTACCCGTTCCTCTCTCAAACACCATAACTTTGTTTTTTCCCTTATTTATACTCAGTTTGAATTTCATGCAAACTTCATGCATCCAAGACAACATACTCTGCAAATCACTTTTGCACTCTGCCAACAGGACAGTGTCATCAGCATACAGCAATCTGCACACACGGATATCACCAAGACATAAACCACTATTATCCATTTTGGCATCACACATGCATGCGTCCATAAATATATTAAATAGCCGTGGTGACATTACAAAACCTTGTCTAACTCCTGCACCAATAGAAAACCATTTTAATAAGACACCATTCACTCGTACACAAGCTCTACTACCAGCATACATGGCTTTTACACTATTAAGTAGATTCCCAGTAACACCATATTCATTCAGTACCTTCCACAAAAGTGTCCGATTTACTCAGTCGTAAGCTTTCTCTAAATCTATGAAGGCAGCAAAAACTTTCTTACCAACAGCCAGATAGTTTTCAATCATCATGCGTAATGCAAAAATCTGGTTAGTGCAGCCTTCACCAGGCATAAAAAAAAACACTCAACATCCCATACTTTCTCTGATGTAAGACCCCGTACTTTTTCAATAACAACCTTACCAAACACTTTCCCTGGCACACTTAGTAGGCTAATACCACGATAGTTCTTGCATTCAGTCTAATCACCTTTTCCCTTATACAAGGGAACAATAATAGCATCCTTCCAATATCGAGGGACCATTCCCAACTCTCAGCACAACTGGCAAATTTCAGTTAATCAGTCAACCATATTTCAGGCACTGTCAAAAAATGAGTCAGATTTTCATTACTAGTAGAGGGCATTTTTTCTATGCTGTATGTGTGTGTATACCACTGCCTCGAATAGGCAGTGTTAGAATTAGAAGTACAGGGTGTCTCAAAAATACATGGCAAAACTGCAAGAATGAGTTCCTCATAGGTAGATAAGAAAAAACGTTTATATCAACATAGGTCTGGAAATGCTTGGTTTCTGAGTTGTGAAGATCTGTCTACACTTAACTGTTCACATTGCCTGACTCAGGTCTGTCTTGGTTTTCCAGTTATTCACCGGAATGTTTTATCCCCCACAGGTGAATTCCTTCATCACAAAGTACTGACAGAATCTGGCGGTTTTCGTTTCTGACCATGTTCTCAAATCAGGAGCAAGTGGATATGCATTTTATGTATGGTTTGGCGGATGGCAATGGTCTGGAGGCTTGTCGTTTGTACCACAAAAGGTTCTCACGACAAAGATGTCCAGACCAGAAAACATTTGAAAGTATCCATTGCTGCCTTTGTGAACATGGGACCTTTACATCTCGTGCTGCTGACAGAGGACGACCAAGATCTACGACTCCTGAAGTAGAGGCGGAGATTTTGGATGTTGTGCATGAGACTCCCAGAACCAGTGCACTCAGATTAGCAATGCAACTGCCTGTTCATTGTTTGACTATTTGGAGAATGTTGCAAGAACAACACCTGCATCCGTACCAGTTGCAACGGGTGCAGGCCTCGTCACCTGCAGATTACCATGCGCGAGTAATTTTCTGCCAGTGGTTCTTGCAGCAGTGTGGTACATCTCCTAACTTTCCTACCTAAGTGATATTCACCGATGAAGCACAGTTCACATGTGACAGAATCCTAAACTTTCACAATCAGCATGTATGGGCTGAGGAAAACCCACATGAAATTCTTCCATCACGTAACCAACAGCGGTTCAGCCTAAACATCTGGGCAGGTGTTTTTGGTGATAAGTAATTTGGGCCCCATGTACTTCCCAACAAACTCACGGGGTGGGCATACCACACCTTTCTGGAAAACAACATGCCTGATTTCTTGGACGACACGCCACTGATCATTCGTCAACAAGCACACTTTATGCATGATGGCGCTCCCACATGTTTTAGCCACCTAGCTCGCAGTTACTTGAATCGAAAGTTTTCTAGTTGTTGGATAGGTAGAGGTGGACCAACTGCCTGGCCTCCACGCTCACCAGATTTAAATCCTCTAGATTTCTTCTTGTGGGTCTAGATTTCTTCTATTGGTGTATTCGACTCCAGTAACAGATGTGGAAACTCTCCGCAATTGAATTGTGGCAGGTTGTGAAACAAATAAGACACATGCCAGGAATTTGGCAGTGTGTTCGCGAGTCCATGAGACATTGATGTGAGGCCTGTATTGAGGCAGAAGGTGGACATTTTGAACAATTACTGTAAGGTAATGTGAACAGTTAAGTGTCATAGACAGACCTTCATAATTCAGAAACCAAGCATTTCCAGACCTATGTTGATACAAACTTTTTTTCTTATCTACCTATGAGGAACACATTCCTGCAGTTTTGCCATGCATTTTTGAGACACCCTGTAAATGTTCTACAGGCCCAGTAGACCACCTGAATTTCCAAATCACTGGTCTGCCAAAATTCCCACTTGTTCATGCAAAAAAAAAAAAAAAAGAGTATACATTTAAAGTATATGTGGAAAATAACGTATAATTTTCATTGGAGTAGTATATCGCAAATTTAGAACAGAATGTGTGCGTGAACACATGAAAATAGTACTAATAAATAAAACGCAAAACATGCTACGTGCTGTGTAGAAACTTAAAAAACAACCAAAAAATACTGACCAGTGTATATCAAAAGTTGGAAGTTCAATCGTTTTTACTGGTCCAGAAATGACACAAATACTAATACATTTTGTATACACATGGTGTTAGTATCCAGGATGGTACCTTGATTATAAGGGCATTGATATGAAGCACTATGCACTATCAGTGCACTGATTATGAAGCACTATGCACTATCAGTGCACTGATTATGAAGCACTATGCACTATCAGTGCACTGATTATGAAGCACTTTGCAACATACCAAAAGCCACCTTCATAAAATTCCTTGCTTCAGTGTGAAAGACAGGAGGTTCTTCCATGTAGACAGAAATAAAATTTAGCAAAGTCAGAGCATAAATGGTTCTTCAACTTCCAGTTGAGAAGCAATATAAAAGACCCATCAATACTCTGTGGTCACCACTTGGGCAAAAAAGTAGCCCGTCTTAATAAAATATTTTGAGTCGGACCTTGGTATCCTACCGTCCAAAATTTTCGAAAAACTGAAGTATGGTTTGCAATTCTGATATTCAGTTTTTGAGTAGAATATCTGAAAACGGCCATAGCAAAACCTGGACTCTTTGAAATCTGTGGTTCAAAGTAATGCCTTGTCCCTCATAAGATTTTTATTTGTAGCAGCAAAAATGTGAAACTTGGTGGTGAAATACTTAGACATATTGTTAATAATGCTAGCCTATTCAAAGTATTGTCCATCATTTTCTATACATTTCCGTCATCTTTGAACCCATTGGTAAAATCCTTTTTGGAAAAATTCCTGAGGCTGTCGTATCACCCATGAGTTCACAGCCAGTTTAATGTCTGTCACATCTTCGAAACGTTCCCAGCAAAGGGTGTTTTTCAAAGGGGCAAACAGGAAAAAGTCTGAGGTACCCAAATCAAGTCTGTAGGGCGATTGGGGCATCGCCGTCCACCCCATTTTGGCAATAGCCTGTGAAGTCTCCATTGAGGTGTAGGGACGTTCGTTATCATAGTGTAAAACAATACTGTAAAGTGGAATGTTATGTCTTTTCCTTCTGATAGCTTCCTTTAACTTCTTTAATGTCTGCACCTAGTGCACACTGTTGATTGTTGTACCCTGTTCAAGGAAATCAGTCAAGATGACTGCACGTTTGTCCCAGAAAATTGTCACCATCCTTTCCCTGCGGAGCAAGTTCTTTTCACCTTTTTCTATCGAGGTGAAGATGTGCTGTGCCATTCCATTGACACACGTTTTGTTTCTGGGTCATGGAAAAACACCCAGGTTTCATATCCCATTACAACATTAGCGAAAAACACCTCACCCTCCCTCTCATAACAGCCCAAAAGGTTCCGGCACATGTGTTCACCCTTTGCTCTCATTGTTCACTGGTCAGGTTTCTTGGGATCCACTGTGAACACATTTTTCTGTAGCCCAGATCCCTAATTAATGTTTCCATAGCACTATAAGCAATACGACCACAATGAATTGCGTCACACAACTCCTGGGTGGGGACACAACGATCAGCTGTGATGAGGTCTTTCACTCATTGCCTGTTGGCATCTGTCACTGCAGTTGTGGGTCTTCCACTCCATTGTTTGTCTGACACTGAACTTTCTCCCTCTTTGAAACCTCTTCATCCATCTTCGGACATTACTAATATCAATTGTTGCAGCTCTATACACTGCCAGGAGTCGTCTGTTGATTTCTGGAGCCTCACATCCCTCTTTTCCAGGAATTCAATTATGGCCTGCTGCTTTTCTCTATCATTCATGATCTTTATTTCCGATTCTGAAAAAAATGTGTTCCCACATTGGTAACATATTATAGGTACCTGTCAGTGCAGTTTCATTAACATCACTTCAAAATTTCAAAAGTTATTGAGGAGGAAGCATTACTTTCAGGATGCCCCTTGTATATATATATATATATATATATATATATATTATATCAGTGGCGTCGCATGCCCATTTAGGTTGGATGCACGCTGTTATGGAAAAAACAATTTTTGTTATGCATCCCGAGCTGCAAAATTCATGCATTGATTTTGAACATATGAAAGCATTTCTTTTATTTAGCTGTCATTTAATAACTAATCGTAAAGATATTTACATATATATACTCCATTGTGAGAAAAATCTGAATTTCTTGTGCAAATTCTGGAGTGGTAAACGAATTTTCAGTATTTTATTTTTATAAGTTTTAAATACAGCACGAGGCTTACTTTCTTAAACTTATATTTAAATCTGTGCTTATAAACACTGATTCACACAGTGACGAAAAGACAGAAAAACAGTAACTCGTAGCAGAATGTTGAATTGTGTTTATCACTCCACGCTATTCCAAATGCAAACAAGTATGACAAGTGGTGCTTTTTTAAGGGCACACACCCTGGGAATTTAAACCTCTGCATTGAAACTACTAGGAAATAAAAACATGACCTGTAGCCCCATCTGGAGAACTTTGAATTACAGTTGCTTTAACGACTTGGGGTGTCCGTTGGTAAAATAGCACTCCTGCAACTGCAAATTTTACTGCGTTTTGTTTACTGCCCAAAGCAGCGAACCTTATCTTCACGAAAATACTGCACAAGGAAATTAAGTTTAGGGGACAAACTTCAGCGAGTCTTATTGGAAATACGTAAAAAACCCAAACAAACAATACAACAGGAACTTGTATCACAATATTGAATTGCACTGCTCTGTGGGTCTCGTGCGATGCTCAGTTTGGCTAACTCACCCTGAGAGTTCTGCTGTTATTTGAAACCACAGGGAAATAATTATGTGACCTCAGTGCCATCTGGGAAACACTTGTACCACAGCTGCTTTAAAGTCTTCAAATGTGCTCATGCGAAACAGCACACCCCAGGATTCTAGCGTGAATGCGATATGCTTACTGAATGAACCTTTTCTTCTTAATGAAAACATGTGAGGGAATTAATTTTAACCACCACTTGAAGCCTTAGGACAAACTCTGGCGAGTTTTATTAGAAATAAATCCGAAAAAATAATATCGATAATATACGAGTAGATTAAATTGCTACTGTGTGGGTGTTCGCTGCACACCTAGCAGACCCAGAATATTCACCCCTGGTATATATATATATATACTGTATATATACACCAAAGAGCAGAGTCAAAGACAATTTTTTTACCTAAGAATTTAAAACTAAATTTGCTAAAAAAACCTGAAGATCATGACGCGTAACGCAGCAGTTATGAATATTCAGAATTCATTTACTATTAAGAAGAGACAGATGCAAAAAAATCTTTATCTGGTACTAAAACAAATAAGACATACTCAAAAACCAACAGGTATGAGTAAAAAGGAGATAAAGTAATAGCAACCTGAATGTAGAAAGTGTTGAGAATGCCGAGCCTTGGCTTTATCAAGGACCAGCAAAACTCTGCATTTTCTCACTTCCACAAAGACCTAGTTGGAAATGGGTTTCTGCAAAGCCATAGATGCAAGTTTAAAGCCCACAAAAATATTTTTATGATTAACATAACTTCCTCAGAGTTGCATGAGGAAGCATTTAGTTAAAGTTTTTGCATGCATCTATAACTTTCCTGGCCCAACCCACGCTCGTCATCTGCATTGGGTTTTCATGTAATTAATTTTTTAAATTTTGAAAAATTGTCGTTTTTTGGCTTGCATAAACTTTTTAAATCTTGAATTTCTCAAGTTCTATAAGGCCTAGAGAGTTGTTTGACCACTCATTTTAAAGAGAATTTCATAAGTTTTAAATTGATATGCAACTTGATAACTATGCTTGGTGAAAGAAATTTTTTTAATTAAGAAAAAAATTTTTAAGATAGTGTTTCTTTAAAATTTTGAAAAAAAAGTATGTTTTTTTTGTAATATTATAAGCTTTAAATCCTGAAACTTTTAGAGTGGGATCGGGGGCTGTGGCAAAAAACTCAAAGTTACTGTGCTAGTAATAATAATGGATTATAATTCTCGTTTTAGTGTGTTTACATGATAACAGACACTGAGTTTTAAAATCTACATAATACTAATGCATAGTCAAACATAAAACAAGGGAAGGATAGTCCCAACAGGCTAAAAGTTTTACCTGGTAAAATTAATAAAAGTTTTTTTTAGTTAGCACTCAGAGTTGTAGTTACGCCAAAATAGCGACCTCTTAGTTCTTTAATTTAACAAATAATTTCTTGTTTGCCTTTTTGGTTTCTGAGTCTGTAAGTCGATAAACTCTTCCTGTAGCTGTTGTAGGATCAACTTTTGTTAAAACCTCACTTTTATGCACAACTAGTATGTCAGTAAATTATGGGTATTTGAAAGATGGAGAAGGGCCATGTGGTTCTAAAAAACTTATTTTTACTTCATCTCCTTCTATTCCTAACACACAACCTAACCCAGGGGTCGTAGTTGTCCTGAAATTCCTGAAAAAATTTATTTGTCCTGAAATGTCCTTAATTTTTGCTAATTTGATTGAAATTCCTGAAATTTTTTAGTAGTTTCCAAAAATTTAAGATATTTTCAGAAGCTACGAAAAGTTCTGAAATAAAATTTCATTTATTTCTAAAAATTATTGCCGAAAATATTTATGATTTAGATTTGCGACTTTTCGTAATAATTTTCCGAAATTTCAATTGATTTTCGCCAAATGTGGCAATCATCCAAAGATCCTTACATTGACTAACATACAGGACAGCGATAATGCTGGCACCACTCCTGCTGTCGGCGACTTTTCTGCCCACCATATGCTGTAATGATGTCATGCCACTGGTTTGCGCAACTTCATTGGCTGTGACTGATTTGGTGCATATTAAAGAAAAGAGGGTGAGTTGGGTTACCACATAAAGTGGAATCAGGCATAGAAGCCTGTTGAAACTCCTCCCATAGAATGTGATGCCCCCAGCCACCTGCAGCAGAAGCAAAATGTGACCAGACCCCGTGATGTCAGCAAAAGTTGCTAATAGCAACCCAGCCCTGGCGCATGGGGTTCAGCAGCTCCTCACCCTTCCTTCTTTCTCCCCACAGCCTTTGTCCTCAACTCCCGTCCCTAATCTAAGCCAGGCAGAAGCCAAGCGAACTGAACTCCCACTTCCGTAATCGTTGAGAATCTGATCGTGTATAAGCTATATATATATATTTAGAATCGCGCTAATTTTCAGTATCTTCTCGAACCTGCTTCCACTTATAAGGATGCTCCACTTATTACGACATTTATTCCACTTATTGGGATGTTAAACTGAAAAATGATAGCACAGTAAATCTTCGTCTTTGGTCTAGGAGTTCCAAAATCGGTATGGAAGCAGTCATGTGGTTCCCGGGAAACTCCTGCTGTCAATCAACGGCTAATTCTGCTGCAGGTTGTTGAGGCGCTGCAGTCGACTTCATGATGCCAGCAGAGTTTCATCTTACGCTGTGTTTGTCTTAGTACAGGTTTTGTCCGCTGCGTTTGTCTTAGTACAGGTTTTGTCCGCTGCGTTTGTCTTAGTACAGGTTGTGTCCGCTGCATTCGTCTTAGTACGGGTTGTGTCCACTGCATATATTTACTTTAGGGTTACGTAATTTCCCAACCACATGTTTCAGTTGTGTACATGTATAAAGGCATGGCGATTGGCAAGTAATGACTCGGTTCATCAGTTTCTTGTGATTTCACTGAAAGTATTTTCGTGATCATGTCCCGAAAAACAAAATTCTCAGCATCGGGGCTTTGTGATAGTAAACAAGATAAGAGTGGGAGCAATTTGAATACCTGGTGTATGCCATGTGAATATGATCCATATTAAGCATTTTGTGTTGCTTGCAACAAAACGATCAGCGTTTCTAACATGGAATTTTCTCAACTTATTTTGCATGCTAATAGTGTTAAACATAAGGAGAACATGAATAAGAGAGTGAATCAGTGTACTCTTGTAACGCAACATAACATTGAAAGTGAAGGTGAATCTTCAAAATGTTTGACACTGTCGGTTCCAAAGGGAACAACATGGCTACCATCCAATTCTAAAGAAAAGGCAGTAAAAGCTGAAATTTTGTTGCTGTTACAGTCAATTAAGTGAAATTATCCATTTTCTAATTTGGGAGGATTGGTTGAAATTTGTGCAGCTGCATTTAAAGATTCAACAATAGCAAAGAATGTTGCACTTTCGGATGCGAAAGCACGTTACGTCACAAAATTTGGATTTGCACCACATTTTCGGAAAAAAATCTTTCAAGATATTGGTAAGTCATTTTTCACCCTCTATTTTGATGAGACCACAACAAAGCAAGTTAAAAAACAGCTAGATATACATATTCCATATTGGTCGGAGAAATTAAAAAAAATTGTGACATCATACTGTGAATCAGAATTCATTGGCCATGCAGAATCTGACAAAAAATTTCAAATTATTTTAAATTTTATTACAAATAATGGCCTAAACATTGATAAATGTTTACAATGCTCTATGGACGGTCCCAATGTTAACTTGTCGTTTTTGAGAAAATTTAATTCTCATTTAGATTCGCTGAATTTTATAAATGTTATTGATATCGAAACTTGCTCCTTACATATTTTGCACAATGCAATGAAGAAAGGCCTGTGCAAGTTAAGTTAGATTGCGATGTGGAAACTTTGGTGTTTGATATTTTTCAGTTTTTTAAGATGTCTGCTGCTAGGAAAGAAGATTTCCACAATATCCAGATGGATGTTTTGATGGATGAGCAAGAATGATGATGTTTTAAAGTTTCATTCTAATTTTTAATATGCCTTATTAACTCACTTAAATTTCAGCTTTGTAAAACGTTATGCAATTGATGCACAAGTTTTTCAGGGTTCAAAAAAAAATCCTAATTTTTTTAGAGAAAAAATAGCTTTTTTTTTATTTAAATCAAATGCAGTATATATTATTTACTCTTTACCTGAAATGAATTATACATTGTTGATACGTAGTAATAATCATTCATATGAATGTCTAGAAAACTTTTGATAAAACTTATTTATTTCTTTAATATTTACTTTAATGCTTTTAAAAACCTGGTAATCTCTTAATGTTAATGCAAAGTCTGGCATAGCACTACTAACACAATTTGCTGTTAGTAATGTTTATATCTGAAAAATTATCTAAAATGGCAAATAGTCACAGTATTACTTTATATCATCATCATCATCATTGTCAACCATTATCAATCCACTGCTGGACGAAGGTCTCCCCAAGTTTCCT
The DNA here is from genome assembly GCA_039090855.1 of Macrothele yani. Taxonomy (NCBI): domain Eukaryota; kingdom Metazoa; phylum Arthropoda; class Arachnida; order Araneae; family Macrothelidae; genus Macrothele; species Macrothele yani. The sequence goes on along the minus strand of CM077016.1, from coordinate 43,180,081 downwards.
CCACAACGGTCTGTCTTGTGCCAGTCTCCTCCATGTCACCCCTGCATACTTTCAAATTTCATCCACCCATCTCCCATGTGGTCTTCTTCTGGGTCTTTTCCTGTCCCTTGGAATCCAATCTAAAATTTCGGCTGTCCATCGATGATCTGTCCTTCTGGCAGTATGTCCAGCCCATTGCCATTTCAGGGATTTAACTCTGATTATATAAAAGTCCCGTGTTGGATTTATAATAAACAAGAAACTGAAGGATAAAGTTGTAAAAGTTGAAAGTTCCTCTGACAGAGCTGCACGACTTGTTATCCAACTCTCGAAAAGATACCAGGCTCAGATTATTCAAACTTATGCACCCACCACAAGTCATCCTGAAGAAGAAATTGAAGAATTTTATGAGGAAATTTGTCATCTAAATAATAAAGGTAAGCAGCACTTGAAAATAATTATGGGAGATTTCAATGCAAAAATAGGGCAACGGCAACAGAATGAAACTTCAGTAGGTAAATTCGGTCATGGCAACAGAAACCAGCGTGGAAATACTCTCGTTGAGTTTGCAGAGGCAGAAGGGTTTTTCATCTTGAACTCCTTCTTCAAGAAAAAGCCACACAGGAAATGGACATGGAGACATCCAAATGGGACGACAAGTGAAATTGATTTTATTATGTGTAACAAAAAATTCGTCATAGAAGACTGCAGTGTGCTAAACAAGTTCAACACAGGTAGTGACCATAGATTGGTGAGATGTAAGATGCACCTCAACACTAAACTTGAACGTGGCAAGCTCATAAGACAAACAAAATCTATTGACATAACCAACCTTAAAAAACACCATAATACCTTCAAGTTAGAACTGAAGAACAGGTTCTCTGCTTTAGAAGGCCTAACATCGGAAGAAGTGGACATCTCTGAAGTTAACAGAAAAGTAACCAAAGCTCTTATGGAAACAGCAACAAAATTAGCTGGGTCTAAGAACAAGTTGCATGTGAACAAATTATCAGGAAAAACCAAAATGTTGATACAAAAAAGAAGAGAGATGAGGACAACTAAAGAAGATGTGACTTCCAAAGTTAAATATATAGAGCTATGCAAGACAGTACGAAAAAGTATCACTGAAGACGTAAGGAAATTCAACTGTGAACTAGTGAGGAAAGCAATTGAAAACAACCAAAGCCTAAAGATAGCAAAGGGACATCTCAGTAAGGGAAGAAAACAGATTATGGCACTGAGAAAAGAAGATGGTTCTGTAACAAGAAATAGAGGCGAAATTTTGACAAGAGTGAAAGATTTCTACTCCAAATTATATGAAAGGGATGATATATGCACTCCAGACATCATGAAAGATACCAGTACCAGAGTTCCCCCAGTCCTTCCAGCAGAAGTTGCACATGCAATCAAGAACATGAAGCGAGGAAAAGCTCCAGGAGAAGATGGAATTACTGTAGACATCATACAAGAAGCAAGTGGAGAAATCGAAACAGTACTCGCCCAAATTTTCACTCGATGCCTTAATGAAGGAAAGATTCCTGAGGATTGGAACACCGCTACAATGATCCTGCTACATAAGAAAGGTGACATTGAGGATCTCGGAAACTACAGACCTATCAGCCTCCTATCAGTAGTTTATAAAATCTTCACTAAAGTTCTTTCACACCGCTTGAAGGTAGCACTAGACATGGCTCAACCGAGAGAACAAGCTGGATTCAGGAGTGGCTACAGCACAATAGATCATATCCATGTGCTGAGAGAACTAATTGAAGAGCGAGGGAATATGAACTTCCATTGTGCATGGCTTTTATCGATTATGAAAAAGCCTTTGATTCGGTGAAACCATCAGCAGTTACAATGGCTCTGAAAATCTGCAGTATTAAAGATGCATACATTAATATTATTAATAACATCTATGAAAATGCAAGTGCAAAGATTAGGCTGTTTGAAAATACAACACACGTAAAAATTGGAAAGGGAGTGAGACAAGGTGACACCATATCTCCGAAGCTCTTTAATGCCACATTGGAGGGTGTTTTTCAGTCGCTGAGCTGGTAAAACAAGGGGATAAAGATTAATGGAGATATATAACCCACCTTCGTTTTGCTGATGACGTAGTCATTTTTGCAACTACCCCATCAGAGCTGCAGAGTATGATCCAGGAACTTGCTGACAAGAGTAAAGAAGTGGGATTAAAAATGAACTTTCAGAAGACAAAAGTGATGTTCAATGCTTTTACAAGAAATGAAGATTTATCGATTGATGGAGAAAAGCTGGAGGTAACAGACACGTACGTTTATCTTGGACAGCAGATATCAAGTGAGGGTCACATTGATGAAGAAATTAATCGGCGTACAAAACTTGCCTGAAGAGCTTTTGGAAGAAACAGCATAATTTTCAAGAGCAATATGCCATTATGTCTTAAAAGAAAAGTGTTTGATCAATGCATCCTTCCAGTGCTTACGTATGGTGCAGAGACGTGGACCTTAACTAAAAGAGACATACAAAGGCTGCAGACAACTCAAAGAAGCATGGAGAGGTGCATGCTTGGTGTAACCAGGAGAGATAAGAAGAGGAACTCGTGGATCTGAAAAATGACGAGAGTGGAAGACATCATGATCAGAGTTAAATCCCTGAAATGGCAATGGGCTGGACATACTGCCAGAAGGACAGATCATCGATGGACAGCCGAAATTTTAGATTGGATTCTAAGGGACAAGAAAAGACCCAGAAGAAGACCACATGGAAGATGGGTGGATGAAATTCGAAAGTATGCAGGGGTGACATGGAGGAGACTGGCACAAGACAGACCGTTGTGGAGGAAACTTGGGGAGACCTTCGTCCAGCAGTGGACTGATAATGGTTGACAATGATGATGATGATGATATAAAAGTATGTAAGTATGATTTTACAAGCAGGTAATAAAAAATCTCGATTCCCCCCATTTTAAACATTCTAGTTATTATATAATCTTATATAGTTATAATAATTAGAGAAGACACATTAAAAAATTAAATGATTGAAATTTTTTGTGCAATTTATGATTCTTTTGATTTAAAGGATTTCTTGTGTGATATAAATCATCAAACCCTGAATTTTTGCTCTAAAAATGTCATGAAATTTAGTAAAATTTTGTCCTAAAATTTTATTTTTTGCACTACTACCCCTGCCTAATCACCACTTGTCGGAGTATTGGCATGTAACAAAGCCAACAATGTCATTAATGTCCAGATCATCATCAGTGTCATCAGCTGAAACTATTTCTACACTTGATTCCTCTGAAAATGAGTAGCTTTTCACTAAAACTCTAGTCTCATTCACAGGACTGTAACTGTGAAATTGTTGAGTACCCTTTATTGTTATTGCTGCTTCAAACCTACTCTTCAAGGTCTTTTCCTCTGCCTCGTATTCGTCTGTAGTGGAATACAAAAAACTGATGTTAACAATATTGTCTTTAGCCCAATCATAAAGTTGGCGAGGGGTCATAATTTGATCATTGTAGACCATTCGTAGACTGGCCCATGCCGCTAATCGTTTAACAGTTCCTCCGATACCATCACATGCATTTTTTCCATGTGACGATGCAAAGAAGTTCCATTCCGCCTTGATGCCAAAATCTTTCTCATGATGGTAGAGATTGAGAAAGTTTGATTTGTTTTTGTACTGTGATGATGTTCCATCTGAAAAGTAATTTAGCTTTTTGGGTTTATGGGGCAGATTCTGTCTAAGAAAGTCAATCATGAGGCATTGAAACAAATGAACAGCAACTGTATCATGCACCATACAATCAGAAAGAATAACTAAGCTCAGGTGCGCCAACTTTTTGGTTTCCTCCTCAACGTAGTATATAACAAACGGATGTATTGTTGCTTGAGCATTTTTCCAATGAAAGCCTTGTGCAGAATCTTGAAGTACAATGCATTGGTTTTGAGGTAGATTTTCTTTCAAGTGTCACAAATAGGAAGACTGTTGAGTAGCAATGAAAGAGTGTCTTAAAAGTTTTGGGAAACTCTGAAACAAATAATCCAAAAACTCTTCTGTCAGTTTTATAATAGTTTCTAGGACTCACTTGTTATCAATCTGCATCCATTGTTTGAAACTCACATTTTCAATGTTATTAAGCTCAAAAGCTTCTTCAAACCGAGCCTTCAAATCATTACTTCCTGGGCAATTAACACAATTTACGAAGTAACATTTAGATGTTGGCGTTTTGCAAATTATATTGCTTGTTACATCTTTGTATGTTTTAATCGGGAGTTCACCATTTGTCAATTCAGGTATTTTACACTGAGCCATAATTAATTTGGCATTCTGATGTATTATGCAAACACACACAGAATGTGTCCCACTGGACCCAGGAAGAACACAATGCTTGGGACGAAACTCACAAAATATAGAAATTCCAATTCTCTGATCAGGGTAACGCTCCTTAAATAGTACATATGATTCTTTTAATGTACTTAGAATTAAATACTTACACGTTTGCCATCTTTTTTGACTGAAACAAAGTCTTTTTTACCAGGCATTTCACGACTAACCTCATCATTTTGATAGAATTCTTTAACTAGGGCTACCGTTGCAGGGTCCAATGTTCTTCCAGGATTTGGGTTAGGGGATGACATTATATCTTTTTCATTTAACACTGTTTTTGAATTTCTAGCAGTAAAATTAAGTCATTCCAAATTCAGTTTCAATTTTTTTTACAGTCCAGCTTTTGGGAAGTGTAGTTAGAACCTGCATTCTAACACTTTTGTCTGTAGTAGCATTGAAATTTTCTTTCAATTGATTAATAATTTCATTGTCATAATTTTTTACATCGTCAGATTCAGTGGTACCTGGATTAAAATTAAGTACTTTCGTTCGAAAAGCTTCCACCACTTTTTTAATCTTTGCTTCTGGGTATTTTTTTTCAATCAAATGTTTTCTTTTAATAGGTGTTTCTTCGATAGCAGTCAGACTTTTGTTCAAAGCTTCAATTGCCTCTTTTTTTTTCTCTGGATTTACAATGTATTTTGAACTGGTACTTCAGGAACATTCAAATGGTCTTGTGATTCTGAGCTGTCTGAATGCAAGCTTTCTTGCTCAGTTAAAATCTCTGGAAGCTTTAGTAAAGCTTTACGACACCCATCACATATCTTTTCACCTTCATGTGAATTGGCATTATGTCTCAAAATAATTTCATTTACAGATCTCAATTGTTTCTTATAATAATTATGACCACATTTCTTAAATGGGTTACAACAATATACCAAAAAATGCTTTGATGTACTGGGTTCACTCATATTGTCACAGAGTCCTAATAATAGAGTAGAGTTCAAATTATAAATAATAGTACAAGTCAAATTGTCTGAAACAATAAAAAAAAGTATCTTATATAATAATAGGCCTTTAAGACTAAATAGAAGTGACTGCACTTTTGAACTGAGGCCTAGTTGTTCCAAACAAAGATGTCAAAAATGGTTAAACTTATTACTTAACAAACACATAACACTTATTTCACTTCCACTGAAAAAAACTATTAACTCATAAAAATCATATTTTTATATGAAACACTTTAAGAACACTGCCAACAACTAACTGTTCACTCACTGAGATCTGAGAGGAAACTAAGCAAAAGTTGAGCTAGAGTGGGCATGAGTCACACACCTGCAAGAACATGAATCAGACAAGTCTGTACAGGCTTGTGCCACAACACCTGTGAATAGCAGACTATTTACTCACTTGCTATCCCTAATTTGTCTGTAGGCTTAGTAAATCATCTGTAATAGACCCTAATGTAAATTGGTTACCTTATAGCCAATGCATTTTTCTTTTTTTTTTTTACCTTGCAAAAGTTAAAGGTAGCAATGTAGCCCCAACTGGTATTTAAAACAATACAATTGGTACCATAACTCTTGATCCCACTCTAAAAGTTTCAGGAATTAAAGCTTATAATATTACAAAAAACATTTTTTTTTCAAAATTTTGAAGTTTTAAAATTTTTTAATTCTTTTTTAAATTAATTTTTTTTTCACCAAGCATAGTCAAGTTGCATATCAAACTAAAACTTATGAAATTCTCTTTAAAATGAGGGGTCAAACAACTCTCTAGGCCTATAGAACTTGAAAAATTGAAGATTGAAAAAGTTTATGCAAGCCAAAAAATGACAATTTTTCAAAATTTTAAAAATGAATTACATGAAAACCCAATGAGAGAAAAAAAATTTAAAAATATATTCTCATTTATATCACTAGGGAGAATGATTCCTGAAGGTTTCATTGAAACCTGAAATGGTCAGGTTGAGTGACTGGTTGTGGCATGGAATCACCCTCTGACGAATCAAGATTCCTGGTTCCTCACGTAGATGGCCGAACATGGATACACCAATTACCAACAGAGACTGGCACCTAGATGCACTGTTGGGCGGAAACAGGCAGGCGGCTGTGGTGTTATGCTGTGGGCGATGTTTTCTTGGGACACTTTATCATCCGCTGTGCTGTGGGCGATGTTTTCTTAGGCCCCATTATCCCAATAGCACAATCCCTGACAGCTGTCAGGTATCTGAACATTGTTGCGGGCCAAGTTCACCCATCCGTGGCAACTGTGTTCCCTGCTGGTGATAGCCATTACCAACAGGAACAGGATAATACGCCATGCCCTACTGCCAGAATCGTCAAATAGTGGTTCAAGGAACGTCCTGATGACTTTCTGTTAAAGCCCTGGGCTCCAATCGAACATTTGTGGTTCGACTTGGAAAAGCGGGTTCGCACTAAATTGCCACCACCCCAAAATATATGGGAACTGGAGGACTTACTGTTGACATTATGGTACCAGATACCCCAGGATACCTATTGCCAACTCATCTAATCGATGCCTCGCCGAGTGGCTGCTGTTGCGGGCTAAAGGGGGTTCTACAGCTTATTAGGTAGGTGGTCATAATGTTATGGCTCATTGGTGTACGTTTTTGGGGCCCCTCAAGCTCTCTAGCTGTAGGTGCGCACCTAGTCCACCTATTTGGAAATCCAGCTCTGTCTTTCAAAGTACATGGGAAATAAACATTATTTTTGGCACTGAATTACTTTTTTGTTTTATTTTACTGTTCTCTGTGTATCTTCTTCCACAGAAAACTTAAAAATAACATCACACTAGAACAGGAGTAATACCTGCATCTCTTTATGTCTGTTTGAGTATGCTACGAATTACACCTCCCAGAACAAATAATTTCCATACAACTAAAGCTAAGCAATTGTTCATTAGAAAACTGAGCAAATTGTGTTTTCTAAGATGACTCTACGTGGCGAAACAGTAAAGTAACAACTCGGTGCCAAAAATAATAGGCATTGCTTCATATCTTTCTGAGATGACATCTGAAGAATTGATGATTTAGGACCTGTGGGGGTCCATTCCTGTGTTAAACTAGTGATCAATGCTATGAGGAGGCAGAACAATGCTTTGACTAGCACAAATCTGTAGTTCAGATTTCTAAGCATCAGTTGCTTTGAAATTCCATGTCTTAGGTAGTGCAATGGTAGCAGACTAGAATGGAAATCGAGAGGTGCAATTGTGATTCCAGCTATAGGACAATGTAATTTTAAAGTTTTCTGTGGAGTTGACTTAATGAAAAAGTGAAAAATGAAGGTGATTCAGTACTGATAATATGCTTGTAATTTATTTAGAAGTGTTTTTACATCCTTGTTCTTTAGAATTTAGCATTACTGTGATCTATTATATTTTGATTAGAATACTGTATTTTTGCATTAAAATATTAGATTTTGTATAATTTCATGCAAGCTCTTTTTTGAAAATGTGCTCTTATGTGTTAAAGTTGTTTATTTCATAATATTTATTTATTTTTCTTAGTTTTGGAATTCCATTTCATCATGTTCGTTCTGGTAAGTCTAAGTTTTGTATGCTTGTATTTCTTAATTTGTTGCATTCAGAAATATAGAATGAAATTTTAGCTTTAAGTTATTCCACTTTGTTGTAAGGAATATTTGTCTATAAAAAGGTTGAGAGAAATTTTGCTACAAAAAAGTTAACCAAGTTAAGGTGTGTGAGTCTGGAGGAATTCGAGGCCGCTGTGGTGTAGCGGAAGCATATCCGGTGCGTAACTGGAAGACCCTGGGTTTGACTCCCGGTGGCAGCCAATGAGAATTTTTCCGTGGCTCACTTATAAACGTGGAAAGAGCGAAGATCTTTGTTTGATGTTCCTGGTCCACGTTAAATGTCTGTATTAACCAAGTTACATTTCTAGTAGAACTATTTTTATGTAGTAGAATAATTATTGTAATTTCTGTCAACAAATGTTTTGCATAGTTTTAAAATATTATACTGACTTTAATGCTCCATAGTAATGTGCCATAGGATGGTATCAGCCAGTTCTTTACAGACACTTAATGGTGTTTTAATTACATTTTTCTACAGCAATGGATTTCATTGCTCTCAAGAAATGCCTCAGATAGCTTCAGCATTGCACCATGCTCTGCTATCCCGTTAAGTAAGTGCTCTTAAAATTCGGTAAAAATTTCTGAATGACAAAGAAGTTGAATAAAACTTTACAACTGAGAAAACATTTTTATAAAATTTTTGGTAATCTACATTGTTGACATCCTGTGATCATTACTAGTAAATGTCAAAAATAAAAAAAATAAATGCAAAACTTGAAGAACTGTGAGCAGAAATCATTGTTCACTATAAGTACATACATGCCAACTACTACAGAATGTCCATAGTTTCGACAAATTCAGTTGTCTGACTGCGGGACCCATTGTTGAAACTACGGATTCTTCGCATTTTGCTTATGTTTTTCAAAATTTCTGTTTTTTGTTATTATTTCATGATTATATGTATTGTTGCGTGTCCGATTGGTTTGATTTCTATTCACGGGGTGTGAAGTTCTTTACAACTCGGGGAAATGGCATCGTTAGGCGAAAATGAATGTTGGTCAGCTGATACACAGGAATTTTAATATCAGAGCGTAAATAAGACAGAAAGCAAGAATTAAACACACAACCACATTTTAATTGGTGGAACTTTTAGGCCAGGAAGCGTTTCCTATGGCTTTACAATCGGGAGATTGTCTCCCCTTCTTTTTAATAATTCGAAGCCTGCACTTAGGGTTTACAACATAGTTCTTCACCGCTGGGTGTATCTGAGCTCATAAAAGTTTAGAATCTGCAGGCATTTAGTCTGCTTGGCAAAGTTCACAGTCTATAACTGGCACACTTTCTCTAAGTTTCTTGTTCCGGATAAAATTAACACAAAAAGGATAGGGAAAAATTACTTACGATCAAGTGATGACTTGGCTTAATCCAGTGGTGAAGGCACTTATTTTGCCTCACGGGATGGCGCAAGGCAGTCCCCCTTCTGTTTTCGCAGAGGCTACGCCCTAGAGGCTCGTACACACACACATGGACAGTCCAGCATTTGCTCAGGTGTGTGTGTGTGGGGGGGGTCTCCCCTCTGTCGTTCAAGTTCTCTCTCTCTCTCTTTAGCTCTCCACTGTTGATGAGCTTGGAGAGGTATCACTGGGGTTCGGCGCGGTCAGTCACCCAGCATAGCTAGTAGATCTGGCATCTCGCTGACTATCCTCTGGACTCTTATGGCATCAAGTGCAGTTCGGCTACTTCAACTTTAATTTTTCTCTGCTTCACCTCGCCAGCTACGACACTAATTGAATTGGACTAGGAGGCCAACCGCAGCTTTTGTTTCTCGCCTAAAAATTCTCGTGATGGACCTTTTCCCCAGGTAGACTGATAGCGGCTACCCAGCCATTCAGCTTAGGGGTTATTCCCCCTTTTTATCCGCTAGACTGACATTGGCTAAACGGAGAATTACACTCCCTTTCGTGGGCAAAAGGGCCCTCCCAGTTCTGTCTTACACCCGTAGAACTTCAAGATCCAACTAACTGTTTTTCTCTTCCGTCCTTCTACGCCCTTCTCTGTTGCCAGGTGCCCACGTTTTTGTCCACCTCTGGAAATTGCTCTTTTTCTTTTTGTACAGAGTGCTTCTCCCTTGCCCTCGACAGCAATCGTTTTTCACCTCCGACCCACGATATCCATAATTTAAGCATCGCTTCACGGTCCCGCACACTAATGCCGCACTTGAAAGCATATTTACGAGGGTCTAAGCATCTTGCTGTTGCAATGCTGGTGGTCTTTCTTCCCGGGTGGCCCCCTTCACAGGCAACCTTACAATTCCTTTGTTTCCACCCAGCTAAAGCGCATTACCAGACCTCCCCAATTAAGCATAGTAATTTCTCCAATTAATTTTGTAATAGGCAAAACATTTAATTAAATTATTAACATAATTTAGTCATGTTTATCAAGCCCGTCCCCCTTTATAATTAATTAATTTAGGCCCCAAATTTTGTATCAATATATGTATACATTCATTGTCATAAAAATCTGCACTCCAAGAAAAACCGTGCGATGAAGGCGAAACTCAGCGAATAGCTATGGGGAGGGCAGACATGCAAATAATTAAAGTTTTGTGCCATTCCGTATGCCCAAGACCGGTGCTGCAGTCACAATCCTTGGGGCTTATAAGGCACCGTGCAGGGGACTCCATATTTGTGCCGAAGTGCACTGTAAGAGTCATGGGAGATCCCTGAGTGATAGACATGCCGAGGAAGCGCTATAGATGTGCGTATGGGCAACTGACAGAGTTTGAACACGGACGTATTGTCGGGATGAGAGAGGCAAGGTAGCCGGCGTAGTGAATCGGCCACCATTTGGGCTGGTCGGACAGTATGGCGCGATCGTATTGAGAACAATGGACCTGGGAAGGCACCCAGACACAGCGAACTGGCTCTGGACGACCCAGACACAACACCAGCAGAGAGGACCATGATATTGTGAGAGTCGCACACACAGATACTGCGATGTCCTTGTCGAATATCCAGAGACCTGGTGGCTGCACAAGGGACTCCTGTGTCCACCAGAACCATGGCCAGATGCCTGGCAGAGGTGAATCTGCACGCTCTCGACGGCCCTTACGTTTTCTGCCATTAGCACCTGACCATCATTGGTGTTGATTGCAGTGGTGTCAGCAGCGAGCAACGTGGAATGCTACGGACTGATGATGTATAGTTTTCAGCGACAAATCCCGCTTCTGTATGGGAATGGATGACCACAGTGTCAGAGTGTTTGGAGGACCACAGGTGAGCGCTACAATCCCAACCTCACTGTACAGCGGCACACATCCTGAACTGCAGGCGTGATGGGCTGAGGAGTTATCGCATATGACAGTCGGACTTCCTTCGCAGTGATCCGGGGGATGTTGACAGCTGACAGCACAGTGCTATGTACAGCAGATCCTGTGGCCGCATGTGCTGCCTTTCATGTGAACAAATTATCAGGAAAAACCAAAATGTTGATGCAAAAAAGAAGAGAGATGAGGACAACTAAAGAAGATGTGACTTCCAAAGTGGAATATATAGAGCTATGCAAGACAGTAAGAAAAAGTATCACTGAAGACGTAAGAAAATTCAACTGTGAACTAGTGAGGAAAGCAATTGAAAACAACCAAAGCCTAAAGATAGCAATGGGACATCTCAGTAAGGGAAGAAAACAGATTATGGCACTGAGAAAAGAAGATGGTTCTGTAACAAGAAATAGAGGCGAAATTTTGACAAGAGTGAAAGATTTCTACTCCAAATTATATGAAAGGGATGATACATGCACTCCAGACATCATGAAAGGTACCAGAGTTCTTCCAGTCCTTCCAGCAGAAGTTGCACATGCAATCAAGAACATGAAGCGGAGGAAAGCTCCAGGAGAAGATGGAATTACTGTAGACATCATACAAGAAGCAAGTGGAGAAATCGAAACAGTACTCACCCAAATTTTCACTCGATGCCTTAATGAAGGGAAGATTCCTGAGGATTGGAACACCGCTACAATGATCCTGCTACATAAAAAAGGTGACATTGAGGATCTCGGGAACTACAGACCTATCAGCCTCCTATCAGTAGTTTATAAAATCTTCACTAAAGTTCTTTCACACCGCTTAAAGGTAACACTCAACCGAGAGAACAAGCTGGATTCAGGAGTGGCTACAGCACAATAGATCATATCCACGTACTGAGAGAACTAATTGAAAGAGTGAGGGAATATGAACTTCCATTGTGCATGGCTTTTATCGATTATGAAATAGCCTTTGATTCGGTGAAACCATCAGCAGTTACAATGGCTCTGAAATCCTGCGGTATTGAAGATGCATACATTAATATTATTAATAACATCTATGAAAATGCAAGTGCAAAGATTCGGCTGTTTGAAAATACAACACACATAAAAATTGGAAAGGGAGTGAGACAAGGTGACACCATATCTCCGAAGCTCTTTAATGCCACATTGGAGGGTGTCTTTCAGTCGCTGAGCTGGGAAAACAAGGAGATAAAGATTAATGGAGATTATCTAACCCACCTTCGTTTTGCTGATGACGTAGTCATTTTTGTAACTACCCCATCAGAGCTGCAGAGTATAATCCAGGAACTTGCTGACAAGAGTAAAGAAGTGGGATTAAAAATGAACTTTCAGAAGACAAAAGTGATGTTCAATGCTTTTACAAGAAATGAAGATTTATCGATTGATGGAGAAAAGCTGGAGATAACAGACACATACGTTTATCTTGGGCAGCAGATATCAAGTGAGGGTCACATTGATGCAGAAATTAATCGGCGTACAAAACTTGCCTGGAGAGCTTTTGGAAGAAACAGCATAATTTTCAAGAGCAATGTGCCATTATGTCTTAAAAGAAAAGTGTTTGATCAATGCATCCTTCCAGTGCTTACGTATGGTGCAGAGACGTGGATCTTAACTAAAAGAGACATACAAAGGCTGCAGACAACTCAAAGAAGCATGGAGAGGTGCATGCTTGGTGTAACCAGGAGAGATAAGAAGAGGAACTCGTGGATCCGAAAAATGACAAGCGTGGAAGACATCATGATCAGAGTTAAATCCCTGAAATGACGATGGGCTGGACATACTGCCAGAAGGACAGATCATCGATGGAGAGACGAAATTTTAGATTGGATTCCAAGGGACAGGAAAAGACCCAGAAGAAGACCACATGGGAGATGGATGGATGAAATTCGAAAGTATGCAGGGGTGACATGGAGGAGACTGGCACAAGACAGACCGTTGTGGAGGAAACTTGGGGAGACCTTCGTCCAGCAGTGGATTGATAATGGTTGGCGATGATGATGATGATGATATAGACTATTAAGAAGAGACAGAAGCAAAAACAATTTTTCAACTCATACCAAAAAACAACATAGAAAAATTCATATACTGACAGGTGTGAGCAAAAAGATGATAAAATAATAGCAACCTGAATGTAGAAAGTGTCGATAATACTGAGCCTTGGTTTTATCAAGGACCAGCAAAACTCTGTATTTTCTCACTTCCACAAAGACCTAGTTGGAAATGGGTTTCTTCAAAGCCATAGATGCAAGTAATAAGCCCACCAAAATATTTAAAAAAAAAAAATATTATAACCTCCTAAGAGTTGCTTGACGAAAATTAAGTTAACATTATTTTTGCATGCATCTATTGCTTTCCTGGCCCAACCCATGCTCGTCATCTGCTATTAAAAAACAGAAAAACGATTACAAAAAAACACAAGTTGTGAGAGTGACTGAATGAATCAAAAGAATTATTCAGCAATAACACTTAGCCAAGTTACCTAGCCGCCTAAGAGAGAATTTAAACCAGAATCATAATACTAAAGTACCAAAGATTCTTATGCTGTGCAGTGAAAAAACGTTTTATGCAAAATGCCATATAAAAGTTAATAATTTTTTTGAAAAAATAGATTCCTAAAGGAAACTGGAATATTGAACCTCCTACTCATCAACAACTGACATTACAAGTACAAAAATTAAAAACTGATAATAACTAACAAAAATGCTTTGTGAAGATTATATGATGTTAACAATTAGTTGCAATATATACAAAGTATTCCAGGAGTGCTTTAAGTGCATAATGTCGTTAAAATGTTCTAACCAACATTGAAAACACATCTTTGACTGCAAGAACAATAAAACGGCCAGCTACTTTGCCCAAGAGCCCTAAAAAACATGCCAAGGTTCCAATAAAAGTGAAAGTGAAAAAAACACTAAAAGTTAATAGACTTGCTTGCACCTAATTGCTTGATGCGAAAAAAAGGAAATAACTGCTCAAATGTTCATAAGTTGAACTTGGAACCTCTTAACTAAAAGAATAAAGAAGAGAGCTTACCTCTAATACTTCTTTTCAGCCTCTACTTCCTAAAAAAAAATGGCCGAAAACTTTCTCCCCGAACTTTCAACTCAGGCCACTCCCTAGACGCTGGGGGTGGCATTGGGAGGGTCTGAAGGCTTCTACTCACTGAATAAGATCTTATGCGCAGAGTTTTAGTCAAGAGAACTATACAACTAAGAATGGACAAACAAATTGTAAACATTTTGTTTGTATTATTCTGAAAATGGTACTCTGTACAGCTGCACTTTAAAGCTTTTTCTAGTTTTAGGTATATTTGTGCTGAATAGGAGCATGTCAGTATTATTATAATAAAGTGCAATGATTTTCCTGTTTATTTATTATTATTATTATTATTATTATTATTATTATATGTAATTTTGTAATAGTTTTATATGTTGATTACAATTAAAACAATAAATAGGTGTAAGTTGGCTAGCTATGGGGATGATGGAAGCCAGATTAAAAAAAAAAATGCTTTTGACCCTTCTTTCTTAATGAGAAATTTGAGTCAGTATTTAGTTTTTTTTTTTTTTTATCCAAATCAGTAAAGTCAGTTTTTGTAATCAAAATGGTCAGCAGTAAGTCAGTAATTTTAGTCTTAGGTTTGGTTTCCATCTCTGCATCTGGTGAAAACTTGGGTGAGTGTAGTTTCAATTTCTCCATTTGCTTCTTGTATAATGTCCACAGTAATTCCATCTTTTCCTGGAGCTCTTCCTCGTTTCATGTTCTTAATTGCATATGTAACTTCTGCAGGGAGGATTGGAGGGACTTTGGCACTGGTACCTGTCGTAATGTCTGGAATAGATGTATCATCCCTTTCATATAGTTTTGAATAGAAATTTTTCACCCTTGTCAAAATTTTGCTTCTATTTCTTGTTACAGTACCATCTTCTCTTCTCAGAGCCATAATCTGTTTTCTTCCCTTACTGAGATGTCCTTTTGCTCTCTTCAGGCTCTGGTTGATTTCAATTGCTTTCCTCACTAGCTCGCAATTGAATTTCCTTGTCTTCAGTGATACCTTTTCGTACTGTCTTGCATAGCTTTATATATTCCACATTGGAAGTTACGTCTTTATTTGTCCTTATCTCCCTTCTCTTTTTTGCATCAACGTTTTTGTTTTTCCTGAAATTTTCTTCATATGTAACTTGTTCTTAGTATCACCTATTTTTGTTGCTGTTTCCATAAGAGCCTTGGTGAGTTCTCTGTTAACTTCAAAAATATCCACTTCTTCCGATGTTAGGCCTTCTAAAGCAGAGAATCTGTTCCTCAGTTCCAACTTGAAGGTATTATGGTGTTTTTTAAGGTTGGATATGTCAATACATTTTGTTTGTCTTATGAGCTTGCCACGTTTGAGTTTAGTGTTGAGGTGCATCTTAGATCTCACCAATATATGGTCGTCACTACCTGTGTTGAACTTGTTTAGCACACTGCAGTCTTCGATGACAAATTTTTTGTTACGCATAATAAAATCAATTTCACTTGTCGTCCCATTTGGATGTCTCCATGTCTATTTCCTGTGTGACTTTTTCTTGAAAAAGGAGTTCATGATGAAAAACCTTTCTGCTTCTGCAAATTCTACGAGAGTATTTCCACGTTGATTTCTGTTCCCGTAACCGAATTTACCAACCGAAGTTTCATTCTGTTGCTGTTGCCCTACTTTTGCATTGAAATCACCCATAATGATCTTCAATTGCCTTTGTTATTTAGATTCCGAATTTCCTCGAAAAATTCTTCAATTTCTTCTTCAGGGTTTCTTGTGGTGGATGCATAAGCTTGAATAATCTGGGCCTGGTATCTTCTCAAGAGTTGAATAACGAGTGTATATATATGTATGTATATATATATGAAAAAAAAATGCTTTTTATTGTTATAAACCACAATTTTGGAGACAGCCCCTGAATGCATGATGTATAGGTACAAACTGGAATTTTAGCTATGTGGCCAGTGGCCGGTGAGTCCAAAATAGTTAGTGGCCAAAATAAAACAAAAACAAAAAACAACTGGCTGGTAAGGTAACTAATCTTAGTGGCCAAACAGAAGTTTTCCAGCAGGCAAAAAAAAAAAGGGGGGTGGAGGATTAATAAGAACTTTAATGTAAGTGTTAGTATTTACTTGGATGGCTTTTTCTGAACATAAAAGAAGCCACTCACTGCACAATATAAAAACTATTTTGTAAATCTTTTTTTCCCCACTGGGTTTACTCATTCCCAAAACATCGATAGTATCGGTGAAAATTCACCATGTATCAGAGCAAATCTTGATTTTCGATGTTTTTGCTAATGAGCGGATAAATTTATTCTTTTCCGTCTGCAGCTGTAAATGGTCACATTAGTGGGTAAAATCGTCTCTCAATATAACGGTGATTACTCATCAATTCAAATCGAGTAACCAATAATATCTGTTAAAATGCTAGATGTAGCAGTGGAAACAATGTTTTTTTTATGTATCGGTTCCTGTAGCATCGAGGGAAAGAACTCTATTTTGTTGCTGAGACATCAACCAAAACAACCAATTCACAACACAAAAATACGATATTCCCTCCCTCTTTACAGGAATGCAACAAAAAGAAATTCATTTACTTTACATACGAAATAATTTTACCAGTTTCAAACATTGGTAATGAAATCTCGATGTTATTTCGTTGTATCGGCTTCTGAAACATCGAAGTTTAAGCCCTTTTAGTGCTACATGTGATGTGTGTATATGCCAGAAATGCTAAGCCATTTTCTTAGAAATTTCAAGCTTCAAGAAAAAAATGTACTTTCCATAAATTTTAATATTTGGGCAGAAATCTTTCCTTGAACTTTATAAGATTTATCTTAACATTTCTGTAAATGTAATATACAGGGTACATAGGAAAGTCCCTTTAGCCTGGAATAACTTGCGAATGAAGAGAAGCACAGTTATGCAAGTGAGATAACGGTATGGTAAAGCGACTACGCTTGATCGAATGCAACTGATAGCAGCGCCCCTAGTGGCGAAATGCGGAAGTTAGCCATTGCAAATCGAAAACGAAAAGAGATAGAGCAAAATTTCCAGTCACAAAGTTGTAGAGCATCAATTAATTAGTACAAAACGACATTTGTTTCACACGGATAAGATAAATTGTCGCCTGAATACACTAAAATGTCCGAAATCGACATGCGACGATTCGAATCTGTATATTCACATTTCGCAAATGTAGCCTCATGCAAATACAGATTGTGACATTGTACCATACCTACGATATGAAAACCAGTAGCAGGATGTACCCTGATCAGAAGTATAGGTCTACGTACGCTGTGCGAAAATGGCGAGCTTAAAAAATCAGGTGTATGCAACAGCGCCTACAAGTCTGCTGGATCTACATCGTCATGTTACAGATGCTTGCAATAGTGTGACACCTTCCATGCTGAGGAATGTGCATGCACAGTTACTTTCACGAATACAAATGTGTATCATGGGCAATGGCGAACTCTTAGAACATACTCGACATTAACTTTTTATCACTGTGCGCCTGTTTGCCGTTTTTGTTTTGTCTGACGTCATCAAACTGTATTGACATAAGTACGCATTTATGCAATAAATTGTGTGTATTTGCTCATACCTATGCCTGTTCCCTTCAAACGTTCACACAAAAAGTCGCGCATCGATTTTGGACATTTTAGGGTATTCAGGCGACAATTTATCTTATTCGTGTAAAACAAATGTTGTTTTGTACTAATTAATTGATGCTCTACAACTTTGTAATTATAAATTTTGCTCTATCTCTTTTTGCTTTCGATTTGAAATGGCTAACTTCCGCATTTCGCCACTAGGGGCGCTGCTATCGGTTGCATTCGATCGGGCGTAATCGCTTTACTATACCGTTATCTCACTTGCATAACTGTACCTCTCTCCGTTTGCAAGTTATTCCAGGCTAAAGGGACTTCTTTCCTATGCACCCTGTATATATACACTATCTACCAACAAGTAATTGGATACCCCTGAAATCGTCGATATCTGCAGTCCTGATACACGTCACGGCCGCCGCCATTAAATATCGTGTGGGAAACAACAACGCAACCAGTCGCATGCAAGATGCCACGCAGTTCGAAGCTCTCTGATTTCGAGAAAGGTGTAATCGTCGGGTATCACAGAAATGGCCGATCCATACGTGACATATCCAGCGAGTTGAAGTACCCAAAATCGACAGTGGCCTACATGGTTGGCAAGTGGAAGATGAGAGGTGACTGTCGTAATGTGCCCCAACCCGTCAGACCCTACAAAACTGGGAGTTAGAGACCGACGGGTGCTGGCCAGAGAAATTCGGAAGAACTGCACCACGTCGATGGGCCACATCCGCGAGGAGTTTCAACAGGCATCCGGGAGTGTTCTTTCGATGAATACCATCCGTAAGGAAGCCCATCTGCTCTGTTATCATGGACGTGCTGCCGCCCACAAGCCTTTGATCACCAAGTCCAATAGCGCTGCTCGGCTGACGTGGTGCAAAGAACGTCGACAGTGGACCGTTGAACAGTGGAAACGGGTTCTCTGAAGCGACGAATCAGGGTTCACCCTCTACCGTTCGGATGGCAGGGTCTGGGTTAGGCGTCTGTCTGGAGAGCGCGTCCTGCCGGAATGTATTGTGCCAACTGTGAAGTTCGGCGGTGGTGGAATTATGCTATGGGGGTGTTTCTCCTGGTATAACATGGGACCCTTGGTCGCAATTCCTATTAGACTCAACGCCGAGACCTACTGCACCATTTTGGATGACCATGCGCTTCCTACATTGTGGCAGTTTTACGGGGTAGACCCATGTTACTCTCAGGATGACAATGCCACCTGTCATGTTGCGAGGTCCACCATGGCTTGGTATGGTGACAATGGAGTTAATCGAATGGACTAGCCTGCGCAGAGCCCGGACCTTAACCCTATCTAGCACCTCTGAGACGAGTTGGAGGGTCGACTTAACCACCGTCCAAAATCGGTGAAGGAACTGACCTGTCTTCTCCAAGCCGAGTGGAAGAAAATACTGCTAGCCGTCATACAACGCCTGGTTGAAAGTATGCCCCGGAGGGTCGCAGGTGCAATCGCTGCTCGTGGAGCCTCCACCAACTATTGAAGGTGAATAAACTTCGTTTTCCTTTGCTATCACAGGTGTTCAATTACTTGTTGGTAGATAGTGTATATATATACATGTATATTGACAAAGGGATGTAAGGTCAGGTGATGCGTAACATCACAGCCTCTCCTTGACAAATGTCAACCCCGCCTTCTCGTGGTGCATCCTGTTCCCACTAAAGGGGCTCTGACGACCGCCCATAGCGGTATAACTATACCATCGGGATCAGAGGAAATTCTATCCCACACTCACCAACCCGCTTGGCCAGCGTGGTGAGTTATGGCCAAACCCCTCCAAAATGATTCCACAACTTAAATCTTGGCCCTCAGTCTCCGGCAGCTGGAATGTACCTGGCCAAGGCAGCGGCCAGTGCGACATGAAGGCAGAGGGTGCTAAGAATCCCCGGAGGACCGGACTAGGCTGCCATCTGATGTTGACCTTGGCTACTTACAATGGACGCTCCCTATCTTCTGATTCAAGGCTTCTTGAATTGGAAGAGGAACTACAAAGGATCAAGTGGGACATCGTGGGGCTAAGTGAGGTAAGGAGAAAAGGAGAAGATCTCATTGAACTGAAAAGTGGACATCTCTTCTACTATCGTGGGACAGATACTGGCAGAACTAGTGGTGTTGGATTTATAATAAACAAGAAACTGAAGGATAAAGTTGTAGAAGTTGAAAGTTCCTCTGACAGAGCTGCACGACTTGTTATCCAACTCTCGAAAAGATACCAGGCTCAGATTATTCAAACTTATGCACCCACCACAAGTCATCCTGAAGAAGAAATTGAAGAATTTTATGAGGAAATTTGTCATCTAAATAATAAAGGTAAGCAGCACTTGAAAATAATTATGGGAGATTTCAATGCAAAAATAGGGCAACGGCAACCGAATGAAACTTCAGTAGGTAAATTCGGTCATGGCAACAGAAACCAGCGTGGAAATACTCTCGTTGAGTTTGCAGAGGCAGAAGGGTTTTTCATCTTGAACTCCTTCTTCAAGAAAAAGCCACACAGGAAATGGACATGGAAACATCCAAATGGGACGACAAGTGAAATTGATTTTATTATGTGTAACAAAAAATTCGTCATAGAAGACTGCAGTGTGCTAAACAAGTTCAACACAGGTAGTGACCATAGATTGGTGAGATGCAAGATGCACCTCAACACTAAACTTGAACGTGGCAAGCTCATAAGACAAACAAAATCTATTGACATAACCAACCTTAAAAAACACCATAATACCTTCAAGTTAGAACTGAAGAACAGGTTCTCTGCTTTAGAAGGCCTAACATCGGAAGAAATGGACATCTCTGAAGTTAACAGAAAAGTAACCAAAGCTCTTATGGAAACAGCAACAAAATTAGCTGGGTCTAAGAACAAGTTGCATGTGAACAAATTATCAGGAAAAACCAAAATGTTGCTGCAAAAAAGAAGAGAGATGAGGACAACTAAAGAAGATGTGACTTCCAAAGTGGAATATATAGAGCTATGCAAGACAGTAAGAAAAAGTATCACTAAAGACGTAAGGAAATTCAACTGTGAACTAGTGAGGAAAGCAATTGAAAACAACCAAAGCCTAAAGATAGCAAAGGGACATCTCAGTAAGGGAAGAAAACAGATTATGGCACTGAGAAAAGAAGATGGTTCTGTAACAAGAAATAGAGGCGAAATTTTGACAAGAGTGAAAGATTTCTACTCCAAATTATATGAAAGGGATGATATATGCACTCCAGACATCATGAAAGATACCAGTACCAGAGTTCCTCCAGTCCTTCCAGCAGAAGTTGCACATGCAATCAAGAACATGAAGCGAGGAAAAGCTCCAGGAGAAGATGGAATTACTGTAGACATCATACAAGAAGCAAGTGGAGAAATCGAAACAGTACTCGCCCAAATTTTCACTCGATGCCTTAATGAAGGAAAGATTCCTGAGGGTTGGAACACCGCTACAATGATCCTGCTACATAAGAAAGGTGACATTGAGGATCTCGGAAACTACAGACCTATCAGCCTCCTATCAGTAGTTTATAAAATCTTCACTAAAGTTCTTTCACACCGCTTGAAGGTAGCACTAGACATGGCTCAACCGAGAGAACAAGCTAGATTCAGGAGTGGCTACAGCACAATAGATCATATCCACGTGCTGAGAGAACTAATTGAAAGAGCGAGGGAATATGAACTTCCATTGTGCATGGCTTTTATCGATTATGAAAAAGCCTTTGATTCGGTGAAACCATCAGCAGTTACAATGGCTCTGAAAACCTGCGGTATTGAAGATGCGTACATTAATATTATTAATAACATCTATGAAAATGCAAGTGCAAAGATTAGGCTGTTTGAAAATACAACACACGTAAAAATTGGAAAGGGAGTGAGACAAGGTGACACCATATCTCCGAAGCTCTTTAATGCCACATTGGAGGGTGTTTTTCAGTCGCTGAGCTGGGAAAACAAGGGGATAAATATTAATGGAGATTATCTAACCCACCTTCGTTTTGCTGATGACGTAGTCATTTTTGCAACTACCCCATCAGAGCTGCAGAGTATGATCCAGGAACTTGCTGACAAGAGTAAAGAAGTGGGATTAAAAATAAACTTTCAGAAGACAAAAGTGATGTTCAATGCTTTTACAAGAAATGAAGATTTATCGATTGATGGAGAAAAGCTGGAGATAACAGACACGTACGTTTATCTTGGACAGCAGATATCAAGTGAGGGTCACATTGATGAAGAAATTAATCGGCGTACAAAACTTGCCTGGAGAGCTTTTGGAAGAAACAGCATAATTTTCAAGAGCAATATGCCATTATGTCTTAAAAGAAAAGTGTTTGATCAATGCATCCTTCCAGTGCTTACGTATGGTGCAGAGACGTGGACTTTAACTAAAAGAGACATACAAAGGCTGCAGACAACTCAAAGAAGCATGGAGAGGTGCATGCTTGGTGTAACCAGGAGAGATAAGAAAAGGAACTCGTGGATCCGAAAAATGACAAGAGTGGAAGACATCATGATCAGAGTTAAATCCCTGAAATGGCAATGGGCTGGACATACTGCCAGAAGGACAGATCATCGATGGACAGCCGAAATTTTAGATTGGATTCCAAGGGACAGGAAAAGACCCAGAAGAAGACCACATAGGAGATGGGTGGATGAAATTTGAAAATATGCAGGGGTGACATGGAGGAGACTGGCACAAGACAGACCGTTGTGGAGGAAACTTGGGGAGACCTTCGTCCAGCAGTGGATTGATAATGGTTGACAATGATGATGATGATATTGACAAAAGTCACTGCACATCTATAAGAGGAACACAACATAACATTTATTGACTTACATTAGTACGATGTCGGTCCACCTTTAGCCTTAATGCATGCACTGACCCTTCGCGACATTCTTTCGACAAGGTTTTGGAATTTTGGAATACAGCGATAGATATGCGCTTCCATTCAGTACATCATAATGCTGCCGCTAACTGTTGCTTAGTAGTAGGCTTTGGTTCCAAACTTCCTATGTGACACTCTGGTTCATTCCATAGGTGCCCTATGGGATTAAGATCAAGGCTATGTGTGGGCCAGTCCACACACGATACGGAATAATCGTCAACCCACGTGGTAACAGTCCTTGCTTTATGGCTCGGTGCATCATCCTGCTAGTACCAACAAGGCTCCGTTCCATAGTATTGCCACAGAGTTGGTACGGCATAATTGTCCAGAATATCAAGGTAGACATGCTGGTAAACAGGTTTGCCCACAACAACCAATGGGCCGTGACCATATCACGAAAACTCCCCACACGAGTACACTACCAGCTCCAAACTTGACCGTAGGAGCAGTACACTGTGGTAAATAGCATTCCCCTGGCTGCCCCCGTACCTACACACGGCCATCAGACTGATAGATGGTTTTTCTGGATTCATCCGTCCATAGGACCCGTTTCCATTGATCAACGGTCTAGGATAAATGTTCTTTACACCATGCTAAATAAGGAGTAGCATTCCGAGTGGAGATGAAAGGCTTATGAGCAGCCACACGACCACGGTAACCCATGGAATGAAGTTTTCTGCGAATGGTAGGTGTACATACCGAGGTTCCAGCATTTATACTCACCTGTACACTGAGGTCTTTTGCGGCACTCCATCGATTAGCTGTAACAACTCTTCTGAGGCTTCGACGTCCTCTATCACTGATTTTCTTTGGTCTGCCGGTACGTTTTGCTGCTTCAGGCACTCCATGTGTCTTTCACTTATTCAGTACATCCAACACAGTTAACTCTGGTTTGTTTAAACGCCTCTCGGTTTCTCTTATGGACCACCCAGGAATACAACACCCAACAAACTTTCCTTTCTCAAAGTCAGTTCTTTCCCTTCGCAACATTTTCACTCAACCTCACAATGCGATATGATCGCGGTCAGTTGCAGGCTTGTTTTCATACCATTTGCAGCTGTATCGCGCATCGTAACAACGCAGAGGATCCATTCACTTGCTTTTAAAGGGGTGTTTGGTGACTTTTGTCAACATAGTGTATATTACATTTCAGATAATTGAATTTTGTTTTAACAAAAACTTTACGTGAAATAATTTTTTTGAAAAAGAAATTTCAAATTCAAAACAGATTTCTAAAGATTGATTGTTCTTCCACAAAAGAAATGAGGAAATATAATAACTCCCTTAATTTCGAATATACCCGTATCTAATGTGATTTAAAATCATGACTATCGCTTGGCAAACTTTCACTTTCACTACAACTAGCAATTTCAAGATTTCCTTACAGGCTGATGTTAACCTAAAGTGATTCAAAATACGCATCTGCAAATTCTGAGGAACAAGTTGTCCATATAGTTCGTCCTCAGCTAACACACGAATTTGGAAAAAGATGTGGGGGATTCATAATTTGCTGAGTTTTGTGATTGTGGCAGTCTGTTTGGGAAAAAAGAAATGAATAATGTGAAGAGTTTTTAGTAATAAAACACATTTCATTCTCCTGCCCGGCAAATTCCACAAGAAAAATAAACACGCCGTTGTCACTGTACCATGAGTTGCACGTTATTGCTCTTTGAATGTAGCCCGAAAAAGTGATTTCCGACAGTGTAACGTTCTATAATTCACCCACAATCCTTTGCGAACAGCCCTGCCTCAACTGTAGTAGGAAAAGTTTCGGCTAAAATTAGCCTTGCTCCCATAACACGGCAAATGTGCGTGGAATGTGCAAACGCAAACTTACTATGCGATTCTTATTGTATATTCTCATGATTTTTCCCATAATATTGCTGTTTGGTGGTAGGATTCGTGGAGATTTCATTTCAAAACAATATTATTAATAAATGATGTGATCATTCACGCCAATATCTGCTCTCTGATTTGGGAACTACTGGGATCAAAATCGAGGGCTTATCATTCAGCCCACTGCACTTTCAGCACAACACGCGCAGACCGAACCGACCGTGTTGCACTAAAACTGTTCTGCAACATCGAGGTTTAAACATCGATTATTGGTTGCAAACTTCAATGTTAAAAAACATCGACGTTTTTTGCCATCCCTCGTTATGACTGGTTTCGCTTCCCTTTACCTTTACTTCTGAGTTATTATACTTTTGTAAATTGGCACTAAAATAACAAATGGACAAACTGGCGACCACTAAAATAAATTTAATCGCCAAAGTTGCCTGTTAATCGCCATCTGGTGAGTGGCGAGTGCTAATTTGCACCTATAGCATGAGGATGTGGCAAGTAGAGGTTGGTGCAATACACGTTCGTTCACATACTTGGAGTTCCTGTCGGCCAAGCGTTGAGGTATTCTGAATGCATCTGACAGATTATTTTTGGTGGAAGTTGGGAACTTAAATCTGGCAACGTTGCCATATCTCACCCCTGCTACTTCCTGTTTCACACATTAAGTTCGCTTCATTAGTGTCATTTTTTGTTGTATTTTTTTGTTGTGTAGTGTGCGTTTCTTTTTTACAAAGAGATGGTTTTTTTCTTAAAAATGCAAAAGAATAAGAAAGCAGCTTCAATATCACCAAAAGAGGAAGAAGATCCCCCCCCCCCCTAAGTTTCACCAGGAATTTAAAGAGGAATATTCTAAACAGTGGCCCTGCATTATTGCATTTAGGAAAGAGGGATTTGCCTTTTACCGCAACACCAAATTTTACCGGATATACCTTTTACCAGTAAGCAAAGAAAAAAAGTTTCACTGAGCCATTTAAGCAGTGTGAAATGATGAAAAAGCAGCAGGAAATGAAATTGTAGCTATGAAATTGTGTGTGTGTGTGTGTGTGTGTGTGTGTGTGTGTGTGTGTGTGTGTGTGTGTGAGAGAGAGAGAGAGAGAGAGAGAGAGAGAGAGAGAGAGAGACAGAGACAGAGAGAGAGAGAGACTAAACCATTCAAAAGCATGTAAGGAATTATTTTATTGCTGTTGGAAGCAGCAGCTACTGTATGTATGCTGGCATGCCGTGTAACAGTACTAATTACTATGTACAGAAGTGTGGCTAATGTTGGCAGGTATGTAAGCAAAGCTGATTATTTATCACTGTTACTTTGATATGTCTTCCTGTTCTGCTCATGTTCTTTTCTCCTGGTTCTAGAAGTACCATATATACTCGCATATAAGCCAATCTCCTTATATAAATCGATCCCCTACTTCAAGAGCTAAAAATTTGTGAAAAACCTTGACCTGCATATAAGCTGACATTAAATTTCAAAAGTTTGGAAAATATATTTATTGAAATGAATTATAAAACCTGCTGAGATTATCTTCTGTAAAAATCTTTGAAATATGATCTACTATTACAGATTTGAAATAACTTCAGTAACATCCATTGCATTACTTATGCAGGCAGCATTTTTTGAGAGACTTTATAACCATTTCTAGTGAAACTGCATGCCACAGTTCTTTTGCTCAAAAAGTAACAAGGCCAAGTCAGACTTTTTTTTTTTTTTTTCAAGTTTTACCACCTTTCGTAAAGCACTGTGTCTTTGCTGTTTGATAGTGTGAATGGCTTTCGCCAGCACGTAGTGAAAGACACATGCACATGCTTGCTGTGAAAACTGGAGAGAGATTCCTGATTGCCTGGGGGCCTACCCCAGCAGCTAAGTGATTTACGTGATGCCTGACTCACTGTGTGTCCAGTTTGAAAGACTGTTACTCAGTTGCACATGGGAAGTAATGAGGTATTCTGTGTTTGGAAGCAAGAAATTTCAGTCTCAATTCGAAATGAGATTAGGTTTTTGGCGTATCATATTAGCGACATTTATTTCCGTAGGAATCCTACTTTGGGTGGAAAAATATTTCATAATTTATATAATTTTTCATTGTGGGTTTAACGACAACCACTAGCAACTGAGCGGGCTATAAGCAGCCACCCGTCCATAATTTAGGGTCACTGTTTCCAGGAAAGGGAAAGGGCCAGTGCCACAAGTTGGTTGTACTGACCAACATATTAAGATGACCCACCAACTTTGAATGTAGGATTTCTTCCAAAAACTTTCGGCTTACATGTGAGTATATACAGTATCTATCAGGCAGGTATGTATTTTCCAATCTAGAAATAACGGATGCCTCTGTTTACCTTAGACAGCAGATATCAAGCAAGGATCACATAAAAGAAGAAATAAACAGTCATGTAAAAACTTGCTTGGAGAGCTTTTGGAAAAAACAGTATAATTTTCAAGAGCAATTTATCATTATGTCTTGAGAAAAAAGTGTTTAATCAGTGCATCCTTCAAGTTCTTACTTATGGAGCAGAGACATGGACTTTAAAAAAAGATATTTGGTGGATGCAGACAACTCAAAGAAACATGGATAGACGCATGGTTGGTATAACCAGGAAAGATGGGAAAGGAACACATGCACTCTGAGTAGTTAGATTGGCAAAAAAAAAAAAAAAAAACCCAACAACAACAACAACAACAACAACAACAAAAAACCAGTTAAATTTTCTTCCTATCTAAGTTCATTAGTTAGTCTTTTAATATGTGGAAAACAGCCTCACTATTTTCCACCTTCCATTTTCAATACTTTTTTTTTTTCTGTTTAATGTCATAACTTAATCTATTATATTTGAATGATAGCCATTAATTATGGATGTAATTCAAACAAAAAGCTGAATTACTCAAGAGTTACAAAATGTAAAACAATTTAGAGAGAGAAATACATTAATTCAATACTGCACATAAAACCCAAATTTGAAAAAAAAAAAAAAGAAAATGTATGCATAAAAATAAAAAAGAATTGAGAATATCAAAGACAGTATCCATACAAAAATAACAACAACAGTTTATAATAATCATGACTGTACTTTGATAATGCAGCCCTTGAAATTGTTAATAAAAAAACTAGCCATGTAGTTGTTGGAAAAATGTATTTGGAATATGTCACTGGAGGGCACCACTGAGGCTTTGAGCTCATTTACATATGCACTTAGGACATGCGAAGCTGTAATTCTGCATGCCCTTGAGTTCCAACATTTTAACCTAAATTAACACTAGTATGCGGAGCTTTTGTGAGAAAAAGACGCGCTTTAAAGATATCTTACGCTAAGAGAAAAGTTTAAGCAGACATTAAGCTTATGGGATTCCAGGCTGTATTACATTTTTATTTTTTTTTAGTATTTGAGTTCCTTGAAGTTTTAATATGTTGTAAACATTTTGCTATTAAATGTTATGAATCGTTAGTGTAATGGTTTTAATGTAATTATGACCACATGGTTCAGAACATTTGCTTTTAATTTTGAATTCAATTTAACACTTTTTATAGTTCAAATTATATTTAAATTACTGTAATCTATGTTTTTAAGAATGGGGTAATATATAACCTGGTAGACCATCAGAGTGTAATATAGATGTTTATGTGTTTTAGCTGAATCATTATCAAATTAGGTGAGTTTCAATTGGCCTGAATTCGCGAGTTAAAGTCTTCAGAATATTAATTCGATCTTTTCTAGATATCTGCCTCCAATGTATGAAACTGCTCATTGTCAAGAATTCCTGTGTAGCAGACCTCCCACCCTTTCTCATATGTTTAACAAGACTGAAACACTTTAACACTTTTAGAGCAGTATGGGAGTATCTAAACAATTCTCCCAATCAATAGATGTTTTCTGTTATGCATATCTAATTGATTGCTTTATTTTTTAACAAGCCCTTACAAAATACTTTTTCTGTTTTGGCTTTGAATGTAGTACTTTCCTGAAAACTTCTTTCTTTTGCTTAACCATTTTACTTACTTCTGTTGCCCACCATTGTGTCCTAACTAACCTATCCTTGCATATTGTTATATCACACACTTTCCTTGCAGCCTCAATAACCTATCTTTTGCACCTGTTCCACTCAACCTCATTTGGTGAGGTTTCAATTTTGTTATTGCTTTCAGTCATTCACTTCTGTAAATGCAGCCTCACTTTTAGAGTCAACCTTGATGCATCATAATATTTTTGTTGTTATCTCAACTGCTGGACAGTTGACTTTAAAAGTGGGTGCTATTAAAAGTGACCACCATTTTTTCTAAAAGCTCTGAAAACTCTGGTGTCCTTAAGCACGTTTTTTAGAAACCTTTCCATTATGACATGTAATCAATGATACTTTGTACTAGGTGAAAGCCTGTCAATAATGACAAGGCAAAATTAGATATGTAGAGAATTTTTTTAATAACCAAGTATTCTTTTTGTTTGTGATGTCCAAATGTTAAAGTACATTTCATGAACCATAAAAAGAAACAGTATTAACCATAAAAAGAAACAGTATTAACCATAAAAAGAAACAGTATTAACCATAAAAAGAAACAGTATTATGTCATACAATTATGTCACATGCCGACATAATTCACAGTTTCTGTTCATGGAACACCTGCTCGAAAACAAGAAAAGCTAAGTGGGATGTCACAAATATTTTTTTTTTTTTAGTTGTTGCTAAGGTGACTCTTTCCAGTGTGCCCCAAGAGTGGGACAAACGTTCAGATGAAGCAAATTATATTGTTTGTGATTGCTAGCCAGTTCCCACCAAGTAAGTATGTGGATGTTTTAGTGGCTAAAAATAATGAATTAGAGTTGATTGCATAAACTTATGCCAGTGAGGCTTTTCACATTTGACATGCTGTACTCTCCAGATTTTCTCATCGCATCTTCCATCTTCCTTTGTCACCTTCCTTTGAAATTCTGAGAACAGCAACCTTTTCTTTATGTCTGGTTTTAACCACAATGTCTGAATACCCCCAAGAGGAATCCACTTCTTCAGAACTAAAATTTTCTGCCACAACTTTCAAGCTTTGCTGTCAAAATAAAACCAATTTCATTTTCAAAATGCCAGGAAAGGTGCTAACTGGTTCCATGGTTTCGGCCACTTGGTCTCTCGTCAGCCATCAGAAAGCATTCTGTGTTTTAGATATTATGACATGAACTGTCAAATTTTCTATTCATCATGTTTTATTTGACCTTCGCCGGAGAAGCCACACAGGTTTTTTTGTTAGTTCTTATTGCTCTTGTGTTATTTCTTTAAATAAAGAAATGCATTTACCTTGAGTCTTGTTGTTTTTAATTTCCTCCATATGTCATTAGTTCGTCGAGATGTTATACATTTTCGTTGAAGGGCACATCTTTCTCGTACGTACGTTATTAATTACATGAAAAAATAACAGAATATTTATAAAGAAAAGTGTTTTGTCATATTCACTTTGTGAAAAAAGTATAAAGTTAAAAACTTGTAGTTAAAAACACTTCATAGTTGCACAGCTTCATCTGTCGACGTTAATGAAAAGGTGTAGTCTGTCTCCTCTAGAAAAACTTCACAAAACTTACGTTTAGCCGTCTTTAAGAGCTTTTTTAAAGTTAAAAAGTTTTACATTAAAATTTGCACTATGAGAGGAACGTAAAATTTTTTTTACTCCATAGTTGCTATCGTCAGTTGTATGTACATGCATGTTGCTGTTGAGTCCATATTCGTGGTTGTTTCATATTGTTCGAGCCTGTTAGTCTTCTAAAAATTTATTTTTCTTGTTAGATTCAAGTCTTGCTGCCGTTAAAAGTTTTATAGTTAAGAAGAGGAAGTTAAAATGCTAGTTATTTACCTTGAGACGTGCACTATATAAAAAAACAAATGACTTGGAATATTATTATGTGCATCTTAGTTTCAAACCTCAGCTGTATGTACGTACGTGTTGTCATTTAGCCGATATTTCGTAGCTATCTCTGTACAAACTAAAATCCTGTAAGTGTTGAACTTCGTCTGAAATGTCCTTCATGACACAAACAAAACTTTCTGTTTCCATATATGATACACTGACTCGTACATTTCCTCATCTCAACACAACCGCTGCATATTAGCTCTCGCCAACTTAGGCCTGCGCATTGGATGCGCTTCGTGCGTGTGGTAACCACGGCATCTTCAGCAAAACTGATGTCACCTCATATCGGTAGAACACAAGCTCGACAGATGTATTTCTGCACTGGGAGTTCAGCTGGTTTTCGTAAGTAGATTCCATAGTTTTCGTAAGTGGATTCCATGTATTATGCTATCATTTTTATTTATATGATATTATTTTTATTTTTATGATATTATTTTTAGTTTTAGTTTTATAAGTTAATTTTTTTCTATTACTATTATATTTTTCCATATAGTAATAGAACAGAAATTAACTCATAAAACTAAAAATAAACATAATAATATCAAACAGAAGCATAATATGGAATCTACTTACGAAAACCAGCAACAGATGGAAGCGCAAGGCAGGGGAACGGACTGAACTCTCAGTGCAGGAATACATCTGTCGAGGTTGTGTTCTACCGATATGAGGTTACATCAGTTTTGCTGAAGAGGCCGTGGTTACCACACGCACGAAACGCATCCAATGCATAGGCCTAAGTTGGTCAGAGCTAATATGTAGCGGTTGTGTTGAGATGAGGAAATGTATGAGTCTGTGTATCATATATTGAAACAGAAAGTTTCTTTTGTGTCATGAAGTTTATAAAGGACATTTCCGACAAAGTTCAATGCTTACAGGATTTCAGTTTGTACAGATATATAGCTACGAAATATCGGCTCAGTGACAACACGTATGTACATAATACTAGTATTCCAAGTAATTTGTTTTTTCATATAGTGCATGTTTCAAGGTAAATAACTGGCAGTTTAACTTCCTCTTTTTAACTATAAAACTTCTAATGGCTGCAAGACTTGAGTCTAATAAGAAAAATGAATTTTTAGAATACTACCGGGCTCCAACAATATGAAATAACCACGAATATCGACTCAACAGCAACATGCATGTACATACAACTGACGATAGCAACTATGGAGTAAAAAAAATTACGAGTCATTACGTTCCTCTCATAGTGCAAATTTTAATGTAAAACTTTTTAACTTTCTTTTCAACTTTAAAAAAGCTCTTAAAGACAGCTAAACATAAGTTTTGTGAAGCTTTTTCTAGAGGAGACAGACTACACCTTTTCATTAACACCGACAGACGAAACTGCAGCTGGTATAAATATAAATTTAAACTAGTGCCTGTATTAAATTGAATATATCAATGATTATTCTGATACATAAAAATCCAAACTTATTCACAATTTCATTATTAGAAATGGTTGAATAACGATGAGTTATACTTAAAATAACTTGGCTTTGAAATAACGGCTTTCATGTTCTAGACAAGGTTACGACCATTGTTTTCCTTATTTTTCATGAAATCAAGTTTAAGTAGAATTTGATGCAGAGATCGTCTGATAAAAAAAAACCCCGTGCCTCTTATATGTATAGACATACAAGAAAACACGGCGTTGTGTTTCACAATCCTTTCATTAGAATGGTGGGGGAAATAAAGGCGCCGCTCGTGAAATAGGAATTATGAACATACAAGCATTCCTTATTTTTCCTGTCTTGTGGGTTGATATAATAAAATGCAGGTATCTTAAGTGGAAGTAACAAATTTTAATACTCATGAATTAGTGAACTGTACAGGAACACAAATTTACCATGTGTGTGGGTGCAGCTGTTAAAGCTTTTGTCATAAATTTTCTTATTACAATTTTTCTCTACTACGCTCCTGATCATTCCTACATATATATATATAAGTACTATGCTTAATATCTCCTTACTTTTTGTTCTTTTCTTCTATTCTAAATGATTTACCTAACTAACTGGGGTTGCCAATGTTTAAGCATGATAAAAACACACACCACATGCTCTGTTCAGGGTTTCAAACATCATTAATCAGGCACATGCAATAAAACAGGGGAAGAAAAGATAAATGACTTATCTATTTCGGAATACTCAAGTTCCGAGCGTCTTGCGAAACCTCGGGGAATAGGGCAACTTTTCTGGAGACAGACATCACATAACCCTCAACTGCTGCACATCACCTTCTTGATCGCTCGTCTCAGCTCCTAGTAGTGTTCACGTCCGACTTCTCACCATCAACTAAACTGTCCTTGTCCAGTCCACCCTCTCCGACCTTTTGGGCATCTCAAGAATTTTCCTTTCCTTTCACCTGGTTCGCGGAAGTTAGAACAAAAGCCAAGGTCACGCAGTTCGCTCGCTCCCCTTCCTTCTAGGCAAACCGATCGCATTCCAATCTCGTATGCAACCCCCTCCGAATTCTCCTGGGGACCTGGTGGAGTTACATAATAAAATGTGATGAACAGAAAATTTGACAGTTCATATCATAGGATCTAAAACCTATATACCACGTAATAACAATACTTGACGAGTTTAATGAATAAGTAACTCTCATAGGGTTATATACATTCTGTGTTTTTTTTTGGAAGTCATCTTCTTGCTGTCTTGTGCTGCCATCTTTCAGTTTGATTTTACCAAAATTTTGCATGATTTGGTTTGGATGCATTTAGTTTGACAAAATGTTGCAAGGAAATTCTTCCAGATATTGTTAATTTTGTTAGAAGGGTCCTTGTTGCAAGCTTGATTGATATTAGTAGAAATTTCAGTAGATTCATGGAGGAGAGATTGTTTCCATCCTGTATATCTAGAAATGACTTTTGCTTCATTCCAAACAGGTGTAAACCTATCATCAATGCCTGTTTTTACTAGATCTGTAGTTTTTTTGTGTATTTAATCTTGCATCTATGTTCTTTTAGGTGGATTGATAATACCCTTTTGATCATTCCTATTGTATTTTTTCTTTGTTCAACCACCTGGTGACAAAAGAGGTATAAAACAACCTCCGCTTTGGACCTCAGGTTTCAATGAGTTTTTTTTTTTTTTTACTATTTCTAAGCTGCTGTGCAATTGAAGGGCCTTGTCTTATGCCTATACTGATATTTTCTTTTTTGAGCTTCTTTTGTTTCCAGTTGGAGATACCTGGTATATATTGAGTGAAACCTGTATGTTTATTATGTTTATATATTTTTAGTATTGGAAGAAAAGGATTGGGAGCAGTGGGTGAGTTTAGTAATAGTATTGGGGTTATAACCAGTGCAGTACATACAAAAATTTCTTTCTTAATTTCAGAAGTTCATGATATTTGAGCTCTGAGTAGTTATGTTTTTTTTTCTTTTTTTATGGTGAATTGCAGATTTCTGTGTAGATTGTGTAATTTTTGGTGTAAGTCAAGACATCCTGATAAGGCCAGAAAATGAGGATGTCATCAACATATTTAATCCATAAAATTGGTTTAACAGGTAGGTTGTTAATGAAGCTATTTCCCAGCAGTCTGATGAAAAATTCAGTAAGAGTATGTGAAAGAGATGCACCCATGGTACAAACCAGGATGCATTGTATCATCAATGTTTGATACCACACCAGCTTGTGCTTGGCATTCCTAACAGCAGAATATATCATACTAAACCTGCTTTCAAGAACATGTTCCACTGACACAGTGTGTCTTGGTTTCACTTACACTTGCCACATTTAAATTGCATTTTTACAATTCCCAGGCTAATGGTGCTTTCCCATTTATTCTCCATACACATTTCATGCAGCTGAACTTTATTTCTTTATACTTACACCTCAATTTTGTAGGAGCTCTTCCTTAAGAGAATTTTCTAGTTCTTGTTTTACAGAAAGATATAGGTACTTAAACTGGGAAGAGACCCAAATTTAGGAGAAGATGGGTGAAATTGTCTTTGCTTACTTTGATAATTTAAGGTTTTTTAACTAACTGTGTTGTTTGTAAGACAAACATGCTCTCATGATATTTTTTTTAATTACAGGACAATTAACTACCGTGAGATTAAATACCATACACATGTATGGAGTGGGATCCATGACTATTGCAGATATCTTATATTACTTTGATCGCTATAATCCACAGAGTGTAGAAAGGATCAGTGATTATACCTGTAAGTCAGCTTGTCTTTGTTTCTTCTAGTCTACTGTTTCAGATATTATTGAATTTTTTTAATGTCATTCTTAATCACATGGTGAAATTTATAAACTAAATTTTTGAAATTATGTATACCCAACTAAGGTCCTTAAAATATTTTTAAGGACCTTGTGAGAGATTATAAAGATCTATTAAAAAAAACGACTCCAGATTATACTGTACAAGAAGTACAAGGTTTTTATCTTCATAGAAGTGATGGTGTGTCATAATTAAATATGCTTCTTTACATATTATTCAGGCGCAGTGCTAAGAAAATCAGTAAGTTTGGAAAGGTTGTAGCCAAATTAAAAAAAAAATAATAATTTGCCAAAATTTTTGACTAAAAGTTTTGACTTCAAATTAGTTTTTTATACTGTATACACTGAAGTAACAGATTCTTAGAACACCCGATAGCAATCAGACACATGCCATCCTCACTTATGTACAAAACTATGACATTAAGATGGCTTTATAAACATCTCACTGTAAAGGATTCAGGCATACAAAGTGTAGATAGTGGCATCATGGGAAAGTCTTGTGATTTAGGTCGCAATGAAAGAAGCAGGATAGTGGCCCTAAGGTGGGCAGGTACCAGCATCTCAAAAATGGCAGACCACAGATATGCAAGAGCAACTGCATCTAGGGTGCATAGACAACAAAACAATCAGTTGGCAGTATTCTTGTGGGTGGAAATGACTGGTTGATGTTCCAAGGCAACGGAAACTGGACAGGATTGTATGAGGTAACAGACCAGCTCCATTAAAAAGATGGTAGTGTAGATCACGCTAAGTTATGTATAAAAGTTTTAAGGCAAATATATTTCAGCCATTACTATGGCTTTCATCAGTGCGACTAAGATTGATTTCGTTGCCAGATTGGAAAGGTACGTTTTTTTTTAATGGTAACTTCTGGTGACATGATGCAATGAGGGATTTCCAGATGTATGGAATGAAAATGGGGAGCTCAGAGTTGCAATTTTTGGAAAATAAAATTTCCAAACATTCTCTAAACCTCGGAGCATACCGATTTTGGAAGGCAGCCAACTATTTTGTATCGGACCAAAGTGGAATAGCAGAAGTGTCAGCCATGGTAAGTAGAGACAAGGGAAATAAAGGTTTCCCAAATTTCATATCAGATTTGTGTTCCTGAAGTCTTAAGAGACTTTTCCGGAATGAACTTCCTATGTACACGGTTAATCCAACTTTAGTCTTGACCGGAATTTTATACACTCCAGGCGAAGAAAGCAGAAATCTTGGGTCTCTGTCATTACGGAGGATAACAGAAATTGAAGGAGAAGAACGAATGGTAAGTTTATATCCTTCTGTTTTGAAGATACTGATGAGCTTGTAGGCAGAAAGTTTGTGGTAAAGGATTGAGCCAGCAAACATTAGTTCCTTTTTTGGTGAAACAGGTTGAAGAGCAACTACTGGTTTTTCTTAGCATTTTGAATTAATTTAGAAACCAAGAGTGGGGGAAAGCACCTCCTGGTTTCTAAATTAATTCAAAATGCTAAGAAAAAACCAGTAGTTGCTCTTCAACCTGTTTCACCAAAAAAGGAACTAATATTTGCTGGCTCAATCCCTTACCACGAACTTTCTGCGTACAAGCTCATCAGTATCTTCAAAAGAGAAGGATATAGACTTGCCATTCGTTCTTCTCCTTCAATTTCTGTTATCCTTCGTAATGACAGAGACCCAAGACCTCCGCTGTCTTCGCCTGGAGTGTATAAAATTCCAGTCAACACGAACGTTGGATTAACCGCGTACATAGGAAGTTCATTCCGGAAAATTCTCTCAAGACTTCAGGAACACAAATCTGATGTGAAATTTGGAAACCCTTCCTCTTCCTTGTCTCAACTTACCATGGCCGACACTTCTGCTATTCCACTTTGGTCCAATACAAAAAAATTGGCTCCCTTCCAAAATCGGTATGCTCTGAGGTTTAGAGAAAGTTTGGGAATTTTATTTTCCAAAAATTGCAACTCTGAGCTCCCCATTTTCGTTCCATACATCTGGAAATCCCTCATTGCATCGTGCCACCCGGAGTTACCATTAAAAAAACTTACCTTGAGCCATTAAAAAACTTACCTTTCCAATCCAGCAACGAAACCAATCGTAGTTGCACTGATGAAGGCCATAGTAATGGCTGAAATATATTTGCCTTAAAACTTTTATACGTAACTTAGTGTGTTCTACACTACCATCTTCTTAATTTGTTTGTTAGTTACGTGCATTGCCTACCACTCTTTTATTTACCAGCTCCATTGCGCCAAGTGACTGTGCCGTACAGTACAACAGTGGTATCAAGAGGAGAATTTCAGCATCACAGCCAGCTGCACATTGGTGTGGATGGACTATAACACCAGATGTTCCTTTTCTGTGCCACTTGTCTGCTAAAAAGTGACAAATTCATATGCAATGAATTTAGTTGCATCAAAACTGGATCCTTAAAAACTGGGAAAGGATTACGTGGTCTGATGTATCACATATTCAGTTAATACCCGCTAATGGGTGGGCCATAATACGCCATCAGCAGTACGAATTGATGGATTCCATCTGCCTAGCATTAACGGTACAAGCTAGTGGAGGTAGTGTAATGGTCTGGGGTCAGTTTTTATGGCATTGGATTCTTCATTTGGAACTGCATTTGGATGCCATGAGGATCTCGACATTATTGCAGACCTTGCACTTCCATAAAGAGCTACTTCCAGCAGGATAACGTGTCATGCCACAAGGCTTGGATCGTCACACATTGGTTCCAGGAGCAAGGCAGTGATTTCAAAGTGCTTAAATAGGCCTCCACAGTTCCCAGATCTTTACCCAATCTCACACCTGTGAGATGAAATTGAGATAGTCATTCATAACAGCCTCCTCCACTGAACATTTGGCAAGTGACAGATGCCATCACATCCACTTGGCTTAATGTGCTTGTAGAATGATATCAGCACTTTGTTGAATTTGTGCCACACCAAATTGAGGCTGTTTTGAAGGCCAAAGGTGATCCAACACTTTAGTACATAGGTGCTTCTAATAATTTGCTTTTTTAGTGTATAGTTCTAGATATTGTTAGAAGAAAACAATAGCAGAGAAGCCTTACACTTTTTTTTGTAGCACATTTTCAACTGAAAAAATGATTACTATGCAGTTATAAAATCCCCCCCCAAGACTGATGTTTTATTTTCCAGTTCATTTTACATAATAATAGGAAGAAAATTCTGATCTCTTTCATTACTCTGTATCAAGGTGCTAAAGTTCATCCTTGGGCATACACTAGACTGTCATCATGTTGAGAATCAATGAAGATGCAGCATTATTACACAGCTGTTGATATTCACCAGAACAGTCTGAAGAATAAAATATTCATGAAAAGTTCTGTCATCTGTGAATTTGTAAACTGAGCTAAATCATTGGGGAGGTCATTGACATGGGAGAAAAGCAGAAAGTGACACCACTGTGGTGTTCACAAACAGATCAGTCATCAGGCAGACAGAACAATAAAATAATGCACATCCTCGTGGACTTTTAAAAGATTATTTAAGCAAACTAGATAAAACTTCAGAACCTTATTTTAATAATGTTTTATAAAATGGTGTATTTTTTCTTTCCTGAAGTGTATTGTAATGATAATTATCCATCAGGCTAACGTGCTATGCCCCAAGGCTTGGGTGGTTATATATCAATTTGTTGGCTGTGTCAGTTCGTCACATTCCCAAATTTTAGTTACTTACAAATCGCATGCAAAAAAAAGCATACAATTTCCTTTGTCTTTCCTTCCGTTTCTCCTGCAAGAATGGTACTGAAGCTTTGAAATGTTGATCTGCTGATTTTTTCTTTCCCATGGGGAGAAAGAATTGTGTAAGGTTTCAGACATCCCTCCTCCCACTCTTTCTCATGTTAGCTTCTCTGTTTTTCTGTCCACAGAAATTATCATGCGACTGATAGAGATTGGTGAGATTGTTGATGTCTGTTCTTCCGCTCCTCTGCCTTTCTGCCCATCCGCAGAGACTATACTTCTGCTATGAAATGTTGGTTAGAGAAAAAAAATACTTTGCTTTAGAGAAGACATGATCATAAGATTTCAGGAATCTCTCCTTCGATCCATCTGCTCTGCAGTTTGTCTGCCTGTCAGTCCATCTGCCCACTCACAGAAATTCGATCTCTGTTTCTGATGACCAGATCAAAGAAATTTGTTTTGTCACTCATAGGTACAGGAATGAGACATTTCTAAATTCTTATGCCCAAGTTTTTCTCTATTGTGGAGAGAAAGAATTTCTTCAATTCATCATGTTAAACGGAGATATCATTTCTATGGACGAACAGATAGACAGAGCAAAGAAGGGAGAAACATAAAAAATACCATGCTTGTGCCTGTCTCTAAAAGTCACAATGAAGTTTTTGTTCCTGCTGTCAATCTATCCATCCTGCGTATGGATAGGCAGAAAGTTTTCTAACCAACATTTCTTAGTGGAAGTATTGCCTCTGTGAACAGATGTAAGGATATACACCAATAATCTTGTGTATGCATGCATCTCCTTGTCACAGAATTTTTTTTACTGGCCATTAGAAGCAAAAATGTAATTTCTGTGGATGGACAGAGAAGCTGACTTGGGAAAAGATGGAAGTAAGTGATGTCTGATACTCAATTCTTCCCATCCAAGAAAAAAATCAATAGATCAACATTTCAAAGCTTCAGTACCGTTCTTGCAGGAGAGAGAGGGAGATGGAAGGGAAGAGAACCAAAACCATGCATGCTTTTGTGCATGCATGGTTTTGGTTCTCTTTCCTTCCATCTCCCTCTCTCTCCTGCAAGAACGGTACTGAAGCTTTGAAATGTTGATCTATTGACTTCAGAGTGCTAAATAGGTCCCCACAGTCCATAGATTTCAACCAAACTGTGCACCTGTGGGATAAGATTGAGAGAGTCATTCGTAACAGATTCTCCTACAGGGAACGTTCGGCAATTGATATATGCCATACACCCACTTCTCTAAACATACCTTTAGAATGTTTAGACTGGTGGGCATATGGCAACAAAGGTTCTCACCTTATTGAATCCATTCTACATCAAATTGAGGCTGTTTTGAGGGCAAAGTGTGACCCAACATGTTATTAGGTAGGTTTTTCTAATAAGTTGTTACTTCAGTATATGCTCTATTTGCCTTAAACTTTAACCGAAGGAAAAGTACTAATATCTGAATGGAGAGAGGAAAAAACTGACAAATTTTTTGTATAATGCTTAGGTGTAGTACACCATTGTGAGCCTCTAAAAGAAACAGGAAATGATATACTCAACAGTCAAGGGTTTAGAGTAAGTAAATGCTTGACAGTAAGCAAGGATCAACATTGACCAACAGAGAGTGTGATTGCTGATGTAAACTGAGATGTTGGTTGTTCTAGTATCACTCTGTGCAGAGAGATGGAATGGGATTATTTGATGAGGACTTTGAGAGATGGAAAGTGAAAAAGGATTAATTGTTTTTCTTCAAAAAGTATTAGCCAGTGTTAGGGTAGGAGGTATACACATCACATTTTCCTTTCAATGACAGTTGGTCATTCTGCTAGCAGCAGTATGATACACAGTCACGTGAGTCCAGTGATACATAATGTTTCTCGACCAGCTTTCATTTTTGTGAAACAGTGGACTGCTTGATGAGCATTGAGGATTAAACTTCATTTTCTTTTTTCCGTTGCATATCTCCAAAAGCAAAAAGGATTCACCAGAAATTTAGGGGACATTTTATTTCTGGTTCAGCAATTTTTTTAACCACATTTGGTAAGCTGGCAAGTACTTAACACAGGCCCTGTTATGTGCATTCATCCCTCTGTATTTGCAAATTCATCTGTGATTTCATGTGCTTACTATACAGTAAGGTAGCCAATACCATAATCTCTAATTTTCTTTGAAAGATTTGCTTGTGTTGTATTTGGGCATTTCTTTGCATCACATCAGCCAGTGTCAACATTTTGTTACTGGATATTTTATGCAGTTTCTTTGATTTTCCAAATCAAGCTAAATAGTAACA
This sequence comes from Macrothele yani, assembly GCA_039090855.1. Lineage (NCBI taxonomy): Eukaryota > Metazoa > Arthropoda > Arachnida > Araneae > Macrothelidae > Macrothele > Macrothele yani. Next base: position 43,139,468 of record CM077016.1, on the reverse strand, counting down.
ATGACAGTGCAAGCACAAAGAGAACAGAGATGATTTTCATCTCGTGCAACTTAGCTCTTGATGAATTCTCAAGTGATATGGATGTGGTTGGCTTTTAGTTTGAAGAAATTCACAAGCAGAGAGAGAGAGAGAGAGAGAGAGAGAGAGAGAGAGAGAGAGAGAGAGAGAGAGAGAGAGAGAGAGAAAGAGAGAAGTTTAGTTAAGAGCTCCTAGGTGTATGCTGAAATATCACTGTGGTTCACAGCAAAATGCTGATTATAGGGAGGGTGGGGTACTATTAATATATACCCAGTCTTAGTATAAATACTGTTACAAATGTTCGACAGATGATTCAGTCACAGAGGAGATAATATGTTTTGTCAAATACTTGCCATGGAGTGGAGCGATTATGAGAATTGTGTTGCCGCATAAAGTTGGAAAATCAGCTTCCAAGATTTTTAACATGCTGAAGAAGCTGAAAATCAGCTGAATTTTTGTCTACCAGACCATAAAAAGGTTCCTTGAGACTAGTATCATCACTGCCCGCTCTAGAAAGGGTTGGCTGTGTACTGTGAGGACTACTCACCTGGTGAAAGCAATGGCAGCCCGTATTCGAGGAAATCCTGTCAGAAAACAATCAATGATGGATCATGAGCTGAACATTTCAAGAACGTCCATGTCACACGTGCTGCGGAGTGACCTAAGGGTGAGAGCTTAACAGCGACATACAGAGCACTTCCTCACCCCACAACTGAAGCAGCAGAGGTTGCTAAAAGCGAAACATTTGCTGCAGCATTACACAGACAATCACCACAGACAAATCCTTTTAAAACTCTGATGAAAAAAATTCACTATTGAAGAGGCTTTCAACTGCCAAAATGACAGGGTGTATGTGTCAACCTCCTCAGGAGAAAGCTCCTAGGATCATGAGGGGCCATCATCCTGCTTCTGTCATGGTTTGGTAGGGTCTTGTACGAGGGTACCACAGAGCTCCATTTCTGTGAGAAATTAATGAAAACATCTGCCAAAGTCTACCAGGACTGTTTTGGAGCCAGTGATCAAAAATGTGAATCATACCCTCTTCCAAAACCGACAGTGGAGCTTTCAACAGGATTCCGCACCTGCCCACAAGGCCAAGTCAACCCAGGAGTGGCTTCATGCGAATTTGCCAGACTTTATTTCTCCAGTTGATTGGCGTGAAGCAGCCCAGACCTCAACCCATTGGACTACAAGTTGTGGGCCACACTGGAGGACATGACCTGCAAAAAGAGACACCCCGGTATTGACAGTCTCAAACGCTCTTTGGTGCGGGCAGTAGCAGCTTTCCCTGTGGAAACCCTGCGTAAAGCAATTGATGAGTGGCCACAGAGACTGAAGGACTGTGTGAAGGCAAAAGGATGCCATTTTGAAAAGTGATCGATGCCATGTATTCACAAGTGTACTACTTACGTCATATCACAGGTACATTAAAATATCTTGGAATTTCTTTTGTTATTTCATTGAATACTTTGCAACAGTATTTATGGTAATACTAGGCATGTAAATAGTTCTTTAAACAGACATAAATATTGTAGCTTGACTAAAACCGATGAGGCCTTTCTAACTGAGGTAGGTCAACAAGGAATGGTTTGGAAATTTAAAGCGATCAAAACATTACAATTCCCCCATCTGACATTTAGATAATTTCCTGCACAGCGGTGCACATGGTCTCCAGGGTATATGCAATGCTGTCTGTGACACATGCAGTATCAGTTGGAGCTAAAACGGTAGTTGTAATGACTAAGGGACAAGAGTTGACCTCTTTGGAAAAGGGCATGATTTTTAATTTAGAACAAAGGGTAGTAATATCTGGGAAGGAGTAAGCTTTGTCAGCTCTTCGTGAGGTGCCATAGTTAAGGTGTATCAAAAGTAGATAAAAAAAGGTGCAACACATTACTGGTGGGTGGTTATTGTATTTGATGGCCATGACTGAGCTTAATGCTCATGGAGAGTGGCTGCTTGGCCGTATCGCCTGATGCAGTAGGTGTGCCATCTGGGCTGACTGTGGTCTGCAACCAAGGAGCTAGAGGAGTGTATCTACAGTGACAGTGCAATTATGCCTCCTTCATATAGGCCTACAATGTAAATTCACGACCCCAGCACATCATTGGTGACTACTACTGGACTTCTCCAGAAACATCGGGAATGGACCATGGAAGATTGGAAGAAAGTGGCCTTCTCTGATGAATCAGGTTTCCTACTGCATTGAATGGATAGACAGTGGTGAGTAAGGCAAACAGCTTCAGAGAAGATGGTACAAGATGATATGTATGACCTCAAGGGTACAGGCAGGTGACAGGGGTGTAATGCTCTGGAGATTGTTTCCTGGGAGGCTCAATTCTAGGAGACTGACTTGTTCAAAAACAGCATTTATGGTGGAAATATTAAAATTCCAGTGGGTTGCAGTTGAGTGTAAAATTCCCTTCCCAACAGTGAAGTCAACTGCAGCTAATCTTTGTGGTGAATGTGAAAAACAACAACAACAGGTATTCCAGATAAGCTGGAAAAAAAATTCCTGGCTTTGGTGTTTTGGGAAGTAGCTCTCTCCAGAATTAAATCTGATTGGTGAGCATAACAGTGTACGTAAAAAGCATTACAATAAATTTGTCTCACCCAGGCTTTGACACCTACAGTTGCTGTGCTCATCATGGCTGCATGGCATAGCCTTTTGCTATTAGTTTCTGAGGTTCCGTAGAAATCACTTCTTCTAAAACTTTTAAAAGAACTCTGAAATAGAGTCTGCGTTCTGCCCTGAAAGGTTGTAAAAACCCCAGAAATGCTTGACACCCAACCTCCTGACTCATATCAAAATACAATTGCCATTTGTGAAATTCTTGTAAGATTTGTGGTTTTGTGTGGAATAATAAAAACTGTGCAGAATCAATTTCCTGTTTTTTTATTTGCTGCTAAGAAATTGACAGCATGTAGTCCAAGAGCTCATTCTAGTTTGTTTTTGGTGTGCTGGAATTTTCCAAATGTTCCCTGATAGTTGAGCTCATCTGACAGGCAAAGTTAAGTAATCTATGAAATATTCTGGAATTAGCTGAATGTTGTTTCGTCATGTCCATATGTTTTAATTTTTACAAAACTTAGTGCAGTGCAGTCAATAATTAAAAAAAAAAATGACACTCCTTTGTTTCTTTCAGCTGGTTTATTGTGGCATTGAATATTTAGTTTGTATGCACTGTCCATTTGCATAGCAATATTAATACTTTCCAGCATCCTGGTGTTTCTGTATTTTCTCACAATTTTTTTTTATATATATATATATAGGTCATTCACACCTGCCCCCATAGCAGAAAGTTCCTGGTCAGTCTGCGACAGATGACATGGTACCACAAAATATTCTGCTGGTGGTCACTAAGCAAAATAACTACTAAATGTGAAAAACAATAAAAATTTACACTTGTAGAAATTTTATAAAAGAAAGAAAAGAAGTAACCACTTCGTACTTTCCTTCAACCTAAAAAATAAATGTCTAACCTAGATACTATAGCAATTGCAATTATAACTAGGATCAAAATTCAAAACCACTCTGACTCTCTGTACCTAGAATTATTCTGCCATTTTCAAGCTGAAACACAAAGATTTATAGAATAAAATTATGTTTAACAACAATAAAGCACAGAGGCATCCCTAGAAAAAAAACCAAAAAAAAAAAAAAAACAGGAAAAATCTTTGCTCCGTCCTACTTCTGTTTTCCGAACATTTTTCTTTGCTCCGTCCTACTTCTGGTTTCCGAACATTTTTCTCCATTTGAATCTCAAATACAAACATTTATGTAATTAAATGATAATTAAACAATAATACAGTGCAAAGAAAACCAGTGGGGCAGGATTACAGGAGAAATCACTGCCTTTAGCTTCTGTTGTCGACAGTTTTTGCCTCCATTTTACGATTACGGGGGAAATTTTTGCTCCGTCCAACTTCCATTTTTGGATAATTTTCCTCCATTTCCAATCTTAAATATAGATATTTATCTAATAAAATGGTATTTAACGACCATGCAGAGCAGAGAAAACATTGCAAAAAAAAAAAAAAAAGAATTTAAGGTTACAGGGCTCTGTCTAACTTCCATTTTCGAAAATTCTTGCCTCCGTTTTCAAACTGAAGCACAAACATTTATGTGATAAAATGATATTTAACAGTACTGGACAAACCTCTCTTGGAACATTGGGAGAAAAAAAAAAAAATTACGATTGTGGGGGAGAAATTTTCACTCTGTCTAACTTCTGTTTTCAGAAAATCTGATAGACGGAAAACTTGTATCCATGATTGGGAGTCTGCAAGAGGATTTATTAGGGGGTTCTGGGGATATTGTTTTTGTCTGCAGGACCAAAATAAATCTGCGACATACATCACCCGTCACCACGATTTTGCTATGGGGGCACCTGCTTTCGTCAACACTGTCTCTCCTCCAAACAACAGACTTTAAAAGCAAAACAAGGAATTCAAGGCTTTGCATCCTCAGATTCAGTCATTTTCTACATAGTCTTTAGCATTATAACTACACTTATAGCTTCTATTTCAATTATTTGCTATGTAGGTTATATTTAAATCAGGCTAACAAGGTTTGCAAGAAAATATAACAACTTGCCCCTATTCTCCATATAAAATGTTTTAATTTCACAAACTATAAACAGATACAAAAGTATGCAGCATTTGCAACAGAACTCTGAAGGCCAACAGCCCTGTTGCCACAAATCATTACAAAACAGTTAGCTTAAAAATGGTTGCCAGATAGATACATTTACAAATTATTGATTAAAATAATGGTTGCTAATTCCAACACAGGCAACCTAATTTTTTCACATGATTTTTTTTTTTTTTTTAAATTGAATGTACCTCAATTATATCACAGTTTTTGGCTGTTCTGTTTTAGTAGATAACACAACTACTTGAAGAGCACGAGAGTTCCAAACTAGAGAGCAAATAACATGAGCAAAAGTAAAAACTTGAGAAAAATAAAATGGATCTGATCATTTGAGCTATGTGAAAAGTCAAAGGTCAACATTTAGCACTCCTCTTTTTACCAAACTTCAAACAGAGAATAATAGACCTGAGTCCCATCCACTCTTTGCAGAGCTTTATGAAAGAAAGGGAGTTCACTGAAGGACATGAGGGGTTAGATGGCAAATTATGTGGGCAGTCCATCAATTTTAATGACTGCAAAAGATAAATTACAATGTCTGGCAGATAAGCAGCATACTGGGTTCTGACCAAGTCATCACCAGACCATAAATGCCGCAGTGACCCAGTTTACTCCTCAAACTACCTCATCCTTTTTATTCCAACCAATGAAATAGGTTTGCTTGTATGAGACTGTGGGTCATGCAACCCCAGAGAGGTGACCAGAAATGTGTTTGGAAGTGAAAATTTAGAGCCAGTTGATGTGGGAGTCAGCTGTTGAAGCTGGTGTTCACCCATGAGTTGTTTTCCATAGACTTGGGGCTAAAACTTTTGTAGCTTCCTGCTGATGACATTCAAATAATCACGTATATGTACAGTAAAACTTCCGAATAACGGACATCGAAGGGGAAAGAAAAACTGTCCGTTATTTAGAAGTGTCCGCTATTGGAAAAGTCATGCTTTATGACAGTATACTATGTTTAAAACATAAAAGCAGTTTAAAAGATGAGTAAATATAAGTACGTAAATCCAATACATAGAGCAAAGTTGTACTAACCTTTATTAAAAAATACCCATCAAAACCCAAGAAGCAAAATAATAAAGTAATGTTGTTTATCTATTACATCCTTGTGAAATTTTGTTTTCTAAATGAATTTCTAGTAAGCCGCCTGAAGCTTTGAATTCTGTGAATCCTAATTCATTTGCGATTTCTAAAGCCTTTTGACAAATTAAAGTCCCTGATAAAGTAATGTTGTTGGCTCTAGCACGGCAAAACCATTCATAGGTAATAATGTCCACAGCTAAACCATCAGTTTTAGGGAAAGCTCTCTTAATTTTCTGGTTGCCATTACAATCTTGCCAAGACTTCAAGATTTTGCAAGATCTCGCTCGTTTTTCCAATGCCCAGTTTATCTTCTAAAACATGCACACTTAATCTTTCCCTTTCACTCAGCTCCACTATTTCAACTTTTTCTTTTAGAGTCAAGCGCTTACGTTTGTGCGACATTTTGGAATTGATGTTTGAGAAATCTTTGCTTCACAGCTTGCTTGATGAGAAAAACCTACATGATTATTGCAAACAAATGTAATTTCTGGTAATCTGGACTTGAAATTGATACCTGTACACTGACCTTACCAAACAACAAAAGGTGAACCCCTTCCACCCACACCTGAATTGTGTTTGTATGTGTTTCAATCTGATTACTGTTCCCGAATTAGCCGGCCCTAGGCGCTGGTCCCCGTTTCTGAGGTCTCACCCCATTGGGAGCATTGTATGCAAAGAGAGGATCTGACAGTCTGGTGAGCACAAACGCTTATTCTCTTTCCAGCAATTCCGGCCACTTACTGGGGATACATAGCAAGCACCTTAAAATTTACTTCGCCTTAGGAACAAAACGGTTAAGATAGAGGATGAAGAAGGGTAAAATAACAAAAAGGAAGAAAAATGCAAGTTTGGGCGGATAGCACCCCAAGGAATTCCTAGAAATGAAAGCAAATTGGCCGTTATATTGTACTTTAAGTGTGTCCGCGTCCGTTATTTAGAATGTTCTCTATTAAGAAGTGTTCGTTAATGGAAGTATCACTAGATATTACTATATAACTGGACTTGTTGCTACAACAACTGGCCACCGTTGAACAACTGGAATTTTAGACTGGATACCAAGAGACAGTAAAAGACCCAGAAGAACTGGCCGCATGAAAGATGAGTGGATAAAATTTGATAGCATGCCATAGTGACATGGAAAAAAATTGCTCCAGTCAGAGTTGTGGAAGATTCTTAGGTGGACCTTCATGCTGCAGTGGATTGATAATGGTTGGTGGTGGTGATGATGATGATACATATATGAATCATAGTAAGAGAGAGGTAGAAAGAGCATCTTGCAAACGACAACCACTTGCATCAACTCTCTGAGTGTCTGTGTGCTGCTTTCTTGTTTATGCTCATGTACAGTATTTAAATGTATGTGGAAGTTCAATTTTTTTTTCTTTTTTTAAATACCTGCATCATTGTAAGCTCATAGTGTAGCATGATTATTATTTCCAGGCAATATCTTATTTGGAAGTGACTTATCAGCTGCAAGAGCAATGCTGGGAACAAGTTTTGATGAACCTGTCAAATCGGGGAGCAGACTGTCTCCTGCAGGTAAGTCATCATTTTTGTGCTTGATATTCATTGTTGACTTAGGTATGGTTTATCTATTCCTGTTCTATACTGGTTGGTAATCTGGTTACATATTAATACCTATACATTATTCAGCAGACTAGAAGTAGTTTAATGTTGCAGTATGTATGAAAACAGTAATTCTATCTGCATAATAATTGAGAAGAGGGATTTTCCCTTTCTGTAGAAATGCCTTTGTGGGAAAGAGAATGACTAGTGAGAAGAAATTTAAAATTATAAAGGGTAACAAATTGTATAAATGTGTTATTAGTGATCTGCATGTTACATGTGCTGCAAACAAACTTTCTGAAAACCATGGAAACAAATGTCTGCAATTGCTATTTACACATCATCTGTATAACATCAGATGTAGTAGTTCAGAGCCTTTTATTCCAGTGCAAAGAAAATTGAAACTTTCAAAGTGATTAAAGGGAAACATGTGCCCCACCAACTCTTGATGTTTTGTGCCAGGTAAGAAGGAATTTTTATATTAGAAGAATATCACATTTTGCAGCTGCTGTTGAAAATAATGTGAAAGAGCAAACGAAATTCAGCAGTGTGTAAAGTTTGGGATCAGCCTTAGAATTCATGCTGGGATGTGATAAAAAAATAATGGTGGTTACTTTTCTGCTCCTCAAATAGAAAGCATTGCATATTGACAGAAAAATAAAGTATCAGTAAAAAGCAGTACTTTTTTTTTTTTTAATTTCTTGTATAAATTATCTTTGGTAGCTGTGCTTTACTTGTGATGTCTATATGAGCTGATTTAAAACATGAAAAATGTGTCGAACTTCACCATTTTGCATATTGAACCTCACCTTTTGTATGTTGAACTTCACCATTGTGCATATGAAACCACCTTGGCTCATCACCTAGCATCATACTCTGCCTTAGAATGGTGCAGTGTCTGTGAGATAAGACACCTGTAAATTTGTGACTTCTTCATAGTCTGGACATTGTAGTGCAATTTCTAACCTTTTTGTGAGTTGCAGATGTGTCCTTAAAAGTCCTTAAGAACTTCTTTCTGATTTCCATTTCTAAGGCCCTTAAAAGTCCTTAAAAAGTCCTTATTTTTTAAAACAAGTGCTCACCCCCCCCCCCTTCTTGTTTTTGCACTGCAGCGATGGGCATCACAACCCAGCCCCCGTTTTTGTTTGTGTGTCTGTAAATATGTTAACCCGTTCACCAGGGGAGCTTTCTTCTAGCTCATTGAAAGGAGATAATCCCCTGGAATGTTCTTAGAAATTATCTCCCCTTAACAACAACAACGCGGGCGGTCGTAGTGAGCGATGTGTTTGCCTCCTCGGGGCGCTCCGTGGTAACAATGGCACACACAACAGCAACTAGGGCCTCTGTGAATTTTAGAGAGGTGCAAGCTAGTTCTGTGTGACATTGGCGAAAAGACCCCAAACTCACTGGGTTTTGTTCCAGAATCCTTAGGTTGAATGACCAACTGGAACCCTCAGCTGTGGGCTAATCCCCCACACTGATGTACTTACCTGATTAAAAAGACAAAAAGAAATATTAAGAATGACTCAAGTGTGGGATATGGTGGACCTACCACACTTGAGAAGGACGGTCCACCACGGAATCGACCTGGACTTTCTAAACGGCGTATGAGAAAGAGATCTCGGCTGAGTGAATGTAAGATTGGTGTATGGAATACTAGAGGTATAAATGGTAAGATGAGTGAGGTGATTGAGGAGATGAATAAGTATAGACTGGATGTGCTGTGTGTAAGTGAAACCAAAAAGAAGGAAATTGGGGTAGAAGAAGTGAATGGCGCGGTGAGTGTGTGGTCTGGAGTATTGGATAATATGAGAGGACAGGCTGGTGTAGGTGTGATTTTAAGTGAAAAGATGAAGAACAACTTGATTCACTATAGTTGCGTAAGTGAGAGAATTCTCTGGATTCGTTTGAAAGTGAAACTTCAGAGAATTGTAATTGTAGTGTATGCTCCTTGTGACTCGGAACCTTCTGATAAGAAGGAAGATTTCTGGAATGAGCTAAAAGCTGTTTTGAGCCAGTTTGGTGCTAAAGAAAAAGTTATAATAGCAGGGGATTTCAATGCTAGAGTAGGTGTGCAGAATGCAATTTCTGACAATGTTCTGGGTAAGTTTAATGATCCTTCTGTGAATGATAATGGTGAAAGATTAATTGAACTCTGCATTGAGAATGGTTTGTGTGTATCTAATACATTTTTCAATCACAAGTATATCCACACATATACTTGGGTAAATCGTACTCTTGGTCAAAAGAGTGATAGATTTTGTTGTCTACGATCAGCATTTGAAACACTTAGTTGTTGACACCCGTGTGATGAGAGGTGCGGATGTTGGTTCTGATCATTACTTGGTAGTGTCACGAGTGAAACTTAATGTTGGTTGGAGGAAAAGGAATAGGAAGAGACCCAGGATAGAAAGAATAAAGTTTGACAGGCTCCTTGAAGATCATCAGCAGTATTCTGACTTACTCAGAGAATGACTGAAGGATTTGAAGTCTGGTGAGAGGGATGTAGAAAAGAAGTGGGAATGTTTTAAGAACTGTGTTGTCACTGCTGCTAAAGAGGTCTGTGGCACCACAATAGTGGGTAACAATAGAGGTGATGCTTGGTGGAATAGTGAGATTGAAGAGGCAGTAAAGAGAAAGAAGGAAGCCTATTTGAGGATGTTGCAAGGTAGAGTCTCTGTGGATGAATATCACTGTAAGAAGCGTGAAGCTGCTAAGCTGGTTCGCCACAATAAGGCAAAAGATAGGAAGGAGAAAGTGGAAAGTCATGAACTGGCTTTTTGGAAAGATAGGAAGTCCTTCTGGAAGCACATGAGACTCAGGAAAAATAGGGGAAACAAAGTTGTAAGTTGTGTGAAGAATGAGATTGGGGAAATGATATGGGAGCCCAATGAGTTAAGTGACAGATGGGGTGAATACTTTTATAAGTTATTAGATCAGGAAAGCAAAGACCATTCTGAGACAGATGCAGATGATGTCACAATGAGGGATGAAAGCACAGGAGGGATCTCAAGAGAAGAAGTGTGTAAAGCTCTAAAATCTCTTCAGAATGGCAAGGCTCCAGGAGTTGATGGCATAACTGCAGAAATGTTGAAATATGGTGGTGACTCTATAATTGACTGGTTAACTGAAATTTGCCAGTTGTGCTGGGAGTTAGGAATGGTCCCTCGAGATTGGAAGGATGCTATCATTGTTCCCCTGTATAAGGGAAAAGGTGATCAGACTGAATGCAAGAACTATCGTGGTATTAGCCTACTGAGTGTGCCAGGGAAAGTGTTTGGTAAGGTTGTTATTGAAAAAAGTACAGGGTCTTACATCATTGAAAGTGTGGGATGTTCAGAGTGGTTTTATGCCTGATAAAGGCTGCACTAACCAGATTTTTGCATTACGCACGATGATTGAAAAGTATCTTGCTGTTGGGAAGAAAGTTTTTACTGCCTTCATAGATTTAGAGAAAGCTTACGACCGAGTGAATAGGACACTTTTGTGGAAGGTATTGAATGAATATGGTGTTACTGGGAATCTACTTAATAGTGTAAAAGCCATGTAGGCTGGTAGTAGAGCTTGTGTACGAGTGAATGGTGTTTTATCAAAATGGTTTTCCATTGGTGCAGGAGTCAGACAAGGTTGTGTAATGTCACCATGGCTGTTTAATATACAGTATTTATGGATGCATGCATGCGTGATGCCAAAATAGATAATAGTGGTTTATGTCTTGGTGATATTCGTGTATGCAGATTGCTGTATGCTGATGACACTGTCCTGTTGGCAGAGAGCAAAAGTGAGTTGCAGAGTATGTTGACTCGGATGCACGAAGTTTGCATGAAATTCAAACTGAGTATAAATAAGGGAAAAACCAAAGTTATGGTGTTTTAGATAGGAACGGGTAGCACTGAATGTAATGTTAGTATAAATGGCACTGTGATTGACCAGGTGAGTGAGTTTGTGTATTTAGGAAGCAAGTTGGATGGTGAAATCAGTAGGCAAGTGAATTCTTCTTTGAAAGTCATAGCTGCTCTGGGAGGTTTTCACAGGAAAACCTCCCAGAGCAGCTATTCTCTAGAGAACCCATAGCTGCTCAGGAAAACCTCCCAGAGCAGCTATGGGTTCTCTAGAGAGTCCCGCATGGCTGTGTATGAAACTGTAATTGTTCCTACTCTGATGTATGGCAGTGAGACCTGGGTACTGCAGAAGAAACATAGGAGTCGTTTGTGTGCTTTAGAAATTTGTTACTTACGTGGGGTTTGTGGCAAGACACGATATGATTGTGTGAGAAATGAAGATGTATTGCAGTTGTGTGATGTGAAGCAAAATGTGGTTAGCAAGGTGGAGACCAATATGCTTCGGTGGTTTGGCCATGTTGAAAGAATGAGTGATGAAATGCTTACTAAGAAAATCTTTTCAGCCCAAGTGGCAGGAAGGAAAGGCAGAGGAAGGCCAAGGAAGACATGGGTGGATCAGATTCAGGGGTGTCTGCATGAGAAAAAGATTATGAGTATGAAGTATAAAAGATCTTGTGTACGACGTGTAATGGATATTAGTGAAGCACGAGCTGTATGTCAAGATCGCTGTAAATGGAGAAGTTTGATACGACAACAATAAGTAAAAATATCTGGTAGTTTATATTTCTTTTTGGAGCTAACCTCTGAATCTCAGAGAACGGCTTAGTGATATGTATGTATGTATGTAACAACAACAACACACACACACACACACACCTGCATGACTTATCTTGCGTGACCTTACCAGTGGGATCAACATCTGTGTTCTGTCTTTTCAGGGGTCAGAGGGTCAAAGGAGGGGGGGGTCTGTTTGACTTCACAATTTATGGTGTCAGTTGTTTCGTGGTCTGATCTGTCTAGTGTCTACTGCTCTACTCACCTTGCTTCATTGTCGCTGTGTCTCCTGCTTGTCCTTTTTTTTTCAGCGTGCATTTCATTTTGTTCTTTGCAGGTAAAGTAGTTTATATTTGGGGCAAAATGCCTGGTAAATGGCCACTAATGCTGTTTAATCCCCTGCATATGTATGTATACACACACACACACACCTGATGATATTCCAATGACGCAAAATATCAATTGGAGTGTAGATCCGTAGAAAGTCCTTATTTTTTTTCCCACAGAAAAGGGTATGAACCCTGGTCCTGTTTGAGTGTTCATAAAAAATAGAACACTTGAAAGGAATCAAGCTACGACTTTGATTTTTACAGGATATTTTCATTACGCAATGCAGAACAAATGATTAGCATCTTGGTGTCATATGTACCAGGTGTGCTGATGTAGCTAATAATCGGTGTGGCCACCTGTGGCTTGTATCACCTGCTTACAGGCGAGGCATCGAATAAAATAATGTGTGGTGTCCTGTGGAATAGCCATCCTGTTTGTGTTGACCTGCATCCAAAGTTTATCAAGAGTTGTTGTTGGACAGTCGTACCACTGCACCTGTTGTTTGAGCATGTCCCAGAGACTTTTTATGGGTGATAAATCTGGAGATTTAGCTGGTCTCGGCAGAAGGAGAATGTTGTTATTCCTGAAAAAGGCACATGTTGTGTCACTTCAATATGCGGTGTGGCATTGTCCTGCTGAAATATGGCCCGGTGACATCCTGCAGGTATGGAAAAGTGACTGGCCATGAATGTCATTGAAGTAACTGGCACTCGTTATAGTGATACGGATTCTCACGAGAGATTATCTGCTTTCATATCCGATAGCATCCCGCGCCATAATGCCTCGGGTTGGTGCTGTATGCGTGGTGCTAATTCACTCTTCCCAACACCTCTCCCCTTTTTGTTGACAGAAACAGTTGCAGCCATCATTTTCACCTAAACAGAAGCATGTTTCTTCCGAGAACATGATACTGTGGTATTCGTCACACCACTTTCTTTGCTCGATTCACCATTGCAGCCTGGCAGTCTGTTGCTGCAGTGTCAAAGGTAACCTGAGGAGGGGCCAGCAAGCCTGCAGTCTAAATCGTAATAACCAGTGACATGGGAAATGTGTCAGTTTGCCAATGCTGTTGATGATGCAGAACGGTCACTCAAAGACATCCTCATGGGATGATGGTTGTCCCTCGGCATTGTCTGTGTACGATGTCCAGAATCTTTTTTCGTGTCCTACGCCCTGCATACCATTCCCTGCACACACTCTTGTCACGATGGACACACTGCGCCCTACATGATTGGCAATCTCTCTGAGGGAAGCATTGCAGTCTCTCGTGCCCATAATGCAACCTCTGTCGAACTTGCTGATGTGACTGTATGACTGTCTTACATGACAAGGCATCCTTACTCGCCGCTGACCAAGCACTCACATGCCGACTGAGCCACCCAGCACTTATAACAGAAAAACGACTGGTTTCTGTCTGCTTTGTGGTGTTGTACTATCCAATTTGCCTAAACACAGTGCGCATGTAGCTATGATTAGGACAATAATTTTATCGCAGGAAAAAAAAGGCAAAATTTGCGGGGCTGTCGTGGGGTAAATTACGAAATTTCGTGAATTCGGGGCCGATGATATACACTAACATTTCCAAAAAGAAAGAAAGTCTACCAAGTTATGAAGCGGTAATACAAATGACTAGTATGTAACTAAATAAGCATTATAACTTTATAAGTTTTTAAAATTGATACTTACATTTATAAGCCATTCAAATTCTGGCAATGTTATCAACGCCGTTACACAAGATCAAGATTTCCATTTAAGTGAACAGCATTTTGATACATTATATTGTACATACACAGATTTTCTTCTTTAATGCTGTGTCTGTTGCCCTGTAACACATTTTTAAATTTAGAAAAGGATCGTTCAGCATCGATACTGTTTGTGGGTACTGACATGGCAACCTTACGTAGCTTAGGAAAACGACCTTTTTCGTATTCCAGAAGTCTAGCAAGCAGGGCTGCCAGTGGCGACTAAATAAGTGACTATTGCTACTATTTTTGATGACAGGCGACTATGGCTACTATTTCTTACAAAAAACAGCCAAAAGCAACTATTTTTAGAAAAACTTGAACTATTTTACTTGTAAGGCTACTATTTAAAAAAAAAAAAACATAATTTGTGTTTCGTATATCGATGTGCTTGTATAACATCAGTTTTAATATTGATACACGTGAATATCAACTTTGATATAGATATGTATTTGTCGAATCCATGGTTCATACACATCCTGGAATTCCGTTTTGTCCTGGAAATGTCCTAAAATTCTGTTACATGTCCTGGAATTTTATCCATTCCTGTCTTTTTGTTCCTGCACGATGTTTTGTAGTTGAGGATTTTTTTACTGATATAGCTTGTGTCTGACAAACTCCCCCCACCACCTGCAACAAAATGTGTGTGTGTGTGTGTGGGGGGGGGGGGAGGCCTATTGGTTTTCTTGTTTAGGAGGACAAGCTGCGTTATTAACATCTTTTGTGTTTTGTGTCATGCTTATGTTGTCACTTTGTCTGTCCTGCCGGGGAGACCATATCTCCGGAATTATTAGTTCGATTTGTAAAATTCTTTTTGTATTGGGAAGCTTAAAATGTGAGAATGGTGATCCGTTTGTTCTGTTGTTTTTTTCGATGCACAACTTCACCGCTAGAAGGCGCAAATGGAGATCATATCGAATTTAAAATGCATTTCATTTCACATATTTGCTTCTAAATATCCAATTGAAAAAATTATTTTTCCTTTCGATGACATTTATAGCAAAGACTATTTTAGTCACAGTTCCTTTTTCAAATAATGCATAAATTTTCCGCTAGGGGCGTAAAGGTAAATCACGATTTTCCCAATATCTCCGCTTCTAAAAGTCCGATTTGAAAAATTCTTCCTGAGTCGGATACAGCTCTTGAGATTGAAATGTTTTGCATACAAATTCCTATTTCTGGTAAAGAATGGTTTGGCCACCAGGGAGCATAAATCTTTATTTTGGCTTCTGATGTATTTGCAACAAAATCTGAGCTGGAAACTCGATTTAAAAAATTCTTCCGTGAACCGATACCGCTCAACTCGGAAAGTTTTTGAGAATAAATACTTCCTGCTTAAAATAGTGCAAAATTTTTCCACCGGGGGCGTACACATGTATCTTATTTTTGTCCATATCTCTGTTTCTAGGAGTCCGATTTGAAAAATTCTTTCTTTGTTGGAGAACATTTTCAGTGTGAAATGTTTCTCATAAAATTTCAAATATTTCTTTAATACACAAGTGTGCTACTATAGGGCGTAAGCTCACATTTCCGTTTACAGCAATATCTGCAGACTAAAAACCCGACTGAAAAATATTCTTTTTCGATCCGATACCTAACTATGAAAACTCCTTATTTGTATTTTCTTCAGAAAATAATGCACAATTTGGCCGCTAGGGGGCACAAATATTTAATCTATTTTTCTTAATATCTGTACTTCAAAATGTGCGATTTAAAAAAATTCTTTTAACACCAGATACCATTTACCTTATGGAACACTTTAGGTTTGTGTTTGAGGAGGTTTGTGGTTCACAATTCTGCCACTAGGTGGTGTTTGTGTACTTCTGTTTGCAGGCTATCTCTGCCTGTAAAAACCTTATTGAGAAATTTCTTTTTTTACTGTATGCCATTCGCTATAATAATGATGGAGAGTGAATAAGATTTTTGCTACAATAAGAAGATCCTCTTCAAATAATGTACAACCTTCCGCCTACGAGTTGTAAAGGTCAAAACGTTTTCCTTGCTATCTCTGCTTCCGGCAGACGTATTTGAAAAGTTCTTTTTCCTTAGCATAGCTTTTGCTATGAAGAATGCTTTTTTCCTGTTTCCATTATGCAAAATTCTTCTGCTGAAATGCATAGTTATATCATGTTTCCTTCTATATCTCTCCTTTTAACTGATCGATTTAAAAATCTTTTTGTCTCTAATACCTTCCTTCTGCTAGGGGAAACGTTTTTTTTGCCATTTGTTAATTTTCGTAACATTTTTAAGCCACTGGTGAAAGTAAATAACTGATTTTGTGTGTGGGTGGGAGATATTTTACCTTTACTGAAATTTTGTAATGAATACTTTATATAAAAATTTACCATAAAATCAGATTGCTTTCTAATATCAGAAACTTAAATCTAGCTGTTTCTTAATATTTTCTGAGCTTCTATAATTAGTTTTTTAAGCCCTTGGACATAAGGTTTTCCCCGTTATTCTCTTTCATTTCACGCTGGAAAATTTTCTGCGTACTTTGTTTGCTGGCGAGTAAAAATTTAACACATAGCTACAGCATCGATATTATGTTAAACATTCCTTCCATAAATAAATTGTAACACAGATACTTGCTACCATGATTATGTGTTTAAGAAATAACAATCCCCTTGGTCCTTTGAAAAATTCTAGATATTTCACCTTTCCTCACCCTTAAATTTCCAATGTAAGCATTATTTCAAAATAATTAAATACAAATAGTATTTTATGTATTGGTTGTGTGGTATATGAAAGCATTTCAAAAGAAATGCCACATACCTATGTATTTTTGAGTTTTATGGTTTTTTTTAATTCTGTAATTTGCTTCAGTAATTGAACTAAAGCCAAAGTAGAAAAATAAAGTTTTCTCAAAATCAGTGTAGTATACTGTATATAAAAGTT
Organism: Macrothele yani; assembly: GCA_039090855.1. Classification (NCBI taxonomy): domain Eukaryota; kingdom Metazoa; phylum Arthropoda; class Arachnida; order Araneae; family Macrothelidae; genus Macrothele; species Macrothele yani. The sequence continues at coordinate 43,122,564 of CM077016.1, read as the reverse complement.
GGTTTAGTAGATATTAAACTTGGTCACATTTTCAGTGACAGTTTTGGTATTTCAGTATTTATTTGAGATTCTAAGTTTCTGATTAGCTGCAGCAGACATAATTTTTAACATTCTGCATTAAGTTTGCCCAAGCGTGTAGGAAGTTGTTTGTTGTAGGTTACAAATTGAAAAGACATGGTTTCACTTTATTTTAAGTAAGAGCATTTGGATCATATGTCCTGGAAAAGTCCTGGAATTTTGTGATTGAAAAAGCGTATGAACCATGCGAATTGTTATTGATATGTCTTGTTCAGTTTATTGCTTTCTGCTTTATTGCAAATATGATGGAGGAAAGTCAATGGCAAGTACAGACTAGACCCATATGTGATTAAAGGAACGACCTACTCAAATCAAGATATTCCGCCGAAAAAGTGTCCCGTTTTTCTGTTTGGAATACGGCAGAAAGTGTCGTATGGCAGTGCCAGGAGCGATCACATATCTTGCCTTCGTCATATTAAAGACTGTTGTTTTCTGTGCTTACTGAAGTTTATATGCAGTTAAATGTATCAATTTCAAGTCAAAATTTTTGCACCTAGAATTTCATGAATGATATGCGATTGTTTTTACAGCTTTATTTTTCGAATGACACGGAAAATGCATGTTTTCGCCAACAGACATTTAAACTCACTTTACGTTATCTACAAACTCTTTAATATAAATTAGGAATTGTTTATAACGAAAAAATTATATGGTAATCGAAAAAAACACCTGGTGAGACATTTCTACGTATCTGTTAAAAATAACGAGACCGTACTTTTTGTCATTTGAGTAAATCGTTCCTCTAGTCACAGTACTTTTTGTCATTTGAGTAGGTCGTTCCTCTAGTCACAGTACTTTTTGTCATTTGAGTAATTCGTTCCTCTAGTCACAGTACTTTTTGTCATTTGAGTAGGTCGTTCCTCTAGTCATGTGGGTCTAGGTATTGATGTACTTGTATGCATAAGAATTTATTCCAAAGAGTGCAATTAGGATTGCTCATTTTTGGAGAGACACATTGTATCAAAAGACATTTGGACACTGGAAATATCCATCTTTGGCTAAAGTTGTGAAAGCATGCCTTACTTTATCACATGGCAACTTTGATGTAGAGAGAGGCTCTTCTGTATCACGAAGAGTTCTTTCAGATCAGAAGGCATCTATGTCTGAGAAGATGTTGAATGAGAGACTAACAATTCGAGATGCAGTAAAACTGTATAACAACCAAGTTGCAAAGGTGCTAATAACCAAAGAACTAATAAAATTAGCACGTAATGTACATAGGTCATATAGCAACCATTTGGAAGAGGGGCAGAGATTAAAGGAACAGCAACTGAAAGCAGAGAAAGAAAGTGCTGAGAGATTGAAACAAGAATTGCTAAATAAAGGATTTGAAGAGCAGAAAGCAAACTATAGAAAACATGGAAAACAAGATAAAAATTCTTGTTCAAGAAAAAAGAGAAGTACGAGCTATGTGCTTAAAGAAGCCAGTGAGAGACTAAAGCAAGCATTAAAAAAAAAACAAAAAAAAACATACCTGCAATACGAGTTGTACATGGCATTCTAGAAGGATCAGAGAAACTCCGACAAAAGGAAACAGACCTGTTTGTAATCCGGGTGTAGCCCGGAATTCCGGGTTTTTGTCACATTCCAAACCTGTAAATCCGGGTTTTCAAGTTTTAGAAGAATTTGAGATGCTTCGGACATTTCATTTCTAAAAATGCTACAAAATGGTAACTAAACTTCAGGTTCCATTTTCTTTGGGAATTACAGTGTTTGATTAAAAACACTGCATGTCCGTGCGAATGGTGAATGTAGACGATTTGTGACACCTCGTGCGTTTCTTTTGTTATTAAACAAGCTCTCAAGATAACAGCCTGCTGAAAGGAAGGCTTCTTTTCATTATTTTGAAAGTTCAAATAATTTGATTATTTTTTCTAACTACTTTTAGAAATTGAATGGAATCCACTGTAGGCTTCAAGTTCAAGTAAAACTGGTCTACATAGACTGCTCAATTAACATAATATGAAGTGCAAAATTTGATTTTAAAGATGCAATGCCTGAAAGATTTTGCACAGTAAAAGAAAATTGGTTACAAGAAAAGATGCAAAGTTTAACTGCACAAGCACTAGGGCCTGTTTGTTGTGTAGCTAGTTTATATGTGCATATTATACATTATATGTATATTGGCACTGAGCTGAGAGTTTCAGGGTTTCTTGTGTCACCTCACAATCACCCCTGAGGAAAGACATGAACTTGAAGCATTAAAAATGAGTAGGGTAGTTCATAAAAGAAAATCCTCCCTAATTGATGCATTTATGCAGATAACCTCAAAAAAAGGAAGAAATCTAAGGTTAATGAGGAAGCTTTTTGTTAAGCTTACCCTTATATGCACTGATGGCAGTGGTATAAATTCACACTCAAATTTTTGAAATAATTTACTGCATATAACTCTTCCAAATTGCTACCATGGTATAAGAATAATGCAAACTTTAAAAGAGGACCCCCTCCCCCCAAAAATGCTAAATAATAAAACAGTTTGTTTATACATATTGGAGGAGGGGGGGGAGGGCATCATATAAAAGTTTTTGATGTTCCATGACAATAATTTTCAGAAGACATAATCATTTAAAAAAATCTGAGCTTTGGTTTTATTATTGTCATCAGTGGGTGTAATTATAATCTTAGTTTTACCGTTGTTAGAGCTTTGAAAATAGACCATGGTTAACATCTGGGGATTTTAACTGTCTGCTGTTATAAAAGTAACCCAGATTAGAAAAAAGTCAAGTTTTATTTTTTCTTATTTCTGTAATTATGAGTTGGAATAATTTTACAGGATAAAGTAATTTCTTTATATTTGTCTCAAAAGCATTAAGGACACTGTGAAGAATGACTGTAACATTATCAAGGCAGGTGTATATCAGTGTAATACTTCATATCAATTATACCTGACTTGCACAGACTTGAGCTTGAATAGTAAGACAGTTGTCCATGCCCTAATGAAATAAAGACGTTTCAGATAGGTTTTTCACATTTACCTTTCAAATATGGGAATCAAAATAAAATGTACTCTTTTACAACATAATTCATAATCATGTTAAGCACCATTATTATTATTACTTTTGAGTTAAAGAGTTTCCATTATTGAAGAGGGAGATAAAACTATACCCACTCCATTCCTGATAATAATAAACTGCAAGTTTTCATTTTTTTAGGGATAGGCTTCATGTTTTTGTTCCATACTAAACATATTCAGTGTTTGATATTTATTGTCATAGCTGTACAAAAGGCAAGTTTGAAATATTTCTAAATGTTCATCTATTCGATTGAGATTCTTGATATACCTCATATCAGATAACTATGATTATTATGTGTACAGAACAAAACAAGTGATCATCATAACACTGAATGACCACAACTACTATACCGTGCAAATTAATTGGGACAAGCTATTTTTTTCTCAGAATTGTAATGTGATCGCCAGTTGATGTCGGAAACCCACGTAAACCGGTTTTATCAGCTGTGAGGTGGTGTGACTGTTAGAACTTGATCGTAAGAATGTGGTTTGACCAGTTTTAAACAGGAAATAGGCACTTCAGCTTCAGTTGTGAGCTTTCGTGTGTGACAGGTGGATGTTAGTTTTTTGCTCTCTGTGAGTACATGTTGCTTTTGTGTATTGAAAAATGGATATTTCCCCAATGAAGCATGCAAAAATAACTTCTCTGAAGGATCACACTTCTATGACAGTGAGAGATATCGCTTCTGCAGTTGGTGTAGGCAAATCAAGTACAATGCATCTGGATCATCGTCTCCAAAAAGGAGAGGTAAATGTGGAAGAAAACGAAAAACAACTCCACGAACCAATAAATATCTAATCAGAAATAGTAAAATGAATCCCCCCCCCCAAAAAAAACAAGCACCGGCCTTCAAAGAGATTTATTGGCTCGTGGTTGTGATGTTAGTGATTCAACTGTACACCGTAGGCTTCTGAAAGTTGGCTGGAAGGGGTGGAATTTCCATAACCTTTATAGTTCTGAGTGTCTTCTTGAGTAGCATTATAGTGACACTTAAGATGTCCTTTTTGTAGTGTGTGTGTGTGTGCACGTATATATATATCATCATCATCATTGTCAACCGTTATCAATCCACTGCTGGACGAAGGTCTCCCCAAGTTTCTTCCACAATGGTCTGTCTTGTGCCAGTCTCCTCCATGACACTCCCGCATACTTTCGAATTTCATCCACTCATCTTCCATGTGGTCTTCTTCTGGGTCTTTTCCTGTCCCTTGGAATCCAAACTAAAATTTCGGCTGTCCATCGATGGTCTGTCCTTCTGGCAGTATGTCCAGCCCATTGCCATTTCAGGGATTTAACTCTGATCATGATGTCTTCCACTCTTGTCATTTTTCGGATCCACGAGTTCCTCTTCTTATCTCTCCTGGTTACACCAAGCATGCACCTCTCCATGATTCTTTGAGTTGTCTGCAGCTTTTGTATGTCTCTTTTAGTTAAGGTCCACGTCTCTGCACCATACGTAAGCACTGGAAGGATGCATTGATCAAACACTTTTCTTTTAAGACATAATGGCATATTGCTCTTGAAAATTATGATGTTTCTTCCAAAAGCTCTCCAGGCAAGTTTTGTACGCCGATTAATTTCTTCATCAATGTGACCATCACTTGATATCTGCTGTCCAAGATAAACGTACGTGTCTGTTATCTCCAGCTTTTCCCCATCAATCGATAAATCTTCATTTCTTGTAAAAGCATTGAATATCACTTTTGTCTTCTGAAAGTTCATTTTTAATCCCACTTCTTTACTCTTGTCAGCAAGTTCCTGGATCATACTCTGCAGCTCTGATGGGGTAGCTGCAAATATGGCTATGTCATCAGCAAAATGAAGGTGGGTTAGATAGTCTCCATTAATCTTTATCCCTTTTTTTCCGAGTTCAGTGATTGAAATACATTTTCCAATGTGGCACTAAAGAACTTCGGAGATATGTTGTCACCTTGTCTCACTCCTTTTCCAATTTTTATGTGTGTTGTATTTTCAAACAGCCGAATCTTTGCACTTGCATTTTCATAGATGTTATTAATAATATTAATGTACGCATCTTCAATACCGCAGGATTTCAGGGCCATTGTAACTGCTGATGGTTTCACCGAATCAAAGGCTTTTTCATAAAAAATCAATAAAAGCCATGCACAATGGAAGTTCATATTCCCTCGCTCTTTCAATTAGTTCTCTCAGTACGTGGATATGATCTATTGTGCTGTAGCCACTCCTGAATCCAGCTTGTTCTCTCGGTTGAGCCATGTCCAGTGTCACTTTTAAGCGGTGTGAAAGAACTTTAGTGAAGATTTTATAAACCACTGATAGGAGGCTGATAGGTCTGTAGTTCCTGAGATCCTCAATGTCACCTTTTTTATGTAGCAAGATCATTGTAGCGTTGTTCCAATCCTCAGGAATCTTCCATTCATTAAGGCATTGAGTGAAAATTTGGGCGAGTACTGTTTCGATTTCTCCACTTGCTGCTTGTATGATGTCTACAGTAATTCCATCTTCTCCTGGAGCTTTTCCTGCTTCATGTTCTTTATTGCATGTGCAACTTCTGCTGGGAGGACTGGAAGAACTCTGGTACTGGTACCTTTCATGATGTCTGGAGTACATGTATCATCCCTTTCATATAATTTGGAGTAGAAATATTTCACTCTTTTCAAAATTTCACCTCTATTTCTTGTTACAGAACCATCTTCTTTTCTCAGTGCCATTATCTGTTTTCTTCTCTTACTGAGATGTCCCTTTGCTATCTTTAGGCTTTGGTTGTTTTCAATTGCTTTCCTTACTAGTTCACAGTTGAATTTCCTTACGTCTTCAGTGATACTTTTTCGTACTGTCTTGCATAGCTCTATATATTCCACTTTGGAAGTCACATCTTCTTTAGTTGTCCTCATCTCTCTTCTTTTTTGCATCAACATTTTGGTTTTTCCTGATAATTTGTTCACATGCAACTTGTTCTTAGACCCAGCTAATTTTGTTGCTCTTTCCATGAGAGCTTTGGTTACTTTTCTGTTAACTTCAGAAATATCCACTTCTTCCGATGTTAGGCCTTCTAAAGCAGAGAATCTGTTCTTCAGTTCCAACTTGAAGGTATTATGGTGTTTTTTAAGGTTGGTTATGTCAATTCATTTTGTTTGTCTTATGAGCTTGCTACGTTCGAGTTTAGTGTTGAGGTGCATCTTACATCTCACCAATCTATGGTCACTACCTGTGTTGAACTTGTTTAGCACACTGCAGTCTTCTATGATGAATTTTTTGTTACACATAATAAAATCAATTTCACTTGTCGTCCCATTTGGATGTCTCCATGTCCATTTCCTGTGTGGCTTTTTCTTGAAAAAGGAGTTCAAGATGAAAAACCTTTCTGCCTCTGCAAACTGTACGAGAGTATTTCCACGCTGGTTTCTGTTGCCGTGACCGAATTTACCTACTGAAGTTTCATTCTGTTGCCGTTGCCCTATTTTTGCATTGAAATCTCCCATAATTATCTTCAAGTGCTGCTTACCTTTATTATTTAGATGACGAATTTACTCATAAAATTCTTCTTGAGCCTGGTATCTTCTCGAGAGTTGGATAACGAGTCGTGCAGCTCTGTCAGAGGAACTTTCAACTTCAACTTTATCCTTCAGTTTCTTGTTTATTATAAATCCAACACCACTAGTTCTGCCAGTATCAGTCCCACAATAGTAGAAGAGATGTCCACTTTTCAGTTCAATGAGATCTTCTCCTTTTCTCCTTACCTCACTTAGCCCGACGATGTCCCATTTGATCTTTTGTAGTTCCTCTTCCAATTCAAGAAGCCTTGAATCAGAAGATAGGGAGCGTCCATTATACGTAGCCAAGGTCAGCATCTGATGGCAGCCTAGTCCGGTCCTCCGGGGATTCTTAGCACCCTCTGCCTTCATGTCGCACTGGCCGCTGCCTTGGCCAGGTACATTCCAGCTGCCAGAGACTGAGGGCCAAGATTTAAGTTGTGGAGTCATTTTGGAGGGGTTTGGCCATAACTCACCATGCTGGCCAAGCGTGTTGGTTAGTGTGGGATAGCATTTCCTCTAATCCCAATGGTGGTATAGTTATACCGCTATTGGCGGTCGTCAGAGCCCCTTTAGTGGGAACAGGATGTACCACGAGAAGGCGGGGTAGACATTTGTCAAGGAGAGGCTGTGATGTTACGCATCACCTGACCTTACATCCCATATATATATATATATATATATATATATATATACACTAACACACATGCATACAATTTTTTTCCCCCACCAAAATGTGAACATGTGCTAATTTTGTCACTGTGGTTTGAAATAAAAAAAAGTAACAATTTTTTTTTTTTTTTTTGGTGTGGAGCACGTATATTATTCTAAAACTCATACACTTTTTTGGGCAACTATTTTAGTCATTAACATAAGTTGTTAAGGCTACTATTTAGGCTACTATTTTTACCATTAGTGGCTACTAAAGCAACTATTTTCTTGGGTGTGATATGCTGGCAGCCCTGAGCAAGTCTTCACTGGCACGAAATTCTTTTATAGTCACTTTATATGAAGGAAATTCACATTTTAGTTGGTCCTCATCTTCGAACATAGGAATGAGGCTGAAAACAAACAAATCTTCTTCATCGTCTAAAAGGTCCAATAACTTAAATTGATTGAGATCAAACACCCTACAAAAACCTACATGCTTTGAAAAATTTGCCGCTGGCTGACAAAATCGACGCTTTTTATCTTAAAAAACAAAACAAAAACAAAGGCTTAATTTCCCCCTAACAAGTGGATAGAGCTCTTTTTTCAGCGACATGGTCACAGTCTTGACTCTTGCTAAGAAGACTACTGTTGGCGATGTCCGACATTTCATTACGTATTTTGTGCATGGAAATTTTCTGTTTTTCAAATAAAGTGAGCTGTCCGGAAATATACGGTGCATGAACCTCAACCTGCGTCAGATTTTCTTTTAAATTCCTGTCTTAACAATACCCAATCATTTTATCCACAATACAACTGCTACTGTTGTCTTTTTCTTTTTCAAAAAACTCTGCATAGTCTTCTAAATGTTTGCACTGAAAAAGCACAGCCTCAAACCAACTGTTCCACCTAGTCTGCACAGGTATTGGTGGTAAGCAAAGTATTTTGTCCTTCTCTTGCAAAAATAGTCGAAAACGTCCTTTACAGGAGGGACAAGCTGTGAAGGCACGTTTAACAGCAACTACTAAAGAAACTTGTACAATATTCTAGAGGATAATGCTTACTTTGGCATTCCTTGCTAGCGATGAGAACATTTCACACACATGTTTTCCGGTCTTTGTTGATGTTATTGTCCTAAAGTCCGTTGTATGAGATGAATAGCTTTACTTCCCACACTTTTCGCTGGGTATACTCATTGGATCTTTGCTTTAGGATTCACACACATCAATTTTTATCGTTCTTTATACTAGAAAATTTCGCCCATTCTCTGGGCATCCTCAGGAGCGTGGCGACTTTTCCACCGATGTTCGTCGTTAACTTCGCGCTAATGGAGTCCGATACTCCTTGTTGCCATTCGTCGGATACACTTTCTTGGATATATTTCATTATCAAGCCCGGCTGGTGCCATCTATGTTTCATTAAAACAACATTTTAACAACATTAAAACAAATTTCGAGTATAAAGAACGGTAAAAATTGATGTGTGTGAATCCTAAAGCGAAGATCCAATAAGTACACCCAGTGAAAAGTGTGGGAAGTAAAGCTATTCATCTCATACAACGGACTTTAGGACAATAACATCAACAAAGACCGGAAAACGTGTGTGAAATGTTCTCATCGCTAGCAAGGAATGCCAAGGTAAGCATTATCCTCTAGAATATTGTACAAGTTACTTTGAAATATTGCACGTAAAAGAGAATAGTAGAATGATTAGAGCTATCTAATAGTCAGAATTAGAACTACTAATAGGAATTAACTACTAAAGAGTTAAGATTTTCAAATTCATTCTGCCAAATTTCGCCCAAAAGATTTAAAGGATGTGCATTGCACCATTCCAAAATACGGCTTTCAGGCTCTTTCCCCAGGCTTTGGATATGTAAGATGCATTGTCTGTTACAGAAGCAGTTATATTAATTAGCAAAAGGTATTTTGTAATTATTAACTCAGTGAAGTATTGCCTCACTGACTGCTTTAAAATTTAAGGATTCCAAAGTGATGCACTCAAGGAAGATTGCATTCAAAGATGTTTGATCATTTGCAGCTTTCAACATTCGGATCAGCTGATGGAACAGCAAGATTATTCAAAATGTATCTATCTTCAGAATCAGTTGTTTCGTCTGCTACAATGCTTACACCGGATACCGATTTTTAAAAAAAATATTTCACTTGTCGCTTTTGAATGTCATATGTTTTCGGCAAATAACATTTCCTCATCCAATTTGCATTTGGAATAACACCAATATCTTTTAACGGATTTTCCAAGTAATTTTTTAATGTAGGGTTATCCAGTTTGGAAAGTGGAATGTTAGCTGCACAAAAAGCACCAGTTAATTTCGAAAGTTCCATTGAGCGATGCTGTTCTTGTGAATTAATTCATCAACATGTTTCTGCATTATTTTCAGTTGACTGTTCAGACACTCCTTTTTTTTATGCAGCTTGCTTGCTAAATGCTTTTCACAACTGTCCTTTCTTGAAAAATCCACTGGTTGTTGCAACACAAACAGAACAATAGATTTTTGTTCACATGAAACATTCCCTTGCTGTACTGCTTGCATCTTTCAGATGCACTCATCTTGCTCACGTGGCTCTTTCTCAAAATTAAAAAACAATATCAAGACACTTCGTAAACTACTCACACAAAAGCACAAATTTTCTAAGCTAAGCGTCTGCTAAACACTCTTTTCTGTGAGCTGCTTTCCCAGCTAAAATTACTAACACAACTGACGACATATGGTTTACTAGTCTGGCAAGTCGCAAAGGTCATTCTACAGTAGGGGGGGTCATGAAAGACCTCGTGTACACTCTTCAGCAGAGTGCATGTGACCTTACTTAAATTATCCGTCTAGCTTGTTCGAAAAGAGTATCTTCGTAACGAACAATCTTGAGAGGTAATTCAAGATTTAATGCTCTGGCTTGTTGGACTTTCGAGTAGGATTACTTTGCGGTATATTTTTCGCATAAATTCTAACGAAGGCAGTATTAAGATTATTTAATTATGAAAAATACAATAATAAAAAGATAATAGAAATTAGGCAAAAATAGGTAAAAAATCTGAAATTCGCGGTTATATTTGATATTCGCGAAATTACAGAAAAACCCCTAAAATTAGTGGAAAAAATCGCGGAAATTCACACCACCACAGAATTACTGCCCTAGCTATGATGCCAAAATCTTAACCATTTCTGTGATATTGCCTGATAAGTGTATCCTGTAAAAATCAAAGTCATAGCTCAGCTCCTTTCAGGTGTTCTGTATCTATGAGTTTATTTAATAAATGATTGATCTCATAGGAACTCCATACATATTTGTGAAGTATAGAAAGCAAACGGGCTGTGTGTTTCATAAAGAAAAACTGTGGCAGGAATAAAATACCCCAAGATCTTTTAGACATTTTGGTGCAAAATATCCTGAAATGTAAACAGCAATTAATTTCACAATTTATTTTAAGCAGGGAACACACATTTGACATGAAACATAAGTGATGTAATATCAGGGTAATGCTTGTTGTTCACATGCGTGGAGGCAATTAGCATATGTGAAACATTAATGAATCTGTTTGGTGTGACGTCTTGGACACTAAGAACGGATGGTGACCAATGTAAATATATCATGTAGTCTGACAAGAACTGCTGTATTCTGCTTTGCACTGAGGGACAAGTCAAAAAGATTTGCTGTGAGCCACATGATGCCATTAGATCAGGTATGGTTTCATGTGTTAAGGGTGATCATGGAAGTTTTAACAAAAAAATTCAAAAGTTATGTCAGCAGAAATAGTTCAAGTGTGTGCCTGAAAGTCGTCATGCAGAAACCAAGGCTTCTGATTAGTTTCAAACACTGTCGACATGACGTCGATATATCAGGTCGTGTAACATGAGAGTGACGTCACAAATGGAGGGAACTTGTATCTGTAGGCTTGTATTTTCTATAGATGGCCTTGGACTGACTGACTGACTCTCTAATCAGAAGTCAGTTTTTGAAACCGATTTTTTTTTCTTTGTCTTGTCACCGAGCAATTTCATTTGTTTCAGATTACCTGAAGAAACAATAGTTTTTGCTGGAAAGTTAGTACATTTATTTACATAAATTATAAATTTTGTCTTTGAAAAAAAAATGTTACTGTAGAATACCATTGGTCCAAGTGTATTAGATAAAACATATAGTTCACTGAAAAAGTCCAGCTTAATTTTCCCATTTCACATGAAAGTTTAGTTGGACTTTTTTTTTTCAGTTGAAAGATGTTAATTCATTATCTTATTTTTTCATGTGAATGTTGCAAGCAATTTTAAAAATTCATTTTTCATTTTTGCTTTTTTTAAGTTACTGTGCTTTTGTTGTTGTAAATGTTGTACTTAGTTAACTAGATGCACACACAGTTTATGTTTCTAGGAAACTTAATGCACCACTTAGTAATTTGTTTTTGGATTTTATTACTCTGATAAAAAAACTTGTGTGTTTTGTTACTGGTTTTTATTCATAACTAATTTGTTGTAAAAATGGGTTCATTTTGTAATATTTGAAATGCTTGTTTTTAGATTCTGATGAAAAAGAAGCCGAAAAAGGAAAAGTCTCAAGACAGTCTCAACAGAAAGAAAATGGGGTAAGGCTTCCTTTCATGAAATTTTATTTTATTTTTTGAATCAGTTTTCGTGAAATTAGATCACCTAAAAAAGAAGGTATGCGTCATCTTGTGGTGGAAGTGTTGCAAACAACATTATTTGATTATGATCCTCTTCAAATCGGTAGTACAACTTAAAAAGAAATAGTTTTCTGTGACTTAAAGGTGTTGCCATTACTTGAATGTAAACCCTTTGAAATCAGTACATCTTCCAAAAAATAAATAAACAAATAAATAAGTAAATGAAAAAATGGTTTCCCCTCTTGAAATGTTTGTGTGTTGTTTCAGTGTGATACTTGAAATTGGTACGTCTGGGATAATAATGCAAATTTTTTTTGTGGTGGAAAGGCTACTATAGCACTGTTTGAATGCTGTTCTCTTGGAATCAGTGTAACTTTAAAAGAAGAGTGATTTCCTGTAGTAGATAGATTGTGGAGTTATTTGAAACCAATTCATGTGGAATCAACATTTAACAAAAAAAAAAAAAAAGTAGTTTCTTGCAGTGGTAAAAAAAATTGCATTTTCTTGCAAAAAAAAAAGGTATGATGTTATTTGAATGTAGTTATCTTAAAAAGTTCCTCTAAAGAAAAACTAATTATGGTGGGGGAAAGTTATAGCGTTATTTCAGTGAGAATTTATTGGTATCACTTTGTCTAAAAAAATTTAAAATTGTGATTGTCATCTTCAGAAAAAATGTAGGCGTTATTTCAGTGTGTCAGTTGGAATTGGTTGGTTTAATAAAATGTTCTAGCAGCTGACAGAGACAGAGAGAGAGAGAGAGAGAGAGAGAGAGAGAGAGAGAGAGAGAGAGAGAGAGAGAGAGAGAGAGAGTTAAATGAAGTTTGCACTTTGACTCTCTAATCAAAGGTCAATTTTTGAAACTGATTTTTTTCTTTGTCTTGTCACTGATGTTTGTACTGTGAACAAAGTAAATTTCTCATAACTAGAAAACTAGTGACTTCAAATATAAACACGCTTGTTTATAAAATGTTCATAGTTATAATACACTAAATAGAAAAAAGTATGTAATGCCTAGTTACTCCAGAATTTCTTTGATTAGAACCGAAACTTCTGGAGTACAGCATGAATTTCTACCTACTACACTGTGTGACATAATTTCTTTGCTGTTTTTCCTTTTATAACTACTGAAAGCTAAACGTGTTTGTAAAGCTGAACATGTTTGATCACAAAGATGTGGGTGTGGAATATTTGTTATGATGATTGTTTTGTAAGAATAACTGAGTTTCTCCTCTAAGATTTCAGTTATTTCTAACATAATATTATAATTAGAATATTTGCTATTAGGAGAGTGTGAATGCGTAGTTCTGTTGAGCAGGAGATTTAAAGTAAAAGTAAGTTCTTAAATGTCATTCCTGAACTGTTTATCAGCTGCTCCGAGATATATAATGTACCTGCTAACACCACTGATAATAAGGTATAAGTTGTCACTTGGCAGTTATTTCTTTCTGTATTGAAACTATTTTCTTTTAGAGTTGTAAAAATACAGTAAAGAGTTACTAGTACTGGTTTAGATGAAATGTGTAAAATAAGCCAAAATGATATTTAGAATCATGGAAATTTATGTAAGGAAAATCTTCAGGCACTGCCCAGGTGGCCAAGTGATCTGAGGTGCTGACTTATAACAATTTGTCAGAGCTGGGTCCAGATTTGAGTTCTGAATAAGGCATGGGAGGTGTGCTTGGCTGACAAGGTTAATAGACAGGAAGGTGTGCTTATCCTGCCTTCCTCGCAGATGAATAATCATGACATCACTCAGTGACATCACCATCCTGTAGCTATGGAGGAAGATGTTTTGTCATAATTTTTATAACTCAAAAACGGAACAAAAGCTTATGCAAAAGCACATTGGCATTAAATACAGAAGAAATTCACAGTCGTGAATATTTTAGTTACGGAGATAATTGATGTCATGGCTATTCCTAGACTTGATATGTTATAAATTTCACTAAATTATGGAATTTACTCAGGAATAAAAGGATATTACTGTTACTTACAGTCTAATTTTCAGGTAGCACCCCTACCCTTCCTCAGGACTACACTAAAGTAGGTGTTGCCATTTGTGAGCTAAATTCCAACCTTTCAAATCATTTAATGTTGTACCTACTATAGTGTAGTCCTGAGGAAGGGTAAGGGTGCTACCCGAAAATTCAACTATAAGTAATATCCTTTTATTCCTTAGTAAATCTCATAATTTAGGGAAATTTATAATGTAATGGAGATTCAAAATTGAAGCTCATATCTAGGCCTAATGTATAGGCCAGACATCACTACTATTCGGTTTTTACGTGCGTTATTTCAACATATATTGGAATACTCCAGAAAGTATTGCTTACCTCTGAGTTCCGCTTCTGGAAAAAATCACATTTCACACACATTATTTGGTCCCCGTTGCTGTCCCTGTCCTTCCCTCTGTGCCTAGATGTCTTGGTCCCTATTCGGTTCCACCTTCTTTGCTTACTCGAGTGTTGTGAATATTTAAAATCTCATGTGAATAGATAAAACTTCCATAAAATACAACCACAGAAAGTTAATATTTGTTAACCACAGAAAGTTAATATTAGCGAGGCACTGTAGTTCACGGAAAAAATTGAAGTTCCCAACGAACCAAGCCTCCTCTAGCAGCATCAAGTTTCGGTAGAAAACACTCAACACAAAGCACAGCAAAGACCCGGTAAAAGCGGAAGAGCTTGAAATTTTGACAAAGAACACCAACTAAAACCATTAAAAATGCTCAAAAATTTTCGCCCAACTCTTTGAGCATCATTGGGAGCTTGGCGATGTTCCCACCGATGTTCGTGGTTCACCTATTACCATAGGAGTGCGATACTCTGAGACTGCCTTTCGCCGGAGGCACTGTCAGAGCCTCCGGCGAAAGGCAGTCTCGGAGTGTCGCACTCCAATGGGGAAATGATTTGGGAACCCAATGAGTTAAGTGAAAAATGGGACGAATACTTCTGTGAGTTATTAGATCAGGAAAGAAAAGATGATTCTGAGGCAGAAGGAGATGATGGCACTGTGAAGGATAGGAGTACAGGAGGGATCTCAAGAGAAGAGGTGTGTAAAGCTCTAAAATCTCTCCAGAATGGTAAGGCTCCGGGAGTTGATGGCATAACTGCCAAGATGTTGAAATATGGGGTTGACTCTGTAATTGACTGGTTAACTGAAATTTGCCAGTTGTGCTGGGAGTTAGGAATGGTCCCTCAGGATTGGAAGGATGCTGTTATTGTCACCTTGTACAAGGGAAAATATGATCAGACTGACTGCAAGAACAATCGTGGTATTAGCCTACTGAGTGTCCCAGGGAAAGTGTTCAGTAAGGTTGTTATTGAAAAAGTACGGGTTTTACATCAGATAAAGTATGGCATGTTCAGAGTGGTTTCATGCCTGGTAATGGCTGCACTAACCAAATTTTTGCATTATGCATGATGATTGAAAAGTATCTGGCTGTTGGTAAGAAAGTTTTTGCTGCCTTCATAGATTAAGAGAAAGCTTACGACAGAGTAAATAGGACACTTTTGTGGAAGTATGACGCCTGCATTATGCATCACCATACCAGTCTGTTGCCTGGCGTTATGGTTTGGGCGCAATTGGATATGACACCCGCACCACTCTGGTACGCATCGCCAGTGCACTCAACAGCCACCGCTACATCTCCGACATTTGGGAGCCTGTAGTCCTCCCTTACCTGCAGGACCTGCCAGCGGCCACGTTTCAACAGGACAATGCACGCCTGCACGTGGCACGCATCGTGCAAAAATTCTTCACTGCCCACCAGGTGTCACCGCTGCAGTGGCGCGCCTGTTCTCCCAATATGTCGCCCGTCGAACACGTCTGGTCGCTGATCGGCAACCGAGTGGCCCGGCAAGCACCACCCGCGGCTACGCCTGATGAACTGTAGCAATGTGTGGAAGCAGCCTAGATCGACATACCCCAAGCCCACATCCAAAGCCTCTTTCATTCGATGCTGCGGCGTGTAGCGGTCATTATTGCCAGCCATGGGGGCCACACGAACTATTGATGTCTGTGTGTTCCGCAAGTCGCACGGGCCTGTAAGCTCAATCGTTTCATCTTTGTATCTGTTGTTATGTGTCCAGTAAATCTGGCTTTGCTATCTCGTGCCCTTCTTGGTGTTGCAGTTTGGGTGGCCAGCAGTGTATATGGATGTGTGTATGCGTGATGCCAAAATAGATAATACTGGTTTATGTCTTGGTGATATTCATATGTTCAAATTGCTGTCCTGTTGGCAGAGAGCAAAAGTGAGTTGCAGAGTATGTCGTCTCGGATGTACGAAGTTTGCATGAAATTCAAGCTGAGTATAAATAAGGGAAAGACCAAAGTTATGGTTTTTGAAAGGGGAACTGGTAGTAGTACTGAATGTGATATAAGTCTAACTGGCACAGTGATTGACCAGGCGAATGAGTTTGTGTATTTAGGAAGCATGTTTGATGGAGGGAACAAATTGGATGGTGAAATTAGTAGGTGAGTGAATTCTTTATTGAAAGTCATAGTGACTTTGGGAGGTGTTCACAGGAATGATTGGTTCTAAAGATAGTCCTGCATGGTTGTGTATGAGAGTGTAATTGTTCCTACTCTGATGTATGGTAGTGAAACCTGGGTACTGCAGAAGAAACATAGGAGTCGTTTGTGTGCTGGAGAAATGCGTTACTTATGGGGGGTTTGTGGCAAGGCATGTTCCGATTGTGTGAGGAATGAAGATGTGTTGCAGTTGTGTAATGTGAAGTAAAATGTTGTTAGCAAGGTGGAAACTAATATGCTTTGGTGGTTTGGCCATTTTGTGGAAGTATGAGTGATTAGATGCTTACTAAGAAAATCTTTTTAGCCCAAGTGGCAGGAAGGAAAGGCAGAGGAAGGCCAAGGAAGTTATGGGAGAATAAGATTCAAGAGTGTCTGCATGAGAAAAAGATTATGAGTATGAAGTATAGAAGGTCTTGTGTACAGCGTGTGTTGGATGTCAGTGAAGCCCAAGTTGTATGTCAAGATTGCGGTAAATGGAGAAGTTTGATACA
Source organism: Macrothele yani (assembly GCA_039090855.1). Taxonomy (NCBI): domain Eukaryota; kingdom Metazoa; phylum Arthropoda; class Arachnida; order Araneae; family Macrothelidae; genus Macrothele; species Macrothele yani. The sequence goes on along the minus strand of CM077016.1, from coordinate 43,105,647 downwards.
GCAACAGTAAGGAAAAATTATCTGGTAGTTTGTATTTCTTTGTTGAGCTAACCTCTGAATTTCAGAAAACTGCTTAGTGATATATATGTATGTATGTGTTAGCTTATGCCACTAATATGAAAGAATCTTGCAAAAATATGAAATTTCTTTTGGAAAAAATTTAGTATGACAAGTACAATTGAAACATCTGTGGTGATTTAAAAGTCATTGCACTGTTACTTAGTTTGCAGCTCAGCTATATTAAAGTTTGTTGTTTCTTGTGTGAATAGGACAGTCGAGACAAGAAAAGTCATTAATTACACCAAGGAGGATTAGTCAAAGCATTAATCACTTACTCCTGGACAGAAAAATGTTGCACATCTCCCACTGGTCAACCCTGAAAGTATCTTTTTACCTCCACTTCATAGAAAATTAGGGCTTTTTAAATTAAGGCAATGGATAAAAATGATGTTGGGTTTGCCTGTTTGAACGAAAAGTTTCCTTGAATAAGTGAAAATTCGAAGGCGTTTTTGTGGGCCATCAAATAAGAGCTTTGATTCAAGATGGAAAATTTGAAGATCTATTAAGCCAAGTTGAGAAAACAGCGTGGAGATCATTCAAAAGTGTTGCGAAAAGTTTTGGGGAAATTTTAAAGCATAGAACTACCGTAACATTGTGGATGAACTCTTGCATTCATTCAAAGATATGGGGTGTAATATGTCCCTTAAAATTCATTTCTTGGACTCCCACTGGGATTTCTTTCATGAGAATCTCAGTGCCATCAGTGATGAATATGGCAAGCAATTTCACCAAGACATCTCGATCATGGAAAAGAGACCGCTCCCTCCCCCGGAAAGTGGTGTTCTCTAGCTTGCTTGCTGACTGTTGTTGGACTCCTTAAGTGGGATGTTCCAGATGCTAAATATAGAAGAAAGTCACCAACTGCCACTTTTTAGGTGATATGAATAGTGTTATAAATGTATGTAAATTACATCATACATACATATCACTAAGCTGTTCTCTGAGATTCAGAGGTTAGCTCCAAAAAGAAATACAAACTTCCAGATATTTTTACTTATTGTTGTCGTATCAAACTTCACCATTTACAGCGATCTTGACATACAACTCGTGCTTCACTGATATCCATTACACGCCTTACACAAGATCTTTTATACTTCATACTCATAATCTTTTTCTCATGCAGACACCCCTGAATCTGATCCACCCATGTCTTCCTTGGCCTTCCTCTGCCTTTCCTTCCTGCCACTTGGGCTGAAAAGATTTCCTTAGTAAGCATTTCATCACTCATTCTTTCAACATGGCCAAACCACCGAAGCATATTGGTCTCCACCTTGCTAACAACATTTTGCTTTACATCACACAACTGCAATACATCTTCATTCCTCACACAATCAGATCGTGTCTTGCCACAAACCCCACGTAAGGAACACATTTCTCCAGCACACGAACGACTCCTATGTTTCTTCTGCAGTACCCAGGTTTCACTGCCATACATCAGTGTAGGAACAATTAGTGTTTCATACACAGCCATGTGGGACTCTCTAGAGAACCCATCATTCCTGTGAAAACCTCCCAGAGCAGCTATGACTTTCAAAGAAGAATTCACTCGCCTACTGATTTCACCATCCAACTTGTTCTCTCTGTCAAACATGCTTCCTAATACACAAACTCACTCACCTGGTCAATCACAGTGTCATTTATACTTACATTACATTCAGTGCTACCAGTTCCTCTCTCAAACACCATAACTTTGCTTTTTCCCTTATTTATACTCAGTTTGAATTTCATGCAAACTTCGTGCATCCGAGTCAACATACTCTGCAACTCACTTTTGCTCTCTGCCAACAGGACAGTGTCATCAGCATACAGCAATCTGCACACAAGGATATCACCAAGACATAAACCACTATTATCTATTTTGGCCTCATGCATGCATGCGTCCATAAATATATTAAACAGCCATGGTGACATTACACAACCTCGTCTAACTCCTGCACCAATGAAAACCATTTTCATAAAACACCATTCACTCGTACACAAGCTCTACTACCAGCATACATGGCTTTTACACTATTAAGTAGATTCCCAGTAACACTATATTCATTCAATACCGTCCACAAAAGTGTCCTATTCACTCGGTCGTAAGCTTTCTCTAAATCTATGAAGGCAGTAAAAACTTTCTTCCCAACAGCCAGATACTTTTCAATCATCATGCGTAATGCAAAAATCTGGTTAGTGCAGTCTTTACCAGGCATAAAACCACTCTGAACATCCCACACTTTCAATGAAGTAAGACCTCGTACTTTTTCAATAACAACCTTACCAAACATTTTCCCTGGCACACTCAGTAGGCTAATACCACGATAGTTCTTGCATTCAGTCTGATCACCTTTTCCCTTATACAAAGAAACAATAATAGCATCCTTCCAATCCGGAGGGACCATTCCTAACTCCCAGCACAACTGGCAAATTTCAGTTAACCAGTCAATTATAGAGTCACCACCATACTTCAACATCTCTGCAGTTATGCCATCAACTCCTGGAGCCTTGCCATTCTGAAGAGATTTTAGAGCTTTACACACTTCTTCTCTTGAGATCCCTCCTGTGCTTTCATCCCTCATTGTGACATCATCTGCATCTGTCACAGAATCATTTTTGCTCTCCTGATCTAATAACTCACAGAAGTATTCACCCCATCTTTCACTTAACTCATTGGGCTCCCATATCATTTCCCCAATCTCATTCTTCACACAACTTACAACTTTGTTTCCCCTATTTTTCCTGAGTCTCATGTACTTTCAGAAGGACTTTCTATCTTTCCAAAAAGTCAGTTCATGCCTTTCCACTTTCTCCTTCCTATCTTTTGCCTTACTGTGGCGAACCAGCTTAGCAGCTTCACGCTTCTTACAGCGATATTCATCTTTTTTTTTTTTTGGTTGGAGGTTTAACGACCACCGTGAGCAACTCAATGGGCTATAAGCAGTCGCCCGTCCCTAATTTAGGGTCACTGGTTCCAGGGAAGGGAGAGAGCCAGTGCCGTAAGACAAACACAACATCCATGCCTCACCGGGATTCGAACCCGGACCCCGTTTGGACGAATTATCAGAGGCCATCGCTTAGACCAATGCGCCACCGGGCGGCCGATATTCATCCACAGAGACTCTACCTTGCAACATCCCCAAATAGGATTCCTTCTTTTTCTTTACTGCCTCATCAATCTCACTATTCCACCAAGCATCACCTCTATTGTTACCCACTATTGTGGTGCCACAGACCTCTTTAGCAGCAGTGACAACACAGTTCTTAAAACATTCCCACTTCTTTTCTACATCCCTCTCACAAGATTTCAGATCCTTCAGTCGTTCTCTGAGTAAGTCAGAGTACCGCTGATGATCTTCAAGGAGCTTATCAACCTTTATTCTTTCTATCCTGGGTCTCTTCCTATTCCTTTTCCTCCAACCAACATTAAGTTTCACTCGTGACACTACCAAGTAATGATCAGAACCAACATCCGCACCTCTCATCACACGGGTGTCAACAACTAAGTGCTTCAAACGCTGATCGTAAACAACAAAATCTATCACACTCTTTTGACCAAGAGTACGATTTTCCCAAGTATATGTGTGGATATACTTGTGGTTGAAAAATGTATTAGATACACACAAACCATTCTCAATGCAGAGTTCAATTAATCTTTCACCATTATCATTCACACAAGGATCATTAAACTTACCCAGAACATTGTCAGAAATTGCATTCTGCACACCTACTGTAGCATTGAAATCCCCTGCAATTATAACTTTTTCTTTAGCACCAAACTGGCTCAAAACAGCTTTTAGCTCATTCCAGAAATCTTCTTTCTTATCAGAAGGTTCCGAGTCACAAGGAGCATACACTACAACAATTACAATTCTCTGAAGTTTCACTTTCAAACGAATCCAGAGAATTCTCTCACTTACGCAACTATAATGAATCAAGTTGTTCTTCATCTTTTCACTTAAAATCACACCTACACCAGCCTGTCCTCTCATATTATCCAATACTCCAGACCACACACTCACCGTGCCATTCACTCCTTCTACCCCAATTTCCTTCTTTTTGGTTTCACTTACACACAGTACATCCAGTCTATACTTATTCATCTCCTCTATCACCTCACTGATCTTGCCATTTATACCTCTAGTATTCCATACACCAATCTTACATTCACTCAGCCGAGATCTCTTTCTCATATGCCGTTTAGAAAGTCCAGGTCGATTCCGTGGTGGGCCGTCCTTCTCAAGTGTGGTAGGTCCACCATATCCCACACTTGAGTCATTCTTAATATTTCTTTTTGTCTTTTTAATCAGGTAAGTACATCAGTGTGGGGGATTAGCCCACAGCTGAGGGTTCCAGTTGGTCATTCAACCTAAGGATTCTGGAACAAAACCCAGTGAGTTTGGGGTCTTTTCGCCAATGTCACACAGAACTAGCTTGCACCTCTCCAAAATTCACTGAGGCCCTAGTTGCTGTTGTGTGTGCCATTGTTACCACGGAGCGCCCCGAGGAGGCAAACCCATCGCTCATTACGACCGCCCGCAAATGTATGTAAATATACAGTTTTTTCAGATTTAACCTGTGTCACTAAAAATCCCTGCGTCACAGCAGCCAAGTGTCCCAGTTTACTCGGATTCTGTCCAATTTCGAAAATATTTTCTGGAAATCTGATTTTTCTACAAAAAATCTGGTTTTGTGGTTTTTTTCATTTTTTTCTTTTATTTATTTATTATGTGTGGTATTTCTCACCCCCCCCCTAATGAAATCAACCATCATTTTTCTCCAGTGTCAATGCTGGTTGTGGGAGTCAGTAACAAATGGAGACAATTTTTTTTGTTAATCCATGTCACTTCATGCGCCAATGTCGTGAGCCCTACAATGGTAGCAAGACAGTCAGTGACTTGGAAAGTTGAAGTACTGGTTTATGACATCACATCCACGGCACTTGTGTGGAACCTCGTGGGAGGCTGTTTACTTACTATAAATTTCACTAAATTATGTGCTTAACTCGGGAGTAAAGGATATTACAGTTGAATTTTCAGGTAGCACCTTTACCCTTCCTCAGAAATACAACTATAGTAGGTGTTGCCATTTGTGAGCTAAATTCCAACCTTTCAAATCATTTAATGTTGTACCTCTTCTTTGCTACCTGAAAATTCGACTGTAAGTAATATCCTTTATTCCTGAGTAAATCCCACAATTTAGTGAAATTTATGGTATGTCAAGTCTAGGAATAGCCATGACATCAATTATTACCAAGACTGTTTATTTCTTTGCAAATGCTCAAATTGAACTCTGATTCCCGTTCTTTGTTCTTTCTTTCAAATCAAACAAGTTGTGTTGCAAGTTATTATTTCAGTTCACAGCCCCAGAATGGGGAATAAACGTCGGACCAAAGATTTCTGAAGAAATGCTCTAAAGAATTTGACTTTGTAAAACTAGCACGTAAGGATGAGTTTCACGCATATTGCACTTTGTGTAACACTAATTTCTCTGTTTCTCATGCAGTTATAGGGACATTGTCACACATGCTGGAACTAACAAGCACGTAAAAAATCATGATAGCACAAAAAAGTGTATGCAACTTGGGTCATTTTGTTTCAGTGCTGAATTACTTTCATACGATTTGTGCAGAAGCTCTGTTTACTGGATTTTTGTTGGAGTACAACATACCACTAGCAGCAGCTGATCATGTTTCCTGATTTTTGTCAGCGATGTTTCCTAACTCCCGAGAAGTAAAAATGTATGCATGTGGCAGAATAAAAAATGGTCATATTGTTCAAGAAATGGCAGAATATCATTCAAAAAATGTCCTCTGTGCTATTAAAAGTGGACCATTTTCTGTCGCAACTGATGGCAGTAATGATGTGATGCTGACAATCAACTTTATCCAATTGTGGTAACGTATCAAAGTGACAATGATTCATTATCAAAGTGATAATGATTGCCAGCAAATGAGATGTATGCTGCTCTCTTTGCCATGCCTGGAAACCAGTTCAGCAGCTGAAAATATTGCCAAATTTGTGTCAGGAGAATTTCAGCATCATGATATTCCGTGGATGAATATCCCGTGATAACATTTCTGTCATGGTGGAGAGAAAAAATGGTGTAGTGGCATTTCTGAAAACAGAACAGTCTAATCTTATTGTGTTTGGTTGTGTTTGCCATCTGTTAAATTTGGCTGCTGAAAAGCGGTCTGCAACATTACATTTTCAAATTGATGAATTTTTGATTGACATTTATTATTTTCTGGAAAAATGTGTAAAGAAAAAAATGAACTTAAGAAATTTCAAGCTCTTTGTAATGTGGAATCACAAAACATTCTTAAACATTGCTGTACTAGATGGTTATCCCTTGGTAAATACTTATACCGGATTTTACAGCAATGGAGATGCCTTATGTTATATTTCAAAGAATACAACAGTGTTAGGAAAGGAGTAAAACTTTCTTCACGATTAGTTGGCTTTACACTTCTGAAGGTTAAAAAACTTATAGATTTGACATTTCAACAACCTTCAATTTCTGGTGTAAAAAGAGGAGCCTCACACAATCTGCATTCCCCTTCCTGCAAAAAGATATCAGTTGATTTGTACAGTACAACACCTGTGGTCTTGGGAGGTAGCAAAAAAAGAAAAAAGAAAGTATTGTCAAAACAGTCCATATGGCTGAACAAAAGCGGAATACGAATGGAGTTCCTTATACAAGCATTGTCAAAGAAATATTTATGAACAAGTTTTTGCAACAACATGAACATATTTTCCTTTCTTTAAGCTCTGCATTGTGCCATGCATATTCTTTGTTCATTAAAAATGTTATGAGTATCTTTGATAAGTATAACTTACTGTTACAATGTGAAAAGCCTAGAATTCACAAGCTGAAAGCTGATCTTGAAATTTTTTCCTGTGAATTGCTAATCTGATTTATAAGACCTGGTTTAGTTGAAAATGACCGATGTCTGTTAAATATAGAATATTTTGATTGACATAATCAAAAAAATGATGGCAATCAAACCATAGGGAATGAAACTACTGAAATAGTACATTGGCACCAATTGAAAAAGAAGAATTTTACGTCTCAGTTTGGAAATACTTTATCAAAGTGTGTGAATATGTGCTATCTTCATTTCCGCTACGGACAGAGGTGCTACAACATACTGAAGTTGCAGATATTTCGAAACCGGAAGATTCTTAAATTTTCTTCAGTCAAATTATTTATTGACATGTTTCCATGCTTACTGTTGAAAGAGGAGGAAGAAACTACTTTCACTGCTGTGTATGAGCTGGAGACTGAATTTCTGCATTATCAGCATTCAAGCGTGCCAAGGAATGTAAACGATATCAACAGAGCTGATAAGCAGTGGGGTATTCTTGGTGAGGAAGAAGAACTATGGGGAAAGCTGTTATATCATCAACTGAGTAGAGTTATGTTTGGTGTGTTAGTTTTGGCACATAACAGTGCACCATGTGAGCATGTTTTTGTACAGTGCGGCAAAATAAAACTGACTTTCATTGTTCAATGACACATTGTACCCCACAATCCACTTCAGTATCAAAATCTAATGTGAGCGGTTCATGTCTTTCCCAGAAATCTGCAACAACCACAGCACTGTCTAAAAATGAAACTCATTAACAAGGTTTGTTAATCTTATTTTATACTTAAATACTAATTTTTTTGTAAATATTTGTTTATTTGTATTCAGAAATTAACTGTAATAATAATAAAACAACAACAACAACAACCTATAATATGCATACCTGCCAGGTTTTACGGTTTACTCATAAAATTTACGGAAATGTGACTTGTTTTACGGTTTTACTGCCAAAATGTTTTTACGAATTTGGTGATTCTCCAAGATTTTTTTCTTTTTCTGATGATTTTGCAACCACTATTATTATTATTATTATTTTTTTTTTTTAACTTAATCCATTCAAAGTAAAGTGTTGATGTAAGTTACGAATAAGTTTTCAATTACATGTGTTTATTTGGGAACATTTTGCTGTAGTTTTCCCTCGTTTTAGGTTATTGTTATGCCTTTTTTCAAACACTAGAACACCAACCAGCTGGGCTTGTTTAACCTTGGGCTTGGTTCTCCCCCCCCCCTCGCATGCACCATTTCCACCTTTTTTACCGATAATGCATTGTTTGTCTCCTGAGTCGCAACTTCTCAGCAGGCCAGCATGGGGTGTGTCTTGCATTGGAGCAGGTGTCTTTATTCCTCCTAGTTCAAAATGCTATCTCAGAACGCAGTTATCGTAGAAAAAATTCAAACAGATTTTAAATCTGTGGAATTTTTAAGCCCAGATCGTTACCCAGCATGATGAAATTAAGCAAAAACTGCCAGTTTTCTGAAATTAAAAATGCGTTGGGGCATGGTTTCGTGACTTCTTCTCTGGCAATAAATGTGACCTAAAAAAGAATGCTACTATAAGAGGAAGTTAAAAAAGTAAGTAAGTCCAATGTTCATTCGAGCCAGTGCTCCAGTGCTGCTCCAGCAGTGATTTATTTTGCTGGTCCGTTAGTCAGTAAGTTTTCTACGCCTTCCGACCGGGCTTTGTTCATGGCTCGATAACGTTCATAAAAATGTCTTGGCTTGATTCAACAAAATTAATATGTTGGGGTACATACTAATTTGTCAAATCCCTATTGAAAATGGTCAAAGGTAAGGTCAAGACATTATTTTCAGTTGCTCTCTGCTTTCTATTTCTTTCAGTTGCTCTCTGCTCTCCTATTCATTCTTCCGCCCTTTTGTGTGATGACTTGCGTAAAATCAAAGCATGATTGTGATGAAGTTTGGGTATGCTGTTCAGCACCCATAGTGGACCTATCCTATTGAAAATGGTTGCTAGCAGCATTCATGGGTACAGTGCAGTAGTACATGCGCAAGATTTGTTCGCTCGCATTTTAGAATTTCAGCACAATATCTTCCGTGGAAATTGACCGATTTGGATAGAATTTTTAATTGTAAAGTGACGCGTTTGTGGTAGCTTTTTAATTTAGAAATTAACAGGCACAAAAATGTTCTATAATAAAGCAAAAACACACAGAATATGCAGTATCAATTAATTCATACTAAGAGATTTTTAAAGCAAACAGTAAAGTATCGTGAAGAACACTGTTGCTTTTGCAGACCCACACTTTTTTGTAGGTATGAAATTTTGGGGTTTTAGAAAACAACTCTGAACTTTAAAATATCTGGATTTTGACAGCACGAGTTTAATCTAGGGAGGGAGTAGACTTTTTTTTTTTTTATCTGTTTGAAAAAAAAAACTCCATTGGCTTTGTAACTTCTATCAAACCGAATTGTGTGATATTTAGAAATTTTATTTTTTTAAAACAGAATACGCGTATTCCGCATTTTGTCATGTTAAGCCATATTTTTTTTTTTTTTTTTTTTTTTTTTTTTTGCAGAGATATAAGATCGGAATTAAAATCCTGGTTCAAACGTTTTGTGCCATGGCTATGCCGCAAAGGGAGCAGGGGACAAGATGGGGAGGATGTCACCGACGAAGTGGCTGTATCATTTCTCGTGATGCCTGATGTAAAAGACTGTTGGTTTTGTTCCGGCAAAACACATTGTGTTAGTTTACTGCAGGGGAGGTGGTAGTTCAGACGTTGATGGGCCCAGATTGTTTTTGTAATAAAGGAATAACCTTATTACAAGAGATGGGGGGGGGTTGGACAGGAAGGGAAGACCGAAAAAATCAGTGCCATTTGGAAGTATACAGGATGCCGCTAAAGGGGTCAGATTTGGTAAAAGACAAGGCATCGATCCTGCGGATCCGCCTGTGAGGAATGATGGGGAGGGAGGGGAGGACCCCAGAGGATGACATTCGTAACTAAAACCTAAACCTTTGTTTCTAGATGAAAGAACCTTTCAGTTGCTCTCTGCTTTCCTAGCTGACCAGCTCGAATCGGATAACTTTGCAATCAGTATTTTTTTCCTCTTCAAATTGCAACTCTTTAAGCTGCTACTATTTTACTATAGCAGTTTTTACTTGCATTTTTTCCCCGAGTGGTAAATAAATTTTGTATTAGTGATTCGCTATGAGCAGCAATATAAAAGGGGAAAAAAAGTACTATCAAACATTCCGCGTGCGTGTTCTGCGGAATCTTCAAAAATGGAAAATATGCAATGAGTGCTATGTGTTGATGCAATTTCAACATTTCGCATGGTGGAACGAATGATATTATAAATCATATTTCTAGTGACAAGCATAAATATAACGTTGACTGCGTGGGAAAAAAAACAAAACGAAATTGACTTCCTTTGTTAAAAGTTATAATGAACTGGATGTGATTCGTACAAAATGTTTGTTCACTTCATTTTTAGTTGAACATAATTTACCAGTTAGTGTCTCTCAATCACTCTTACTTATTTCATTTTTTTATTTTTTTATTTGATTGTCTCATCGTCCGTGTCTCCGTAAGATAAAAGCCTAACATGAAAATGGTTTGTTTTTGAAAACATTTTATTATGTTTCATGACGGCGTGGGACAGGATCCCATTAAAAGGGTAGAACATCCTTCTCTTTAGATGCAAACTTCTGTAAAAGTAAATTTTTATCACTTTATAGATCATAATGATAGCATAGTAATGAGAAATTATGGATGGAATCTATTTTAATCGATATAAATGTGCCGATAAATTCAAACATCTGTAGTCACTTCAATTACAAGTTTATACTCGATTTGGGTAACATCATTTTTAAATCGATATGTTCTGTACATTTAATCAATATGTGCGACAAGTAATCTAAGCGAATATACCGATTAAAATTTTCATCGAATATATCGATTAATTTTTTTTACGGATTTCTGTTTCTGAAAGTTGGCAGGTATGAACGTGTAAGTTTATTATTTATAAAGTGTAAATACACGTGCTGCTGAACGCACATTGATGTCCTGATTTTTTATTTTGAAAAATTGGTAGCTCTGCTGTATGATAGAGAAGAACTAGTAACATATTTGAATTCAGCATAAAAAGTACTATTAGGATCAGACAGTTTTTCTTGTGTGCCAAAAAGTTAGTTTTATTTTGTAAACCAGTGACCAACGAAGAGTAGGCACTTGAAATTCTTTATAGTTCAGTGTCTTCCATAAACTATTCACAAAATGATATGTTTTGATATAGTGAACAACGGTTGAAATTTATAATGCTACTGAAAACAGTTGTAAGCTGCACCTAGTTAGATGGCACATTTCAGAGTGGCACATTTGTAAAATTAAGTTAAATGCTGCTATGTTATAATTTGAAAATACAGTATATCAGTGTAGCCATGAGTCGAATGTAACACAAGAAACTATGAGGAGTTCCATCCTAACTGTCTGCAGTTATTGCCAGAAATACATGTAAATGACAAAGCATTGCACTACAGATTTTGTGGGGATATAATAGCTTATATGAGGGAGACTACACTTTTCTGTCAAATAATGAGTTTCATTGAAGAAGCAACATCTTTCAAGTAACATCCACAAACATGACATCCATGTGTGGGTTAGTGAAGGTTCTCATGCTGTAACTGTCCACATAAGAAACAGTCAAAAAGAAAATGTGTTTTGTGCAGTGACTTTGATGACACAAAATGCATGAGCCATTTCTTTCTTTCTTTCTTTTTGTGTGTGTGGAAAACCAGTGAACAGATTATTTGCTATGACATGTTAGAGTTGTGGTTTATTCCTCAGCCATGTGAAGGTGGTATGGCCGAGGCATGTGAGAGTGATATCTGAGGACTGTGGAAGTCAGACAGTAATGAATTGGGACCTATTGTCTGATAAAAATATCTGGCTGTTGGTAAGAAAGTCTTTGCTGTCTTCATAGATTTAGAGAAACCTTACAACTTGAGTAAATAGCACACTTTTGTGGAAGGTATTGAATAAATATGGTGTTACTGGGGATCTACTTAATAGTGTAAAAGCCATGTATGCTGGCAGTAGAGCTTGTGCACGAGTGAATGGTGTTTTATCAAAATGGTTTTCTATTAGTGCAGGAGTCAGACAAGGTTGTATAATGTCACCATGGCTGTTTAATATACAGTATTTATGGATGCATAAATGTGTGGCACCAAAATAGATAATATTGGTTTATATCTTGGTGATATCTGTGTGTGCACATTGTTGTATGTTGATGACACTGTCCTGTTGGCAGAGAGCAAAAGTGAGTTGCAGAGTATGTTGTCCTGGATGTACGAAGTTTGCATGAAATTCAAACTGAGTATAAATAAGGGAAAAACCAAAGTTATGGTTTTTGAGCAAAGAACGGGTAGTACTGAATGTAATATAAGTCTAAATGGCACAATGATTGACCAGGTGAATGAGTTTGTGTATTTAGGAAGCTTGTTTGACAGAGAACAAATTGGATGGTGTAATTAGTAGGCAAGTGAATTCTTCATTGAAAGTCATGGCTGCTTTGCGAGATTTTCACAGGAATGATAGGTTCTCAAGACATGGCTGTGTATGAAAGAGTAATTGTTCCTACTCTGATGTATGGCAGTGAAACCTGGGTACTACAGAAGAAACGTAGGAGTCGTTTGTGTGCTGGAGAAATGCTTTATTTACGGAGGGTTTGTGACAAGACATGTTGCAATTGTGTAATGTGAAGCAAATGCTGTTAGCAAGGTGCAGACTAATATGCTTTGGTGGTTTGGCCATGTTGGAAGAAGGAGTGATGAGTTGCTTGCTAATAAATGTTTGTAGCTCAAGTAGCAGGAAGGAAAGGCAAAGGAAGACCAAGGAAGTTATGGGAGGATCAGATTCAGGAGTGTCTGCATGTGAAAAAGATTATGAGTATGAAGTACAGAAGGTCTTGTGTATGTCGTGTGATGGATGTCAGTGGAGCCTGAGTTGTGCATCAAGATCGCTGTAAATGGAGAAGTTTGATACAGCAACAGTAAGTAAATAATCAGTTAAAAATTATCTGGTAGTTTGTATTTCTTTGTGGAGCTAAGCTCTGAAACTCAGAGGACAGCTTAGTGATATATACCTATTGTCTGACTTTCACACTATCCCCAGATTTCACTCTCTCCTACTTTTTTCTGGAGGAGGGGGGGGTATGAAGTGTCATGTTTATGAATTGCTGTTGAACAAACTGTTTAATTCTTGCAAAGCATTTCCCAGGAAGTTTACTACTATGTATGTGTGTTTGATTCAACACATGGAGCACATGTTAAGCTCTCATAAGACATTGCATAAAACTATTTCTGTTGTTCTTTTGGTGCTAAAAGTGTCTTAATACATTTTTGTAATCAGGAATGCCATTTTGATTCACTCTGTTCAGTGATTCATTATTTGGTCGAAAAAGTTTTGTAAAGTGCAACATTTTAAGTGTACATTTCTTGTGATTGTATTATATTATAGCCACCATTTAAAAATCTGTTTGAGGTAAGATTCCTTTATGTAATAGTAATCTTTGCTTCATAAAATATGGTGCATTCAGTGATTCGATGTATTTGGTGTGCATTTTGAAAAGAGTATTACCATATTTACTGGCGTATAAGTCGATGGGGACTTTTAGAGCAAAATTGTGGGATTTAAGCTATATTTGTAGTAAAAGTCGACTACCCTCCTTTCCCGTTTCACCAAACATATCCCTTCATTAAAATCACGTGTGCACTGCCGCAAATGAAATACTCCTTGGAAAAGAGAGGGGGAAATGCATTGAAAGGTGTACAGGCACACCAAATCTGTTTTGAAGCTGGTAGGTGATTGGCCACGTCTGAAAAACTGGTCACACCGCTTTCCAGTCCCCTCTATTGTGGTTTCTCACGGTATCGTGAGGTCAGCCGGTCATTCAGTACACTGACATTCCCCCACGACGTTGCTCAGTCTATTGTGAATCACACCATAAACTGCTGACAACAAAATGGTACTGTTTAACAAGAGAAAGAAAAAATATGTTGCTGGTTTTAAACTGCAAGTTCAGTTTGCTAAAGGATCAAATAATTCTGCAGCAGGGAAGAAATTTGATGTTTCTGTGAAACTTGTTGGCGATTGGAGAGCAGCTGAACAGATTTTGCAAAGCATACCAAAGAAAAAGTGTACATTAAGAATGGGAAAAACTTGCTGGCCTGAGCGGGAAGACGCCATATTTGAGTGGGTGAAGCAACAGAGCAAAATGGATATATTGTGACCAGAAATTCTATACGGATTCAAGCTTTGAAATGGGCACAATCAAATGCCTAAAAGTCCAAAGATTTTAAGGCAACTAACAAAAGGTGTTGCCAGTTTATGCAACACAAATCCCTAAGTTTGCGTGTTAAAACTAAAATCGCACAAAAACTTCCCAATGAACTGGAAGTAAAAATAATGAATTTTCATAAATACGTTATTGAACTAAGGAAAAAAACAATTGCTGCAATATCAGCAATATGGACTAAACTCACGTCAATTTCGATATGCCATGTAACCGAACTATAGCTGTGCAAGGAGGGAAAACAGTCATGGTAAAAACGACAGGCAACGAAAAAGAAGGTTCACTATTGTTTTGGCCTGTATGGTTGACGGAACGAAATTAAAGCCAATCGTGATCTTCAAAAGGAAAACCATGCCAAAAGTGAAGTTTCCCTCATGAATTTTCATGCACGTTCATGAAAATGGTTGGATGGATAAAAATTGGATCAATTTATGGCTTAACAATATTTGGTGCAAACGTGCGAAGCCTGCGTGTGCAAAAAAATCGCGTAGGATTTTGGTTTGGGATATGTTTGGGTCTCATACAACAGATGCAACCAAGAGGTGTTTAAGAAGTATGGACACAGATATTGCCGTTATTCCAGGCGGCTTAACTTCTGTTCTGCAACCGCTAGACATTAGCTTGAATAAACCTTTTTAAAGATGCTCTTATAAACAAGTGGACTGAGTGGATGATTAATAGCAAAAAAACCGTCTCAGAAAAAGGGAATATCCATGCCGTACCACTGGAAACATTGTGCAGCTTCATTATTGAAGCTTGGGATGCAGTAAAGACCGAGTCCGTTATTAAGTCCTTTAAAAAATGTAGAATATCGAACAATATGAATGGAACGGAAGATGATGATCTGTGGCAATCTGATAGTGACACTGACATGAACAGTGATAATGAGTGGGACCCATACAATATCTATGAATCTGATACTGAGTCACACAATCTGTTAAAAATGCTTTGGAAAGCAATAGCAATGAGGAATTTTCTGGATTTTAAATTTGTTTTAGCAATTTGTATATGGACTTTTTGCATCAATGTTATATAAAAATGAATGTTTATAATATGAAAAACTGATGTACCAAAATTTTCACACAAAATTTTTCGGGTGGTATTGTATCCTCACTGTATAAGTCGACCGCATTTTTTTTAGCACGTCTTTTGTAAAAAAAGATCGTGCTTATGTTATCGGTTTGTCCATCCATCCGTCAGTCCGTCCGTCTGTACCCACGATATCTCTGCAACTATTGGTCCTATTTGAAAAATTCTTTTTGCATTGGGAAGCTTGAAATATGCGAATGATGATCCTTCATTTTGTTTTGTTTTTACGATGTACAATTTCGCCGCTAGAGGGCGTAAATGCAGATGATATCGAATTCAGAAATACGTTTTATTCCACATATTTGCTTCTAAACATCGGATTATAAAAATTCTTTTATATTTCGATTCCATTTATGTCGAAGAGTATTTTAGATATAGTTACTTTTTCAAATTACGCATAGATTTTCTGTTAGGGGGTGTAAAAGTAAATTACATTTTTCCAGATAACCCTGCTTCTAAAACTCCGATTTTAAATTTTTTTTTCTTCAGCGGATACATCTCCTGATGGAAAATCTTTTGCATATAATTTCAAATTTTGGTAAAGAATACTTTGGCCACCAGGGGCGTAAGTGTTAATTTTTGCTTCTGACGTATTTGCCATAAAATCTTGAGCTTCTAAAATATTGATTGAAAAAATTCTTTCGTGGACTGATGCCACTCACATAGGTAAACCTTTTGGGAATATTTTTTCCTAAAATATTCCTCAGTTTCTCAGCCAGAGGGCATAGATGTACATCTTATTTTCGTCAATATCTCTACTTCTAGGAGTCTGATTTGAAAAATTCCTTCTTTGTTGGATAGTGTTTTCCATGTGACATGGTTTTCATATAATTTCAAAATTTTCAAGTAATTCATAGAGTTTCCGCTAGGGCGTAAATGTAAATAGCATTTCCCCCTATATCTCTGCTTCTAAATCTCTGATTTGAAAAATTCTTTCTGCACCGTATACAGCTCCGGATGGGAAATCGTTTGCACATAATTTCTAGTTTTTGTAAAAAAAATGGTTTGGCCACCAGGGAGTGTAAATCTTAATTTCCGCTTCTGATGTATTTGCAGCAAAATATGAGCTTCTAAATTCTAGATTGAAAACAACGTCGTTTGTTGACCGATACTACTTATGTCGACAAACCTTTTAGAAACATTTTCTTCTTAAAGTAGTGTATGGTTTTTACGCCACAGGGCGTAGATGTACATCTTATTTTTGTCAATATCTCTACTTCTAGGAGTCCGATTTGAAAAATTTCTTCTTTGTTGGATAGTGTTTCCAGTGTGACATGTGTTTCATATGATTTCAAAATTTTCAAGTAATTCATAAACTTTTGGCTCGGGGCGTAAATGTAAATTGCGTTTCCCCTATATCTCTGCTTCTAAATCTCTGATTTAAAAAATTCTTTCTGCACCGGATACAGCTCCTGATGCGAAATCGTTTGCACATAAATTCTAATTTTTGTAAAAACATGGTTTGGCCACCAGGTGGCGTAAGTCTTAATTTCCGCTTCTGATGTATTTGCAGCAAAATATGAGCTTCTAAAATCTCGATTGAAAAAAGTCGTTTGTTGACCGATTCTACTCATGTCGACAAACCTTTTAGGAACATTTTCTTCTTGAAGTAATGCATGGTTTCTACACCAGGGGCGTAGATGTATATTTTACTTTTGTCAATATCTCTGCTTTTAGAAGTCCAATTTGAAAAATTCCTTCTTTGTTGGATAGTGTTTCTAGTGTGACATGTGGTTCATGTAATTTCAAAATTTTCAAGTAATTCATAGACTTTCCGCTAGGGGGCACAAAGGTAAATTGTGTTTCCCCCTATATCTCTGCTTTTAAATCTCCGATTTGAAAAATTCTTTCTGCACCGTATATAGCTCCTGATGGGAAATCGTTTGCACATAATTTCTAATTTTCGTAAAAAATGGTTTGGCCACCAGGTGGCGTAAGCCTTAATTTCCGCTTCTGATGTATTTGCAGCAAAATATCAGCTTCTAAAATATCGATTGAAAAAGAAGTCATTTGTTGACCGATACTACTCATGTCGACACACCTTTTAGGAAAAATTTTTTCTTGAAATAATGCATGGTTTCTACGCCACGGGGCGTAGATGTATATCTTATTTTTGTCAATCTCTCTACTTTTAAGAGTTAGATTTGAAAAATTCCTTCTTTGTTGGATAGTGTTTCCGATGCAAAATGTTTTTCCCATAAATTCAAAATTTACAAGTAAATCATAGACTTTCCGCTAGGGGGCACAAAGGTAAATTGCGTTTTCTGCGTTATTTCTGCTCCTAAAGCTCCGATCTGAAAAATTCTTCTTGTATTGCATACAAGACCTGATGGAAAATATTTTTCACATAATTTCTGATGTTTGGTAAAGAATGGTTTGGCCACTAGGGGTCATAAGTGTTAATTTCTGCTTCTGATGTATTTGTAGCAAACTCTGGGCTCCTGAAAACTCGACTAATTTTTTTTTTCTTGGACCGATACCGCTTATAGGGATAAACTTTTTGAGAATACTTTCTTCCTAAAATAATGCGTGGTTTTTCCACCAGGGGATGTAAAGTCACATCATATTTTTGTCATATCTCTGTTTCTAAGAGTTTGTAAGCTCACGATTCCGTTTACAGCAATATCTGAGGGACTAAAAACCCGATTGAAAATCTTCTTTCTTTCGTCAGATCTATTGTTTTCCATACCGGTTCCATTGACTTTGAATAGCTGTGATAAAATTAATTTATGTCAGAACGGATTCAAAAGACGTGCTTATTACACTCGAAAATTTGGTGCCATCTTTTTTGTTTAATACTTTTCCCATTTTATGACGTTGACATATACGCCGGTAAATACAGTAGATTTTTGCCAATTTCAGTTGTCCCAAAACTTCATGTGTAGATGCAAGTTGCTTTATAAATTGCTACTTTTCCTTACTCCAAGTCAACCTAAGAGTGTAACACTGGTGAAAGTAGGAGAGCCTGATTACAATGTCTCTGGGGAACACAAGAGCAGTATCAACTGCTGCTCACTCCCACAATGATCCCCACCTCATTGATGGCTTTCTAACCTACCCAAAGCTCAGTCTTTTCTCTCCCCACCCCCTTGCATTGTTGCCTAAGTATAACCCCCTCATGTTCCGTGATTGTGGATTTGTCTCTGCATTGTGAATGTTGGAAGGTCTTTCACTTCCGCACTGCCCCTCCTCTTCTACAAGTTACATACATTCTGATCTGGACAGGTCAGCAGCTGAAAGAGCAAGGCGCTCTTCATTAAGAAACTGCTTACACGAAAGATATTTCTAAAACACTCTGCCATTTTGAAAATTTGTCTTGAATAGAAATTTTGTCTGATAAACTGGTGAGCTAACAAAATGCATTCTGGGCAATAATTCTGCTGCTTTTCACTCTGAAGGCCAAGGACTACTTTTTGTAGTGCAAGTAGATTTCCCATACCTTTCAGAGTGGTTCACTCTTAGGTTGACTCAAAGTATAAATGTAAGGAGTGTGTCTGTAGTACCAACCTCATCTATCATCTACCACCTCTCCCTGCCTTTTCTTTGTATTCCTGTAACTTTATGTTACTAAAAGAGCAAGTAAAATTTACTAATTTGCCATTTCAGGTCTAAAAATGGACTCAACATAAGCATGGTTAATATAATTAATGTACAGTTGAGACTTAATAATTTGAATTTCAATATTTTTGCTTAATATCTCAAAAACATTTATATACCATGTACATCTGATATATAAGCAAGGGATTTTTTGCTTTGTTTTAATGACTGAAAATTTTGTTCTGATGTCCACCAATTTTGACTTACTGAGAGTTGACTGTATGATCATGTGCTCTTTGATCTTCTTAATTAAATGAAGATTGCCCAATGGTCTAGGGGGCAAACTTCAAAATTCCTATACTACTGGGTCTGGATTCGAATCCCAGGGAAGGACATAGATGTTTTGTATGTCCTTCCGGCCCTGCCTTCTCTACATTCCCCGGAACAAGTGACTTTAAATTAGGAATGAGCAACTCTTTACAGCATTAGGTGTGTGTGTGTGGGTGTGGGTGGGTGGGTGGAGGGGGACTGTTAAACCCTGTAACAGGGAAAAAATTAAATGGGATGTGTATACAGATAAAGGTCTAATGGGTTAGTTCTTCAGAGATGAGTACACAAGCATATAGTGTTTTTTAGACTGTCTCTACTTTTCATTGGAATCAGAAATTTTAGGTGCTTAATAACCCTTTTTTATTTTCCAAGGTACTGTCTTTGTACAAATGTAATAGTGAGCGCACTGCAGTTTTAGTGCATATCAGGTATAAAAGGCCATTTTATTTGAACTTAGTTTCAGCATATTTTTCTGCCCAAAAGACCCAAAGGCACATACCGTCTCGTTAGATTAAAATTCCATTTCATTTTCAAGTATGTCTGCATAGGAATGCAGAATTGCCTGAGCTCTGAACTAACATTTGTTGTTTGAAGAATCAATTTCATCACACATTATTTAATTGGTAATCACCAGTCATATGTGACATTATTGTGTGCATTGTTTGCATTTTAGATAAAGTTGTATCAATCTTAGAAATATATCCATTTTGAATTACACATTTCTTTGAAATGCATGCATTGAAAAATAAATAAATAAACTGAAAAATTATACTTTCTTGAATTGTGTATCTTAGAGTTACATACAATTTGACTTTGCAGGAATCCAGTGATGCTGAAGAGAAAGTCCTTTCTTCTCTCCCACCTGGAATATGGCGAAGAGGATATTCTGGCCCAAAATCAAAGCTCATTTTGTTGAGATTTGCAACAGTTGGTATGTTTTGAAATTTTAGAATTGCTTTATATGTGTATCGTTAGTGCAGTTATATAAGGTAAATTAAAAGATGTGGGAAATTTTGGCAAAGGCTTAAGGACTAACGTTTTTTTTTTTTTTTCTCTCGAAGCTGTGAGGGGGTGCATGATGAAAATATTTGAAAAGCAGAGTAATCAAGGGAAGTGTATACCAGTAATAGCTTAGATGCTACATGAAGGGCTGTTGTTAGAATGCATTCAAATTCATCTTTCAGAAACAAATTATTTGTTAGATTGAAGGGAATTTTTGAAACAGTACATATTATTACTTCTGCTTAGTCCTGTTAGATTTTAATAGTCTTCATTTCACATTTAAAAATTTTTTTAACTGTATTTGTATGCTTATTTTTTTTATTTATCTTCATCATTCTTCATTTTATCCTCATGGCTTACTTATTAATTTTTATTTATCAGATTCAAATGTATTTCAGTAATTTTGAAGTCTGTTTTGTCTGTCAGTTAAATTTGTAGTCTCAATTGCAAAGATCCTTGAGTGCATTTCATTCTTCCCTTAATACTGGTGGCTATTTGGGTGTATTGAGTATTGAGCTTATGCATTTGACTAAGGATGTGTTTTGTTTCAGATTTGGTAATTACATATTTTGGTGTTCTACGATTTGCTCTCCGATCCCTTGATTAGAATATTTATGGTCATTAGCAGCAGTTATGCTGTTCCAGAATTTCTGTGTTGATGGAAATTAATTTGAAAGCCAGACCACTTTTCATTAGTTTAAACACAGGAAAGATAAGCCTTCTTGCCTTCCCCTATTTGTGTTGTGAATACCATAGATATCAGGGTGATTCATAAGTCTGTTATTGTGTATTTGAGAAGTGATTAAATTGTAATATAAAGAGTGAGCCTTTCTCAGCAAAATATAAACTGTCCTCATAGCCATCTATCAGCAAGTTGGTTGATTGCTCTCTCATACCATGCTTGATCCTTGGAGACAAAAACTACCAACATCCATTTTCAACTTCCTTGAGTATCCTGAACCACCTACAGAAAGTGAACATTGGGAAGGCAGAAGTAGTAGAGCTTGATATATAGCAAATTCTGGACTATATGTGGATTACGATTCAGCTCAAATGTAAATTCGCTAATTTTTCTCTGGTCAGAATCAAAGTTTTTTTTTGTTTTGTTTTTCTGATTTAAATCAAAATTTAAATCGAGTGATTTAAAAAAACACTGATTTAAATTACATCAGCACAGGCCACTTGTAACAGTTTTAAATGAATTAATTGTTAAGTTAAATGTAAATAATTCATTTCAATAAAAAATCAGTTAGATTTAAAATAATTAAAAATACTAATAAGAAATGCCAATTTTAATCATTTTCGCATGATGTATAAATAGATGAATAAAATTTTCTGCCCAAAATTTCAAGAATGATCGTGCGTTGAAGATGCACTATTTCCACTTTTGTGTGCATCAGTGAGAAACCGGAAGATAGCTTAAAGTGTGAAAAGCTTGATAACCAAAGTGCAAAATTATTTTTGGCTTGCTAAAATCAAGCTCAATGACTTCGACATGGGGGTGGGGTGGGGGTGGGGGTGGTGTTATTTACTTCACTCACACGTTACACTGAAAGTCGTTTAACTGCTGCCAAAAGAAAGAAAGCCCTACATTTTGCTAAAGTGAAAAATTTGTCATCAATTATTGCTGTCATGATTAACTTTCAAGCAAAAAAGGGCCCATTTAAAAAGTTTATGTTTCTAACATATGTAACTCTGTCCATTGGAGACACTTTCTGTGTTGGAGATGATTGACATTCTTGAAGTTGTTCAGAAGCAATTTATTGCAACTGTATCATCAGCTTCTGTGGAAAGGTTTTTTTTTAATTTTCTTTCATTTGGTTTAATGCAATCAAAACTGAGGATCTGCTGAGGAGCCAGCCAGGTGGCTGAATGGTCGGAGGTCCATTAATTTAAGATGGGCCAAGGGCTCTAGTCCTGAATGGGGCATGGCAGGTTTGAGAGTAGGGTGATGTCCGTTCCCTTGGCCCAAATTAAGGATGGGTGACTGCTTTTATAGCCCTTAGCACTGCTTATGGCAGTTGTTGAACCCTGAAACAAACAAATAAATGGGGGAGGGGCACTAATAAATTGAGAAAGTAACCAAGCTTGTGTTTCTTTTTAAAACATTTAATCCAATTTAGTGTAACTGATTCCAAAAATATTACACTGGTTTCATGTTGTTGTATAAAATTAGCCCACAGTCTGCAGTGTGCCCACCCTGTGTAATGTAATTGCATGGTAAAGGTAAACAGCATGTACCTAACAGTAAAATAGCTTAATGTAGTAAGTAAACATTGCAATTTTTCTGGCTTTATTTTCTTCCAGAATCCTTAGGTTAAATGACCAACTGGAACCATCAGCTGTCGGCTAACCCCCTACACTGATGTACTTACCTGATTAAAAAGACCAAAAGAAATGCAAAAACTGACTCAAGTGTGGGATATGGTGGACCTACCACACTTGAGAAGGATGGTCCACCACAGTACTGACCTGGAACTGGTAAAAGGCGAATCAGAAAGAGATTTCGGTTGAGTGAGTGTAAGATTGGCGTATGGAATACTAGAGGTATAAATGACAAGATGAATGAGGAGATGAATAAGTATAGATTGGATGTACTGTGTGTAAGTGAAACCAAAAAGAAGAAAATTGGGATAGAAGAAGTGAATCGAATGGTGAGTGTGTGGTCTGGAGTATTGGATAATGTGAGAGGACAGGCTGGTGTAGGTGTGATTTTAAGTGAAAAGATGAAGAACAACTTGATTCACTATAGTTGCATAAGTGAGAGAATTGTTTGGATTCATTTGAAAGTGAAACTTCAGAGAATTGTAATTGTTGTAGTGTATGCTCCTTGTGACTCGGAACCTTCTGATAAGAAAGAAGATTTCTGGAATGAGCTAAAAGCTGTTTTGAGCCAGTTTGGTGCTAAAGAGAAAGTTATATCAGGGGACCTCACTGCTATAGTAGGCGTGCAGAATGCAATTTCTGACAATGTTCTGGGTAAGTTTAATGATCCTTGTGTGAATGATAATGGTGAAAGATTAATTGAACTCTGCATTGAGAATGGTTTGTGTGTATCTAATACATTTTTCAACCACAAGTATATCCACACATATACTTGGGAAAATCGTACTCTTGGTCAAAAGAGTGTGTTAGATTTTGTTGTCTACAATCGGCGTCTGAAACACATAGTTGTTGACACTCGGGTGATGAGAGGTGCGGATGTTGGTTCTGATCTATACTTGGTAGTGTCACGGGTGAAACTGGCCCGGGATGGGAAGAACAAAGATTAAAAGGCTCCCTGAAAATCATCAGCGTTATTCTGACATACTCAGAGAACGACTGAAGGAGCTGAAGTCGTGTGAGAGGGATGTAGAAAAGAAATGGGAATGTTTTAAGAACTGTGTTGTCTCTGCTGCTGAGGTCTGTGGCACCATAGTAGTGAGTAACAATAGAGGTGATGCTTGGTGGAATAGTAGGATTGAAGAGGCAGTAAAGAGAAAGAAGGAAGCCTATTTGGGGATGTTGTGAGGTAGAGTTTCTGTGGATGAATATCGCTGTAAAAAACGTGAAACAGCTAAGCCGGTTCACCAGAGTAAGGCAAAAAAATAGGAAGGAGAAGGTGGAAAGGCATGAATCGTTTTTTGTTTTTGTTTTTGAGGAAATATCGGAAGACTTTCTGGAAGTACATGAGACGCAGGAAAGATAGGGGAAACAAAGTTGTAAGTTGTGTGAAGAATAGGATCTGGGAAATGATATGGAGACCCAATGAGTTCAGTGAAAGATGGGGTGACTACTTCTGTGAGTTATTAGATCAGGAAAGCAAAGATGATTCTGAAGCAGATGCTGTCACAGTGAAGGATGGAAGCACAGGAGGGATCTCAAGAGAAGAGGTGTGTCAAGCTCTAAAATCTCTCCAGAACAGTAAGGCTCCGAGAGCTGATGGCATAACTGCCGAGATGTTGAAATATGATGGTGACTATGTAATTGACTGGTTAACTGAAATTTGCCAGTTGTGCTGGGAGTTAGGAATGGTCCCTCGGGATTGGAAGGATGCTATCATTGTTCCCTTGTATAAGGGAAAAGGTGATGAGACTGACTGCAAGAACTGTCGTGGCATTAGCCTACTAAGTGTCCCAGGGAAAGTGTTTGGTAAGGTTGTCTTTGAAAAGGTACGGGGTCTTACATCAGAGAAAGTATAGCATGTTCAGAGTGGTTTTATGCCTGGTAAAGGCTGCACTAACCAAATTTTTGCATTACATTTTTTCAATGAAACAAAAACATACATTTATTTTTTATTTATAAGGCTGCATAATTACTTCTCAAAATAAACTCCTACTTCAATACATTTATTCCAACATGTCAGTACTTTTGAAGTTCATCCTTAAAAATATTCAGGTTTTTGTTTGTGAAACCTACTTCTGATTTCACTTCTTCATCAGATGTGGAGTGATGGCTCCTCAAATATTCCATTTCTTTAGAAACATTGCTGCCATTCTTCCATCCTGAGGACGGATTTCCGTCTATTTTGGACACCTGTTATGATTGTTAGAATATTTTAAAATTCTGTTTTCGTTTTTCCTCCGAAAGTTGTGTATTTCTGTAATCACTGAAATTGTGGAGTTGCACCAAATGTTCTAAAAAGTTTATCGCAATTGCACACCTGCCAAATTTTCCAGAATTTGGAAAATCTCTACCGGTCGAAAAGTGCATTTTTTGGGGTTCATCACATTTTCTGGAAGTTCGGCATAAATGTGCAGTCTAGGGGACATGAGAATGTTCCACATTTTGAATTTTCTGAAGGAGTCTTTTTATTATTACTATTTCTCTTCCTGGATGTATTCCTCATTTTTTATTGTTTCCAATGATGTTCATTTATTTTTCCGTAACCGTGCAAAATAACGACTTTGTATCTTTAAAGAATTTTTCTAAACGAAATGCTTGCATTCCTACTTCATAGTCTCTGCTTCAAAATAAATCAGTGGGGCTTGCATTTTTGCACTCCAATTTTTGTAAGCAAAATATTTCAAACTCGGTTCATGATGTGTCCGTGAAAGAATCGGTTTTATCTCCGTGGCCCATTAAGTTGTATTCACGGCAGAGTGACTACCGCAGTGCCGATTTTTGGAATTAATTTAACTTAAAATACATTGTGGAATAACTTTTTTACGGGTCTTTTAGAGGTTATTTTTAATGAAAGTTGGTTGTCAAATTTTCGTTTAAAATACATGTTTTTCCATTCCTTAGTCATTTCTTGCTACATCAAATTACAGAGCAGGCCTTTTGCCATTTTCTTAACGAAATTAAAGTTAAAAAACGCCATTACTTACTCATTTTGCAGGGAAAACTGTTTCATATCACTATATACGGCGATAGACAGTTGAAGTTCCGATTTTGAACTTTAATTTTTGATTAAACAAAAGGAAAAATGCACACACCTTTTATTTCTTGATATAGCAAACAGTGATTAAGGAAATGCTGTGAAAAGAGCTGTACTGATCACCGAAATGGCAGTATTCAGTTTTTGTCTTCTCAACATAAAGTTGAGGGAGGTAGTTAATTATATAACGCCATTACTTACTCATTTTGCAGGGAAAACTGTTGCATATCACTATATACGGCGATAGACAGTTGAAGTTCCGATTTTGAACTTTAATTTTTGATTAAACAAAAGGAAAAATGCACACACCTTTTATTTCTTGATATAGCAAACAGTGATTAAGGAAATGCTGTGAAAAGAGCTGTACTGATCACCGAAATGGCAGTATTCAGTTTTTGTCTTCTCAACATAAAGTTGAGGGAGGTAGTTAATTATATATACCCCCCCCCATCACATCGATCGATATAGCCCAACTCCTTACATTGTCTCAATTTTCAGTCTTGCCGTAAGCACTTTAGTGGCACCTACGTTTAGAAAACAAGAGGAAATATCTAGCAGCGAGTTCTGGGCTGTCCCAAGGATGTGGCAGCACAGTAAACCCAAGGTGCTTGATGGTGGCAAAGTGCCAGCATTGGTGTGATGCCTGATGTTATTGTGTTGGAGAAAAGTTTGACCACACTGCTCTGCTTATCTTTGGATGCAAATTTTTAGTTTCTTTAGAGAGTTTGTGTCATGTTCAAAATGTATTGTCACCCCTTTTTCTTCATTTTTGTTTTTAAATTTATTCAACTCAGTGTTGATGAAATAGATCCATTAAGGTCACAATAGTCACATTGGCACACACTGCTTTCAGTCTTTGTGATGAAGTCTATTGGAACAACTTTTTCTTGTGTGAAGAATTCAATGACAGCTTGCTGTTTGAACCACACGTCTGAACAGCCCTCCATTTTGACTTGCAATGAACAGAAACTGCACAAAGCTGAGGTACCCCTCTCCAGTATGGTGGAGGGTGGTACTCATGTGAATGCCCCAAACTGGGTTTATTCGGATTTCGGTCCTACTCTGAATGCTTCAGTGGAGGTAAAACTTTTCAGCCTGCCCTCATACCTTCAATTACAATATCACTAATACTGAGAAACAGATATGTTTTGTGAATATGAGTCATGATAAGACAGCCTTTCTGTAGGGAGCGTACATCTTCATGTAGAAAGCTCAAAATAAACTTCAGATTTTGATGAAAAAGAATACAACAGAAAGTACTTGGTCTCGTTTTGCTCAGGTAATGGAAATGTTATAGAAAGTTCCAAAAATGTTAAAACAAATTGTCCTATTTGGTTTATTGGAGAGAGAATGATTAAAAAAAATTTTTGCTAAAGAAAAATGTGGGGTTAATATTTAGGCAAAAGAGTGTAAAAGCATCATCAGCACACCTGCCAACTACTACGGAATGTCCGTAGTTTCTACAGATTTAGTTGTCTGACTACGGGACTACAGACATTGCTGTCGAAAGTACAGATTCTACAAATTTTAATTTTGTTTAGATTTTTTTTTCATTTTTCTCGTATTTCATGATATATACACGTGATTCGTAAGCGGATTCGCAGAATTCTGTTTTTTTTTTTTTTTTTTTAGGTCATCGTGTAGATTGTTCTCGAAAGCGGTATTTAGTGTTTTAAAATTTTCTGAAATGGTAGTTAAATGGTCGCCGTAATCACATTTTTCTCTCTCTCGATGTTGCCTTTTGTGTCCCCTTTATTGTTAAACATCATTTAATTGCATAAATGTCTGTATTTCAGCTTGAAACTGCAGGCAACAATTTGCAAAAACGGAACTTAGAACGCCGCGAAAATTTTCCCGTAGTCTTCAAGCATGAGATTCTTCCGCAAATTCGAGGAATTCCGCCCTTTCGTTATTATTTTGGTCATTTACAAGATCGATACACAAGCGAAGATAATATTATTTCGCGTCGGAGGTCGGAATTCCATCTTTACGAAACTTTAGAAAACGGAAGATCGACGGAATTCATATTTTTTCAGTAATCATAATTAATTTTTTCTCTCAATGCTGCCTCTGTCCAGTATTATTGCTAAATATCATTTTACTGCATAAATATTTGTATTTTAGCTTGAAATTATATGGAAAATTTCCAAAAGTAGAAGTCGTACGGAGCAAAGATTTGCGCCGTAATCACTAATACTCCCCCCCCCACACACACGCAGTGTTTCCACTCTTCTGCATTGTTAAATATCCCCCATCCCATAAGTTTTTTCATTTAAGCTTGATAAGGGAGGGGTAAATTCTCCGAAAACGGAAGTGACAAAGTTGGAAAACGTGTAGTAAAATATTGATGCATAGTGTTCAAAAGTGTTATCCTCAAAGTTACACCATTTATCTAAAATAGTTGAAGCTTTGATATCATGTGCTCATGGTCCTCAGGCTGAAAGTTTTTCAGCATGTTAGAAGAAATTATTGTTATCAGAAGGAATAAAAAAAAAAAAAGAAAAATCAACAATAAAGAAATAGGGAGAGAAAGATATCATCAGAAAATAAATAAATAAATAAATAAATAAATAAATAAATAAATAAATAAATAAATAAATAAATAAGCAATGGATGCTGTGCAGCTACAGGGTCAACAATAAACAGACTAACAGTGGTCTGCAGTCTTGCTGTGTGTTTTGATTTTTCACCCAGTTAAAGCATCCAGCTTTTTTTTTTTTCTTTCTTTGGTTTATCTTGCCATAAACTGCAATTTTAGAGGCAGTATGATCATATGGTGAGTGAAGGTTCGCACGCTGCACATTCACTTGCTTGGATTTCTCATCTGTCGAGTGTTGTGGAATTCTTAACGCATCTGACTGATTTTTATTGGTGGAAGTTTCGAACTTAAATCTCGCAATGTTACCTATCGTGCCCTTGCCAGCAGGGGAATCAACTTTGTGTTTCACATGAGTTGAGTTTGTTTCATTAGAATCCTTGTTTGTTGTAACGTTTTGTTGTGGTGCATATTTCTTTTTCACAAAGAGATGAATCGTTTCATAAAAAAGTCTATGTATGCCGCGCAATAATGCTAATTACTACTGACAATGCTCTACCCAATGTTGGCAGGTATGCATCAGAATAGTGGTAAAAGTGAATGTAGTGCAAGCTTGTAGGTGTAGTTGGAATGAAGTTAAATGTTGGAAAATCTGAATCAAACCTCTTAAAATTGTGTGGTACGAGGAAGAAGTCTAGAAAAAGTTAACTTTTTAATATTTATTTTCGTGTAGTTATAGATGAGGCAAGAAAGCTTGATAAAGAATTAAAGAGCTAAATATTGGAAAAACAGGAAAAAAGTTTCTTAACAGCTATATACAAATATTTTCACCCAAGAAAGAAGCTAGTGTACAAAACTGGCTGCATACATAATAATATTTACACTAATCCTCTTTTATATTATTGAAGGCTGTGTGCAGTGTAAAGGGTTTTTAAATAGATGAGAACAGCTGACATATGAGTGTGGTTGAGTAGGTTATCAGGAAAAATAAGCAGAATTCATACATGCAGTGGTAGACAACAGAGTTAGTTATGTGCTGCATTGAGTATTTCTTTGGTAAAAGAAATGGTTAATAAGGACACACTAAGTTGGTTTGGACATTTTTGTTACTTTTGAGGAGAAAGATTTCCTGGGCAGAATTTTCTTCTGGAGTTTCAAGCCATAGACCAGAGGATGGACTAAGGATAAAGTGGGTTAAAGGCGTAAAATATACATTAATGGTTGAAGAAGCAGGTGTGCCAGAGACAGGTGATCTTGCAATGGACAGAAAGAGGTGGAGAAAGTTTATTTCCAAGTAACACACATTAAACTTTCTTCCTCTACTTTTTTTTTTTTTTTTTTTTTGTGTGATCTCTGCCAACAACATGCCAGACTGATCAGATGATACTAGTGTGAGATGATTATGCATTGTTAATTGTATACATGTCATTGAATTAATGAAAATACGTTATTTTGTTCAAAGCAAATAATTTCCTTACATTGTTTTTTTCTTGTACTTGTGTGCATTGAGAAACTATGTGGGTAAGTTTTTTATTTTTATTTTTTTATAATATATATATATATATATATATATGTTTGACTTGATTGTATTTTATATAAGTATTTCATTCACTATTTACCAGAAGGTTTGTGTATTCAAATTTACTGGCCCGTGGGCCATACTTGGTCAGGGAGTACTGGAACACAGGAAATTTATATGGAAGGTTGGCTGAGGCTATGGGGGCAATTTATGTGAAAGTAACTTAGTATGTAATGTTGAAACAAGTGGTTCTGGTATTTGCTGTATACCAGTGACTCAGTGCTAACTTCAAAGAGTGTGAAGAAGTTGCATTATAATATGAACCAGCTGTACAGCACACAAAAACTTAGAATAAAAATAAATTTTGGGAAGTGCCAATTAATTAATTTTAAGTCTAACTCAAAAAATATTGATTGTGTAGTGCAGGGGAAGAGTTTATGACAAGCAACAGATTTTAATTAATTGTGTGTGATTACTGATAATACAAGAAGGATTGATATGGAAGACAGCTGAATCAACAAAGTACAGATGACCTGTTACAGGGTGTCCACATTCTGGAAAGTCAGGGAAATGAAAATTGGTCAGGGAAAGTCAGGGAAAGTCAGGGGAATGCCTGAAATGTTGGTAAAAGTCAGGGAAAATCAGTGATATTTAAAAAAAAAGTCAGGGAAATTTCAATCACAGTTAGACTACAACTAGTTTTAACCCGGCATCAGGGAGTGACGCCCTCATCGCCCAACACACTTGCACTTGGTGTTGCAGACAGTCACTAACTTCCCCTTCCTACTAATGTAACCTTGTATTTCCTACCTATTATTGTAAGTTGTGTTACATTACTTGTTAACATTTCTCTTTTTGTTTTAGGTCAAAGGAGTAGAAGAAAATTTTTGATATAAGTTATACCTTGTTAAAAGGCAATTAAGACTGCAGCAATGTCAAAGTGTTGTGTGTTTAATGAACAATGGTTGGATGAACAATTAAATCCTGAGTTTTCTGGTTGGATGGCTGCTGTGAACGGCGACAATGAATCACCTTTTTGTAAAGTGTGCTCTAAAACTTTCAAGCTTAGCAACATGGGACATCAGGCAGTCTCCAGCCACAGAAATGGCCCTAATCATTTGAAAAACATCTGTGCTAAAATGTCTCAGCCCAGTCTTGCTTCTTTCAAGTTCCTCTGTGAAAAAGAACTCTCTTTGTAATAACGAACTCTTTCCATCAACAAGCTCAGGAAATGTGGAATCAGTACTTCTAGAAAATATTAAGTCGAATGACTCAAATACTTATGTTGTGAAAGATGATGTGAAGCCCAATGACCTTAATGCTTATATAGTGAAAGATGATGTAACAAAGTCGGAAATAATATGGGCCATGGAAGTGTTGTCCAAGCGAATGTCTCTGAACTCTTGTACACAGATTAACAAAACATTTCAGTTAATGTTTGCTGACAGTGTGATAGCTTCAAAATTTACTTTAGGCAAAAGCAAAGCATCTTATGTGATAAACCATGGATTGGCACCACATTTCAAAGAGTGTTTAATGGACGATCTGAAGCAGTGCACTGACTTTGTAATTTGTTTTGATGAATCACTAAACAAAATTGCTCAGCGTGGGCAAATGAGTAAACTTAAAATTAAAAAGGTGTGAGTTGGACGGCTATGGGGAAGGTGGAGGCCAATAAAAATAAAAAAAATGATTAAATGAATCAGTTATTAGGGAAACTTTGTATAAAGTCAAACGGAAACACTTTTAAATAATATAAGTTTCTCAATTATCCAATTCAATTTTATTTATTATCATGGCACATATATTGAAAAACTCAAATAAACCTATTTGTGTAAGATCAGGGATTTCTTATATATTTGGTCAGGGAAATCAGGTTTTATAATTCTGTGGACACCCTGTGTTAACAACTATATGAAAATATTTTCACCAGATGTTGGCCAGTGAACTAAACCGGTTGCATATAATGCAATATTTAGACGTGGCCTCTTTCTTATGGGAATGAGGGCGGGGGGAATAAAGGTCTTGACAGGGGTTAGAAGCTTATGACATGTGAATGGTAGGAGAAAATAGGTGGATCCATTGGCAAAACACTATAAAACAGACATCAGACCTGATCTGGATACTTTTGTTTATGAAAAAATTAATCAGAATGTACTAAGACAGTTTCAATGTGTGTGTAACATGAGAAATGAATGATACCTTGATTTCAGGCTGCAGACCAAGAGTTAAACCTAGAACAGGGTTGGTAGAAGTTGTAAAATCAGCCATTATTGATCAGGGAATCAGTGTGATTAGAGGCAGAAAATCTTGTTATCCCTGACCTCTATGCTCGGCTAGAAACTGAATCCCTTGAAATTTTGCAGCATCAGTCTCTTTATCCCTATGGCCTTAATTCCACTCTATCTGACAATAAGCATAATCAGCATAAATTTTCTATTCGTGAACTCTTCTTTCTTGTTAATAATAAGAGCTGCTCTAGAGGTAATAGAGGACAGAGGTTATTTCGCACATCAAGCAAAGTTGATTTTGCTAACTTGCTAAAAACTCTGGAAAGCTTTAAAACTGGCACTAATTTTGTTAAAAATACTTACAAAATTCTCAAGTCCTTCAAGCACTCTGTCCTTAAAAGTTTTTTCAAATTCTGGAATGAAACTGCTGACCATGTTGATAAGCATGTTTTTGCTTTGGTTCTGGACATTCTTAAACATATTCTTAAAGATAAAATTTCTCTTAAAGAATTTTCCAGTAATTTTGTTACCATCAGGTTCCTAAATAAAGCCTACGATAATCTCAATGTAAGGAAGCTGTTCTACAATAATGCAATTTTTTTTCCCATCCACAGGCACCAGTCTATTGTAAGTTTTAAATATGTTAAGACCTTAGGGTCAATAGTTAAAAACTACAAACTTAACTCTTCGAGCTACATTCCTGTAATTACTACATGTTCTTGTGATGAACATAAAGAAACAGTTCACTATGATAAGAATTACAACCATATTATCACCGGAAACTTGAGTTTTGTTGAAAATGAAAAGCTTAGGAATTTATTAGAGTATGGCTCTAAATTCAGACCTTCCTTCACAATTTCCAAAGAAAGGATTCTTGAGAGCTTCACTCAAGATGTTAATAGGTACATCGTAAAAACCAGTTTAAGGTACAATCAGCCTATTGAGGCCTTCGCAGAATGGAAATATAATATAATCAATAGCTTCACCGGTGAGTTGGCAGGTCTGGACTTTTGTTTCGACAGAAATCTCTTTTTCTCTGGAGAAGCTAAAAGGTCACTCTCCAAACTACAAGACCAATTTATTTTTACCACTACGGATAAAGCTAGCAATAATTTTGCAATTATCTGTAAGAAGTTCTATTTTGAATTGTTAACTATGGAACTCAATAATAGAATAACATACGAGCCCGTAAGTTATTCTACCAAGCAGTTAGAAAATCGGTTTAAGGCATTCTTCAAGAAACTTAAAATTCCACAAACTAGAAGATATGAGCCTGAATTTCCATTTCTTTTTGCAATGGTTAAGTTTCATAAGGATCCTGTGAAGTTCAGGTTCATAGCTAGTGGAGTAAGGAGTCATAAAAAGAAAATAGATCTTGCTTTTGAAGATGTCTTAAAGAAGGTTTTGAAACACATTAGAAACTGTTCTAACTTGATGTACAGAGATTTTTGGATAATTAATAATAATGCTGAAGTAATTTCTACTATACTCAAAGTTTGTCCCCTAGATATTAATAGTTATGATTTTGAAAACCTATATACTAATCTGCCTCTATCAGATATAATCACTACCTTTAAAGAGCTGTATGCAGAATTTAAACTTAACCAATTTGTTGATGTAGGAACTTGGAACTCTTATCTCAATTGCTGCATAAAAAATAACCATATCTTATATAATAATACTCTCTATAAGCAAGTGAACGGTATTCCCATGGGAACATCAACGTCCACGAATATCGCTAATCTATTCCTGTTCTTTAAGGAATATAAATTCATTAAAAATCACCCCACCTGCTCAGATAACTACCTTTACACTTTTAGATATATTGATGATCTGCTGTGTATCAATAATTCAGAAGTTATAGAGAGTGATTTTGATAATATCTATCCTAGCTCTCTTAACTTATGTAAAACCAACCACAGTAATCAGGAACTTGAGTTCCTAGACTTAAGCATTAAGCTCAACAGGGGCAACCCATCTATTAGCCTCTTTGATAAAAGAGTTAATTTTCCTTTCAAAGTAATTAAATATCTACACTGGAATAATAACATTTCAACCAAAGTAATTGAGAATGTACTAATTTCTCAGGTCCTAGGAATTTCAAGAATTTGCAGCAACAATTTGGACTTCAATTACCACATTAATATACTATTAGAAAGTTTTCTAGAGAACGAAATTCCTTCTTCTTTCATCAAAAGAACTTTAAGAAAAATTATTCTGAATAATAGAGTAAGGTTGGCAGATCTGCTTTAATTTTCTACACAGTTAATAATATGATTCTGACCAATCAAAGCCGTAAGGAAGTTGGCTAGAGGATGCCTATTAACTACCTAAAGGAACCTTAGTGCTATGGATATGACGGTCCTATTAAAACAAAAAATTAAATAATATAAACAAAATCACAAAAAAAAGCTTAAAAATCTGTTTATAAAAGAAAATAAAAACAAATAAAAAAGAAAACTAGTTATTCATCACTAGGATAGCTATACTAAAAATAGTAAAACCAACATTAAAATTAATAAGATTCTGATTAATCTATAGAAGCTCACTAAGGTAATTTAATACATGCAAAGATTATTAAATACACTGCTCGTGTATTTTATAATATTTCTCATGTATTCTGGAGAGTTAATTCTGCTCTTTCTGATCATACAGATCCACAGTCTTAAGTTTATATATTTTTTTCTCTGGTTAAAATCTCCGCGCGTTGGTTTCTTGCTGTATGAGGAGGCCATCAGCCCCACCCTCACTGCCCCCAGCGTCTAGGGAGTGGCGGAAGAGGTCAGCCATGTTCTTCTCTTGTGAGGAGAAAAGTTTTTGTCACACAAGAGGTAAGCTCTCTTCCTTGTTTTTGGGTTCTAGGTTTTATAAGTTCAATGTTTGTACTTCGTGTACTTTTTCTCTGTCGTTTTTTAGCTTTTCAGCTTTTAGGCATTGGTTTGTCTGTTAACATTTTTGCGGGTTTTAACTCTTTCTTTTCTTTGTAACTTTGAGCGTCTTTTGGGGTACCTAGGAACAGAAGTTGGCTAAGCTTGTTCCTTTTCTATGCGCTGTCTATGCGCTGTTTTTTCAAAGTAGTTAAGTTCTTAATAACTAATTAATTATGCACTTAAAGCACTGCTGAAATACTTTGTACATATTGCAACTAACTGTTTAAGGTATATAACTTTCACAAAGTTTTCTTTAGTTAATTATTATCTTTAACTTATTCTCGTTTTCGTGCTGTCATAAGTTGTAGAGTAGGGGGTTTTAGACTCAAGTTTTCTTTCAAAAATCTGTTCGTTAAAAATTAATATTTCCTTTTTTAATTGCAATGTAAAAATTTGGATTTCTTTTGCATTGATTTTCAGGTTTAAATTCTCTCTCAAACGAACTTGGAATTTCGTTATGGCTGAAAATCATTTCTAATTATTATGTCACTCTCACAGCTTGAGTTCTCTTTAATCTTCTTCTCTCTGTTTAATAGTAACAGATGAAGAGCATGGGTCGGGCCAGGAAGGTTAATGGATGCAAGCGAAATTGTTAACTAGTGCTAGGTCATGCAACTCTACGGAGGACATGACATATATATAATTTTTAAACTATTTTAGGTGGGAATGTTACTTGCATCTATGGCCTTGCAGAAACCCATTTCCAACTAGGTCTTTGTGGAAGTGAGAAAATGCAGAGTTTTTGCTGGTCCTTGATAAAGCCAAGGCTCAGTATTCTCGACACCTTCTACATTCAGTTGTTTTATTTTATTTTTTTATCTTTTTCTCCTTTTACTCACATAGGTAGATACATAACCTTTTCTATGTTGTACTAGGTGTGAGTCAAAATTATATTTGTATTTTTTTGCTTAGGTATCTTCTTTATAGAATATATATATATATATATATATATATATATATATATATATATATATATATATATATATATATATATGTGCATCTAAAATGGCATTCCCTTTTGCAAATATATGCATCAAAAATTTGGTGAAACCAGAGAAGACTAAGTAGAACTCAGTGGAGGAAGCTGAGCTGTACTTAG
Source organism: Macrothele yani (assembly GCA_039090855.1). NCBI lineage: Eukaryota > Metazoa > Arthropoda > Arachnida > Araneae > Macrothelidae > Macrothele > Macrothele yani. The sequence continues at coordinate 43,069,791 of CM077016.1, read as the reverse complement.
TGTCATTTCTAATTTATGCCTCTTTTGCCAAGGGCTGAGTCTTCTACAAAGTACCACTTGGGAATCACAGCCATCATGCACAAAGTTACCACTAGCTGTATTTTAGCCACCAACACATCCCAAGAAATCACCTGTTGACCATGGCAAAATATGCATGACTGCTGTTTCTCCCAAGTGCTCCTTTGTAGAAGAATGTGCCCCTTGATGGATTTCACCTGGGGCTGTCCCCTAACAAATTAATGTACAGTTAAATAAGCAAATAGAAAAAGCTATTGGGTTGGTGTGTTCAAATCATGTTTAAGAATACATTTCTATGGTGAGTCAGTTATACTTTCAAAATAACATGATTAAAAACACGAGTGTAATGTAACTGTGTATTTATTCACTCCATGTGTCCCTGTTTATAGCTACACAAGCAACAAAATGGAAATACTTCACTTAATTATTAATAAATCCATTTATTTGTTTCCCAAAGGTTTTTTATTATGATCCAAACTGAGAAACTGAAGAGCTCTGATGTCACATTTTCCTTTCCATGTTAAAATGCTGCAGCCGCCCCGGTGGCGCAGTGGTCTAAGCGATGGCCTCTGATCATTCGTCCGAACGGGGTCCGGGTTCGAATCCCGGTGAAGCATGGATGTTGTGTTTGTATTACGGCACTGGCTCTCTCCCTTCCCTGGAGCCAGTGACCCTAAATTAGGGACGGGCGACTGCTTATAGCCCATTGAGTTGCTCACGGTGGTCGTTAAACCTCCAATCAAAAAAAAAAAAAAAAAATGCTGCACTTCTGTGTACCAGGATGAGATTGCTTTGAACACATGGCATAATGCAGCTGTGGTGTCATGTAAGCTTACAGATAAGCAAACTGTTTTGTTGCTGTTGTGACAGCATTTATGCACTCAATTGCTACCAATATTATTATGTTAGGATTAACCAATGTTATCAAAATTCTCTCACAGGAAAGTGTCAAAATATAAGGTCGCCCAAATGAAAGTGAGAGTCGTGTAATAGCGTCGGTGTATAATTACATAGAGCCATGCATTTGCGCCGGAAGATGGCGTGTCATGTTAGAAAGCACACTGTTATCAGTGGCTCGTGTCGGTGTGCTGTTTGCACGTGCGGTGGGAAGTTGACTACATAGGGTCGTGACATGGATTCGTCCAAACTGGTCCAGTGGCAGTTATGCAATTTTTGATGGCAGAAGGTGTTTGTGGAGCCGAAATTTATCGTCATATAAAGGATGTGTATGAAAATGAGTGTCAGTCACAGTGTACAGTGTTCCGCTGGTGTAGTGAATTTTGTAAAGGACATGTGAGCACGGAGGACATGCCGAGACCTGGGCAAGCACATGTGGCCATTACCATGGAATCGATTGCTGTCATGGATAACCTTGTGAAGGAGAATCGCCAAATCACCACCCGCGAGCTTACAGCAACATTGTCTGTGAGTAAGGGAACTGTTAACACCATTCTCCATCACCGATTGGGATACAGCAAGGTTTGTGCATAATGGGTCTGCAAACGTCTCCAGGAGGAGCAGAAGATTTGGCGAATGGGTGCTTGCCTGGAGCATCTGCATTGTTACCACGCAGAGGAAAGACAGTTTCTTTCCAAGATTGTGGTCACAGATGAAACTTTGTGCCACCACTTCGATCCAGCCACCAAACGGATGAGTATGGAACGGTGGCATGCCAACTCTCCACGCCCAAAAAAGGCTGTCTTCCTTAAGAGCTGGGAAAGTGATGCTCATGGTTTTCTTCGATGAGAATGGCCCATTGCTGTTGGATTGGCTGGATGCCGACAATACAGTCAAGACGACCACATACTGCAATACGCTACACAACCTCAAAACGGCCATCAAGCGTAAGCAACCCCGTATGTTGTCAAAAGGGGTTATTCTGTTGCACAACAATGCCCTGGCTGCATGTGGCGACAGTGTGCCAAGATTTTCTGGAGAGCTTCCGCGGGGAGGTCCTCGACCATCCCCCATAGCCCCGATCTGTCGCCCTGAGACTACCACATCTTCTGGCCACTGAAAAAAGCTCTCAATGGCCGACAGTTTGCTAACGACGCTGAGGTCTGGGACGCCATTGAAGACTGGTTCCACAGCTAACTATGGACGTTCTTCACTCAGGATATCCACAATCTCGTGCATGCTGAGACACTTGCTTGAACAGACAAAGAGACTATGTGTAGCAGGTATGTAGCCCATGTATCACTCTTACTTCCTGAATGTTCACATATCCCAGCCAATAAACCCTTATGGAAAAAAACCGACAGTCTCAGTTTCATTTGGGGGACCCTTATAGAATATCTGTACTCTCCCTCCCCCAAGTATAACTGATTTTTTTTTCTGTCTACAGTGTCCTCAATTTTGAGAATTTTTAACTTTTAGTGTGAAATGTTCCAAAAAGTCGACCAAAACCTTTCCAACAAGCAATCAATAATGTCTGTATCTTCTCTGGTTGCTGCTCTACATTTTTTTTTGCCTGTCATATTCTCCCTCAAAAAAAGTGGGGGAAAAAAAAAACTTTGTTTACATAAGCCTGTGGACACTCTCTGTCACGGGTCAAAGAAACTAGCTCTGCATCAATTTCATGTGGAGTACTTTTTAATAATTTCAGTTTAATTATGTTCACCACAAATTTATATCAATTTGGGTAAAATATTAGTTCAACATAAAACTTCTTTAATCCTCTATCATGGAGGATTATTCACATCTTCTATAATATTTTATTCCTTGTGTTCTTTTCTTTTAGACATGGAGAGAAGGTATCTTAATCAATATATAATATTGCTTTATTTTATTGCACAGTGATAAAAACAATATTTACTGTGGCTAAAAAGTGCCAGTAAAAATGGTCTAAAAATGATTTGATGAAAAATATGCTTCCCTGCATAAAAAAGGTACTGTCTTTATGTAGTGAAGTAAATTTTTTATCAAATCATATTTGGAGAATTTTTGATTACATTTTAGCCACTGTGTAGATACTGTTTTTATTGCTGTAAATATCTTTTTATCACTTTGCAATGAAATGAAGCAATAATTCTCATATACATATCACTAAGCTGTTCTCTGAAATTCAGAGGTTAGCTCCAAAAAGAAATACAAACTTCCAGATATTTTTACTTATTGTTGTCGTATCAAACTTCTCCATTTACAGCGATCTTGACATACAACTCGTGCTTTACTGATATCCATTACACGCTGTGCACAAGATCTTTTATACTTCATACTCATAATCTTTTTCTCATGCAGACACTCCTGAATCTGATCCACCCATGTCTTCCTTGGCCTTCCTCTGCCTTTTCTTCCTGCCACTTGGCCTGAAAAGATTTCCTTAGCATTTCATCACTCATTCTTTCAACATGGCCAAACCACCGAAGCATATTGGTCTCCACCTTGCTAACAACATTTTGCTTCACATCACACAACTGCAATACATCTTCATTTCTCACATAATCAGACCGTGTCTTGCCACAAACCCCACGAAAGTAACGCATTTCTCCAGCACACAAAGGACTCCTATGTTTCTTCTGCAGTATCCAGGTTTCACTGCCATACATCAGAGTAGGAACAATTGCAGTTTTATACACAGCCATGCGGGACTCTCTAGAGAACCCATCATTCCTGTGAAAACCTCCCAGAGCAGCTATGACTTTCAAAGAAGAATTCACTCGCCTACTGATTTCACCATCCAACTTGTTCTCTCTGTCAAACATGCTTCCTAAATACACAAACTCACTCACCTGGTCAACCACAGTGCCATTTATACTTACATTACATCCAGTGCTGCCCATTACTCTCTCAAACACCATAACTTTGGGATTTCCCTTATTTATACTCAGTTTGAATTTCATGCAAACTTCGTGCATCCGAGTCAACATATTTTGCAACTCACTTTTGCTCTCTGCCAACAGGACAGTGTCATCAGCATACAGTAATCTGCACACACGGATATCACCAATACATAAACCACTATTATCTATTTTGGCATCACGCATGCATGCATCCATAAATATATTAAACAGCCATGGTGACATTATACAACCTTGTCTAACTCTTGCACCAATAGAAAACCATTTTGATAAAACACTATTCGCTCGTACACAAGCTCTACTACCAGCATACATGGCTTTTACACTATTAAGTAGATTTCCAGTAACACCATATTCATTCAACACCTTCCACAAAAGTATTCTATTTACTCGGTCGTAAGCTTTCTCTAAATCTATGAAGGCAGCGAAAACTTTCTTGCCAACAGCCAGATACTTTTCAATTATCGTGCGTAATGCAAAAATCTGGTTAGTGCAGCATTTACTAGGCATAAAACCACTCTGAACATCCCACACTTTAAATGCTGTAAGACCCCGTACTTTTTCAATAACAACCTTACCAAACACTTTCCCTGGCACACTCAGTAGGCTAATACCACGATAGTTCTTGCATTCAGTCTGATCACCTTTTCCCTTATACAAGGGAACAATAATAGCATCCTTCCAATCCCGAGGGACCATTCCTAACTCCCAGCACAACTGTCAAATTTCAGTTAACCTGTCAATTATTGAGTCACCATCATATTTCAACATCTCTGCAGTTATGCCATCAACTCCCGGAGTCTTACCATTCTGAAGAGATTTTAGAGCTTTACACACTTCTTCTCTTGAGATCCCTCCTGTGCTTTCATCCCTCATTGTGACATCATCTACATCTGCCTCAGAATCATCTTTGCTTTCCTGATCTAATAACTCACAGAAGTATTCACCCCATCTGTCACTTAACTCATTGGGCTCCCATATCATTTCCCCAATCTCATTCTTCACACAACTTACAACTTTGTTTCCCCTGCTTTTCCTGAGTCTCATGTACTTCCAGAAGGACTTCCTATCTTTCCAAAAAGCCAGTTCATGCCTTTCCACTTTCTCCTTCCTATCTTTTGCCTTACTGTGGCGAACCAGCTTAGCAGCTTCACACTTCTTAGAGCGATATTCTTCCACAGAGACTACCTTGCAACATCCCCAAATAGGCTTCCTTCTTGCTCTTTACTGCCTCTTCAATCTCACTATTCCACCAAGCATCACCTCTATTGTTACCCACTATTGTGGTGCCACAGACCTCTTTAGCAGCAGTGACAACACAGTTCTTAAAACATTCCCACTTCTTTTCTACATCCCTCTCACCAGACTTCAGATCCTTCAGTCGTTCTCTGAGTAAGTCAGAATACCGCTGTTGATCTTCAAGGAGCCTATCAACCTTTATTCTTTCTATCCTGGGTCTCTTCCTATTCCTTTTCCTCCAACCAACATTAAGTTTCACTCGTGACACTACCAAGTAATGATCAGAACCAACATCCGCACCTCTCATCACACGAGTGTCAACAACTAAGTGCTTCAAACGCTGATCGTAAACAACAAAATCTATCACACTCTTTTGACCAAGAGTACGATTTTCCCAAGTATATGTGTGTATATACTTGTATTTGAAAAATGTATTAGATACACACAAACCATTCTCAATGCAGAGTTCGATTAATCTTTCACCATTATCATTCACACAAGGATCATTAAACTTACCCAGAACATTGTCAGAAATTGCATTCTGCACACCTACTGTAGCATTGAAATCCCCTGCAATTATAACTTTTTCTTTAGCACCAAACTGGCTCAAAACAGCTTTTAGCTCATTCCAGAAATCTTCTTTCTTATCAGAAGGTTCCGAGTCACAAGGAGCATACACTACAACAATTACAATTCTCTGAAGTTTCACTTTCAAACGAATCCAGAGAATTCTCTCACTTATGCAACTATAATGAATCAAGTTGTTCTTCATCTTTTCACTTAAAATCACACCTACACCAGCCTGTCTTCTCACATTATCCAATACTCCAGACCACACACTCACCGTGCCATTCACTCCTTCTACCCCAATTTCCTTCTTTTGGTTTCACTTATACACAGTACATCCAGTCTATACTTATTCATCTCCTCAATCACCTCACTGATCTTGCCATTTATACCTCTAGTATTCCATACACCAATCTTACATTCACTCAGCCGAGATCTCTTTCTCATACGCTGTTTAGAAAGTCCAGGTCGATTCCGTGGTGGACCGTCCTTCTCAAGTGTGGTAGGTCCACCATATCCCACACTTGAGTCATTCTTAATATTTCTTTTTGTCTTTTTAATCAGGTAAGTACATCAGTGTGTGGGGGATTAGCCCACAGCTGAGGGTTCCAGTTGGTCATTCAACCTAAGGATTCTGGAACAAAACCCAGTGAGTTGGGGTCTTTTCGCCAATGTCACACAGAACTAGCTTGCACCTCTCCAAGATTCACAGAGGCCCTAGTTGCTGTTGTGTGTGCCATTGCTACCACGGAGCACCCCGAGGAGGCAAACCCATCGCTCACTACAACCGCCCGCAGCAATAATTCTCCATAGATCAAAATACCTACATTCCATGTCCAAGAGAGAAAACACGATGAATGTTTAAAAGATTATAGGAGATATGAATAATTTTCCAAGATGGTAGTCAAATAATTTGAGTGTTACAATGACATGATTTTTTCGCACACAGAAATGTGGATTCTTTTGCACAAAGGAAAGGAAATACAGAATAATAAGAAAAGGAACATATATGTTGGGAGGAAGGAGTAAACTTTAGTCATTAGCCTGCTCGCTCCTATTTTCTGCCATAAGAAAATGAATGCATTTAAAAAAATTATAATTGAACTATGCACTTTACCCATAACCTCATTTCGAGTACTAATCATATGTGCCAGTTATTATAAAGGTGCACATGCACCCTCCCCCTCCCCCCAACCACACAGCTGATGATATAACTGATAGGTCACAAATCTATATCATTCTCTATCACAGGGTAAACAACAAACTAGCTGAGCTGCTAAAGAAAGCCAGTAAAAACCAAGGACCAAAAAAGATTTGGAGCTTTTTTTCTTTATTTTCAAGTAAAATATATGTAAAACATTAAATGCCTAAAATGAAGAAAATAGTGAGATACATGAGGAAGAATCAGCCGGTCAGTCAAATCTTATGTTACAAGTATGGCTGCCCTGCTTTTGCTTTGGAACTCTCCAATTCCTCTCAATATTCTGGTTGTGTGCTATTATTATTCAACATTTCTTTCGTACAAAAGAAGCCATTTTTTCGTATAAAAAACCTCTTATTACAATGTCTAAATTATTATTATTCTAACAAATACTCCACAGGAATTGTAGCAGTGAAGCTAGTTTCTTTGCCTCACGATTGTGGATATGCCCAGGCTGTATGTAAACAAAGAAATCGATATAATACACAGACTTGCCAAATTTAAGAAGAGAAAAATCCTGCAATTTTCTATGAAAATCCTGCAAGCATAATTTCGTATGTTTGAAATATCAATGGACATAATTTGAAGCACTAATGTTACGTTAAGGCATATAAAAAAGGTTAAAAAATTCTGTTAAAAATATATAAAACATTTTTGTGTTCAGTTATGCATTGATCTTGAGGATAACCCAAATTATGACGGAAAAAAAGAAATTCCTCGAAGCCGTCGCACTCTCATGCCTAAAGATTACAGCGAAATTTTTTGCCGTCGAATTTCCGATTTGGGAAATTTTCCTCCATTTTTAAACTAAAATACAAATATTTATTGAATAAAATGATATATTACAACAATACTGGACAGAGGTAACATCACAGAAAAAAGAAATTACGATTACAAAAAAAATCTTTATTTTGTTTGCTTCCGTTTCTGAAAGACGAAGTACTGTCCCGATGCGTATTTTTACGAATTGGTAAAATTATTCGATGCGTAGTTTTACGTGCAGAGAAAAATTCCAGACACATGTTTTTGTGCATCGAGAAAAATTCCCGATGCATGTTTTTACACGTTGGTAAAATTTCGTTGCGTACTAAATGCGTAATTACGCATTTTGGCGAACTCTAGTCGGCACATCACTTGAGCACTCCCATGGAGAGAGAGAGAGCTACCGCATGATCTCACGAAGCCAGCGAGTCAAAGATGACATCATTGCGTGACACAGCGCTCGTAAGGTCCAGCAGAAAATCTAAGTAGGTGGTTGCAGGGGTTGAAATATTTCGATTGAGCAATCGAAATATTAAAAAATCTGTAAAAAAAGACCTCTGTCTGTAAATTAGTAACATTAAGCAGAAATCCGTGAATTTTACAGATAATCCGTAAAAGTTGGCTAGTATGCAAACCCATTTTTGAAGATTTCCCCATTTTGGCAACGACGCACAATGCTTTTGTCCTGTCACATGCATATTTTTTTGCAATGTTACTATTTGGGAACATTTGCATGGTCAGCACAGCTTAAAGGTAAGTTATGTTACACAAGGAATGAAGTAAACAAGCACTCAGCACGGATAATGACATCGGAAGAGGAACTATCTTGAGCAAAATTTAATGTTTTGTTATTTTCTACGCACTTAAAATTGTCCATGTGTTTTTGCATATGAATGTGATTAACAATATCTCCTTTGCCCTTGTGGACAACAGAAAAATCACATCTACAAATAGAGCAAAAGGCAAATTGTTGGCCCTTCCTTGATTCGATTATACACGGATAATCTGACGTATAACACTTTTTAAAAACAAACTGATATTTTCTACCAGCCATCACGTGATTAAACACGTGCACGAAAAGTTCTCAGAAATTCCTGTTAAAAGAGACGAAGTGCATCAAACAAACCAAAACGCGCTTCCGATACTGTCGACAGACGAGAAATCTGCGTCAGTACGTAGGGCCAACGCCAAGCCTGTTCATGCTCTGTGCCTGCAGCACCAGAGATCATTAGCAGACAGAAGAGTAAACATCGCTGCCAACTGTTGACTCAGAGGGGAAAGGTCTCTTCTCTGCTAATGAACTGATGCCTCGGAGAACTTCGAACTTTCCCCCTCGTTACTTTTTAATTTACGCTAAGGAACTCATGATAGAATCTGGCAATATTAATTTATAATCCAGAATTCCGGGAAATGTAATGAAATCTGGCATTGTCGACCTAAACCTGGAGGGTTGGCAGGCCTGAATACATGGAACTAGTTGATGCTCGATTTGAAAGCCCATCCCAGGAAGAATGCAATGCCATACAGCTACTGCATTTAAAAAGATCATGTGATTTAGCAGCAAAATGTCTTCTACAAAGCAGAAATCAGTGGCTGAGTTATTCATGTAGGCATGCTTATAAAGAGGTAAATAAAAATCATGAGATTTGCTTTTTGAATGCTAATTAATTATTTCTGTTACTGCTGTTTTTGCCAAAAAGGTCTGATGATTATCTTGGACCCCCATGGTTCCGATTGATCCAGATAATTGCAGTTGTACTACCACTAGATTGCAACAGTAATTATATAAGTTTGGTGTCTCGGAAACTGGAACTGAGAATTAAGGAAAATTCAACAGCTGTCGCTAATAGAGATCAGGGCAGTGTTTTGGTAAATCACTTTGAATCACGCCAATGCAAACCTTTATGGCATCAAGTGAAAAAATTGGACTATGAACCACATAAAAATAATAAGACTTATTAAAGAAAGTTTTCTTCATCAAAAAAAAAAAAAAAAAAAAAAAAAAAAAGGTCCATTAATGATCTTTTTGAACATATATATGAACAGTATCATCAATAATTTAATTCGCAACAAGGAGTAAAGTTTTGCATTACCTACCAAGATTAACATTAAAAATTGGCCAACAACAAGCAAGAGGGATCTGGCAACAAAAATTCAAGTAGTTTTTGTGTCGGCCAACATTTGGATACATTCACTATTCATTGAGATTAGGCTTTGACAAACATCAAGAGTCCAGAAACATCTGGAAAACAACTGAAAAGATCTCAGAAAATAAGAATACTTTCAGTATATTTAATTAACTCTGAGTAAAGAATACATAGATGCCAACTAGTACGGATTTTCCGAAATTTTACGGATTTTTGGTTGCTGTTACGGAAGTACGGAAATGCCGCTGAAATTACGGGAAATCGCCATTTGATTAAATTTTCTGAGATAGAAAGCAAATTTTCATCAACTTAAAAATTTTTGTTGGTTCTTCAAGTTTTTCTGGGGAAAAAAATACATATATATAAATGCTACATTCAGGACTGCCAGACCTGCGCTAATTGCGCCAGCCCGCGCCAAAACGTTCTTGCGCCATTCTGCTAAAAAATCGCCATTTCGACGAAATCTGCGCCAATTTTGCGCCAAAAGTTAAAATTTACCGGTCATCGATATTTTAGCGTTATCTTACGACATTCGAAATCGATTCAGCGGTTAATTCGTACGTGAGATTCTTCCGCGGAGTCCCCTCCGTTTTTTTTTTTTTTTTTTTGTCATTTTCGAGATCGATGCAAAAGTAAAGAAATTTTCAGGATATTAGTTGGGGGGAGGGGGGGGTATTCCGTCTGGGGACGTTGTTTTGTCTTTTTAAACGTTCGGAAACGGAAGTTAAACGAAGTGCAAATTTTTCCCGTTATCGTATTTTTTTTTCTCGCGATGTTGCTTCTGTTCAGTATTGTTAAATATAATTTCATTGCATAATTTCAGCTTGACATTGTAGGCAACGATTTCCGAAAACGGAAGTTAGGCCGCCCGAAAATTTCCCCGTATTCTTCGGCGACGAAAATCTCACAGATTCGAGGAATTCCGTCCTTTTTTGTTATCATTAGGACCATGTACGAAATCGATGCATAACTGAACTTAAATTTTGGGAGGATTGGTGGAGGGGTGGAAGGGATCGTTTTCTCCGTCGGAGGACGGAATTTCATCCTTCGAAAACTGAAAGTAGACGAAGGTAAGATTTCTCTGGTAATCGTAATTTTTTTTTCTTGCATTGTTTCCTCTACCCAGTATTGTTAGATATCATTTTATTCCATAAATATTTGTATTTCAGCATGAAAATGTTGGATAAATTTCCGAAAACTGAAGTCAATTCAGCTTAAAAATGTTGGATAAATTTCCGAAAACTGAAGGCTTGAAAAACCGTTATTTCAAGCCATGTTTCCCAATTCAGCGATCGCAAAAAAATATTCATGTGGAAGAACCAAGGCTACTGCACTAATTCAGCACATGGCCAGTGTTTCTACAAGTAACATCGTATCTGAAGTTAAAAAATCCCTTTTCTCTATCTACGGACGGAAGTAATGATGCTCAAGCAAATAAACTGTATCCCATTACAATAACATATTTTGACGAAAAAATAGGGAAAAATTCAACTGTTTTGTTATCATTGGTTGAATCAAGTAATAATACAGGTGAAGGAATATTCAACATTTTGAACAATGAGTTTGTTAAAAAAATATCTCATGGAGCAACTGTGTGTCATTTTCCTGTGACAATGCTAACACTATGAAAGGTCAAGTAAAAGGTGTTGTTTCTCACATAAAGAATGTTCAGCCTGCAATCATACTGCAGCGATGTTCATGCCATTTAGTAAATTTATCTGCACAGAAATCTGCTACTCAACTGAAAGGATTTAATGTTGAGCAGTTTTTGATACAGTTGTACTTTTTTTGGAGAAAAGTTCAAAGAGGAAACACATTCTAAAACTGAGTCAAGCCTATTTGTGGTACTAAACCACACAAAATTCTAAAGCATGTCAATACTCGCTGATTATCACTTTTGGAATCCATTGACAGAATTTTTAGAACAGTGGGAGGCTCTAGAACATTATTTTAGTGACAATGAAGAAGCTAATTCACAGTATAAGAACCTTGCAGGTATGATTGGAAATTCTTCATCTAAACTTTATTGTCTTTTTTTATCTGCTACTCTTCCTTTGTTTACATCTGTTAACATGTTCTTGCAGCAGGAAGCTCCGCTTGTGCATGTATTAAAAAGAAAACTTCATAGTCTGTTATCTGAATTGCTTGTACGATTTATCAAGCCATCCGCATTTGATGTGACAGCAACATCTCTTGCAGATGGAAATTTTGAAAGAAGGAGAAATCAAAAAGAAAACCGTGATCTCGTAATTGGGTCAAAAGCGAGATCTTATATAGGCACAACTGCAGATCTGAGTGAAGACACAGTGGCTACTTTTTATTCTAAGGTAAGGGAATTTTACAAGGCAGGCTGCAATTACATTTTAAGAAAATTTCCACTTAATGATGAATTTCTGAGTCATGCTGAAATTGCAGATGTAGCATTAAGGCAAAGCGTTTCTTTTGCATCAGTCCAATATATGTGTTCCCTGTTTCCAGTTTTGAAACCAGAAGAATCTGACAAGGTGGAATCTGAATTTGCTGACTACCAGTTTGAAAAGTTTAACTGTGCTGTTACTTCTGAGAGAATGGATGAAGTGTGGCACAGAATTTCTTTAATGAAAAAGGAAAGTGGCCAGTTGAAGTATGAATCATTAAGCAAAATTATGAAAATGATTTTAATAGTCCCTCATAGCAATGCAAGTACAGAAAGAATTTTCAGTATTGTGTAAAAAAACATGAATGAATTCAGACCTAATTTAAGTACTCATGTGTTGTCTTCTTTATTAGTAAAAAAATAAACAGCATTGCACACAGTGAACTATGCTATCAGAAGAAGTTTTTGCAAATTGAACTAAGGAAGGCCAAAATGGCAACTACAGCCAGTTTATCATAATAATTTCGCCAACATTCCAAGGAATAATTTTTCTTTGTGTATGGAGGTAATTTATTATATTTTTCTGGTATACAGTATTTTAAATTTTTCTACTAGCAAATTATTTTGTATTGTATTATTATTATTATTATTATTATTATTATTATTATTATTATTATTATTTTGTTAATAGTTCTGACAGATTAAAATTTGTTAGTGTTAAATACCCAAATTTGCCGCCGTAGACTGGATTACTGAAAATTACTGCAAAAAAAAATGGTTACTGAAAATTACTGAAAAATTAACATGTTGGTTACTGAAAACTACTTTTAGAGGTTGGCATCTATGAGAATGCGAAGGAGTGTTAATCTCTAATTTTTTTGTTTCTTCCCTTCTGAAAATTCAGATGTGTTCAAGGTTGTTTTTGATATCAGTGATTTTTTGCAATCTTATATTTTATGTCTAGATCATTTTCTCTTGTTCATTACATCTCAATATTAGAATGATTCAAAAGTTGTTGCCATTTTGAAGAATCGTCCTGTGTCAGCAATTACTCCGTGTGCACGCATTATGAAAATAAAAACAACACATTTCTGGAAAACCGGTATTGTCTAGTTGGTTTAAATAGGAGCACGTGCTGCCATGATTTATTGGAAAAATTTCTGCTGTCAAAAAAGCTATGGACAAGAAACACACATTCCGAGTGTTGTTACAGTTTTTCTTTAAAAAAGTTAACCCTGCAGCTGCAGTGAGGCAAATTTGTGCTGTGGAAGGCGAAGGAGTAGTGTCTGAAAGAACGGCAAGATTTTAGTTTCAATGATCTAAAATGGGGATTGCAGTGTTGAAGACAAATTACGTGTTGGAAGACCTTTGACGTTCAGTTCTGAAGCCAAGCTGTAGAGTCAAATCCATGCACAAGTAACTGTCAAGTGAGCTGGAAATACCTCAGCTCACAGTTGTTCACGAACTGCACAAGCTCGGCAAGACGCACAGAAGTTATTGACAAGTATCCCATGAACTGACTGCTGCTCAAGCTCAGTGACATATGCACGTGTGTCGCTAATTGCTGGAAAATCCCCAGGATGACTGTTTCTGTAGGCAAATTGTGACATGTGATAAATAGTGAATATTTTTCTGAGATCCTGACATGAGAAAACAGTGGTTAGATCCCAAAAGGCCACCAGAACCAGTCCCCAAAAGGGTACGACTTGAGCACAAAGTTATGCTATGTGTGGAACTTTGAGGGGTCCATTCATTGGGAAGAGGCATTAACGCTCAGCTGTACTGTGGCCAGTTGGAGCGGATGTGTGCTGCTTTAAGCTGAAAGTACCCTGCTCTGGTGAACCGTAAACAAGTTATCCTCCAACAGGATAATGCTCCTGCTCATTCTGCCTGGTAAACTAAGGAAAAACTACAGCAACTGGCGAGTTTTGAGCTAAAGCCCCATCCTGCTTATAGCCCAGATATTGTGCCTTCCGACTGCCACACATTCCGGTCCATGGTACATCTACGTGGGAAACAATTCCAAAACATCCATGATGCTGAAATTGGGTCCTCAAAATCCAAAGGAATTTTTTCACAGGGGGATTCAAGTCATGGCATCATGATGGTGTAGGACCATCGTGCACGATGTACTTTATTTCGAAGATTAAACTTTTATGTTTATGCATTTATACATATTTTCATCAACTGTCAGAAAACAGCAATGACTTTTGAATCACTCTGGTGTTATCTGTAGAGCTTCCAAGACATCTTTTGCACTGCAGATGTTGTGTGCTGTATCTTCAGCTTTGTCATAATCTTTACTAGCATTGTTTTTTTCATGATTTTTAATTTCTTGGATGCTCTTAAACTTTATTTGTGCATCTGAAGTTAAGAAATTTTCACCTACTTCTAAGAATTCATGTAAATGCTGTACAACAGGACTGTGAGGCAGTCTGTTAAGCCATTCCCTGAGTTGAGTTGAGTGGTTAGCCATGTTTGTTGTCAGTTGCATCTATTTCCTCCTGCTGCAAAGAAACAAAGCCTAAGTAATGGAAACCAAAAACTTACTGTTTTTTTCTTCCATTTCTAGAACCACATGCTTCATTAAATTAAAAAAACAAAACGAAAATCAAATGTCACCTAGCAGACTTATAAAGTAGTTTTTCCTTTTTTTTTTCTAGCAGTATATAATACTTATCAAAACTGGCTTGTGATATTTGCATTTTAAACTTTAGACAACCCTTTGATTCAAGTGCTGCAATTTGCTGGTACAGTGTTTGGTGGGGAAAATGGTTTTCTGCAGATTGAGATTGTGGTAAAAACATCTCACCACTAACCTTAAATGGTACAATTAATCTCTTTTGTCATAGGATTTCACAAATGTGCAATTGAAAGCCAAAACAGCTTACCTAGATTTATGTCGGGAATGACAAGATCTGAATGGAAAATGAGAGTGATGAATCAGATCAAATCCAAGATTGACCATTTTTAGTGAGAGCATTATTTATAAACAAAGCTGTGAAGTATTATCTGATGCCAAATATATTGTGACTGAAATATTTATTAATGTTTTAATGTTATTAACTGCAGTGCCATTCAAAGTGAGGTCATTATAGTGAAGTTCTGCGGTATATTGAATCTTGTGTGTTCATCATGCATTAATAACTGCATTTAGTTCAAAGGTGCCAACTCTCCTGATTTAATTGGAAAACTTCTTTTTTTTTTTTTTTTTTTTTTTTGCACCTTTTCCCAGTTTTCCGATAGCCTGCCATTTCCTCCTGATTTTTAATGTCATTTACAATATCCTCAAGGTGCTGGTAAAGGTATCTCTCTTTTTTCCCCCATTATACAGGCTTTTTCTTTTCTTTCTTTTTATTATTTTTCTCACTGTGCTGCAACAGGGTGTCTTGTCTACTAGGCCCAGGAAGTTGCAAAAGTTAAGGAATGGTCATGGAAATCAAGTCGTAGGTCATGATTCTATCAGGATGATAATGTTATATGGTTTGCTGCTTTTTGAATTTTTCTGACAAATTTTTGCTTTTGTATTTTGTTCCCAGATTATATTCATTTTTAATATTTTCCTAATGTTTCTCATTTTTTTCCAGTAATAGTTCAAAAGTGCTACTTCGTGTTATTTAATAATTTTTCTTAATGAAGTACAAATGTTTTCCTATTTCTAACAATCTCTTTTCAAAAACCAATCAACAGATCAGTCATTTTTGTCTGCTCTCTTTTATTAGTAGTGAGCAGTTTTCCAAACTATATTTGTTATGTTGAGGTCATGGTTTGAACTAATGTTGAGGTTATGCACTACACAGTGAGACACTTCTTGCTTTGTGATTTACTTTATATTGTGTGATGAATGTTGTACATTTTCTTCATAGTCACTAAGCATATATTGCATAATGACATGATGCTGTTGTTATATTACTACGTTCAAAAAGTTCCGGAACTTTTTATATTAAAAAAGAACGAGTACAGATAATACCTGTTTATGCTGTGTTTCCTTCAAGTACTTACCCTGTGCAACTACATATTTTTGCCAGCGCTCATACAAAGATAAGATTTAAATGCAGATTGCAAGTCTTCTTTTGCCACATTCTCCAGTGCCTCCGTCGCAGCTCGTTGCACTTTTTCGGAACTTGAGAAGCGTCGCCCCTTAAGCAAATTCTTCATCTGGAGGAAAAGGAAAAAGTCATGTGGCGAGATCAGGAGAATAAACTGGTCATGGTTCGTAGTTAGGGACGCATTCTTACCAGAAAGTGAAAACCTTGAAAAGCCCATGAAAAAATAAAGTTCATTTTCAAGTCTTTGAAAGTACTTGAAAAAGTGCAATGCTTTTTCAAGTACTTGAAAAAAAAATGGAAAAAAAAATGTTTAAAAAAAAAAAAAAAAAAAAAAAAAGCACTGGAAAAAAAAATGTTTTTGTCTTTTGAGTAATGATATGAAAGGGCATGTGTAAAATAATTGTTTGTGCTAAAAAGTTCTGTAGAATATTTCTGTGTAGTTCTGATAAAAACACCAAGCTGATAAAATAGTGCAGAGCTTGCGTTCAACCCAGGAGAGTGCGTTGAACACAAGCACCTTGGTTATGATGGAGTAAAATGTCAGCCATGGGAATAAAAGTGAAATGATGTATTTGCGAATCGTGATTGGCTTCTCTTGACTGGAGTTAGGGACGCATTCTTACCAGAAAGTGAATAAGAAAATAATGTGTCCTTTCAAAATATTCCACAAAATAAAATGATTTCGGAAAAACACCAAAACAAAGGGGGCAATTCAAAGTTAATAAAATAAACCAACAGGGAGATGGGATAGCAGGCAGGTCATTGAAAGTGTGCCTATCTCAGTGAAGTTTAATGGTTTAAACTAGCTACAATACCTACTGCTGACTGACCGACAGCACACACATATGATAATTTGGTTTTAAAAAGTCCTTGAAAAGTGCTTGAATTTTGCTTTGAAGAGTATGAACCTTGCTGGTTGTGGAAGAAAGAGAAGGTGACGTTTGGACAGGTAATCAGACACCAGGAGGGATCTGTGAGCTGGCACATTATAGTGATGGAACACCCATGAGTTGGTCTTCCAAAGATCGGGTCGCTTGCGTCTCACTGATTCTCGGAGACGTTTCAGGACATTGACGTACTCTTCTTTAGTGACTGTACGACCATGTTGAAGGAATTCCTTGTGTACTGGAAAAGCACTGGAAAAAAAAATGTTTTTGTCTTTTGAGTAATGATATGAAAGGGCATGTGTAAAATAATTGTTTGTGCTAAAAAGTTCTGTAGAATATTTCTGTGTAGTTCTGATAAAAACACCAAGCTGATAAAATAGTGCAGAGCTTGCGTTCAACCCAGGAGAGTGCGTTGAACACAAGCACCTTGGTTATGATGGAGTAAAATGTCAGCCATGGGAATAAAAGTGAAATGATGTATTTGCGAATCGTGATTGGCTTCTCTTGACTGGAGTTAGGGACGCATTCTTACCAGAAAGTGAATAAGAAAATAATGTGTCCTTTCAAAATATTCCACAAAATAAAATGATTTCGGAAAAACACCAAAACAAAGGGGGCAATTCAAAGTTAATAAAATAAACCAACAGGGAGATGGGATAGCAGGCAGGTCATTGAAAGTGTGCCTATCTCAGTGAAGTTTAATGGTTTAAACTAGCTACAATACCTACTGCTGACTGACCGACAGCACACACATATGATAATTTGGTTTTAAAAAGTCCTTGAAAAGTGCTTGAATTTTGCTTTGAAGAGTATGAACCTTGCTGGTTGTGGAAGAAAGAGAAGGTGACGTTTGGACAGGTAATCAGACACCAGGAGGGATCTGTGAGCTGGCACATTATAGTGATGGAACACCCATGAGTTGGTCTTCCAAAGATCGGGTCGCTTGCGTCTCACTGATTCTCGGAGACGTTTCAGGACATTGACGTACTCTTCTTTAGTGACTGTACGACCATGTTGAAGGAATTCCTTGTGTACGACCCCCTTGCAATAAAAGAAAACTGTTAACAAGACCTTTCCTTTGGAGCGGTCAGCTTTTAACTTTTTAGGTCATGGTGACGACGGTGATTTTCACATTTTTGACTGTTGGTTGGATCGCCAGTGATCAATCAATTAAAGAGATCGGGATCTGAATCCACTGCATCGATGTTAATACCGCAAACTTGCATGCGCTCATCCATTTTTTCTTGTGTCAGGTTTTTGGGAACAATTTGTTGCCACATGTGATGCATGCCCAGTTTCTCTGTTAAAATGGCATGGCAACTTCTGCAATCGCTGCAACAGTTTTTCGACGGTCATTTTTCACAATTTCTTTGACAATGGTGATTTGTTCATCCATTGTGGATGTTGAAGGTCGTCTTGACTTCTCATCATCCTCGATACTCTGTCGCCTATTTTCGAATCGTCGATGCCACTCATAAACTGTAGTTCGACTCATTGCACTCTCACCGTATGCTGACTTAATCATTTGAAAAGTCTCAGCGAAAGACTTTCCGAGCAGAACACAAAGTTTACACTTGAACGCTGTTCAAAACTCGACATTGTTGTCCTCGCGACGGAGAGCCTCGAATGCCTGTAATCACGAACTACGCACATACGCTGTACGTGTTGGATCTGGATCAAACCAGTTCTGGCTGGTCGGTCACATCATGCTCTTCGCTTGCTCAGCGGGGAATGACGTAATTCACTAACATTTGGCAAATATTCAAAAAGTTCAGGAACTTTTTGAATGTAGTAGTATTATCACTCATTTGCCTCAACTTTACCTAATTTTTTTTACATGCTATGACTTCCTCATACTTAGCAGGTATACTTCATATTTTGGAATGTAGTAATTTTTCTGTGTAATATGCTTTTGAACACTCACCAGGAGGAGCATTTTAGGCTTGTATTGGTGCAATAGTCTCACATGCAAATTTTATCAGAGGCACAGGGTTTGCATGACTCCTGGAATCCTTGAAAAGGGCTTGATTTTCTGTATATATATATTTTTAAAGGTCCTGGAATAATCCTGGAATTTTTCTTACAGTGAAAAACAAATTGGTTGAAATGTTTGGATTGATTGCGTTACTTGAGTCTAGCTCCTTTTGGTGTCTGCTCGCGACGGCATCACTTTTTTCCATGGAGTGTGGAGACGTGATATCTCTTTCATCTCATGTAACACTGCAGTGCAAGTTGTTTGAGTGCCATATTTCCAGCATCCTTGGTTTGCGGTACACAAGTTGTGTGCAGTTGGAGTCAAAACAGCGTGTGGAAACCTTCTGGCAAGTCCAAGGTGACCGTTCCTGCTAGCATGCGCCTTCCTCACTGAAGGAGATCAATATCTGGCCAGCCACCAATGTTCATGGGAATAGATTACTATGGAATAGGGAATCTTCAGTGCCATGACAAAATTGTTTTGTATTATCATCATTGTGTTAAGTTCCAGATTGCTTCATATAAGGTTTATTCAGAGCAGTTTTTATACGGGGTGATTTTGCCACTTCATTGAAGATGTAACACACACTCAAGAACACCCTGTAACAGCAGAACCCTTAGGTTTTCATAAGAATTATAAATGCATAGTGAATTTCAACCCAATTTGCAAAAGATAAGATAAAGCACTATTATTCTGGCAAAATTTTAAGCTCCTCAAATTTTTGATGAACTGGAAAAGTCCTGGATTTATTTTCTGTAAATGTGTAGAAACCCAGTTCACATATTGTTGATTTTCATATGTGCAGTATAATACTTTCTGTGCTGTTCTATCATGATGTATGTAGGTTTTCATACATCTGTTACATATGTTTTTGATATATATTTGACCCATGTTTGGTGCTGTACCAGTACTGTCCGTGGAGCATTCCCCCAGTCTTTATAAATCCTTAAAAGTCCTTTATTATTTTAGGGTGCTTAGAAGCTCTTAGTTTTTGACAGACAATCCAAAAACATACTTATTTTTCCTAACTGGCTGCATGAAATCCAGAAGTTATGATGTACTGCCTTGAACTTTTGCTGCTGGTTGGCAATGTCATCAGCCGAAAACCCATGGTAGAACATGGAGCTGTATAATTTGCTGCAAAAAGTGAAGGACCATATGCTCTCTAAATTAAACACATCCTGTTGATTCTACCTCACAAGCTTCATCACCATATGTTGTAGCTGATATTTCATTTTTATAGGCTTTCTACCAATGAGTGATATACTCTGCTCATTTTATAGCCTTCTACTCCTCCCATAGAATGTCGTTATGTCATACAATAAAATGTTTACCACTGTGTTGACATATTGGCAGCTCTTCACTGAGCACTGGTTCCTCCACTAAGATTACGTTCCAGTTTTCACCAACGAATTGAAAAAGAGTGGAGTCGTGGGGTCCACTGCTGCCTGTATTGATGACGTTTTTGTTGAGTGAATCCCAGCTGAGTTTTATGCTATTTATCTTGCATTTTATCATGTACAGTTGAAACCTCATTGGCATGCCATGATATATCTCAATCCCTTGTGTGTTTCACAGTCCCTCTCCTCTGTAGATTGTTGTGACAATCCTTTGCTTTATGAGGTAAGATGTCTACTCCATTGCCCATATGAGGCTGATTTTCATGTTTGTTTCTACTGGATTCCCAGCCATGTTGGGATATCCAGGGTAACGAGGCAGCCAATGCTGTTGCCAAGCCTGCTTCCTCAATGGTTTTCACATCCTTGTTCCTGTTTCACGAGGATATGCATGGTTTTGTTTGGGAGCATATCAGTTGAATGTGGCAGGGTCTTTTGAGAACAAGAGTTGAGCAACAAACTGCATTGTTTCAAGCCAGTTCTGGGATCCTGGACTTCATCTTTTCGTCATAATCATAGGGAGGAAGTTGTCGTAGCACATCTTCAGATTGGGCATTGTCGTTTTACTCACCGTTATTTGCTGTGGGGTGACACTTGCCCTATGTGTGAAACGTGTGATTTGTCTCTGTCTGTTGTGCATGCTTTGTGTTCATGTTATTTTTTTCATGAACTTGCTCATTTCCTGGTTTTACTCACCCTACCTGATGATTTGGAGACCCCAGTTACCTTTTAAACTATCATTGTGATGTGTCTTTTGTGTTCTCCCTTTTTTTCATTGTGTTGGTCCTTTTCATCTTGTGTAGGCCTTCATCTTTTTGTCGGCTTTTCATATCACTTTTTGTGTTTCTCTTTTATGACATATCTTTTTTTTTTTATGTTTTGATGTTTTCATTTCTGTCTTAAGTCATGGAACATGACACTCTTTGGCTCATCCAAGCCCTTGCACCAGTAAATGCTAACCAACCAACCAACCAACCAACCAACCCACAGAATAAGATCCGTTCAGCTAGCAATGTGGACAGTTTTGGCCTTTCCCATGGCCAGATTAAGGGGGGTCTGTAGGGGCTATAGCCTTGGGGCCCATCATGACTAAGGGCCCAGGAGGTATGTCTGGGCAAATAATAGTTAGATTGATAGAAAGAGATAGAGAGAGAGAGAGATTTATAAAAGAGTTTTACTTTTGTCTCGTATGATGATTTCCACTTAGTCAGAAACAGAGGCTGGAAGAGGAACAGATTTCAAGGCAGTTACTCACCAAGAATAAAGGTTTCATGTTGCTGTGTATAACGGGATTGGCAAGAGAGTTTCAGCTTTTTCATGTAATCTACCCACACCTCCCAATCTGCACTTGGAACCGTTAATAGTCAAAGTACCCTGCGGTTTCACATTGCATGACAAAAAAGATGCACTAAGGAAAGTATACTCTGCTAAATCATAAAATCCAAGACAAAATGTAAGGATTTTAAGCTTTTAACTCACGTTCTTATGAGAACAATGAAAAATATTGTGACTTATTATGAAAACTCTGCAGATAATTTAGTAGTTTGAAGAATGCATTACATATTAATTATCACAAGCATATTGCTACAGTTTCGAGTTTTAACAGACTTCATAATGATTCCCCGTCATAATTCTTCAAGGGCCATTCTCAGATGTTTGGCCTTAGGGTCCATTCAAATGTCTCTTAGCCTAGGGGCTTACTAAGGCCTTAATCTGGCCCTGGCATGTCACTTGCCTGATGTTCCATTTCATCCTATTGCTTCCACAGAAATACCTTATATTTAGGGCTATATTGTCTTCACTTTTAATTAAATAGCTAATATTTGCTGCTAACTTCTCCTTTCCATTTTTTTAAATATTCCCCCCCCCCACCCAATTCCAGATTGGTTGGCACTCCCTGGGCCAGGTGGCCAACCTGTCTTTTCTTTTGACAGAAGACAGCCTTGGGAGCAAGCAAAATATTTTCTTCTTTTTCCCTCCTCAGAATCCCCTTTTAAGAAGGTGCTAGAAATTCCAGTATTTCAGGAAATAATTGTCCCCAGCACAACCGCTTGGTGTCCTGGTCTGGTCAAGCACTTTTGTGTTTTCATAATTCCTGTGTGACTATAAAAACAGTATATGTATGAACTAAATTGCATGAACTTCACAGCTGCTGGTAGTGGAATGCTTCTTTACCAGAAGTCCAGTAAGTGGTTGATGGAGTCAAGCATGGGTCAGCTCATTTTAAGCTACCAAGCCTTGTTAATAGGTGGCCCAATTAACTGAAAGAACATCCGTACCATGTGGAAAATTAAAAGGTGTGACATATACTTCTATTTAACCTTCCTTTTGAATTGTTTTCTTATGTAAATTTCATTACTTTTTGGTTAAACATTTTCTAATTGAATGGCACATTACTTCCTCAAAGTTTTTACAATTGGGCAACACTGACAGTGAGTCAGAGCAAAATAAAATGACAAGATGGAATGTGGAGTTGTAGAGATGTTGAAAGATTGCGAGAAGATTGTTAAATGTCAGTGTTGTGGAAAAGATAAAACCTGTTGATACACAGTATATATATATGTGTGATTGACAAATAAGTCTCAGTGTCATATGACTGATATCTGTGTGGATGCCCATGTGATTATATTCTGGCAGTGGATTTTATCGATGTCATGAAGTACATGATGATCAAAAAGTATCTGGCTGTTGGTAAGAATGTTTTTGCTGCCTTCATAGATTTAGAGAAAACTTACAACCAAGTAAATAAGATACTTCAGTGGAAGTTACTGAATAAATATGGTGTTACTGGGAATCTACTTAACAGAGTAAAAGCCATGTATGCTGGCAGTAGAGCTTGTGTACGAGTGAATAATGTATCAAAATGGTCTTCTATTTGTGCAGGAGTCAGGCAAGGTTGTGTAATGCCACCATGGTTGTTTAATATATTTATCATAAATGGATGCATACGTGCGTGATGCCAAGATGGACAATATTTGGTAATGTCTGTGTGTGGGGATTGTTGTATGCTGATGACAGCCCTGTTGGCAGAGAGCAAAAGTGAGTTTCAGCATATATTGTCCCAAATTTATGAAGTTTGTATGAAATTCAAACTGAGTATAAATAAGAAAAACCAAAATTATGGTTTTTGAGTGAGGAACTGTTACTTAGTACTGAATACAAGATAAATCTAAATGGCACAGTGATTGACCAGGTGAATGAGTTTATGTATTTAGGAAGCACATTTGACAGAGAGAACAAATTAGATGGTGAAATTAGTTGGCGAGGGAATTCTTCATTGAAAATCATAGCTACTTTAGAAGGTTTGCACAGGAATGATGAGTTTTCAAGAGATTCCCGAAAGGCTGTGTATGAAAGTGTAATTCTTCCTACTTGGATGTATGGCAGTGAAACATGTGTATGGTAGAAAAGACATAGGAGTTGTTTGTGTGCTGGAAAGATGTGTTACTTGCAGGGAGTTTGTGGCAAGACACTCTAATCGGGTGAGGAATGAAGATGTGCTGCAGTTCTGTAATGTGCGGCAAAATGTTTTCTGTAAGGTGGAGACTAATATTCTTAGGTGCTTTGGCTCTGCTGAAAGAATGAGTGATCAGATGCTTAGTAAGGAATTTTTTTCAGCCCAAGTGGCAGAAAAGAAAGGCAGAGGAAGGCCAATCAAGTCATGGGAGTATCAAATTCAGGAGTGTCTGCATAAGAAAAAGATTGAGTATGAAGTACAGAAGGTCTTGTGTATGTTGTGTGATGGATGTCAGTGAAGCCCGAGTTGTGTGTCAACATCGCTGTGAATGGAAAAGATTGATACAACAACAGTAAGTAAATAATCAGTTAAAAATTTATTTGGTAGTTTGTATTTCTTTGTGGAACTAACCTCTGAATATCAGATAACAGCTTAGTGCTATGTATGTATGTATAAGATACAAGCAGTGACGTAGAAGAGCCTTAGCGTGGCTTAGCGATGGTAAGGCACTTTCTCTCTAGGCTTAGCAGCGTTAAGGCACTTTTCGTGGTTAGTTGCAAAGAAAAGCAGGGCAAAGAATTTTTTTAGGTGATCATGTAGAAGAAATGCTGATTTTTATATGACAGCACACTCATACCTTAACTGAAGGTTTGTATTGCAAGGATGAGACTAAACTGTTGGATCACACCTTACTGCATGATCTGACTGCTAGGAGAAAAAGTAACACCAAAGAGTTAAATATGCATGTAGATAGTAACAACTGGCTGCTACTGTGGCGTATGCTTCTCACTATTTGTCTGAGTGGTGTCCCAGTCAAGATATGGGTATTGTCCTTGACTTATAGCACTGCTGCTTTCCCTTCCCTGTTGCCACTGGTCCTAAATTAGGGACAAACAGCTGCTTATAGCCCTTAGAATTCCTCATAGTGGTTGTTAACCCCCCTTCCCCCATAAAAAAGGCGGCAAGTGTTTTATGCTTGAGAAGGGTATTTCAGCTAAACTCGCCACCAGCTCCAACAAAAGTAATCTCCTGAGCCCATTCTGTGATTCCTTATGAGCAAAAGGATGCCTCGGAGTCTGAGTGGTCAGAGGCATTGGCTGCTGACCAGTCCTTCAAGATGGGTGCAAGCTTCAGGAGAGGCAATCTTCCCATGGTGCTAGTCCTCCCGGAACCAACGGCTCCAAATCAGGAATCGGTGACTAGGGCCCTAGATGATCATGGCGGTCATCAAATCGGGAAGAAACAGAAAACAATGCAAAAGATATTTGCCATTCCCACCCTGTAATCTTAACAAGATCGATCGGCATATAAGTTACATGTATTGAGTGTGTCTGATTCATGTTATTCATACTAAATGTTTGGAACCATACAGAATAATAGAATGGTATTTGAAAGGATACACACTCAATATTCTAAGCATGACTCCCACATGACTTTTATCTTTTATTTGAAATTGCTCCAATAGAGCAATTTTAATAAAAGTTGATAAAAGTAGTAAAACTTTAATAAAACAACTAACCGATGAAAACAACAAATCAAATTTTAAATTGCTTTTGAAAAATTTTACGGGTTTTCTTTCTGGGTTTGTTTCACTTAACCCATTCAGTACTAAGGCACTTTTTTTTCTTAGAACTACATCACTGAGTACAAGTACTTGGGGAATAAATTGTCAGAATCACGTAAGTTCTTTCTACCTGGCTGATTTGTTACTTGTTTCTAAAGTATGATTTATGTGCTACAAAGCTATCTGAGAATGTTAGCTAATCAGTTCATCAGTTTAAATTAAACCACATCTAACGAAGTTAAAACTCCACAGTGGTGCCTGAACTTTAATTGCACATTTAGAATGAATCAGCAGAATAATCAAAATAACCCATTGTATGAAGCCTGTGGTTCAGAGATGTTTTTCTGAGGATTTTGAGAAGTGCTACAAAAAAAGAAAAAAAAAAAAATTGTGTGCTGCAAAGCTGTCAAGAACTCACAAGGAGGGCCGTTGGGTGCCCCACTAACTCACAGCTGTGAACAAGTCTAGGCGCTATGATGTTGCTGTGTCCTTGCTTTCCAGATTCAAGAAGAAGGATTTCCTCCACAAAATTTTGACCTGTGATGAGAAGTGGATCTTCTACGATAATCCTAAGCGGCGCAAATCGTAGGTTTATCCAGGTCAGCCTACCACCAGTACCGCTAAACCGAATATACATGCCAGGAAGTTGTTGCTGTGCATATGGTGGGATCAGCACGGTGTCGTACACTATGAGTTGCTCAAACCTGGTGAAACGGTCAATGCTGAGCGTTATTGTCAGCAACTCATTCGTGTGAGTGATGCAATGGAGGCGAAAAGGCCATATACTGGCAAGGGCATAAGGTCGGTCCTGTTGCTTCAGAGGATAACGCGTGTCCGCATACCGCGAAAAGAACTTTAAACACGATCACCAACCTGGGACGGGAGATTTTGTCCCAACCGGCATATTCTCCAGCCTTCACCCCATTATTATCACCTCTTTCGCTCCCTGCAACATCACCTGAGTGATACGTACTTCACTTCTGTCAAGGAGGTCCACACAAGTATTGATGACTTTATCAACTCGAAACAGCCCTGTTTTTTCTGCAGTGGCATTCAGCAGCTCCATGACCGATGGCTCAAATGTATCCAACAAGACGGGGATTATTTCCCTGATTAGGTACGTATTCGATTTGCTATAATTTGCTGTCAACGTGTTGTGCCTGTGGCCGAGAATTAAGTTTCACACCTAGTAAATCAAATTGAAAGGGTCTAAAAAGAAAAGTCGAGAAACCAAAAGAATTTTAAGTTTCCTTAGATAAAATAAATTGAAATTTTGTGACAGTCAAGGTTAGGTTTGGAATAAGCATGGAATCATCTGCTTGACTCTGTGGAAAGGACAAGCTGATGGCAACAAAAAGGTTGTTTGGACACAAGGTGTGACTTCTGCCTTATCCAGTTCCAATTTTTCGTGCAACTTGTTTACTTTTATATATGCATTAATATGTACTCTTCGCTTAAGTATAACAGTGGTGTGTACACTTGCAAGTGGACTAAATGTGGGTCAGACTGATACTGTTAATTTAGGGGTATTCCTAGGACTAATAAACTTAAGGTAATTACAGCTTTACTATAGCCTTCACCAACAACATACACAGTATTATGACTCAATTTTTCTTCTTTATTAAATTATATCATGTTATCCTTTTAGTCTTGTATGTTGTTGTTTCTTGACTACTTCGTTTTGTCACCTTTTATGCGTCACACAATTTTTTTTTTTTTTTTTTTTTTTGGAGAATTCATTGTAAAATGCCTATGTGGAATCACAATGCAAAGTCATGTTTCACGACCAACACAACACACTGGGCTCATGGTGACACTAACCGTGCTATGTAGAATACAGGTCAGGACTCTGCACCAACTAATTCAATTTCTCCAGTTTCATGTCCATGAACTAAAGTAACATCACTTGCAATTATATGTTTGTGGGACAGCATACTACCTTCTCCAAATTTTTCATCAGCATTGTGCACTTTGGCAGTTGACATTTTCCAGGCAACCATGACGGCCATACTTGTGCCTTTCTGATTGCGATAGGGTGTAGCATGATTCGTCACACCGTGAAACGAAGTGTGCCATTCTTTGCTCCATGCAAAGCCAAGACCTTTGATTGTAGTTGGTGAAGTTAAGCTGACATTTTGTCTTAATAACTGATGCTGTGGAACTTGGTACAGCATGCTCTTGCAGAACTTAACTACTCTTGGTTCCTGAAACTCCTTATTGATATTTTGCTGGACCAGAGATTGGACATTTCACAATAACATGCCTCACCATCAGCTTGATTACATTATATCACAAGTACAATTAACTTCTGTGCCATATATGCCATCCTTTTATACTGGTCTGGTGGGAGGTTTTTGTACCATGACAGCAGAAGTGTGAAAATGTGTTTTTGTTCTTTTGGCTTTGGAGTTTAACGACCACCATGAACAGCTCATAGGGATATGAGCAGTTGCCTCATGCCTCATCCGGAACTTAAACCTGCCCTGAGCTTGATGGCCAACCACAAACTAGTTCCTCTGACCACTCGGCCAGCAGGGCTGCAAAAATGTTTTGAAGAGTAGGTCGTAGTAGAAACATGCAGGAATAATTTTTTTTTCATTTATTGGGGTAATACCCAGAATAACTAATTTGACATAGTAATGGCATTAAATTTATGTTCAGTATTGTGAAATAATCTCACTGTTGTTTAACTGCAACAAATGCATTTAATTTTTGAGATTTCTTTAGTTGCTATTTTAGAATAATGAAATTGTAATAATTATGTTAGTCATGCAGTAAAATGTGTCTTTTTAATGTCTTTCATTTTTCAGATGATATAAGTGTTGATAGTAATAAAAATAAAAGGAAACCTTATCCTTTTTATGAAGGTCAGTTTTTTTCTTTTTTCTGTTTCTGAAAAATTTATTATTCAGTATATATATATTTTAAATAGATGTAATAAGTGGTTGATAATATGAGATATATAATTTGATAAACATGGCATATTCTGACTTGATTCATTTCTTTGAGAGAACTGATATTTAAAGCTGTATGTTCTGGTGCTGTGTTATTCATAATTTGTTTCTTTTAATTATAAGAAGAAATGTAGATTTAAAAAAAAAAAAACTTAATGAAATGTCCGATTTTTGATCTCTCGTGTTGTGACAATGTGTTGTGTTCAATACAGTGAATATGTATGCAAGTGTAATATATCATTGGAAAGCTTGAAATCTGGAGATTGTAACCTTTTGGTTCACTTTATTAACACATAATATTTCCAACTTTATATTTCCGTTTCAGTGAAAGCTGAATAAGCGTGATTTTCGGGCAGTTTTCCTC
Organism: Macrothele yani; assembly: GCA_039090855.1. Classification (NCBI taxonomy): domain Eukaryota; kingdom Metazoa; phylum Arthropoda; class Arachnida; order Araneae; family Macrothelidae; genus Macrothele; species Macrothele yani. Next base: position 43,041,054 of record CM077016.1, on the reverse strand, counting down.
TAAGAGTTCAAACTGGGCTACAAGGCTGCGCAAGTGACGCAAACCATTGTTGGTGCCTTTGGGAAGGATGCGACTAACAAGCGTACGGTGCGAAGATAGTTCGCAGAATTCACGGCTGGCGACACCAACCTCGACAATGTAGAGCGTGGACGACCAAGTACCGTCATCGATGACGACACATTGAAGGCGCTTGTTGAAGCAGATCCACACACAACTGTTTGTGAGCTTGCAGGAAAACTGGGAATATGCAAATCAGCTGTTTCTGTGCACCTGAACCAAATGGGGAAAGTCATAGAAGCTCGACAAATGGGTGCTACATGAATTGAACGAAAATCAACAAAATCGGCATTTCGTAGTCTCGTCGGGGCTACTTTTACGCAACAAAACCGATCCTTTTCTTGATCACATCATGACATTGAGGAAAAGTGGATCCTGTACGACAATCGTCGAGGTTTTGGGTTGTAGTTGGGCCACGACGAAGCTCCTCAACACTTCCCCCAAACCAAAACTCCGTCAAGAGAAGGTTATGGTGACTGTTTGGTGGTCTTCAACCGGTTTAATCCACTACAGCTTCCTGAATGCGGGCGAAATGATTACCGCGGCAAATTATTGTCAGGAAATCGACGAAGTGCACCGCAAACTGCAATGCATTCTCCCAAAATAAGTCAACAGAAAGGCCCAATACTTCTGCACGACAACGCGAGACCACACGTTGCATGTATCACTCTGCAAAAGTTGAACGAATTGAACTATGAGACTCTGCCTCATCCACCATATTCACCAGAGCTTTTGCCAACCGACTACCATTTCCTCAAGCATCTGGTCCAATTTTTGCAGGGTAAAATTTTCCACAACTAAGCTGATGCTCAAACCGCCTTTCCATCTTTCGTCGCTTCCAGAACTCCTGATTTTTATGCTACTGGAATACATAACCTTGTTTCTCGTTAGCAAAAATTTGTTGAATCGAATGGTTCTTATTTTGATTAATCATATTTATTCTGAGATATGTGTGATTGACGAACAGTGTACAAATCGGACATTTCATTATGGACAACCTATAGTATACTTCATCCAAGCAAAAAAAAAAAGTGATTTATGTTTTTAAGAAATATCAGTGTTCTATAAATTAAAGTAAGGGCTGCTAGTTTATTATTTTAGTGTACTAGTTTATTGCTTTTCAGCACCCAGTTATACATAGATGCCAGCTTATCAGGTACACATGTACCTAATCACATAAAGGGCTTACTCCAACATGTAAGATGGTGTGTGAGCACTGTTCACAGGTATAAATCAGGTAGACCTGCTTGTTGAGCATCGGTTAGCAATTCGATTGAAAGTTAGATTGGGCAAAATGCGTTATCTGAGTGGCTTTAAACATGGCATGATCCAGGCAGGCTGGTTGGAATATCTCGCAAACGCGTATCCTCTTTGGCTTTTTATGCACAGCCATAGCACAAGTTTACCATGAATGGTGCAATATACGAAAGCCTTCCATCAGTCAGCAATCCCGTGCGTGAGAACAGTAAAAATAACAATATATATGTATTGCAATTCAGAAAAAAATTTAATGACATAAAAGCTTTTTCTCTGCAAGAAGTTACTTGCATTTTGAATTTAAGTACTGTTTTTCATCCATTCCTCAAATCAGAATTGACTATCAGATAGTTTGCTGCAAGGGTCCTCCTATTTTCCCAGTGCCATCTTAACCCAAAGGGTTTGCCTGTTAATCCTCAGATAAGTTAACACCTTTCTCACCCAAAGTTAAAATAGCTTAGCTCAGCATTTCACTCCAATGGCTTAGATTCCTGCAAATGCTATGAGCCTAGCTGTGCGTTCTGAGCATTATGAGCCCAGCTGTGCTTGCTGAGTGTTATGAGCCCAGCTTTCAAGGACTGAGTGCAGATAATTTTTTGATGTTTTTTTTCACCTTGAAGTTCTGGTAAGGGAAGCAGATTAAAGGTTCTCTCTTTTGCAACACACACACAGCTAAAAAAAGAATATATATAAATACAGAGAGAGAGAGAGAGAGAGAGAGAGAGAGAGAGAGAGAGAGAGAGAGAAACAGTCCAGAAAATTTTGAAGTTAGTGAAAGCTGAAGACCAAAAAAAAAAAAAAAAAAAAAAAAAAGAGAAGAGAAAAAAAGCAAAAAGCAGATGAAAAAATCAAAAACAGAAAAGGTGCAAGAAACAGGGAAAAGTTAAGAACAAAAGTTAATGAAGTTGATGGTAAGGAAGACGCTTACTCACCAGTGTCATCTGGGTACTGAGAATTCAGTAACACCCAAATCTTTAGGAAAAGTTATACAGTACATCATGAAAAATCTGTCAAAATCTTTAAGAAAAAGCCAGAGTTATCCAACAGATCTAGACAAAGATATTAGAAATAACAAATTCACCACCAGTATTTAGAGAAAGCTCATGATCGAGTGAATAGGATACTTCTCTGGAAGGCACTGAATAAATATGATTTTACTGAAAATCTATTTAATAGTGTGAAAGTCATGAAACTGGGAATCTACTGAATTGTGTGAAAGCTATGTATGCTGGCAGTAGAACATGTATATCATCAGTGAATGGTGTTTTCCTGAAATGGTTTTCTATTGGTGTAGGAGTAAGACAAGGTTGTGTAATGTGACCATGGCTGTTTAATATATTTATGGATGTGTGCATGTGTGATGTCAAAATAGACAATACTGGTTTATGTCTTGGTAGTGTCCATATGTGGGGTTTGTTGTATGCTGGTGACACAGTCCTGTTGGCAGAGAGCAAAAGTGAGTTGCAGGGTATGTTGTCCCAGATGTACGAAGTTTATATAAAATTCAAACTGAGTATAAATAAGGGAAAAACCAAAGTTATGGTTTTTGAATGAGGAACTGTTAGAACTGAATGCAAGACAAGTCTTAATGGCACAGAGATTAACCAGGTGAATAAGTTTGTATATTTAGGAATTATGTTTGACAGAGAGAACAAATTAGATGGTGAAATTAGTAGGCGAGTGAATTCTTTGAAAGTCATAGCTGCTTTAGGAGGTTTTCACAGGAATGATGGGTTCTCAAGAAAGTCCTGAATGGCTGTATATGAAAGTGTAGTTGTTCCTACTCAGATGCATGGCAGTGAAACCTGGGTATTGTCTCAGAAGAGACATAGGAGTCCTTTGTGTGCTGGAGAGATGTATTACTTGCGGGGAGTTTGTGGCAAGGCACGCTTTGATCATGTGAGAAACGAAGATGTGTTGCAGATGTGTGATGTGAAACAAAATGTTGCTAGTAAGGTGGAGACTAATATTTTTAGGTGATTTGTCCATATTAAAAGAATGAGTGATGGGATGCTTTCAAAGAGAATTTTTGCAGCCCAAGTTGCAGGAATGAAAAGTAGAGGAAGGCCATGGTAATCATAGGAGGCCCAGATTCAGGAATGTCTGCTTGAGAAAAAGATTATGAGTACGAAGTACAAAAGATCCTGTGTGCGACACGTGATGGATGTAAGTGAAGCTCGAACTGTGTGCCGAAATCATTGTAAATGGAGACGTCTGTTATACCAGCAGTAACTAAAATCTGATTCCATCAGTTAAATGGTTACCTGGCAGATTTTCTTTTTTTGAGGAGCTAACCTCTGAATCTCAGAGAACAGCTTAATGATGTGTGTGTGTAAATGATTTGCCTGTGGATATACACAGTTGTATCAGAATAATATGACCACCCCTGGAATCACAGTGTACTTGCCCAGGTGTGTCACAGAGTGCATGTGACAGGGTCGACCACACGGAGATATAAGCGGCCAGCCAGAACAAATGAACCATAGTCCGTAAGGAGCACAATGGGCAGAAGTAGTGATTTGCTGGACGTTCAAAAAAGGAATGATCATCGGGCTACCGCGCCAAGGGTGGAAGCATCTCAGAAACAGCAGACTTTGCGGGCTGTTCGCGAGGTGCTGTAGTAAGGATGTACCAAGAATGGACAGCTGGCACACTGAGTACCTCCCAATGTCATAACTGTGGAGCCCCAAAGGCCATCCACCGTAGAATAAAGCGTCACCGCTGTCGACTGGTAAAGGGCAATCAATGTGCAACAGTGGAGCAATTGACCACACAAATGAATGCTGTAGCACCCAGGTACGTGTCCCCGATAACAGTAGAGTGAACCCTGCTATGCATGGGTCTCTGGAGTCGATGCTGCGTCAAGGCACCCATGTTAACCCAGGTTCATCGACAACAACGTCTGCAGTTCGCATGGGACTACCGTCATTGGACAGTGGAAGAGTGGAAAAAAGTTGCCTTCTCCAACGAATTGAGGATTCTACTCCACAGGGGTGATAGGAGGTGGCGGATACGGCATCCGACACACGAGAGCCAAAACCCGGACACGCGTGTTGGTCAAGTACAGGCCGGCGGTGGTAGTGTGCATGTCCTTGCTGACCACGTGCATCTCTTCATGTTGGACGTTTACCCTGGTGGTGATGGTGTCTACCAATGGGACAATGTGCCCTGCCATGTTGCTAAGGGTGTGTGTGATTGGTTCCAAGAAAATGACAGTGATGTCTCCATTCTCCCTTGGCCAGCGAAATCGCCTGACCTCAATCCTGTAGAGCACTTGTGGGACTATTTGGATCTACAGATTCGATATGCTAACCCACAACCACAACATCTCCAGGACCTCCATGCTCTGCTGTAGTCTGAGTGGGCACGTGTGCCTCGGGCAGCGTTCCAGGGCCTCATTGCATCCATGCCACGCCATCTCACTGCTGTCTTCTAGGCCAAAAGTGGTTATTCCCATTATTAGGTAGGTGGTCATATTATTCTGATACGACTGTTTCAAAAAGTAGCTGAAGTTTTCCCTGGGTCATTCCATGTCAAATTGACACACTGATTCTGACTGTCATTCTGAGATTTTGATGAAACTTGATGTATCAAGTGTCCTTACATGGTTATGAATGGAAATCTTAAATTTTTTTTGCATTCCGTTCAAAAGTTATTAAGTACTAATTATTTTAATTTCTATTAAAAATTGTTGTATCCTGAAATAGTTATCTACCATTTTCACTGGAACCAGGTGAGATACAGACCTGGGCAATATCTCATTTTAAAGCTCTCTTGATGGGCTTTAAATTTGATATGTAACATGACAGAGTTTAAAATACAATTTTTTTCTTAAAAACCAAATTTTACTTTAAAATTTAATTTTTACTGAAAACGACAGTTTTAAAATTTTGCACAAAATTACATTGTAATATCCACTTACACCTCCCAAAGTTTCATTTTGAGATCGTAATGGGATCAGGTGATACAGGCAGTAGAAGTTTCACATGTATGGAGAAATAGCCAGCATATCGGATCTAGCTTTTCACAAAAGTCTAGTTTCAGATGAATCTAGCTGACTTATTACCGGTATCTGAGAAATTATGATAGTGCTTAATACAAATTTTATTCTACATTTTCTCTTTATATGGCAACTAAAAAAGTTGAATTTAAAATTTACAAGAAGAAAACATTGGTTTTAACAGCTTACCGCAAAACAATAACACAGTATTTGTCAATATGGTGGGGGTGGGGTGTAGCTGCTGCTAACTCAAGTCTGTCAGTCTTTTCTTTAGTCCATGAAGTGTTTAATGACTTCTGCGATCTTCTTCTTTTCACCTTCTGGTAGAGTGTAAGCCCGCCCAGTTGGCGTGCCAAGATTCACTGTGCAAATTACTTCAGTAGAATCCAGAGCACATGAGGTGTTGAGGGTTAAGAAAAGAAGGTCCTGATGGGTGGAAAAATATAATTTTCATTTCATTTTCATCTCCATTTTTTTTTTCCAAAACATAGCACAGCTGTCATCTGTTGTTGTATATAGAAATGACATACCCATTCAATTCATCAAAGTCTGTACAATTTCTCTCCATAAGGGGTGACTGGATATCTGGTTGATAATAGGGCAAGTGAAAATGGCTTAGCATAAATTTTTGTTCTACACTTTGAGGGAGTGAGAGCATGGAGTTTTCCAGTTACTGGAATTGCCACAGTCTGACTGGCTGATGTGCTAACTAAATGTTGTTCTTTTATTATGTACTCTTCTGGCATAATGTATGTAAAGTCTGGAGGGTGGGGAGGAGGAGGGTGGGGGGTGGTGTCAAGTTTTGCCCATTCATAGAGTTGAAAAGATGTCATGATCTGATTTTGGTATGGCCTCTGTAGGCTTGTCCTTGCTACCTCTCTTTTAACTGTCCCCCCCCCATCACATGGGCCTTTACCATGAGCTGTAGCTGAAAAATCTCATTCTGCTTCATTTCTAAAATCATTTTTGTGATTGCAAGGGCTTAGAATTTCTTTTTCTATTTTTATATTAGGCAGTTGAGCTGCCCGAAAAATACCCCCCCCCCCTTTCAGATCATCGTTGGATTTTGACCTTAAAAACTGAATAAGTTTTTCTGAAATAAATGGACAGCCATGGTGTTGTGTTCAAGGCACTCGGAATGACAACAAAGCTACAGTGCTCAACCTTGTCTTCCTTCTTGAAATAAATCACAAAGGGGTGAACAGTAGCCTGAGCACTCTTCCAATGATAAGATTATGCTTTGTTTTGTAAAACAAAACTGCAGTTTTCAAAAAAGTCACAAACTACTGCCACCTCAGAATGGGACAAATTTTCCTTGGTATGACTTTTCAGAGCAATCTCGGTTGCTTGGCAATGAAATCATGATGAAGGAGAACTTTGAGATTGCCGCAGAAAAGATCAACCAATTCATGGAGGTTTTTGTAGTTTTGAAGTTGTGCTGGTCAACTGAAATCCATTGGCAAAAGTTACTGTTTCAATTAAGTTTTTTCAAACAATTTAAGCATCCATTGTCTTTCCACTGAGATTAATGATAGAGGGGATTAATTGCAAGTAGTATGATGAACACTCACAAGTCACATTAAAACCACTCACGGTTCTGGATTTTAAGGCAACAAAATGGTACAGCACAATTAAAGTGATCCTACTAGGAGGAGCTGTAATTAATGCTAGACTGACTGAAGAACATGCTTACAAGCATGTTCTTGTATGTTCCAACAGGCACAAGCAGCCGTTCAAGCTTGTTCAATGGTCCTCAAGCCAAGTATAAGAAGGAGTGGAAGGGGACAATCAGTAAGATTTCTTCTAGTTTCTGCTTTCTGTAATCTAAACCATTTAAATGTATATATTTTTTCATCATCAATTTACCATGGTTTTTTAAAAATTAAATTGATGTTTTCTCCATACATGTGAAACTTGTACTCCTCCTATCACCTGAACCCATTATGATCCCAAAATGAAAATGGGAAGAGTAAGAGGATAGTACAAAGTAATTTTGTGATTTTTTTAAATTGTCGTTTTTTGAAGAATTAAAAAAAATAAATTTGGTTTTTAAGAAACAATTTTTGTTTTAAACTCTGTCATGTTACATATAAAATTAAAGCCCATCAGAAGAGCTTTAAAATGAGACATTGCCCAGGTCTGTATCTCATCTAGTTCCTGAGAAAATGGCAGTTAACTATTACAGGATGCAGCAATTTTTAATAAAATAAAAATAGTTACTTAACAAATATATATACGATCGATGAAGAAACGGGTTTCTGTACGCCCAATTAATGTGAAAGACAATAAAAATAAAAAGTGAACTCCGTTTATTAGGCGTAGAAAATAAGGGAAACAAAAGATGCTAGCTTTCACTACCTCCGGGTAGCTTCATCAGGCATTTAGTAGTTAAAGATCGCAGAAGCAACTGGAACAAATGCATTTCTGAGAATATAAATTCAAAATAAGTAAAACACTTGCACGATGTCACGGGTTGTTTGATCCCAGGGCCGGGTGGTCACGTGTAACTTCTAGGAGCCGGTGCCATATGAAAGGAAGGCTCGTGGCAACATCTTTGTTACACACATTCCGTCGCGTGATGATCTCGATGGTTTCGCGAAGCGCAGTAGCTCTTGCGCTGACGTACGGTGCTAGTTTCTTAAAATCTCCCCATCTGGGAACTGCCCTTTCAGATGCAACATCACGGGCTAGTGCCGTCGTAAGCTTTCCGGCCTTAACGTCCCTTTGGTGTTCAGAAAAACGGATCTGGAAGGATCTTTTTGTCATCCCGATGTAGGACTTAACGGATGCGTCAGGATAATCCAAAGGAATAGCATAGACTCCGGCTTCAGTGAGCGTAGAAGGTGATGCGCGTTGGTCTGCTGAGAGGATATTTGACAAAGGTCTAGGAGCCGTCACGCCGATATCATAGCCTAGCCTTCGGAGAGCATTCTTCAGGAAGTACGTTAGCCTAGGAACGTAGGGAACCAAACCCACGAACCGGGCTGGCTGTGCCGTGGAGTTGGCACGAGCCTGTGGGAGACCAGTTTTTGCAGCCTTTCTGACTATTTGGTCGATTGCGATCATGTCGTATCCCGCTGCAGCCGCTAGGTTTCTAATGCTACGGATCTCCTCCTCGCATTTGGCTTTGTTAGATGAGAGTTCGAAAGCTCGCTTTGCTCTGTACTTAAAAAGGGCATATTTGCGTGCGGCCGGGCCTGCTGAGTCAGGGAGTATGGGGTTGTCCACGTGGGTAGGTTTGTAGTAAACCTCTGTGCTACGAGCACCAGAGGGTAATCTTCTTACTAGTACATCCAGAAAAGGTAATGCACCTTCGGACTCATAATCCGCTGTGAATTTAATATCTGGGTGCGCATCATTCATTCTGGCGAGAAAATCACTTAGGCTGGCTTGTCCATGCTGCCAAACAAAGAAAATGTCGTCAGCGTACCTTAACCATATTTTAGGAACTGTGGCCGACGATTGCAAGAGTTCATTTTCGAGAGGTCGGAGGACCGCTTCAGCAAGAACCGCCGACATCGAGGACCCCATAGGCACCCCTTTGTTTTGTTTGTAAATTCTGGATCGGAAGCTGAAAAAATTTGAGTCCGTGACTGCATCCAGTAGTTTGGAAATAGCTTCCACAGTTTCCGAAGGGTACAAGTTCGAGTCAGCGATAGAGCGCTTCAGGTTTGTGGTGGCTTCATGCACCGGCACTGAGGGGTATAAAGATTCGATGTCAAAGCTTCCAATTATGTCGTCTGGAGACACTGTGGTGGATCTCACTCTGGAAACGAAGTCAGCTGAGGAGAGTAGGACACATTCGGCTATCGGTAGGAACGGCCGCAAGAAGGACGAGAATGCTTAGGTAGTGAAAGCTAGCATCTTTTGTTTCCCTTATTTTCTACGCCTAATAAACGGAGTTCACTTTTTATTTTTATTGTCTTTCACATAGTTACTTAACTTTTGAACGTGAGGCAATTTTTTTTATTTAGGATTTCCATTCATAACTATGTAAGGGCACTTAATTCACCAAGTTTCATCAAAATCTGAGGGATGTCAAGAGCGAATTTAATTCCAAACTGTGTTGATTTGACATGGAATAACCCCCCCCCCCCAACAAAAAACTTATGGGGTTTTATCCAGAGAGAAAAAAGGATTACACTATACAAAGGAAAAAAGCAATATGAAAGAGAAAATCCAAAAACAGTATCATTTAACTATGCAAAAAGAAGCTCACGTAGTCTCTTTGGAGGAAAACCCTTAACTGAAAATTAGTTATTCCAAGTTTACTGAGTTTCCACTCTGTACAAGTACTGCTTCAACAAATTATTCCTTACAGTGCATACCTGTTTATGTGAAATTTTCCACGGACTTTCAAATTTGAGATTAACTAAGAGCTATGAAATCATGCAACACATTAATATGAAATGGCAGTAATGGGAAACTGATAACAGGAAATCAGTAAACATCGTGAAAAGTGGAACTGTCCCGAAATGCTTTAAGAAACTTGAAGAACGACTAAATGGTTTTCTACAACATACTTATATCAAGGGAAAACAAGCAGTCTTTCAAGGAAAGATAAGCATGAACCCGATTAAACCATTTTACAGTTTTCCGCCTCTCAAAATTTCCGAAAACTGTAGTTAGGCGGAGTAAGGATTTCTCCCATAATCATAATTTTTTTCTAATAATTAACAACATAAAAGTGTTTGCTGATTAGATTTAATTAGTTTCTCAATAAAATTTTGATGTAGAGAAAAAATCCCTGCATTCTCATCATCAAGAATTTATATAGCTGAAATAGGCTTAAAAAATTATCAGCATGTGTAGTGTTACGATTTTTCTGTCTGAGTGTTTTTTGGTTCCAAGAGGTTGGCAGGTCTGCATTGGCATTCTTAGGAGCTGCTGCTCCCGTGGTTCAATATTACATGGGTGATTGTGGCAACTCAGCCATCCTGTGCAGTTGGTAGTGTATTGACCAGACTGCCCTGTCATTTTGTAAAGAGGTGTATTGAAACAGCAAACTGCATTGTTGTAGTTGAAGGAAAAGTGTCAGTTCTTGTAAACACAGTACCTCGTAGTTGATTCTTAAAACACACTACACAATTTGTGTGTGTGTGCATGCAGCTACAATGCATTTTTTATGTTAAATAAATTTGTTTGGTTGTTAAATACCATGTCAAGTCACTTGCTTCTTATGTGTGCATGTGCACACCCACCTGTCTATCCATCCCAGTCCATGTTCATTCCGTGGACTGTTGTGGACAAGATGACTCTTAGACATGGTTTGTACGCGTCCTGGATATCCTGGAAATGTCCTAAAATTTTGTTACATGTCCTGGCATTTTATCCATTCCTGCCTTGTCCCTGCGTGATGTTTTGTAGTTGAAGATTTTTCTACTGACATAACTTTTGTCTGACAAATTAGCCTCCCCACCCTCTTCAAAATGCAACAGGGAGCGGTTGGCTTTCTTGTCTTTTAGGACTGAAGCTGCATTATTTGCATGTCTTTTGTAAGAATAATCGTGCATATGTTATCACTTTTATCTGTCTGCCTGGGGACACTATATCGCTGCAACTATTAGTTCAATTTGCAAATTTCTTTTTGTATTGGGAAGCTTAAAATGTGAGAGTGATGATCCTTGCATTCCGCTTTTTTTCTGATGCACAACTTTGCTGATTGAAAAAATTCTTTTTCCTGTTGATGCCATTTATATCAAAGACTGTTTCAGTTACAATCCTTTTTCAAGTAATGCATAGATTTTTCGCTTATCGGCATAAAGGTAAATCATGATTTTCCCGATGTCTTCACTTCTAAAAGTCCGATTTGAAAAATTCTTCCTGTGCCAGATACAGCTCTTGATGGAAAATGTTTTTTGTATATTTTTTCATTTTTAGTAAAGAATGCTTTGGCCACCAGGAGGGCATAAGTGGTTTTTTTTTGCTTCTGGAAGAGGTACCAGATGTAAGCAAGGAGGTCTTCTCAAAAGATTTTCTGAGGCCAGCAGTATCAGTTCACGGAAGGATATTTTCATTCAAGTTTCCAGAAGCTCAGATTTTGTTGCAAATACATCAGAAGCAGAAAAACACATATGTGGTTTGGTCACCAGGGTTGTATTTTTTTCTTTTTACTTCTAATGTATTTGCAACAAAATCTGTATATAGTTTGGCCACCAAGGGGATGTTTTTTTTTTTTTTTTTTTTTTGCTTCTGATGTATTTGCAACAAAATCGGAGCAAAAACAAAAAAATATATATATCTTATAATCTTATATATGATATATATATGGTTTGGCCACCAGAGGACATAAGTGTTTTTTGAAAATATTCTTCCGTGAACTGATACTGCTGACCTCAGAAAATCTTTTGAGAATACCTCCTGCTTAACATAGTGCATAGGTTTTCCACCAGGGGCGTAGATGTTTATCTTATTTTTGTTGATATCTGTGTTTCTAGGAGTCCGATTTAAAAAATCCTTTCTTTCTTGGAGAATATTTTTGGTGTAAAATGCTTCTCTTATAATTTCAAATGTTTCCTAATTTGCAAGTGTGCCACTAAAGGGCATAAGTTCATGTCTCCATTTACAGCAATATCTGCGGGACTAAAATCCCGATTGAAAAAAATATTGTTTGATCAAATACTACTAACTATGAAAACTCCTTGTGTGTATTTTCTTCCGAAAATAATGCACAGTTTTGTTGCTAGGGGGCACAAATATTTAATCTATTTTTCTCAATATCTGTACTTTTAAATGTCCAATTTTAAAAAAAAAAAATTCTTTTAACACCGGCTACTATTTACCTTATGGAACACTTTAGGTTTGTATTTGAGGAGATTTGTAGTTTACAGTTCTGCCACTAGGTGGTGTTTGTGTACTTCCCTTTGCAGCTGTATCTCTGCTTCTAAAAACCCTATTGAGAATTTTTTTTTTTTTACTGTATGCCATTTGCTACAGCAAAGATGGGGAGTGAATAAGATTTTTCCTACAATAAGAAGGTCCTATTTAAATAATGCACAACTTTCCTCCTAGCGGTTGTAAAGGTCAAAACGTTTTTCTTGCTATCTCTGCTTAAGAATACTTTTCGCCTACTTTCAACTTTTTCATTATGCAGAATTTTTCCTCTCAAAGGCATGGAGTTATATCATGTGTCCTGGTATCTCTTCTTTTAACTGTTAAATCTCTTTGTTTCTGATACCTTCCTTCTGCTATAAGAAACTTTTTGTGCAACATTTGTTAATTTTTGTAACATACCCACTAGTAGAAGTAGGTAGTTGATGTTTTTCAAGTAGCTGATTTTTTAATTTTTTGTGAGTTATTTTGACCTCTACTGATATTTGCTAATGAATGCTTTATGTAAAAATTTGCCATAAAATTAGATTGCTTTCTAATATCAGAAATTTAAATCTAGTTGTTTCTTAGTATTTTCTGAGCTAACTTTCCATCTTCTGTAATTAGTTTTCTAATCATGCCCAGTTAAATTGCCTTGATTCAATAATGAATGCAATTGCACACAGCCCTTGGATTTTAGGTTTTCTATACCACACCATCAATACATCCACCACACAATCAATAACTTGGTTTATCCTACAAGTTACCGCAGGGATAACAGCAGGATTTTTCCTAAAGACCATATTCAAGAAAAAGGTTGTGACCTCGATGTTGAATTAATATTTTTTTTTAGGGGCAAGACTCTAAAAAAGAAAGTATTTCGTTTCGTGGGAATTTTTGTGCATACTTTGTTTGCTGGTGAGTACAAATTTAAAACATAGCTGCAGCATCAATATTAGAAGCTAAAGCATCAGTATTATGTTGGAAATTCCTTCCCTAAATAAAATGTAACAGAAATCCTGGCTCCCATTAATATTTGTTTAAGACATAAACATATAAAACAAGCAAAACACACAGAGTCACGTACGGCAAAAGGTTCGCTTAGCGGTAGCTTTCGGTCATCCTACGACCTTGATCACCCGCGATCGACTGGATGGGCTGGTTGCCAGAACTTCAATTTGAAGTTGGGGTGTTGGAAATGTTGCCAGATTTTAGAAGAGAGATCCAAATAAATGGGATTTGGTGAGGGGTCTCTGAATTGCAGTTTTTGGTGAACAAAATTTCAATGCTCTCTTGGAAATGCAGAGATACCTTGTTGATGAAAGGGGCAACTTTTTTTGGTTTCTTTCCAAATGAGTACTGCAGAGGTGTCTTCAAGGGTTAGTGCAGATAAAGCTGTCTTTGGAAGACCATTGGAAATATCTTTTTTGTGTTCACCCCAAGTCTTGTTTTGATGCTTTGGTATGTGCTTCCAATATACACTGAGAGACCAGAGGAAGTTGAAATGGAAATAGCATAAACTCCAGGGGTGTCCAAGGGTGAGACAGGATCTCTGTATTTAAGCAGGCACATTATTGCAGAAGGATTTGGTTTCACTGTGAGAGTGTAAACCATATTTGTTTAAGAAATAACAATCCCTTAGTCCTTTGAAAAAGTTCCAAATATTTCTCTTTTCCTTATCCTTAAATTTCCAATGTAAGCATTATTTCAAAATAATTAAATATAAATAGTATTTTATGTATTGATTGTGTGGTATATGAAAGCATTTCAAGAGTAATGCCACATACCTATGTATTTTTTTTTTTTTTTTTATTCTATAATTTGCTTTGGTAATTGAACTAAGGCCAAAGTAGGATTTTTTTCTCAAAATCAGTATGGTATACTGTACATAAAAGTTTTGGTAGAAATTAAACCTGGTTATATTTTCAGTGACAGTTTTGGTGTTTCAGTATTTATCTGTGATTTTAAGTTTCTCATTAGCTGCAGCAGACATCATTTTTAGCATTCTGTATTAAGTTTGTTCAAGCATGTAAGGAGTTGTTAGTTGTAAGTTACAAGTTGAACAAACCTATAGTTTTACTATATTTTAAGTAAGAGTGTTTGGATCATATGTCCTGGAAACATATCCAAAAGTCCTGGAATTCTGTGATTGAAAAAGTGTATGAACCGTGCATAGAAGTAAGAGCCTACATGTTCTGTGTCATGCTACATTCTACCTACTTCTTTACAGTTGATGCCCAGTTTGGCATTTGCTCTTTGCTTCTGGTGGGACTGCAGAGACTGACAACTGTCATCTGACTGCTGTATGTGTAACTTGACTGTTGTTTCTTTTCACCCATGCCAAAAGACTAGAAACAGTTTGAGCTGCTTCTGGTCATTTTGACAAGTACTTGATTTGCAGAGTAAATTCATTTGCAGAAAATTTTAAATCAACCTTGTGGTTCTTTGTAACATCATGCCATTTTGTGGAAATGATAAAAGCAAGAATATCTTCAAGGGGGAGGGGAGGGGCAACTAACTTGGCCAGGCTTTGTATCTAGAGTAAATAGTTAACTTCATGTTAAATTGATAGTCAGATGTTAAAATAACATAATTTTTACAGAAACATAAAAATTTTCATCTTTGCAAGTTGCAACACTTGCAAAAAAAAAAAAAAAAAAAAAAAAATAAAAAATAAAATAAAAATAAAATAAATAATGACTGCCCGTTTTTTATTTCATCTAGCCTCATTCAATTGTTCAATATATTATTGGCTGTTAGCAATTGAAAAACACCAGAGCCAGTGTTTATTTGAAATTTAATGAAGGTCAACTCCTAATCTTTTGATATGGTATGGCTTTAGTTTGCTAATTGTTTATCACTTTTCAGGAAGCCAATTTATTTAGACCACAAATGCTTGTGTCCTGCACATGACACTTGGAGTTCATATATTTAAATATCTGGTGAACTGTATTTACTAAAATCTTAAAACTATTGCACTAAATTAGGGTGGGTGGCAATAATACATGATGACTACAGTTTGGGCTCCCAACTATTTAACAACCAATTTCTATTAATGAATTAGTATTGTCCTGTATGTGACAGGTGCCATACACGACTTTTTATAAATTTGACCAAAATTGTTAATATCATTAGATTATCTTATTTTTTTAAATCAAAAAGAAAAATAATTATCTTTTCAGTGGTATCTACAAAATCCAGTTATTAAAACATGCACAAAAATGAAAGTTTTATATTTCTGTAAATCGAAAAAAATAATAATAATAATTCTCTCTTTTAGTGATTTTTATTAAATCCAGTTATTGAAACATGCACAAAAAATAATATTTTATGGTCAAAAATGCAGTCCTGCTCCCAATATTTCTCTTTTTCTTGGTTACTCAGTCAAAAGACTGGTTGTTCAGTAGATGTAATCTGTCTCACCATTCCTCTCTCTTCTCCGCCGTTCTCTTCAAGTCATAGTATGTCCTCGTACCTTGGAGTAATGGTGCCACAAAACTATTCCTTGGTTGTCCTCTTCTTCTCTTGCCTTGAATTTTTCCTTCCAAAACTTTCAGAATAGGGCCTCCATGGTGCAAGGTGTGTCCCATCCATAACATTCTTCTTTTCTTAACATGATCAGATTCCTGGGTTCTCCCATTCTCTGCAGGACCTCCTCATTAGACTTTCTATCAAGCCAACTGATTCTCTCCATTCTTCTATGGCTCAATTTTTAGAACATTTAAAAATATATTTCAGGAAAAATGTTTGTGTTTTCTTATTTCTTGAGTGGCAACTCACTGGTGCTTCAATATCACTGCCTTTGCTTTGTTTACAAACACCATCTTCTCTTGAATTTTATACTAGTGACCAGTACAAAAGAGTATACTCCCCTTTATCTTGGCATCTGTTATCTATGTTATTACTTCAGATTTAATGATGGTTAATAAAAAGAGCGCGGGCGATCTCAGTGAGAGATGGGTTTGCCTCCTCAGGGCGCTCCGTGGTAACAATGGCACACACAACAGCAACTAGGGCCTCTCTAAATCTTGGAGAGGTGCCAGCTAGATCTGTGTGACATTGGCGAAAAGACCCCAACTCACTGGGTTTGTTCCAGAATCCTTAGGTTGAATGACCAACTGGAACTGTCAGCTGTGGACTAATCCCCCACACTGATGTACCTACCTGATTAAAAAGACACAAAGAAATCAATATCCGGACTCTTAGTGTGCGATATTGTGGACCTACCACACTTGAGAAGGACGGTCCATGACGGAATCGACCTGGACTTTCTAAACAGCATATGAGAAAGAGATCTCGGCTGAGTGAGTGTAAAATAGGTGTATGGAATACTAGAGGTATAAATGGCAAGATGAATGAGGTGATTGAGGAGATGAATAAGTATAGATTGGATGTGCTGTGTGTGTAAGTGAAACCAAAAAGAAGGAAATTGGGATAGAAGAAGTGAATGGAACGGTGAGTGTGTGGTCTGGAGTATTGGATAATGTGAGAGGACAGGCTGGTGCAGGTGTGATTTTAAGTGAAAAGATGAACAACTTGATTCATTATAGCTGCATTTGTGAGATAATTCTTTGGATTCGTTTGAAAGTGAAACTTCAGAGAATAGTAATTGTTGTAGTGTATGCTCTTGTGACTCGGAACCTTTTGATAGGAAGGAAGATTTCAGGAATGAGCTAAAAGCTGTTTTGAGCCAGTTTGGTGCTAAAGAGAAAGTTATAAAAGCAGGGGATTTCAATGCTGGAGTAGGTGTTCAGAATGCAATTTCTGACAATGCTCTGGGTAAGTTTAATGATCCTTGTATGAATGATAATGGTGAAAAATTAATTGAACTCTACATTGAGAATGGTTTGTGTGTATCTAATACATTTTTCCACCACAAGTATATCCATACATATACTTAGGAAAATCGTGCTCTTGGTCAAAAGAGTGTGATGGATTTTGTTGACACTCGTGTGATGAAAGGTGCGGATGTTGGTTCTGATCATTACTTGGTAGTGTCACGAGTGAAACTGGATGTTGGTTGGAGGTAAAGGAATAAGCCCAGGATGGAAAGAATAAAGGTTGAAAGGCTCCCTGAAGATCATCAGCATTATTCTGACTTACTCAGAGAATGACTGAAGGAGCTGAAGTTGAGAGGGATATAGAAAAGAAATGGGAATGTTTTAAGAACTGTGTTGTCACTGCTGCTGAAGAGGTCTGTGGCACCACAATAGTGGGTAACAAAAGAGGTGATGCTTGGTGGAATAGTGAGATTGAAAAGGCAGTAAAGAGAAAGACGGAAACCTATTTGGGAATGTTGCAAGGTAGAGTTTCTGTGGATGAATATTGCTGTAAGAAGCCTGAAGCTGCGAGGCTGGTTTGCCAGAGTAAAGCAAAAGATAGGAAGGAGAAGGTGGAAAGGCATGAATTGGCTTTTTGGAAAGATACGAAGACTTTCTGGAAGTACGTAAGAATCAGGAAAAATAGGGGATAAAAAGTTGTAAGTTGTGTGAAGAATAGGATCAGGGAAATTATCTGGGAGCCCAATGAGTTAAGTGAAAGATGGGGTGAATACTTCTGTGAGTTATTAGATCAGGAAAGCAAAGGTGATTCAGAGGCAGAAGCAGATGATGTCACAGGGAAGGATGAAAGCACAGGAGGGATCTCAAGAGAAGAGGTGTGTAAAGCTCTAAAATCTCTTCAGGATGGTAAGGCTCCGGGAGTTGATGGCATAACTGCCGAGATGTTGAAATATGGTGGTGACTATGTAATTGACTGGTTAACTGAAATTTGCCAGTTGTGCTGGAAGTTAGGAATGGTCCCTCGGGATTGGAAGGATGCTATCATTGTTCCCTTGTATAAGGGAAAAGTTGATGAGACTGACTGCAAGAACTATCGTGGTATTAGCCAACTGAGTGTGCCAGGGGAAGTGTTTGGTAAGATCGTTATTGAAAAAGTACGGGGTCTTACATCAGAGAAAGTATGGTATGTTCAGAGTGGTTTTATGCCTGGTAAAGGCTGCACTAACCAAATTTTTGCATTACGCGTGATGATTGAAAAGTATCTGGCTATTGGCAAGAAAGTTTTCGCTGCCTTCATAGATTTAGAGAAAGCTTACGACCGAGTAAATAGAATACTTTTGTGGAAGGTATTGAATGAATATGGTGTTACTGGGAATCTACTTAACAGTGTAAAAGACATGTATGCTGGCAGTAGAACTTGTGTACGAGTGAATGGTGTTTTATCAAAAAGGTTTTCTATTGGTGCAGGAGTCAGACAGGGTTGTGTAATGTCACCATGGCTGTTTAATATATTTATGGATGCGTGATGCCAAAATAGATAATACTGGTTTATGTCTTGGTGACATCCGTTTGTGCAGATTGCTGTATGCTGATGACACTGTCCTGTTGGCAGAGAGCAAAAGTGATTTGCAGAGTATGTTGTCTCGGATGTATGAAGTTTGCATGAAATTCAAACTGAGTATAAATAAGGGAAAAACCAAAGTTATGGTTTTTGAGAGAGGAACTGGTAGTACTGAATGTAATATATGTCTAAATGGCACAGTGATTGACCAGGTGAATGAGTTTGTATATTTAGGAAGCATGTTTGACAGAGAGAACAAATTGGATGGTGAAATTAGTAGGCGAGTGAATTTTTCATTGTAAGTCATGGCTGCTTTGCGAGGTTTTCACAGGAATGATGGGTTCTCAAGAGAGTTCTGCATTACTGTGTATGAAAGTGTAATTGTCCGTACTCTGATGTATGGCAGTGAAACCTGGGTGCTACAGAAGAAACATAGAAGGTGTTTGTGTGCTGGAGAAATGCGTAACTTACGGGGGGTTTGTGGCAAGACACGTTCTGATTGTGTGAGGAATGAAGATGTGTTGCAGTTGTGTAATGTGAAGCAAAATGTTGTTAGCAAGGGGGAGACTCGTATGCTTCAGTGGTTTGGCCACGTTGAAAGAATGAATGATGAGATGCTTACGAAGAAATTTTTTTAGCCCAAGTGGCAGGAAGGAAAGGTAGAGGAAGGCCAAGGAAGTCGTGAGAGGATCTGATTCAGGAGTGTCTACATGAGAAAAAAATTATGAGTATGAAGTAAGAAGATCTTGTGTATGGCGTGTGATGGATGTGAGTGAAGCCCGAGTTGTATGTCAAGATCGCTGTAAGTGGAGAAGTTTGATACAGCAACAGTAAGTAAAAATTATCTGGTAATTTTTATTTCTTTGTGGAGCTAACCTCTGAATATCAGAGCACAGCTTAGTGATTATGTATGTATGTATGTATGTATGTATGTATGTATGTATGTATGTATGTATGTATGTATGTATGTATGTATGTATGTATGTATGTATGTATGTATGTATGTATGTATGTATGTATGTATGTATGTATGTATGTATGTATGTATGTATGTATGTATGTATGTATGTATGTATGTATGTATGTATGTATGTATGTATGTATGTATGTATGTATGTATGTATGTATGTATGTATGTATGTATGTATGTATGTATGTATGTATGTATGTATGTATGTATGTATGTATGTATGTATGTATGTATGTATGTATGTATGTATGTATGTATGTATGTATGTATGTATGTATGTATGTATGTATGTATGTATGTATGTATGTATGTATGTATGTATGTATGTATGTATGTATGTATGTATGTATGTATGTATGTATGTATGTATGTATGTATGTATGTATGTATGTATGTATGTATGTATGTATGTATGTATGTATGTATGTATGTATGTATGTATGTATGTATGTATGTATGTATGTATGTATGTATGTATGTATGTATGTATGTATGTATGTATGTATGTATGTATGTATGTATGTATGTATGTATGTATGTATGTATGTATGTATGTATGTATGTATGTATGTATGTATGTATGTATGTATGTATGTATGTATGTATGTATGTATGTATGTATGTATGTATGTATGTATGTATGTATGTATGTATGTATGTATGTATGTATGTATGTATGTATGTATGTATGTATGTATGTATGTATGTATGTATGTATGTATGTATGTATGTATGTATGTATGTATGTATGTATGTATGTATGTATGTATGTATGTATGTATGTATGTATGTATGTATGTATGTATGTATGTATGTATGTATGTATGTATGTATGTATGTATGTATGTATGTATGTATGTATGTATGTATGTATGTATGTATGTATGTATGTATGTATGTATGTATGTATGTATGTATGTATGTATGTATGTATGTATGTATGTATGTATGTATGTATGTATGTATGTATGTATGTATGTATGTATGTATGTATGTATGTATGTATGTATGTATGTATGTATGTATGTATGTATGTATGTATGTATGTATGTATGTATGTATGTATGTATGTATGTATGTATGTATGTATGTATGTATGTATGTATGTATGTATGTATGTATGTATGTATGTATGTATGTATGTATGTATGTATGTATGTATGTATGTATGTATGTATGTATGTATGTATGTATGTATGTATGTATGTATGTATGTATGTATGTATGTATGTATGTATGTATGTATGTATGTATGTATGTATGTATGTATGTATGTATGTATGTATGTATGTATGTATGTATGTATGTATGTATGTATGTATGTATGTATGTATGTAGAGCTATGCAAGACAGTAAGAAAAAGTATCACTGAAGACGTAAGGAAATTCAACTGTGAACTAGTGAGGAAAGCAATTGAAAACAACCAAAGCCTAAAGATAGCAAAGGGACATCTCAGTAAGGGAAGAAAACAGATTATGGCACTGAGAAAAAGAAGATGGTTCTGTAACAAGAAATAGAGGCGAAATTTTGACAAGAGTGAAAGATTTCTACTCCAAATTATATGAAAGGGATGATACATGCACTCCAGACATCATGAAAGATACCAGTACCAGAGTTCCTCCAGTCCTTCCAGCAGAAGTTGCACATGCAATCAAGAACATGAAGCGAGGAAAAGCTCCAGGAGAAGATGGAATTACTGTAGACATCATACAAGAAGCAAGTGGAGAAATCGAAACGGTACTCGCCCAAATTTTCACTCGATGCCTTAATGAAGGAAAGATTCCTGAGGATTGGAACACCGCTACAATGATCCTGCTACATAAGAAAGGTGACATTGAGGATCTCGGAAACTACAGACCTATCAGCCTCCTATCAGTAGTTTATAAAATCTTCACTAAAGTTCTTTCACACCGCTTGAAGGTAACACTGGACATGGCTCAACCGAGAGAACAAGCTGGATTCAGGAGTGGCTACAGCACAATAGATCATATCCACGTGCTGAGAGAACTAATTGAAAGAGCGAGGGAATATGAACTTCCATTGTGCATGGCTTTTATCGATTATGAAAAAGCCTTTGATTCGGTGAAACCATCAGCAGTTACAATGGCTCTGAAAACCTGCGGTATTGAAGATGCATACATTAATATTATTAATAACATCTATGAAAATGCAAGTGCAAAGATTAGGCTGTTTGAAAATACAACACACGTAAAAATTGGAAAGGGAGTGAGACAAGGTGACACCATATCTCCGAAGCTCTTTAATGCCACATTGGAGGGTGTTTTTCAGTCACTGAGCTGGGAAAACAAGGGGATAAAGATTAATGGAGATTATCTAACCCACCTTCGTTTTGCTGATGACGTAGTCATTTTTGCAACTACCCCATCAGAGCTGCAGAGTATGATCCAGGAACTTGCTGACAAGAGTAAAGAAGTGGGATTAAAAATGAACTTTCAGAAGACAAAAGTGATGTTCAATGCTTTTACAAGAAATGAAGATTTATCGATTGATGGAGAAAAGCTGGAGATAACAGACACGTACGTTTATCTTGGACAGCAGATATCAAGTGAGGGTCACATTGATGAAGAAATTAATCGGCGTACAAAACTTGCCTGGAGAGCTTTTGGAAGAAACAGCATAATTTTCAAGAGCAATATGCCATTATGTCTTAAAAGAAAAGTGTTTGATCAATGCATCCTTCCAGTGCTTACGTATGGTGCGGAGACGTGGACCTTAACTAAAAGAGACATACAAAGGCTGCAGACAACTCAAAGAAGCATGGAGAGGTGCATGCTTGGTGTAACCAGGAGAGATAAGAAGAGGAACTCGTGGATCCGAAAAATGACAAGAGTGGAAGACATCATGATCAGAGTTAAATCCCTGAAATGGCAATGGGCTGGACATACTGCCAGAAGGACAGATCATCGATGGACAGCCGAAATTTTAGATTGGATTCCAAGGGACAGGAAAAGACCCAGAAGAAGACCACATGGGAGATGGGTGGATGAAATTCGAAAGTATGCAGGGGTGACATGGAGGAGACTGGCACAAGACAGACCGTTGTGGAGGAAACTTGGGGAGACCTTCGTCCAGCAGTGGATTGATAATGGTTGACAATGATGATGATGATGATGATGTATGTATGTATGTATGTATGTATGTATGTATGTATGTATGTATGTATGTATGAATGAATGAATGAATGAAAACCCTAATTATCAGAAAGAGGAGAATGTAAGGATTAATGAATTACGGCATCAGAAGAAAGAAACAATGGCAGGCAAAGAAAAGGCTAACCTAAGGAAATATGAAAGGGACAGAAAACGAATACAGAGAGCTTAAAAAGGCTACTAGCAATGCAGTTGTATTTCCAAATACTTCTTCATCTTGCAAAAACTTTGAATTACCATACAATTGTAAACAAACATACAGCAAAACAATTCTGAAATCATTATGGACTCAACCAATATCTCCAAGGAAGAAAAAAGCAGTGGTGGTAGGGCTTGCAAATTACATAGGAATTGGCATAGTCAGAGAAATGGAAGGTCTAACTCAGAATGAAGATGGTAAGAATCCTCCTTGTTATTCTGATAGTGATTGATGGTAAGAATCTTCCTTGTTATTCTAATAGTGATTGATGGTAAGAATCCTTCTTGTTATTCTGACAGTGATTGATGGGAAGAATCTTCCTTGTTACTCTGATGGTTTGGGAAAATAGGAAAAAAACAGGTTTTGCAAAAGCATTATTTAACATTGTTTTTAAGGGAAGCTTTTTCAGTTTTTAAGGAAAACAACCAGAACGTTAAAATCGGATTCCCGACGTTCTGCAGTTTAAGATCCAAGAATGTTCCGTTACTCAAAGGTACAGCAGCTGATCAATGTAAAGGTCAAATCCACGAAAATTTTGCTCTGAAGCTGAAAGCCTTGAAAATAAATTATTCAAAGTATTTCTAGAAGGGCCTTTTATGTAATGACACCTTACATTCATAATCTTGGCAAACTATTTGTAAGAACTGTTGCAATGGTCAAAACCTGTTGCTGCCAAGTAATTTTACAGTAGGAAACAAATTGTAGGAAACAAATTGTGAGGGACAACTTCAAATATCCCTTAAAGACACTTGCATTGCAGATCTACATGAAAGGATTATTTTAGATTTCCCTGAAATGCAGCAGCATGTAAATGTTAAACGAATTCAAGCTCAACAATTTGAGATGGATAAAATGTCCAGAGCTCTGCAAATTGACTTTGCAATGTCATTCAGCTGTGAATATCAGTCGGAAAATACAAAATGCTCTATGGCGTGACTTTATTTACAGCTGCTTTATTTTCCAATTGAAAATGCAAGACATTTTCAATATGTTCAGACACCAAACAAAAAGATAAAGACACTATGTACTGTATGTCTTTCTTAATAAATTGTATGAAAAAAAAATTGAAGCTGAGGAAAGTACATCAAATGAACTTGAAGTTATTTGGAGCGATGGCCCATCATCTGAATTTAAAAATCGATATATAAGACACTTCAGCTGCTATGTAAGAAGTATTCAAGAAAATTTAGCTGGAAGTATTTTGCAACAGCTCGTGGAAAAGGTGTGGTTGATGGAATAGGCGGTAATGTCAAAAGACTTGTGAGGCAGAAAATCACGAGTCAAGGAGGAGCAGGAGCAATTATTCAGTCAGCAAAGAACTTTGTTCATTTAGCAGCCAAGTTAGTTCCATCAACATCTGTTCATTGCAGAAGAACAAATCAAGAACCAGCTTCTCACGAATAAACCATGGGATGTAGTGCCAGCTATTCTAAAGATTTCTCAGTGTCATGTGGTTGGTTGTGATGAAGTTGGGAACACACATTTGAAATTACATGCTTTGGATGACAAGATGAATTATTATGTGGATTCTGCTGAACTGCAACTTTCTGAAGGGGACTGGGTGGTTGTTCGTTATGACAGACTTATTTACCCAGGTGAAATTGTAAGAATTCACATGGTTGTATCCTAAAACATTAACAATGTCGTTGACACTATCTAAATGAATGTTCAGCTTACCTACTATGGCTCTCTGAGTTATTTTTCGATTTTCCCTGATGAGCTCGTCGACTTTTTGCATGTTCAAATTGCAAGTTGTGATTATGGGCCTCTCACTCCGCTGCTGATCCTTTACGGTCAACATTCCTCCACTCTCCTCTGAAAATCTTACCCTACGACAAACAATACTTATGTCCAAAGTTCCAGAACCATAAACTGCCACTAATTTAGAGTGAATTTCTTTGCAAGGTACATTTTCATGAGTTAAAAACTCTATAACTGATCGTTGTTTGACACCAGTTGACACAGTTGAAAAAAGAATCGCCCATTTTAAACACAATTAAATACAAGCAAATAGATGTACAAAGTTCTATTATGCAGTAAAATGAAGCCAATGGCACAAAGAATCATTTGCCATCTGACTAGTAGGCAACAAGTCATGCACGAGGCACTTGCACGGAGATATTACCTATTAAACACACCTAGTAAATACAGCTATAGAGTGCAAGAGCAAGGATTAAAACAGAAGTAGGAGGCATTCATTTCATGATATGTTTTTATGTTCTTAACTAATCTATCTCAGGTGTTATATATCATTGGGTATAATTAATTACATTCCCCAGTTTGAAATTTTAAGGGAGAAACACTTCTCTAGGCTGCATTGTTGATGTTTCAGAGCCAGCTGTGCACTGTATTTTGTTCAGTAGCAAGTTGCTCTGTTTCAGTTTGATAATGGAAACTATGATGTAATTGCCATGATGTTCTGTTACCTCCAAAAGTAGAATTTTGCTGTTGAATGCTAAATCAAATATACGAATTATACTACTTTAACATTGGAAAAATTATGTTTAGGCGTGTTAAAAATAACTTGCATTCTAATATCGTACAAATTGTAACAAAGATGCACTCGCACGGCACATGCACAAAATCGCACATGTGACCAATTCATCCAAAGACGGAAACCATGAAACAAACTCTAAACTACATTGGCCCTTCTTACTGAAACTCACTGCCAACAGAATTAACATCATTAAATAATATCAACCTTTTCAAAAAAAAAAAAATAAAAATAAAAAAACGTAAAAAACTACAATAAATGCAGCCACTAGATCAACTATAGTGGAGAAGGGACTACTATGTATATACATTAATACTAATCTTTTGTCATTGATATATATTGCAGTAATGCTTTCTTTCCTCTTGTTTGACACTGTATTTGGCTATACTATGTTAAGTTTATCAACTATTTTTTCAACCACCTTGTAATACTTGTTCAGGGAGCATGGGACTGTCAGGCCTTTTTGGCCTTTTTTCCATGCTCCCTTGTTGTGCTTGTTTCCATTCACTTGTAATACAATCTCTCCTGCAGAGCAAAATAAATGAATTGAATTGAAAAATTCAATTAAATTCCTAGCTAAAACACATCTCGAACATAATTTGTATGTATTTTGTATGTAGGCAAATTTTGCACATAAGGCACTGTTTTTCAGGTATTCTTGAAAACTCACTTTTGTATCTTGTTCTTGGTGCTACTCTGACTCAGCCTACATGTCATGTGGCAAGCATCATCACTTTGTTAGCATGCCAAGATTTCTCCCAAGTGATTTGATAGTTTTAATTTTATGTTGGATTTATTCATGTATTTTGTATGTAGGCAAATTTTGCACATAAGGCCCTGTTTTTCAGGTATTCTTGGAAACTCACTTTTGTATCTTGTTTCTGTGCAAACTTTGCATATTAAATCCATATTTTTCTATACATAATGAGGTATTAAGTAAAATGCATGCATTCTGTTGCTTGCTGTTGCCAAATTATGTATTTTTATGAGAAATTTTTGTGAAAGTAAATTTTCTAAATATGTGGCTGAATCAAATAACACATCTGTTTTTTTTAAGTAGAACTATTTATTATGAATAAGTAATGTTTTATTCTTTTTCATCCACAAATTAAAATTTTCATTAAGTTTATTGAGTTTTTATTATACAACCATTGTATCCATTATGGATGTATTCATTTGCAGTGTTAATACATTTTTTACAAAAGTTTCCCTTTTGTTGTATTAATAAATTATCTTGTACTCATATCTGTTTCCTCATGACAAGTGTTTGTAAAACTATGTAAATTCTATTTCTACTTGTAGGTACTTCAGGTCTGATTTCCAGTTCTAAGAAAAAGAGGATCATGGCACCACAAAATGATAGAAATTACTATTCATTAGGTAACAGATTAGCACAGCAAAGATCAAGTAAGTTTGGCTTGATGTAAACCACATTAGACCTATTTTCCTTTTGTATGTAACATGCTGCTAACGAGTCATCTAATCTATCTAACACAGTCACATGCTAGATGCTATCATGGCCTGAGTTGTCTGTTTTCAGCCCCTTATGCATATCCTGTGCATAGTTCTTTTTACAAATATACACTTTTGAAGGTCACTCACCTTTCCTTATACAGCTTGGGAGTTCCAGCACATATATCATTTTGCTGTCTTCCATCTGTGGTTCAAGGAAATGAATCTTCACATGACAGTTTTTCACAGTAAACTTCAATCTTTAAAAAAAAAAACTAATCATTAGCTCTCATATCAAATTCACCCATCTCCTATTGGTACATTTTCTTGCATATTATGATACCTCATAGCCTCTCATATATTCTCAAATGTCAAATTCCCTTTCTCATTGAAAACCATTCAAAATAAACACAAAGTAAGGAAAGGTGGGTAACCTTCAAAAGTGTATATTGCAGTTAAGCACATTAATTTAAAGACAGTGGGATGGATATATAAATCCACAAAGCTGTTTATGGTATATCTGTTTACAAACATTATTCTTGATCCTTAAAATCCTACTTGGCCAATTTGCTTGATTACATCCAGGCCCCTTTTGTTATTTTCTTTGCTTTTGATTGTCCACCAAAGAATAGTACCATTTTATATGTAAAATTCTATTATTTATTATTAGAAATATGTTGGCAGTTTTTATGCTTTTTGAAGTGATTTTTTTTTGCTGTGTTTTAAAGACATGAAAAGTTTGTAATTTTATTTATATATTCTATTCATTTTCTTCCATGGAAATTTTATTTTGATGTATTGTAGATCAGGATTACGATGTCAAACTATTGGGAATCAGTTTTTTTGTGTGATGAATAAGTATTGGAAACATGCTTGATTATTGGCTGAAATTTTGGATAATGAAACACAGCAGTATATTGTTCAATAATCAAACAGTAATGGCATGTGAGTGTGATGAAGGTGCTGCATATGTAAAACAAGTTTATAGTTAAGTTCCAACTTAATTGTTTTCTTTGTTATACAATACTCTGGGCATTTTTTCTGTATGCAAAATGTGACATTTCTTTGGCATATCAGTATCTCTTCTAGGCTCCAAAATGATGTGTCAGTAAAAATGATGCTTTTAAAATAAATTTAGCCAGTACTAGTTCTTTCACACCTGCCAAAATTAGCTGCAAATCAGTTGTGGAAAAATAATAACTGTATATTTTATGTGAAAATATTATGAACAGAAGAATATGTCCATGACAACTACAGAAATATCACCATAAATCAGTGGTCAAAGAAACTTAAAAATTAATGAGGTTTCCAAAGTGCAATGCTCAGTGTAACTTGTTGTGAAGAAACTGAAACTGTGATATGTTAGAAGACCCAGATTAGCTTGTGATAGGCCTGATACTGAAATTTTGTTTCAGTGTTACTCTGAAAGAAAACCAAAGAGATCCTAGTGTTCTCTCTAGATTCTTTTTACAGCTGGGTGGCACAAAATTTTAGCTGGGCGGTACTTTTAATGACCCCTTCCCCAGTTGAAAGAAAAAAAAATGTTTTGCATAACTTTATTGTACTTTAATTTAAACATCTTTAGCAGTGTGGTAGGCATTAATGTAATATAACATGATAAACAACATTAGGAAATTATAAATAAATGATAAAAAATGAGTACTTAACTAATAAATCATATTCAACACAGATTTCAGCTAGCTTCCATCAATATTGATGGTGTATGTGGGAATAAGTTTTCCATTCTTAGTATTATGTGCATTGTGAAAACATTCATTAAAGGACACTTAGCTGGTGTAGCAGAAAAAATTAACAGGGTGGACCACCCAGTAAAAAGCCCTTAGGGATAACACTAGATCATCATATGAATTTCTATTAAAACTATTCACCATAGTGCTCTGAATCTTTGTGAGCAACCTGACATAAGTTGTAGCAGCAGGTGATTTCAAAACATATAATTCTTTTAATAATCTAAAGCAACTTATGAGATTTTACTAGGAAATTTTTTCTTTAATAGCAAATTTTCGGAGAAAACTCTTCTCCTTCTTCAGGCTGTCTTGTTGTTGTCACTTTTTCCTTGTCACTATCCCGGTTACGGTTTACCTTGACGGTTACGGTTAACCTTGACGGTTTAGGTTATTTTTCAACCAATCCTGCCAGATGTTAGGCAGGGAAAATCCTTTGCAGTCATTGATGATGAAATTTTGATTTTTCTCAATCTCTATTCCTTCTTTCAGTTTTCTTTTTTGGAAATTGCTTTGGAAACTGATTACTTTAAGGGAATTCCAATCCATGCTGTGCCCAGTTTCTCTAACATGCCTATCTAATCCAGTCTTGGAGCAATTTTTTATAGCTGCTTTATGTTCAGCTATACGAGTTTCTAGTCTGCGACCTGTTTCACCTATGTAAGATAGTCCACAACTACAATTTACTTCATAAACTACTCCTTGCATTTTTAAAATATCTTCTTCTCTTTGAACTATTTTAGGGAAAAATTTTTTAACTTTGTTCTCTAAACTTGGAGCTAGCCTAATATTGTATTTTTTACTAATTCTCTTTAAAGCCTCAAATAAACCTTTGTGATAAGAAATTTTTCTAGTGAATTTTACTTGTTGCTTTTGTGGGTTCTTCGTACCATTAAAATTCAGAAGCTTCTCAATTTCTTCTTTAGGATAGTTATTTTCTGCAAGTATGACTTTAAGCTCTTCTTTTTGGGCTTCTTTTTTATCTGCAGTAGAAACTATTTTATTAATTTTTTCTAAAAACTGACTTGCTACATTTTTCTTAATAGAAACTGGGTGATATGAATTGAAATCCAGTAGTCTTTTAGTATTCATTGGTTTTTTATACCAACTAGTGAGGAATTTTTCATCTTCATAATAGATAGTAATATCTAAGAAGTTTATTCTTCTTTCTTTTTGAAGTTCAATAGTGAACTTAAGGGAATCATCTAATTCATTGAATGAGTCTAGAATTCTTTCTGGAATAATTTCTGAGCTATCTATTATAAATAAGATGTCATCCATGTATCTGCTATATAAGCAGAAGTATGTGGGTTGTACTAGTATTTTTCTTCTAGTTTTCCCACATAATAGTTAGCTAAGAGTGGGGAGAGTGGGGAGCCCATTGCTAGCCCCGATTTTTGAATGAAAAACGTTTTCCCAAATTGAAAGTAGTTGTTCTGCAAAGAGAAAGTAAGCATTTCAAAAATTCCTACTAATATGTTTTTTTTCTTGTTGTGAAAAACTATTAGGTCTGCCAAGTCTTCCGCTATAAAGTCTATAAGTTGATCTATATTAATGTGAGTATACATAGACACTATATCTAAACTACCCATAATAGGAGAATCTAATTTAGGAAGAAGTTCTAGTTTTTCTTTTAGCTGCATTGAGTTTTTAATCAAGTTAGGTGGCTCTTTTAAAAGATTCTGAAGATGTGACTTTAAAATTTTTTTCTTTTT
The DNA here is from genome assembly GCA_039090855.1 of Macrothele yani. Classification (NCBI taxonomy): domain Eukaryota; kingdom Metazoa; phylum Arthropoda; class Arachnida; order Araneae; family Macrothelidae; genus Macrothele; species Macrothele yani. The sequence continues at coordinate 43,010,843 of CM077016.1, read as the reverse complement.
TTTTAACCAAACCATTTACTGCTACATACAATTGTGATTTGGTCCCACACCCCCTGTTATTCTAGTCCCTGCTCTTAAAAATTTTAATATTAGGGTTTTGATTTTATTAAAACGCAATTTGTTGAAATTAAAATTTGCACATATAAACTCACTAGTATCATATTTTCCTTTGTACAATCTGTGGCAGCTTATAATTGACAGGCCGTGAAATTCCAAAACAAACAAATTCTTACTCATAATCCATGGTAGCATGTAAAGTAATCTGTAAATAATGAAATTCAGAATTTTTTTAACTTCATCTAATCCCTGGTCATGTATCCACAGATCATGAAATTCAAAAATAATATCTGCATCTGTTATGTTGGTCCTGTTGCTTAGGTTACGTCAAAAAAGTCATGATTCACAGAATGGTAAAAAAAAAAAGAAACAACAAAGTGATCATGTTAAACAAACTACATGCCATTTAAAAAAATACTTATGTGTTGTTTTCAAGTAAACAAAAATCCCTAGTTTTTTCAGCATTACTGTAAACTGAAGTGCAAAAAGCAAGTAAAAGCCTTAAGCAATGCAATTAAAGCTGCAAAACTAATGAACACAGTTCGAAAAGTGATTATGCTGCGAGATGGCAATGATTACGTGCTGTGGAATAGCTCAGTGGGCTTCCCAGAGCACATAGCCTTCCGCAAGTGCAAATAGTGCTGCCTTCATTGCGTCATATTTTTTGGCAAAATGCTTGTAAGTAAAAAAAAAACAACATATTTCCAACTCTTTGCAGCTCTAACTTTATTATATGTTTTCTGTTCAATTGTTAATGCATTTTTCGATACTTTTTCAATACCACCAGCTCTCCTGAACACCGTGCAGAATTTTAAAAAATTAAAGTGGCTCAAAAACTTTTTTTAAGAGGTACATTATCCACAGAACCAAAATTTATAAATTTTTTAACAGACAATCAGTGGCTAATTCAATGCCAATTAAGATATTTACTTTGAATTATTAAATTTCAAGGGAAAAAAATGGGTGCCAGTGACGAATTTTTATGCACCAGGTCGCCCTGACACCCTGTAATTGTCCAACTCTGTGTTAGAGAACCTGCACTAAAGTTACAAAGGAGAAAAAGTTGTAAAACCGGGACGTTTCAGTAGTTACTTTTACCTTCATTGGCCATAGACAGAACGAAACACCACTAGGGATTAATTAGCACATAGTTAATCAGATGCTGCCAGATTTTAAAATAAGTTTCCAAGTACCATATTTTCCGGCACATAATCCACAAATTATCTGTTACTAAAAGTTTAAATTCTAGCCTCTGCAGATTAATATGATGGTGCAGATAATACGGGGATTTTTTTTTTTTACGACTGTAAACTTCAAAAATGAAGCAGTTTGGCTCTTCATACCGTGCCGTGTAAGAGGGAAATCTGTATCAAAGCTTTAACAATGTCACGTATTTGACGATAATGTGCAGTGTCACTGCATCAACATATCCCCTCCCCTTCCCCTTGGCTTTGAAAAAACGTCTGTGTGTATGCTTGTAGACATTTCCTCTCTGCGAAGGGATTGTTGCTTTATAAGTTAGGGGAGAAAACACTGCCTGTGGCAAAGCGCATTGACCTTGAATAGGGGAGAGCCAGGGGTAATGGAATGCCGCTCGCAATTTCCACCTCCTAACTACCGGCAACCCGGTGACTCAGATCCCATTCGTACTTTCTGTTGTTTGGTTCTTTGCTCTTTTTGTTCATTTGTGTTTCTCCGAGTTATGTCTTCTAAAAGAAAACGCGTAAGTTACCCAGCAGAATTCAAGTCGAAAGTTGTCTTGAAAGCCGAGGAAGTGGGGAATCGTGAAGCAGGAAAGTTTTCTGAGGTAGATAAGAGCAATGTTAGACTCTGGAGAAAAAACAAACAGCATCTTAGTGAAGGTGACAAATGCCGCAGAGCTGATCGTCACAGCATTCCAAGCTGGCCAGTATTAGAAGAAAATTTAGTGCAATGGGTAATTGCACAACGAGGAGCCGGATTTCCAATATCAACTGTAAAAATTCGCATCAAGGCACGTGTAATGGCAGAAGAAATGGGCCTTCATGATTTCAAAGGTGGGCCAACGTGGTGTTATAGGTTTATGCAGCGTAAAAAAATAAGAATACTAAACGGAACCACCATTTGCCAGAGACTTCCAGATGATTGGGAAAAGAAAGCAGGAGACTTTTTACAATTCACAAAAAAATTAATCTCAGAGGAGAGTTTATTCTCGAATCAAATTATTAATATGGATGAAGTCATCCTTTCTTTTGACTGCCCGTCAAACTGCACTTTGGATGTTCGTGGAACAACAACCGTATCTGTAGCAACAACAGGACATAAAAAATCTTCATTTACAGTGATTTTATCATGTGCAGCAAACGGGGGAAATTGGCTCCTTTAATAATTTTTAAGCAAAAAACCATGCCAAAAGAAATGTTTCCCAATGGCATCGTTATCCAAGTGAATGAAAAAAGGCTGGATGAATGAGCACGTAATGAAAACGTGGCTCAGCACAGTGTGGAGAAAGCGCAAAGGTGCTTTTTTCAAATCCAAAGGTGTGGTTATCATGGATTCCATGAAAGCTGACTTCAAAGATTCTGCTAAAAAAATGTTGCAAAAATGTTTCAGCACAACTGAACATAATCCCTGGTGGTCTTACAAAGAAACTGCAACCGCTGGACATAGGGATAGACAAATCCTTTAAAAGCAAACTAAGGAAAATTTGGGAAACTTGGATGGCAGAAGGTCTGTATACTTAAACAAATACTGGCAAGATACATTGCACAACACTGTCAGAAGTTGCCACATAGGTTAAAGAGGCGTGGGAGGATGTCACTGAGGCAACCATTAAAAACACATTCAGAAAATCTGGTATTTGTCAGATAGAAACTGCCCAAAGTGATAATGATTATGACTGTGATTCTTGCAGTAAATGTTGCAAATGTTTTGATCCAATTCTAATGATTCAGAACTTGAAGGATTCGAATAAATTTTTTCAAATATATGGTGACTAACAAATTGGTAAGTTTCTTTTCATTCTTAATAACAAACTGGCTTCGATGACAGCCAGTAGTGTTGCTCATGTTTGTGCCCGGAGGGGGAAGAGATTTCCGCTGACGGAGTCCATCTCTACCGAGTCAATTCAGCATGCACGGACATCAGTTCACAAGTACACAAAGTGAAACAGGAATTATGGCCTGTTAGCTGGGACTTTTGTTTTTCTGTCCACAAAAAAAAAAAAAAAAAAAGAAAGAAAATACAGGGCAATTTTGAAATAAAAATTTTTGTTTTGGTTTTGGTTTTGTAAAATTTTACAATAATTTTTAGACTTTTCAGATTTTGTACCAAGTAGACAAATGAGTAAAATTCTTTATGTAAATTTAAAATTAAAATCAAATAGTTTATAGGCATATTGGAATATTTTTACTGAAAAAGCAAAAGAGAAAAAATGATTTATTCGATTGGCCATGGCACAAGAAGAAGCAAGGTACAGTCTCTTCCTGAGAGATCCTCTATTACGATGTTGTGACGCCTTTGCTAAATAGCGCAATTTCCATCCCATAGAACATTGGACTGCAGCATGCTGCTTTGACCCGTGACCTCCGTAAAGTCCCCACCCCCCACACACACACACACCTCCCAAGGTACCAACCCCACTCCCACTGGTTTGTTTTGCTCTACTTCAAAGAGAATGCCTCTGGCACTTTTGCTGCAGCTCCAAGACTGAAGGGGAGAACTTTGACATCTCTCTCTCTCTCATTCTCTCTCTCTCTCTCTCTCTCTCTCTCTCTCTCTCTCTCGTTTTTCGCAAAGACAACGATGCGCCGAAGAGGTTTACTGGCAAAATAACGCAGCCGGCTTGCTTTACGGTTTGAAATCCAGGGTTTCAGTTGGTGTAATGTGAGCATTACTCAGAGTTACAGCACGATTGCCACAGAAATTAAAAACATATATCACAACCGTTTGAATGTTGTGGGTTATTATTGTAACAGTAACTTTTTTAAATGTTTAAAAAATTGCAGCAGTTTCATATTTTTTTAACTCACTAAATGGAAAATATATATATACACTGAAGTGCCAGAAAAACTGGTACAGACGAGATTATGCAAAATACATAGCAACGCCACCTATGCGCGTACTCAGTTGTGTCCGCCAGTGCGTATATAAAGCGATAGACATCCTTGCCAGCTGTCAGAGCTGTTTTCGGCATGAGAATGACAAGTAATAACGATTTAAGCGATTTTCAACGCGGTGTCATAGTTGGCGCTCGTGAGATGGGCCATAGTATTTCGGAGGTAGAAACGAAGTTCGAATTTTCATGGACGACCATTGCAAAGGTGTACTGTGACTACAAGAATTTCGGCAAAACCTCCAACCTATGATACCAATGTGGCCGTAAAAAGACATTGGGTGAACGTGACCGTCAGCTGTCAAGAATCGTTTCATGCGATAGGCGTGCAACACTCTTGCAGGTATCATCGGAATTCAGTGCTGGAGCCTCAACAAGCATCAGCGTCTGGACTGTGAAACCTACCCTGCACGATATGGGCTTTGGGAGTCGATGCCCAACTCGAGTCCCCTTGATGCGTGCACGACATACAGCTATGCGCCTTGCTTGGGCACGGCAACACAGCCACTGGACACTTGATGACTGGTTACAAGTAGCCTGGTCTGACGAGTCGTGTTTCCAACTGTATCGGGCAGATGGAAGGATTCGTGTGTGGCGCAAACCCCATGAAGCCATGGATCCCGCCTGTCAACAGGGAACTGTACCGGCTGGGGGGGGGGGTTACTGGTATGGAATGTGCTATGTGCGCATCCTTTCTTCTGACGAGGTACACCCGTTCATGTCCTGCATTAATGCTGATGGGTTGTGCCTGTTCCATCAGAACAATGCACCTCCACACAAGTGTCAGGATTCCACATTATGGTTAGAGGAGCATTCATCTGAGTTTGAGGTGTTGCCATTCCCACCCAAGTCCCCAGATCTGAACGTGATAGAACACATTTGGGATGCCATGCAACGTGTTATCGAACACAGGAATCCGAGACCTCGGAATACACCTGAATTGTGGAACGCTCTGCAGGAAGTATGGTGTGCATTGCCTACAGCATATTTCCAGGTGGAGTCCATGCCCCGTTGTATTTCTGCAGTCCTGCCCTCCCGTGGGGGACCTACCAAGTATTAGACTGGTGTACCAGTTTTTCTGGCACTTCAGTGTGTGTGTGTGTATATATATATATATATACTAAAGAGCAAAACTGAAGACTAAGGAAAAAAATTTTAGAATTTAAACCGAAGGGTGCAAAATAACCTGAAAATCAAAACGCGCAACGCAGCAGTTTTGAAAATTCAGAATTCACATTCTATAAAGAAGATACCTAAGCAAAAAAATACATATATAATTTTGACTCACACCTAGTACAACATAGAAAAGGTTATGTATCTACCTGTGTGATCAAAAGGAAAAAAGGTAAAAAATAAAATAAAACAACTTGCATCTATGGCCTTGCAGAAACCCATTTCCAACTAGGTCTTTGTGGAAGTGAGAAAATGCAGAGTTTTTGCTGGTCCTTGATAAAGCCAAGGCTCAGTATTCTCGACACCTTCTACATTCAGTTGTTTTATTTTATTTTTTACCTTTTTTTCCTTTTGATCACACAGGTAGATACATAACCTTTTCTATGTTGTACTAGGTGTGAGTCAAAATTATATATGTATTTTTTTGCTTAGGTATCTTCTTTATAGAATATATATATATATATATATATATATATATATATATATATATATATATATATATATATATTTATAAAAAAAAATAGGGCAACAGCAACAGAATGAAACTTCAGTAGATAAATTCGGTCACGGTAACAGAAACCAGCGTGGAAATACTCTCTTATAATTTGCAGAGGCAGAAGGGTTTTTCATCTTGAACTCCTTTTTCAAGAAAAAGCCACACAGAAAATGGACATGGAGACATCCAAATGGGACGACAAGTGAAATTGATTTTATTATGTGTAACAAAAAATTCGCCATAGAAGACTGCAGCGTGCTAAACAAGTTCAACACAGGTAGTGACCATAGATTGGTGAGATGTAAGATGCACCTCAACACTAAACTCGAACGTGGCAAGCTCATAAGACAAACAAAATGTATTGACATAACCAACCTTAAAAAACACCATAATGCCTTCAAGTTGGAACTGAAGAACAGATTCTCTGCTTTAGAAGGCCTAACATCGGAAGAAGTGGATATTTCTGAAGTTAACAGAAAAGTAACCAAAGCTCTTATGGAAACAGCAACAAAATTAGCTGGGTCTAAGAACAAGTTGCATATTAACAAATTATCAGGAAAAACCAAAATGTTGATGCAAAAAAGAAGAGAGATGAGGACAACTAAAGAAGATGTAACTTCCAAAGTGGAATATATAGAGCTATGCAAGACAGTACGAAAAAGTATCACTGAAGACATAAGGAAATTCAACTGTGAACTAGTGAGGAAAGCAATTGAAAACAACCAAAGCCTAAAGATAGCAAAGGGACATCTCAGTAAGGGAACAAAACAGATTATGGCACTGAGAAAAGATGGTTCTGTAACAAGAAATAGAGGCAGAAATTTTGACAAGAGCGAAAGATTTCTACTCCAAATTATATGAAAGAGATGATACATGTACTCCAGACATCATGAAAGGTACCAGTACCAGAGTTCTTCCAGTCCTCCCAGCAGAAGTTGCACATGCAATAAAGAACATGAAGCGGGGAAAAGTTCCAGGAGAAGATGGAATCACTGTAGATATTATACAAGAAGCAAGTGGAGAAATCGAAACAGTACTCGCCCAAATTTTCACTCGATGCCTTCATGAAGGGAAGATTCCTGAGGATTGGAACAACGCTACAATGATCTTGCTACATAAAAAAGGTGACATTGAGGATCTCAGGAACTACAGACCTATCAGCCTCCTATCAGTGGTTTATAAAATCTTCACTAAAGTTCTTTCACACCGCTTGAACGTAACACTGGACATGGCTCAACCGAGAGAACAAGCTGGATTCAGGAGTGACTACAGCACAATAGATCATATCCACGTACTGAGAGAACCAATTGAAAGAGCGAGGGAATATGAACTTCCATTGTGCATTGCTTTTATCGATTATGAAAAAGCCTTTGATTCGGTGAAACCATCAGCAGTTACAATGGCTCTGAAATCCTGCGGTATTGAAGATACGTACATTAATATTATTAATAACATCTATGAAAATGCAAGTGCAAAGATTCGGCTGTTTGAAAATACAACACACATAAAAATTGGAAAAGGAGTGAGACAAGGTGACACCATATCTCCGAAGCTCTTTAATGCCACATTGGAAAATGTCTTTCAATCACTGAACTGGGAATACAATGGGATAAAGATTAATGGAGATTATCTAACCCACCTTCGTTTTGCTGATGACGTAGTCATTTTTGCAACTACCCCATCAGAGCTGCAGAGTATGATCCAGGAACTTGCTGACAAGAGTAAAGAAGTGGGATTAAAAATGAACTTTCAGAAGACAAAAGTGATGTTCAATGCTTTTACAAGAAATGAAGATTTATCGATTGATGGAGAAAAGCTGGAGATAACAGACACATACGTTTATCTTAGACAGCAGATATCAAGTGAGGGTCACATTGATGAAGAAATTAATCGGCGTACAAAACTTGCCTGGAGAGCTTTTGGAAGAAACAGCATAATTTTCAAGAGCAATATGCCATTATGTCTTAAAAGATAAGTGTTTGATCAATGCATCCTTCCAGTGCTTACGTATGGTGCAGAGACGTGGACCTTAACTAAAAGAGACGTACAAAGGCGTCAGACAACTCAAAGAAGCATGGAGAGGTGCATGCTTGGTGTAACCAGGAGAGTTAAGAAGAGGAACTCATGGATCTGAAAAATGACAAGAGTGGAAGACATCATGGTCAGAGTTAAATCTCTGAAATGGCAATGGGCTGGACATACTGCCAGAAGGAGAGACCATCGATGGACAGCCGAAATTTTAGATTGGATTCCAAGGGACAGGAAAAGACCCAGAAGAAGACCACATGGAAGATGGCTGGATGAAATTCGAAAGTATGCGGGAGTGACATGGAGGAGACTGGCCCAAGACAGACCGTTGTGGAGGAAACTTGGAGAGACCTTCGTCCAGCAGTGGATTGATAATGGTTGACAATGACGATGATGATATATATATATATATATATAATGGCTACTACATTTAGATAAAATTGTGGATTACGCAACTGTTTTTCAACTTTTACTATGAATTTTGTCTGCGGATCATAAGCCGCCTTTTTTACTCTTGAATTTGACCGTCTGCAGATTATATGCCGAAAAATATGGTAATAGGAATTTGATGAGGTTCACATGCCCTCTCCCCTCTCTTCCTTAAAAAAAAAAAAAAAAAAAAAGAAGAAGAAAAATAGCAGTCTTGTTACTTTTAGAATCTGAAAATATTCTCTGTAGTTATTGCAGGCTATTTGCTTTGAAATTTGCTGAATTTATTTATGCTGAAATGTGACTAATATATGGCACAGAAGATCAGTGTCGAAGTAGAACCACACACACACACACACGCACACACACAGTTTCACAGCAAGCAGTTTCCTTAGGCATTCACAGCACACTGTGATTGGCATCAGGATATATTTTCAGCATGGTATCCAGTGTGATGATAGAAAAAGGGTTTCTAGCTCTCTGCAGTATCTGCTCGCCATGACATCACTGCCTTCCATGGAGTGTGGAGACATGATGGCTTCTTATGTGGCATTGCAGTGCAAGATGTTTGAGGTGCCATATTTCCAGTGACCTTGGCTTGTGGTATAGCAGTTTTGTGCAGTTAGTCACAACAGCATGTGGAAATCCACCTGCGAGTCCAAGACAGCCATTCCTTTTACCACATGCTTTCCTCACTGAATGAAGTTGATATCTGGCCTCCTTGCCACCAGTATGCATGGGAATAGGTGATTGTGGAATATGTAATCTTCATTGCTATGGTGAAATCATTTTGTATTTTTATCATTGTGCTAAGTTCCAGATTTTTTCATATAAGTAGTTTTTATACAGAGCAATTTTTATATGGGGAAATTTTGCCACTTCATTGGAGATGTAATACACACTCAAGAGCACTCTTTGACAGTGGAATCCATTGAACTTCATAAAGATTTTAAATGCGTAGTAAATTTTACCCCAATTTGCACAATCTAAAACAATGCACTATGATTCTAGCAAAATGTAATCTCTTGGAATTTTTTAATGAACTCCAGGAAAAGTCCGAAGTCCGGGACTGTGTACATACATGGAACTTTTTCAAATGAAACTGAAACAAAAACAGTTTGTGCAATTGAAGACAAGGACTGGAACATATAGAATAAAATTAATATGATATTTACTTACAGTAGTTCATGAATGTTTTTGCTCCTTGTTTTATGGGGGTATATTACATCCTCGTTTGTGGTGTAATAAAAAGACTCGCTGGTGTGCTCCTTTTGGATATATTAATGAAGCCTTAATATGGTTTGCTGCCAGCTTGAGGAGGAATGATGCACTGGTAAAGGTAAGATTTTCACACCCATGACATTGTAGAAGTTGTGCTAATAAGAATTTCAACAATAACATCATCATTACAAGTTCATTTATAATTACTATAATAGGGTTAAGTCTTTAAGTGAGCTGTTAAAACATTACTGAGTGCTTACAAGTGAAAAGCTTGGTTCATGCAAACACCAAACTACTCTTTGACATTATGTGATGTTACGTATGCGGTCAAAAGAAATGTTTGCTTATTTTGAACTATAATGCTGCATACTTTCAAGTGGTTGGTTAGTTCTGGAAGTGTATTGATATAAGAGCCTCCATGGGCCAAAGAGTGGCCTTTTAAGTGATTTTGATGTTAAGAGAGTGTGCCATGAATTTCTTTATTCCCATATTTGTGTTTTAATATTATTTGACCTGTGTACCTTAAAATTCCTTTCACCATTGTCTTTTCAGGAACATGGAGTAAGCCTAGAAGGCAGAGCCATTATAGTGATGAAGAAGAATCATCTTGGGCAGAATCTCACTCATCAAGCACGTACAAGCGTCGTGAAAGACACGTACCTTCCTATGAAAAAAAGTTTCCACATTTTGAGCGAAGAGTGAGAGGGCATTCAGGTTAGGAATTCTGAAATTCTATTTCTGTATTTTGGTGTCTGGAAATTGCTTTAATTTCTGTATTTTCCTGAAAAGTTTTAGAATAGTGCTGCAATGTTTTCTGTGAAGAGATATAAAAAATGTACAAAAGATTAGAAATTCTCTGTTTGAATAGAAAATTCTCCCATTTCATTGATTTCTTTTTCTTAGCTAAATCATATCACTCTCTACCCTGAAGCAGCAGCATTAATTACTGTCTGGTTAGTAGTGTGAAGAGAGAGGGTTTTTTTGTCACTTTGTTCCATTGCTGTGGCCTTGGCTTTGGCTGCATCACTTTCTTCCATTTACATGAAGCTCAGTGGTAAAGATTATGTCATTTTCCCCCTTACTTGTGTCTCTGCAGAGCAAGACAAGTAGGTGTTTGAATGTTAGCCACCTTGGGCAATTGGCCTTGATATCAGCTGTTTGTGAGAACACTTCACAAAAGCCAAGCATCTGTTTAGTGCCAAATCCCCATCAGTTGCTCCTGTACTACTCAGCTGTGATTATATAAATTTATAACAATGAGTGATGAATACTACCAGAATTGATCTATGAGAAAAAAAGTGAAAGTGAAACATTTATAATAATGCAAGGAACTGTACACCAACTATATATAAGATAGTACAACTATACTAGTTATCCAAATTTATTGGCATAGATAAAATCAAGCTTTCCAAGATTTCGCACATCAACCAGGTGGCTTTCTAAAGGAAGGTAGACAGCAAACTGGATAATAGAACGTTTCAACAATTTGAACGCGGTGACGTGACAATAAACGAAGAGATGCGAACGTAATTATTCAATAAAAACACGAGGCATCATGTTTGTTTTGGACGCGGAATCCTTGGAGGAAAACGAAAGGCATTCATTATTTGAAGAATTGGTTCCAAATTCCTGGTAATTCTAGCGAGACGCTATCAATGCAGGCCTCATCATTGGTAATGATCTCCAATGTTTCCTGAATGGCAGTGGATTTAGGAGTCGAGTAAGCAGCTAATTTCTTTTATGTCATCCCACATAAGGATCGGCGGACTTGAACTGGACTTCTCTGGATAGGGCCGTGGTTAATTTGCCGTTCTTTATGTCCCTTTATGCTCATTGACTCTGATTCTAAATGAATGTTTGGTCATCCCAATGTAGTATCGCTTGGAGCCAACCGGATATTGTAGAGGTATGGCATAAACACCTGCTTCGTTGGAAAGTGGGAGCTCGTTGGTGTTTCGCTTAAGCATAGCATATAAAGATGTCGGAGATCTTATGCCAACACCGAGCCTCATCTTTCTGAACGCGTTCTTGAGTTTATAGGAAACATTTGGTATGTAAGAAATAGAGCCCAGATAGCATAGCTGCGGCATAGAAAGATCGGCGTGCCTCTTTTGGTTTCTTTCGATATATCTATGTACCATGTTCGGATCATATCCTGCCTCAGTGGCCAAATAGATAATGCTTTTCAATTCGCTTAGTCTAGAAGGAACATTGGAGGAGATGTCGAATGCTCTTCTGATTCGAGAACGGAAGAAAGCTGTCTTGTAATCATCGGGGCAGAATGAGCTACGGAGCATCAGGTTGGGAATGGAAGTGGGTTTTTAATAGACTTGTGTATGGAAGCGATTTTCAGGCTATTTACTCTGTAAAACATCCAGATAAGGCAATGCATTATTGTGTTTTAACTCCATAGTAAAATTGATCGTAGGGTGTATATCATTGATTTTATCCAGGAAAAGCGGGAGAGTCTCCTTTCCATGAGACCATATGAAAAATACGTTGTCAGCATATCGGAGCCAAGTGGTAGGTCTTGGGGTAATGCTGGTGAATATGTGCTGCTCGATTGGGCGAAGGATGGCTTCCGCGAGAATTGCTGAAAGTGAAGATCCCATCAGAGCGCCATTTGTTTGTTTATAGATTTTTCCTCGGAAACTATATATAATAGCTAGAATTTGAGACTAACTCCATTAATTTGAAGATGCTGCGGCAAGATTCTTGTGAATAAAGTACTGAATTATATATAGCTTCTTTTAACATTCTGATGGCTTCTGGCACTGGGACCGAAGGATAAAGAGAAACCACGTCGAAACTACCTATGATATCATGCTGTTGGACAGAGATTTGCTTGATTTTCATTATAAAATATTGTGATAAAATCATGTATGAAATATTCCTCTGTAACATCACTGTTTTGCAGATGTATCAGTGGAAATTCTAATGCATACTTAGATCATGTAAACACTAGAGTAAGTGGGCATGTCTCATGGCAAAGCATTGTGCCACACATGACATAAGGGAGTATGGCCTGTATGCATTGAACTGTTTATGTTGTGCAGTTTCTTGCTTGTGTCATTTAAATGCTTGTCTTTAGTAATAGTTCTTGCTAATGTATGATCTGCACTTCCTTGCCTGTGTATTTATTACTTTCATTGTAGAAGAGTGGGTTTTCCAAACTTTTTCTATTCACTAATGATAAGCAAATGTTTGTTAATTTCCCATTAAGAAGAAATTTAATACAATGAAAATTAGTGCATATCCTCTTTCTTTATTTTGAAAGATTATCAGTTCTTTCTCAAGATAGTATGTCAGTGGGCTGGCAGGATAAAACAAATTTGCTCGTAGAAACGGCATTAACACTGATATGTGCAAGTTCAGATGGTGTTAAGGCAAATGTCTATTGTGCTCCTTCCAATGGAAAAAAAGTTTGACCCTATTTCCTCAGCAAAGAAGGATTTCCCATACACCAAAATTGGCCAACTGATGAAAAAACATCCTGACTTAGATTGTACATTTTGTGTTTTTTGCAAAAAAAACTTTCCTGAACTGTATTAAAAATTAATAACTTTACTTCTGTGTAGTGGTAAGGAAGAGTGTAAGGAAGTATCATAACTACATCAAAGTAAAGTTATCAGTTTTAGGTTAAAAATTTTTTTTTTTATACCCAATTTTTGAAAAGGTCTTCATTAAAAACCAATTTTCGATTCCAAGGTGTAGCACACAAAAAGTTGTAATTGTTGGAACATTCTATGTGAAAGTTTCAAATAACCTTCACAATCTGAATTTTTAGCATTTTTATAACTCATATAATTTTGGGACAAATTGGAACCTAACTGAGATATGATCAGCTGAAACTAGATTTCTGTATAAATGAATTTCCAGACCTCGGTACAAGTCACTTTTCTCACTATTTGTCACCTTTTTTAAAATTTGTCACTTTTTGTTACCTTTTTTTATAAAAAAATCACTATTCTCACCTTTTTCTTAAGTGTGCCCGTATTTTTTTTCAGTTTAGCTATAGTTTTGCGTTGTCGTTTTTTATATCTAGGGGATTTTTTGTCAGATGAAAAAAGAAATGCTGAAACAAAAATAAATTGTTTTGTTAAACACCCATCGATGTCGAACACGTGGGTGGGGTCATGCGTTGTAAATGCGACTCACCACTCACCGCAGCAGCAAGCAAGAGGCAGTGACGCACACACTGCACCTCTCCACGTAACCCCACCCACAGCAGCCAGCAGGTTCTCTCAAGGATTTTTTCAAGTGGAATAAAAGTTTATCTCCGTGGATTTTTCATGAAAATCTCTGAAATTTTGATCAACGCCATAAATCACTAATAGGAATGAGCCCTCCAAATTTCGTGTAAATCAATTAAAAACTTTTTAAACGAGCCATAATTTTTTTTATTTGCTCTTTATCATGTGGCTGGCATGCCCAGAATTCGTAATCAACATTTTACTGCTAATTTAAAAACGTTTTCACCAATTCACTTGAAATTTTTAAGGTCATCATCTCCTAGCCAATTATAGTATATGTTCAAATTTCAGCCAGTTACTTGAAGAATTCAGAAAAATAGTTTTCTTAATTTTTTAGCACACCTTTTGTTAAAAAAGATCGTTCTTATGTTATCGGTTTGTCCGTCTGTCTGTAGACACATCTCTGCAACTATATTAGTCTGATTTGGAAAATTCTTTTGGCATTGGGAAGCTTGAATTGAAATATACGAATGATGAATCTTCATTTCGTTTTGTTTTTTTTTACGATGTACAATTTCACCGCTAGAGGGCGTAAATGCAGATGATGTCGAATTCAAAAATACATTTTATTCCACATATTTGCTTCTAAACATCCGATTGAAAAAATTCTTTTATCTTTCGATTCCATTTATGTCGAAGAGTATTTTAGGAATAGTTGTTTTTTCAAATTACGCATAGATTTTCCTCTAGGGGGCATAAAAGGAAATTTGGCGGCCCGGTGGCGCAGTGGTCTAAGCGATGGCCTCTGATCATTCGTCCGAAGGGGTCCGGGTTCGAATCCCGGTAAGGCATGGATGTTGTGTTTGTCTTTCGGCACTGGCTCTCTCCCTTCCCTGGAACCAGTGACCCTAAATTAGGGACGGGCGACTGCTTATAGCCCATTGAGTTGCTCACGGTGGTCGTTAAACCTCCAATCAAAAAAAAAAAAAAAAATAATAATAAATAAAAGGAAATTACGTTTTCCCCAATATCTCTTCTTCTACAACTCTGATTTGAAAAACATTTTCTTTAGTGGATACAGCTCCTGATATTTTGAAAATAATTTCTAATTTTTGGTAAAGAATACTTTGGCCACCACGGGGCGTAAGTGTTAGTTTTTGCTTCTGATGTATTTGCCATAAAATCTGAGCTTCTCAAGTCTAGATTGAAAAAATTCTTTCATGAACCGATGCCACTCACGTCGATAAACCTTTTCTGAATATTTTCTTCTTATAATATTCCATGGTTTCTATGCCAGGAGGCGTAGATGCAGTAATCTTATTTTTGTCAATATCTCAGCTTCTAATTGTCTGATTTGAAAAATTATTTATTAGATAGTTTCTGGTGTGACATGTTTTTCATGTAATTTCAAAATTTTCAAGTAATTCATAGACTTTTCGCTAGGGAGCATAAAGGTAAATTGGGTTTCCCCTATATCTCTGCTTCTAAATCTCCGATTTGAAAATTTCTTTCTGCGGTGAATACAGCTCCTGATGGGAAATCCTTTGCACATAATTTCTAATTTTTGTAAAAAATGGTTTGGCCACCAGGGGGCGTAAGTTTTAATTTCTGCTTCTATGTATTTCCAGCATAATATGAGCTTCTAAAATCTCGATTGAAAAAAAAAGTTGTTTGTGGACCAATACTTTTTAGGAACATTTTCTTCTTAAAATAATGCATGGTTTCTATGCCAGGGGGTGTAGATGTATGTCTTATTTTTGTCAATATCTGTACTTCTAGGGGTGCGATTTGAAAAATTTCTTCTTTGTTGGATAGTGTTTCCGATGCAAAAATTTTTTTCATATAAATTCAAAATTTTCAAGTAAATCATTGACTTACCGCTAGGGGACACAAAGTTAAATTGCGTTTTTTGCGTTATTTCTGCTTCTAAAACTCTGATTTGAAAAATTATTTCTGTATCGCATACAACACCTGATGAAAAATATTTTTCATATAATTTCTAATGTTTGGTAAGGAATGGTTTGGCCACCAGATGGCATAAGTGTTACTTTCTGCTTCTGATGTATTTGCAGCAAAATCTGGGCTCCTGGAAACTCGACTAAATTTTTTTTTTTCTTGGACTGATACCGCTCATAGGAAAAACCTTTTGCGAATACTTTCTTCTTAAAATAATGCATGGCTTTCCCACCAGGGGGCATAAAGTCACATCTTATTTTTATCGATATCTCTTTTTCTAAGAGTCTGATTTGAAAAATTCTTTCTGTGTTGGACAGCGTTTCCGGCGCGAAATGTTTCTCGTATAAATTCATATTTTTCTTACCGCACAAGTCTGCAACCAGAAGACGTAAGCTCACGATTCCGTTTACAGCAATATCTGAGAGATTAAAAACCTGATTGAAAAACTTCTTCTGTCAGATACCAATGTATTTCATATCGGTTCCATTGACTTTGAATAACTTTGATAAATTTAATTTGCGTCAGAATGGATTAAAAAGACGTGCTCATTATACCCGGAAATTCTGTGTCATCTTTCTTGTTTTATCTAGTCCTGCCATGGGGAAAACTAAAGCGAGGAGAAGCTGCTGCTGGGAGCCAAGGAAGGAAGAAAGCCGGCAGTTTTCATGCTCTAGTTTTGAGTGGTAGCTAGGCATTTTGTGTGTGCCTTTATTAGCACGTCTTTTGTAAAACAGTTCGTGCTTATGTTATCGGTTTGTCCGTCCGTCTGTGGACACCATATATCTGCAACCAACTGCCCGATTTCAAAAATTCTTTTTGCATTGGGAAGCTTGAAATTGGCGAATGATGATCCTTTATTTCGTTTTTTTTTCATCAATCACAATTTTGCCTCCAGAGGGCATAAATGAAGATAATGCCAAATTCAAAATACATTTTATTCCATATATTTGCTTCTAAACGGCCGATTGAAAATATTCTTTTACCTTTTGATTCTATTTATGTCGAAGACTATTTTACGTATGGTCACTTTTTTAAGTTACGCATAGATTCTCTGCTAGGGGGCGTAAAAGTAAATCGTGTTTCTCCCGAGATCTCTGCTTCTAAAACTCTGATTTGAAAAATTCTTTCTGCAGCGGATGCAGCTCCTGATGGAAAATAATTTGCATGTAATTTCTAATTTTTATTACAAAATGGTTTCGCCACCAGGGGGCGTAAGTGTTAATTTCTGCTTCTGATCGGCAGTTGACACCCTATTTGAAGGAGAGAAAGGTGGAAGTCTGCTCTGATTATTTTCCATCAGGAACTGCATCCGCTGCAGAAAGAAATGAATCACAATCCGTGAGCTTGTTGCACAACTGGACTGTGATCACAATGCCATACAGAAGATGGTGGAAGACTTATGGTATTGAAAAGTGTGTGCAAAGTGGGTACCTCGGCAGTTGACACCCGATTTGAAGGAGAGAAGGGTGGAAGTCTGCTCTGATTTGCTGGAAGCGTTTGAAGCCAATGGAGACATGTTTTTTTTTTAAATCTCAATTGAAAAAATTATTTCGTGGACTGATACTACTCACGTTGATAAATCCCTTTTCAGAATATTTTCTTCTTAAAATATTACATGGTTTCTCTGCCAGGTAGCGTAAATGCATATCTTATTTTTGTCAATATCTCTACTTCTAATAGTCCGATATATTGTTGGATAGAGTTTCCTGCGTGGCATGATTTCCATATAATTTAAAAATTTTCAGGTAATTCATTGACTGTCTGCTAGGGGGAGTAAAGGTAAATTGCACTTTCCCTGATATCTCTGCTTCTAAAACTCTGATTTGAAAAATTCTTCCTGCACCAGATAAAGCTCCTCGTGGGAAATGCTTTGATTGCAATTTCAATTTTTTTTTTATAAAATATGGTTTGTCCACCAGGAAGCGTAAGAGTTAATTTCTGCTTCGTAGGTATTTGCAGAAAAATCTGAGCTTCTTAAAAGGTCGATTGAAAAAATTATTTCGTGGACCGATACTGCTCATGTTGATAAACATTTGAAAATATTTTCTTCTTAAAATAATGCATGGTTTCTCCACCAGGGCGTAGATGTATATCTGATTTTTGTCGATATCTCTTCTTCTAAAAGTCAGATTTGAAAAAATCCTTCTTTGTTAGATAACGTTTCCGGTGTAAAATGTTTCTCATATAATTTCTAAATTTTCAAGTAATGCATAGACTTTCCTCTAGGGGGTGTAACGGTAAATTCCATTTCCCCCGATATCTCTGCTTCTAAAACTCTGATTTGAAAAATTCTTTCTACACTGAATACAGCTCCTGGTGGGAAATCCTTTGCATATAATTTCTAATATTTGATAAAGAATGGTTTGGCCACCAGGGGACGTAAGTGTTAATTTCTGCACCTGATGTATTTGCAGCAAAATCTGGGCTCCTGAAAACTCAATTGAAAAAATTCTTTCGTGGACTGATACCGCTCGCATCGAACAACCTGTTAAGAATACTTCTTAAAATAATGCATGGTTTTTCCGCCAGTATGCGTAAATGCATATGTTATTTTTTTCGATATTTCTGCTTCTAAGACTCCGATTTGTTTCTTTGTTGGAGGGCGTTTCCACGTCGAAATGTTTCTCATATAATTTTTACATTTTCTTAATGCACAAGGCTGCCACCAGAGGGCATAAGCTCACATTTCCGTTTCCAGCAATATCTGCAGGACTTAAAAATCCGATTAAAAAAATTCATTCTTCGGTCAGATACTATTAACTATGCAAATTATCTATGTGTGTGTGTTTTCTTTCCAAACAGTGCACAATTTCACCACTAGGGACGCAAATGCTTAACCTGTTTTTCTCAATATCACTGCTTTTACATGTCAGATTTAAAAATTCAACACCGGATGCTATTACTTTGTAGAACACTTTAGACTAGTATATGTGTAATTTTGTAGTTCACATTTCTGTTTGTAGGTGGTGTTTATGTACTTCAGTTTGCAGCTGTATTGCCGCTTCTAAAAATGCTATTGAGAAATTTCTTCTTTACTGTATACCATTCACTACAGCAGAGATGTGGATCATTATCCTCTTTAAATAATGCAAAGATTTCCTGCTAGCTGCGTAAAGGTTGAAACCTTTTTTTTTTCTCTCACTATGACTGCTCCTGGGAGACGTATTTGAAAAGTTCTTTTCCCTTAGCTTAACTTTTTCCATGAAGAATAATTTAAAACTTTTCCGTTATGAAAATTTTTTCCGCTAGCAGACAGACTTATATCATGTTTCCTTCTATATTTCTCCTTTTAACTGTTTGATTTGAAAATCTCTTCGTCTCTGGTACCTTCCTTGTGTTATGAGAAACTTTTTGTTCACCATTTGTTAATTTTCGTAACATATTTTTTAGCCACTGGTAGAACTAAGTAGATGTTTCTATTTCTGGATGTTTTATCGATTGTTTTCCAAACCGGTTCCATCGATTTTAAATAGCTTTGATAAATGTAATTTGCATCAGAATGCATTCAAAAGACATGCTTATTATTACATCCAAAAATTCGGTGTCATCTTTCTTGTTATTCATTAAGAAGCATAAAAGTAATTTACCCTCTACACATTTCATTTTCAAGGTAAATTGCTAAAATTTATTTGAAAAATAAATGATATTTGAAGAGTGAAATTATTTCAGATACACCCTTTATTTTATATCACCTTGTTTTGTTATTCTTCTTAGATTTCTGTTTAAAATAAATGAACTCTATATTACAAAAAAATATATATATTTTTAAAGCTTATGGCATAGTATACCATAGCAAAATTTAACACTGTACTATGGTTCACTTCAGTATACAGTAGTACACATCAAGAAAGAACCTTTTTTTTTTTTTTTTTCAAATTAAAAAAAATTAATTTTCAAATTTTAGAATATTTTTTTAAATCTTAAACTTTAAAAATTTCTGAATTTTAGGGAAAATTTTCTAAAATCTTCTGTATTTTGATCTTTGGAAGTTGTTAGGTACAGGGCAGTTGCAAACGGTAGCTTGTTTTCAGTGTCATTCTGCATTGGTATGACTTTCGTTTAGAAAATCATTCTGAAATTCCAAACCGTCAGTAGCACTTTTTTTTTTTTTCAAGATTGTGAATGATGTGTGTGCATGCGTGGTGTTTCTTGTGAGGTTCAGCATCGGCTTGAATTACAGCGGAAAGATGGCCAGTCAAAAGCATGTAACGATGCTGCCAAAAAATGAAGATCTTGAAGAAGTCTTCATTTTTCTCAGTGTCATCCATATTTTTACTTGCAGTTAACATTTTTAATTACAAGGGTTGTACCGAAAGTAACGCAAAAGTGGGCATAACATTTTTATTAACTCACAGAGGTCGTTCAGTTGCACATGTTGGTAGAGTAACTGTTCCTCTATAGTACCCTTTTTCTTCATTGCAGGTAAATAATGCATTCCAAACAGAAGCAACATGCTGTCATTGAGTTCTTGACGAAGGAAGGAAGGAAGGGTGCACTCTGTCCGACATCCACAGAAGGCTACAGAATGTTTACAGAGATGAGACCATTGGCAAGAGCAATGCGCACGGATGGATAAAGAAGTTTAAAAAAAAGAGGAAACCAGCATTGACGACAAGCCACGCAGTGGGAGACCATCATCTGTGACCAGTGGCACGAATAGTCAGTGAGTGGATGACTTGATTTGCACAGAGAAATGAATCACAATCCGTGAGCTTGTTGCACAACTGGACTGTGGTCACAATGCCATGCAGAAGATGGTGGAAGACTTATGGTATTGAAAAGTGTGTGCAAAGTGGGTACCTCGGCAGTTGACACCCCATTTGAAGGAGAGAAGGGTGCAAGTCTGCTCTGATTTGCTGGAAGCGTTTGAAGCCAATGGAGACACGTTTTTTTCCGATCTAGTGACAGGGAATGAAACATGGGTGTATCTTTATGATCCAGAATATTGGAATAAAGAATCAATCCATGGAATGGTGTCACACCTCTTCACCAACGCCTAAGAAGTTCAAGAGCCAGCGATCAGCTCAGAAAGTCATGGTGACTGTTTTTTGGGATGACGGGTGTCATTCTTGATTTTCTGGAACGTGGTCGTATCGTGACCAGCAAGCGGTACATTGAGACACTCAAGAAGCTTTAGAGAAGCCATAAGAAGGAAGAGAACGAACAGGAATCTGAAAAGGATCCACATTCACCATGGCAATGCGAGACCACATACATCTTTGGGAACAAATCAAGTGAGCAGCAAATTAGGCTGGTCAGTGGTCCCCCCCCATCCACTGTACAGCTGCGCTGTGGCATCGTCCAACTTCCACCTGTTTGGTCCAATGAAGAACAGTCTCCAGGGACAACGATTTGATGGCACAGACGAGATGAAAGTGACTGTGAAGAAGTGGATACAACAGTCCACACCTGAATTTTTTCAAAGAGGATTCGAGAGTTGGGTTCAACGATGATGCAAATGCATCGCTTGTGATGCATTTGCATAGCGATGCAAACATAGCGATGCATTTGCATAGCGATGCAAATGCATCGCTATGTTGAGTTACTCTACCAACATGTGCAATTTGAACGTTAATAAAAAAGTTATGTCCACTCAGTTAATAAAAAAGTTATGTCCACTCAGTTAATAAAAAAGTTATGTCCACTCAGTTAATAAAAAAGTTATGGCCACTTTTGCATTACTTTCAGCACAACCCTCATATTATTTTAACTTTTATGCGAACTAGTGGAATTTTATTCTATTTTTTTTTTTTTTTCACTATCTGTTTTATTTTTGGCGGAAGTGCAGAAATTTGAATTGACACCTCCCTATAAAATTTTGGCGGACACAATCTTATATAAAATATTTAGTGAAAGTTCTGATGTTTGTGTTGGAACCCAACCGGGCACGGTTATCGGTTATTGCACATGGTAGTGTTGGGTGAGGAGGCTCTGGGTGTGTCCAGGGCCGACTTCAGTGGGAAATCTCTCCCCCCCCCAATTCATGTAAGGATGTCGAAGGAAAACACTGGAAAACCAGTGGACAGGGTAGTCGGCAACGACAATCAAACCTATCGTCTCCTATTCCAAACTGGTCCTTGAAAAATATACTACCAAAACGTTGCTTACCACGTGATCTGGGGTGGTTAGCGAAGTTGTGGAATTGCTTTCTTCATGTGAATCGGCATCATTTTTATAAGCTCAAAAAACAAAATTTCTTTTGTAAAATGCAGGAATAGTGGGCAAATCTGATGGTCTTTTTTTCAGCATTTTTTTTTGTTTATTTATTTATTTATTTATTTATTTATTTTTCTGATTCGAGATTCCCTGGGGGGGGGGGGGGGGGGCTAAATAGTGAAGATCTCACTTTTTTTGTTTTTTTGTTTTTATCTAAGTCTTTTCAAGGTTATTAAGTTTGCAAAACTGCAAATTTTGTTACGTTCATTCCGGTAATGTTTTTAATTTTAGCATCATCATCGCAGTGTTCAAAATATTGCACAAATAGCAGTAAAATCCCTTTTTTTTAATTAGGATTTTAAACTTCAAAAAATAAATGAGTAAAGAAATTGTGGATTCGTGTTTGTATTTTCAGATTTGTAGGAGTTCAGGGTGTCTGCTAGTCATGAAAATCATTAAAAAGGCACGCATTCAGATAAGGGTAATAAAAGTCAAGAAAAAGTCACAAATTCTGCTTTGTGGTCATGAATTTCTTTTTATATTTAGTAATTGTTCATTTTCTGGTGACAATCTGAGTAATTCTCCATGCACCAACCACATAAGACATAAATGTGGTTTCCATATAATGATACAAGAGTTTAAAAAAAAGGGGGTACTTGTGCTCTCCTCCACAAAGAACTGTTACAGCAAAAAATGTTTTAGCATAGAAATACATGTGTAAATGTTGTTTGCAAAATTTCATGGTCAATTTAGCAATTTAAATTATACTGCTTATAGAGTCATTAGCATTTTCAAATATAAATGTTGAAGAAAGGTGTCTAATGAAATTGTTTAGCACAATGTTGAGTATTTCAGCTTACTTCAGGCATAGTCAAAGTTTGATGAGTCAGATTTTTGTTACTAGCAGAAGTGCAGGGGTGTACTTTTTCCGTAGAAAAATGGGGAGCAGAGTGTCTCCCATCTTTAATATATGTACGTACCCACACATGCATGCATACTCGGGCATGCACGCACGCACGCACGCACACATGATTTTTTAAAAATCGTCATGAAATTGCATTTTCCAAATTTGGTAGACACCCTGGAGTTTTATGCTTTCCTAAATCTACATTTCTTGCTAACTGCAATTACAAAATCAAATTTCCTGTCGTAGACTGTTGACTCATTATGGATTTCACTTAAAAGCACCCTGTACATAAAGAGCTTTTATATAATGTAGGGAAGGAAATCTGCTTCCCAATTTTACTCATTATACTTTTATGAGACAGCAAAGTTGAAATGATTGAAACTTCATAATGTTGACATTAAAAAGCATGTCAATTTCGCTGACCCAACAACCAAATATAAAGAAACCACCAGCACATCAGTCCCAGATTACTCGCAGATGTGGTAAGTGAGGATATTAAACTTATTGCCATTTAAATACATCATTAATTTAATATTAGCTTAAAAAATTAAAGCAGATTTGTGTTAAACAGTATAGTTTGAATTTATCTGGCACCATTTTGATTTAGAACCAAAATCTGCAGAATTGCATTTTTTATTGCTATGTTGCTCTGTGCTTCTATTTTCGATTGCATTGATGTTTGAAATAGGTATCTAACCAGTGTTAGACTGTAAAACACATCTGCTAACAAATTAAAGGTTTGATGAAATGTGTGATTATGAGTAGTTCACAAGTAAAAATTCATTTAAATCTAACTAAAACAGGCAAATTTGTCAAAACATCGGAAATTGAATTTGTTAATATGATTGTAAGAAAATGCAGGCAGTGGAGAGTTAAAAATGCAACGGGTTACTGTACTTTTTTTAAACATTACATTCATTCTTTATTATTAGTCTTTCATTATATAAACCTATTGTAGTTTGTATATGTAATCATTTCTAGAGCATACTTATTTTGCTAGTGCAGTATATAAATCTTCAAATGCCATCGTGCTGATAAAATAAACTACTGTTTGTGAAAATTGCAACACTATGAAGGAATGATAGTAATCACATGAAACTTACAGGATATGCAGAGCAGGGTAGGACATGCAAATGATTAGAAATGCAGAGTCATTGCACATGTCTTGGCCCAGCAGCGCCGCCTGAACAGTCAAGTGAGGGGTATTTTAGGATACACACCAGTAGTGCATCGCAGACAGCGAGTTGTGAAAGTGTCTCCAGGATTCAATAATGCTTTGGCGACGACGAAGGGCGCAATATCACCATACGACAGAGTTTGAACGGGGACGAATGATTGTTCTGTGTGAAGGTGCATTTTTGTACCATGGCATTGCGGCTTGGACGAGACATAACGCCATGATAGTGATGTGTGTGTGTGGCGGCAGTGGACCGAGGAGAACTAGGTGTATCGACAATCCGGCAGTGGACCGAGAAATGTGATGACACCGCGGATGGCCGACACCTCGTCCGCATGACAGTGCTGAACCGTTCCGCATATTCGCTAGTGTTAGCACAACAGTGGAGCACTGAAACAGGTGTGGCATTGTCTGCCTCCACAGTTTGACGCGTCTGTTGCACAGAGGACTGGTTGCATGCTTCCCTTTGCAGCAGATTCCTTTGACCCTGAACCATGGATGCCTCAGGCTGCAATGGGGTTTTCAATGCAGACAATGGCGTGCTAATTGATAACGTGTCATGTTTTCGGATGTGTCCCAGTTCAACTTGGACTACCATGTTGGCCTGATACACATTAGACGATATTGTGGTGAGTGCATTCTTCCAGCATGCATTGTTGAGCGTCATACAGGCCGAACGCCAAGTGTGATGGTGTGGGGTGCCATTGGGTAACATTCACGATCTCAGCTGCTATGACTTGAGGGCAATATCACCAGCGACCACTACATCTGGGAAGTTGTACAGGCAGAAGTCATACCCTTCCTTTGTAGCACTCCAGGTGCTATATTCCAGCAGAACAATACCGGACCTCATGTTGCCAGGAATGTTCAAGCCCTCTTCGCAGCACAGCAGATACTGCTTCTTCCCTGGCCTGCACGATCACCAGACATGTCACCTATTGAACATGCCTGGGATATGGTCACTTGGCAACTGGTCAATCAAAGTCCTCCAGCGGTCAGTACCAGTGATCTGTGGCCACGTATACATGCTGCCTGGCAAGCAATTACCCAGGACACCATCCAACACCTTTTCGATTCCATGCCAACCCGTCTCGAAGCTCTTATTGCAGCTCGCAGAGGCCTCACAAGATACTGATTTTTGCAGGTAAAAATTGTTGTATTGTTCCAAAAATTAAATCACTTATGTACAATCATATCAGTAATGTTTGGTATAAATTTCATTCGAATCGCATGGTTCCTCCTTCTTGGTGTTGCAATTTTCACAAACAGTAGTGTATAAAAAAATATTGAAAGGAATCACCTGCCCATCCAATATATTGTTGTTGTTTTTTTACAACAGATAATCACACTGATTAACATATGTTCTATCACAAAATATAAAGTGAATTGTTCACTGTTGAGCAAAGAATAAAGTAAATCAGTTCAAAGTGCAAAATTATATGTTCTATCCATATACTGTGTGTGTGTGTTCTATCATTTTAAACAGTTTAGTCTGGTTTTCAATTATTTGAGCAGTCACTAAAAAAAAAAAAAAAAAAAAAAAAAAGGTCACTTTTCTCATATTTTTCTCCGAAAAAGTCACTTTTCTCACTACTTTTTACAATGAAGTCTGTGCTGAGGTCTGAATTTCTAGACCATACAGATGGGGAAAATGTATCAATATCATCTTGGTTGAATTTCAGTGATTACTATCCAAAGTAATCTGTGCCCGAATAAGAGTTGAACTGTCAAATTACATATCATCTTTAAATAAGAAATTGAATTTTTGCTAACTGAAAAGATAAAAGTTTGAATTACGTTTCTCATTTTTTTTATTGCTTGATGTTAGAAATTCATAAAAACAAGAGGTAATCCCAGAAAAGAGTGATTTTTTCCTCCTTGAAAAAGAAAATTTAAGTTGTGGAATTTAGGTCTTCTGGAAGGTTACTGCAGGGCCTCTGTGTATCTTGGAGAGGTACCAGCTAGTTCTGTGTGACATTAGAGAAAAGACCGCGACCCACTGGGTTTTCTCCAATCGAAAAAAAAAAAAAAAAAATGTTGTTTTGCTTAGCGTTGTTATACTTATTAAACATCTTTAGTGGTGTGTAGGCATTAATGTAACATAACATGATATAAACAAAGTTAGAAAATTGTGCAAAAATGATTAAAAAATGAGTATTTACTAACAAATCATATTCAACACAGATTTCTTCTTCTTTTTTTTTTTTTTTTTTTTTTTACAAATTGAAGGTGAAAATACTCCATATACGTGGCGACAGTTAATAAATAAATATATCGCTCTTTCCACGTTCCAGAAACACACAGCATCCGAAAAATTGTATTTCGGCCGCTGCTGTGGAATTGAACCAACAGAACTCTCAATATCTAGCCGACTAGGTATCGATAGTTCTGTTGGTTCAATTCCACAGCGGCGGCTGAAATACAATTTTTCGGATGCTGTGTGTTTCTGGAACGTGGAAAGAGCGATATATTTATTTATTACAGATTGAAGGTGTAACAGCCACTCACTGTGAGCAACTCAATAGGCTATAAGCAGTTGCTCGTCTCTAATTTAGGGCCACTGATTCCAGAGATGGGAGAAAACCAGTGCCGTAAAACAAACACAAAATCCACGCCTCGTTGGGATTCAAACCTGGACCCATCTTGGACCAATAGCCATAAGCCAGTGCTTAGACCACTGTGCCACCGGGGCAATGATGTACATTTCAGCCAGTTTTCATCAACACTGATGGGGTATGTGGGAATAAGTTTTCCATTCTTATGAATGTTTTCTGCATTGTGAAAACCTTCATTAAAGAAAATATAGCTGTGCGGAAGACAAAAATTAACTGGGTAGGCCGCCCAGTAAAAAGCTCTAGGGAGATCACTAATGAATATCGCAGTAAGGAGCTTGAAGCGGCTAAGCTGGTTTGCCAGAGTAAGGCGAAAGATAGGAAGGAGAAGGTGAAAAGGCACAAATTGGCTTTTTGGAAAGATATAAAAACTTTCTGGAAGTACATGAGACTCAGGAAAAATAGGGGAAACAAAGTTATAAGTTGTGTGAATAATTGGATTGGGGAAATGATATGGGAGCCCAGTGAGTTAAGTGAAAGATGGGGTGAATACTGCTCTGAGTTATTAGATCAAGAAAGCAAAGGTGATTCTGAGGCAGAAGCAGATGATGTCACAGTGAAAGGTAGAAGCACAGGAGTGTTCTCAAGAGAAGAGGTGTGCAAAACTCTAAAATCTCTTTAGAATGGTAAGGCTCTGGGATTTGATGGCATAACTGCTGAGATTTTGAAATGTGGTGACTCTGTAATTGACTGGTTAACTGAAATTTGCCAGTTGTGCTGGGAGTTAGGAATGGTCCCTCGGGATTGGAAGGATGCTATCATTGTTCCCTTGTATAAGGGAAAAGGTGATCAGACTGAATGCAAGAACTATCGTGGTATTAGCCTACTGAGTGTGCCAGGGAAAGTGTTTGGTAAGGTTGTTATTGAAAAAGTACGGGGTCTTACATCATTGAAAGTGTGGGATGTTCAGAGTGGTTTTATGCCTGGTAAAAGCTGCACTAACCAGATTTTTGCATTACGCATGATGATTGAAAAGTATCTGGCTGTTGGTAAGAAAGTTTTTGCTGCCTTCATAGATTTAGAGAAAGCTTACGACCGAGTGAATAGGACACTTTTGTGGAAGGTATTGAATGAATATGGTGTTACTGGGAATCTACTTAATAGTGTAAAAGCCATGTATGCTGGTAGTAGAGCTTGTGTACGAGTGAATGGTGTTTTATCAAAATGGTTTTCAATTGGTGCAGGAGTTAGACAAGGTTGTGTAATGTCACCATGGCTGTTTAATATATTTATGGACACATGCATGCGTGAGGCCAAAATAGATAATAGTGGTTTATGTCTTGGTGATATCCGTGTGCGCAGATTGCTGTTTGCTGATAACACATTCCTGTTGGCAGAGAGCAAAAGTGAGTTGCAAAGTATGTTGTCCCGGATGTACGAAGTTTGCATGAATTTTAAACTGAGTATATAAATAAGGGAAAAACCAAAGTCATGGTTTTTGAGAGAGGAACTGGTAATACTGAAATTAATATAAGTCTAAATGCCACAGTGATTGACCAGGTGAATGAGTTTATGTATTTAGGAAGCATGTTTGATTGAGAGAACAAATTGGATAGGGAAATTAGTAGGCGAGTGAATTCTTCAGTGAAAGTTATGGCTGCTTTGGGAGGTTTTCACAGGAATGATAGTTTCTCAAGTGAGTCCCACATGGCTGTGTATGAAAGAGTAATTTTTCCTACTCTGATGTATGGCAGTGAAACCTGGGTACTACAGAAGAAACATAGGAGTTGTTTGTGTGCTGGAGAAATGCATTACTTATGGGGGTTTGTGGCAAGACATGTTCTAATTGTGTGAGAAATGAAGATGCGTTGCAGTTGTGTAATGTCAAGCGAAATGTTAACAAGGTGGAGACTAATATGCTTCGGTGGTTTGGCCATGTTGAAAGAATGACTGATGAGATGCTTACTAAAATTTTTTTTTTTTTTAGCCCAAGTAGCAATAAGGAATGGGAGAAGAAGGCCAAGGAAGTCATGGAGGGATCAGATTCAAGAGTGTCTGCATGAAAAATAGGTTATGAGCATCAAGTATAGAAGGTCTTGTGTGTGTCGTGTGATAAATGTCAGTGAAGCCCGAGTTGTGTGTCAAGATCGCTGTAAATGGAGAAGTTTGATACGGCAACAGTAAGTAAATAATCAGTTAAAAATTTATCTGGTAGTTTGTGTTTCTTTATGTAGCTAACCTGATTCTCGGAGAACATCTTAGCGATATGTAAGAATGTATGGAAGGTTACTGCCTGGGCCTTGCGTGTCTATTTGGAATTGAGGCGTTTTTTATTTGCACTGCGAATGAGTTTATTTATTTCTGCTTATGCAATTGTGGATGCTGTGTTGAATCCTTTTCTTCACGTGGTTAGTAGGAGTTCTATAAGAGTAACCTTGCCAGAATCCTAGAATGTATTAGGTGTACAAATAAGTTTTAAAGCATTTTTTGTGTGACGTATATCACTAATTACATATCCGACATTCCCCCGCGTTGTCATGTAACCGTAACTGATCCACAGTATAAAATGTGACACACAAGTTTGCCTAACAGTCAAATGTACTTGCACATCGGTAGGTGAAAGATGGCAAGTGACACTGTATTTATTCAACACTGCATTCGTTACACATTTCATCAAGAAAAAAGTACTGCAAAGCATGCGCATCGATCTGTTCTGTTCTGGGGGAGAATATTGTATCGAAAAGCATGTGTGAGTTTTGATTTAGACGGTTTAAAGCAGGTTATTTTGATGTTAGCGATCGAGCACGTAGCTACGCCCCACAGAAGGTTGCACGTGAGGAACTGCAAGCATTGTTGGATGAATATTTATCTCAAACGCAAAAAAAAACAACTGAACAACTAAGGGTAACTCAACAAACCATTTCCAATCGTTTACGTGCAAGGGAAAAGATTCAGAAAGAAGGAAAATGGGTGCCACATGACCTGAGCCAGAAGAACAAGGATGAGCATGTCATGAAGTCTTTGAATCTGTTGAATAAACAACACAGAAAGTCTTTTCTGTGAAAATTCATTACGGGTTATGGAAAGTGGATATGACACGACAATCCCAAATGCAAAAAAACACTGGGTAGACCCCGGTGAAGCAACTACTTCGACACCGAAACGCAATGTTCACTCCAAGGAAGTTCTGCTGTGCATCTGGTGGGATATGAATGGTGTGCTCTATTGTGAACCATTGGAACAGGGTCAAACTGTTACTGCTGATCGCTATAAGTAACAATTGCTGCGACTGAACCAGGAAATCAGTCGGAAGCATCCATTCACAGGCAAAGGATTGCGTCCCGTGAAATTACTGCATGACAACGCTTGGCACATGTCACGAAATCGGTCAAGGAAACATTATTGACGTTTTGGCTGGTAAGTTTTGGAGCACCCGGCGTCAGGGTTCATTCTAGGATTAAAAAAGGGCAGGGTGCAGACTTTGAAAAAGGGCTTAATTCTTTATTTTTATTTATTTAGTTATCTAAATGGAGTAAAGTTGCACATAATAATATGCAAAGGTTTAATTATTTGAAAAAGGACACATGCTTTTACTGAAGCTTTGAGAGAACTGTAAATGTTAGTGTTTAGCATATCAGTAAAAATTCCAGAGTAAGTACCCTTCAAGTAGTATGTTTTCATCAATATTGTGTCAGAAACACATACAGGGAAGTTTTCATACAGTCTGAAGTTCATATACACTGTTGTCCAAAAGTTAAGGACAGATCAAATTTTTCTTGTAGACATGAAAAAATTATGTCTGTAGCTAAATTTAACAGTAGATTTATTGCCAGTCCTGAAGCAGAATCTTTTTCAGGAGTCTGCAATGCAGAAAGGAAAAGCTACAAACTGTCTGCAAGATAAAGGGAAGCCTAAATATTATTTTTTTAAAATAAAATTTATAGTCAAAACTAGCTTTGCCCTGATAAGAAAAAAAGAAAGATTTTATTTTATGCAGAATTTTAACATCATCCCTTAAATGCTTTTGCATTTTTAAAAATAATAATCTGGAAGTATAATTAATAGTAAATAATTTGAAGTTCATAACATTATTATTATTTTTTTTTTTTTTGTGTGTGTTTCGTTAATTGATTAAACTTTCAACTGCCTCCTTTAAAGGATGATACACATTGTGCTTTTATTAGTTCCTGCAGCAATTATGTTTTATTGGGGGCCTCATCAGCTGATGATTTAGACAGCTGTGTATGATCATGTCAACTTTGGAAATGATAGTAAATATATATGCACTGAAGAGCAATTGAATTAGAGAGAGCTGGCGTTATGCAAATGTGGCGCTGTGGGTGGCCCTGTAAACGGAAACGACATGACGTATGCAGCGATCCGACAATATAAGGAGTGATGCGACAGGAATCAGTAAGAGTCGGACGTAGTATGGGTAAGACGAAGGATCTAAGCGCATTTGATCGTGGGCAAATTGTCAGGGCCCAACGAATGGGTCACTCCATCTCGGAAGTCGTGCAGGCACTGGGATTTTCACGAGCCACTGTGCCACGGGTGCACCTCGAGTACATCAAATCCAGTAAAACCATCCCTGCAAGGGCCAACTGCCATGGACAACAGCATGTGGATGAGCGGGGTCATCGTCAGCTAGCTCGCATTGTACCACAGTGCAAGAAATCACTCTGCAATTTAACGCTGGTGCACAAAAACATGTAAGCAGCCACACCATCCAGAATCATCTCCTCGCTGTGGGGTACAGAAGCCATCGTCCCACAAGGGTACCGCTGCTGACCGCACATCACAGGGTGCAAAGATTAGCATGGGCGCGGGAACATCGCCACTGGACCCTAGACATGTGGGAAAATGTAGCCTGGACTGATGAGTCGAAATTCACGTTGGTACATGCGGATGGCAGGATAAGAGTATGGCACAAACCACATGAAGCGATGGATCCTTCTTGCCAGCAGGGTACTCTTCAAGCTGGTGGGGATGGCATTCTCTTCTAAGGACTGTTTACGTGGACTGAAATGGGACCCCTGGTACGTGTGACATCGTCCCTCACAGGTCAATGTTACCGGGATATCCTGGGTGACCATTTGCTGCCGTTTGTGCGTCTTGAACATCCCACTGGGGACCTCATCCTGCAACAAGACAATGCACCGTGCCATCGCTCCCGAATTGTATCCGAATGGTTGGATGAACACTCTACTGACGTGACCTCGCTTCTTTGGCCAGCTAGGTTACCTGACCTCAACCCCATCGAGCACATCTGGGATGCCATCGAGAGAGATGTTCGAGGCTCTGACCCCCCTCCATCAAATGTACGTGAACTGTGGGAGCTTGTTCAGGGGTCGTGGATCCGTATGGCTGCCCAACGCTTCCGGTGTTTTGTTGAGTCCATGCCGAGACAAATCGACGCTGTCATCAGGGCGAAAGGTGGTGCTATACGTTACTAGACAGGTATCTCTAATTCAATTGCTCTTCAGTGTATATATCACATTTCATTCGTTTGTAAAACTGGTGCCCATATAGGATTTTTGTTTGGAATCCTTTTGTGCACTGACTACAGGTTTTGAGAAAAATTTACTAAATTTGTGAAAATGTGGTGGGAGCATTTCCATTGGTACAATGAAATCCCAAAAAATTGTGAAATTAAAGTGAGGAACAAAGCAAGACTTCATGTAAAGCAAAAAAAAAAAAAAAAAAAAAAATCCCCTCATGAACGTGAAATAAAATTATCTGGAAGTAAATAAAAAAGGAAAAGATCGTGACAATCGGCTACTGGAATGCTACATAATCAGTGTTTGAAGTGGGCCGGTATGGCATACCGGTAGTTAACAAACATGGAAGTGAACATACCGCCAGTTAAACAAACATTATTTACCATCCCAGTATGTAATAAATTATAAACCTGTCACAAACTACATACAGAAATTAGGATGAAAGCACAAATTTTAACGCAAAAATCTGCAAATGACATTTTTAACGGATAAAATTGATAAATGATTAGCAGCTGGGACTGAAAAGACGTTAAGTGCTCTGCTGCTACACTACAGTTTTAGTGTAGCAGCAGAGCACTTAACATACTGAAGCAGAATGGCTTTCAATTTAAAATCTTGGTGTCAACCATACTGGCAGTAGCTCTGTGCCACTTTGACCGCTGTACATAATACATATATCAAACCGACCATAGGACAAAAAAGCTGAACTTTTTACACTGGTGAAAAATCAGAATGCGCAGCAACAAACGAATATAACACAGCACGAGCAGGATGGAGTTGTTCACTGTAATTTATATATGCACGAGCAGATATTAAACTGGTACATACCACTGTATTCACAATATCAATTACTGAATTCAAAACAAAATAATTTTTTTTTAAAGGTATTGCTTCAAACGCAGCTTTTTTTTTATTTATTTTTTTTTTTATGTACTTGCTAGAACATCAGCTCAATTTTCCTCTTGTCTTGCTTTCTTCCAGATATGAAGTTATCTGGAAGGAAAAAAAAACTGCGATGGTCAACTTCCGGAATGCCACAGAAACTGAGAACAAAATGTTGCAAACGCCAAAAAATATGGCTCTTGATTAAAAAAAAAAAAAAATCACATCCACCTTTAATACACTGCCGGACAATTGCTATAAGGACGGATGACAATAGCAACGATAGCAACCATAAAATGGAAAGCAGGAAAATGTGGAAATTAGCATAAGTGCGGGATACAGTAAGACGTATTGTGCGTATGCAAATTTTGGATTGCCGAACTTGTTCGTGACGTCATAGCGCTGATAAGAGATATAAAGGATTTGACGCGTATTGACCGTTGTTGTTTAAACGCAAAGTTGAAAGGGAAAGAATCAATTGACGAACTTGCAATTTTCAGTATGTCTTCCCGACATCACCTAGATGATTTTACGCATGGCCGTATTATTGGCAAGATTGAAGAAGGGCGAAAAATAACAGATGTTGCCAGGGAGTTCGACGTCAGCCACAGTGTTGTTTCAAGGCTTTGGAAATCATTTCAAACAAATGGAGAGTGCAGCAAACGTCACGGGGGAGGTCGTGTTCGCAGTACCACACCTGCAGAAGATTGGTACATAGTGCTATCAAGAAAAAGACACCGGCGCAGCACAGCTAGTGAGGTAGCAAATCAGTTTGTGGTTGCTACTGGCAAGCGGATCTCCCGAAAAACTGTCGCCAAACGTTTGCATGAAGGAGAACTATACGCCCGCCGTCCTGTTGTGTGCATCCTATTGTCCAGACGTCACCGTACCGCCCGTTTGCAATGGTGCCATCAACATCGCAATTGGACTGATAACGACTGGTCTGCTGTCCTCTTCTCAGATGAGAGTAGATACAGTCTATCGTCTGATTGTCGACGACAACTGATCTGGCGTGATAGTGGTACTGCATATCCAGCAAACATACAGGAAAGGGACCGATATCCGACATGTAGTGTCATGGTATGGGCTGGCATCATGATCAATGACCGTACGTCCTTCTATGTGCTTCTAACTGGGGCTATGACTGGCCAACGATACATTAATGATGTTCTGCTACCTCATGTTCGCATGTTCCGTGGTGCTGTCGGTGATAGATTCATTTTCATGGACGACAACGCAACATGTCATCGAACAGTCGCTGTCCAGGAGTGTCTTGAGAGCGAGGATATTCAACGCCTCGTATGGCCAGCACGTTCTCCAGATCTGAATCCCATTGAAAATGTGTGGGATGCTTTGGGGAGGAGTCTTGCTGGTCGCCAATGCCCTCCAATAAACAAGGACACCCTCATCTGTGCACTGACAGAGGAATGGGATAAATTACCCCAAGAGCTGCTTGATAATGTTGTGCAAAGCATGACACGACGTGTGGAATCTTGCATCACCCTCCATGGTGGCCATATCCCGTATTGACATCTTACGCCGGAACGCCTGCGGACGGTAATTGCATTTTTTTCACGTTTATGTATTCTGCACAAAATGGCCTTTGTCCCTTGAACACGTTCCAAAGCCTTCTGGATTTCAGAGCACAATAAATTGTCTTTCTTGTAATGTCCTGGCATTCTGACATTATTTTATTTCACTTGGCATCCAACCACACTTACTTTTTTTATGCGCTATATCGCCGTTTATGACCTGTCCTTAGCAATTGTCCAGCAGTGTATAACTGAAACAAAGCTATTTGGAAACCAAAAGAGGAAAATTTGAAAATTTGCAACCATCAGTTCCCTGAATGCCGCAACATAATATGCCCATAGAAATGGAGTAGGGATGATAAAAAATGTGCAAAAGTGATTTTTGGAAAAAAAACAATGAAAAAAACTTTATAAATCTAACTGAAGTGAGGCCGTCTGGAAGAGGAAAAAGAAAAAATTTGGATGTCAACTTCCGAAACACAGACAGCCGCGAAAACGGAGGGAACGTTGAAAAGGCTTAAAAAATATTGCTCTTGTAAAAAATAAAAAAAAATTAATCACATATATCTAACTGACACTATGTTAAATGGACACTAAAAAAGAAAATTTACGGCCACCAGTTTCCGGAATGCACCACAAGATGGAAGTGGTGGAAATGGAGACGCCGTTGAAAAGTGCGCAAAAGTATCGCTTCCTAGCTTCATTATTGAAAGAAAGCAATATTCTTGTTAAGTCAAAGTTACCTGTTTGTAAAACAAGGAAGAAGAAGAAAATTAAAATAAAACGAAATAAAACTGAACAAGTGTTACTTCATCATCATTCTGGGTGGTGTAGTGGCTAGCATACTCGAGCGCTATCCGGGAGAGTGGGTTTGATTTCCACTCCAGGACGACCAAATTTTTAAGTTTTCGGATGTTATTTGACTTACCATCCATGTCATATTTACACCAAAAGACGGATTCACGTCTTCAAAATTCAATTGTTACTTGATCTATCGACATAACTTCGCGTCTGGAAGCGGGATCCAACGTTAAAATCGCGCAAAAATTTCCCTTCCTTTGCTTTAAAATTGAAAGGAATGCTAGAAACAATGAATGTTAAAGAAATAGTCAGAAAAAACAGTCTGCACACTTTTCCAAAAAAAAAAAAAAAAAAAAAAAAACTGAGACGGGCGTAGCCGTGTTGCAATGTGTTTGTTCCTGGGGTTGAGTTGATTGAGTAAATAGTTAATGAAATAAATAATATAAACTTTTGAAACTTTGTGAAAGCAATCTGCAAGGGTTAAAGTAATCTGCGGCACCCGCCATATTGACTGAAGGTTATAATTAGAATACTGATAGCTAACTTCGAGAGGTTTTTAGGATCGTACAAATTTCCGGTAGGTGGGCTGGGAAGCGGAACACGAAGGGTGGGAGCGCTTAGGAGTGGATGCAGAGATAGAGTAAGGGGGAGGGGAGAGTAGAGGGAGCAAATACTGGGCACCTCTTTTGTCAGTAATTTGTACAAACTCATTCCTCCCCCGGTAGTTCAGAGGGCAGGTCCTTTTGTCTTAAATCTCACGCTTCCTTCTTTCCCTGCCGGCATAGAGAAACAAACAATAAGTGGTTGTATCTTATTGGTTCCTGTCTTGAAAGTCGTAATGACCCTCGTTGGGTAGGACCCTGTCTTATAGTTATCCTAACCAACAAGGGGGGGGGGTCCATTACGACTTTCTAGACATAGACGAGAGGCTAATATGGAGTCGGTGCACTATTTTGGTTTCCCAGCAGTTTATTAGGGCAGGCCCGCGCGCACGTTTTGCAGTTGCCA
The DNA here is from genome assembly GCA_039090855.1 of Macrothele yani. Classification (NCBI taxonomy): domain Eukaryota; kingdom Metazoa; phylum Arthropoda; class Arachnida; order Araneae; family Macrothelidae; genus Macrothele; species Macrothele yani. The sequence continues at coordinate 42,974,681 of CM077016.1, read as the reverse complement.
TTTTAGGGCAGTCAGGATGGGATTTTTTAAATTTAAAGGGCAGTAGGGTGCATAATTTTAGTGTGCGGGCGGGCAGGACGGAATTTTTCAAACCTGAAGGCAGGCAGGGCGGCGCGCCCTGCGAGAAACGCTTAGAATGAACCCTGCCCGGCGTATAGTCCCGAAATAGCCCCTTCAGACTATCATTTGTTTTGATCGATGCAACATGGTTTGTTTGCTGTACGATTCCGGACATTGGCAAAGTGCAAAATTGGGTTGACAACTTCATTGCGTTACACGATGAAGTATTCTTTATAGCTGGAATTCGTCAGCTGCCCGACCGATAACGGAAGGTGATAGATAATGATGGCACATATTTTGATTTGTAAAGGTGTTTTTTCTCAAATTACTTGTTGCTTTGTCTTGAAATGCTTTAAAACTTATTTGTACACCTAATATATTGTGGGGCATACAAATATACATTCTAGGATTATAACATGATAAGCATATATTATAGCATATGATTTATAACATGATAAGCATATAGTATTGATACCGCCGCTGGCACCAAAATCTTACGACAGTAGGTCATTATCCCACCGCTGTCAATCAATTTGACAACCGTAGCCGAGCAATTAGTATATTTCTTCACTGATCTTCTTCGACGTAGTTCTTGGCGCGAAAACTGTATTATATGGGCATACTTTTAAACAATTTGAACCAATCACCTGCGTACACATAAATAATGTGTTCTATGACTGCGCTGATTGCCTAAACAAATATTTAATTGGTTATAAAAACATAACAATGGCACACATATGAATAAAACTTAGCTGTCTTCCGAACATAAGTATTGGGTCAACTTCAACCTAAATCAGTTCTCACGAGATAGTTTTAATGAACTTAAATTCCACAGTTCAGTTCTTGCAATATATTAGTTCAGTTCCTCAACTAATTGTGTAGCAGATGTAACAATAAAAAACATCCATGTAAGTTTCTACTTACATGGATGCTGCCGAGAATAAATCCAAATTGTGACTTAACATTTCACCTGTATATTTGTTAGGTATCCAAGCCACCGCTCTTACTCTCATATTTTTCTTGCGCCGGCTTTATCCCGTCGCACTTACACGTAGGGGCTGGGCTGCTTACGTAACCACACACACACACACACACACACATGGGGCCTCGCTTCGCCCCGCAGGACCAGAACGCTTCCTTCGCCACTTCAGGAAGAGGATGGTGATTGCACACTGCCGTAGTTGGACTCGAACCCGAGCTTCGCTTCTCATTGGAATGATCACTGTCCACTCGCAGACTTCTTAATTCCTCTGTAACTTTGCTTTCATTGGGCCAACCAGTCGCTAATTTCCATTAGGCTCCCAGCCTAGAAATTGCTGTTTTATCACACAGATTTAGGCATTCCGCTGTTTTATGGCAAAACTGGCATCCCCAGCTGCCCCCGAGTTGTTGCTTCTCCGTTTCTTACCCAATGCAGGCTCCCAGCCTAGAAATTGCTGCTTTATCACGCGGATTTAGGCATTCCGCTGTCTTTATGGCAAAACTGGCATCCCCAGCTGCCCCCGAGTTGTTGCTTCTCCGTTTCTTACCCAATGCAGGGAGTTTCGCTGCTTCATTGCCCAATTCATATGGCAGATCCAAGGCATCCAATCCAGCCTTTCACATCGGAGAGCGTACAGACAACTAAACTTTCTTCCTTATTTTCACGCTAAGTGCGAAATCTTATTTTTCTGCACGGACCACACAGAGAGCAATTGTTCTCGAAAATGCTCCAAAACAATCGACGAATTTACGATTATTCGCTAAACCTTTTGTCCCCCATCTTCATTCATTTCTACACAAGTGTCCCCTCTTCGATACGTACCTCTTTCCCTTTCCATGTTGCTTAGGCTGCCCGTCAGCTGCAACCTTCGATTTATGACCTAACAGAGCTATTTATTCTGAGACCACCTAGCCAGAGGGAGAATTCTTCGCCTCTCTTCTTTCCAAACCCCCAGATAAAACTTTCTCTGCTGTTTACACTTTTAAACTCCAATCAAGCCTCAAACATAATTAATACTTAATTAATTTCATACATCCACCATGCCCATTAATTACTAAATTAATGGCGGGGGTGGGTCGTAACAGTATGTTACGTGTGCTGGCATAGTTTACTATAATAAGAGGAGCCACATGCATTTTTTATGTGCAGTTCAAAATCTTGTTGAAATTTTTAATTTAAAGCACTGCACACTAAAACGGGTGTGAAGAGATTAAAATAATTTATCATCATGATATCCTGTTGTTGCTATTTAAAATGTGAGCATTTTATCATTATTTTATCTTGCATATATTTTATCATATTTTTAGTTATGTTAATTTAATTTCTGTGTTCAACTTTTTTTTATATTATATATAGAGGAAAACACAGTTTATGCAGGAAACAAGCCTGTGTACATGACCATGTATGCTGATTCGGTTGAAGGCAGCTGGCAGACTGTTAAGCCCCAACCAGAAGAGTAAGTTTCATTCTCCTCTGTTTTCATGTGTAACTGCCGCTGCGAGAAAAGAACAGTGTTTGTTACAGACTTTCCCTAGTGCGCAAAAACTATCTGTTGGTACCTAAAAGATGTGCACAATTTTTCAGGCAAAGCAACAAATATCTTATGGTTCCAATTTAATGCAACAGTACTCCATGTTTAAGGAAAATTGCAATACTTTGACACCTAGTGTTCACCATGTGATTTGTTTCCTAGTTGTGTTAGTGTGTGCACTACTGCACTGAAAGCACAACATATTGTGCAAATGTGCAGTAGTTCACACTGCACATGGTGCAGCTCTTCATATTTTTCATGTTTCAGAAAAATCCCAGAACTCATCATGAGGAGGTGGCTGCACAGCGAGTTTCACCCATGCCCAACCCAACCACCCATCCTTTAGGGCAAATTAATTTTCTGTTCTTCTTTTTCAATCTTCAGTTTCCTGTTCTTTATTAGTTTTTACTCGGAAATCTGATTTACTTTTGATGGCTGACATTATTTGCCGTGCTTCCAACCGTACTCTAGTAAGTCAATCCCTTTGTTGTTCTTCACAAACAGCAGCAGAGACTTCTACTGTCAACTTAACGCATAGTTCCACTCCCTGATTGTGACAAGGGAAGTTTTGGGTGTGAAATCACTTCGCTTAAGACGCATGATTGCCAGTCAATTAGATCAAAATAACCCTCCCCTGGAAGTTGAACTGAGGAATTTCAAATACATGCATTGCATCGCAGTATTGTACCCTCTCTTCTGTGATGGTAGCCAGAAGTATTGATTCTGGATGGCCAAAATAGCCGTTCCTTTGGATTACGTAGTCCAGAAAACTCTTCAAATCCTGGGTGAGATATCTGGATGTATAGATGGCCTTCCAAAGATTCCGTGCTCCATAATGGCAATGAGGGGATCTTATAAGTGAACCACATGAGCGCATAAACCTCACTACAAATTCTGCCAGAATTTTAAGTGAATCCGGATGCTGGGAAGTACTAATATAAAGGTGCAAAATATGAATAGCCGCCGTTTGCCACTGTGCATGGCTCATTTTCCGGGTGCTTATGTGCCAGGCTTGATGACCATGTATGCGTTGTCATAGCTTTTTCTAATGTCCCTCAGGTATTTCTGAGACGTGTTAAGATCCCTTGCAATTTTTTCATCACGTTCAGGAAGACCCGCTTCAATTGCTTCAAATTTCAAAACTGGTAGATTTTCGTAGCTCTCCAGCTGTTTGCTTATTTTCCCCTGAAAATGTTTTTGTACCACTCGTTTTGTGCCAAATGTTGAATTAAGTGACGGAGTGTCTGCGCGTTTCTGTGCAACTGGCATATGCTCCACTGAAGAGGTTTTTGGCAGGCTAGCTCTAGAATGCGAATTGCACCTCCTTTACACCCAGTATTAATGATGGTTTCATTGTAGCCTATCCCCAACAGTTTGCTTAGGTCGATATTCTTGGCATATAAGAAATCCAGCAGAGATTTGGCAATGCAGGAGTGGTATGCCCAAGATATTTACTTCCAGGTTCTTCCAGCATAGTCACGTGTTCTTCAGTAATATTTTTTTTTGAACCACTTTCTTTACCATTCTTCATACATTACGGCTTGGTCCTTATGCCCGTCGAAATATAGCCTTTTAATAACTTTACGTGCAGTCAGATCATCGCATGAAGCTGTTTTCTGTGTTTTTTTTTCTGCCTTCTAATTTTGTGCCTACCTATAACACTTGAAGTATCAGCTTGAGTTATCATTCCCACATCTTCCAAAAGAAAAATGTACTTGCAATGATGGCTCCATACATCCAGATATCTCACCCAGGATTTGAAGAGCGTTCAGGACCACGTAATCCAAAGGAATGGCTATTTTGGCCATCCAGAATCAATACTTCTGGCTACAATCACGAACGAGAGGAAACATCAGAGAACTAGGCTTCCTCAGGATCCTTAGAGCAAGGGCACAATATTGCGATGCAATCCGTGTATTTGAAATTCCTCAGTTTAACGTCCAGGGGGAGGATTGTTTTCACCCAACTGACTGGCAATCATGTGTCTTAAGCAAACCGCCATTGACTGCTCCTTTAACTGATGATGAAATAATGAACCTATGCAACAGTGACTGTAAGGATATTGTTAAGCGATTTCGCATGCAAAACTTCCCTTGTCACAATCAGGGAGTGGAGCAATGTGTTAAGTTTACAACAGAAGCATCTGCTGCTGTTTGCGAAGAAGAACAAAGGGATTGACTTATTAGAGTACGGTTGGAAGCACGGCAAATAATGTCAGCCTTTGAAAGTAAATCAGATTTCCAGGTAAAAATTAACAAAGAACAGGAAATTGAAGATTAATCAAGTTAGTAAAATCATGCAATGCATTGATTATGATACGCTTTCCAACATACCAGAAATTATTACTCAAGTTATGAGGATAATGGCTGTGGAATAAATATGGCTCCTGTGTCTTGACCTTTGACCCCATTTCGATGATATTCAACAGAACCGGTTCAGTACACCTCAAGAATAACACACTAAAGTTTTGTCGCAATAGAAGCAGTTTTGCGCAAGTTATGAGAATAATGGCTGTGGAATAAATCTTGCTTTTGTGCAATGACCTTTGACCCCATTTCGTTGATATTTAACAGAACCGGTTCACTATACCTCCGGAACAACATGATAACGTTTTGTCGCAATCAAAACATTTTTTGGTAAGTTATGATGCACAAGGACAATGGAATGGATCCCACTGTAGTGTCCTGACCTTTGACCCCATTTCGCCCATTTTCAATAGGGTTCGTCCCCAGTGGCTCCCTACCACATACTAAAATTTCATCGAAATCGAACCATTTTTACGCAAGTTATGACACATAAAGGCAATGGAATGGATTCTACTTTTATGCCCTGACCTTTGACCCCATTTCGCCCATTTTCAATAGGGTTCCTCCCCAGGTGGTTCCTTGCCAAATACTAAAATTTCATCGAAATCGAACCATTTTTACGCAAGTTATGGCGCATAAGGGCAATGAAATAAATACCGCTTTTATGCCCTGTCTGACCTTTGACCCCATTCGCCCATTTTCAATAGGGTTCCTGCCCAGTGGTTCCCTACCACATACTAAAATTTCATCGAAATCAAACCATATTTACGCATGTTATGACGCATAAAGGCAATGAAATGGATCCCGCTCTTATGGCGTGACCTTTGACCCCACTTCACCCATTTTCAATAGGGTTCGTCCCCTGGTGGTCCCCTACCACATACTAAAATTTCATCGAAATCGAACCATATTTACGCAAGTTAGGATGCATAAGGGCAATTGAATGGATCCCGCTCTTATGGCGTGACCTTTGACCCCACTTCACCCATTTTCAATAGGGTTCGTCCCCTGGTGGTCTCCTACCACATACTAAAAGTTCATCGAAATCGAACCATTTTTACGTGAGTTATTGTGCCGACAGACAGACGGACGGAAAAAGCTGGAGCATATACGCTTTTTCAACCTACAGTTGGAAAGTGTAAAAAAGAAGAACAGAAAATTGATTTGGCAATCGTGCGTCTTAAGCGAACCGCCATTGACTGCTCATTTAACCGAAGATCAAATAATGAACCTAAGCAACAGTGACTGCAATGACATTGTTAAGCGATTGGGCACCCAAAACTTCCCTTGTCACAATCAGGGAGTGGAGCAATGCATTAAGTTGACAGTAGAAGCATCTGCTGCTGTTTGCAAAGAAGAACAAAGGGATTGATTTATTAGAGTATGGTTAGAAGCACGGCAAATAATGTCAGCCTTCGAAAGTAAATCAGATTTCTAGGTAAAAATGAATAAAGAACAGGAAATTGAAGATTAAAAAAGAAGAACAGAAAATTAATTTGCCCTAAGGGATAGGTGGTTGGGTTGAGCACGGGTGGAACTTGCTGTGCAGCCACCTCCTCATGATGGGTTCTGGGATTTTTCTGAAACATGAAAAATGTGAAGAGCTGCGCAGTGTGCACTACTGCACATTTGCACAATATGTTGCGCTTTCAGTGCACTAGTGCACTCATTAACACAACTAGGAAACAAATCACATGGTGAACTCTAGGTGTCAAAGTATTGCAATTTTCCTTAAACATGGAGTATTGTTGCATTAAATTGGAACCATAAGATATTAGTTGCTTTGTCTGAAAAATTGTGCACATCTTTTTAGGTACCAACAGATAGTTTTTGCGCACTAGGGAAAGTCTGTAACAAACACTGTTCTTTTCTCGCAAAGGACAGTAAAGTGGAACTGTAAGATATTATTTGAATTTCACTAACATTTTTGCATATGGTTTTCGTAGCAATACACAACTTTTCCGCACTAGGGCATATTGAAATTCTAAAAAAAAATTCGACGCTCCGGCTTAATATATAAAATTTTCACTGCCTTTTGCCTAGGCACGTGGCTGAGCGCAGAACACAGTAACAGTGTAGACTTCTTTATGAAAATCACTTGGCCCGAGAAAGATGGACATTTATTGTGACTATTGAGGCAGCATGTATCTACCTAAATGACTGTAACAAAAAAAGGTTGATTTACTATCACAAAAGAGCAGAAAAAGACTTACAAACTTGGTTCCAAGAATCCAAAGAAAGTTTCAGTAAAGGATTTTTGATTATTGCTTGTTTCTCATAGAATGGGAAATTAAGGTTTAGAAAAGTTGAAAAGAATGCTAAAATAAATTGTGCATATTACCAAAATAATGTAAAAGTGTTTTAACTCCTGTATGTAAAAAGGAAATACTGTTTGTACCACTCGCTACCAAACCCGACATTTCTTTAATAATATTAACATCAATGAAGATAAAAGTAACTTGATCACGCTAGTTACGTTAAATGAAAACTTTTACAAAAAGTTCATAAGTTGGAAGCTTTCGACCTTATGTTAGGTCTTCATCACGCCAATGGAGGACTAAGATTGTTGCCAGATTCTACATTTGAATTTTTCCTATTTTTGTTGCCAAAACTTAGAATTGATCTCCAGATCATCGGAATGTAGAGAGGAGATTCGGAATTGCAAGTCATCGAGTTGAAAATAATTTCCAGGCTTTCACGGTAACGGAGGGCAAAACGATTGTCAAAAGAAGCAATTCGTTTTGCTTCGTTCCAGTGGGGAACTGCAGATGTGTCTTCCATTGTCAAAATAGACAAGGCAGTATTAGGATTGGCTTTCGAAACATCTTTTTTATGTTCTAAAATTCTATGGTTAATGCTCCTGTATGTGCTTCCAATGTATTAGTTATCCCCAGTAGAGGAAGAGATAGGAATGCAGTAAACTCCTGGGAGGTTCAGGCTTTCAACTTTGTCCCTATCCCTTTGTTGCCATTAAATCTACCCCAAACATCTTTGGGGTAAACTTAATGGCTACAAAGGGATAGGGACAAAGTTGAAAGCCTGAACCTCCCAGGAGTTTACTGCACTCCTATCTCTTCCTCTACTGGGGATAACTAATACATTGGAAGCACATACAGGAGCATTAACCATAGAATTTTAGAACATAAAAAAGATGTTTTGAAAGCCAATCCTAATACAGCCTTGTCTATTTTGACAATGGACGACACATCTGCAGTTCCCCACTGGAACGAAGCAAAACGAATTGCTTCTTTTGACAATCGTTTTGCCCTCTCCGTTACCATAATTTCCAGGCTTTCCGTTACCGTGAAAGCCTGGAAATTATTTTCAACTCAATGACTTGCAATTCCGAATCTCCTCTCTACATTCCGATGATCTGGAGATCAATTCTAAGTTTTGGCAACAAAAATAGGAAAAATTCAGATGTAGAATCTGGCAACAATCTTAGTCCTCCATTGGCGTGATGAAGACCTAAGATAAGGTCGAAAGCTTCCAACTTACGAACTTTTTGTAAAAGTTTTCATTTAACGTAACTAGCGTGATCAAGTTACCTTTATTTGTTAATATTGTTACGTGTTTTGCACATCATCGTCACATCAATGAAGATATTGCAATGAAATTTGAAGTGGACTTAACTCATTTCGTGTGAAATGTGATGACATTACAACATGTGCTGGAAGTGGCCACCATTTGCATCCAGATAGCATTGAACCCGGTGCACTGTATTGTGGAAAGTCCTTGCCAGTACATCTACCGTCATTGTGTGAATTTCTTCGGTGATGTTTGCTTTCAAGGCATCTATAGTTGAAGGTTTCTTTTGGTAAACTCTCCCTTTTAGATATCCCCATAAAAGGTAATCAGGAGGCGTCAGATCGGGCAAGCACGGAAGCACGGTGGCCATAAACCATTCAAAATGACATGGTCGCCGAAAAGGACTGGATTTCGGCCATCTGGTGTGTGATGTCGCTCCATCATGCTGGTAATATCCAATGGAGTGTTCTTCGTCGTCCAATTGATTTACAAAGGTGTTGAAGATTTCTGTATATGCAGCTGTTGTGATGGTTGTATCAAAGAAGATGGGACCAATTATGTGGCCCCGGGTCATCCCACACCAAACACCAATTTTCTGTGAGTGAAGGGGTTCTTCATGTATCGTGTTGGGATTTTCACGGGCCCAAATACGGGAATTTTGAGAACTGACTTATTCGGACAGGTAAAACCACGCCTTGTCCGAGAACCACTTGTTGCCCAGAATGGAATGCCCAGATTTTCCTGAAGAAATGTCTGAAACCATTGACAGTATATAACTTGTTTCACATGGTTAGGCTCTTTCAGTTCGTGGACCACGGTTATATGGTACGCATGAAGCTTCACTTTTTCACAGCACGTTGGCAAGTGCTTTTGGATAACCCTGTTTCCTGTGACAGTCGGCGAAATGACTTCCTGGGAGACGCAAGTAGTCGGCCCTTTACATTCTATATCGTTTCCTTGGATATTTTTGTGGACGACCTCCTGCATGGTCATCTAATAAAGTCCCCTTGGTTTCTCATTTCTTCGACAATGCCCAAATGGTGGGTGTCTGCCTGCAAACCTCTCCAGGAATTGCTTTTGACAAGACTTTATCGATTCTGTTTTCCAATAAGTGCGAACAATAAACACTCGCTTCTCCAGAGTATACCGATACATTTTCACATGTACGTGAACAGCCATGAGCACGAGCACTCATTATCAACAACTACGTTGTGCAGGCACGCTCAGCAAAATGACATAACAAAGCAGCAGAGAGGTACGTCCGGCAGGGTGGCGAACAGCGCCGGGTCCAATGCTGTCTGGATGCAAATTATGGCCACTTCCAGCACATGTGATGTCATCCCATTTCGCACGAAATGAGGTAAGTCCACTTCAAATTTTGTTGCAATATCTTCATTGGTGTTAATATTATTAAAGAAATGCCGGGTTCGGTAGTGAGTGGGACGCTCTGTGCCATTCCTTTATCCACAGAGCCTCCAAAGAGTAGAACTCCATCAGGATAAGGCTACTAGTCATACATCCAAATCAACCACTCTATTTCTTGAAAAAATGAAAAAAAGAGACTGATATCAAGTCTATACCTTTTGCTCATATTCCTTCAAAGTCCCCTGATGTGTCACCAATGGACTATTGTGCCTTTGGACTGCTAAAAAGGGCACTTTCTCAACACATACCTAAAACAATGATTGGACTGTGGAAAGCAGTGGAATAGCTGTGAAAAAAAAAAAATACCACTACCAATTTTAGGAAATGCCCTGTTATCTTAGAAATCTGGATTTATTTTCATAGTCCAGAGAAAGGGCTATTGGATAAAACATTTAATAAATAAATAATTTTATTTTAAACATTAATTATATTGCTGGAAAATCGTTCTGAAAATGTATGAACATCCTCTGTATTTTTGCTACCTTGCTGTTGATTTTAACACTTTCACTGCCTTGTGACGCGGAATGGCACCATACAATACTTAGCCCAGGTGCCACTGAACGGCATCGTGATAGTGGCTTAGTATTTTCCTTCCTAAAACCTTCGGTGCCGCCCCGGTGGCGCAGTGGTCTAAGGCGTTGGCCTCTGATCATTCGTCCGTAAGGGGTCCGGGTTCGAATCCCGGTCAGGCATGTATGTTGTGTTTGTCTTACGGCACTGGCTCTTTCCCTTCCCTGGAACCAGTGACCCTAAATTAGGGACGGGCGACTGCTTATAGCCCATTGAGTTGCTCACGGTGGTCGTTAAACCTCCAATCAAAAAAAAAAAAAATAATAAATAAATAAAACCTTCGGCTCTTGAAGAGAGGTATCTGTTTTGTTACTGGCACTGAGAATTAGTATCCAACTGTTTAAAAATTACCATGGTTTTGGGATAGGGGATTATGTGGCTCCGGGTCATCCCACACCAAAGGACAAGATTACAGAATTTGCCCAATAAGGAATAGACAATGATGTAATATACAATCACTACATTAAATAACTCATTAGAAGCTAAAGTTGATAATTTTGTGACTCAAGTAATAATTAAGAGTCTGTACCAAGTTCATGAAACTTTTTGGTGATGAATGACAACAGGCAAAACATAAAATATCTTACTGTGTTTTGTGGAATCCAACAAAACATTTGTTGGTTTTCATATACAAAATTGTTTAAAAGCACAAACCTGCTTGGTTTGTCATATCACAGTTATGTAGAATTACTGATGGAAAAAACTTTTGAGTGTTTAGTTGTGTTACCTTTTCAAAAACTTATAATTTTTGAATTTGAGAGTCAGTTGGGCATTTCAGAGTTTCCAAAGTATCATTATATGGTAAATGAGTGATGTTCATTCAGTTTTTTGTGCTGCAGTTAGAGTGTTGAAGAAATGAATGGAAGAGTGAGGGTGTGGGCTGGAGTGTTGGATACGATGAGAGGACAGGCTGGTGTAGGTGGGGTTTTAAGTGAAAGGATGAAGAACAACTTGATTCATTACAGCTGGATAAGTGAGAGAATTCTTTGGATACTTCTAAAAGTGAAACTTCAGAAAATAGTAATTGTTGTAGTGTATGATCTTTGTGATTCAGAACCTGCTGATAGGAAGGAAGATTTTTAGAATGAGCTAAAGGCTGTTTTGAACCAGTTTGTGCTAAAGAGAAGGTTACAATAGCATGGGATTTCATTATTAGAGTAGGTGTTCAGAGTGGGATTTTTGATAATATTCTGGGTAAGTTTAATGATCCTGGTGTGAATGATAATGGTGAAAGATTAGTTGAACTCTGTATTGAAAATGGATTGTGGGTATCCAATACATTTTTCAACCACAAGTATATATGTTTTTCAACCACAAGTATATCCACACATACACGTGGGGAAATCGTACTCTGGGACAAAAGAGTGTAATAGATTTTGTTGTTTACGATCAGCATCTGAAACAAGTTAAGTAGATGGTAGTTGAGAACACGCTAATTTACATATAAAAAGTTTTTAAGGCAAATATATTTCAGCCATAACTATGGCTGAAATATATTTGCCTTAAAAACGTTTTATATGTAACTTAGCGTGTTCTCAACTACCATCTACTTAACTTGTTTGTTAGTTACGTGCATTGCCTACCTCTCTTTTATAGTATCTGAAACACTTAGCTGTTGACACTCGTGTGATGAGAGATGTGGATGTTGGCTCTGATCATTACTTGTTAGTGCCACGAGTGAGATTTAATGTTGTTGCCTGGAGAAAAAGTAATAGGAAGAGGCTTGTGATGAAAAGAATAAAGGTTGAAAGTCTCTGTTAAGAACATCAGCATTACTCTAATTTACTCAGAGAACAACTGAATGAGTTGAAGTCTTGTGTGAGGGATGTAGAAAAGAAGAGGACATGTTTTAAGAATTGTGTTGTCCCTGCTGCTGAAGAGGTCTGTGGTACTGCAATGATGGGTAACAGAGGTGATGCTTAGTGGAACGGTGAGATTAAAGAATCAGTTAAGCGAAAGAAGGAAGCATATTTGGGGATGTTGCAAGGTAGAATTTCTGAGGATAAATATCGCTGTAAGAAGTGTGAAGTAACCAAGCTTGTCCCCAGAGTAAGGCAAAATATAGTGAGGAAAAGGTGGAAAGACATGAATTGGCTTTTTGGAAAGATAGGAAATCTTTCTGGAAGTACATAAAACATAGGAAAAATAGGGGAAATAAAATTCTATGTTGTGTGAAGAATAGGATCAGAGAAATGATATGGGAGCCCAATGAGTTAAGTGAAAGGTGGGATGAGTACTTCTGTGAGTTATTAGAGCATGAAAGCAAAGGTGATTCTGAGGCAGAAGCAGATGATGTCACAGTGAGAGATGGAAGTACAGGAGGGATCTCAAGAGAAGAGGTGTGTAAAGTTTTAAAATATCTTCAGAATGGTAAGGCTCTGGGAGTGAATGGCATAACTGCTGAAATGCTCAAATATGGTGGTGACTCTTTAATTCACTGGTAAACTGAAATTTGCCAGTTGTGCTGGGAGTTAAGATGGTCTCTCAGGATTGGAAGGATGCTATCATTGTTCCTTTGTATAAGGGAAAGGGTGATCAAACTGAATGCAAGAACTTTAGTGGTATCAATTTTCTGAGTGTGCCAGGGAAAGTATTTGGAAAGGTTGTTATTGATAAGGTACGAGGCCTAACATCAGAGAAAGTGTGAGATTTACAGCGTAGTTTTTTGCTTAGTAAGGGCTACACTAACCAAATTTTTGCTTTACGTTTGATGATTGAAAAGTATCTGTCTGTTGGTAAAAAAGTTTTTGCTGCCTTCATAGGTTTAGAAAAAGCTTATGATCGAGTAAATAGGACTCTTCTGTGGAAGGTACTGAATAAATATGGTGTCGCTGTGAATCTACTGAATAGTGTGAAAGTATTCTGGCAGTAGAGCATATGTGTGAGTAAATGGTGTATCAAATGGTTTTCTATTAGAGCAGGAGTCAGATGGGGTTGTGTAAAGTCACCATGGCTGTTTAATATATTTATGGATGCATGCATGCATGATGGCAAAATGGACAATACTGTTTTATGGTTTGGTAATGTCCATGTGTGTAGATTGCTATATGCTGATGACACAGTCCTGTTGGCAGAGAGTGAAAGTGAGTTGCAGAGTATGCTGGCCCAAATGTACGAAGTTTGTATGAATTTCAAACTGAGTATAAATAAATAAAAAACCAAAGTTATGGTTTTTGAGTGAGGAACTGTTAGTACTGAATGCAGGATAAGTCTAAATGGCACAGTTATTGACCAAGTAAATGAGTTTGTATACTAGGGAAGCATATTCAACAGAGAGAACAAATTAGATGGCGAAATCAGTAGGTGAGTGAACTCTTCATTGAAAGTCATAGCTGTTTTAGGAGGATTTCACAGGAATGATGGGTTCTCAAGAAAGTCCCAAATGGCAGTGTATGAAAGTGTAATTGTTCTTACTCTGATGTATGGCAGTGAAACCTGGGTACTACAGAAGAGACAAGTCGTTTATGTGCGGGAGAGATGTGTTACTTACATGAGCTTTGTATGAAGACATGTTCTGATCATATGAGGAATGAACATGTCATACATGAGATTCTTCCGCGAATTCGCGGAATTCGCTTTTTCGGCATCATTTTGGTCATTCTCGAGGTCATTGCAAAAATGAAGAGAAATTTTTCAGGATTTTTTAGGGGGTCGTCGTTCTATAGAAAAATTAAAAAGAAAAAAGCGGAATTCCGCGATTCCGCTTTTTTGTGGAGTAAAAGAACTAAGCGTTTTCTAGCTGAAAGCGTTGTTTTTGGAGCAGACGCGGGGGCAAGAAGAAATGTTGAGGGTGGAGTCAGGAGCTCAATTCGTTTAATGCTGTCAACAATGGATGGGTTGTCAGTCACTTGAGCATCGCAGCGCAAAGGGTGGAAGCTCCGCCTACTTCGTGCGTTAGGGAAACTCCCGCAGCCCTTTCCGTGTCTTGCGGGAAATCGCCACTCTGCATTCTATCAGGGCCAAACTATCCGCTTGATTCTATCCGTGACGTCATCGCCAGAAACTCTCTCTTGTAATTTGTAAATGTACCCGAATGCGTTCCCCGCTTTTCTGAGATCGTTCGAGAATCGAAGCTCTCGTGAATCCTCTTCCTACGGAGGATGCCAAAAAATACGGAATCTCCGTAATTATTACGGATTTCCCCCAGGATTACGGGTGACTAACAAAAATTATGGATATTCAGATTTTCGCTGTTATTAAGAAAGTTTTACTGATTTTGTAAATAATCGACGTAAAAGCCTCTGAACAAAGTTCGTAACACAGCCCCCCCCCTTTTTTTTTTTTTCTCAGGTGGTGGAATTTGTTTTGCTTGTTTCAAAGTGTGAACAAAAAAAAAAAAAAAAAAAAAAAATGCCCGTCGTGCTTCTTTCGCAGTGGCCCGGATTACGCTTCGACCTGAAGCGTCTAAATAAAGTTCGTGGACGCAGCTTTCTTTTCTTAAATTCGTTCTACCCCCCCCCCCCCCCCCCCTGAAGAGAAGGAATTTGTTTTGCTTGTTTGAAAGCTAAGTGGAAAGGAAGAATGGCGCCACGCCGCGGGATTATGTAGGCCTGGTGGTCTTCTTTTGCCATGATCCGGAATTACGTTAGTTCGGATGTGCTTATTTTGCCGTGATCCGGAATTACGTTAGTTCGCATGTGCTTCTTTTTGCCGTGATCCGGAATTACGTTGGTTCGCATGTGCTTCTTTTGCCGTGATCCGGAATTACGTTGGTTCGGACGTGCTTTCGCTGTTGCCCGGAATTGCTTCTGCCCGATGCCTTCTGAACCATGTTCGTGACGAACCTTTTTTTTTTTTTTTCTTCTAAGGAGGAGGAATGTGTTCTGCTTGTTTGAAAACTTAGTGGAAAGAAAGCACGGCGCCCGGCTAGGATAACGTTGGCCCGAAGCCGCTGAACAAAGTTCGTGACGCAACTCTGTTTCTTTCCTTTTTTTTTTTTTTTTCTAAGGAAGAATGTGTTTTGCATGTTTCAAAGCTAAGTGGGGGGGGGGGAGTTCGTGACGCAGCTTTCCCCCTTTTTTTTTTTTTTTTTTTTCAATTCTTTCTCTCTAAGAAGGAATTTGTTTTGCTTGTTTGAAAGCTAAGTGGAAAGAATGTGTCATGAGAGGCTCAAAAACAGGGTTAAAAACAAGAATTCGGCAGAGAAAATCTCCCCACTTGCTTGACCTTGACGTTGATGGAGATTCATGTCACCATATTCACAATGCAAGCAAAAAATTTTGCAGGCCATTTTATAAGGTTACATTGGGAAATACTTTATTGACTTCTTCAATGACTAAAAACTAAGCTGTGGATATATGTTTCTAATTCTTGCAAGTTTCTAATTGCTTGACTAAATTCACAAACTTTCCTAGACAAATACTTTTCACCTCAGGATTTAGCTAGTAAAGATTCACATGTAAGTTTTAAATCTGATTTTTTTTAAATATTTCATTTTATTTTGTTCTTAAATCCCTACTTGTCTATTGTGAATATAATAATGTGCTTCACTTTAATATTTACTTACATAATTTACAGAAACTAATTCCATATGGCTAGCGTACTCTTAAATATTGTATATATGCTGTATTTGAATTTGCTCACCGCGCGTTCGCGTGTCCCAATTTTCCACCCAGTTAAAAAGTTCAGCTTTTTTTGTCATCGGCCGGTCTCATGTATGACATGTGTTGCAGTTGTGTAATGTGAAGCAACTGCTGAACACATCTTGTGTGGTGGGCAGTAACATTGTTGCCGATGAAACAGCTGCTACCTGCTAGATAAAAAGTCAACTTGTAAGATGGACTTGATTGACAACATTGTTCAGATAATCTTTGGAGAACATATGCCCTTCTAACAATATCAAGGTACCCATTTCATACCAACAGAACGTGCCCCATACCTTGACACAACTTCCAAAACCGTGTGTTGTGTTTCCTGTGCAAGCCGGGTTCATTGCTTCACGGGGGTTCCCACCAAACTTTCTGCCTATTGTCGGTACAGAACAAGGTGTACCATGACTCGCTGGACCACATGACTTTTTCTGGTGACTGTGCTCTTGACACTAGTGTAGACAAACTTTCCAGAAATCTGTGGTTTCTGTAGAGGCATGCAACTGCCAATACCGATCCTTTTCAATTCTCTGCGCATAGTTCGCTAAGCTAATGGTCAGGAACAGCTTTCGTTGAATGCTTCGGTCAATTGCTGTACACGGGAAGTCCTGTTTCTTCGTACAAGACTTCTCAGGCAATGGCAATCTTGTTTGCTACAGGTTGTCATTGTGTTGCAGTTATACCTATTAGACAAGCAATGTGATTTATTTTTCAGCTGATTAAAGACGTGGGATATCTCATATTTTGAAAAACCAGCTGGCTCTGCTGTTTTCAAAATTGTTTCTCTAGCCAGATGGGCACCCACAATGAGCCCTTTATCAAACTCCATGTATTTTGCATATACGCTGCCTAAGTGACATTTATGTACATCTGCTAAAGGTTTTTAATTCAGTGGCTGGTGTGTGTATCTCCTTGTGTAAAAATATTAATTGTAAATAAATCCGTAGTAATGCTTTGTATACTATGTAAATAATGTCTTTACAAATGCTAACTCCATGCAGTGTGATTGAAAACAATAAAATTAAAAACAATAAAGGCTGTGAAAAAAATAACTGAATGTACTAATACACTAGAATATTAAAAAAAAAAAAAAAAAAAAACTACACACTATGTAGTACCTAGTATAATAACACTAACTGCTATGCCAGACGTTGCAACCGAATAATGTGCTGCCTTCTAGGGATGGTAAAAGTGCCACGTTGCAATTGTGCATGAATTTTACTAGGTCCCTTGAAAAACATACACTTGTGTTCATAAAAAACAGAACACCTGAAAGATGTTGAGCTATGACTTCAATTTTTACAGGATATGTTCCTTACGCAATACAAAACAAATTATTAGCATCTCGGTGTCATATGTACCAGGTGTTTCAGTGTAGCTAATAAATAATCAGTGTAGCCGCCTCTCGCTTGAATCACCTGCTGTATGCCCTGAGGCATGAATCGAGTCTTGTGGAATAGCCATCCAGGCTGTATTGACCCATGTCCAAAGTTCATCAAGAGCTGTTGTGCGGACGGTAGTAACAGTGCACCTGTTGTTTGAGCATGTCCCAGGGATTTTCTATGGGTGATAAATTCGGCAATCTAGCTGGCCATAGCAGAAGTGCAGTGCGTTGTTGCTGTCGGATGCGGTGTGACATTGTCTTGCTGAAATATGGCCCCCTAAGAGGCCCTCCGGATGTGGAAGGGCGGCCGACCATAGAATGTCATTGACATTATAATGGACATTGGTACGGGCTCTCACAAGAAGTGATCTGCTTTCATACCACCCCAGGCCATAATGCCTTGTGTTCAGGGGTTAAGCTGGCTTTCATTATTTAGTAGCAATTTGGCTATTTTCCAATAAATAGTTGTAGCAAAATTTTTAAAAAATTAGCAAATTAAACCATGCCCCATCTCAACATATATAAAATTTTTTGCTGTTTTTAATGCTTTTTTTAAAATATGGAATAAACACAATGGCAGTAATATGTTAAATGTACATATGTAATGCTAAAATTTTGAATGTATGTGCATCATGGGTGCAAGTTTTCCGTCCAGACGACGGAATTCCGTCTTTTGAAAAATATCCGAAGACGGAAGCGGGACGGAAGAAAATATCAGTTAAAAGAAAATTTCCAAATATGTATTTCTCTCCCCCCACCCTCCCCCTTTCTATCCATACGCTCTACTCAGGAAAGTAAGTACGCCATCGGCAACCACGCTCGTACCGTAGTACCTTGTTTATCGTAAACTCAAGAGCAGCAGCGGTGCCTGATGCATTCTAGTTGAAGAGGAATCGAGGAGCAGTCCCTTGGAGGTTCTACGCTGATCCTCGCCACGTCATAACCCCCAACCCTACCTCGCCCGCCCTGGCTTTCTCTTCACTGCGGGTACGTCACACACCATAACCGGTTCATCCATCGAGCTTGTATTAGGTGGAGACACCACTGGCTCTGCTGCCATAGATCACACCTAATCTTTGGAGTGAGTCGTACCAGTCGATCTTGCCGTATTTTACGCGTGTATGCGTACGCATTTCTATATTAATTTACGTATGCGAAATTAACCAATTATTGGTAAATTTGTGATTCCTTTTTTTCAACATGCAGTCAGCTATCGAATTCATAGATTCGAAAAATATGTTGGCGTTGAAAGATAGCAGTGTTAAAAACAAGTGGCGAAGGGAATGGTTAGATGAGACTGATTCCCATGACCAGAGATCGCGAAACGCCGAATACGCTTTAAAATTTAGAAATGCGTATTTTTACGCATTGTTTTTCCATATGAAATTTCCTTTTATAATCTGATTACACCGCGATTTTGTCATAAAAATGACTTTTTTTTTATCAAGAAATTATATCTTAACTTTTATGTCGCAGTTTATGAAAAAATCATGATTTGGTTCCCATTGCCGAGCTGTTCAGCTATAGATCGGCTTTCGGCAATCATTCGGAAGAACCTTCAGACAGTGTGGGAAAGAGCAGCTCAACCGATGGGCATGCGCATTTCAGCCGCGTCGGAATTGAGACTAGTGTATCGGTGCAGCGTGGTGCCGTTAAACTTTGGCGTGGAGGAAGTGAAAAGCGACGTGTTTTGAAGTTAGTTTAACTGCCATTTCAGGCGGGATTCTCCTGCCTTACGAAATTTTAAGAAAATATATATATAAATATAAAATCTTGGGTCCGAAAATATATATAATTATATAAACTTTCGAAAAACAGAAGTTAGACGAACTGCAGATTTATTCTGTAATCGCAATATTAGACCCGTATGAGCAGTTCATTTTGCATATCGCAGACTGTTACGAATCAGGCATGAGATTGTTCTTCGGATTCACGGAATTCCACATTACGGTTATACCAGAGCGATGAAAAAAACAAAAAATGTTTTATTTTCGGAGGATTAGTGTGGGAGGAGGACTCGTTTTCCGCCCTGGGGAACAGTATTCCGTTTTTCAGAACTAAGGAAAGCTAAACGGAGTGAAATTTTTTCCCCGCGAACGTAATTTTTCTCGCGAAGTTTTCTCTGTCCAGTATTGTTATTAAATATCAATTTATTGCATAAATGTTTGCATTTCAGTTTGAAAGTGTAGACAATAGTTTCCGATAACGGAAGTTCGACGGAGCAAAAATTTCCTTGTAAATTTTAGGCAAGAGTTTCTTTCGCGGATTCGAAGAGTAACTCTTTGCTGTCATCAAAACTGAAGATAATTTTTTTGCGGGGGCGTGCGTGCGTGGTGGTGGCGGAAGGAGGGAGGAGGGAGGTCCGGCTTGGGACGGAATTTCGTCTTTCAAAACTTTTGAAAAACGGAAGTTAGACGAACTGCAGATTTATTCTGTAATCGCAATATTTCCTCTGCTCATTTTTTTTTTGTAAAATATAACTTTGTTTGATAACCGATTGGGTTTCAGCTTGAAAACGGAGGGAAAATTTCCGAAAACGGAAGTCGGACAAAGCGAAGATTTTTTCGTAATTTTTTTTTTTTTCGCGATGTTCCACTGTCCTGAATTATTGTTAAATGTTATTTTCCCTCTATAAATAGTTGCAAAGGGAGAAACTGGACATTCCTCATATTAGAAGAATGGTTGAATCAACCAACTCTCAATTATGTTAACTGTAAACATCTCATACATAGTTTCAAGAAGATATTTTTTTTTCAGAGCTGAAGGAAAACATGCTCAAAAATAATAAATTAGTTGACCTTTGCAGTACTAAACTTGCACATCGCAATGTCCAATGAAGGTTTATTTTATCTTTTGTGATTGAGATAGACTGTAGATTTCCTTCCTCCACAATAGAACTCTTTTGAAGTTTGAGTATGTAGAATCTGAATCTGTGAAGCAACACACACACAAGTTTTGGTACAGTCTTTCGAAAGCAAAACAAAATTTTTTGCAGCCTCATGGATAAAACAAGACAAGTAGGTAAGATTTTTGATAAATTAATACTTATTTTATATAAAAGAAAATCAATTACATGCTAATTCATGTTTACATATTTATATATAGATATAATTAGTTGTTTTAATATAAAATATTATTTAGCTAAAAATTTAATGCAATAATTGTTCGTTCTTTAAAATTACTCCTTTGAAAAGAAAAAATACTTCTTCAAAAATTGTGAAGGAGTATTTTTACTCTATTGAAAAACCTAGCATGATTTCTGCTCATGACGTCAAATTTGGTTCTTGGTGCCGGAAAATTAAGGAACCAGAGTTTAGCTTTTGTGTTTTCTGCAGCAGAAAGTTAAACTATGGAAGCAATGGTAAAAAATAGCTGTTCAGACACAGTAAGGATGCTGATCATCAAAAGTGTGTACGAGCACAGCAGCATACACAAACATTGCCTGGAGTCGCTCCTGTTCAAAGAAATAATTCACCTGTGAAAATTTGTGATGGTTACTATAAAACTGTGATCATGGTGAAGTGAATTAATGAAACGAGCTCTCTGTGTACGCAACTACAGTTGGACATGCATAATCTTGATTATAATTTTTTTTAATCCTTATGTAATTTTACAATTTAAATGACTTTTAAAAGTGTGCAACACTTATTTGATTCAACAGAATTTACTAAAGATTATTTGAAACATCTTACATGGTATGTTATGTATTATTACAATTTCAATAATTTGGTTGACATATTTCTATTATGGGCTTAAAATACTATATAAGCAGCAGATATGTGGATTGGACTTGAATATTATGCAAGATTTTTTTTTTCTTTTGCAAGATAAGGAATTTTGGAGATTTGTTAAATTTCAACTGGTAGTTCATACCTAATAATCAAATTTAACTTTCCGATTACAATTTGCATGGACATCAAATTTTGTTTACATGTATATACATTAATGTTCGGTCGTTTTATGCTCTTTTGATTTAATAATGAATTTTAACCACATATAATATAATATTTAATGTATATTGTGTTTATGTCTGAGTGTGCATGGGGGAGGGGGGGTATTAAAAATATTTTCAGTCTTGGCCACATCTCAGAACTTGCACCCATGATGTGCATAGAGAAATGATGTTTCTGAAAATTTAGAAGTCTGTTCAAAATTTCCTTGCTGAAGGAAAACAAAATTATAATTTCTTTTGAAGCAGCCAAAAAATCTGGGATTCACTTAAATTGAATTTAAAAAATGCACAAAAGTGAAAGATACATTTTCAGTTTTATGAATGATATGTTGTTGAAAAGGGAAATAGGTAACTGTGTGAATGGCTACAGTATAATTTCATTTTTTTAATTCCCTTGTTCATTATTTGTACACATTAGAGGAAAATCCAGTTGAACTTGGATGGGATTTCCTAAGTAATAACAATAAAATTAATCATCTGTGAATTTGTTATGGAAAACTGGAACTTTACTAATGGGTAAATGTAATGAAGTTTAGGTTCAATTTACAAAATTCTTCTTGTTTTTGTTAGAGCCCATTCTTCAAAAGCCCTTTTGAAGTTAAATCCCCTTTGATCAGGACCATTAATGGACACTGTCATAAGTGTATTCAAATTTTTAATGTCCAGTCTGTTGTGAATATTAGTTTTTGTTAAGTTTCATTTCACTGAAACCTCGTTCACAGTGTGCAACAGCAAAAAAATACAAAATTTATGATGTTGCACCTGCTAGGGTAGAGAGAAAAAAATCATTTTTTTCCATAAGGTTCAGCACTTCCATTATACTCATGCTTCTGCATTTGGAACTTAAAAATGACCGAAACATTTGCCACTCTGATAACAATGAACTTAGAGATTCATTGGGAAGCCCCAAGTGCCTATGTATTGCCTCTAGTTCACTGTCACCATAAATTACAAATTCATCAGCAGTTGCAGGTGGAAGGTTTATCGGTAGAAATACAGAAAACATTTCCAACTCATCAATACTCTGAAATCTTTCTTTTATATTGACCAAAAGATGTCATATATTTGGTCATTATTTCTTGAAATTCCTTTCTTTCTTTATCACCATCCCTAACTGTATGACTCTCATAGTCAAAATTAGTTTCTGCATTTTTGGGAACTTTGGAAATGAAGCACTTGTAATTTGCACCATTACTCTCATAGTCGAAATTATTTTCTGCATTTTTGCCATCAATGCATGCTTGAATCTGACATTTCACAGTTGAGAAATCAGCATTCTCTTTTTGAAATGTTAAGCATCATTTGCTCAGTATAAAGAGGGTGTCCCTTAAGAATGCTGTTACTGCAATGAACCGGAAGTTAGTTATACACTTCAGCAATCCTTGACCAACAGCACTTTTGTCTTCAATTAGAAGTGAAACAAGGGCTGACTAATTTTCTTTTACAGAATCAGCAGAACGATGAAGAACGAATCAGCAGAACGATGAAGCCATCTAGTTTGTGAGATGTAAACAAACTTTTTTTGGCTCATTTCCATGACATCTGATCTTTCAATTGACCTGTATGTTTGGCCAATCTGCTGAAGTATTTGAAGATTTTGTTTAAAATTTCCTGGTATTTAACCAGATATAAAATTTTATCTGCTGCCTAAGACTCTGCTAATGCCAGTCTGTGGGCAACACAGTGGCAGGAGATTATATGTGGTGCATCTTGCTTCAGTAATGTTGACACACCAGAACATACCCCAACCATGTTACTTGCACCATCAGTTGCAATTCCAGAAATCTTCCTTTTATCCAAGTCAAAAGAAACTAAGACTTCTAAAAGGTGTTGCATAAAGGTCTTTGGCTGTACAACTAGGAATATCAACTAATTTCAAAAATAATGTACAATTTTTGTGTGTCTCTTCCTTTTTAGCAATATATTTTACATATATTATCATACTCTGGAGGACAGAAATATCTGTGCTTTCATCAATCATTATTGAAAACCAAGGCCTTGATTTAACAGAGTTTAATGATATAATCTTGTACTACAGTCGCCATCGCCTGCCGCATATCATGCACGCTGTTGGAACTTTCATAGTTTGTATGCTTATCGACATTTAACGAAAGCATGTCTTCAGCACCTAGGTCAATACAAAACTCTTTCAAACATTTGAATTTCCTTGTGGCCAAATTTTCTTTAGCTTGAACGTAAATGATGTTCATAGCAGAGGTCACTGCCTTTTCTTGTTTTGAGCAAGTCATGGAAACAGCCTTCTTCCACTCCTCTTTCTCAATAGAATTTGTGCTGTCCATGGAAAACCGGTGATCTCTTGTCATCTCATGCTTCGTTAAAGAATCAGCTTTAATACCTTTATTTCCTAAAATTACAAAAAAATGGCATCCTGTAAGAAAACTATTTATCTGTGTGAACTACTTACATAATATGAGGGTTACTTCATAAGTCATGGCAACATTTTTCACCCCCTGCCTAATTCCAAGCACTAGCCAGAATTGAAAAACATGCCATTGAGGAACAGTAACCTCTAGTATCTAATAATGCCACGAGCCGGAACAGACTGTTCATTCTGATGCTGCTTATGCAGTGATCGCTCCCAATGCATGGAGGAAGACAGGCAATGGTCTTTGACAGGACCTGTCAGCATGTCATTATGCTTTGATAACCAAATTGAAAAAGCCATTGAGAGGGGAAATGCTTTTGTACACTGGAAGAAATTTGCTATATAGTGAGGCAGTAGAGTGCAAGATTTGACAATGCTGAAGCTGATGGTACTCTCTGCCTTCCTTATCGTTGGCAGCAAGTAATTGATAATCTCGGAGAATACTTTGAATGTTCTCATTTTTAAAGGAAATGTGTGTGAATTCTGTGTTCAATAGTACTACTACTACTACTACTTGTAAGTTGAAAGAATACATAATAGCAATGGTAAGCTTGAATTGTGAGTTAACTCTTGCTTCCCTTACCTAAAATCCTTCAGAAATAATTTATATGATTACCGTTAATGAATAGAATATATTATGTGCTTTAATATTTATATCTTAAAATTTCTTCACTGAAATGCTTTTGCCTGTAAGAAAATTGTGTGCCAAGACTTACAAAGTACACCCCCATTGTAAATATTAAAATTTAAAAATTGTGGAAAAAATTATCTGAACAAATAGTGTGTGTGTGTGTGGGGGGGGGGTCCGTTTTTAAAGGGTTTGTACAGTCTGTATAAACTCCTGAAGTTTTAATGAGTTTTATAAAGGCCTTAAACTGCTTCATATATTTTTGTCTGAAGTGCCAAAATAACTGAATAATGGGTACCAGAGTTAAGTTAAATACTGGTAAGTAGGGCATTTTTTTTTCATATAATCAGCGGACTATCTGTTCTTTTTTTTTTTTTTTTTTTTTTGCCAGCGAAAATGTTAGGTGCGGACTATATGAGGGTGCGGACAATATGGTAATTTTTTTTAATGAAGTTGCAAGCAAATATCCACCCTTTCCTTTCTAATGGCGTCATAACAACTAACGATATTAAAACTGGCCAGCCCCCTTTATTATTGTTTACTTCCTATTTTTCTAACATCTTCCTAATGCCACCCCATTTCATTTTTCTATATTCTTAATGCCGTAATAACTAACGGTTTCATCTCTGCCCCCCCCCCCCCCGTTTGTTTTCGGAAGTGCGGATTATTCATTTTTTAAGCGGAAATATACGATAATCGCCATCTTTGGGCCACTATTTCTACACAAGGGTTCCTCGTGTGTGTGTAGTTTTGGAGTTGCTTGTTGGGAATACAGACACACAATAAAATTATACTTACGACTGATACCTACCAACTCATCCAATAGATGGCGACACATTGGAAACAAATCACCTACCACATACAGGCAGCAAACCTTCCCATCAGTTCCCGACAAGCAACTCCAAAACTACACACACACGAGGAACCCTCGTGTAGAAATAGTGGCCTGAAGATGGCGGTAAAGTACCGCAGAAAGCGCTCGCCGTAACAGCAAACCCCTTGTGAGACGTCTCCTGACCGGATGAGTATAACTCTTTCTACTAAAATCTTTTAATTAATAGTAAATTTTAAACATTTGATTGTGCAAGTGAATGAATGTGAAACTGAAAACATATAACCTAACTGTTTTATTTCTGCAAATTTTTTTTTATAACTAACCAAAGGTCCGTAACGTAAGGGACCTCTCGGGGAAGGGAGCACGTGCCTCACAGAGCAAACAACGTGAGAAATACTTTGACAATATCAGGTAAAATACCTTAGATATTATGTATAGTTTAAAAAAATAATTTTAAAAGGATATATAAATGTTTAAACAGGAAAGGTTAAAAAAATCCGCAAAATAACGGTAAAGCAAGTAGAATTTCCGTAAAATTTGCTGGTAAGCCCGTCAAAACTTGGCTGCCATGGTGTCACTCATTTTGGTAAAGGTGCATTAATTTTAACGCTTAAAAAGTTACTGATTTTTTTTTTTTTCAGAAATGTGTACCAAAGTACAAACACTTAACGAGTGACTGATTTTTTCTAGCACATAGCTTCTGATGCATTCGAAGTGGTAGCGAATGAATAATAGCTTCTGATTCATTCACTACTCTTTCACTTTGAATGAATCGGAAAGAAGCACATAGCTTTTGATTTATTCGAAATGAAAGAGTAGCGATCTCCGATGTGTTTCGGCAATCAACAGCCAAATCATATCACGATGTTCAGTCTAAATTCTTTCAAGTGTAGGCTGAACATCGTGGATTTTTTTTTTTGAAAGAAATTTCTGAAACAGAGTTCAATATAGAAGCAATCAACATTATTATTTATTTTTAATAGAAAAAAATATTTGCACCTTCAGTAAAGACATTCTTCTTTCCATAATTTTTGCCAAGTATTTCAAATTTTAGTGCCACTCATTTTGGTATACGTGCTTTAATTTTAATGCTTTAGGTGTTAATTTTTTTCTAAATGTATACAAACCTTGAATGAGTGACGGATTTTTTTTCTAACGAAGCACGTGGCTTCCTATTCATTCGTAGTGAAAGAGTAACGATCTCCGATGTGATTCCGAAATCAGAATTGCAATTATATTTTTTAAATTAATTGTTTTAGATGTTTAAATCTTAGAACCTCATTTTAAACATTAAATTGTGGTATAGGGAATGACCTACTAGTCTTGGCAATCGGTAGCCAAATCACATCGCGATGTTCAGTCTAAATTCTTTCGAATTTAGATTGGACATAATTAATTTTTGTAAAGAAATTTATGCAACAGAAGTTGAATATACACAACATTATTACTTGTTTTATAGAAAAAAGGGGCAAATCTTCCTTCAGTAAAGGCCTTTTTCTTTCCAGCATTTTTTCACCATTTGCAAGTAAAAACACAATTTTTCTCGCACCTTTCTACCTCTAACCACCGATAACCTTCTTTTCCACTTTTCTATTAAGGATTGAGAAATATTTATTTTTCGCGATTCTTCATAATCAATCCTTGTTTTTTTAGAAATTCGATCATTACTGGCAGGCGATCTCCCTAGCCATTTATCCACAGCTTGTAACAATGATTTGAAATACTGAAGAACAACAAGTCAACAAACAAACCTTTTGCTGAAACAAACTAAACTTAAGCAAATGCAGATTCTAAACACAGATAATAAAAATAGAAGTTACGTTAGGTCAGACCACTTGGAAGGGCCCCAGAATGCATTGCAATCACTTTGCTTTCCTGTAGCGATCCCCTCCCCACGGCTGCACACACCACCGAAGAAAGTTGAATCTTTCTTCCCACCTGCTCACAGGACTCAAAACTCAATTCAAAAACATCGTTAGTTTTTTTTTTGGTTTTTGAATTGGGTTTAAAAAAAAAAAAAAAAAAAAAATTCAGAAACATTGTTAGTTTTCTTGCAAATTTTCGTCCTCGCAATTTGGCGAATTCTCCAACAAATTTGTTCGCGAATTTCAAGTTTTTTGTCGCAGTTCGGTGCAAAAACGAGCGGCAGGTTAAACCCTGCTTGTGTTGATGCTATATGCCTGGTGTGAATACACTCTTCCTAATGCTTTTCCCTCTGTCATTGGTTGACACAGATGTGACCATCATTTTCATCTAAATAGAAGTGTGTTTCATCCAAGAACACGATATTGTGCCATTCTTCAGGCTACTCCCTTCAATACACCATTGCAGTCCATTGTTGCAGTGTCACAGGTAGCCTGAGAAGGGACCGATGAGCGTGCAATCCAAACTGTAATAACTAGGGAGGTACTGTTACAGCTGACATGGGAGAATGCATCACAGTTCACGACAGCTGCTCCAACACCATTGATTATGCAAAATGGGCACTCAAAGACATCCTCACGTGTTGATGGATGGCCTTTGGCGTGTACAACATCCAGAACCTTCTCTTCAAGTTTTATGCCCTTCTTCATACCATTCCCTACACACTCTTGCCACAACAGACACACTGTGTGCCCACATGACCAGCAATCTCCCGAAGGGAAGCATTGCAATCTCATATGCCAGTAATACGACCTCTGCCAAATTTGCTGAGGTGACCGTATGATTCTCTTACCCAGCAATGGGGCATCTTTACCCACTACTGACCAAGCCACACTGCGACGCTTATAACAGAAAAACGGTCAGTTTGCTTTCTGTGACATTGCTCGATCTGATTTGCCTAGATGCAGTATGCATGCACCTATGATGCCAAAATGCTAATCATTTCTTCAATATTGCCTGATTAGCATATCTTGTAAAAATGGAAATCATAGCTCATTTCCTTTTAGGAGTTTTATTTATTTTATTTTTTTAATGAACATGAGTGTATAAACAAGGTTCCACTTTATTTACAAAAGGCCGATTGGACTATGGAGATGCCAACTCCCAATCAGCTGGAAGAACCAGCTGACTCCATGAGGTTATATGTATATTTTCTTCTTCCCTACTGGGAGTATAAGCATACGTTCTGTTTGCCTTTTTATCTCTATTTCGAAAAGTCTGGTTATATAAAAAAAAAAAAATGTAAGATATTATTCAATACAAGACATGATATGTACATGTTTTAAAAAAATTATAATACACAACTCTGCCACTAGGTGATATGAGAGTATATTTATCTTTGTGGCAGTATCTCCTCTTCCAAAAATCTGATAGAAAAACTCCTTGTTTTGATCAGGATTCCCTTATAAAGAATATTTCGCCAACACTTTTCATGTTAAATGGAATAAAGCAGGGTTTGAAAAATTCATTGCCCGACATGCTCGGGGCAAATAAAATTTCCAATCAGGCATGTATTATTTTTTACCACATGCTCAGCTGGGCATGCATGTAAGAAAATTTTTAATTTGCAGGGTTCAATTTGTTAGAACATTGCACTACCAGCTCAATGTTCTTGAAATGCTGGCAGCTCTTTAAAATAAATTTCAAGCATTTAAATTCACTTTGTTGGACATTAGCAGTGCTGTAGAGGATGCATGTCTAAAATTGGAAAGTTTAAAGCACACCACTGGAAGGTATTGAAATCTCTCCAAGATGCATTCAATGGTTCCTTCTTTTGTGGCATAAAACTGAGTGGGAAAGGTAATGCCAGACCACTCGAAGATCTCATTGACAGTGTCATGGATAGCATCATCAGCAGATTTGAAATGCTGCAGAAAAAACAGAGTCACACTTCCAAGTTTTTGATTGCATGTTTTGCCAATCAACAGTATTTAGTCATTATCAATTTATGGGAATGAAGAAATTGTTCAATTATGTGAACATTTTAGCGCAGTTCTCGACGAGGAGGAAGTCAGACTGGCTCAAATGGAATGTCAGCTTTCAAGTTAAACGTAAGAAGTATGAGCACAACTGCATCAATGTGCCTCTTTACTGTGTACGCAAACCTTCTTAAAACAAAACTGAAGGACATGGCCAACATCCTTTTATTGGCTGTAATTATGTTCAGCTTTTCTCCCAGTACCTCCACATGTGAAAGAAGCTTTAGCTGCATGAATCGTGTGATGACCTCTCTTCATTCCCGCCTCTTGGCTGAAACCATGAATGACTTGATGCGGATAAGCATTGATGGCCCTGACAGTTGTAAATATGACATATCACTAGCCATTAAACATCAGCAATCAGCTGCCAATGGCACAAGGCATACAGGGATCGCATTCCTCCTAAAATTCCTAATATTTTGTGACCCTCCTTAAATTCCTAAAATTATACCTAAAATTTGCTATTCTTCCTAAAATTTTTGTAAGCTTATTTATTAAAAATACAACCGTTATTAACTCCAATAAATTTACCATTACGGTAAGGTAAAAAGACCTGTTATTGTAGAAACACAGCCTGTATGCTGTGCTGCTGAAGGGAGGGAAAATGACGCCATCGAGATGCACTTGCTTCGGGGCGGGCGCTCCGCTTTTGTGCCTTCGGACAGTTTTCGAGAGTAACAAGAGATCTAAGGGAAAAGGGGAGGGGTCATTTTCACCCCTGGTTTGCGCTTTGCAGACGAACTCCGTGGCATGCAGAAGATCATACTTTATTTTTGGACATGCCTTGTGGAACCTCTTCTTTCTGCTGATGTTTTGTTATTGTAAACCGCAGGTGGGTGGAAGCAAAGAGGAAACATGTGGTCTCCTTCCGTAACCTCCGGTAATGACGATGGGATGGTAGCTGAGTGTTATCGTGGTAGGCAGTAAAGCACGTGATCATTGACTTTCGATCGTGCGTCGGCGACAGCGACCTTCGATGCGCAATATATCTCTGCTCTGACTCGCTTTGACTGAACTTGCGTGAGATGCGTATGATAGTTTCTGGTTTTGCTTCTTTTATGGTGTTCTCTGTGCTGTGTGCAGGTTCAGTTCTCTAGTGGTGACCTGCTTTTTTTTTTTTTTTTCTATCTTCTGACATCCTCGCAGCCAAACTTCGGGAAGTTGTCTGGTTTTGCAATATTGGAACGTGTTTTTGTACTTCCCTTTCATTTTCTGGTTAGTAATATAAGTGTTTAAGATGCCTAAATCCAAAACGAAATTTCAAGATGCGTGGCTCGCCAAAGAATTGGATGGAGTGAAGTTGAAAGAATGGTGTTCTGCAACTGAAACAATATTTTCTGCTAAGTGTATATTGTGTTCAGAAATTTTCAATATTTCTAATAGTGGCTTTTTACAAGCAAAAGCGCATCATAAAGGAAAAAAAAACATTTGCAGAAATTTCAAAGTAAATTTCAAAATAAGTCCATCCTGAAAGCCTTTGGAGGACAGGATCTTCAGCCCAAAACAAATATTAGTGAAGTACTGAGTCATGATTTACAGTTGGCTAAAGCCAAAGCATTATGGGCCATGAAAGTTGCTAAGGACAATATGTCTTTTGTTTCATGCACTGAAACAGTTGAACTTTTCAAAGAAATGTTTCCTGATTCTGCTATTGCAGCCAAAATGCAACTTAAAGAAAAAAGTTGCTTATGTGATATCACATGGATTGTCAAAATATTTTGTAGAGGATTTGAAAAAAGACATTGCATCTAGTAGCCCAGGAAAGGTTACTATAGCATTTGATGAAACTACAAATACACAAGTGAAACGGCAGTTGGATGTGTATCTCAGGTACTGGTCTTCAGAAATAAATTCAGTTTCTTGCCGATACCTTACAAGCGTTTTTCTGGGTCATGCAACAGCAGATATTTTGCTAAAAGAAATTCTTGATGTGTTATCATCCTTCAATATTTCATTGAACAGAATTATTTGTGTATCCATGGACAGCCCAAATGTAAATAAGTGCTTTTTACGCAAATTCAATGAAGTTGTAAAACAAGAAACAGGCCAGAAATCTTTGAAACTAGGTTTTTGCAACCTGCATGTTGTTAGTAATGCATTTAAAAAATTTTTGACAAGCTTAAATATAGATTTTGACGAATTTGCTACTGATATGCATTACTTTTTAAAGAGTAGTGCTGCAAGACGAGAGGATTATAAATCTGTCGAGGATATAACATTGGTCACCGCCAAATTTCTTTTGCGTC
This sequence comes from Macrothele yani, assembly GCA_039090855.1. NCBI lineage: Eukaryota > Metazoa > Arthropoda > Arachnida > Araneae > Macrothelidae > Macrothele > Macrothele yani. The sequence goes on along the minus strand of CM077016.1, from coordinate 42,943,358 downwards.
ATGTCAGCAACAGATGGTTAACCGTTGGTTCTGTAGCCCAGAGGCTCTTGGATCAATGGCTAAATATTACAGAATATTTTTTAAACTTCTTGCCATCTCTAAAAATATTTGAAAAACAACTACGCAATTCAGCAAGGTATAAAAGAATTCCCTGTTTCCTGAAAAATGAGCTAACTCCTTGCTATTTAGCATTAATTTCATTTTCACACCAAAATTTTGAAAAGTTTTCATTATGTTATCAGAGTGAAGAACCAAAAAATACACCAGTTATATTCTGATTTAAATACTTTAATGAGGAATGTTATGGCTCAGTTTATCCAAGATGATGTTATTGCAGGGAAATTTGGAGAAGACCTAAAGAATGTAGATTTTGAAAACAAAAATTCATGGAAAAAACTAGGGGGTTAGAAGTTGGTATGAAGACAAAAATCTCCTCAGGAATGTTCAGGAGACCATGCAGAAATTATTTCTCTTAGATGTAAGATCATCACTAATTGCAACCACAAAATATTTAAAGTCAAATTTGCCATTCTGCAATCAAAAGCTAAGAGGCATAGAAGTTTTAAAGGTAAAAGAACCAAAGAAAGAGTCAACTCAACTTTCAGTCACTGAAGGACTTTTGGAAATAACCAGAATTTCAAGTGTTTTGCATCTTTCTGAGGAACAAATTGATAGAGTAAGAGAAGAGTGGAAACTTTTAAATTGCGATAAGCCAACTCTAGATGAACTAGTGAAATTTTCAGAGGAAGGGCATATTCCAGTGTGGTATTGATCATTACTGGTGTAATATATTTAGTATTAAAGACTCTAGCGGAAAAGAAAAATACTCAAATCTTGCTAAACGCATCAAGTCAATTTTAGTTTTACCTCATGGTAATGCTGATGCAGAAAGGGGATTTTCGGTTAACACTGCTCTGTTAAGGAAGGACAAGGCTAACTTAAAAGACTGAACTATAACATCATTAAGAATAGTTAAAGGGGCCATTAAACACTATGGATGTGTAAGTAAAGTTCCCATAACAAGAAATTTGTTAAATAGTGTTCGTGATTCACATAAATTTTATAAAGAGTATGTTGATAAGCTGAAGGAAGAAGAATCAAAAAAGGTAAAAGAAAGGAAGCAGAAAGAGAGGGAAAATAAGGAAAAGCAGCTAGAAAAAAAAAAAAAAGCTGAGTTTGATGACAAAATAAAAGAAAATTATGCAGAAATAAATAGGCTTAAAAAAGATAAAGAAGCCTCCCTAGCAGTAATTCAAGAGGGAACAGAAAGAATGAGAAAAGCTGTAGAAAAACAAAATACTGTTGAAATAGCAGTTGCCTCTAACTTGATCATACAAGGTTCAGCTGAAATAAAGAAAACTGAAAGTAAATTAGTTGTGGTGGAAGCAGAAAAAGATAGGCTTATCAGGAAAAGGTTAAAACAATAATATGAAAAAAGTAATTCAGTGAACAATTGTACATAGTTCTTGGTTTTCAATTACCTTTTTAGGATATTATAATTTAATGTGAAACCTGAAAACTTTACTGTGAAAATCGTGAATTGCTTCTGGTTCAACAGCATATTAATGTTCAAAGTGAAACTTGAATGTGGTAAATATACTTGAATATGATAATAACACGTGAAAAGATAAGAACTGAACATTAGAAGTAAATCATACTTAAACTTTAGACATTAGACGTTATGCAAAAAATTTGGGTGTGAACTTCGACCATATATACTAATGGACTGCACATTGGCAATAGCTGCATCAAAGCCGCTATGACTCCAACATTGGGCACGTCATCATCAGACTCCAAATTTCGTGTAAAAATGCTGTTATGATTACTAATTTACGCTGCAGAACTTCAGTGTTTTTGGTGTATTATGTGAATGCGCCTCATATATAATGAAAACTCTTCAGGTAAGTTTACTTATGAGCTATATACATGCATGATCGGGTTGTTTACATTTCGTGATTTATAATGTGATGAACATTTGCGAAGAATTTGGAACATGCATTCCATTTTTTTTTTTCTTAAGTTACTATATTTTTATATCAATAGCTGCAAGTTTCTGGTTAAGTAATTGAACTTTATTGTCTTAGGTATTTAATTCGTTTCTTACCCATGAAAAATCATAGAACTTCCTTTACTATATCGCTCAGAGCAGCCATAAGCACAGCAGGTGTAACCCATCTTTTTGACTGATGTCATGTGATTTTATGTTGGAGCCAGAAATTTTGATGTCATGCTCAGTCTATCAGTATATATGGTTGAAGGGTGTGAAGCAAACTCTTTACAATGTATACAAAGTTGTTTTACTAGATGTATACAAATATACATCTAGTTTTTATTGAAATACACTCCTAAAATTTTTCTAAAAATTCCTAAAATTCCTACCTAAAATTTTCCAGAAGTATGCTATGATCCCTGGGCATATTAATGGACACTCTTTTCAATTGTATCATGAAGAATGTGATGAAATCTTGTAGGTGGCGAGATTAAACTTCAGTTTTGATTGCAGTAATTGGAAATATCAAAAGTAATTGATTTCCGAATTTCAATATATTTACTTGATTAAAAGTAACTGATTTTCTAGTTTTGATATTGAATAATAGGGTATATATGTAATGATATTTAATATACTTAATTTCCTGGGCTCCGAGCTATCATCAACGTAAAATTTCATCAGTAAAATGTTGGGCATGAAATTTTTTGACTTGGGCATCTATTTTTTTGGACAACACGCTCGAGAAGGCATGTAGAAATTTTCTGATTTTTCTAACCCTGGCATAAAGCTATATTATGTTTTCCTTGATATATCTGCTTCTGATAGTTTAAATTGATAAAGTTTTAGAAGCAGTGGAAGATACCTAATCTTTTTCTGCATTAGGTATCATCCACTGTGATGAACATTTTATGTATATTTTCTAACTTCTCATAAAGCACCGTTCTGCAGCCAGTGGGTGTAAGGGTGTAAGTGCACATTTCTATTTTGCAAATACATTTCTGTTAAAAAAATGTGCTTGAAAACAAATCCTCTTGACCTGGTACTGTTCATGATAAAGAACACTACGTATATTATGTATTTTAAATAATGCGCAGTTTTCCACTGGGAAGAGTAAAACCATAGTCTTTCCTCATATTATCTTCTCTTCTAAAAGTCTGATATGAAAAATTCTTTTTGCATATGAGAATGTCCATTATGGAAAAGTGTTTCCCACAATGAGGGGCAAAAATGCGTATTTACTTCTGAAGTCGTAAGTTAACATCTGGAATACTAATTAAAAGAATTTCGTCTGCTTGGATACCTGTCACTATGACAAAAGTTTACATATATATCCTGTATCTAATCGGGTATAGTTTTTCTTCCAGGGAGATGCAAAAGGTTATTTGGTTTTGTGAAAATGTCTTCATTTCTGAAAGTTCACCTGCAAAAAGTTTTTACTTTCAGATATAGTTCTTTCAGTGTAATATTTTGCATGATTTTTTTTCTACTGTAATTCAGTGTTCTGGTAAGGGCCAAATGGATATTTCTGTATGCAACCATTTCTCCATTTCTAGGAAGCCAGTATAGAAAATTAGTTTTGCACGGGATTGCATTCTCTGAAGAACACTTTCTCAGTTATAAATGCTTGGTATAAGATTTCATAGGTCAGTTAATGTTTGATGATTATTGCATTGCATACTGTAACACATGCTTTTGAACCAAAGTTGTGCTCATTACAATCAGTAACTTGATGTTATATTTGTTGTTTATTTTTAGTGTTGTATGTATATATATATACACTGGCGGAAAGTGAAAAAAGAACACCAAGAAGGAGACATCTGATACCAACGAAATTTATACAGCATAATAACGGAATTCAAAGGATAACGTGATCAAAACATTATGGCAAAATACAGCTGTATTTGCTGGTAAACTGAAAAATAACATTTCCATGTAACATGGTTAGCACGAGGTTGAACCGCCATGAACTGCGTCACACTGTGCAATTCTGGCATGGAGTCTGTCGTACAGATGTTGGATGTAAGTTTGGGGTATTGAGTTCCAAGCATCCTCAACCTGGACGCGTAAATCGGGGATGGTCGTGGCTGGCCGTGGAGACCGGATAAGTCGTTGTCCCATAAAATCCCACATGTGCTCAATGGGGGACAAATCCGGTAAACGTGCAGGCCGTGGAAGTTGTCTCACACCCTGAAGTGCATGTTGCGCTGCACGTGCCATGTGTGGGTGTGCGTTATCTTGCTGGAAAACACGATGGACCGACCTTACAAATGGCACAACAACGGGCTGAATGATATTGTAGATGTAGGAGGTGCTGTTTAACGTACCAGGTACAAACACTAGTTGTGTACGGAAGTGATAGCTGATCGCTCCCACCACCAGGAGACCAGGTGTAGGCCCTGTGTGTTGCTGGCGGATGCAAGAAGGGTGGAGATGCTCCCCTGTGCGTCTGTGAACACTCATACGGCCATCGGAGGCTCCCAAGCAGAAACTGCTTTCATCGCTGAACACGACAGATCGCCATTGCGTTCTCCAGTGCAGATGTTGGCGACACCACTGCAGCCGTTCCTGACGGTGTGCTGGAGTCAGAGGTACACATGCCAGAGGCACACGTGCACGTAGTCCTGCATCCAGTAGACGGTTGCAGATTGTTCGCACAGTCACCTCAGGTGCAGCGGCAGCTCGGATTTGCATTGCAGTGGATGTTCTGCTTGACAATGCCGCTCTTCTTATGCGTCGATTGGTCCGCTCATCAGTCCGTCTGTGACTCCCGGTTCCACGTCTTCTCGTGTGGGAATGCTCCTCGGACCATCTACGCCACCATCATACCACCACCGATACTTCCCGTCCAATTCGCTCTGCAATACGACTAGACGACCTCGCTCAAAGTCCGATAACTGCTGAAATTGTACACGTCTTCCATGTCCAGGCATTGCAGCTTCTTCAGGGTCTTCGCACGTGTCCGTACGCCGACGACTAATTACATCCACTTCGCCGTACTCCTTAAATACCACCGACGATCATTTGCATATTATGCCGTGCTGTGGCGTAAGCGCTCACCGGTTGGTCCCGAAATTAACATCACACCTACGTAAACTCGACCCCATTAACATATGTAAATTTCATGATCGTCCACCAATTCCTTCTTGGTGTTCTTTTTTCACTTTCCGGCAGTGTGTATATATATATATATATATATATTTCCACAGATCTAGTCAACTAGAAGAGAAGAAGAATGAACCTCTGAATGAGGCATCAGGTTATGCAAGTAGTTCAGTTCAGCAGGCTTCACAGAGTAATCCAAGAAGAGTAATACCATCACGCTATAAGGTGTGGAATCCAATTGCTGAGGATATGGTTAAGGATTCTGAGTTGGCAGAAGAACTGGAATATTATGGACCACGCTACCAGAAGTTATCCAGACCCGATGATTTAAGGTCTAAGCTCCAGGTTTCATCGACAGCTTATCAACGTCCTACAAGGTATTTTGAAAACAGTGGTGGAGAAGATCTTCGTACTAAGCTTCAGAATTTGAGAAGCGAAGATTCAGAATCACGTCACAGATCCCCTCTTTTGATAAAAGTATCTAAATAGAAGCAGCATGGACGCTTCTGTCTTTTTTTTTTTTTTTTGTGAGAAAGCTGTAATTGGTGTATTAAGACATTCATAGTGTGTAACTTTTGAATGTGTATATTGTTTGATGACCTATGGCTTGATGTTTGTTTTTACAAGTAATTTAAATTTTACGTTTAAACAACACAAACACCTTGTAATGGGAGATCTATGATTTGTTAGCGACAGTTATACTATCTTTTAAATTACAGCTGATTTTTTGTTTTATAAAAAGTTTCATTCTTATGGTGAAGTTGAGACATTCAAGTCTCTTTGTGTAACCATTTATGTTGTAAACTTGAGGTTACAGTTTTAATAAAATATAAAGAAAAAAATCCTGACTAAATTTTTTTAAAGAATTTAGATTTTATGTTGAGGACTTCTTTGTAATGGGAGATCTATGATTAGTTTGCAAAACAGTTATGGTATCTTTTAAATTACAGCTGATTTTTTATGTTTCATACAACACCCAAATGTTTGTTCATAAATTTTTTAGTTCTTATGCTGAAGTTGTGAGACATTCAAATCTCTTTTTGAGTTGTGCATTCAGTATCATTCATCAGAACATTCTTGTATTATATCCATTCACCAAGAACTTCCACAGTATGTGTGCTGATGTTCATATTCATTACGATCAGTTTTATCTGATCTGTGTTGTAATAAGTGCATTGACAGTAATGATTTGTATGTTGAAGTCATTGATGTTAATTTTTCTGTGAGGTTGTAAATTATTTTTCATGTCATTAGATCAGTTTTAGCTGGTTGTTGTATAAATTCATTTGGAGAACAAATTTCATAGCTTTGAGGTTTATTTTTAGCCATGAAGTCCATTTTATTTGAGGGGTTTTTAGTAAGATAAAAAACAACGCTAAATTGTTACTAAGTCATTGCATATTAATTCTTTTAAATTGCAGAATGTTTTCGTAAATCAGTTTTTATGTGATCTTTGTTGTAATAAGTTCGTACAGAAATGTCGTAGCTGTTTTTGTTGATATGTATAAATGTTTAAGAGATGTTCATATTCATTAGATCAATTCTACCTTATCTGTGTTGTAATAAGTACATTTACAGTCATGATTTCCATGTTTGGAGTCATTGGTATTTTTTCACTTAAGTTGTAAATTTTTTTCATGCCATCAGTTTTGTCTGATTTTCACATGAGGTCAGAGAACAAATTTCTTAGCTTTTAGATTTATTTTTATTCATTATGTCCATTTTAATTTATCCTTTTTTTTTTTTTGTAAGATAAAACAAACATAATTTAGATTTAGTCATGGCATGTTAAAAGTTTTGTTAAATGGCAGTTTTTTTTTTTTCCTGAGACGATCTTTGTAATAAGTTCACACAAGGATGTTGAAGAGTTTTTATGTTTATGAATGTACTGTAAATTTATTTTGAATAAAGCCATTCAGATTTTGGGCACTGCACTGTTGTGATTCCATTGAAGTATAGCTTTTTACATGTTACTTGACTGAGTAAATGAGGGAATGTTTTAAATTTCCAATTTTTTAAAATATGTGAACAGAGAATTTTGTTATCTTGAACTAAAAAACATAGAAAAATATGATATATATATATATATATATATTTTTTAATAGAATTTTTTTTTCATATAACAAAATCTCTGTTCTTGTAAGTTTCTACCCATGTAAATCTCTTTTGCTTATCCATGTATCTTAAGTTATTTTAAAACGTGTAAAATAAGAATCGACATTCTGAAAGTTCATTGTAAGGAAGGGAATACAGTCTTAGAAACTGAACTGTAAGAAAAAAATGCATAAAAAATACAGAAATATTAAAAGAAATATTAAAAGCATTGTTCTTACAGCATGCTATTTCTGAGGATTTTGAAAGTCTAGTTATAGTTTTATCTGAAGATATGAGGCACATTTGGAAAGTAAGTACTGTTTGGCTATTAACCCTTTCCGCTCGATGGTCGGGCAAAACCCGACAATACGAAATTGCTGAATAGCTCGCATGTTGGGTGTCACCTGCCCCCCTATAACATGTCCATAGCTCGTATGTCGAGGATGGCAAGACATTTTTTTTTTGCATCAAGCTTTCCAAAGCTCAACTTTCGCAGCTAAGTTGTGGAATCTACTGCAAAAAAAAGATGTGAGTATGGGTGAAATGTTATTCGAGTTAAAAGGGTTAAAGTTAAATGAGACTGTATTATCAAAAAATTGTTATTTTCATCTGATTTGCTGCCTTAAACAACTTTTCTACATACTTTTTGCCATTATTTATGCATGTATCATAATGGGGCACCAGTTTTTGTTTCCCCTCGTTGTAGAACGAGGCCGCTTGTGAAGTCGGCCACTTCTGCACTGCTCCTTTGACTTCATCGTCAGAGAAATGGTGACCAACAGGGAACTTCTTCACAGGCAGTAGTCACTTGGCACTAGGTTTGAGTGATCCATTTGTTTCCAGCCAAATGACGTGATGAGTGCTCGAGTCTGTACAGAAATGTGAGGCAGAGTGTTGTCACGAAGCAAGACAATGCCACGCGTAAGCATGCCAGGCCTTTTGTTCTAGATCGCGCAATGGAGTTCCTCCAGTGTTTCGCAGTACGCTGATGAATTTACCGTTCTCACTTAGGCAAGAATTCAAGGAGCAAAACTCCTTGCCTGTCCCCCAAAAACCGTGCTCATGATCTTGTGGCTTGAAACTGTCTGCTTGAGTTTCTTCCTTTTCTGCAATTAATGAGGTGTTGCCGCCACTCCATGTACTGCTTCTTCAATTCCAGAGTCACGTGGGACACCCACGTCTTATCACCTGTGACGATATGGCTGAAGAACCCATCGCCTTGCTCACTGTATTGCGTGAGAAAGGTCAACGCACTGCCAGCCTGCTTGCTTTTGTGCTCCTCAGAGAGAATCTTCCGTACCCAGCACGAGCACAATTCTGAAACCCCAAATGATCTATAACAATTTTGTAGGGAACAGTCCTTAAAATTTGCAGAAAATGCAAAGAAACCACCAAAATTTTGAAACGTCTTTCCTTGCAAACTTTTGTGTCGACTGCATGCACCAAATCATCGTTGATCACAGATCGCCAGTTGTTCGGCTTCTCGTCGTGCACTTTCTCATGATCTTCATTGAATTGTCTGACCCATTTCTTCACCATTCCATCACTCGTGGCAGTTTGACCATATACCTCACAAATCTGGTGATGAAAGTCTGCCAGTTTCACATTTCTTGCATTAAAAAATCGAATTACGGACCTTTTCTCACAGTGGTGGGCTGCTCGATCTTTGTAAACATGTTAAATGCACAAAATTACACGTAAACATGGTCTGATGTTCTTGTAATGGCGTATGTGGCATGCCTACAAATGAGAGAAGTCAGAGCACATGCACAATATCACAAACACAGTTCTGCAGTAAAAATATGCGCAAGCAGTACTTAACTTTCCGAACATGCAGTGTAATTTGAATATTGAAATGCTTGTTTTATATAAAATTATCAATAAAAAATTTCTGCTTAGATTGATGTATAATATGATAGCAGTATCGAGCTATAAACATATAAACAGCTGAATTGCAGTGCACATGACTTTTCACTTAAGATGTGTTAAGATTTTCCATCAATCTTCAATTTTATATTTAAGGTGGACATTTAGTGATTTTGCTTCCTATACATCCAATGGGCAAACTTCTGTACAAATTTTCTTCATAATTAATGCGTTCCCAAGGATGAAAATTTGAACTTCGATTAAAATAACTTCATATTATAACTTTATAACTTGGAATACTTAATATTTTCTAAAACATAACCATAATTAAGCAATCCAACATTTGTTTGTCGGATGCACTTTAATCTACAGCCCCGAATCGTCTGCTTAAGCTCAGCTAACGCGCTGCTGGAATGTCGGGAGAAACATTTCACAATAGGTGGCGCTGCAGCTGCGTTGGTGTTTTTTGCTCCTTCGCTGCGTGCATTACGTAATCGGTGTGCGTGTTGTGCGGGAGGAGTGGTAGGGACGCGAAATATGTGGCGGGGGTATTTTGTAATATGGCTGGCCCTGAAAAAAACATTTATGGAATGCCAGTAGTTCAGGTGTTAAATATTTATAACTACGGAAAATAAGTGTTACCTCCTCATTGAGAACCTGTCTATCTAGTACGAATATTTAAGTGGAAAACATTACGTACTAAGAAAGAAGTGTTTGATGATAGCAATCATCACCTCAAAACAGTGTTCAGAGGAAAGACTACAATTTTGTTGAAATAAATATTCCAGAATGTGGTCGGCCAATTAATCTTTGTGAATGCCATTAGATAGTGTGCGTTTGAGGGGCCGCCAATTGCTCTCGACACCTTGCGTGATACCCCAGTAGTCGGATCGACGAAATTGAGTGAATGGTTTACTGACAGATGTTGGAAACCACAGGATGGGAGATTGCGGTATTCAGCCCACTGATCCATCATGACAGTAGTTCCAGGTTGAACATGTTTCTGGATTAGAGGCAGCAATGTGTGAGCAGAGCAGTTATTCTGCGGGCAGATCTCAACCCTGAATCGTTTCGAATCTCGTTCAAAGATGCCAAGGATCCAGGTGCCCTCAGCGAGATGACCACGATTATACTTCCGCTTCCCAACCTTAGCCTCATCCACTTCTATGATGACACCGGGGCCTCCAAACTGTCCTTCGTCTTGTTCGTAAGCTACCATAAACTCTGCGACTAGTTTTCTGCAAGACTGATAATAGTCACTGACTGTTGCAGACGATATGGAAACCCCACCCTGGGAAGATTCCTCAATTGCATCATCGTAGGACAATCCTTTGGCGAAACAATACAAAAGAGTCATCACCTTATCAAGAGGAATACAAGCAGCTTCAAACCACGTCCCAAGTAAACGGGAACACTGCTCACTTTTCCCTGTAATGTGATTCTTCCCACACCTGAATTGTCCTAAACGATGACACATATCCACTCGCAAACTCATTGGATGACCTGCAGAACATCTTTCGGTTGGAAGCAATCCTTTCTGCTCACACCATGCAATGCATGTTTTTTCATCCTTCCCAACTTCGTCGAATAAACGCCTCCAGTTCCACATGGCTACTAACAGAGCTACAATGAAAAAAACAGAAGCCATGTATCGCTTAGAACAGGGCGAACGGAAGACGCACTCAGCAAACAGTGATTACGTAACACACACAGCGCGGGAGAAAACGACGACGCAGCTGCAGCGCCACCTATCGCGAAACGTTTCTCCTGGCATTCCATTCGCACGCTAGAGAAGCAGATGATTGGGGGCTGAGCTCTAAAGTGTAGCCTGTTTGTCTACTTACGTCATCAACGTACAGGTCGCGCCATCTTTTTTCTGGTCTCAACACCACCAAAGGAAAAGTTATTGATGTTTAATATAATTATGGTGATATTTTAGAAAATATTAAGTATTCCAAGTTATAATATGAAGTTATTTTAATCATGTTAAAATTTTCATCCTCATTAATTATGAAGAAAATGTGTACAGAAGTTTGCGCATTGGAAGTATAGGAAACAAAATCACTAGATGTCCACCTTAATAATATTATTGCACCCAGTTATTTTTTACTTTCAGTTGCAAACATTTTGAGATTACTGTGGACATCAAAGAGGTTTTCTCCATACATACATACGTATCACTAAGCTGTTCTCTGAGATTCAGAGTTAGCTCCACGAAGAAATACCACCAGATAAAATTTTAACTGAGTATTTACTGTTGCCCTGTCAAACTTCTCCATTTACAGCGATCTTGACATACAACTCGGGCTTTACTGACATCCATTGCATGACAGACACTCCTGAACCTGATTCTCCCATGGCATCCCTGGGCTCCCTCTGCTTTTCTTTCCTGCCACTTGGGCTGAATTTTTTTTCTTATTAAGCATCTCATCCCATCAATTCTTTCAGTGTGGCCAAACCACCTAAGAATATTAGTCTCCACCTTGCAAACAACATTTTGTTTCATATTACACAACTGTAACACATTTCTTCATGAGCGTTCAAATTTGGCAAGATGGTCTTCATTGCTCATTTCTTCAGTGCAGTTCTATTTTTTCTAAACAGAAGGATGGATGTGTGCAGTGAAACCTGTTTCACTTTTGCAAATACATTAAATGAATGTTGTGACCATTCTCTTGAATATACTGAACTGCTGTGGCATAAAAATTAGAGACAGTTTTCGAATGGTTCTTCAGTCGTCAAACCTTTATGAAGGATTTTTATTTTCTCATAATTGGGTAAAAACATTTCATTCTGCCACAATGTGATTTTCATGATGAGAAGATCAATTTCTTTCAAGTTCAAAACTTGGCCTTTTTTTGTTCAGTCTGCTGAATGGTTAGAAAAACATAAAAGTGAAAGACTTTCTGTTGTGAAAAAACTCGTACAAAATGTTTGGGTATTTATCTTGACTCAAGAAAGAGGATTTAAGCCCATCGTACAAGTCAATGAACTGATTCAGAGTTGGTTTGAGTGACTGTCATCATGTCTTGATATGTTCCAAAGTATTATACTCGATTCCCACAAAATTATTTAAGGCTTTCTATTCTGACTGTAAACTGGTAAAAATATTGGAAGACTACCCAGAATCACCTGAACATCTATTGCTAAGCCGCCCCGATGGCGCAGTGGTCTAAGCGATGGCCTCTGATCATTTGTCCGAAAGGGGTCCAGGTTCGAATCCCGGTGAGGCATGGATGTTGTGTTTGTCTTACGGCACTGGCTCTCTCCCTTCCCTGGAACCAGTGACCCTAAATTAGGGATGGGCGACTGCTTATAGCCCATTGAGTTGCTCACAGTGGTCGTTAAACCTTCAATAAAAAAAAAAAATCTATTGCTAAACATCAACAGCATAATGTGTGCTGCACAGCCTACGCCTATTATTTTCCTATTTAGCCTTTATTGAAGTTTAGTAAGAACACTATTTATTTTCCTGTTTGAAGCCGTCAAAGTTTTCATTGGTATTATCTGTTGAAATGTGTTATTTTATCAGTGATATAATGTTTTTCAGTAGCTCTTACAATGTGTTCAAAGAAGAGACCAAAACAGGGCAGTAGCTACCAGGAGGGCAGGCAGGGCGGTTGCCCTCTCAGAATTATCATTCCAGGGGTGCAAATTCATAGTCTGGGGGATGTAAAAAAATAGAAATTGTAACAAAAAAAGAAAGTTACACCCTTCAGTATTTTCTTTTTAAAGACTGATTAGTCATACAGAATTCCATGCAGTTAACTAGGGAACAGTAACAAACGAAGTATGCCGCCTCGGTGGCGCAGTGGTCTAAGGCGCTGGCCTCTGATCATTCGTCAGTAAGGGGTCCGGGTTCGAATCCCGGTGAGGCATGGTTGTTGTGTTTGTCTTACGGCACTGGCTCTCTCCCTTCCCTGGAACCAGTGACCCTAAATTAGGGACGGGCGACTGCTTATAGCCCATTGAGTTGCTCACGGTGGTCGTTAAACCTCCAATAAAAAAAAACAAACAAAAAAAAAAACGAAGTATATTATGAAGATGTGAACATCTCATATCCATGAAGGGAATTTTCCAAAACAGTGAATCGAGGCATTGAAAACAATATGCCTAACATTCATGACCTTTCCGAACATGTTGTTGGGATGAAGAGCTAATTAATCACTTGTGCTCTATCTCAGAAAGTTCTCTGAGCGATTAACCTTGAATGGAAATTTTCCAAATCCTACCCCTAAAGCTTCTTCGTGTTGTTACGTTCACTATTCGATACGCATTCATTCTGCGCTGGTTTGTTTTTCGTTCTGCATTTCTGTGGAGTGGTGTGTGGATGTTTATAATTTACTTGGTATTTACACCTGTGGTTCTTGAATATTTACCTGGTTTTCATATTTTTAATAAAATTAGGTCAAAAACGTGATGTGCGATTGTTGAACGCTCATAATATTATTCCTATAGCGGTGGTGTGTGAGAAAGCAAAAACCACGTATTATTTGAGTGGAACTGGAAGGGGCGTAATTTCAAATCTCGCCCTCCCAAATAAGAAAAGCTTGCTACAGTCCTAGGTAAAAAGTTCCTCCAGGGAGACTTCAAGATTCTAATATTTTTGTGTCACCCTGGTGGCGCAGTGGTCAAAGCGTTGGCCTCTGATCATTCGTCCGAAAGGGGTCCGGGTTCGAATCCCGGTGAGGCATGGATGTTGTGTTTGTCTTGCAGCGCTGGGTCTACCCCTTCCCTGGAACCAGTGACCCTAAACCTAAATTGGGGACGGGCGACTGCTTATAGCCCATTGAGTTGCTCACGGTGGTCGTTAAACCTCCAATAAAATTTTTTGTTGCAATACTTTTATCAGGGAGAAAATACCTGACACAGTAATATGCACAATCTTTCGATCAATGCGATTAGAAGCTTCCATGTGCAAACACCAATAGTTTCCTTTTTTAGGTCTTTCACTATTTCATTTGTGTGTGTGTGTGTGTGTGTGTGTGTGTGTGATGCTAGAAAACAGAGCAATAGCCGTGCTTTGTTTTTTAACAGTAGAAATTTTTGTTGAGGAATTTCTGCAAAAAAGATGAAGTATATAATTCATGGTCTTGATTCTGTGCTTACATTTAGTGCTGTGAGCAAATGTTGCCACTTGTGCAGCTAGCTAACTTTCTTGTCCAGCCATTCTTTTATTTTATTTTATTTATTTATTCCTGAAAAGGGATGTCAGTGATTGACTTAAATTCTTTACATACAGCATTTTTATCCATTTTACTAAGGTGACCAGATATTGGACCACTGATTTGAGGACAAAATGGCGTGGTGTCCCCAAATCAGTAGATCATTTGGGGTCACGTACATACTCAAACTAAATATGCGACTTTTTTTGTCAGAAAACTGTATTTTTCCTATTAGTGATATATATGAAAATTTATGTTTTAAAAGAATATATCTTGTAGAATGTCGGTAATTTGTACTAGCAAAGACTAGCTATGATGGAGAGAATATATTAGCAAATGTGAAAAACTTTTTTTTTTTTTTTTTTTGATTGGAGGTTTAACGACCACCGTGAGCAACTCAATGGGCTATAAGCAGTCGCCCGTCCCTAATTTAGGGTCACTGGTTCCAGGGAAGGGAAAGAGCCAGTGCCGTAAGACAAACACAACATCCATGCCTGACCGGGATTCGAACCCGGACCCCTTACGGACGAATGATCAGAGGCCAACGCCTTAGACCACGGCGCCACCGGGGCGGCGTGAAAAACTTTAGGCATATGTGCTGAATTAAAATCAAGCTGCACATAAACGAATTGCATGGCGAATTTTTCATTTTGCCAAAGTTTTTAGAGGAACTCAGAGCAAGTGTAGTCGAAATTTGTCCGCCCCCAGTGGTACAGTGCTCTTAGTGCTGGCCACAGACCATTCGTACGGGTTCGAGTCTAAATTAGGCATAGGTGGTGTGTGTTTTTCTTACAGCACTTTCTCTCTCCCTTCTGTAGAACGAATGCCCCCAAATTGGGGACAGGTGACTGCTTGTAGTCTTTAGGGTTGCTCACGGTGGTCATTAACTTTGAAAAAGATGGAAAAAAACCCCAGTCAAAATGTGTTTTCACAAGAAGCAAGTTAGAAAATTAGTGCTACGAAAACTATTTTTAAGAACATTTTTCGTTAGAAATCGAACGAGCTAATGACTAAGTGTAAATTCGAGGACAAACATCAAAATGTGAGGACAATTTGCGTCCCCAAAAGCATCTGACGTTTTTGGGAACAGTAAGCTAAATTCGAGGACTGTCCTCAAGAATTCGGGACTTCTGGTCAGCTTATATTTTACGGCAAAACCCGGGACATTTGGTGTCAGTTGCTGAATTTGTTGGGACACCAGGAGAGAGCTCTGAAAAATCCCATAAGCTGGGACATATGGCATTGCTAGGGTTGGGTAGTTTGCTTTTTCTACAGTGTGCGAGATCTCCCTTTCTTGGAACCTGGGGCCCCAATTTAGGATGAGACAGCATGTAGCCGTATGAGTTGATGCCTGCCCTGGTGAGACAATGGTCTAATCGATGGCTTATGACCATTCGTCCGGGTTCGAATCGCGGTGTGTCATGTGTGTTTGTCTTACGGCACTGGCTCTATCTCCTTTCGCTGGAACCAGCGGCCCTAATATGGAATGCTTATAGCACATCGATTTGCTCACGGTGGTCGTTAAACCCACAAACAAAAACTTAAACCGGGTACTGAGTACCCCCGTAACAGTACATTAAATATTACTCACAACTGATTAAAACGTCGTGGACAGAAGAGAACAGGTTTGCCTGTTTTCCCTTGTCATTATAAAGTGTAAGCTAAGCTGATGACTAGACCTTCTCTGTCGAATTGTCGACTCTGCAGGGATACGCAAAACTCGCTCAAAAATTTGATAGTGAAGGCGTTGCGCGAGCAAGCCTACTAGGCTCAGACAAGTCTCACCTGGACAGGGACCGGCTAAGGTCTGCTGCCTCCGCTGGACCTAATGGGCCGGGGTTCTTCAATTTTGCGACTGGCTGACAGATCTATTTGCCAGCGCGATGGATTTTTGAGACCAAAGTCCTTTATTGGTGTCTAGGCTAAAAGTACAAACACATTTATTTAAACTTAGGGTCTCGTGCATTGGGAAATTAATCCTTTAATTTCACGAGCCCTCTCACAAAAATGAAAAAGTAGTAATATTTACATTGTTATTTACAAAGTCCGCAGCACTAGGGCGTGTGCTGCAGTGATGACTCTGGGCGGGAGTCATCGTGTTCTTCATTGCCGTCTTCAGTCTTCACTCATCTACCGTGAGCTCTTCCTGCCTCGCGACGAGGTCTTTGACCATCCCTGTCTCACTCTGGGATGAGCGAACAGGATCGAGAGGTTCCTCGTTTTTTCTAATTCTCTAGCGAGGACTTTTCTCCTACATGAAAGAGAACACTCTAGAATCATGTGGGCGACGTCTGCGGTCTGTGCCCCGCATCCGCATGCCCGTCCTCTTACCACAAAATGGCATAAATGCTCCGGCGATACGACATGGCCGGTGTGTATTTGGTTGAGGATCCCATCTGACTCTACCCTCTTGGTCGAGACTCGGGGAAAGACATGTTCGTTTAACTCCCCGTATCCCCCTCGTCCCACCTTTTCTGCCACTCTACCAACGTGGATTTTTTCAGCTGAGTCTGCACACTTTGCAGCGGCGTCCTTAGATGAACATCAACGACTCCTTTCCCAGCAGCTTCCTTCGCCAGCTGGTCTGCTCACTCATTTCCAGTGATTTCGACATGGCTTCGGACCCAGTGGAAAGAAATTACCGTATTGCCTGCTGTCTCAACTAAAGACTTGATTTCTCTGACAAGGAGAAACTTGCTCCTGAAGTGGCCAAGCGCCTTTAAGGCCGCTTGGCTGACAGAGAAAATCTTCAGTTCACTCGTGTTGTTGCTGGGCAGTGCCCACAGCAACGCCTCTCTGATTGCTAACAACTCTGCTTGGAAGACAGAGGAGTTAGGCGATAATTTAATGTTTCGCGAAAGTCTCGTTGCCATCCGACAGCTCGCAAAACCCTGCACTAACGCATCCACCTATTTTAGAGACTTCTGTAAAAAGCTCCATCCCCGAGGGAGAACTTTGTCCCATGTGGGACATATTTCTTTGGCCGGGTGCCAAGCCCAGTCCGTCCTTAGCAATTCTACTTCGGACGCCCGATATCGGTCTAGTAGTTCAACCTCATTTCTCAGCCCGAGGGACTGCATTGCAGCTTCCTTCACAACCACTAGGTCCGCCGGTTCGCACCCAGCTAGCACTTGCAGTGTAGCTGTGAAGGTCGTACGGAAACAGTAGTGATACCTAACAGTGCTCTTCGCTGGATTTGGTTAAGACCAAGTCTCATCCTAACTGTGTCCGACCACCATGTCCAACACGCATATGCTAGGATTTTTTACCCCTCGCTTATAGACCACTTTTTTGGCTGGCCCAGACAACCGCATTCCATTGATCTTTTTTTTTTTTTTTTTTTTTTGATTGGAGGTTTAACGACCACCGTGAGCAACTCAATAGGCTATAAGCAGTCGCCCGTCCCTAATTTAGGGTCACTGGTTCCAGGGAAAGGAGTGAGCCAGTGCCGTAAGACAAACACAACATCCATGCCTCACCGGGATTCGAACCCGGACCCCTTCTGGACGAATGATCAGAGGCCATCGCTTAGACCACTGCGCCACCGGGGCGGCGATCTTCAGGATCGCCGTACACCTATCTTTCAGGTATCTAAGACGAGGGAGTCCTGACAACTTAGTATCTAGATTACTCCTAGGTACCGCATCTCCCTCGCTGCCTTAATTGTGTGCCCATTAAACGGACACTTAGGGGGAGTTACCATCTCCCCCTTTTTTGCAATGGCTAAAAGTGTTTTTTCGGGAGCAAAGCAGAGCTTGCACTCCTTGCTCCAATTATCTAACTGTGCTAGAGCAGTGGGCACCTTCTGCTTTATCACATGCCTACCCGATGCAGACACAATTAGGATGAAGTCATCCGCATAGGCCTGCATCTGCACTCTGTCTTCCGAAGGAACGAGTGCTGTGTCCGCTATGATATTCCACCACAACGGGCCAGAGCAAGAGCCTCGCGGACACCCTTTCTCGTAATCCCTTCCAAAGCTTAAGTCATCGACTTCAAACTCTACCCTCCTGAAAATCACTAACCAACAGGAACAAATTCCTTGGAAAACCAAGTCTTTTCAGACGGACCAAGACCAGTGGCCACCAGACACTATTGAACGCGCTCCGTACGTCCAACGAGACGAGGCAGGTGTGCAACCCTCTTTCCCTATTAAGCTTTGCCTGCTGTGTAAGGCTGACCAGTGCCTGACTGGTACACCGCTCCGGTATGAAACCAAATTGGCGGTTGGAGAGCTTTCATTGGCCGACGAGGATGTGAGTAGCTCCGGTCACGAGGACCTTTCCCAACACCTTACTCCATTATAAAGTGTAACCAAAGTTTGTACTGCGGCGTTATAGCTCATAATGTACGTAGGCAAATCAAAAGTAAAGGCAATTTGCAAATTACGCGGTAACTGCAACGAAAAGAAGCTGACGCAATACCTAGGTTCAACACGTTTGCAATGTCTTATGAGTAATTCGAACACCAACAGCGCAACCCTCTGCCGTCAGTCTAGTTGAAGCCAATGTTAAATAAACATGATGCTCCGCTGCAGAATTGCATCATTATTGAACAACAGACAGCAGTAAGACTTCTTTGGGCAGAGGGAATGAAACCTGCTGAAATTCACAGCAGTATGTTGGCCCAGAACGGTATTGAAAACGGCGTGACTCAAAGAAAAGTTTATGAATGGGTAGAAAGGTTTAAAGCTGGAAGAACAGGTTTAACCGACGCACAACAGAGCTGAGATGGGCTGTAGAATATTTACAGCGGTTCGGGCTCTTAGGGAGAGCAAAGGAATTTTTTTATATTTAAATGTGATTTTGTATGATTTAGCGAATGAGACACTTTATAGTTGGTAAAGGGAATTCTTCGGCTACTGGTTCTGGTTGGGGAGCGGGCATTCGAGATGGCTACTTATTCCGGGCTTGGGTAGAAAATACCAAAGGCCGCGCATTAGTTTGTTTCTGCAGAGAAGGAAAAGCTTTTTCAAGAACTATAGATATTGGATAGTTGATAGCATGCCGATGATAATTTACCCCGCTGTCTCCACGCAGTAGCTCCCTGCTAATTATATTTAGCAACGTACATATTGCAGCATATTATGGCGAGACAATATTAGCATTATTTGAGCAACATACAGCTGCAGCACCGCCGGATCATTTTGGATTCCGGCCTCCCGAAAGCACTTCAGGTGGAAACGAACGGTCAAAGAAAATCGTACACTTACACTGTAAAAATAGATAGAGGTCCCTTCCCCACTCCCCACTTGAGAAATACATTGGTTAATTACAGGAAGAGGAGAGAGTGTAAGTGTGGAAAAGGGGATGTTTTTTATTAATGGTTGAATAGGTTAGCCAGTTTTCGGGCTCGTTCGTGCCCAGGCTCTACTTGCAGTATAAAATTCGAGCTTGGGTAGGCTTGGGCTGATATATACTACGGGCTCGGGCTCAGAAAATTGTGCCCGAACTCAGTCAGCTCTTGCGCACAAGCCCAAATGGACAGGGCGAATGGCTTGATCAGAGAAAACCGACGGATTACGTTGTTCGCTGTTGCTGCACTTTTGGATATCAGCTATATGGATCCACACATGCCATAGTGAATGATTTGGGGTAAATTACCCAAACGGTTTACTAATCTGTACAAGCAACAGCACGTGGAGGTTGCGACTCAAGTCCTGAAACGTTATGAAAAAGATACCAGTGTTCTGGAGCGGATTGTCACCTGCGACGAAACATGGGTTCATCAGTGTGAACCGGAAGGCAAGAGACAAAGCTTGCAGTGGAAACGCCCATCGTCTCTAGAAAAGAATAAATTCAAATGACAGCCCACCGCCAAGAAAATCAAGTCTACCTTCTGGGTCGTGAGCCCTGGTGCATTTTCAAGAACACGGACAAACAATGACCAGTGTAACGTAATGCTTAGAGAGAAACTGAAACCTGCAATTCGCAGCAAAAGAAGAGAAATGCTGTCAAAAGCAGTTTTGCTGCACCATGGCAATGCACATCCCCATGTAGCGGCCGCAACGGTGGAGGCAATGCAACTGCGGTTTGAACGTCTTCCACATCTTACTTGCAGTCCTGATCTGGTGCCATGCGATTATCGCATCTTCGGTCCACTTAAAAGAGGCTCTACGCGGTCACAGGTTCACTTCTGATGATGAGATTAAGGGAGCGGTGCTTACTTGGATTCGAGAGCAGCTGAAAAGCTTCTCCCAAGGAATGAAGAACGTAGTGGGCCGATACAAGAAGTGCATCGACCTGCAGGGGTACTATGTGGAGAAATGAGATAACTGTTATGTTCACTTGCTCACAGTTATCGGTATTAAATGGTATGTTACCTTTACTTTTTGATTCTCCTTCGTATTTTTGTGTAGTCCATTTAATAACCACTGGAAAACATATAAAAATAAAGGAAAGGAGTTGTTCAATATTGCTTTTAATGGAAGTACGTACAACACATTTTTCTATACGTGCCTTGAAAAGTTCACAGGCCAAATCTCCAAATTTTGTGCATTACCCAAATAACTGTTTTCTTTATTTTTCAGCAGTAGTGGGCCGATACTGCTGAAAAATAAAGAACGTAGTGGGCCGATACAAGAAGTGCATCGACCTGCAGGGGTACTATGTGGAGAAATGAGATAACTGTTATGTTCACTTGCTCACAGTTATCGGTATTAAATGGTATGTTACCTTCACTTTTTGATTCTCCTTCGTATTTTTGTGTAGTCCATTTAATAACCACTGAAAAACATATAAAAATAAAGGAAAGGAGTTGTTCAATATTGCTTTTAATGGAAGTACGTACAACACATTTTTCTATACGTGCCTTGAAAAGTTCACAGGCCAAATCTCCAAATTTTGTGCATTACCCAAATAACTGTTTTCTTTATTTTTCAGCAGTAAAATCAGTTATACCCCTTATTTTTGTCAAGTGCTTTCGTAATGCAGTCATACCCGGTAGAATTCTGTTTTCTTTTGTCCTAAGAGGCTTGCACGCATAGAGCTGGACAATACTCTAGCCATTTGAATTTCTTTAGTAAATACTTTTGAAAACTACCATCCTTATTTTCATTTTCAGTTTGAATTTTCCGGTTATTTTGAAAGTATGTTCTTTTATTAGAATCCGTACTGCCCGACATACCAGAAAAATCATGTTTCAGTTCTTTTAATTTTACACAGTCATTGTCACCAACATTTCCTTTATTTTCTTTATTGCCTTTTTCATTTTTTGTATTTTCATCGCTCTCTCTCTCTCAATGTGCCATATTTTTCTTCGTATGATCTGCAGATCGTGAAATTCAGAAAAAAAAAAAAATATCCTTCGTATAATTTGCGGTGGCTATACCGATGTTGATCTTGAACGGTCATTTCGTACAGAAAATTCGCGATTGCCGCGCGGGGGCGTAGTGGTCTAAGCGCTGGCTTATTCGTCCGTGAAGGGCCCGGGTGCGAATCCCGTGAGGCATCGATGTTTATCTTACGGCACTGGCTCTCTCCTTCCCTGGAACAGTGGCCCTAAATTAGGGATGGGCGACTGTTTATAGTACATTGAGTTGCTTACGGTGGTCGTTAAACCTTCAAAAAAAAAAAAAAAAAAATCGTGATTTACGGGACGACCCCAACAATCCAAAGAAATAGAGGGGGGGGGGTTATATTCTTATTTTTGTAAAAAACGTCATTTTCAAAGTGATTTGCTGTTACTTTCAAGATAATAAAAAGCAAAAATAATGATTTTTTTCGTCAGTTCTAGTTCCGCAGTTAGATTCCGTAGTATGCATTTCTTTAGACACGAGGCACATACAAATGTATTGCGTGACGCTGAGCTTTCCACTTTCCACCACGCGTTAACATCCGCGTGAGTTAAGTATCGCCTTCGTTGCATCGTATTTTTTTTTTTTTTTTTTTTTTTTTTTGTCAAAGTGCGTGCAAAAACAAGAAAGATGACACCGAATTTTCAGTTGTAATGAGCGTGTCTTTTGAATCCTTTACGACGCAAATAAAATGTATCAAAGTTATTCATAGTAAATGGAACCGTTTAAAAAATAATCAACCGGATTTTTGCAATCGATAATACACCGATGAGCGATTATTACATTATGACCAACCGTACAGTCTAGAGAAATGAGCGCGCCTGGACACCGAACTGTGGCGCAGGTGAAGTTCACAGAGCAGTATATATGCAAACCGAGGACCGGCTTTCGATTAATAGAGCG
Source organism: Macrothele yani (assembly GCA_039090855.1). Taxonomy (NCBI): domain Eukaryota; kingdom Metazoa; phylum Arthropoda; class Arachnida; order Araneae; family Macrothelidae; genus Macrothele; species Macrothele yani. Next base: position 42,920,944 of record CM077016.1, on the reverse strand, counting down.
TTCGGAGTCAGAATGGGAAAGGCTGCCGATTTATCGGAGTTTGATAAAGGACAAATTGTGATGGCACGGCGACTCGGAAGTACGATCTCGGAAACGGCGCAGCTTGTGGGTTGCTCACATGCCGCTGTACTGAGTACGTACCGTTTCAAAAGTGGTGCACAGATGGCCAAACGACGAACTTTCGTCCAGCCGTGTGTCGTCCACAGCTCATTGGTGCCAGAGGGGAGAGGAGACTGTCGCGCATTGTTCACAGCGATCTCAGGGCCACAGTGCGACAAATTACCCGCAGCTACAACAGTGGGGATCAGGGCAATGTGTCACAGCACACAGTTCATCGCAGCCTTCTGCGCGTGGGCCTGCGTAGCCGAAGACTCAGCCGGATCCCCATGCTCATTGCACGTCCTCTCCAACAACGCATGAAATGGGCCCAAGATAATCGAGATCGGACAGGGGATGATTGGAAGAAAGTGGCCTTTTCTGACGAATTAAGATTCCTGGTGCATCACGTAGACGGCCGAGGGCGGATATGCCGATTACCAACGGAGGCTATGGCATCGGGATGCACTGTTGGGCGGAAACATGCTGGCGGCGGAGGTTTTTTGCTGTGGGCAATGTTTTTGGGACACTTTAGGCCGCATTATCTCAATAGCACAATTCCTGTCAGCTGTTAGGTATCTGAACATCGTTGCTGACCAAGTTCACCCATTCATGGCAACTGTGTTCCCTGCTGGTGATGGCTATTACCAACAGATAATGCGCCATGCCACACTGCCAGAATCGTCAAGGAGTGGTTCGAGGAACTTTCCTGTGATTTTCTGTTAATGTCCTGGCCTCTAAATTCACCTGACATGAATCCAATCGAATATTCGACTTGGCACAGCGGGTTCGCGCTAAATCCCCCCTCCCCCGAAATGTACGAGAATTGGAGGACCTGTTGTTGACATTATGGTACCAGATACCCCAGGATACCTATCGCTACCTCATCGAATCGATGCCTCGCCGAGTGGCCGCTGTTTTGCGGGCTAAAGGGGGGACCTACAGCTTATTAAGTAGATGATCATAATGCTTATTAAGTAGATGATCATCGGTGTATTTATGTATGTATAAATATATCTGACCTAATCTGCTTCTCCTTTTGCAGCAGAAAGTTTAGCGTGATTCAAATATATTTAAAATGAAACCAAAGTTCCCTTCTGTTAATCACTTTTTACAAAAACCGTTAGGGAATTTTCCACGCGAGAAATTCTTCTCTTCGTTTTGAAAGAGATTCGAAATTTTCACCATTTGCCACTTTTCCCTTCTGCTTCCAAAAGGGGATTTTAAACTTCTCCATGGCTTTAGAAATTTGAAGATTTTTTTTTCGTTTTAACTTAAAACAGCATTTTACTTGAATTTTTTTTTTGTTTAGCAGTAACTTTGATATTTTCTTTTAATTGAAGTTTTTTTTTTATTGCAGGCTTAACTACCACAGTGAGCATCTCAATGGGCTACAAGCAATCGCCCGTCTCTAATTTAGGGTCACTGTTTCCAGAGAAGGGAGAGGGCCAGTGCCGTAAGACAAACACAACATCCCTGTCTCACCGGGATTCGAACCCGGTCGCATCTCTGACGAACGATCAGAAGCCATCACTTAGACCACTGCGCCACCGGGCGGCTAATTGAATATTTAACGACGACCATGAGCAACTCCATGGGCTATAAGCAGTCTCTCGTCCCTAATTTAGGGCCACTGGTTCCAGAAAAGGGAGAGAGCTAATGCCGTAATACAAACACAGCATTCATGCCTCACTGGGATTCGAACCCGGACCCTTCACGGACATACAAGCTAACGCTTAAACCACTGCGCCACCGAGGCGACTACTTTGATAATAGATGGCGCCAAATTACTAATCTTGGTCATTTAAATGTTTGGGGTTTAACGATCAATATGAGCAATTAAGCACACCTGACAAAAAATTAGTCACCCCTAACAGAAATGACAGTGGAAGTTACCAGTTGCCGCGATAGCATTTTTGGGGATGCATTGTTGGAATCGTGCTGACGTGGTCTACAGGATCGTTTCTGTCTCGTGCAGTGGTGAAGAGCAACGTGTGTGTTGAATTTAGTCTGCAAAATGGGTCATAAGACAGACGTGACTGAGTGGCAAGAAGGAGCCATCGTGTTTGGCCGCGCCCACGGACACAAAGTGAATGAAGTCGCCCAATTTGTCGGTGTGTCGAAGCGTACTGTCCAGAGGGTCTACAAACAGTGGTGTAGTTCGCAGGCAACTGAAAATCGGCGACGTAACTGTGGCCGAAAAACGATTCTCACCAAAAGCGACCGGCCCCGTGTTTCACGCCTGGTAACTGCAATTCTGTTTCAAACCAGGCTACAATTGCTCCAAACAGTCAATGAAAGTCCACTCCAACCAATTTCCGAAAAGGACATTGCGACGAGAACTGCATACGATGGACATCTGGAGCAGAGTCCCACGGAAGAGGCCTCTTTTAACAGCAAGTCACAAAGTCGCATGTTATCAATGAGCTCAGAGGCAACAAAACTTTACTGTGGAGTATTGGAAACGAGTAATTTGGTCTGATGAATCTCGTTTTTGTTTGTACTAGAATAATAGGTGACGAGTGCATCGCAGGTCCAATTAAGCCTTTAATCCTGATTGTGTCGAAGGTGTTTTTCAAGCTGGAGGAAGTTCTGTGGTGTGTTGGGGATGTTTTTCGTACCACGAGATGGGCCCTCTCATTTCAGTGACGATGAATTTGAACCAGCATGCGTACCTCCGCATTCTGAATGACGAAGTGTTGCCCTTTTCCCTACATCTCCAGGAGCAGCATCACATTTCCACTACTGTCTTCCAAGACGACAATAACAGCAAGTCACAAAGTCGAAAACTGTGTCTGAGTGGCACGAAGAACAATCAGCAACAATGTCTCATCTCGACTGGCCCGCCAAATCCCCAGATTTAAATCCTATTGAAAATCTGTGGGATCATTTGGAACAGAAGGTGAAACTCCGGAATAGACACCCACGTACTCTGGCGGAACTTCGGGACCAATTGACACCCGAGTGGCTGCAAATTGATGTTCAATACATCCACAACCTCGTGGAGTCTCTACCACTCCGGATTCATGCTGTTATCAAGAGGCGTCGTCACACGTTGTTAAGTAAGTTCTAACAGGGGTGACTAGTTTTTTGTCCGGTGTGCTTATAAGGTGTCTATGAGGAGTCGCCGGTCCCTAATTTAGGGCCACTGATTCCAGGGAAGTGATAGAACCAGCGCCATCAGAAAAACACAACACCCATGCCTCACAGGGGACACGAACCCGGACCCATCTCGGAGGAATGGTCAAAAGCCAGCGCTTAGACCACTACGCCACCGTAGTGGCGACCCCAAATTAGGGACGGACAACCACTTATAGACCTAACAGTTGCTCGTGGTGGAGGTTAAACCCCTAATGAAAAAAATTAAAACGCCGTTTCAACGATCACCATGTGCAACGCAATGGGCTATAATCAGTCACCTGTTTTTAATTTAGGGCTACTGGTTCCAGGCTTCTGGCTCTTTCCAGAACGAGCCAGTGCCGTAAGACAAACACAACATCCAAGCTCCACCGAGATTCGAGCTCGGACCCATCTCGGACGAATTGGTCTGAAGCCAACGCTTAGACCACTGCGCCATTGAAGCATTGAAATTCGCTGCTGATGTTAGTGAGGATTCTATGCAAGAGTAACGTGCAGTTCCTACCAAAAACATTGGTGGAGAATAGACTGGCGATTTCCGGCATACATAGAAAGCCGTCATTGTAGGGAGTAACTAATGTGGTGACGTGTTTGCGCGAGTATTTCAGTTCTAAATCTTTAAGATTTTGATGATACATCTTCAACATAAGTGCATGTGACCCGAAATATTCCTGTTTAGTAGTCCCCCCCCTTTTTTTTATTTCTCTGCTCTGTGTATATGGCCTGCAGTGATATAGCCTTGTATTTTCCTGCTTACTATTTTTGTTTGTTTTTTCTCGGATATGAGTACTAGCTAATAACAATTTGATCTAGAAAGTTCTCGGGTCGCACGCGAGCATTCTTTCTACGTGATTTCTGCAGTACATTATGAATTGAATCACACATTCTTGCTTTCCAATAGGCATCTGTTTACTGCCAACTCCCCCCCGCCCTATTTATAGATGGCTGTGCACGTTCAATTGGTAGTCGTTCATAGCATTGCGTTTACCAGTCGATGTTATTCTAATATCTTTGGTTCCTACCAGGGCCGGCTAGACCATAGGTGCAACCGGAGGGGGGTCGCCCCGGGCCCCGCAGTTTGAGAAAAAAATCATTTTCGGTAGAATGTTTTGCACTTATTGTTTGTCTGTAAGTAGTGGGGTGTGTGAGGCCTTTAAAAAGATTTTTTTTTTAAGTTTTTTTTTTTTTCGTTTCAAATCCCTCCCATTTTCGAATAGGTTATCGCCCTTTGCTGTACAAATACTGAGATTTGCAGATTTCAATTGATTATTGTAACTACCTTAATATTTTCCTCATTCATGTTAGGGCAAATTAAATTTCATCATTTTGTGGCTCTTTTATGTATTTAACAAGTTGCGTGCAAACCAGATACTTAAATTTAAAGAAATACAAAGGACAATATCAAAGTTTGTTTTTCTGGCTACATATGGAGGCCATTTATTCAGTGACTTTAAAAACATTACTAGAAATTAAAAAAAAGTCATATATGAGCGCATATATAAGTTCAAAAAGTCGCTAATTTGTCACTTACTCCACTTTGCATTAAAAAACAATCACTAAAACGTATCAGGAGAAAAAAACTATTCGTACGAATTTATTATTATTCCTTCATTAAAATATTCGCAATCCAAAAATTTTCACTACGCAGGTAGATTTTCGTCATTTTGTGAGGAAGTTTTTATAAGAACCATAAAACAATCTCAACCCCATCTACACGAAAAGAAAATCGTAGATTTTAACAGTTTTTCCTCTCTCTGTCTCTATCTCTCTCTCCCGGAACTTTCAATCCATATTATGGTCTTTTTCTTAAGCTTAAAGTAAATGCTTCTTTGAGATAATAATTTTGTCTTTATGATAGTTTTCGTTATGACGTATTACAGAGATGAAGCGGACGTCAAGGCGAAAAAGTTACGGCGATAAATTCCGTCGGTATAGATTAATTGATAAAGCATTCGGCTCAGGAGTAGAGGGATTCGACGTCACCAGCAAATTGGTCTATTTCACATTATGTGTGTTCCTTACGGACATTTTTCACGCAACGACTTTATTAAGATATGAGATTTATTTCCTAGTGCCTCCAGTAATGAAATTTTGCTCCGGGACCCCGCAATGAAATTCCGCACCGGGCCCAGCAAAAGCTCCATCCGGCCCCTGGTTTTTTTTTTTTTAATTGGTGGTTTAACGACCACCATGAGCAACTCAATGGGCTATAAGCAGTCGCCCGTCCCTAATTTAGGGTCACTGGTTCCAGGGAAGGGAGAGAGCCAGTGCCGTAAGACAAACACAACATCCATGCCTCACCGGGATTCGAACCCGGACCCCTTTCGGACGAATGATCAGAGGCCATCGCTTAGACCACTGCGCCACCGGGGCGGCGCCCCTGGTTCCTACTCTCTAAAGTATAATCTTTCGCGAAATTTATCACTTCCTTTACCAGATTTTTTGTTTTGTTTTTGTTTCGGTGATCAACTTAAGAAACCCTAAGGTTTATGAGCAGTCTCCCGTCCCTATTTTAAGGCCACTGGTTCTAGGTTAGGGACAGAACCAGGGTAATCAGAAAACAAAACAAAAAAAAAAAAAAACACAACACCCATGCCTCACTGAGGACTCGAACGCGGATACATCTCAGACGAATGGTCATAAGCCAGTGCTTCAGGCCACTCGAACTCCTGGATGATAAACCAGAAGTTTAATGGGAAAAAATAAAATAAAAAATACGCAGACAAATGCAATTGAGGAATTCATTTTTTCTCCTAAGTTTAAACACATTCCCAATTAATTCTTATCAAGGTCAAGGGGATTTTTATTTTTGCTGACTTCTGATAATTGCTCTTGGACATTACTGGAAGTAAAATAATGCCTCCCTGGTTTAAAGACTGAACATTTCATATTTCAGTGGGAAGTCCCTTTAGCAGTTGCGTCGCTGACCACTACGCTACGGCCAAATAATTTGAACTTCCTTAGGTGAAATTCAATTCAATTCATTTATTTTGCTGAGCTAAGAATTAGTGTTACATAAATATCTATTGAAACAATGCACAGCAAGGAAGCAGGGGAAAAAGGCCAGCCAAGCCTGACAAGGTCCCATGCTCCCTAGGCTAGTTTTACACTGAGGTCGGCTAGTTTTACACTGAGGTCGGTAGTTGTAGTTACACAAAAGTTTCGTAGTAACAAAAAAAAAAATAATGATATATGAGAAGATAATAAACATTATAGATAATACCATTGAAAAAACAATTTACATCACGATATACAAGTCATAGTTTCCATCCACTGTAACCATTAATTTGAGGAGCTGCAATTCATTATGAATTTTTTTTTAAAAAGGTTAAAATTACACTAACGGAAAAAAAAATCCCAACACCAAGAAGGGATTGTGTTAGATAAACGACAGTTGGTAGGCGGTGAGATTACATCTGTAAGATGACGTCTATGCAAATGTCGCGCTCGGCGCATACGTGGGGCGCTAGTAGCGCCCCTCGGAACATGCAAAGCAGGTTTGCTGTAAATACGCGCTCTAACGTTCGTGAGCGTGTGAGCGTTAGTTATCGTTGAGATTCGACGTAGTGTGTTGATGTTAGTCAAGAATGCCTTTAAGAAGACGAAGAAGCCATTATCAACAGCTCACGGAGTTTGAACGAGGTCGTGTAATAGGGCTACGAGAAGGTGGATTTTCTTTCCGGAATATTGCAGAACAACTTGGCAGGAATGTAGTCACTGTGCATGATTGTTGGCAGCGGTGGTCAAGGAAGGTACTGCCTCAAGAAGACCGGGTTCCGGCCGGCCACGTGGCACTACTGAGAGGGAAGACCGCCGTGTACGGCGTATGGCCGTGGCGCATCGCACCGCGTCTGCGGCAGCAATTCGAGCTGCAGTTGCCAATACAGTGGCACAACGAACTGTTACAAATCGGTTACTTGAAGGACAGCTCCGAGCCAGACGCCCTGTAGCGTGCATTCCACTTACTCCAAACCACTGCCGTTTGCGACATCAGTGCTGTCAAGCTAGAGCTCATTGAAGGACGGAGTGGAGATCTGTTGTGTTTTCTGATGAAAGCCGGTTCTGCCTGGGTGCCAGTGATGGCCGTGTGTTGGTTAGAAGAAGGCCAGGTGAGCGCCTGCAACCAACCTGTCTGCGGCAGAGACACACTGGACCTACACCTGGAGTTATGGTCTGGGGAGCAATTTCCTATGACAGCAGGAGCACTCTCGTGGTTATCCCACGCACTCTGACGGCACAGTTGTACGTCGGTCTGGTGATTCAACCTGTTGTGCTGCCATTCATGAACAGCATTCCAGGGTGTGTTTTTCAACAGGATAACGCTCGCCCGCATACCGCTGTTGTAACCCAACATGCTTTACAGAGTGCCGACATGTTGCCGTGGCCTGCTAGATAACCAGATCTTTCACCAATCGAGCACGTATGGGACATAATTGGACGACAACTCCAGCGTCACCCCAACTAGCATTAACCGTCCCTGTATTGACCGACCAAGTGCAACAGGCATGGAACTCCATCCAGCACCTGTACGACACAATGCATGAACGTTTGCGTGCTTGCATTCAACATTCTGGTGGTTACACCGGTTATTAATGTACCAGCATTTCACATTTAAAATGGCTCTTCTCGCGCTTACAATAAGCTGTGATCTTGAAACCTTAATCGATTAAATATGTTACCTATACAAATGTATTGCCGCCATTTCATTCCTCTACAACTATTTTTTCGTGGTGTTGGGATTTTTTTCCCATCAGTGTATTTAAACAAGTTAGTTCCGTCGGTAATGAGTTCCAGTAGTGTGGGCCAATGTAATTTATACTTTGCTTCATAGTCTCCGTTTTCGGATGAATAGGCCAATATGTGATTTAGTGCGTTGTGTGATGTCGGCGTGTAAATTATTCCTAATGCGTCTGAACATAATTTTCCCGATATTGAAGTAATATAATTGGTTAATCGTAAGAATGTTGTATTTGTTTGGGAAAACTCTTGTGTTATTATATAGTGTTCGTTATGTATTTCTATCAAATTTTAGATCTATTAATCTTATATATTTGTTCTGAAGAATTTGAAGTTTATTGAAATTATATTTAGTCGTCTGTCACCACGATAAGATATATAGCATAAGATAGCAATGCAACACGAAAATTGGTTTACTGATGTAAATAATTTGTCATTTGGTTTCTTCTACTTGAACAACGCAAAGTTACTAAAAGTGTGCCTTAAGATAAGCCTAACTATTTTGAATTCCGAGAATTTCAGGCCTATATACATGGTGATTCAAAAGTTTGATGCAAAAGTAAAATGCGATTAAAAATATATATATAGATTGGAGAGACACGCGGTTTGCAGATTAATATTCACCGTGGTACGGGATTTTGTATGGCATCAAGAAAAGAAAATAGCTCAAAATCTCGACAATAGAGGGCACTGCTGCAGAGAAAACAACGAGAAGTGAGAATTGTGAAATGAGATCTACGTTAAATGAGTGAAACTTACTTTATTTCAGCATGATTTACAGATGCAAGTGCTCAATGTGTCCACCACCACATTCCAGTACTGCGTACAGTTGTGGTATTACGCCTGATACAGCATTGAACAACATGACAACGGGAATGGCTGATACCTCCTGCCATATGGCGTCTTTCAGCGATGGTAAGGTCTGGGGATTTTTTTTTTTTTTTTTGTTCGGGGGTTTAACGACCACCGTGAGCAACTCGATGGGCTATAAGCAATCGCCCGTCCCTAATTTAGGGTCACCGGTTCCAGGGAGGAGAGAGAGAGCCAGTGCCCTAAGACAAACATAACATCCATGCCTCACCGGGATCCGAACCCGCACCCATCTCTGGCAAATGGTCAGAAGCCAGCGCTTAGACCACTGCGCCACCGGGTCGGCAAGGTCTGGGGATTACCTCTATAGACACGGAATTTCAAGTAGCCCCACAACCAAAAATCAGCAGGTGTGAGATCTAGGAGGCCATTCGTGTGCACTATGCCTGCTCAATAGACGATCGGCGCTAAACGTGCACGCCTGATTTCACGTTATATGCAAATTATTAGCTTAATAAAACCGTGTGGTTTTGCAATCAGAATGACAGCACGAACCTTTATTATTTTCGCACATTGAAAATGTGACTGCATTTCTCCGTAATGGTTCTCATGTCTCACTCCAACGTTGCTTTGTGCGAGTAATGTGCAAACGTCTCTTATGTGGCATTCTCTGCGGCAGCGCCCTTTACTGTAGAGATTTTGAACTATTTGTTTTTTCTTGATGCCATACCGTACCTCGGTGAATATTAATCTGCAAACCGCATGTCTTCCTGACTCGTGGATCTTTTTTAATCGCATTTTACTCTTGCGCCGAACTTTTGAATCACCCCGTATATATAAAACCATAGTGGTAGTGTCAAACAAGTGTACTTGAGCAGGAAAGAACAAAATAGGCGAATAAATCTAAACCTGGCAGAAAATGATATGGCCAAAATGATAACCAACCAGAGAGCATGTAAAATGGTTGTCATTAGCTGATATTCATACCTTCTGTTAATTTTTTTTTCAACTAATACTCAGTGCGGCAATTAAGTAATGAGATTTTTTTTTTAAATGGAGAAGCCGGAAAACTTGCGTGAATATATTTTATTCGAAGAAATTTCTTTTTTTTTTTTTTTGGTTTGGTGTTTAACGACCACCATGAGCAACTCAATGGGCTGCAAGCAGTCGCCGGTCCCTAAATTAAGGCTACTGACTCCATGGAAGAAAGAGAGCCAGTGCCATAAGACAAACACAACATCCATGCCTCACCGGGATTCGAACCCGGACCCATCTCGGACGAATAGTCAGAAGCCATCGTTTAGACCACTGAGGCGGCTCGAAGTACACTCCTCCTACGTTAATATAAGAAGTGGCACGCACGATCAGCCAACGGAAGGAAGGACTTGAAGACATCATGATTTGGTATGGAGCGAAGAGCTGAAGTCACAATTCTTTGTGTGTCTTCAACGTCTTGAAAAACTTTCCCTTTTAAAAGCAGCTTTAATTTAGGGAATAGACAATTAAAATACATCTGGCGTGCACTCTGTCGTAAAGAACACCCTAAAGGTGTAAGCACAAGCTGTTTCAGTACGATAACAAATTGTTATTCAACAACATTGAAAAACCGTCTTCAAAATACATTAAAAACTTTATTTACAATAAAAGGTTAAAAACACACATGTGAGATCTTTCGCGGTCAGTCTGACCACAACATCAGGCGTGAGTATATATCGAGGGTATATTGTATTACCTGCTCGATACATACCCACGCCTGATGGTATAATTGTATGTTGTGGGTACATTGTATGACTTGCTCGATACATACCCACGCCTGATGGTGTGGTCAAAGTGACCCCGAAAGCTGTGTGTTTTTAACATTTTATTGTAAATAAAGTTTTTAATATATTTTGAAGACGATTTTTCAGATGAGGTTCAATAACAATTTGTTATCGTGCTGAAGCAGCTTATGCTTACACCTTTAGGGTGTTTGTTCTTTAGGGAATAGTAGTTACACGGTGGCCAATCTGGATAATAGCGGGTATGGTTGAATACACGTACTTGTTTTCGTGCCAGAATTTGCTGTACACTGACTACTCTGTGTGCAGATGCGTTATTGTGAAGAAATAAACCATTGCCCGTTTTTGTAATTAGGCCTGATACGAACAATCACCTTCCACAATCGTTCTAAAATGGCTATGTAAGCATTGCCAGTGACAGTTGAACCTTCAGGAATGAACTCGTGAGGCAGAATTCTCTTGCTGTCGTAAAAGCTTACAAGCATTGTCTTCATTTTGTTCTTCTGTAACCTAATCTTCTTTCTTTTGGGTGACTCTGGCGACTTCCACTGAGCACTCTGACGCTTTAATAATGAAAACACCATGTCTCGTCATCTGCCAAAATGCTTTGGAGAAAAAATTTGCATTGTTTCTGCAGTCTCCAGGATGTCGTTTACGTACTCCACTCTTGCATGTTTCTGGTCGTGTGAAAAAGTGAGTTCAGACGTGCACACTGAAATCGGGCGTCCGGGCCTCTCGTCATTTTCCAAGTCTTCCAGCCCATCCTTGAAAGGTGATTACATCGGAATATTTGCGCACGAGATAGGCAATTAGCCCCACACACGGCAATTCAACTGTCTCAGATGCATCTTTACCGATTTTCAAACAGAACCGGATATCTGCTCTCTGATCTATGACAGAGCTGTGACAATGTTCTTCCATCGAATGACGTCATGCACAGCGTAAATAATCATCTGCGCAGTTCTCACGCAAACGCTGTTGCTACCGCATAGCTGATAAATGACTCATAAAGAAACCCCCAAGCCTTCCTGACCCGTGTGTTTTACCATGATTTAAAAAAAAAAAACCAGTTTCATTACTTAATTGCCGTACTGTATATATTCACTTGGTGCATATACATCAAATGTCATACCTCATAACTGCTGGTTCTCTACAACTATGGAATCTGTTTGGTTGTTACATCCTCCTTATTACTGGATTCCTCGTATCTTCTTTTTGTTGAATCCTGTCAACTGCAAGGCATCTCTGGCCCTCAATCCATGAGTGTTCACAGCATGTCAGAATGTGTTCGAAATTCACACATGATGCAATGCGTTGACGGATGGCAAACACAGTGGCAGTCGTTCAACAGCAATGTGGCGTGTGTTGAGGTTCTAGTGAAACTAGAGAAACACCTGCATTTGTAGCGTCAGATTGCTACAAATGCAGGTGTTTCTTCCTGTGCCGTGGGTCACACTGTTCAACCTCAAAGTCAACGTAAGAGTGTACTATTATTGAAGTTAGGGTAGCCGGCTCACGCGTTTTAGGGGAAACACAAGAAAGGTATCAATCTGCACCTGCTACTCCACTTCTGTTGTGTCCTTGCTATCAAATATTATTCCCGCACTGATACCCTCATTTACGTTCGTACTTCGAAGAAGTGTTTTCCTTTCCGCAGCTTAAGTACACTATTACGTCGATTGTCAATTTACTGTCCATGTGTTGTGAATGATAGGAGAAGTCTCCTATCCCTTCCACCTCGACGCCTCCCCTCAAGTGAGAGTTACATTTCCTAGCTAGACAATCAGCGGCCTAAAGTGCGAGGTTCTGATTGAGTAATTTATCATGTCAAATCTATTAAATGGCGATTTTGCCTGATAAACTGCTGAGTAAACAAAAATGATGATTCTGAACTTTTCGCTTTAATCGCTAGGAACTACTTTTCGTAGAAGAGGTAGCTGTGCCGTACTTTCCACAGTAGTATACTCTTAAGTTGACTTGCAATATGGAGAACAATGATCGCGCTCACCTCCGAGTGAGACAATGTTTCCAGGCGGATCGTTATTCTCACATGAATTTGTTCTCCAGCACATTGCCGTTTTATTATTATAAAACTCCTGTACTAACCAACGCCATCTAGTCAGGAGAATTCAGCGACGTTGAAAGACATCGACTGACATATCTTTAATGTGCCGTTAAATGTCATCTGAAGTTTCTTGTTGATTAACCGTCGTATTTCGATGAGCAAACCAAATGTGTAATTGGTATAAATAAAACAAACCGAATTACAGTTTTGTTTTTTATCACTGCCATAGCACTATGGAATGAACTAATCTTGTGTTCGCTATTCGTATGTTTTACACCATGAAACAAACGAGATTAACCAAACTTACAAAATAAAAAGAAGCTTGCTTTTCAGCACGAGAAACATTTTTGTTACCTTTTTATTTTATTTTTTTTTACATTGTTCAGGAGGAAAACAAAGAGAACCAAGATGGTAATAGGGAATATACGAAATAAAAATCAGCAGTTATAATAGAAAAAAAAAGCAATTTAATCTCAGCATTGCATTTCTAAAACGATATGTATTGTATAAAACGGAAAGAAAAGAAATTTCAACAGTGTGAACAGATGGTCTTATTTTAACAATGATGGGGGAAGGAATCGAAAAACAGGCGAAAATGCACAGTCTTCAATGGCGATATCACACAGGAAAAACTTCAGTTAGTAGTTTTTATACTACTTAATTTACAAATGAGTGCACTGATATCTGGCTTGGTGAGAGAAAGGTTTCTGACTCCAATGCCAGAACTACTACCTTTGACTGATTTAATTATTTCCTTCTCGTTGGTTTTATTGAACTGCTCAAGTGCTCGGATTGTAACTACAGAGATCTATTCCGGAAGCATCCGCCCTCCATGACATTCAAGGTCATTGACCCAGGGTTTTTTTTTTTAGTGTGTTTTTATTTAGTAGAAGAGTTAATAGGAGGACGGCAACCAGTTAGAGATTCTTGTTGAACATGAATCTTCAAATTCGAAAAGTCGATCTCAACTTAACACGAAGGGAACTTCGACGTTAGAACCAACTGCACATATCGCATTAATAAACTGTGTTATCCATTTTGGCAACTATAACCGCTCACGCTTTATGCTGCTCGGCGTCAATACGGGATAGTTACAAGTTGCAGTATTTTTTATCGCAGGTGTATTTTCAAATCGTCTTCTCTTATGACCTAATTAATGCTTTCACAATTCATAACAGAGTCAGTTTTCCCACACAGTGACCGTCATGTAAAGTAAATATGCAGCACATGTTTCATCGTTGACGGCTGAAGTTCTGACAGAAACGCAGTTCGTCCTGTTGTAAATACTAATTTCTCTGAGAATCGCCGGAAGCCTAAAAGACTATGCTTTTGAACCTTGTTAAAACAGATGTTTTGTAGCCAATCGGAATCTGTTTATGTCAGTGAGACATACATCAAAATATTCTGAACAAGTGCAGTCATTGCATTTGTATGCAAAAAATATAAGCCGCAGATAGTTGTTAGATTAAGTTGTATTGCACAGATTCGGACGTAGTGAGGCAATGAAATAAGTCATGAGACGTTTTTAATTTTTTAATGCTCTACTGAACTCAGGATATTCATAATACGTAGAAGTGCCCACGAAGTCCTTTGGACTGAAAAATCATAATCTGTTTTTAAGAAACTGTCTTCTTAGCAAGCTGTGATGCCAAAACTTCCTTTCGGAAATGTGGAGTGAGAATCAGTGTTCATATATTTATCATCTTCGTTTTGCTAGCATCTGGAAAATTCAGTAAACTTAACATATGGTAGACTACAATGCCTATAAATCCTATTTAATTTCCGTAAAATCAGTTGTTACTTCAGAGGCAAGATAACAGTGATCCGATAAAACACAAATCCAAAATGACGTATCAAGATTTAATGCGGTCTGACAAGCAGCTTTTCATGTAATAAAATATTTCCCACTTGTAGCGTGTTGGTTATGTTTCCTCTAAACAAGCGACCTACAACGAGTTTTTTATACCTATATTTTGAGCGATAAATAACAAGAATGTGCGAATACATCACTCACAGCTTCATTTGTGGGTACGTACGGCCTTTTCATTTGACATAGTTACTTAACGCTAGGATGTCTGAAAACTCATAAAATGTACAAACCACAAAATTATTAAATGCGAATCTAATAGTATTTACGTGTTTTTGGCGCGTGTAACACATCGCATGCTATTCTTTCACATTCTTTCTTACACGGGTTAAAGACGCATACCTACATTTTACAGATGCAGTTTCGGGGCTGCAAAATCCCAGATCTGTAATTTTACATCATCTGTGTGGAAGAGGTTACAATATATTCTCAGTACACTCTACGCGCACTGAAAGCATTATCTAGAAAATGTTTCCTGAGGGAGCTCAGAGCCTTGAAAAATTTTCTCGACCTTCACTGTTGATAGCGTCATTATAGCTCTCAGTAGCATCCCAGTCCTCTTCCCTTTCAGCAAGGGCTCTCTCAAGTCTTCGAATGTTCCTTTCTCTCTCTGATTCTGGGTGTTCAGCTCCGTCATTACTTAAGTCGTGAGTAGCTGATGTCAGCTGAGGAGTGGGTACGACGTGTACCACTGCTGCTTCATTCTTATGAGGCATCATTGTAAGATTAGTCTGTCTGATACAAACACCATTGATGATATGCTTAGTAGGTGGATTTTGATCTCGATTCTCATCAATGTCATCGTCGTCATCTTCACCAAAGCTGCAGATGTCACTGTCAGGCGAGAGATCCAGTCCTGGGTTTACCCATTGGGGGGCAGCAGGTTTACGCCGATTGCTGCTACCCGTTACACTCATGGCTTGCGTAAGGGGAGTTGCCTTATCTTCTGGTACATTCTCTTGAGGACAATTCAGTGATTGTGAGGTAGATTCAGGTACCGGATCTTGAGCCTTGGATGCAGCATTCTCGGCCTCTGAAAAGTCTGCATCGGAGCTCTCTTGCTGAGGAAATTGTTGACTTGTTGTGCTGAGATCTAGAGTACTGTTTTCTGGTTCACGAGGAGACATCGGTAAGCAAGATCTGTAGACTGGGGGAGAAAATAAAATACGATCACCCGGGTGGGGAATAACTTGTACTATCGGATTCTTGGAATTCATCTCGGCGAGTCTTTGGTTCAACAAAACTCGGAATTTGATCGGATCGAAAGTACTTCCTTCTAAACCTTGCGGGACAGGTGGTTCGTCCTGAATTGGTATTTCTCCTGGATGCTGCTGTTGTTTAAGACGCATGCGATGGTTGTGAAACCAGTTCGTGATTGTACGAACTGAAAGACCCAATTCAGGAGAAAGGAATTCCATGACTGCCGTGCTTGGATAAGGGTCAAGAGTATAGGCTAACTTCAATGCTTCTTTCTGTTCTTCAGAAAACAGAACTCGCGGCTTCTTCGCAGGTGGATACAAGAACACTGAATTCATGTCTAAAGGGTATTGTAGAGGTTTCTCGCTAGTTGAAACTTGTGACTCAGGCTCCACACTATTTCTTCTGCGCTTGTTAGCTGTAGAAAAAGAAAAAAATGCCATTGCTTAGAGTCAAAAACTATCTCATATTTCAGTTTAATGCAATTTAGAAATTTACATGTTACTCATAAAATATACATTTTGTTAAATCTCACATAAACTGCTTATCATAAAAGCAACATAGAATAATAAAATCTAAAACACTGTTGAAAACTGATTTTATCTAACATTTTCTGTATCTTGTAAATTATACTGTGATATGACTTTTCTCTTTAGTCGCTGTCTGTATGTAAATTTGGTTCATTCTTCTTTAAGCATTTTCCATACATAACATTTACATTTTCTCTCTCGCCCGAATGACTTTTGGCAACGACAAATGAGGTCGGAAGTTGTATGTCAAAAGATGAGATAAGAAGGTTGTTTTCAATGTATGTTAGTTGGATGACTGGCTTACGGGCTGTGAGGCTGGTTTACGAGCTGTGTGAAAGATTTTCGTTAGGCTAGCTGACTTCCGTTAACTATCTACTGTTTTACGGTAAATGATTTTGAAAAAATAGTTCGATATTTTGAGTTTCCCACTGTGATGTTCGAGTTTATTAGAAGTTGATTGTGTGTTACAACATTACCAAGTTTGATGTATGTGGAAAGTGTGGCACGCTACAAGTGATATGATAACTAGTGCCTAAAAGGCACTAGTTATTATATCACTTGTAGCGTGTGCCACACTAGTGCCTAAAAGGCACTAGTTATCATATCACTATAAAACGTTGAAGTTTCAGTAAGTACCGACTTATTACTTACTAGAATAATACAGTATATACACAGACTTAAAATGGAAGAAATTAAAGACAAATTATTGCATTATGGTAGAAGATACTTCAAGACAGAGCTGAGGAATTCATGTGAATGGCAATTGCTATTGACATCTGTGCTACATGATTATAAAAAGGACTGATACTTAATAATTAAAAAGTATATGCAGTGATACCTGTGTTGTCGGTTACTCGCAATCCGTGATCACCTGCCAAAGCGGTCAGTTTTTCCTGGCACAGATGTTATCACCAATAGAAAAAATGCATAAGAAACCTCTATTTAGCAGCCACCTGCAGGACAAGGCTACAGGCAGTCATTTTTGAAACGCAGAAGAGAATATACTTGCATTTCACGATTACCATCATAAGAAACTTGTATAAAAAAATCTTGTTTAGTGAGTTTTAGAAATATAACGAAAATTCTGTGTTTAAAAACTTGAAACACCTTTTTCTCTCTGTGTCATCACCCTTCACGAGATTGTAAATGGTTGGCGGTCCTTGGGGGCCTGTTAAGTTCTTGGAAATTTTTCTGCAGACAACATGGTTTTCTGTTAACTCGGGTATGCATGTTCAATCTTTAATTGCCCTAAAAAGAATATGAAGCCCACGTAGGAGTTCAGCTCCCTCATCCCAACGAATCTAGCCTTCTCACATAGCACCCCGATTGTTTGATCAGGCTTGATGGTCCGCTCCAGATGGAGGAGGGGAAACACACACATCGCTGACTTTAAGAAAGATTAAAGGAGAGTGACTTCAAAGCTCAACCGCAGTAGTTCTGCTATTGCGCTCGGCATCTGCTTACCTTCCATTTCCTCCGTCAGAACATGTGGTGGGACCGTCTGATTAGCGACAACCTATGCATGTACCGAACACCTGATTCCATTCCCCAGTCTTACTTAGTGAGAGATTTGGTGAATAACATTCCTAAATTGCACAGGGAAGAAAAAAAGAACAAGCACTTCACAGCAGGCAGCATTCAAAAACGGTATTTTTAATTTTATTTCCAAGGGGGAAGGGGAGCCACTGCATTTGGCGGTCACCTGTTAAACAGCCAGTTTTTTGCAGAACCGTGGATGACCCAAGAAGGTTAGAATGATACTTCTGGAGATACCCTGAGTCTCTTAACCATGTAGCCGCAAAGCGTGGGAATTTGATATTATTTACATGGTACCCATGTAGTTTCAACTGTGTGTATTTTACCATTGCGTGGTTTTGGTTGCAGAAATCGTATTAATATCAAACCGGAGTGAATTATACTTCACATATGAGTGAAATTTTCAAATTTAACGTTATGTTTTGTTTTGAATTCGCACTAACGTTCATACACTGTAAAAAATAAGTGGTGTGAATTCACGGAAAATTTCTGAAAATAACATGCAGCAAAGTTGCCGGTAGGTGTCTGTCTTTTTCAGAAATTTCCGTTTTTAACTTCCGTATTTTCACAGATTTTCCGTATTCAGAAATTCCGTTTATTTCAGAAAAATCCATTTAAGGGTTTCCCGTATTTAAACTGAAATTCCGCAAAATCGACGAACCGGCATTTTTCAGCCCTTACCTCAGATAATCCATCTGCCACAATCAGGATCAAACCCTTGCCGTTTGGGTCAACAGATGAGGCACGCACGCCTTTAACCACTGAGCTACAAACGCTCGGGAATTTGAGTCACTTATATCGAGAAACAAATTGCGCGATGATGATTAATTTCCCCCCTTGATATTAATGCGAGTGGTTTAGTCATTTTATTTTCTGTTGGAGCTTATTATTTTTCTGAAAAAGTTTGTAAAATTTTTTTCTCTGTAGGAGGACTGTTCACAAATTAAGCATTTTTCATCGTGATTTTTCGAAGCAACAAAATGCCTTGCAACTTTATTATTTTAAACTGACAATGACTTTCAGTTATTTTTAAAAAAGGTGAGAGGTACTTTTTTTATAGTATTATCAGTCCACCATGTTGAGAGAGGCGGAAGGCGTGGTAGAATTGGAAATCCCACCTACGCCAACGATGGAAAGGCGTGGAAGCAAAGCAATTAGTCTCTTGGAGGAGAATTATGTCCGTATCCAAGTGCTTTACATCTTCCTTGACCAACGCGTTGGCCAACGGGGAGCTAAAGCCCCTACAATTCATCGTCGCTATCTTGAAAAGATAGATCAAAATAGGGGAGAGGAGGATAAATATCCTGTGCCACAATAAACAGAATTCATGCGATATGTTATGCACAATATCCGATCTGGCTACGGAACTTCAAAATTCGACAAATGATTGAAATTTAAAAGTTAATCAATCCTCAAGTATTCTCACCAATCGCTCCTATTACCGGTAATTTCTCGTCATACGGATACGGAAAAAGTGAGAACGGAGTTTTTCCGTTAATATACGAAAGGAATTGTGGAAAGTTTTCTGAAAATTCAGAATTTTCCTTTAACACATGTCTAAAACGGTAATCTACCGTCAGTATAAGAAAGAAATTGCGGAAAGGTTTCTAAAAATTCTGAATTTTCCCGTGGTACGAAAAATCCGTGAAATTCAGGTTTCTTTCCGTCATTTCACGGAAAAAGTTGTATCGGAAATATGCTTCGTTGATTCACGAAAGAAATTACGGAAAGTGGCTCGTGAATTTCAGAAAATCTTTTACAGTGTATATTTCAAGGTAAAATAAAAATGGGAAGGAGCCTCAAAATAATTAAGAATTTTATAAATCCAACACTTCCTCACACATTGGCAGCAAGTTGCGATGCAAAATTAGAAACATTTGCGACGAAAGAATACGATTCGGACAACACCAAATTCATTGCAATAGCCTTGAAGACCACCAGCTTTCCCACGTTTTAACGGCCGTCTCTCACGGTTACAGGCTTCACGTAAAGGTACTGCTCCACTAACAAGGGATCTCCAGATATCTTATTTTAACCTCCTTGGGACGACCTTACTACGATACGATTGAAACTTCAAAAGGTTTTCTTTTCGGAGCATTTCAAAAAATGCACCCAAAGAGATACATTTAACAGAAAGAAATATACCGTACCTCTTCAGATTTCGTTAAAAGATCAAACGGACTGTATTTTTCCGCGCAGAATAAAATATTTCTTGTCACACTCTATCAAACTGTGATTTGTGGACTCCGAGAGTTTTGAAGACCCACTATACGGTCTCGCTCGAGCTCCGATAACTGAACAAGTGTTGTGCGCCTGCGTCGTCCAGGCAGTGATGGCTCGTGGAGTAAAATGTTGGTGAGGCGAAGACCCAGCCCATAACGTATACATTACGAAAAATAATTAAAACCAAATTTTGTAGAGAAGGATTTGATGTATTTATATACTTATGTATATTTTATATCTACAGTATATATAATATTCGACGATAGTTCAACAAAATCATAGGAAGACATCAAGCACGGCGGAGGAGAGAGAAGAAGACTTAAAAAAACATTGGAAACAGTTTCGGAGGGGAAAATGTATATTTTATGAAAAAAAAAGAAAAGAAAACAAAAGACGAAGAATGGTTGACCCGTTTTACTTTATATCACCCTTTCTGAGCACAAAAGCACATTTTGCGCTTAATTTCTTTATCTAGAGATAGTTAATGAGTGGTTATTGCATCACGCACAGCACCAATCGAACGTTCACTTCTCTAAAAATTCAAAGGAAATAATTCTAATAGAAGAACTGCTTTTCCCAAAAAATGTTTCTGAGTCCAGAAAAAGCAACATGTCTATTTGCGAAGGTGCACCCTTCATGTAGATCACATTTAAGGACCTGACCCGTGGGAACGGTGTCTAGGAGAAATCAAGCTGGAAGCACATTTCTATACAGACCGTATGCATATGACGTCACAGCGAGGTAAACCATCCTAGCAGACGTCTTGGTGATCAACTGGTCTACAAGCACTGCTTGGATTTGCATTTTCGAGCGTTAAGGAAGATGGTGTTATGTGCTATATTCGGCTGCAGTAACCGAAGTGGGAGAGATAATGATGTGTTCTATTATAGATTACCATCTGAATGAACGAAGTGGGATCAGAATTATAAAAAACTTTTATCCAGAAGCGCCAAAATTTGTGGTTATAACGTATCAGCAGAGTTGACATTGATGACCAGAAACGAAGGAACATTAGAGTGTGTAGTTTACATTTTGTAACAGGTATGTTTATAAATTTACTGATGCATTATCTACAAAAACTCTATGAAGATCTTTAGACTAGAATTAAAGTTTCTTATGAGTAAGATTATGCTGTTCTTTATCGTGAATGCATCCACTGCTATAGGGGAGTGGATATCTTATGGAACCTTCATATGTTGGGTTTCCAGGCCGATTTTGGAAAAATGATCTCATGGTAACATTCACCAGTTTAATATTATTGTCATTATTATATATAAGGTAGAGAGACTTAGTGCTACTCGCCAGAATTTTTGTTTTATTATTATATATATACGACCGGCCGTTGTCAGAGGCTGGTTGAGTGAGTACTGTGTGATTGATTGCGAATCAAATCGACTGCCGTTCCAATAGACTCTGTTAGCAGAGCGAGGGGAGTTGTTTTCTCCCCTCAAAAACTTGATTTTTCTTCTCTTTCGTTTTCAAAACGAAGGGAAGAAAAAATTTTTTCATTAATTTGAAAAAAGTGTTTCGGTGCAGTCAGTTCGGACTTAGAAAAACTGTCCTTGTAAGGGCAAAGTCCGGGCTGCGGTCAAAGCACGGTGCGCAACTCTGACACACGAGCGGGTACGTCGTCGTCGTGCCGGTCCCCCTGATCTACGGATCAGGCCAAATCCCGCACTCAACCAGGGTCAAGTGCAGGTTACAGCGGAAAGAACCCTAGAGTACCGCTGAGCACTTGACTGTCGAACGTTTTAAGTCTAACCGACCAGGGACACAGGTCCCAGGGCTTGCACTCGGCTAGCAACCCGAGTAGAGAGATGGCAGAGGACGCAGGGGCTCAAACCCCGGTCCAAGTGAGCCCGTTGAGGCAGACTGCGACTTAGAAATTCCGTCGGAATTCGCAAGCGCAGTCAACTCCTTCTTCCAAGAGTTGGAGAGGATTCTAGAGAATCCTTCAAACAAGGTTCTGGTTAACACCAGAACCAAGATAAGGAAAGTAGCGAACTCGCTACAAGCAGCTTGCACCAAGCAAGTGATAGAGATGAGTCTCATCCAAGGGAGACTCCAGGAAAGAAGTGAGCACGCTAGCGCGGCTCCAAAGACATATGCCGAAGCGGCTCGAGCGAAGCCAGGCAAGGGGAATACGGCCCCTAAGCAAAAAACGAGTAAGAAGGAGGTAGCCAAGAAGGTGGCACCCAAGAGGGTCGAGAAGAGGCACGTGCTTCTCGTTTACCCCGCAACAGACAAGGGTTCTCCCACGTCGGAAGACGTAAAGGCGGTTCTGCAAACTCAGATTTGCCCCGCCAAACTCCAGATTGGGGTTAAGGGAGTTAGAAAGGTCAATGGGGGAGGAGTAATGGTGGAATGCTCCTCCGCCAAAGAAATAGAGAAATTGGATTCGGAGCTAAAGAGCAATGCAGTGACGAAGGAGAACCTTCGGTCCAGATTGCCAGCTAAGAGGAATCCAAGGTTTATCGTCTACGGGATAGACGGAAACCTGTCAAGGGAAGAGGTCGAGCAATGTCTCGCGGAACAGAACCCAGAGTTGGAGGAGAGCAGCCTCCAGCTCAAGTTCTCGTTGAAGGTGAAGGGTGGGAAACGCCACTGGGTAGCAGAGGCGGACCCACTGACCTTCAAAAAAGTAATGAAGCGAGGCAAGCTCGGAGTGGGATGGACCGTCCACTCAGTAAGGGAATATCTGAGGGAGGTCCGTTGCTACAGGTGTAACGGGTTCGGGCACTTTAGGTCAAGGTGCACCGAAGAGCAGGATAGATGTGCCCGGTGGGGAAACCGGGCACAAGCGCCAAGAGTGCAGCAATAGCCCGGTCTGCACTAACTGCTTGGCAAACAACAAGAGATTCAGGCGTCGAGTGGATGTAGGCCACTCGAGCCTAGACAAGGAATGCCCAAGCCTTGTCAGAGAACTGGCTCTGCTAAAAGAACGCACTCATTATGGATAATAAACCAAAGAGAGGCGTTAAGGTGCTTCAAATCAATCTGCACCACGCACGGGCAGCAACAACACAGGCCCTGGTGACAGCCACTGAGCAAAAAGCTCATATTCTGCTATTGCAGGAACCATTCGAACAGGGGGAAGAGTGGTGGGCTTCCCTAACTCCTACCGGATCTACCACCCTAGGGTGGCAAAGCCCAGGGTGGCCACGGTCGTGAAAGACCCGTCTCTAGCGGTTCTCGAGATAAAATGCTCCGAGAACGTGGTCGCCCTCGGCGTGGAATGTGGTGATGCGAAATTTTTAATGGTGAACGTATACAGTTCTCCGGCAGGCAATTTGAGAGAAACGCTGAATGAGCTAATGGCTCTATTAGGGGAATTCCCCAGTCATGAGATAATAATAGCAGGCGACTTCAACGCGAAGAGTCCTCTCTGGGGCAATCAGAGCGAGGACGAACGCGGCCAGCTACTAGTGGACTTTGCCAACGCGGCAGACCTGAGTTTCTTGAACGATCCAGAGAGCACCCCGACCTTCCAAGGGGCGAGGGGCTCCTCTTGGATCGACGTGACTCTCGTCAGAGTCTCAAAGCGCAGCCTTGTCCAGGATTGGCAAGTACTGGACGACGAGAGCTGCAGTGACCACCTAGCGCTATCTTTCGTTTTGGGATCGGAAAAGCCCATCCGACCCAAGCGCAAAAGATTCTTAATGAAGAATCTAGACTGGTGGGCTTTTAAAGCCAAGTTAACTACCTTGTTGGGAGGTAGGAGGGAAGAAGAGGCCGCAGAAGTGTCGGACCTCAACTCCCTCTTTGAAGAACTTACCAGTCAAATAACAACGCTATGCGAGAGAAGTAGGGGAAATAAAAGGGGAACCAAGGACCCCCACCCCTGGTGGTCGGAGAAACTAAAAGCTCTTAGGGCGAGAGCTAGGCGGAGTAGGAAAGCTCTGCAAAGAGCAAAAGCTACTCCGCAAGACAGGAGTGCACAGAAGTGCATAAAAAGGCTCGTTCAGCATACAGGAGAGAACTGAATCTCTCGAAAATCTCCTACTGGAGAAAACTGTGTGAGTTTCAAACTCCGGCTGACCCTTTCGGGATCCCCTATAAGATCTCGAGGGGATCCATAACCGAACCGCTAAAACTAGCAGCGGTAGAAAGGGCAGACGGTAGCCTATCAAAGACTCTTGATAGTACCGTAGAAAGTCTCTTGGATTACCACTTCCAAGGAGACGAGGGAGAAGGGGACTCCCCTCAACAAAAAGAAATAAGGGAAGAAAGTCGGATCCCGCCGGACACTGGTGAGGACCCCCCCTTCACGAGAGACGAAGTGGAGAATGCCCTCTCCAGTCTAAATACGGGCAAAGCACCAGGCAAGGATGGGTTCGACCTCAGCATAGTCAGAGAAATCTACTATGCAAATCCCGGGTATTTTGTGGCGCTCCTAAACGAATGCCTCGGGAGGGGAATCTTCCCAGACTTGTGGAAAACAGCGGTGCTAGTTCTTTTCAACAAGACCGGAAAGAACAAAAATGACCCCGCAGCCTATAGGCCCATCTGCCTCCTCTCGGCGTGGAGCAAGGTGCTGGACAAGCTCATAACGAACAGAGCGCTTAGCTTCCTCATGGAGCAGGGAAAGCTAAACAGGAACCAATTTGGTTTCCTTCCGGGGCGTTGCGCAACGCAGGCAATTCGCAGCCTCCGAGAGAGGGCAGAGAGGAACAAAGCGGAGGGGCTCCATACCTGCTTCATCTCACTAGACGTGAGGGGGGCATTCAACAGTGTCTGGTGGCCAATGGTTTTAACCAGACTTAAAGAACTTGGCTGTCCAAGGAACCTGTTCAAACTGATCAGCAGCTACCTGTCTGATAGAAGAGTCGAGTTCGAAGCGGGGAATGGGCAATCCTCGCGTTCGTACCATAGAGGGTGTCCGCAAGGATCCAACTCCGGGCCGCTCTGGTGGAATATAGTTGCTGACTCAGCACTGAACCTAGACCTGGGGCCCGCAGTGGAGATTCAAGCCTATGCGGACGATTTCGTTCTCGTGGTCTCCGCCTCAGGGAGACACGTGATCGAAAGAGAAGCACATAGGGCCTTGGATGTGCTAGAAAACTGGAGCAGAGAAAGCAAACTGTGCTTCGCTCCGGAGAAGACCACTCTGCTAGCAATAGCTAAGAGAGGAGTAATGAAAACACCACCCCAGTGCAGATTCCAAGGGTGCACTATCAAGGCGGTGCGTGAAATGAAATACTTGGGTGTGGTCCTGGATCAGAGTCTATCAGGGCTGCCACACCTGAGGCACCTTAGAACAAGGTGCACGATGATTCTCAATAGATTGAATGGCATGAGGTTAACGGGCAAAACCAAGAAGGCCATCTATCAGAGAGGAATTGAAAGAATTCTGACGTATGCAAGTGGGGCATGGTGGAACCCCACAGTCAGAATGAAGACGGGGATAAACCAAATCCAAAGGTTGGCCCTACTGGGGATAACCGGTTGTTTTCGCACAACGTCAACCCTAGCACTCCAAGTGCTGGCGGGGTGCGAGCCGGCAGACCTAGTAGTGGAAAGGGAGGCAGCAATGCACTGCCTAAGGTCAGGCGAGGACGCCTACCTTCTCGGTGCGCCGCATCGAGCCTCCGACATGGAGATGGAAAGTGTGGACTGGCAGATCCACCCTGCCGAGGAAATTTGCCCACCGTGGGACAAGGAGAAACCCACGGGAGTTGGGCATGAGCTGTTCACGGACGGCTCAAAGTTGAAGGGACAAGTGGGGGCAGGCTTCTGTGCGTTCTCGGACGGGAACGAAGCCACTGCAGGAAGCGTGAAATTATCGCAGAATGCTTCGGTCTTTCAGGCTGAACTTCTGGCGATAGAGATGGCACTCACCTGGGCACTCCCCAGGCGTAGTGACGAAAGAATAAAACTCTACTCGGACAGTGAGGCAGCACTGCAGGCTCTGAGTAGATTCAGGGGAAGAAACCCCATCGTCCAGAGGATCAAAACCCTCTTGAGGGCAGAGGGAGATGGGGCAGTTAGTTTCCACTGGGTACGAAGCCATGTCGGAACCCTAGGAAACGAAAGGGCAGATCAGCTGGCGAAGGCAGCCACGCTGAAAGAGACGGTCGACGTGCAATGCAGAACACCGCGAAGGTGCATTCGCGCAGCACTAGCACGTCGGACCATGACCGAATGGCAGGTCAGATGGGACACGGGAGAGACAGGGGCGGAAGACACACAGAGTGTTTCCGAAAGTCTCGACCAAACGAGCACAGACAAATAAGTTCCTGAATCAAGTACTCAGTGGCCATGGCATCAGCCCTGAATACCTAGGCAGATTTGCCATCAGGAACTGCACTTGTCCCTGTGGAAAGAGAACGGCAAGCATAGAACACTGCGTACTTGAATGCAGTGGCTTCGCCAGAATGGAGAAACACACTGATCCCAGGTGTGCAAAGAACGCGAAGATTGGATCTGCTCATCCAATCTTCCGTTAACAGGAGGGGGATATTAGCCTTGGTTGAAAGGCTAACCCTCCAGCAACATACCATCTTCCCCAATCAAACGGGGACCGAAACTCAGGAGGTGAACGTGCACACCGAAAGCGAATCGGAAGATGAATGAGGGTAGAAGTCTGTGGGAAAGCAGACGAAGAAACCACCAATGTAAATATTCTGTAAATAAATTTTGCTATCTCTCGATGTTGTAAGTCCTAAGCATGAGGACAGTGTATACATGTGTGTAGGTGTTTGAAAAAGAAAATAAAGGGAAATTATTCCCCCAAAAAAGTTCGAGGGCAAGGAATCTTCCAGTCAGCGAGAAAGTAAGAAACGACCCTATCCCGCCAGACAGAGCGGGAACCCAGACAAGGTATTCTAGGTCGCCTGCCAGCACGTCACCACGGGCTGGTCTCTGGGCCATTGGGGTGGCCAGGGTCCGAACCGCGTCTCAAGGCAGGATAATTGTCGCAACATTTCAAAATAACATCCAAGGTGCTCAACAAGTCCCCGTGGAGCCAAGACAGATTGGCGGAACGGGACAATGAAATCAGTATATATTATATATATACACTATCTACCAACAAGTAATTGGACACCGCTACAATCGACGATATCTGCGGTCCTGATACACGTCACGGCCGCCGCCGTTAAATATCGTGTGGGAAACAACAGCACAACCAGTCGCATGCAAGATGCCACGCAGATCGGAGCTCTCTGATTTCGAGAAAGGTGTAATCGTCGGGTATCACAGAAATGGCTGATCCATACGTGACATATCCAGCGAGTTGAAGTACCCAAAATCGACAGTGGCCTACGTGATTGGCAAGTGGAAGATGAGAGGTGACTGTCGGAATGTGCCCCGACCCGGCAGACCCACAAAACTGGGAGTTAGAGACCGACGGGTGCTGGCCAGAGAAATTCGGAAGAACCGCACCAAATCGATGGGCCACATCCGCGAGGAGTTTCAGCAGGCATCCGGGAGTGTTCTTTCGATGAATACCATCCGTAAGGAAGCCCATCTGCTCGGTTATCATGGACGTGCTGCCGCCCACAAGCCTTTGATCACCAAATCCAATAGCGCTGCTCGGCTAACGTGGTGCAAAGAACGTCGACAGTGGACCGTTGAACAGTGGAAACAGATTCTCTGGAGCGACGAATCAAGGTTCTCCCTCTACCGTTCGGATGGCAGGGTCTGGGTTTGGCGTCTGCCCGGAGAACGCCTCCTGCCGGAATGTATTGTGCCAATTGTGAAGTTCGGCGGCGATGGAATTATGCTATGGGGGTGTTTCTCCTGGTATGGCACGGGACCCTTGGTCGCAATTCCTGGTAGACTCAACGCCAAGACCTACTGCACCATTTTGGATGACCATGCGCTTCCTACGTTGTGGCAGTTTTACGGGGTGGACCCATGTTACTTTCAGCATGACAATGCCACCTGTCATGTTGCTAGGTCCACCATGACTTGGTATGGTGACAATGGGGTTAATCGAATGGACTGGCCTGCGCAGAGCCCGGACCTTAACCCTATCGAGCACCTCTGGGACGAGTTGGAGCGTCGACTTAAGGGATGCCCCCACCGTCCGAAATCGGTGAAGGAACTGACCTGTCCTCTCCAAGCCGAGTGGAAGAAAATACCGCTAGTCGTCGTACAACGCCTGGTTGAGAGTATGCGCCGGAGGGTCGCAGCTGTAATCGCCGCTTGTGGAGGCTCCATCAACTATTGAAGGTGAATAAACTTCGTTTTTCTTTGCTATCACAGGTGTCCAATTACTTCTTGGTAGATAGTGTGTGTGTGTGTGTGTGTATATATATATATATATATATATATATATATATATATCATCATCATCATCATTGTCAACCATTATCAATCCACTGCTGGACGAAGGTCTCCCCAAGTTTCCTCCACAACGGTCTGTCTTGTGCCAGTCTCCTCCATGTCACTCCCGCATACTTTCGAATTTCATCCACCCATCTTCCATGTGGTCT
This sequence comes from Macrothele yani, assembly GCA_039090855.1. Lineage (NCBI taxonomy): Eukaryota > Metazoa > Arthropoda > Arachnida > Araneae > Macrothelidae > Macrothele > Macrothele yani. The sequence continues at coordinate 42,892,529 of CM077016.1, read as the reverse complement.
TCTTCTGGGTCTTTTTCTGCCCCTTGGAATCCAATCTAAAATTTCGGCTGTCCATCGATGGTCTGTCCTTCTGGCAGTATGTCCAGCCCATTGCCATTTTAGGGATTTAACTCTGTTCATGATGTCTTCCACTCTTGTCATTTTTCGGATCCACGAGTTCCTCTTCTTATCTCTCCTGGTTACACCAAGCATGCACCTCTCCATGATTTTTTGAGTTGTCTGCAGCCTTTGTATGTCTCTTTTAGCTAAGGTCCACGTCTCTGCACCATACGTAAGCACTGGAAGGATGCATTGATTAAACACTTTTCTTTTAAGACATAATGGCATATTGCTCTTGAAAATTATGCTGTTTCTTCCAAAAGCTCTCCAGGCAAGTTTTGTACGCCGATTAATTTCTTCATCAATGTGACCCTCACTTGATATCTGCTGTCCAAGATAAACATACGTGTCTGTTATCTCCAGCTTTTCTCCATCAATCGATAAATCTTCATTTCTTGTAAAATCATTGAACATCACTTTTGTCTTCTGAAAGTTCATTTTTAATCCCACTTCTTTACTCTTGTCAGCAAGTTCCTGGATCATACTCTGCAGCTCTGATGGGGTAGTTGCAAAAATGACTACGTCATCAGCTAAACGAAGGTGTGTTAGATAATCTCCATTAATCTTTATCCTATTGTGTTCCCAGTTCAGTGATTGAAAGACGTTTTCCAATGTGGCATTAATGAGCTTCGGAGATATGGTGTCACCTTGTCTCACTCCTTTTCCAATTTTTATGTTTGTTGTATTTTCAAACAGCCGAATCTTTGCACTTGCATTTTCATAGATGTTATTAATAATATTAATGTACGCATCTTCAATACCGCAGGATTTCAGAGCCATTGTAACTGCTGATGGTTTCACCGAATCGAAGGCTTTTTCATAATCGATAAAAGCAATGCACAATGGAAGTTCATATTCCCTCGCTCTTTCAATTAGTTCTCTCAGTACGTGGATATGATCTATTGTGCTGTAGCCACTCCTGAACCCAGCTTGTTCTCTCGGTTGAGCCATGTCCAGTGTCACCTTCAAGCGGTGTGAAAGAACTTTAGTGAAGATTTTATAAACCACTGATAGGAGGCTGATAGGTCTGTAGTTCCTGATATCCTCAATGTCACCTTTTTTATGTAGCAGGATCATTGTAGCGTTGTTCCAATCTTCAGGAATCTTCCCTTCATTAAGGCATCGAGTGAAAATTTGGGCGAGTACTGTTTCGATTTCTCCACTTGCTTCTTGTATGATGTCTACAGTAATTCCATCTTCTCCTGGAGCTTTTCCCTGCCTCATGTTCTTGATTGCATGTGCAACTTCCGCTGGAAGAACTGTGGTACTGGTACCTTTCATGATGTCTAGAGTACACGTATCATCCCTTTCATATAATTTGGAGTAGAAATCTTTCACTCTTGTCAAAATTTCGCCTCTATTTCTTGTTACAGAACCATCTTCTTTTCTCAGTGCCATAATCTGTTTTCGTCCCTTACTGAGATGTCCCTTTGCTATCTTTAGGCTTTGGTTGTTTTCAGTTGCTTTCCTTAGTAGTTCACAGTTGAATTTCCTTACGTCTTCAGTGATACTTTTTCCTACTGTCTTGCATAGCTCTATATATTCCACTTTGGAAGTCACATCTTCTTTAGTTGTCCTCATCTCTCTTCTTTTTTGCATCAACATTTTGGTTTTTCCTGATAATTTGTTCACATGCAACTTGTTCTTAGACCCAGCTAATTTTGTTGCTGTTTCCATAAGAGCTTTGGCTACTTTTCTGTTAACTTCAGAAATATCCACTTCTTCCGATGTTAGGCCTTCTAAAGCAGAGAATCTGTTCTTCAGTTCCAACTTGAAGGTATTATGGTGTTTTTTAAGGTTGGTTATGTCAATACATTTTATTGGTCTTAGGAGCTTGCCACGTTCGAGTTTAGTGTTGAGGTGCATCTTACATCTCACCAATCTATGGTCACTACCTGTGTTGAACTTGTTTAGCACACTGCAGTCTTCTATGACGAATTTTTCGTTACACATAATAAAATCAAATTCACTTGTCGTTCCGTTTGGATGTTTCCATGTCCATTTCCTGTGTGGCTTTTTCTTGAAAAAGGAGTTCAAGATGAAGAACCCTTCTGCCTCTGCAAACTCTACGAGAGTATTTCCACGCTGGTTTCTGTTGCCGTGACCGAATTTACCTACTGAAGTTTCATTCTGTTGCCGTTGCCCTATTTTTGCATTGAAATGTCCCATAATTATCTTCAAGTGCTGCTTACCTTTATTATTTTGATGACGAATTTCCTCATAAAATTCTTCAATTTCTTCTTCAGGATGACTTGTGGTGGGTGCATAAGTTTGAATAATCTGAGCCTGGTATCTTCTCGAGAGTTGGATAACGAGTCGTACAAATCTGTCACAGGAACTTTCAACTTCTACCACTTTATCCTTCAGTTTCTTATTTATTATAAATCCAACACCACTAGTTCTGCCAGTATCAGTACCACGATAGTAGAAGAGATGTCCACTTTTCAGTTCAATGAGATCTTCTCCTTTTCTCTTTACCTCACTTAGCCCGACAATGTCCCACTTGATCCTTTGTAGTTCCTCTTCCAATTCAAGAAGCCTTGAATCAGAAGTTAGGGAGCGTCCATTATACGTAGCCAAGGTCAGCATCAGATGGCAACCTAGTCCGGTCCTCCGGGGTTTCTTAGCACCCTCTGCTTTCATGTCGCACTGGCCGCTGCCTTGGCCAGGTACATTCCAGCTGCCGGAGACTGAAGGCCAAGATTTAAGTTGTGGAGTCATTTTGGAGGGGTTTGGCCATAACTCACCACGCTGGCCAAGCGGGTTGGTGAGTGTGGGATAGCATTTCCTCTAATCCCGATGGTATAGTTATACCGCTATTGGCGGTCGTCAGAGCCTCTTTAGTGGGAACAGGATGTACCACGAGAAGGCGGGGTTAACATTTGTCAAGCAGAGGCTGTGATGTTACGCATCACCTGACCTTACATCCATATATATATAGCCTACAGGCCCATCAGCCGCCTTTCAGTGGTTTATAAAATCTTCACTAAGGTTCTTTCACATCGCTTGAAGGTAACACTAGACATGGACCAACCAAGAGAACAAGCGGGATTCAGGAGTGGCTACAGCACTATAGATCATTTCCATGTACTGAGAGAACTAATTGAAAGAACAAGAGAATATGAACTCCCATTATGCATGGCTTTTATTGACTATGAAAAGGTCTTCGATTCCGTGAAGCCATCAGCAGTAACAATGGCTTTGAAGTCCTGCGGTATTGAAGATGCATACATTAGCATTATTAATAACATCTATGAAAATGCAAGTGCAAAGGTTCGGATATTTGAGGATACAGCACAAATAAGAATTGGAAAGGGAGTGAGACAAGGTGACACCATATCTCCCAAGCTCTTTAACGCCACATTGCAAAATGTCTTTCAATCATCGAATTGGGAAAATGAAAGGAAAAAGATTAATGGAGATTATTTAACTCACCTTCGTTTTGCTGATGATGTAGTCGTCTTTACAACTACCCCTTTAGAGCTGCAGAGTATGATCCAAGAACTTGCTGACAAGAGTAAAGACATGGGATTAAAAATGAACTTTCAGAAGACAAAAGTGATGTACAATGCGTTTACAAGAAACAAAGATTTAGCGATTGATGGAGAAAAGCTTGAGACAACAGATTCCTACATTTATCTTGGGCAGCAGATATCGAGTGAGGGTCACATTGATGAAGAAATTAATCGGCTTATAAAACTTAGATGGAAAGCTTTTGGAAGAAACAGTACAATTTTTAAGTCTCAAAAGAAAAGTGTTTAATCTATGCATCCTGCCAGTGCTTACGTATGGAGCCGAAACATGGACATTAACTAAAAAAGACATACAAAGACTGCAGACAACTCAAAGAAGCATGGAGAGATGCTTGCTTGCTGTAACCAGGAAATATAAGAAGAGGAACTTGTGGATAAGGAAAATGACCGGCGTGGACGACATCATGAATAGAGTGAAATCACTGACATGGAAATGGGCTGGACATGTTGCCAGAAGAACGGACCACCGATGGACAACCGAAATTTTAGACTGGATTCCGAGGGACAAGAAAAGACCCAGAAGAAGACCCCATGTGAGATGGGTGGAAGAAATTCGAAAATATGCTGGAGTGACATATAGGAGACAGGCCCAAGACAGACAATTGTGGAAGAATTTTGGGGAGACCTTCATCCAGCAGTGGATTGATAATGGTTGATGATGATGATGATGATATAGCGTTACCTGTGTAAAGCTGAGGATTTTTACCTTAGCTTAAGTTTCAAATTGGGAAATATCTAAATTATTGAAAGGTAAACCTTTTAATTAAATAATTAGCCAAAGATGACATTACGTTTTTATCTTAATTAACTGTGTGAATATGCTGTTAGCACAGGAGCTGGTGGCTGTGCTGGAATGCAGAATTTTGAGTTCCTTTCAACCAAAAACATTCCTCTTTCTACTGTTCAGGAAAAATGAGAATGGAATTTGATATGGGTCACCACAATTGCTCAAGAACTTTAATTTATCAGAATAAGGCTGTTTTTGATCACCAGATAACCCACTTACGTAGCCCATGCAATGCATCTTTGATCTGCCTTGTACACCAGTTGTTCTGCAAGAAAGCAGCAGACGAAAAAGTGACGCGAACCGCGGTTTCGTGACGTCAATGCATACGGTCTATATATTGTTAAAACAGGTCATGTAACTTAAACATGGCAGAAATCAGAACAGGTGACTTCCTGTAAAATTTGTCCCCCCAACAGAATGCATTCAATTTACTTTTTATTAATCAGTTCAGTTCTAAAAATAATTATTTTTGTTATTACTAATAAAAAAAAATTATGACTAATAATATTAAGAAAAGAAAAACTCAGCACATTTCTCGCCTAACTATGCAGAAACTACAGAAGAAGCACATTCCAAAAAGTCAGCACTCAAATATAGAATACAGTGCATACTTGAACGAAAAACCTGTGTGGATAATACATTATAAAAACAGACGTGTTCTCACTGACTGAGGCGAGCTGTATTGCTGCCTCAGAAACTGCTTTGCCAAACTGTGGTATGCCCGCTCCCATTGGACAAAATCCCTGCCTTCCTCCAATAGAAACACAGACGCCAGTCGATTTTAAGCGGCGTTCGAGTTTCGCCTCAAAATCCGTAGAAGAACCGGATTTTTTTCCATCTCTGCGCCGTCTCCTGTCTGCTGTAACAGAGACGACTCAGATGATCGCCTCTTTAGGCGCTCAACATATGCTCGTTGCAACCTCTTTGCAAAAATAGTGTTTAAACTTTATAAATTTAAGGCTCATAAATTCAGGACTCACTCTCTGGTTGAAGCCTTTTTTAACAAAATTTAGAATCACAATGAGAATTCTAGAGTTTCATTTAACATGCATAATTAAAGGCGTATTGTATCTTACATATGTAAAAACTTTCTTCATGGCGAAAAATTTCTGGTGAGGTGGCGCCTCACTTGCCTCATCTGGCGCCGCCTATGCGTCCAGGCATGGCAGCTTCTTCAACGGGCACTGAACAACACTACACCAGACGAATGACTTGTTCTGCACGCCCTAGCCCAGGGGTTCCCAAACTTTTTGAGACTGCCCCGCCCTTCACATGTCACATTTTTCGTGCGACGCCCCTGTACCCAAAATTAAAAATAAAATTGCCCAAATTCGAGTTTGTCGTATTTTTTTAAAAAGTAAATAGTCATTTACATTACTAGCTTGTATTCTTTTTAATGTAAAGAATACAAAATTAGAATAAAATTACAGAACTGACTAAGAAGAAATTGATGAGACAGGCATATTTTCACAATGGTAACACTCTTCATTTGGCTTTCACATTTTTACAGTAATTTACTACAGAGGTATTTGCGTCTTAATGGAGAGGTATGTGCGCCTACATTTTTACAGTGATTTACTACCTAACAGGTATTTGCGTCTTAATGGGATGTGGGAGCTTGTTTCTTGTCACACGGAACATCGAATCTGGGGACAATGTTCGATACAGCTACGCGGATCTCCTTCTCAACCTTAACTTTGCTTCTATATCTGGATTTTATTACCGCCAGAGCTGGAAATCCTGCCTCACAAAGGTAGGATATGGCAAAAGGAGAGAATTACTCTCACGGCTTTCGTACTCAATTCTGGGTGCTCCTTTGCCACACTGTTCCAAAACTGTGGCAGAGTTCCGGAAAAGAATGTCATTTTCAGTGTGGAGTCTGAAGAAATGTCTATTAACTGTTGTTGCTCAGCAGTAGTGATGGTTGATGATGGATCTGCTGTAAACGGGTCTGTAACCCACTTGTGTTCATCTGTTTGTGGAGGAAAATATTTGTCAAATTGAACGTTGAGTTGAGATAGATGCTCCAAAATCACAGATTTGAATTTCGCATTTAATAGCATCTCGTGTTCTTGTATACACTTGTGTATCGTAGGAAACATTCGAAATCACCAGATTTCGTATTATTCTTCCACAGAAGTAGCTTTCTTTTGAAATCCAAAATCTTGTCGGACTTCTTTCTTTAACATTCTTTCATACAATTCATTCTTTAAAATATGAACACGTCTTGAAAATTTGCATGTTGCGTTTTACTATAAATCATAAGTTTTAGTTTTTCCTTATAGTCGCGATGCCCCGGACCGAGACCGGTGACGCCCTGGGGCGTCGCGACGCACAGATTGGGATCTTCAGATCTTATGTAGAGGATTTTAGGAAGGGAGTGTCTGACCACAGGTCTTAAACAACACTTCGAAATAGGAAGCTAGGAGATTTGGGCTAGAGTGCCCGATAGGAAAGTGACACGGAAGCGAAGTAGAAGGGGGAGGAAGACGCCCTTATTTATCACCGGGGGGCCAGTACCCGGGGTCCGACGGCTTAACGTGCCCATCCGACGCACGGTGGATATTTAGTGGATCGTAGGAAAACATTCAAACGCTCGATCACTTGTGTATCGTAGGAAGCCTGGGATCGAACCTGAGGTTCTTTCCGTGGCAGTCACGAAAGTTGCCCACTAGGCCAACCGCGGCCCCGAACAGATTGGGAACCTCTGCCCTAGTCCTTAAAGACGCTGCGTGCATGAATGTCATTGGATGAAATAATGACGTCCGCACGGACGTCATTATTTCATCCAATGACATTCCAACTTGGATCACAGTTTCTGCTGTCCTTAACAATTAACACATTATAACATGATGTTCCACCGCCATTCCTTCTGGGTGTTCTTTTTTCACTTTCTAGCAGTGTATTTTAAAGTTAAATAAATAAAAAATGCTACATCTTGAACTGGGTAGGTGTTGACCGGTGGGCAAGAAAAGCGTTGACCGGTGGGCAAGAAAAATTTCAGGGTGGGCTCCCGCGCAACCTGGCATCACTTTGGCGACGTCCCTGTTCACAAAGACAAGTTTATCCCGTTTTTTATCTAATTGGGATACATGGGCGGTGGCAAAAGTCCAGTAATTGTGTCGTCTAAGCTTCAGGACCCTACAGTGGAGTAGACTACATATAGAACGCCTGACCATTAGGGTGGGCCGTTCAAACAGGCTAAAAAAAAATTGAGTTTAGATCTGGAAGAGGAAGAAAAAGTTGCCTCTTAACTTCAAATAAATGCCCATATTTTTTTTAGATTGTTTACTCAAAGTCTCTACTGGGTTTTGTATTTTAGTGTTTTCAACCTAAAACCTAGCCTTTCCAAGAAAAAGTTAAATGTCTAAATATTCACAAACTATTTCAATAATTATTAAGAATTATATTAAAAGAACTTAATTGATATAAGAAAATGCATTTTCAGAATACAATATTTTTTTAACACACGAAAGAAAAATTCAAATATTGTGAAATTATGCAGATTAATTATCTTTCTATTCAAAAATGAATGAAATATGTTGATAAAACAAACATTGAAAAATAAATATCAATTGAATTGCATTTTTAAACAATAAAAATAAATACATAACAACTAAACATAAAAAGGTTAATGATAATTATTTAGCCAATTTATACTGAATTTTATGATAAAAATTTGGCATAAATTGTCGGGACTTAATTTTAGCACGGATTAAGCCATCGTGTGCTTCTGGTCCAAAGACTGACATTGATGCATCCTGACACCATTTTTACGCACCTTTCCACAGCCTGTGTGTGACAAAGGTATCGAAGAAACTCTAAAGAAGGAGTAATTGGAGAATTTATAAGAGATTCAAGGTCTTCATTTGTAGCGTTTGTCAAAATAGGGGGAGATACAAAATGACACTCTTTCCAGTTAATCAGATCGATGTAATCAATAGCTTTAAAGTTAATGTCTGGAATTTTGAATGTTCTTTCTGTGTTAGTCATTCCCTGTCTAGCCCTTTGAATCCTCCTTAGTCCCAGCTCACGAATGGGGCGGCGGTCACCACTGATCACCGCAAGGAGCATATTCTCAGCGTAAATAAAGTATCCATTCCTTTGAAAAACTGGGTTAATTACAGCTTTCAATTCGTCACTTAAATAACGAGTTGCCTTTATCGTCTTGAAAACATACAAAGCTCCATCTTTGCAGGAAGGATGGCACTTTATCATGAACCACATTGGGGCATAAACTCTTAAAATAAATTCTGAAATAATTTTTAAGTTCACTGACAGATTATCACACGAGACACGGACGCGCCAAGTGGGGCAATGGGTGCGAAGCACTCGGGCGCCAGATTTCGGGGGCGGCAGAACGCCTCAATCAAATTTTACGGTTAATAAATTAATATCAGTGACGTGGGAAAAGTTATGAAAACGTTTTACTGTGAGAAATCGTAATGCAACGTGGCACGTTTATTTTTCTAGTAAAAATAATCATTATATAATTCAATAGAAAACCACTTGAAATCAGAGAATAATTTTTGTTTTGTTCAATAACAGATACCGCGTGAAAAGGACTAACAATTTTTTTCAATTTTTTCTAAGATTGTTTTTAAATCTTGAAGATTTCAGTATCATGATATGCGTGGCCAGCGCTATGACAATAAGGCCAACGTGAAGGAAAAACACAGTGGGCTTTTAAAAACATAATTTTTCTATTTAAAACTCTCATGCATTTTATGTATATTTTGAGCAGCTCATACTTTAAATCTGGTTGAAAATAACGACGAAAAAATTTCTCTAGAATTTTTCAGCATTTTTCAAGAAATATATACATGCTTTCTTTTCTGAATTACCTTACCTTCGGCAAATTTTAAAGAAAGAGCTTCCAGCGTTGACCGTAAATATGCTTACTTAAATACGAAAACCAGTTATTTCGAATTTTCGAATTGTGTGTGTTTATATATATATAATATCAAAGGCAACATGCAAAACCAAACAGTTTTGAAATTCTAAAGCGCCAAAGGCTGTATCAAAGAAAATTCAAAAACGAATACTGAAATCACGTTAATACTGAAAAATGTAATGACTGATTTGTAAAAATAAAAAACATTAATGACCACAGGGAAAAAAAAAAAGAGGGATATAGAACTATAGTAAGCTGTTACCTGTGGCTTTGTCAAGGGCCAGACACGGATAACACCTTTCCTACCTCTATAGAGACCTGAAAAGTGTAGATTTCTGCACGATTTAGTCTGCTACTATGAGGCAACGAGCCTACCGGAAACAATAAAATAACTAAAATAATGAAAAATTAAAATGAAAAAATTAATATTAACCCTCCCTAAACAAGGACCCAGATACCCTCCGATCACCTGAACACCCTAAAACAACCCCAAGAATAAAAATAAAAAAACAATTTTTTTTAAAAAGGAATAAAAGCTCCGAAGAAATATAAAATATTATTTTAAAACCCAAACACCTTCCCACAGCAGACTCAATTCGTCAAAGCCCGACCTCACACTAAATCCGATCAGATTACCGAACAATAAACGAACTGAGAAGTAAAAAACACCTATTACAAAGGAAATATACTGTTACAACCAAAATCTTGAACTGTAATTATTTACAAGCATATTCAGGAAACCTAAAGGTGGAAGAAGACTTGAAAATAGTTGCTTATTTACAAGAAACTGCCAAATGACAGAGAGAGAGAGAGAGAGAGAGAGAGAGAGAGAGAGAGAGAGAGAGAGAGCATATATATATATAAACTCTTACTTTACGGGAAATAGAAAATGATCTTGCTAAAGATATTTATTTCATGTAAAAATGAATAAAAGTTGAAAAATATTCTCGTGCAAGGGGCGGCCAATGCCCTTGGCGCGCTCCTGACACGAGATGTAGTATCGTAGAACGCGTTTTGCAGTCGTCATCCAGCGAGCATGAGATAGTGTTCCAGGTTGATGATCAGCTAAATTCGTAGAGCATTGTCCTAAAGAAATGGCCTTGCAAATGTCATACAAATATCTTTGATCTGAAATTAAATCCTGTAGATCGACTTTTGGTAATCACATAAAATAGCCATAAAGTTTGCAACTGGAGCTTTTCGCATTTATCTAATGATATTCAGATTGTTCCCGAATGTTCTTTTGGACCTGTTGTAACTCCATCTAAATATTGAAATAAGTGTCTCGGAAGCAATTCGTTGGCGTACAATTGGAATATGAACCATTGGAGTGAACGATTTAATTTCATTTCAAGACAAACTATAACTCCGTTTTTGCTTCCAGTATTGAAAGCTGTGCCATCACAACCTATTGCCACCAGGTGGCCTAGACTTAACTTTCTTTCGCTGAAAAAATCCAGAATACTTTCAGCAGTACCTTTAGCTTTACCTGAAGGTGGGGTAATGTGCCCTATATAAGATGAACCTGGCTTTTCTATAAGGCCGCGGATGGCTTAGTGGTCTACGTTCGTGACTGCCTCGGAGAAACCTCAGGTTTGATCCCAGGTAGGTACGAACGCTTGAACCACTAATTATCCGCCGTGCGTCGGATGGGCACGTTTAGCCGTCAGAACCCCAGGTACTGGCACCCTGGTAATAAATAAGGGCGTCTCTCTCTCCCTTTCTACCTAGTTTCCGTGTCACTTTCCTATCGGGCACTCCAGCCTAAATCTCCTAGCTTCCTATTTCTAAGGATTGTTTTAGACCTGGGGGCAGGCACTCCCTTCCTAAAATTCTCTACATATGATATATAAGGGAAATATGGCGCGCGCATCTTTCAAGGTCAAGCTATTTTTACACTCCGGGCACACTTAATCTGATAATGGTTAGAACGCCTAGACCAGTATGATTCCGCCATTGCTATGTAGTTCGCACTTTCTCCTATTAACAGAGTTGATAAAAGATACATTTCAGACATAAAACATTGAAATAATGGTTGAACTGATAAAACGTAGGTATATTTGTGCAATTAATATGTATAATGAAAATACGAAAATGGCAATACGACTCTATTTTTTTTTAACAATATTCGTCATTACTTAACGCTTGGCAGAGGGCTCAAGACCTTGAATAAAAAATATTTAAGAAACATAGGCATACATTTGAACGTAAGAGGCGCCGCCCCGGTGGCGCAGTGGTCTAAGGCGTTGGCCTCTGATCCTTCGTCCGTAAGGGGTCCGGGTTCGGATCCCGGTCAGGCATGGATGTTGTGTTTGTCTTACGGCACTGGTTCTCTCCCTTCCCTGGAACCAGTGACCCTAAATTAGGGACGGGCGACTGCTTATAGCCCATTGAGTTGCTCACGGTGGTCGTTAAACCTCCAATCAAAAAAAAAAAAAAAACGTAAGAGGCAACTTTTCTACCCTCTTCCAAATTCAATTTCGAAATTATATTTTTTTCGGCCCACCCAACTGACCATATGGGAACGAAAAGCGTTTCGAATTTTGTCTTAGGAGCACTCACAAGGAACACCCCGGGATCGAACAAGCAAAATCGCACCAAACTTTCGTTTTAAGTCATTTTGCGTACCTCTGAATTCAATGATGATATTCGTTTTTCTGTAAAACTCCGCAGTTGACCAGTAGAGGTCCTGAAGATAGGTGCCACGTCGAAGCGTAAAGAGCGGATCTGCACGAAAATAATTATTACGTACATAGGACTGTTGACGTCCGTAACTTCATAACGAAGGGTCAGAGTGTGCAAGTGTCAAAAGATTAATTCATGTGAGGGCTGTCTATAAAATGATCAAAGCAATAACCATTGCCGCAAAATGCAAAAACAATTAATAAATACAACATCGGTACACCCACAGAATGCACACGCACGAAGAACATTAGTGTTGAAAGCCACGTCGATGTCACTATTGAAATTTTGTACAGGTTCAATACAATGGTAGCCAGCTTTCTGCCATGCGTAACGAAGCATCGGTCTACAGATCTCCGCAGACTGTTGATTGTTGATCACAGAATGCATCTTCAGACGGAATATTCTGTGATGTAATTTTTTGGCTGCGACATGTTGGATCGTAGTTTTATGTAGTCTGTAATCTTTTTTGCGTAATTTTTATATTGTCTGAAAAAATGAACATCGAGGGGTTGAACATATTTCATAGTTTTTGGTGGAATGATTTTTAAATGAACTTGTTTTCCCCCGGAGGCCTCCTGAAGTATTCGTTCATCCTTGTGTTCAGACCAGGAATCACAAAATACGAGTGACTTGTCAGACAGATGTATATTCAAAACTAACGCAAAAGAAAAGTCGAACCATTTTGTCGTCTCACTACGTACACAGACAAACAAGGCATGTGATACAAGTACCTGCACACTCTCGACTGGCGCAGCAGCCGACGAGCGACGGGTGACTCAACGGAGCCCTCTAGTGAGCAACTGCGGGGTTTTACAGAAAAACGAATATCACCATTGAATTCGGAGGGCCGCCCCGGTGGCGCAGTGGTCTAAGGCGTTGGCCTCTGATCATTCGTCAGAAGGGGTCCGGGTTCGAATCCCGGTGAGGCATGGATGTTGTGTTTGTCTTACGGCACTGGCTCTCTCCCTTCCCTGGAACCAGTGACTCTAAATTAGGGACGGGCGACTGCTTATAGCCCATTGAGTTGCTCACGGTGGTCGTTCAACCTCAAAAAAAAAAAAAAAAAAAAAAAAAAAAAAATTCGGAGGTACGTAAATGACTTATAACGGAAGTTTGGTGCGGTTTCGTGTGTTCGAACCCGGGGGTGTTCCTTGTCAGTGGAGAGAAAAATGGAATCAAAGTGAGACAGGAGACATGGGCGATAGCAAAATAGCACTGCTAATATCGAATTAAAAACAACAACAACAAAAACAATGGGCTCTGGAGGGGTTTTGACCTTTAAAACCCTAACCTGGTTGAACCTTTGAGCACAGGAGTTTGAATTGAAAGGCAAGGGGCTGGAGTACAGGTTCAAGTAAAAAGGACGACCCTCTTGGAAACATGGTCTCACTCGGAGGCATGAATTGTGATTAGGTTTCTTTTGGAACTGGCGGCAGAGATTCATCTCCTCCTCAAGTCTATGGTCCTCAAGTCCTGAAGTTCGGAACTTATTAAAATGGTCTTCGACATTCGCATACGGGCGCAATTCGTCAACGGATAAGAAACGCAGTGACAGACCTTCAACATCAACAACAGACAACAGCGTAATGTGTAAGGAGGCTCTAGTGCAAGAAGATTGATGGGTGACTTTGCCCCAGATTCCAGGAAATGCAAATTTTTCTTTCGGTACCGCGCGTCACATCGTTCGACATAATCACCGCACGTATCTCCGAATGAGACAACGTTTCCAGGGTCATCATTTTCATTTGAACCCGTTCTTCAGCGCGTTGCTTTTTTAGTAAAATTCCTGTGCTAAACAACGCCTACTGGTCAGGAGAGTGTTATGACGTTGGGAATCACCAATTAACATAACTCTAATTTTTCGCCAAATGTTATCGGAAGTTACTTATTAGAGGTGGGCTTAACAGTGATTTTCCTGTCACAGATACAACGGTGGAAAAATTACCGTTTACGGCAGCGATGCCGGATATGTAAAGAAACCTCAAATGCAAGTCATCGTGTTATTGTAGCAGTGACAAAATCACTGTTTACGACAGGGTGACGGAGCAGTAACGGAACGGCAACTCACCGTCTCTGACGGTTTCACGGCTGGTCATTTTCATTTGAAAATAATGACAGTAGCTTTAAACGGTATCAAAACCACCGTTTATGACAGCGGTGACAGAGCTGTAAAGAAACCTGAAATACAAGTCATCGTCTTGTTTGTAGCGTTGACAAAATTACTATTTACGACAGGGATCACGGAGCAATAACGGAACAGCGAGACACCGTCTCGCTTGTAACAGTGACAGAATCATGGTCACAATCGGCGCGCTTTGAATTCTTTGTTACGAGCTAATGCGAAAACAAAAAGTATCTTAAGCGTGGGTAAAAAGGGAGGCTGAAAGAAAGCTCACATCACCAGCAGCCTCTGTAATGTTTCAACAGAAAAGGAGACAAATTGTTTAGATACGGTGACATGGTAACCGAAACTATGAGGAGTTTGAATTGGAAAACAAGCCGTGTATGAAGGTAGGCCCTAAGCATTGCTCGGACACGGCTAACGGTGACATCCTCAGCAGTAAGTTTGGAACTGTTGCTTTTTGTCATTGGTCATAACGGTGACAGCGGTTTTTCAGCAAGTGACAAAGTAACAGTGATGTGATTTACAACCCATTTCTATTACATACTGATAACCCCACGTATTTACAATAATTTCAGACACTGATTTTCAGCTTCCTTCGCTGAACTGAATGCGACTGTTTCAGAAATGAAATTGCTTTGCCTGCTGTATTATTTATGATGTAGTATTAAAAGAAATCTGTCTAGTTGCACGATGTTATTTATTCAGCTAAAAAACGAAATCTATGTACAGGCTAAAAAACACATGAGCACTTTCGGTGTCACAGTGACACCTTCATCAGATGTGATTTCACCATGTGGTTACATGCTGGTCTTAAGTACGTGGAGCAGTTGCATCATGGGAAAGGTAATGTCAGTGTCACATGATATACCAGATAACAAGACAGTCAAAAAAGCATAATTAGCCAATGAAAATTACTCAATAGAAACAATAGTTAGTGTGCTGTCCTTCCCAAGAAGATTGCTCCAGGGTTCAGGAAAAAACACAAGGATAATAGTCATTACAGCAACGTGTATTATAAGCCGAAATATAGAGGCTTTCTGTAAATAACAAGGAATAAACAGAGTTAGGTGTGTTTATGATCTTAGCGTTGCCCTAGTCGGGGATGGAATTTCCAGCACTTACAGTTCTTGCAAAGAGGTTATGTGCAACAAGGTTTTATTTTATTTTTGAGTTTTGTTTTGATTCTTACCACTAACCAGATTTTGTTGTAATATTCTTCAAACAGAAATGTTATGATGCTTTCCCTTTTGAGTGGTCTAGTGGTGATTAGAATAAGGTCGGCTCATTTGACCTTCAGAACTCTATATCTGGACTTCAGCTAAAGGAAAAGGACAGATTTGCTTCGTTTTCAGGTGAGAAAAGGAAAAACAAACACAAAACAAAACAAAAAAAATTCTTTGACGATATTTCTTTAGATTGAAATTTTTATATAGAGATTAGACAGATTTATGTAGATGAATTTAGGAAGGGAGTGTCTGACCCCAGGTCTTAAACAACCCTTAGAAATAGGAAGCTAAGAGATTTGGGCTAGAGTGCCCTACAGGAAAGTCACATGGAAGCCAGGTAGAAAAAGAAGAGAAAGACGCCCTATATTTATAACCAAGGAGCTGATACCCGGAGTCCGACGGCCTAAGGTGCCCATCCGACGCACGGCGGATATTTAGTGGATCGATCCTGAGTCTTTTCCGTGGCATTCACGAAAGTTGACCACTGAACCATCCGCTGCCCAAAATTCTTATATATATAATCTTATATAACCACTAAACCATCCACGGTCCGAAATTTTTATGTGTAATCTAAACCTTTGCTTTGGCCCACCCGGTGTCGCCGTGGACTAAGCACTGGTTTTTGATCATTCATCACAGATGGACCCGGGTGAAGCATGGTTGTTGGATTTGTCTTACGGCACTGGCTCTCTCTCTCTTACCTGGAACCAGTGGTCCTGAATCAAGGACGGGCGACCGTTTATAGCCATGGAAGATAATAAGAATAGGGTAGATTACACCACAAATGATCGCAAAAAATGAATTCTGAATCCGTTTAATGGTGTAAAATAATAAAGTAAATAGCCAGCAAGCTTTCACCACTCACGGGTGGCTTCATCAGGCATAACTGAGATAAATACCGTAAACAACAAAAAGAAAGTAAAGAAGTTCTGAGTAATTCAAACTTAAACCTAAATGTGTAATCAAAGTTGATTTAACGCTTATGCCATGTCTCGTTAAATCATCAAACACGGCAAATATGTCTCATGCAGAACCCATAAGCTAGCATGGGTGATGACGTGGATCTTTTATTAGCATGCGCCAGATATAGGGGATATCAGTAGATGTTTCTTCGTTGCAGACATCCGTGCTGGTTATTATTTCTACTGATTCTCGTATTCCTGTGGCCCTGGGAGTTGTGTAAGCAGCTATTTTTCGAATTTCTTTCCAGTCGGATTTAGCTGACTGGAGTTGCTCACGGTCAAAGGAGGATTGGGAAGACTAATTCAGGATAGGAATTTTAGTCTTCCGTTTGTGTCTTCCACGTCTCCTCTCTCCGGAGTCAGTTATTCTCCCGACTAAACAACACCGACCCTGGCTTATCGCTGCAACTTGCCGATTTGTCTCTTGCGTTACCTCAGTGGTATATCACATATATCCGCCCTTGAGAAAGGCTTGGCGGGTCACGAAATTGCAGGTTTCGGGTCCTTCGCAAACCATGCTTTAAAGAGAGCTCACTGTAGGAGAAGGAATTTTTATTAATTCCAGACGACGTGTGGAAGAAGCATCGCACATTCTTTAAAGCGTAGAAGAAAGGATTCTCATTAATTCCAGAAGATCTGTGGAAGAAGCATCACACACACCTCACGGCCAAGAGATTCAATTTTTAGGTTCCGTCACCAATGTGAAAATTAAGTCTTTTTTTTGTCAGTGGTGGGATTCGGAACTAGTTATTCCCTCGACCGAACTACACTGACCTTGGCTTATCGTTGAACTTGCTGTTTTGGCTTTTCCGTCACCTCAGTGGTATGTCACTTATATCACCGCTCCCTTTAGAAAGGCGGGGTCACGAAATCGCTGGTTTCTGGTCCGCCACAAACCATGTTTATAGGAGAACTCACCGTAGGAGAAGGAAATTTTATTAATTCCAGACGATGTGTGGAAGAAGCATAACACATTTTTCGAAGGGTAGAAGGAATTCCCATTAATTCCAGACGATGTGTGGAAAAAGCATCACACGTTTTTCGAAGCGTAGAAGGAATTGTCCTTATTTCCAGACGATGTAAGAAGCATCACACATTTTTAGAAGCGTAGAGGAAAGAATTCTCATTAAATCCAGACGATGTGTGGAAGAAGCATCACACATTGTTCGAGGCGTAGAAGAAGGAATTCTCATTAATTCCAGACGTTGTGTGGAAATGTGAAAACACAAGTTTATCCGTGTCCCCTCACTCCGGAGTAAGTAGCTCTCCCAACTGAGCTACGCGGACAGAATGTCTCGTTGCAGATTTGTCATCTGGACACATGTTTTCACCTCTGTTGTACATTACATAATCCCCCTCTTAATTTTTGTTTGTCTTTGAAGCAAAGTAGGAGTTTTTCATTGATTCCAAACAATGTGTGGAACAAACATCACCCATTTTTCGAAGAACCCAACGGCCAGTGGATCCATTTTCCACAATCGGGCGCCAATGTGAAAACACAAGTTTGTCCGCGACGGGCATCGAAGTCGTGTCCCCTACTCCGGAGTAAGTCACTCTCACAGCTGAGCTACGCGGACAGAATGTCTCGCTGCAGATTTGTCGTCTTGACACATGTTTTCACCTCTGTTGTACGTCACAGAAGAAGTATCACGCATTTTTCGAAGCGTAGAAGGAATTCTCATTAATTCCAGACGATGTGTGGAAGAAGCATCACACATTTTTCGAAGCGTAGAGGAATTCTCATTAATTCCAGACGATGGGTGGAAGAAGCATCACACATTTTTCGAAGCGTAGAGGAATTCTCATTAATTCCAGACGATGGGTGGAAGAAGCATCACACATCTTTCGAAGCGTTGAAGAAGGAATTCTCCTTAATTCCAGACGATGTGTGGAAGAAACATCACGCATTTTTTGAAGCGTAGAAGAAGAAATTCTTATCAATTCCAGGCGATGTGTGGAAAAAGCATCACACATTTTTCTTGAACCTCATGACCAGGAGATTCCTTTTAAGGATCGGGCGCCAATGTGAAAATGAAGCCCTTTTTTTGCCAGTTGCGGTATTCGAACCCAGTTCTCATCGCTCCGGAGCCAGTTATTCTCTCAACTGAACTAGACCGACATCTGCTTATCGCTGCAACTTGCCGTTTTGACTCTTACGTCACCTCAGTGGCACGTCACACGGTCCACTATAAAAATATACCTATTTAGAGGGTAATATCTCACAAATTCCTTAATGAAAAAAATCTGTTAGATCCTTCGTGAAATAAAACTTTTGAAATATGCATTGTGAAAAGGAATTCAGTCGCGAGCAAATTTTAACGAAAATGTAACCGTGAAATTTTTTTAAAAACCCGCTCATAATTGAAATTCAATCGCGCGCAAAACGGGAAGTTGTATCTGGTAATCATTTTCCTTTGAAATATTTGGTTTTGGAAAAACAACAACAAAACAACATCAAAATCACGAATCTCTTGAGACCTTATTTCCAACTAAATCACTGTAAAAAGATCATTCTGAAGGTTGACATGTGCACTTGCCATACAGCAATTTTCCTACACTATTAATTTTTATATTTATTTGGTCACTAATCGCCTACTGCGCAATTTTTTCCTCCTTGAGTGGACGCCTTTCTTTGAGTCTACCAATTATTTTGACCCATGAACCAGTACTGGTGAATCGCTGTTTCTTTTAAAGACGAATGTGAGTAGGACACGGATTTCGAGATATCTCTACGGGAGAATCATTTTGTGCTCTGTGTCAGTCTGTGGATAAGTGTGTCGGAATGATGGGCCTTTTCATTGGGTAGATGTGTATACTTCACGATTACAAAAGGAGAGTAGGGCATGCCAATGACCCTGGGCTCCAAGTCTAACGATCTACGTTTAACTACAATTAGCGCAACTAATTTAGAACAGCGTGCTTGGTCCGGTGGCACTTTTTTCGCATAAGTACAAAGAATTTTGCTAATTCATTTCAGAGGAAACATCCAACATATACGTAGGGCGTTCAGTAAGTTCTAAGCTCAAAATACAAAGCCAATTTTTTTTTCAAAAACGCACCTTTCTTTTTTTACATGACTTGGATACACTTGTAGTACCTATCATAGAGTTGGTGAATCCCCGTAGCGGAAAACGTTTTATCTTTCTCTTCAAACCAACACTTCGTTGCCTCCTTCAGTTCAGAATCATCCGCAAAACGCCTACGCCGTATATCTTTTTCCAGACTTTTAAAGAGGAAGAAGTGACTAGAGGTGAGTTCGGGTGAGTACGGTTGGTGGGAAAGCAGTTGGAAGCCACATTCTGTCACAGCTTGCATGAAAGCACAGGCGGTGTGGATTGAAGCGTTGTTCTGGAGAAGCTGAACTCCCCGTCGCAATTTTCGTTGCCGTTTACTCTTGATGCTGATGGCTTCACGCAAGTTTCGCAATAGCGCTGCATAATAGGCAGCATTCATAGTCTTTTTATGAGGCAAGTAATCAAGTAATCTATTAACAGAAAACCTTCTGAGCCCCCCCCCCAATGGTGGCCATAATCTTCCCTGCAGATGGTTGTGTTTTGAACTATTTTGGTGGTGGTGATCCATGATGTTTCCACTGCATGCTTTCTTGTTTAGTATAAGGGTCCCAATAGTGAAGCCACGTCTCATCACCAGTCATACTGAAGGAATAGAAGTAATCTGGATTGCGGTTAATGATGTCAAGATGAACTCGACTTGTTTCAACACGATCATTCTTCATCTCAGGTGTCAACATTCGAGGAACTCATCTGGCACAGACCTTTGACATGACTAAACTCTCATGCAAAATGGTCCAAACACTGTCGGTGCTTAACTTAAGTTCCTCGGCAATCTGTGCGACACGGATTCGCCGACTTGACATCCCCAGGTCCTTCACTTTCTAGCACATTTCATCTGTGGTCACCTCCAATGTACGTTCCTCGCGAGGGTCGTCCTCCAACTAGTCTCTTCTCCGTTTAACACGTTCGCCGCGTTACGACCCACTCGTGGGTCGTAACGCGTTAACGTCTACATTTTCCAGAGGAAGAAAAAAAAGATTTTTATATACATAAATCTGTAGTGGATATCAGTCACTTTATGTATATATCTTTAAACGACCCACCGGTGTGTCGTACAGCACTGTGCTTAAACAGTTACGACCCCACCGGTGGGTTGCAACGTACTACAAAAAAATCACCGAAAAACGTCGCCGCAGCGAACGTGTTAAAGAGAAAAGCCCGTTTTTGACTGTGGAATATGAAGGTACACTATCGACGTACACGCGGACCATCCGTTCATGAATAAATACTGCTTGGGGTTTCACCTTCCTACGTCAAAAATCCAATCACTGCTCTGTTTCGCAATTTCATCTGTCCTCATCCTTGTCACTTTATAGACTTTAATGCACTGTGGCGCCGTCTCAAATGCTGACACAGCGACGTAGCGTGTCTGTTATGTAACTGAAAGATGACGCAATACTTGCGTCAGCCACCAACAAATACAGTCAACTCCCGATTATCCGCGACGCGACTTCGCGGTAATAATTTTTTTAGTCGCTAAGATATAGGTATTTTTTTTTCAGTCACGGTAATATTTTTTTATTAAAAAAAAGAATTGAAGGAGGATGCGACTTAAAGACTTTCTGGCAAGGCTATTCAATTCTTGACTCTCTCTATGACGTGCGTGGCAAGCGCCTGGAATTCAGTTGAACCCATCACTATCAGTAGATCGTGGAGAATACTTCTCTCTGATGAAAATTGCGCTTCTGAAGAAAATACAAGTGCTAACGTCATAGAACTAACCAAATTAGTAAACTCGGTTCCCGTAGGGGAAAACGTTGATGAAACTAATAGCGTCAAATGGCTGGACTGCGACGTACATGACCCTGGATTTAAACATTTAAATGAAGAACAGATAATTAATAAAGTTAGAGGAATAGCGGATGGAAACGAAGGAAGTGAAGATGAGGAGGACATTTTACAGCTACGGGTGAATCATGAATCAGCATTGCAACATGTCGACGGCCTGTTCGAGTACCTCGAAGGACAAGACGGTGCGTTATTAGCTGATAAGCTGGTTTTGCGCCGACTGCAGTCCCGAATCAAACAAAATGTTTTGCCGTAAAAAAACAGAAGCAAGTAACTGATTTTTTAAAGATTTAAACAGGTAACTTTTCAGTATGTATTATACTTGCGATAATAACTACTAGTCTGAATAAAACATAGCAATATGCTGTGGGTGTAATTTGTAAATTAATTTATTGGTTTGGTGCGAATGAAATGTCCGGGGCGAACGAGCAGTGGAGACAGGCCCCCATCACAGCGGAATGGAACCTCCTACAGGTGTTGCGGGTATTACGTCACACAGTTACTATAAACAGCTAGCAGGTGTGTGAACAACAAGGTTCAGGCGTGGTTTGTTCGGACGTAACGTGGCTTGCAAAGGAAACATGCAGACGCCGGATTTGAGAGTAGTCTTCCTGTATGAATTTAAACTGGGCCATTATGCAGGAATTGCCGCTCGAAGCGTTAACAGAGCGTTTGGGGAGAATACAGCCAACGAACGAACCATTTGGCGATGGTTTGTGAAGTTTCGAAGCGGAGATACGGACCTGCAAAACGAAGCACGTGGTCACCGAACTGTTGGTGTTTCTGATGATGTTCTGTTACCTGTGGTTGAAGCGGGCCCCCGAAAAACGTGTCGTGAGATAGCAGCAGAAGTAGGTGTTCACCACACGACAGTTGTTCGGCGTCTGGCTGCAGTGGGTAAGGTCAAAAAACTGGACATGCGGCTGCCGCATGAGTTGACAACTGCCAACAAGACTAGGCGTTTGGAAGTCTGCACGTCGCTGCTTGCCAGGAATGAACAAGAACCTCTACTGCATTGAATCTTCACCTGCGACGAGAAGTGAGCCCTTTAGGACAATCGGAAACGATCTGCACAATGGTTAAGCAAGGCACAGCCTGCTGGACGGCATCCTAAACCACCCCTACACACAAAGAAGATGGTTGTAACGTACCAGGAGATGTGACGTACCTGCCAGAAGGACGCACACGACATAAAGGCAGATAGGAATCAGAATAAAACGTCCGCGTAGCTCAATTGGTAGAGTGACTTATTCCGGAATGAGGGGATCCGGGTTCGAGCCCCGGCGCGGATAAAAATGACGGAGAAATTTACTTCGTTATATGGTGTTCCTTGTCTGGTGGTTCACAGCCGGGATAATTCATCGGAGTTTCTTGGCAAGAGGCCAAACCATCGCTGCAGAACGTTATTGTGCTGAATTACACCAGATGCGCCGTAAATTGCTGCAGAAACAACCGGCTTTGGTCAACAGACATGGTGTTCTTCTACTCCAGGACAACGCTCGCCCTCATGTCGCACAACGAACGATGCTGATACTAAATGCCTTGGGCAATGAAGCACTGCCTCTTCATGCTTATTTCCCAGACTTGTCTCCGACAGACTATCATCTGTTTCGTCGCCTGCATCACTTCCTGTTCGGGAAACAGTTCACGACAGACACCGAGGTACAACGTGTAGTTGATGACTTCTTCGGGTCCCAGCCAAAGAAGTCATCAACTGGAATGTGATCTCGTTCCGGGATCATGGCCTTGCTGGACAGATGGCAACTATATGTGTCAATACCGAGGGGGATTATTTCGCCTAGGTAAGTTGTCGTACTTTTCCGTTTTCGCCGTCCGCGTGTGTTGGTCCTTTGCCGGACATTTCATTCGCACCAACCCAATATTTGTCCTGTAAAAATTTGGATTATCGGCGAAACTCGTGCCGCCCACTATCGCGGATAATCGGGAGTTGAGTCTTTCAACGTCAGGCTTAGAACTTATCGAACGCCCCTCGTAGGTAAAAGGAAACATTTTTTGTTTTTTCTAATGACGTTTTAAACAGAACTGAAGATGCCGCCCCGGTGGCGCAGTGGTCTAAGGCGATGGCCTCTGATCATTCGTCCGAAAGGGGTCTGGGTTCGAATCCCGGTGAGGCATGGATGTTGTGTTTGTCTTACGGCACTGGCTCTCTCCCTTCCCTGGAACCCGTGACTCTAAATTAGGGACGGGCGACTGCTTATAGCCCATTGAGTTGCTCACGGTGGTCGTTAAGCCTCCAATAAAAAAAAAAAAAAAAGGAACTGAAGATCAAATGAAGTTAACAAATATTAATCAAGGTCATCAGGATCAACCGCACAATAAACCCACCGGACGATTCCTCGTGGAGAAAGAAGCCGAAAACAACGGTATTCGGCTTCTTTTCGTTGTCCGATCGGACGTCGCATTACGGAGATATACGCGCCGAAAGTTTCGTGACGTCACATCCGGTAACGCGCATGCTCGTTGAAGAGCGACGTGGATAGCTATATAGACGCACGTATCACAAGGCAATCTAGCCGCCCTGTTGGCG
Source organism: Macrothele yani (assembly GCA_039090855.1). Classification (NCBI taxonomy): domain Eukaryota; kingdom Metazoa; phylum Arthropoda; class Arachnida; order Araneae; family Macrothelidae; genus Macrothele; species Macrothele yani. The sequence goes on along the minus strand of CM077016.1, from coordinate 42,868,808 downwards.
CAGTGGTATAAGGCGATGGCTTCTGATCATTTGTCCGAAAGGGGTCCGGGTTTGAATCCCGGTGAAGCGTGGATGTTGTGTTTGTCCTACGGCACTGAATCTCTCCCTTCCCTGGAACCAGTGGTCCTAAATTCAGGACGGGCAACTGCTTATAGCCCACTGAGTTGCTCACGGTGGTCGTTAAACCTCCAATTAAAAAAAAAGAAAGGCAATCAACATTTAAAAATGTGGCAAGGGGTGGGTATGTAAATTCGAAGGACGTAGTGGCGTGAAACTATCAGTTGTACGCCTGCGCAGATACGGCAGGTAGGTATAAAAGGGTTGGCGACCGTAGCAGGTAAGCTCACAGTCGTTGGTACATTTGACAGTAGTGTGGGTAGAGATATGTCGTACAGTTTGAGAGAGTATTGTGACATGTATCTACTATTGGGGGGAATGCCATGGTTCAGCATTGCGTGTAGCAAGGGCCTACAGCGAGCGATACCCAGCATGGCGGCATCCGGAAGCCCAGGTCATACGGCGGCTTGACGCTCGAATGCGCGACACCGGCAATGTCACACCACGTCCAAGTGTAGACAGTGGCGCTGGACCCTCTGTGAGAACACCATCCCTCGAGGACGCCATACTAGAGTTCATAGAGGAGGAGCCAACGACCAGCAGCCGTCAGATTGCGCGACAGTTCGGTGTGCACCAAAGTACCGTACTTACCGTTCTACACGACGAAGACCTGCATCCATATCACATCACACGGGTGCAAGGCCTATTACCACAGGATTATCCTCGAAGACAGGCATACTGTGAGTGGCTGCTACAGCAACATACTGTCGATAGTAGTTTCATCCGCCGGATCTTGTGGACTGATGAAGCAAGGTTTACACGGCAGGGTATCCGCAACACCCATTATAGTCATGTTTGGGCATTGGACAATCCGCACGCAACACGTGAATACGCTCACCAGGTCGGTGGGGTGTTAATATCTGGTGTGGTATTGTGGGCGATATCCTAGTGGGACCAAATTTTCTCCCCGAACGTGTCACAGCTGCCAACTACATGGTGTTCCTACGTGATGTTCTACCGGACTTGCAGGAAAACGTTCCATTGGCTGTTCTCAGCAATCTATGGTTCCAACATGATGGAGCACCGGCGCATTACGCTGCTAATGTTCGCCAGTGGCTGGATACGGAATATCCCGGTCGATGGCTTGGCTGTGGTGGTCCTGTCGCATGGCCCGCTAGATCGCCGGATCTTAACCCATTGGACTTCTTCTTCTGGGGTCATCTAAAGGAACTGGTATATCAACTGCCTGTCAACAGCCTGCAAGACCTAGTGGCCACTTTACACACGGCCCTCACAACTGTAACCCCTGCTATGCTGCAACGCGTGCAGATGTCTATTCCTCGGCGGGCTGCCACCTGATCCGCACTCCAAGGTGGTCATTTTGAACACATGTTGTACTCTGACACGAATCCACGTGTTTTATCATTTGTGTTGTAGTGGTACACATAAATAAATTACATGTTTACTGTCAAAGTGATTGGGTAAGTTATTTCTAATGTCTGTATTCTTACCGGATGTGACGTCACGAACTTTCGGCGCGTATATCTCCGGAATGCGACGTCCGATCGGACAACGGCTTTCGGCTTCTTTCTCCACGAGGAATCGTCTAGTAAGTTTATTGTGCGGTCGATTCTGATCACCCTGTATATTATAAGTACCAACATAGTTATTATTTCGTTCCAAAAAAATCCAAACAAAAATAATAAGAGAAAGAAAGTGGGCCACTTCTTCAGTGGTTCAGCGGGAAATATGTCCCGGCAAGCCAATCCGCTTCTGCTCATGGTGGTCGTTAAACACCGGAAAAAATAAACCCGTGCTTTCCAAATACGTGTACAAAACATTTCAGTTCACACACACACACACAAAGAGAAAGTAGAAGATTTGTGAAGCAATTGAGTTCATCAGATATATAAAAACTGTTTAAATGTCAGAGGTAGAACAAAACAGCATTTAACAGTCGCATAAAAATCTGTCCGAAACAAAAGACTAAAAAAGTTATTTTCTTTTCCGTTGTAGTACCGTACACCGAAAATAATCGCACAGTATTTACTTACTTGTAGGGTGACAAGTATTTTTGAGGAAAAAAAAATGCGGCAAGTATTCAAACACATTTGCCATAAGCCGATGAGAATTTCCACCGTGAAACAACTCCAGTGATTTTGAAGCCCCAAAATTGGTATAAAGCAAAAAAAAAAAAAAAAAAAAAAAAAAACAGAAGTCTAGATGATTATAATATCGTTTATTTAGAATATCTGAAATTACAGAATTTTCTTATTGCATGAGAAAGAGAATTCAATTTCAAAAGAACAAACAGAGTTAACTTGAAGCTGTCTTTGTCTACAAGCTTTGCAAAAACGCAATTGTCATTCTTATAAAAAAAAAAATACAAATCTACACTGCTGGCCACCCAAAATGCAACACCAAGAAGGAAGCATCCGATTGGCCTGAAATTCGCCGCATGCGTCGCCCGCGAGAGGACATGCACACGATTAGCATTGCAGGGCATATGCAAATCATGTGCGCCCGGCACGCCATCGAGAAGCACTATAAGAAGGGTGCACAGAAGACGGGGTGTAAATAGTGGAAGTGTGTTGTGCTGCCGGACCAGTGCGTAGGAAGCTTCCTGATGCCTCGTCGCAGAATACGACAGTCATTCCAGCACGTTTCGAAGGTCGACAAAGGACGAATAGTGGCTTATCGCGACAGCAATTTATCGTACCGAGACATCGGCGCCCGTGTGGGACGACATCCAGCCACAGTGAGGCGAGTATGGATTCGGTGTGTGCAGGAGGAACGGACGGACGGACGGACGTGAGCGATTGCCGCAACCGTGGCACACCACCGAACGAGAGGACCGGCATGTTGTGCGGCGGGCGTTGACGGCTCGCACCGCCATATCACGAACGTTAGCGCAGGAATTAAGGTGTGTTGCGCAACAACCTGTGTCAGCACGTACCGTTCGATGTCGTCTGCAGGAGCCGGGACTTGTCGCATGGCGCCCATTGCTCCGATTACCATTGACGTTACACCACCGGCGAGTGCGGCGGCAGTGGGCTGTTGAACGCCGCACCTGGACTACGGAATGGCATGACATTGTCTTCTCCGAAGAATCCCGCTTCTGCCTGCAACACCACGGTGGTCGGATCCGCGTGTGGCGGCACCCCGGCGAGAGACTATATGACGCCTGCATTATGCATCGCCATACCGGTCCGTCGCCTGGCGTTATGGTTTGGGGCGCAATTGGATATGACACCCGCACCCCTCTGGTACGCATTGCCGGTACACTCAACAGCCACCGCACCATCTCCGACGTTTTGGAGTCTGTAGTCCTCTCTTACCTGCAAGACCTGCCAGCGGCCACGTTTCAACAGGACAACGCGCGCCTGCACGTGGCACGCATCGTGCAACAATTCTTTACGGCCCAGTGGGGGTCACTTCTACCATGGCACGCCTGTTTTCACGATATATCACCCATCGAACACGTCTGGTCGCTGAGCGGCAACCGAGTGGCCCGGCAAGCACCACCCGCGGCTACGCCTGATGAACTGTTGCAGCGTGTGGAAGCAGCCTAGACCGACATACCCCAAGCCCACATCCAAAGCCTCTTTCGTTCGATGCCGCGGCGTGAAGCGGCCGTTATTGCCAGCCATGGGCGCCACACGAACTATTGATGTCTGCGTGTTCCGCAAGTCGCACGGGCCTGTAATCTTAATCGTTTCATCTTTGAATCTGTTGTTATGTGTCCAGTAAATCTGGCTTTGCTATCTCGTGTCCTTCTTGGTGTTGCATTTTGGGTGGCCAGCAGTGTATTTATGCACGTTTAAGGATATCTTCAGCAGACGAAAAGTCTTCAGGCCGCCACTTCAAGAGAAACGAACTTCTTGGAATATTTTCAAACAGTACCAATACGTACTCAAGGAAACTACCGAAAACGTATCTCTGTGGGATGAAGAATTCCATCAGAAGAGCACCTGAAAAGAATTTAAAATGTATATTCTAAATTTAAAAATTAAATAAAAGTTAGAAAGCATTTGTGAGCAGGTGATAGCAACAGTCCTCTTAACTCATTTTATTTGCAAAAGGTTTCTAAATGTTATTTTCCGTAAATGAGCAGCTATTTTTAGATTTAACCAAAAGCGAGTGTAAGATAAGCGTTTTCTCCTTTCTGGGTGGCTGGTCGAGGAGTGAACGCAGCGCCCTCATGCCAAAGGATGCCGAACTAGGTTTAGAAACGAATCCCATAATCCTCTACTCCAAAGCGAGTTGTCTGTTCTGAAAACTGTTTCTTTTAGGTGTCCATCTTGGTTTCAGTGGCGCACACAGGAATTCCTGTTGGAGGGGGCTATATATTTATGCATACGTATACAATGTGTATATATATATATATATATATATATATATTGTTTACAGTGTACGCCTATAGTTTATATGCGGTTGTAACGTTCGTCGCTGTTAATCTCTTTGGGGCTTTGGGAAGAAGACACCATGTAATAGAAAACACTATGTCAGACACTATGTAATTTTGAACATGTAAAATAATATTTTTGAATGTTTAATTTGTGACGTACGTCGCTTTTAATCTCTTTGGGGCTTTGGGAAGAAGACACCATGTAATAGAAGATACTATGTAATGTTTTGAACATGTAAAATAATATTTTTGAATGTTTAATTTGTGACGTACGTCGCTCTTAATCTCCGTGGAGGGGCTTAAGCCCCCAAAGCACCCTCCGTAGGTACGCCAGTGCTTGGTTTTATTGCTGGTGTAATAAAGGAGGCGAAAAAATCGGCTAGTTCGACTTCCTGGACTATCGGTTTTTATGTACGGACTAAAGCAAAATATTTTTTTTTATTAGCCCAGTACTACCGTTTAAAAGTTTATTTTTTTAAGCTGTTCCGCTTAAGCGGGTGTTTTACATGCTTTTTTTTTATAAGGTATACTTTTGAGTCTTGCACGTTCTGATGTCTAACATTTATACAGTATTTCAGGAACTGCATCCGCTGTGGTGTGAAGTACGAGTGTTATTTGTGGAGGAAAGTCAAGACCAAAAGAAATAAAGGTTGTCTGTTTTTCGGTGTTGGTAAACTGGGGAGTGAAAAAAATAAACAAATAAACAGCTCTTGAGGTTAGATGTGGATGGGGCTCTATCCGGAGGGCTGATAAAGAATTTAGTCTCCATGTCACAACTGATATAAGCGACATTTCCTAAATTAGAGCTTTACTTTATCCCAATGTGCTTGGGACTACTAGATCAAAGTAAGTTGGGGCTAGTGAGTTTCAATTCCAGTTAATCCAGAGCTAAATGGGCAAAAAAATAATTTTCGACCCTTGCAATAATATGTTGTCTGTTTTCGCTGGTTGTAGTAGCTGGTTTGGAAAGTGTTTATTAATATCAATATTTAATAGTTTTCTGATAAAAACGCCAAAGCCGGCGTATATTTTTCTTTCGTGACGCAATTGCGTGTTTAAGTCATTCAGCAGGGAGCCGATTAAGGAATTGGCCGAGCTGCACAGCGGAAGTAAGGATACTCAACTGCGTTTAATTACACAGGTCTGCAACCAAAAAACTGCACAGGATTTTTATACTGTTTCTTATAGATCTCTACTCACTGAAACCGGGAAAAATACTCAAAAAATTCCATCATGTCAGGTTTTCTTTCAAAACTCGTGTTTTTAGTTTCATTTAGAGTGAAACTCCCGTTTAACTCGAAATCTGGTATCCTATTCTTGATTCTAAAAATCCTATGCAAAAGTGATTTCTTACTTTCATTTAATATGCATTAGAGTGAGACTCGAGAATAAATACAAAGAGAAAATGAGCGGAATGGGGAAGGGGGGGCAGTGGAAGGGTGGCAGGGCAAAGGTAGTGTTGGCGGTGTGAGGAAGCTCAAGTTGATCATGTCCCAACCGGTTTAATTTGTTTATAGCGAAAAGTGAGGAATCTTACTGGCTGGGTTGAGCATGTTTATACACGTTCTCTGGGGTATTAGGAATGAGTATAAACAAGCGTATTGTCAGATTTAATCATGTTTCAACATGCTAAATAAGTTCAGGATCTAGGTTGCTTTGGTTATGTTGCATAGCTTATGTAGATGACTACTGGATATTGGAGGCTAAAAGTGCCTAGAGAATCCCTCAAAAGTATTAATTTTTATCTTTAAGAACGGGAAAAAAAGAAACTTTTTGCTGTTTTCTTTTATTTATGCGCAGCGCCATTTTGGATTTTTTTTATCGAGCCAGAGGAAGAAGCAGGTGTTGCCGATTAACCTGCCCAGCTACAGCGAGAGACGATCGGCAGACGCGCAGGTGTCAACATAACCTCGTTCGCTCTCGTGTTCACCTATGTTTTACGTGTTATTTCACTGGTCTTTTTGAAGGGAGCGAGGCTAGTTTCCATCTGCTTCACCCCAAGAAAAGCATTTGCTTTAAGATGTACGGAGAGTCAGTGTGTGTACTTAATCCGGTGTATACAAACAGCGAGGAGCCACACTCAGTTTACATTTGGCATTCAAACGTGACTGTGCTCGTGTTTTTAGTTATATATTATGGCTCCAAGAGGTTGTGTTATTTATCCTGACAACTTTTGTTTTATTTGTGGTGAATACACTGTTAAAAGTCAACAAAGAAACATAAGTGATTTCGTAAAGAAAGTGTATTTTGCTTACTTCAAGTTGAAACTTGGGGATCAAGACAAAGCCTGGGCTCCTCATAAGGTGTGCAAAAGGTGCGAGGAAGATCTCCGTTTGTGGTTTAAGGGTAAGAAACACTCATTTCGTTTTGGCATTCCTATGATGTGGCGTGAACAGCAAAACCACACTACCGACTGCTATTTCTGTTCGGTAGATGTGAAAGGTTTCAATACAAAAAATAAAAATAAAATATCTTACTCAAACCTAAATTCAGCTATTCGTCCAGTGCCTCATAGCTTTGCAATACCAGTTCCACACCCACCTTCCAGTTTGGATGATATTCTGAGTGATTCTAAGGACGGAAACACATTACCTCCCCAGGACGAATCAAGTTCAGATTTTTCTGTTGATGAGGGACCCCAACTTTTTTATCAGAGCGAGCTCAATGACCTGGTTAGAGATTTAGGCCTTTCAAAAGATACTGCCGAATTGCTGGGGTCAAGATTGAAAAATAAAAACCTGCTGTCACCCGGAACCTCATTTTCGTGGTACAGGCACCGAGAGAGAGAATTCACTACATTTTTCTCCAAAGAGGGAAATCTCGTTTTTTGTAGTGATGTTCAGTTCAAGGGCTAATGAAGTGTCTTGAAATAGAATATGATTCATTTGAGTGGCGCCTATTCATTGATTCCTCAAAAACAAGCCTCAAAGCAGTCTTGCTGCATAATGGGAATAAATTTGCATCACTTCCTGTAGGACACTCGGTGCATTTGGAGGAAAACTATAACGATGTGGCAATGATTCTTAAGAAAATAAAATATCAAGAACATCGCTAGATGCTTTGTGGAGACTTCAAAATACTAACCGTGTTGTTGGGCCAGCAGGCAGGTTATACGAAATATCCCTGCTTCCTTTGCTTGTGTGACAGTCGAGCCAGAGATCTTAATTGGATAAAAACTGACTGGCCACTTCGAGACGCCTTAATCCCCGGCGAAACTAACGTCATTAATACAACCTTGGTTCCTCCTGAAAAGATTTTATTACCACCTCTTCATATTAAATTGGGGCTTATGAAGCAGTTTGTGAAATCACTGCCAAAAGATGGGGAATGTTTCAGATATCTGTGTTCCAAGTTCCCAAAACTGTCTGAAGCCAAGTTGAAAGAGGGAGTTTTTACTGGCCCCGACATACGTAAACTGTTATCCGATCCCCTCTTTTCAGAAACAATGGGAGAAAAAGAAAACGAAGCGTGGGACTATTTCAAAGACGTAGTGCACAAGTTTTTGGGTAATACTAAAGACCCTCACTACAAAACTATTGTACAACGCATGTTGGCTGCGTATAATACTCAAGGATGCAAGATGAGCTTTTTAAGTTCATTTCTTACACTCCCATGTCTACTATTTTCCTGAAAACTTGGGAGCCCTCAGTGAAGAGCAGGGTGAAAGATTTCACCAAAATGTCCGTGATATCGAGAGACGCTACCAAGGACGATGGGACGTCAGTATGCTAGCTGACTATTGTTGGATGCTCAAGAGGAAAACAGAAAGTGGAAAGCGGAAGCGTGTTCGGAGAAGTATCAAAGAGAAGAAGAAAAGGTTTCATATGCAAAAAGAATGAACACGGAATGTTAAGTACATTTCATGAAGAAATTGTTTGTTTATTATAAGAAATATTTTTTAGTTCATTGTAATGAAATGGTGGTTTTCTCATTAATGTTACGCTTTTTTTATGCAAACACCTTGTATTTTGCAAAAAAACTGTACGTGATGGAGGGAAATGGAGGTCATTTTTGGATTCAGCACACTCGAAAACATAATATTTACCAAAAACATCCCATGCAGCTGAAAAAAAAATTTTTTTTGCAGACCTGTGTTATTTATATTAGTTTGATAAGCAACAATCTCAAGAATTTTATCCAACTTTGCAACAAAGGTTTCGGTAAATGATACTTATATATAGTCCTAATTAGATAATTTTCAGTACGTCTTATGTATAACAAAATTTAGACGTTTAAAAACATTTACGATCTTTATTAAAAATGTATTTACGAAATAAAAACTATCGAATTTAATGCAGCATACTCCAACTGATGTGAAGGCGGAGAAGGCCTCTAACGTCAGGATAAAGGTTTTACGAAATGTTTTGCGAAAACCGCACATAAAGCTGATTAAAGAAATTGCCAGAATTTTTTTTTTTTTTTTTTACCGCAGCTTTGAGCGAAGTATTAAAAAGAAAAGGACTTTTTGGTTCATAAATAAGTAAAATGTTTGGAAATTTTCGCGGTTTCAGTATATATAAACAGGATGACGGGGAAGCAACTATTCCAGAGGACTTAGGGGCGATTCTTGAGCTCCCTTTTCACAGCCATAGCAACTATCCCTATGCATGTACAAGAGAATGTGAAAGAAATATCAGTCCAGTGAATGAAATTTTTGTAATGAGCAAAAGGAGTTATGTACTAGAGTTGTTTGCATATAACTTCGAGTCCCTCAGAAAATAATGAACTAAAAAGTGTTCTTTGCGCGAACGAAGAATCAGAGGTCTGTGTCATATTTTTTTTTATAAGAGAAATTTTTTATTAAAACATTATGGCATTATGTCAAGTGTGTTTTTCACATATTAAAGAGTAAATAATTTAAGTAGTTTAACTTTCTGCGTGCCACAATTCTTAACTGCTATTTATTTATTTGCTTATTTATTGATCTGTATCTTCGTATAAATCGGAAAAGGTCATTAGTCACTATCACACGGCAGTTACGTGTTTTGTGAGTGTGTGATCGTGAGGCATTTTAAAAGTTTTAGTTCTCTAAAATAATAAAATTTGCATGATATGATTAACTTTGGTGTGTTTTGTGGTTCTTTGTAACAGTTTAAAACGGCATTCGTTCTAATTACGACGTACAAGTTTATTTTACACTCAACAAAGTGCAATAATTTTGGTTTTACGCAAAACACTAATAGGTTCCAAGGAATATGAATTACTGAAACGCTCATAAAATCTAGTTATTAATATGGAATTAAAAAAATTCAGTAATTGGAAGCTAATAAATTTTAGAAAAAGAGTCTCGGAAGATATTTTTGCGGGAGGGCCCGAAGTTTTTCCGGTACGACCCCGTACCAAAGCGATAAAGAACTTCGCAACGCGAAACGAAAAACAATCGCTCTTGGCAGCGTAAGAAACAACAAACCGTATATGCTGCTTGCTTGCTTGTTCTGTCGAACGATTAGTTCAACATCCAATGGCTTACCAGTTAGTGGCGCTGCGATCAGCTCCACCTCCGCGTGTGCGTTTAGCTTCTCGTTTTGGTATCAACTTCTCATCGTACGTTTCGCGTCAGCTTCCCGACTAGTTCCTAATATTCAATGTTCATTTTATTTTTGATTGGCCAGTTTACCAACAGTGTTACCGATATATTCATGTTCAGACAGATTTTTAATCCGATAATTTGGTTGATCCATTTAGTCTTTTTTCTGATACTTTGCTGGCAGATTAATTGTCTTCTGACAGAAATGTTAGCGCACCGAATTTTACTTAAGGTCATGTTTTATGGAAATGCTTTTTTCATCAGTACTGCGTGCTTTTGACTTCAGATTTACTGAATTCGCCTTTCATTGTGCATTATGCAATTAAAGCAATTTACAATTATAATACTAAGCGCAGCAAAATTAATTTCCATATCCTTCTTCCAATAACTGGATTTTTTGTAATGCAAAATTAATAGATTGCTTCTGAACATTTGGAATGGTGCTCATTTTCGACCTTAGAAGTCAAAAATGATTAATGTAACTTTTAACTTTTGAAAATTTGCAATGCCACCAGCATCGTGCCCGTCCATACTTTCCCCATGTTTCAAATCACATGGCCGCCCCGGTGGCGCAGTGGTCTAAGCGATGGCCTCTGATCATTCGTCCGAAAGGGGCCCGGGTTCGAATCCCGGTGAGGCATGGATGTTGTGTTTGTCTTACGGCACTGGCTCTCTCCCTTCCCTGGAACCAGTGACCCTAAATTAGGGACGGGCGACTGCTTATAGCCCATTGAGTTGCTCACGGTGGTCGTTAAACCTCCAATCATAAAAAAAAAAAAAAAAAAAAAATCACATGAGCAATGCCTCCAGAAAATTTGTCATATACACTTGTGACATTGAAATGACAGCACCCATAAGCGGTGGAAAAATTCAACTGACGTTCACAAACGGAGCAGTATAAGAGAGCCGCCCCGGTGGCGCAGTGGTCTAAGCGATGGCCTCTGATCATTCGTCCGAACGGGGTCCGGGTTCGAATCCCGGTGAGGCATGGATGTTGTGTTTGTCTTACGGCTCTCTCCCTTCCCTGGAACCAGTGACCCTAAATTAGGGACGGGCGACTGCTTATAGCCCATTGAGTTGCTCACGGTGGTCGTTAAACCTCCAATCAAAAAAAAAAAGTATAAGAGACGAGAAAGACATGATTAAGTTTTCAAAACTAACGGACAATTTTATCACCTGAAAAATAAGGTACATCAGTAAAATTTACAACCACCTCTATTGGCGTCGTTGCATTGAGACGTAAAGAAGTCTTCCTGCGGCATTAACTACCATGCTTCTTGCACCTGATCTTGCAGAGCGGCCTTTGTCTGTGCTGATTGCGGGTGGGTGTTGGATACCGTCTAACCATGTCCTATACATGACCTACTGCGGACATACTGGCCATTACAGAACATTGACTACGTGTAAATGTTACGTGAAGATGTTTTCAGGATGCAGACTCCCCATCTCGGGCAATTTTCCAGAAGTTCTCGCGTATGGTCTTTCGGCCAATTAGGTGATTTCCACATGTAGGATACGGGACTGTAAAAACACAAATTTGTCCGTGAGGAAGGTCGAATCTGCGCCCCCTGACTCCAGGGCCCGATTTACTACATGCGAGGCCCAGGGCACAAAACATTTTCGGGGCCCCCTCCTTATTCTCTATCGACCAAATAATAGTAAATTTAAAGTGTGATTAAATTTAAAATGTGAGCAGAACATGGCACATATTCCGCTAGTGGATTGATTTCCCTAATGCGTGTTTGAACACCAGAATACTTCCCAGACATGTTGCTGGCATTGTCATAGCTTTGGCCTCTGACATTCATAATATCCAAGCTAGACTCCTGTAGAAAAGATATCATGGTATTTGTAATGTTTTCTGCAGTATGTCCATGGAATGGAATAAATGTCAAAAACTGTTCTTTTGCTTCACAATCTTTGTTCACATACCTTATGATAAAAGCCAGTTGATCTATGTGTGTAATGTCTGGAGTAGAGTCAACTAAGACAGAAAAATATTTTGACATTTTTATTTCATCAGTGATGGCATTAAAAACACGTACAGCCATTAATTCAACAAATTCATCCACACCTGTTGAAGATAAGTAACTGGTGTTACCACTTCCTGGATTCCCACATTTTTCCAAGTGTTGAGCTAAGAATGGATCAAATTCTGCAATTAATTCTAAGCAGCCCAGGAAATTTCCATTCTGAACTGATCCAATTGTTTCATCATCACCATACATTGGCAACCCACGAACTGAGAGATACTTAACTGTTGCAACAACTCTATGCAAAACATCTTGCCAGTACTTGGATTCATTCCGATACTGCACAACTATCTCACAGTCAATGTGTGCAGAAGCATTCATGCGTGATGAATAGTCACATACTGCTTGCCTGTGTATGTGTGAATTTTCATGCTCTGTAAGACGTTCACTTGCATGCTTCCAGTCAGAAAAACCTGTGGATCCTAATGCTGTAGTGCTCCTAGCATACAATTTGCATATCCAGCAGAATAGTAAACAAGTTGATGGGGATAAAAGAAGCCAGTCGCGTTTTACCTTCTCATTATTTTTTTTTATTCTGAAAAAATTACCTTCTGTTAGAAAACGTTTTTTACCACATATATCCTTCCCTGTGAATGCCAGCAACTTCAAATCTTGGACTGGTGGATCGCTCAAAAAGCATTCGCGCATTTCTTCTGTAATTTCTCCCCATAAGGCAGGATCCACTGCATTCATTGTGGAACTTGTGCTCTCTTCATTAGATGAATTCAAAAGATTTCCCAAATTAGGAGCATCTGTGATGTTAGATGATTCTGAAGTCAGATTACTGGCTTCCAAAGACAAATTACGCTCAAGAGACTCACCAGTAGTAAAATTAGATGAATTTGTAGAACGTTTGGGACCAAGTGAAATATCCAATTTTTTAATGGCAAAACGTTCAATGCTACCATGCTGCAGGTCATCATCCTTCAGTTTCAATTGTTTGGCTTTCCGTTTAGCGCTGCATGATAAGTATGTACGTTTTGACATAATTTAACTGTTAAATAATTCAACTTAAATATATTGTTACAACTAACTAAATTTGATTATATATAAATTTAACAAATATTCAACATTCCATCAGACTACAAGAAACGCAACGCAAAATACAACCAAGCCTTCGTGGTTACAGTTACGACAACGACAAGCCATGTGCAGGAAGTTGAAGGATCAGTTGAGTTTAGGTGCGTTCGGAAACGCAAGAAAAGGCACGTGACTCAATGGAAGCGATCCTCCTTCTCAATGGCCACCTGAAGGCTATTAAAAACCACTGAAACTCATTAATGGCCACGTGTTTACGTGAAATTCGAAACTCAAACTCACTGTGTGTAAGTACCACATCTATAAACACATGACTCATGAGCATGCAAAAGTAAAAATAATAAATTTTGAATATACACACACAAAATTCCCATTAACTAAGTACACATTTAATTCAAATTTGGGGGCCCCCAAAATCGGGGGCCCTGGGCACGTGCCCCGTGTGCCCTCCCGTAAATCAGGGCCTGCCTGACTCCTGAGTCAGTTGCTTTCCCAACTAAGCTACACGAACGGAATGTATCGCTGCAGACTCTTGACACGCTGCAGAGTCTTGACACGTGCTTTACCTCTGTAGTACGTCACGTCATCTCCCTCTTAATTTTTTTAGCACGTCATTTGTAAAAAAATTATCGTGCTTATGTTATCGGTTTGTCTGTCCGTCCGTCCGTCCGTCTGTAGACACCATATCTCTGCAACTATTAGTCCGATTTGAAAAATTCTTTTTGCATTGGGAAGCTTTAAATATGCGAATGATGATCCTTCATTTCGTTTTTTTTACGATGTACAATTTTGCCGCTAGAGGGCGTAAATGCAGATCATGTTGAATTCAAAATACATTTTATTCCATATATTTGCTTCTAAACATCCGATTGAAAAAATTCCTTTATCTTTTGATTCCATTTATGTCGAATAGTATTTTAGGTATAGTTACTTTTCCAAGTTCAGCATAGGTTTTTTTTTTTTGATTGGAGGTTTAACGACCACCGTGAGCAACTCAATGGGCTATAAGCAGTCGCCCGTCCCTAATTTAGGGTCACTGGTTCCAGGGAAGGGAGAGAGCTAGTGCCGTAAGACAAACACAACATCCAAGCCTCACCGGGATCCGAACCCGGACCCCTTTCAGACGAATGATCAGAGGCCATCGCTTAGACCACTGCGCCACCGGGGCGGCATAGATTTTCCGCTATGCGGTGTAAAAGTAAATTAAGTTTTCCCCGATATCTCTTCTTCTAAAACTTCGATTGGAAAAATTTTTCCTTCAAAGGATACAGCTCCTCATAGAAAATCTTTTGCATATAATTTCTAATTTTTGGTAAAGAATACTTTGGCCACCAGGAGGCGTAAGTGTTAATTTTTGCTTCTGATGTATTTGACATAAAATGTGTGCTTCTAAAATCTCGACTGAAAAAATTCTTTCGTGGACCGATGCCACTCACGTCGATAAACCTTTTCAAAATATTTTCTTTTTTAAATATTGCATGGTTTCTCCGCCAGGGAGCGTAGATGTACATCTTATTTTTGTCAATATCTCTGCTTCTAATGGTCCGATTTGAAAAATTCTTTCTTTATTGGATAGAGTTTCCGGGGTGACATGTTTTTCATATAACTAAAAAAAAAGTAATTCATAGACTTTCCGCTAGGGGCCGTAAAGGTAAATTGCGTTTCCCCTGATATCTCTGCTTCTAAAACTACGATTTGAAAATTTCTTTCTGCACCGGATACAGCTCCTGATGGGAAATCCTTTGCACATAATTTCTAATTTTGAAAAAAAAATGGTTTGGCCACCAGGGGGCGTAAGTCTTAATTTCTGCTTCTAATGCATTTGCAGCAAAATCTAACTCCTGAAAACTCGACTAAAAATGTTTTTTCTCGGACCGATACCGCTCACATCAAAAAAACCTTTTGAGAATACTTTCTTCCTAAAATATAGCATGGTTTTCCCGCCAGGGGGCGTAGATGCTTATCTTATATTTATCCAAATCTCTGCTTCGAAGAGTCCGATTTGAAAAATTATTTCTTTGTTGGAGAGCGTTTCCGCTGTGTAATGTTTCTCATATAAATTCCAATTTTTCTTAACGCACAAGTCTGCAACCAGAGGGCGTAAGATCCCGATTCCGTTTACAGCAATATCTGCGGGATTAAAAACCCGATTGAAAAACTTCTTTCTTCCGTCAGATAGTATTATTTTCCATACCGGTTCCATTGACTTTGAATAGCTTTGATAAATTTAATTTGCGTCAGAACGGATTCAAAAGACGTGCTCATTACACCCTCAAATTCGGTGTCATCTTCCTTGTTTTCTTTGTAAGCGAAGAACGAACTTTCATTAATTCTAGACGATGTGGGGAACAAACATCACACATTTTTCGAAGAACCCAACGGCCACTACATCCATTTTTACGATCAAGCTCTCGTGTGAAATTTAGAAAATTTGTAGATGACGCGGATCAAAGGCGCGCCCCTTACTCCGGAATAAGTTGCTCTCCCAGGTAAGATACACGGACGGGATGCATCGCTGCAGATTTGTCGTCTCGACACGTGATTTTCCTCTGTAGTACGTCACAGGACTCGTTGTGCACAAATCACGTGACGAACGGTTCTGTTTCCTTTGCTTATTTTCCCAGTGCCAGCCAGCTCTAAATATTGAGGATTTCCAGCTTGTCTTAAGAAAAAAGAAAAAGCAAAACAAAACAAAAAACGCACGCACTTGACACGTTTTAAGTTTTTCATCTGCGCTATCATCGATGAAAATAGGGCGGCAGGTGGCCTAGTGGTCAACGTTCGTGACCACCACGGGGAAGACCACGGGTTCGATCCCAGCAGGTACGAACGCTCGAACCACTAAATATCCGCCGGGCGTCGGATGGGCACGTTAAGCCGTCGGGTCCCGGGTACTGGCCCCACGGTAATAAATAAGGGCACCTTCCTCCCCCTTTCTACTTCGCTTCCGTGTGACTTTCTATCGGGCACTCTAGCCCAAATCTCCTAGCTTCCTATTTCGAAGGGTTGTTTAAGACCTGGGGTCAGACACTCCTTTCCTAAAATCCTCTACATATGATCAGATCTGATCATTGATGACCATGTTTTGCTGGTTTTGTTTTGTTAGATGAAAGTAAGAGGAATTGATCGCATTTTCTTTTCGAATGCATGTTTTTTTTTTTACAGTCGGGGAAGCCAAAAGTAATATCAATATCAAACGCACTTTAACAACGAAAAAAGTCACCTTAATACTGCGCTAAAAAGAACTCGAGGTTTCCTTGTTCGGGGTTTTAACGACCACAGTAAACAACTCGATGGGTTATAATTTAGGGCCACTGGAAGGGATAGAGCCAGTGCTGTAAGACAAACTTAACACTCACGCCTCATCGAAATTCGAACCCAGCCCCATCTCGAACGAATTGCCTCAAGCCAGCGCTTAGACCACTGCGACACCCGGGTGAACCCTAGTTTTAGAATTTTCTGCAACAAGTAGTTTTGTGTGCTGTTCATTATTATTATTTTGTTCCGGGGTTTAATGACTACCATGAGCTGTCGTTCGTCCATAATTTGGGGCCACCAGTTTCAGAGAAGCGACAAAGCTGGTGACATCAGACAGGCGCACCAGCCATGCATCATCCGGGATTTGAACAGGGGACTATCTCGGACGAATGATCGGAAGCTAGAGCCTCAGACTACTCGGCCACCGGGGCGATTCATTCATTAATATATAATACTTGCACATGTAAAAACGTCAACTTCGAGCTTCTTTTTTTTTTTTTTTTTATTGGAGGTTTAACGACCACCGTGAGCAACTCAATGGGCTATAAGCAGTCGCCCGTCCCTAATTTAGGGTCACTGGTTCCAGGGAAGGGAGAGAGCCAGTGCCGTAAGACATACACAACATCCATGCCTGACCGGGATATGAACCCGGACCCCTTACGGACGAATGATCAGAGGCCAGCACCTTAGACCACTGCGCCACCGGGGCGGCAACTTCGAGCTTCCTCATATTAGTGAATTATCTTTGACAAAATTCTAGATTGCTGTTTTTAATGCTACTAAGAAACAACTCAACCTACATCATGTGTTTTGTACAATATAAATGGAACACTGTTTTTTTTTCTGTTGAAGTACTGAAGCAAAACTGTTTTTTGTAAAATAATAGTTGAAAACAAAGGTTTGTTTGTAACCATTTTCTTAACGTTAAGGTTTCTTCCTTGTAGAACACCGTAGCTTTGAGCTTATTAGTTTACATTTAATTTCAGCTTTACTGTAAAACCCTACACACAGCTTATCTCACGTAAGGTTCAACTTGCCGGAGTAAAATGGCTTCAGTGTGACACCTTGGATTTCTGCTCACTCGTAGAAGCTCTGAAAATCTTAACTAGCATGTAACTTATAATACAACAATAAGACCAAAGATTCTCAGAGACAAACAAGGTTACTAACGAATCCCATCGTTCATTATGCGCCAGTTATCCAAATTGCACACTTTTAGCCAACACCTTATAGGCTTAATAATCTAAAGCAACTTTTATGGGAATTTCACTAGGAAATTTTTTCATTAATAGCAAATTTTCGGAGAAAACTCTTCTCCTTCTTCAGGCTGTCTTGTTGTTGTCACTTTTTACTAGTCACTATTACGGTTACGGTTTACCTTGACGGTTTAGGTTATTTTTCAACAAATCCTGCCAGATGTTAGGCAGGGAAAATCCTTTGCAGTCATTGATGATGGAATTTTGATTTTTCTCAATCTCTATTCCTTCTTTCAGTTTTCTTTTTTGGAAATTGCTTTGGAAACTAATTACTTTAAGGGAATTCCAATCCATGCTGTGCCCAGTTTCTCTAACATGCCTATCTAATCCAGTCTTGTTGGAGCAATTTTTTATAGCTGCTTTATGCTCAGCTATACGAGTTTCTAGTCTGCGACCTGTTTCACCTATGTAAGATAGTCCACAACTACAATTTACTTGCATTTTTAAAATATCTTCTTCTCTTTGAACTATTTTAGGGAAAATTTTTTTAACTTTGTTCTCTAAACTTGGAGCTAGCCTAATATTGTATTTCTTACTAATTCTCTTTAAAGACTCAAATAAACTTTTGTGATAAGAAATTTTTCTAGTGAATTTTACTTGCTGCTTTTGTGGGTTCTTCGTACCATTAAAATTCAGAAGCTTCTCAATTTCTTCTTTAGGATAGTTATTCTCTGCAAGTATGACTTTAAGCTCTTCTTTATGGGCTTCTTTTTTATCTGCAGTAGAAACTATTTTATTAATTTTTTCTAAAAACTGACTTGCTACATTTTTCTTAATAGAAACTGGATGATAGGAATTGAAATCCAGTAGTCTTTTAGTATTCATTGGTTTTTTATACCAACTAGTGAGGAATTTTTCATCTTCATAATAGATAGTAATATCTAAGAAGTTTATTCTTCTTTCTTTTTGAAGTTCAATAGTAAACTTAAGGCAATCATCTAATTCATTGAATGAGTCTAGAATTCTTTCTGGAACAATTTCTGATCTATCTATTATAAATAAGATGTCATCCATGTATCTGCTATATAAGCAGAAGTATGTGGGTTGTACTAGTATCTTTTCTTCTAGTTTTCCCACATAATAGTTAGCTAAGAGTGTTAAATCAATATAAGACTTGTTCGATCAAACATTAAAGTATAATAATCCTCTCTGCTTTTCACAATCAGAAGCATGCAAAATTTCGATCGCTTTTCAAGCAAAGGTGAATTAGATTATGCCAACATATAAAACTTTTCCTCAGAATATCTTTATAAACGATGCTTAACAATTGTCACATCGTTCGTGTAATATCACATTGTACGAAACACTGCTCTCGAAACATTGCCTCACAAGCTCTTATCGCGTGTGTTTCTGCTACGTAAGTGACCTCTGACTTGTTGACCGGTTATTGCCAAAGACAAATTCATCGAGAAGAAAAATGTGGCATTTAGCTTATAAAAATATTTAACGAGAAGAAACCAAATTTTCATAAGAATACAGGAACTCAAATGGAGGGTTACATTAGAGGTACACGCCGCACTATAAAAATTTCCACCTCAGTTGTTTTTAATTTAAAAAGAACCTAGTGCCACTAAAAGGTTCCATGAGAATGTAATGTTTTACGAGAAAATCAAGTAGTGAGGATGTTATTATATTACATTTTGGGAATAAAATAATCTCAGTTTCTGTAAATCGAAATCGCATTGTTTTCCCAGAGGATTAGTCTACAAAAGTTTTGAATTTAGTTTCTTAAAACAAGAGTATGCATTTCAACAGCAAAAAGGTTTCGGCATAAACATTAAACTAAAGGAAATAGAATTAAGTAATACTTATCCATTTTGAAAGATTACTCACCTCCAAGTGCTTATGGTTTCACGACAGCAAACTCTTGATTGTATCCTTCCGTATCCTTCACGTCTTCTTCGCAGGATCATTTGTTGCCATTGGTATCCAGATCGTTTCGGTTCTGTCACTATTGACATGACAAAGAATTCAATGAATTCGGAGAGTGACAAGAATACCGCCGCGGGATAGTTGCATATTACAGCGCAGAAATCCCTCCGTGATTCATGTAGAGAAAGGAAAACGTTTTGTGAATGTTAACTGCTAAGTACATGCGAATTTACAGAAAAAATTAGGTATTGGAATTGAAGAAATGTGCTGGAAGCAGTCATCGTTTGCATAAGAAAAAAACCACTCTAAATCAAGCTGTTCTTCCACGTAACGTAACCGCGGCCGCATCTCCCGATTTGCGCTCGAGTATATGACAAAAATTCCACCACCCAGGACAACGAAATCCAAACAACTGAGGCTTATCTGAGACGTCAGATTTTCACTGCACTAGTCGAAACAAACGTGTCCCGTCGTGGCGCCAAGTAATATTACCAGCAAATGAGTAAATATCAAGTTGTAAACACATGGAATAATTAATACGGACATAAATCAAGCTGTTCTATGTAACGTAACCGCAGAAATTTCAAAATTTCATCGTCCTGGAAAGGAAATCGAATCCGCATCTTCCGATTTGCGCTCGAGTATACTAACCATTACACCACCAATGACAACGCAATCCAAACAACTGAGGCTTATCTTTTTTTTTTTTTTTTTTTGATTGGAGGTTTAACGACCACCGTGAGCAACTCAATGGGCTATAAGCAGTCGCCCGTCCCTAATTTAGGGTCACTGGTTCCAGGGAAGGGTGAGAGCCAGTGCCGTAAGACAAACACAACATCCATGCCAGACCGGGATTCGAACCCGGACCCCTTACGGACGAATGATCATAGGCCAGCGCCTTAGACCACTGCGCCACCGGGGCGGCGAGGCTTATCTGAGACGTCAGATTTTCACTGACAGATTTTCTTTGTAGTGAAAATCTGTCGTCTCAGATAAGCCGTAGTCAGCGTTGCATTCAGAGAGTTTTTTTTCGGGGGCAATTACAAATTTTGGAGGGGGGGTCCTGAAACGTATTGACTGATTATTTACATATAATTACAATTTTGTTGTTTATATAAACATTAATCTGTACAATAATTTTAAACAGATTATAAAAATTTTCTTGTGCTTGTATATCGCAAATGCTAATTCCAGGAAATCTGCACATACAAGTGATTAAAAATGTAAAAATGTTATACCTTTGCTTTAATTCAGTAATACACCACGGATTTCACCATGGGGTGGTGTAAAATATTGAGGATGCTAGTAAGATAAGGCTGTACTGGAGAAAATCCCCCCCCCCAAAAAAAAAACATTAGGAGTAGTAAAAATTTAGCCTTACTACAAGCGTTTTTCTGGTTATTAAGGAATCATTACAATGTTACCTCCTGAAAACGTATGATGTAA
Organism: Macrothele yani; assembly: GCA_039090855.1. Taxonomy (NCBI): domain Eukaryota; kingdom Metazoa; phylum Arthropoda; class Arachnida; order Araneae; family Macrothelidae; genus Macrothele; species Macrothele yani. Next base: position 42,847,913 of record CM077016.1, on the reverse strand, counting down.
ACCATTCCCTGCCATTTGGTTCCAGCCCCTTTAGATTATTTAGATTATAGCACATAGTAGCAAAAAAAAAAAAAAAAAAATAGGAAAAATAAAACCTAACTAACCATTTGGATGCCAGTTTGAGGTGCTTCGATTTTCCTTTTTTTATCTTTTTTTTTTGTCACAGTGTGTAAACCCCCCACCGCCAGAGAAAAAGAACTTTTCTTGGGAACAATTTCTAATTTGGTATTGTTAAAAATTAGGTAGCAAATATTTTGTTGTAATGGAAGCACTAACGCCACGTTAGCTACACTGAGGATTAACCATCATATACATGGAAAGTCGGCATCCAGAAGAAAGAAATAAAGCTGAATGCCAGCTTCCAAAATATGATGATGTATTGCAGTGCAAACACCTCTACAGTGCGGAATTAGGTTTTTATTGCGGAAGTAGTTCGAGTTGTCACTGCTTGAAAAATTGCCCCTTCAGCGAGAAATGTTTAATGTTTTATTTAAGAATGATAGAAATTTCAGAGTTTGAAGTCCATGCGAATCTTTTCTTTTTCTTATTATAATATGTTCCCTCATTTTCTTAAGTTTTTTAAATTAATTTCTCCAAATATTCAACTATAAACTAACACAATTGGACTATAAGATCGTCCAAAAACCTATGGGGATCATGGAATTTCGGAAGTGGGGGGGGGGGGCTAAGCACCTCCGAGAAGATGCCTGAATACATCACTGGCCTCAATTGTTTGGATTTGTTTCCCTGGGTGGTGTAATGGTTAGCATACCTAAGCACAAACCAGGAGATGTGGATTCGATTTCCGTTTTAGGACAATGAAATTTCCAAATTTCTGTGGTTGCGTTACATCAAAGAACAGCTTGATTTATGTCCTTATTATTATTCCATGTGTTTACAACTTGATAAAAAACACTCTGTTATGACATTGAAGATGCAAAGGCTTCATACTGAAACTTATAACAGGTCGTTTGTAGGTCAATAATCTTACGAATGAATGCTGTGCTTCATAATGGGGAAATTTTCCATTAATTTCTGAACAAGGATTTATTCATCCGAAAAAAGATAATCTTTCTCTGCACTGAACCTAAAAGAGTTTATTCGTCCGAAATGATGTTCTTTCTCCAGCACGATGCGAACAAATTTTCTCAAACTAAGTGATAACAACTCTTGGGCAATGTATTTGCCCCTGAATGCTTATTGCAAATATCTTTAGTAAAGTAAACTATTGCAGGATTTAAATGTTTGAATATGCGTTGAAATGTTACGGTGTTGAAATGAAATGCATCTCTTTGTATGTATAGCTATCATCCGGAAATACAGGCCACGTAACATTCCGGGCGGACTTTGCTTCGCGTCTCTTGATTTGAACAAAATATTCTCTAAATTAATACAGGTGAACAGATGTACAGGATATCCGTAAAGTCTTTTCCACATTACAGAAATTAATATAAAAAATGTATTACAGGTACAAGAAAGGGATTGCACGACAATGATGGTGCACAAGTAAAATTTTTTTCCGGTGTCAGTATACCTCCACATGGGCGCCATTTGTGGCCCAGAGGACATCTAAGCGATATTCGATTTCACACCATGCTTTGTTTAACATCTCAGCAGAGACAGAACCAATGACATCCGTTATTCTGTTCTACAACATCTCGATATCCAGAAGACTGCTAGAGTAAACTTAGTCCCCAGAGGAAAAAGTCTAGAGAGGTTAGGTCGGGCGATCGAGGTGGCCATGTCATGGGACCGTCGCGGTCACTCCATCTGTCCGGAAATGTGGCATTCAGTAACCCACGAACCATTATTAACCAATGTGGTGGGGCACCGTCTTGTTGGAAAATAACCGAAGGTTGGAGTGCATGCAACTGAGGTACTACAAAAGTTCCAGGATGTCCAGGTACAGCATGTTACCGTGGGATCTGTAAAAAAGAAGGGTTCGATGATTCTGTCATGCATCAGGTCGCACCATACGTTCACTTTCGGGCTAGCTCTCTGTTGTTTGATGACATAATGGGAGTTTTCTAATCCCCAGATTTGCACATTGTGCCTCTTTACTGTACCAGAGACGTGGAATGTGGCTTCATCTGAGAAACAGACACTGTGCAGATAATCACTATCATGAGCTATGCGCTGCAACATCTCCGTCGCAAATGCAGCACGGCTAGGTCGGTCATCACTCTGAGGATCTTGAACGATCTGTACCTTATAAGCATACAGATGAAGACGTTTGTGTAAAAAAAATTGTGAACCGTGGCAAGGGGAATACCAGTTTCCAGTGAAGCACGACGAATGGATTTCCTGGAGTTTCGCAGAAATATCTCCTGAACAGCTGCAGCTGTCTGTCTCTTGTGTAACCGGTGGTCGTCCCGCTCGTGGGAAATCGTCAACACTACCCGTCGCTTTAAGCTTTTCATACCAAGCTTTTATGCTTTTCTGGTCTGGTGGTGATCGTCTGTGCTCTTTTTTGAAATGACGCTGGACAGTAACTGCCGATTTGGTCTCATGGAACCACAACACGCACACCGCTTTTTCTTGCATGGAAGCCATTATCGATGAAATGCTCCTCTTATTCAGCAGTATAGCGCTCACCTACAGAATAGAAAAAAAAACTTTATGAGTGCTGCTATATTATGTTGCCAACCATTTTATTTTAACTTACATAGATTTTTTTATATTAATTTTTGTAATGTGTGAAATACTTTATGGACGCTCTGTATAATTCATCCAACACTAATTGATTTCAATTGATTTTTTTATGGGAAAAAAGGCTAACCTCCCTGCCAATATTTTTTTCGTGGAGCATTGCTCACCCCATATTTTTCGTCCTGTTTAATTAAATGAGATTTTTTTTTCTGTGTGTATGTAATTAAAAAAATCAGGCGAGTTGAAATATATCTAAAAAAAATACCTTTTACCATACTATTAAGGTTTATAGGGTGCTGTGCATCAAATGCTTTTGTGAAATGTGTTAAGTGTGTTAAGTGCAAAAATAAAATAAATAAATAAATAAAAAGTGCGTAAGATCTATTTTTTGCGCCTTCATTTATCTTTTATTTATTCTTTTTACTATGTTGTTCTTGTTTCAGTAAGCTTGCTGATGCTACGTACGTATCCAAGTGGTAGAGTTCCGTACCCCTCCCGAAATTTTCACCTGTAGTAATTTTTTCATTCTTTTCATATAATCATTTCAAAACACACCCTTTTAACGAAATAATTATACACAGTTGGTGCACTGAATTTCTCCTTATGTTTCTAAGATTAATCAGGTTAGCTGTAGGTATTACAACTAAATTTGAATATACGAGAAGTTACACCTTGAACATCTTTTCTCCGATTATCACGCTTTTTATGTGTGTTGACGTTGACTTCTAATCTTTCTCTCTCTCTACTTGTGCAAGAAAACAGCGGACTCTGTGCAGTACGGACTGCAAAGTATCGCTGGACAAAGTTAATTTACTGCAACACTTAATAGACTTATTTTGAAAATCTGTGATTCGTACAACAGTAAAGTTACTTCTTAATGTGGTTTGAGAAATGGAAACGGACACAGACACACAAAAAAAAAAAAAAAATGCAAATGGATACCAGCCAGACGCTACTACATTTGTTGTTGCCTGTGAACACGAATTCTACCCAAGTATTCGTAGGCTGTTAAAAGTTCAGGATTAGCTTTCAGTCTCAACAGCAAATTAACGGTCCTTTTCGATGATGAAGAGGGTTAAATTGGTTACAAGGAACAAAAATAAAATGTCACTTTTTTTGCTCTCCAATAAAATACTTACTTTTATGGAAATGAAGTTTCCAAACAATAATTACATAATAAAACATGAAACGCATATATGTTATGGGTTATAAGGCTTCAGTTGCTTCTGGTAGTTTCAGTTAATATACCAAGAGGTTTTATATCACCGTTTAACAATCTATTCCAAATCTTTCGACATCTGCACAACTTTACTATTTCCACTAACTCCACACTCAATACATTCAAATTGATCATTGTAATTCTTTCTGACTCACTGTCAGTGTTGCTAAGTTGTAAAAGCTGTTCGGGGAAGTAATGTATCATTTGAGAAAACGTTTAATGAAGAAGTAACAAAATTTGTTGGGTTGGAAAGAAAGTAATGTCTGCAAATGCAAGACCACAGAAAAGTGCTGATTACCGTATATAGAAGTACAAATCCGTCAAAAATATATTCGTCATCGTTTGCCACGATTTGTTCCCATCGTCTGGGCAGCAGTTGGATACCGTCCCTGTAGAATTGTGTCAGCTTGGATGCCAAGAAGTGAGTAAGTGCGCGTTCGATATCATAGCGTTTGGTGAACCGCTGTCCGCCCAGGAAATGCTGCAACGACCGGAAAAGGTGGTAGTCGCTTGGAGCAATGTCAGGGGAACAGGCTGGGTGCGGCAACAGCTCCGAGCCCAGGTCCCCGATCATGTGACAAGTCACCCGTGCTGTGTGAGGTCTCGCTCCACCCTGCTGTAGGAGGACGCCCTTGCGGTTCAGCAGTGCTGGTCGTTTCTATGTGAGCAATGAGTGCAGATCGTCGAGCTGACGGCAGTACACATCGGATCGGCGGAGATAATGGCGTTGTCCGGCAGCAGCTCAAAAAGCACGACATCCCGTATATCCCACCATACATATAGCAGGACCTTGCGTGGGTGTAAGCTGGTTTTAGGGGTCAGCATGGGCTTCTGTTTTGGGTCCAGCCACTGTTTCATGGAGCTGAACATTTTCATACAGGACCCATTTCTCGTCACCTGTCACAATGTTGTCCAAGAACGGTTTAACCTTTTCACGTGCACGCAGGGGAACTCATGCGATTTGCTTTCTGTTCAGCTGTGAGTTGATGGGGTACCCAAACTCCCTTCTTGTGCACTTTCCCAAGTTGACGCGTGTGCGTTCAACTTGGGAAATACTCGTGACTACACTGATGAAAAATACTAGGACACACGTGTGGGCAGTTCCGAGCTGTTCGGCCAACTTCCACATGGGTTGGTCTCTCCAATAAGGTCTTCAGTATGTCCATATCCACTGTTACGGGTGTTCCGGCTTTGGGGCGGTCTCAGAGGTCAATATTTCTCTTTCGAAATCGTTCGGACCAACAACAGCACTGACGATGTGATATGGCATTGGGGTACACACTGGTAATGTTCCTTACAGCATTTGCGAGTGTGCTACCGCGACGAACCTCATACAGCATGCAATGGCGGATGTGCTCCTTGTCCACTTTCATGTTGGCTGGCACTTACACTCTTCGCCTTCTGACTACTAACTGCCACTGACTTAAGCCACCTACCTGCTGTTGTCATGCTGGTGTGCTGCGCAATCTCAGTGGTCAATGTGCGCTGTGGCCGGGGCTTCGACTTCGGGTACCACGTCATCGGACATTACTTTCTTTCCAACCCAATACATAAGAAAAGACAGAAACACAAAAGAAAGGTTATTTAGAGGCATACGTCACAAACCAGATATTTTATGAATTTTTGTTTAAAAATATTAATATTTAGTAGGAATTACCGCTTTTTCTTGTTCATTTGCTTAGGAGCAATTTTAAGGGCGTTTTCAAATATTCAAATGTACGTCGAATCTCTTAGTTTACCGTTTTTACCTTTATTTCCTCCTGACAGTAGGGTAGAATGATATCTCACATTCATACCTAATTTCTTTTAAGTCTTGCCCCCAATAATTTGATGAAGTTGAAGACCCTGGTTGCGGTAAAACATACAGGAGTAGTGAAAAAACTTTAATGACATAAAACCATGGAGAGAGTTTTGTCCACAGCAATGAAATGTTTTCTGTTTAGGAAGATAACGAGATGCTGAATAGGAACAAAGCAAAGCAAAACAACTCTTTTTGTATTTCAGGTGACTGAAATTTGAAGGTTAAGTATTTTATAAAGTGTTTTACAATGTGAATTTTACAGTGAAGTAGCACTTTTCTGACCTGCACGTGCATAGGGAAAATAGATTTAAAGTGCGTGAGTCTTGCAGGTTCAATATCTTTTCGCAACGATGACGTTTCAGATCTCATAAATTAGATATGAATGAGCACTATAGCGTCCATTAATTAGTAAATCGCAACAGGACGCGTAATGTTAAATACAAAATTTTGCTCTTTAATAACTTTGCAACGGTTGCATAAATCAACTTCGAATTTTGTATATACGAGGTTCCCTGCCAGGTCTTTGTAAGTATGAATAATCTCATTTGGAACACTTTATTGAGCTTTGAGATACAGGTATCCCGTTTTGTCGCTTTTTTGTGGAAGAAAATAAGACGGATAGATGGCGATAAACGCGGGGAGACAGCCACAGAAGATGTAGACGTAGTTGATAACTCACTGAAAAGGTTTTAGATTTTGGAATCTTTGATACCAAAAGTTAAAAATTCTTAAAACCTGTGAATACTGCAGCCTAAAGCATAGTCAATTTTACTCAGCTACACATTGTTCGATTGAAGTCAAATTCCCCTTCCCCGAGATGGGGCCGCGTTCGAATCCCGGTAAGGAATGGAATTTGTGTTTGTTCCTTGGTGGCAGTGGCCCTAAATTAGGAACGGCCGACTGCTTATGGCCCATCGAGTTGCTGATGGCGGTCATTAACCCCCTCCTCCCCCAAAGTTAAATTCACCTTAATGACATGGCCGCTAACAAGTGTGCAAACCTGTTGGCTGTAAACTTCCAAATTAGCTGAGTTATAATAATGTCAAACACAGAAATTTGGCCTTTAATATGTTTAGAACGGGTGGAATCAACTTGAAATTTTGTGTACTGAGCTAAGGATATGCGAAATTTCATTCAAAACGCTTTTGTGGGGTTTGGGATGCATTTTTGTTTTTGGGACCCCCATTTTTTGGCCTTTTCTTTGGAGATCTTTAAAGGGTGCTGGCTACTTCTAACATAATAATTTCGGCCATAATCGTACACGTAAACGCTGTTTCCATAGCAACAAAGCAATATGCTTGTGTGTGAGCTTACAAGACATGAGAGTTGTGTTACGTCATGCATTCAAAGCAAACGTATCCTTTCATGTGAAACAAAATCGTTTTAACACCTGTTTGAAAACAGCAAAAAGAAAATGTGATGTGAAAAATTATTTGAAAAACTCCAACCTAATAGCTTCATCTATTTGTTTATTTATCTGTGTATTAATTCATCAGGGAGCAGTCAAAATTCCAGAGCCGTCCCTGGTGGCGCAGTGATCTAAGCGCTGGTTTCGGACCATTCGTCCGAGATGGGTCCGGGTTCGAATTCCTGTGATTGATTGATTGGAGGTTTAACGACCACCGTGAGCAACTCAAAGGGCTATAAGCAGTCGCCAGTCCCTAATTTAGGGTCACTGGTTCCAGGGAAGGGAGAGAGCCAGTGCCGTAAGACAAACACAACATCCATGCCTCACCGGGATTCGAACCCGGACCCCGTTCGGACGAATGATCAGAGGCCATCGCTTAGACCACTGCGCCACCGTGGTGGCATCGAATTCCTGTGAGGTATGGATGTTGTGTTCGTCTTACGGCACTGGCTCTCTCCCTTTCCTGAAACCAGTGGCCTTAAATTAGGACTGGTTATAGCTCAACGAGTTGTTCGTTGTGGCCGTTAATCCCCTACCCCCGAAAAAACATTCCAGAGCAGAAAAACGCCTGCGATCCCATTAAAAAAGCTGGTGAAACCAGAAAAGACTAAGTAGAGCTCAGTGGGGTACTCTGAGCTTTACTCGGCGGCATTTCTTATTGGTGTCTTTTTTACCAAAGGCTGAGTCTTCTGCAACGGAACACATCGCATACAGAGTCGTCAGTCGTCATGCACCTTTTGCCGCGGTCATCAAGGGATTTCTTAGGGTGGGTTAGGCCTTAAGATGAAACGTAGGAGTGGTTTTATACATGACGATTGTGTATCAAATGTGCTCCTTTGTAGAAGACTCAGCCTCAACAACAACTGTTTAACAGCCAGCGTTGGAAAACAAACACACCACCCATACCTCAACTGGGACTCAAACCCTGGCCTAACTCTGACGACTAGCCAGAAACTAGAGCTCTGACCGCTCGGCAACCTGGGTAGCCATTTGTACTCGACTTTTACTAATTGCAATGAGAAGTACTGTCACAGGAAACAGTCTTACTTTCATGATTAATGGAAGCTGTTATCCCAAGGCCGGAGTTTCGAGTTTTAACGACTGCCATGAGCAACTCATGAGGATATAAGCAGTCGCCTGTCTCATAGAAGGGGCAAATTCAGAGACATCAGACAAGCACGCAACCCATGCCTCATCTGAGACTCGAACACGAGCCCATCTCGACGAATGGGCAGAAGACAGCTCCTCAAACTGATAGGCCACCGGGGCAGAGACTGCTGTTCAGTACTCGGGCACAGTATTATTTTCTGGCTTCTGGAACTTTCACACGAATGCAGCCGAAGTACAGCCTTTGAATAGTTGACATCCTGCCCAGAGATGAAAACGGGTCACGGGTCACTGTGTCGACAATTTCTTGCTGGCCAAACGGGTCGGGTCAGGGTGTTTCTGACCCGATTTCAACCCGGTTTTATTTCCTTTTGAAAAAAGAAATATTTCAAAGAACTATTCAAAAGGTCTTTGAGATAATACTTCAGAGCTGAAGAGTATGATCCAGGAACTTGCTGAGAAGGGAAAAGAAATGGGATTAAAATGAACTTTCAGAAGGCAAAACTCATGTACAATGGTTTTACAAGAAATGAAGATTTATCGATTGATGGAGAAAAGCTGGAGATAACCAATACCTACATTTACCTTGGCAGCAGATATCAAGCAAAGGTCACACTGTTGAAGAAATTAATCTACGTATAAAACTTGGTTGGAGAGCTTTTTGGAAGAAACAGTACAATTTTTGAGAGAAATATGCCATCATGTCTTAAAAGGAAAGTGTTTAATCGATGCGTCCATCGAGTGCTTACGTACGGAGCAGAGACGTGGACCTTAACTAAAACAGACATACAAAGACTGCAGACAACTGAAAGAGGCATAGAGAGATGCATGCTTAGTGTAACCAAGAAAGATAAATAGAGGAACTCGTTCGTAAGGAAAATGACAGGAGTGGAAGGCATCGTGAGCAAAGCAACATTCCTGAAATGACAATGGGCTGGACATATTGCCAGGAGAACGGACTACCGATAAACAACCGGAATTTTAGACTGGATTCCAAGGGGCAGGAAAAAAACCCAGAAGACCACGTGGGAGATGGGTTGATGGAGGAGACTGGCCCAAGACAGTCCGTTGTTGAAGAAACTTGGGGAGACCTTCGTCCAGCGTTAAATCATTAATGATTGACAATGATGGTGATGATATATTCGATTTTATAGTTCAAAGCAGATTTGTTCGGGTCAGATCCGGGTCGGGTCGGATCCCGGTCGGGTCCAATTATGTGACGGCCAGGCCCGGGTCCGAAATTTTTTACCCGTTTCCATCTCTGATCCTACCATCGCTCCATTCAGGTAACGAATGAGTACCACAACAGTGTCGGTACAGTGTGAGCTTGTGTGCATGTATTTGAATATCTTGAAATTCAGATATAATAAAAAATTAAAATAAAAGGTTAATCAGAAGAAGTAATTTATGCATCTCAAACACAGCATAAAAGATCTGGGAACTTGGTTTTGTACTAATTTCATATGCTTCAGCGGTGCTCAGAAACTAAAAATCTAGAACTCGACAAAACTTAAGAATTGTTTCTTCATTTGTGTGCAGTGAACTAACTATACGACAGTAAAGCCATCTTCCTGGTGACGGTTCTAGATATGCTTCAAAGGAACAAAATAGTGAATGCAAAAGCACTCCGTTTTTGGTAGAAATCAAAATCCCTCCCCATGTAGATGACAGATATATATGGAATTTAGAATGAATGCGGCACACGCGACATAATATAGTCGAGGCAGAAACGTGAAGGCAGTTGTTCAAAGTCATTACCGCGATGACAGAGCAAGCGAAAATAAGAGTGTCAAGACTCCCAACAGCACCCCCCGTGGCGCAGTGGTCTAAGCATGGCCTTTGATCATCCGTCCGAAAGGGGTCCTGGTTCGAATCCCGGTGAGGCATGGATGTTGTGTTTGTCCTACGGTACTGGCTCTCTCCCTTCCCTGGAACCAGTGACTCTAAATTAGGGAAGGGCGACTGCTTATAGCCCATTGATTTGCTCACGGTGGTCGTTAAACCTCCAATCTAATAACCTGAGTGTTATTGACAGAGCCTTAAAAATAGCAACGAGCAGTTTCAGAAGTAAACTTCCATAACTGAATACGAGGCGAGGAAGATGAAAGTATGAGGTAAAAATTCAATAGGTGTGCAATGCACACCTAGTTTATTAAAATAACAAGAAACATGTGCAAACAGCAGGTAAAACTTAAAACTAATTCACGTACAGGTGACACACTGGATGATAAACAAAAGGATGCACAGTATGACCCACTGACTTACCACAAAGCTGAATCAGGCCATACAGCGCAGAGAAAGCATGAGAGGTACAATCAGGATAGAAAAGATTGCTTACAATTATAATAATCTTAACAGTAGGCAACACAAATGATAGAACAGAAGAACATGCCACAGCACATAAAAAGAACGACATACCCCAAGAACGTACATTGAGTCGCGGATGGCTTAGTGGTTAGCGAGTCAGACTATCGATGCAGGGTCCCAAGGTTCGAACCTGGGTTGATCTTTCAGAGATGGTGTGATTTACTAACAATCGCTGAATATCCGCCGTGCATCGGACGAGCACGTTAAGTGACGGCCCCCAGGCTGGAACCACTGGTTAAATGGGTATCCTTTCCCATGCCGCCCCCCCTGAAATTCTCTCAACCCTCTATGTGCAACATCGTACTTGTACGGTGGCGCCATCTACTGTACTCTAATCTCACTACAAACTGTTCTGTCAAAATCTCTAGACTTGCTCTCATTCCTTCCGTTTCTATGTCCTGCCCAAAAGGCGATCTCGCTGTAGGTGGCTGGGACCTAAACTCTACTCACTGTGGACGGAAGTCCTAGAAGAAAATGTCAAATACATGTATAAAAACGTACATTAGCACAAACGTAGTCATGGGAAGACAATGGCGAGGACTGCATTTGGAATAGATGCAGAAGTGCATCACAAATTCAGTATAATACGTAAAAAACAGTAATGCGTTACTTTCATAAAGAATCACTGTTGATAGAGTATTATATACATTACGTACATTATGAATGAGATCCTGTACACAGGTACATGAAGCAAGGTGAGTGAAGACCTTGCTTCATGTACAGTAATGCGCTCGCGGACTAGAGTCCAGAAGCGCACCACAAAATTAAAGTAAAAAAAGAACCACTGAAAGGGGAAGTAGTAAATGGGTAAAAATTATGAAATAAACACTGATGAAAAAAAGACATACAGCAACGAAATTACGGGTGAAATCACTCACATGAGAACAATAATCAAGATAAGTAATAAAACTTCACGCAAAAGTAGGGTAAGCCTGGACCAGCGACCAGTGATGCACCACAAAGGCAAAGAAAAATCCCAAAACAGTAATCAGGAAATGTGTAACAACAATGAAAAACCACTGATGAAAAATAAGTAATACATTTAGAAAGAAAAATGAGCGAAAACCCATACATGGGAGCTAGGAGCAAATATATAAAATAACTTTACTCACTGGGTTGAGCAACTTCTCGTGCGTCAAGGACCATTGTTAAATGTCCGCAGTACAATTTTAAGAGCAATATGCACACTTATGGGACACAATATGCTTGCCTACAGCCTCAAAAATTCAGTTGGTGCGTTTAAGATTAAGCGTGTGAGTTGACAATGGTTTTTGTCTTTCACTCTAGGACGGCGAGAATAATGTAATATTCTTCCTGTCCTAGTCCCAAATCGCATTTACTTGACACTAATTCAAACATTTCATCCAGTGATTTCTGATGCAAGAAGCTAGATACTATTGGTTTTTGAAAACACAAAGACCATACATATGAAACCTGGTGTTGATGGCTAAAGTGAAAATGAGTTTTACCTCCTCATTTCTAACACAAGAACGCAGCTGCGACAATATTGGGTGCCTATAGGGTAGAATCTGTAATCACACGTACTTATTTACATTTGAAGTTATGGCGATTTGCCGTCAAACAATTGTGTAATCGCACAGTGGACAAATGTTTCAAATGTTTGGTGTCGGAGCTGGATATGGTGTACAGTGTTTGGTCTTCAGTTTTTGTTTTTATTCTTTCCTGGAGCCAGCTCGGTTAGGTAAATCCTAACTTCTGATGTTCATGGTTATTGTTAAAGTACTAAAACTTTAGGTTTATAAGCAGGGGCGGATTGGGACTATCAGAATATGTCGGGAAATTTAGTCGTACAGTCCACTATAAAAACACATGTACCTACAGAGAAGCACCTCGTAAATTCCATCATGCAGAAATTTCTGTCCGATCCTGGATGAAAGAGAACTGTTGGAATATGCATTGTAAAACGAGTTCTGTTTAGAACAAATTTTAACAACAATTTAATGGTGAAAGGACTTTCAAAATCCGTTCATGATTGAATACAGTATCTCGAACCGGGTTATTTTTTTCCTTTAAGAAAAAAATAAATAAAAAACGAAAAAGCAGGTCTCTTACAGACTCCATTTTCAACGGAATCACCATGATGATAATTCTGAAAGTTGAAATGTGTACTTGCTACATACAAATTTTTCTACTCAATTTTTGTATTTACGGTAAAACTTCCATAACTCGAATCTACAAAGGAACTACGATTAACTTCGAGTGTTAGAAAATTCGAGTTATAGAATTAATCCATATTTTTCAGCAGTATCTGTTTTCTTTATTTCCTTAGTATCCACTTCTTCCATTAGCTTTATTTTTTCCTGCAAGGATAACACTTTAAGTTTCCTTTTAGACATCACAAAAATTACCACTACGATGATAGACTTGGATTTTTCTAAAGCTGGGTGCACAGCACACACTGCCTGAAATGGGCCAAAAAGAATGCAGACTTAAGAAAGAACTTGCGGATTTTAAACAAAATGTCGAAATTCTTCGATTTATGGAAAAATTTTACTCCTAGAAGTTCGAGTTTTAGAAGTTTTCCTGTATTTGGTCACTGATCGCCTACTGTGCAATGTCATTGGTATCTCCTCCTTGTGTAGACGCCATTTTTAAGCCTACCAATCATTTTGAACCATGAAATACCATTTTGATCCATGAGCTACGATTTTGATCCGTGAACCAGTAATGGTATAAATCGTTGTTTCTTTTAAGATATATGTGAGAGGGGGCGGGGGGGCGGATTTCAGAATGTCTCAGCGGTACAATAGTTTTGGGCTCTGTATCATTCTGTGCATAAAGGGGTGGGAATGATGATAGGCCATCACAATGGGTACTGGTGTCTTTTTTACAAGATTGCAAAAGGAGCTTACCAGCTATCCGGGCTCCAAATACAACGAGCTGTAGTTATACACGGCCGAGTCACATTACTGTGACCACCAGCTAATATCCAGAGTAACCGCCGTGTGCAGCTCGGACAGCAGCTAGATGGGCTGGGAGTGACTCAGTAAGGTGTTCACAGGTATGTGGAGCCATGCTGACTGCAGTGCATCTGGAAGCTGCTGGAGGGTGCGTGATGGAGGATCCATAGAGCGAACAACACGATCGAGGTGGTCCCACAGATGCTCAATCGGGTTTAAGTCTGGGGAATTAGGGGTCCAGGGAAGTACTTTGAAGCCTTCATCATGCTCTTCCAACCAATCTCGTACATTTCTAGCTGTGTGACACGCCGCATTGTTCTGGAACATCCCATTCGCCCCAGGGAAGACGATCAACATGCATGGGTGTACGTGGTCTGCAAGGATGGATTAATAATGAATTCGGTCCATAGTGCCTTCCACAGGTATAAGTGGACCCAGAGAATGCCACGAAAACATTCCCCAGACCATAACGCTGCCCCCACCAGCTTGTGTTCTTCCAGAAACGGTTGAAGAGTGTTTGTTCTCCGATGTTTCTCGCCTTATATTCCAACGTCTATCGGTTCGATGAAGCAGAAAAGGTGACTCATCGGAGAAAGCAATCCTTTGCTAAAAAGCGGAGGTCCGATTCCGATACTGCCGGGCAAATGTAAGCCTTTTCTGCCAATAAACCTTCGTTAGCACATGTGCAGTAACCATCCGTCTGCATCGGAGCCCCATACACAGCAGGGTTCGCTGAACTGTCGATTTAGACACACTTCCGGTAGCCCCTGGTTCATTCGGCCAGCAAGTTGCTCCACTGTAGCCTGTCAATCGGACCTCTTACATCAATGGCACGTGGTGCTCCGCAGTTTTCACATAGCTTATTCGCAATGGTGCATTTTCTCCAATCACGATACACTTTAACCACAGCAGTACGCGAACAGTTCAAAAACTGAGCTGTTTCAAAAGTACTGCCATCCTTAGGCCGAAAGCCGATAATCATTCCTTTTTGCAAATCTGATAAATCGCTCCTTTTATCCATGACAGCAACGAGTGATCTGCTTTTAGAATGCCTACAGCACACCTTATATACCCTCCAAGCCAGCTCACGACACGTGATTTCTTTCATTGGCTACGCGCTGTTGACGTCAAAAGTAGGAGGTGGTCGCAATAATGTGACTCGACTTTGAATTTAGCTTAATTAATTTATAACAACGTTTTTGGTCCGTTGATAAATTAATTAAGCTAAAAGATCACTGCTGGGAATTTTGATGTGCCATTTCAGAGCATAGACGGAAAAAACTTTTAAGGAAGTAACTTTTCGGTGAGAAATATATTTCAAATGAAGTTAATAATTATTATTCATAAATACCAAAAATAATTATTCGTTCGTTCCAAATAATCCAGAAGAAAAAAAAAGTGGGCCATTTCTAGCGTGGTCCACCCTTGTTTATAAATCACAGTACTCATTTTTTTGAAATCATGCGCGCCGCCCCGGTGGCTCAGTGGTCTAAGCGATGGCCTCTGATCATTCGTCCGTAAGGGGTCCGGGTTCGAATCCCGGTGAGGCATGGATGTTGTGTTTGTCTTACGGCACTGGCTCTCTCCCTTCCCTGGAACCAGTGACCCTAAATTAGGGACGGGCGACTGCTTATAGCCCATTGAGTTGCTCACGGTGGTCGTTAAACCTCCAATCAAAAAAAAAAAAAAAAAATCATGCGCAGTCTGAGAGCAGCAATTACAGCCATCGGTCTACTTTCATCAGAGACTGTCACGTCTGTATCTGAAAAATGATACTTGCTTAGGAACTTGACGTCGGATGGCGTTGTTTTAAACAGTTGGGCCATCGCTGTCTGAATAGCGTCTCAGCCATGAAGTAAAAGCTTATTTATCCCTGTCGGACCGAAATCCCTTGTTTGGTTCTAAGCGTGACGTCACATGGCATCACTACATATATAACTTCTTCCGACTGAAAGTTCCGTGACAGCAAGGCGCTTTGCAGTGGGAATGACATAAATCTTTCTGAGAGAAAGTATGAATTCTAGCCTACAGTAAAACAAAGTTTGTCTAGACTACCGTAAAACGTCGATTAATCGGGGCTCAATTACCCGTGGGGTCGAATTAACAGTGGTCCTTTGTAGTACATACTAATTTCATTTTTTAAAATTCCCCATGCACGTGAATTAGAAAAATAACAGAAGTTATTACTGCGTATTTTAAATAACATTGCATCATAATTAAACAAATTTGTACCATTCCTAGCAGAACTTACTTTTTATCGACGTTGCAGGTTTCCGTTTTGCCGCCAGAGTGAACAGTCATGAGTATTACGAATTTAATCTAGTCTGTTTTGTTTGTTAAACATTATGCCTGTTTCTCTCCACGAGGTAAATCATGAAGAACTACAATCAGCTGACAAAGTGAGTTGTAATGAAGACCTAACAGCTGCAGAAACATTACTTAAATTCGTGGAAAGTCAAGCTGACGTTGATTACATTGAAGTTTTACAAATTAATGGACGTACTGTATAAGAAAAATAAAGCAAAAAATAATCTACAAAGAAAACAAACAAAAATCATCGACTTTCTATCTAAATAAGTTTACAAATGTTCTGTTCTGTATTCATATACTACAAGAATGTTTATCTTATGTTTTTATAGTTTTTTTTATGTATTTAACCCAATAAAACGTAATTTGGATTGTGTTTTCTAGTTATCAGGGCTCGAGTCTCCAATTACCACCGCTAATTAACATTTTAATGTAGTTGTGAGATCGAAAACAAGTGTGGCATTGATTTTAAGTTATTCTTAGTAAGTAAGCCAATAGAAGATGGAATCCAGTCTTTTTTTTTTTTTTAACTCGATGGGCTATAAGCAGTCACCCGTCCTTAATTGTGGGCCACTGGTTCCAGGGAAGGTAGAGAGCCAGTGCCGTAAGACAAACATAACATACATACCGCACAGAGATTCGAACCCGGACCCTTCCCAGACGAATCGTCATGAGCCAGAGCTTAGACCACCGGGCAGCGGAATCCAGTCTACGGAATGAAAAGTTCGTCAGGTAACAACTTCAGTTGAATTTTAGTCAGGGGACTAGACGAAATTAAAAGCTGTTCTACTATGTTGTGCCTGATAAGGAGATATTAAGACTAGTTCTAATATCGAACAATGATAAAAAAAATCATGTTGTAAAACAAATCACTGTCGTTAAAGGGCTTATTAAGAGTGTCGTGCATAACATGTTTAATTCATTTCCTAATGTTAAATTAAATTTACTAATAACAAATCAGCACAGAAGTTCGTTCCATATATTGACTTGATTCCCCCTAAGAAATTTTGACGAAAAGACAGCCCTTTCTAAACAGAATTCATTCGGCAATGCGATAATCCCGAGATACTGATTTTGTCAATATTTGAAATCCTTGTCAATGATGCAAAAACAGAGGAACATTCCTTCCTTTGGAAATCGGTACATTCCAACTTTTCTTCGAAATTCAGAAAGTCTTTCTGCACACACTATTTATTAAACTTTGCTACAGTCATTTCAATTACGGCTGCGCTGTTTCTATGAATGTTGAGATGTACTTCAGTTTGATATTTCTCAGCTAGACATTATTCAGTGCCGTTTTCTCATGAGAATGTTGGCTGATAATCAACTGTACCTACTCGCAAACGTAACATGAGAACTGCTCCCATTTTGTTAAACACCATAAGCAGATGATCTAGAATTATTTACCTAATTACATGTATAGAGCACAGTGGAAAATATAATCATAGCGAAAATTCTCATGTATACATTATTGACGCAATGCTAGAAATATTATTTCTTTGAAGATCAGCTTTACCAAACGTTAAGACTTACGCATATACACTGAAGAGCAATTGAATTAGAGGCAGCTGGCGTTATGCAAATGTGGCGCTGGGGGGGGGGGGCTCTGTAAACGGAAACGATATGACGTATGCAGCGATCCCACAATATAAGGAGTGATGCGACGGGAATCAGTAACAGTCGGACGCAGTATGGGTAAGTCGGGGACCGACGAATGGGTCACTCCATCTCGGAAGTCGTGCAGGCACTGGGATTTTCACGAGCCACTGTGTCACGGGTGCACCGTGAGTACATCGAATCCGGTAAAACCATCCCTGCAAGGGCCAACTGCCGTGGACAACAGCGTGTGGATGACCGGGGTCATCGTCAGCTAGCTCGCATTGTAACAGCGGATAGACGGGCCACAGTGCAAGAAATCACTCGGCAATTTAACGCTGGTGCACAAAAACGTGTAAGCAGCCACACCATCCAGAACCATCTCCTCGCTATGGGGTACAGAAGCCATCGTCCCACGAGGGTACGGCTGCTGACCGCACATCACAGGGTGCAAAGATTAGCATGGGCGCAGGAACATCGCCACTGGACCCTAGACATGTGGGAAAATGTTGCCTGGACTGATGAGTCGAGATTCACGTTGGTACATGCCGATGGCAGGGTACGAGTACGGCGCAAACCACATGAATCGATGGATCCTTCTTGCCAGCAGGATACTCTTCAAGCTGGTGGGGGTGGCATTCTCGTCTGGGGACTGTTTACGTGGACTGAAATGGGACCCCTGGTACGTGTGACAGCGTCCCTCACAGGTCAACGTTACCGGGATATCCTGGACGACCATTTGCTCCCGTTTGTGCGACTTCAACATCCCACTGGGGACCTCATCCTGCAACAAGACAAAGCACCGTGCCATCGCTCCCGAATTGTATCCGAATGGTTGGATGAACACTCCACCGACGTGACCTCGCTTCCTTGGTCAGCTAGGTCACCTGAACTCAATCCCATCGAGCACATATGGGATGCCATCGAGAGAGATGTTCGAGGCTCTGGCCCCCGTCCATAAAATCTTCGTGAACAGTGGGAGCTTGTTCAGGGGTCGTGGATCCGTATGGCTTCCCAACGCTTCCGGTGTCTTATCGAGCTCCTGCCAAGACGAATCGCCGCCGTCATCAGGGCGAAAGGCGGTGCTACACGTTACTCGACAGGTATCTCTAATTCAATTGCTCTTCAGTGTAGGTTGCTATTGCGATTTTCATATTTGATAGATGAGCAGGCAAACGTTTGAGATGTCGTTAATAAGTGAAAGATTTTGCAGACTATTTTAAAAGCTTGAAACAACAGCGGAATCAGAAGTTTTTTTACTTTCAGAGAAGTTTTTATGCAAATATTTCGAAGCAATATGTATCTTGATTAGATACTCAACAGTTGCACTGTATTTATGTGCCTCCCTGTACGTAACCATTTATTTCAGTTTCCCAGGTGCAGCTCAATTTGCAATGCAGTAGTTTTTTTTTTTCTGGTTTCATTGCTTTAAATTTTTCGGAGGTGACTAAATATTTAAGAAAACTGTTTAGTCTAGTATCTGACGAAATCATCAATTTGGAACATATGCAAAAGAGAGTGTTTGCACTCTTTGTTTTTTTTTTTTCGCTTTTTTTATTAGCACTATCATACATTTCTAGCTTTTGATGGTCGCGTGGGATCCACTTTCCCACTTTTTGAGTCTTTGTCATGGCATGCAATCATGGGAGCACGGTCGACTGATTCACGCCTAACTGTATTGCCAGTTCTGTGGTAGACCAAGGCCGTCTAGGAAATGGGAGATGAGTTCCTTCCCTCTGTGAGAATTAAAAACAAATTTAAACTTAAAAAAACGGCTACTAAACCAGAAACTATCAACGAACAAAAGAATCTGACTTGGAATCGTTTCCCTACATACAAATCGTTCTGTAAACCGGAAGAATCAAATGAACGAAACGAACGAATTGGTCCGAACGAATCTTTTTATTCTTTTGAAAGAATCGATTCTTTCAAAAGAATCGGTTTGCCCATCTCTACATAACAAATCGCTCTTGACACATGCTTTCACCTACAGCTTTCTCGCTACATGCCGAACAAACCTGCCCTTGAGCTTCTACAGCGGTTTCGCAGAGATTAGCAGAGATATTCTTTACTGTCTGTGCGAAACCGCACAGCCGCCCCGGTGGCGCAGTGGTCTAAGCGATGGCCTCTGATCATTCGTCCCAAAGGGGTCCGGGTTTGAATCCCGGTGAGGCACGGATGTTGTGTTTGTCTTTCGGCACTGGCTCTCTCCCTTCCCTGGAACCAGTGGCCCTAAATTAGGGACGGGCGACTGCTTATAGCCCATTGAGTTGCTCACGGTGGTCGTTAAACCTCCAATAAAAAGAAAACCGCAGAGAGCGGTTTCGCACAGACCGTAAAGAATATACATCCTGTCGATGACCATGGTTGAGCTCGACTAACCGCACGTGTGGATTATCCGCCAATGCGTGTTGTTCAACGCAGTGTTTCCCCCTTATTCGGCAGCCCGAAATTCTGACAAAAATTCAACCATTTTGTTTTTCAATGTGGCGCCGAAAACTTATGCATAGGCCTAATACATGCAGTGTTACAGATCGTTTTAACATTTCATTGACCCCATTTAGTGAAAATCTCAAAATCTGTGTGTTATTCATGATATTTTTGTCTGTCTTCAGAGTAATTGAAAAAAAAATTCGAATTGCATCTTCAATATTTGATTTGGAATACCACCGCTGCCATTATTATTATAACCGTTATACAACAGCATGTGCCCTAGCTCGCAATATTTTAATATCAATTGAAGAAGGGGAAACAATATCTACAGATGTTTGAATTCTGTATTATGAATCTGTTCTTGATTTTGAAATAAGCTATGTAAAAGTAACTTCAATTTGTTTTGAATGCTTTAAATAATCTGTGGCCCCGGAACGTTCCTTTACATCTTAGTAAGCGTGGGACTTGCAGTTTTCTTTCATTTACTGACTTTAAAACAATCAGGGTCAAGATAAAATATGTTGTATCTTACCTTCTCTCCTTTCGGTTTTGATGGCTTGTAGTTTTTCTACATTGGTTGGATCATTGAGCCACAGCTGCATGCGGATGAAAGGTTCACGGCCTTTGATACTTAGCATATGCCATGGTTTCGGCTTAGAAAGTAGCTCACTAACGGAACCTTGTGACAAACCCAGAACGGCTTCTCCAAAGAGCTAAAATAATATGAAAAACAAAAACAGTGAAATGTGCTTTAATGAATGTTATAACAGTACAAATTTCTTATGCACATTTTTCAAAAAAAAATCATAATTACTGTCTAGGTAGATATTTTCGGCTTAAGAACTTCTCAATGGATGTGAAGAGGATACAGCGCATAAGTTTTTCACCTGTGGTGGAATTAGAGCCTTTAAAAAGTAAGGAAATTAATTTTACATGGGGTAGAAGTGTAATGCAGTAAATATACTTACACAATTTCGAAGTATTCTCCCTCAACCTGAATGCGCCGGCCCCATCTTTCTATCCACTTCCGGAAAGGGTGTTCGAAGCCCTTCCTTGGCATGCGGCTCAGGATACCAATCACAGCATTGTTCAGTTCAGTATTTGATGCAAACCAAAGCCCATGAAGTTGTTTTTCCCCTTCAAGAAATAGGTGGAAGTCACACGGCGCCACGTCCGGTGAATACGAAGGATGTGAAATCATTTTGATGCCTAAATCTTGGATAACCTGCTGGGTAAGCAAAGCACGATGTACAGGGGCATTATCTTGCTGCAAAATCCACCAGTTTGTGCGTACTCTGGGCGTTTTGGGGAAATAATTTTCTTTAGAGGACATTTGATAACTTCAAAATAATAGGCACCGGTAACAGTTTTTCCTTGTGGAACAACATGGTAATATACAATTTTCTTTTTATCGAAGAAAACCAAATGCATGACCTTCCCTGCACTTACTTGAACCTCTGCTTTCCTGGATCGGGGACTCTGTGGGTGTTTCAATTGGGTGCTCTGTTGTTTTGTTTCTGGATCAAAGTGGTAAAAAAATGTTTCATCACGTGTGACGACTCGATCCAAAAAGTGAGGCTGGCTTCCGACCATTCGTCTGAGATGGGTTCGGGTTCGAATTCCGTGAGGCATGGATGTTGTGTTTGTCTTACGGTACTGGCTCTATCCCTTTCCTGAAACCAGTGGCACTAAATTAGGGCAGGACTACTGCTTACAGCCCATCGAGTTGCCACCAAATAATCGAAACGAAGAAATTTTAGCCTAGGTAGTTATTCTTTAATTAGTTTTGTAATATTTTAGCAATGAGTAAGTTTCAATTTTGTTAGACTACTTAAGAGATTACCTTGGTAGATCAGCCCCATTTCCCAATTTGATTTGACGAAACATGATGCTTAGGACAAGTAAAACAATATCTTATGCAGCAATCTTGATCATCCCTCATCATCATTACTAAGCAGTTCTCTGAGATTCAGAGGTTAGCTCCACGAAGATACTGTTCCCTTAACAAACTTCTCCATTTAAAGCGATCTTAACATACAACTCGGGCTCCACTGACATTCATCAAACGCCGCACACAAGATGTTCTATACTTCATACTCATAATCTTTTTCTCATGAAAACACTCCTGAATCGTTGACGGAAAGAAGAGGTGAAGGTGGCCACAACGGCACAATGGTCAGAAGAGGCGGTGGGTAGATGCTGACAGTCCATGACCACGGGCAGAAGTGGAGCGGTTGCGTAGAAACGGTCAAGTCTAGCGGAAGATTACGAAGTGACAGCTGAGGACCTCCACAAATGGGAGACCGTTGTAGGATAAATTTGACGAAAGACGTCCCGAAGATCAAACTCCGTGATGAGGGAGTGTAATTGCTCCACAAGACGCAAGCGAGTTTCCTTATGAATTGGAGCACGATCAAGATCAGGGTCAAGCGTGCAATTAAAATAGCCGCCGATCAACACGTGATCCGACGGCAACGTTGACTGAAGAACCGAACGGAGCGCCAGGAAAAGTAGGGTGTGATGTTGAGGTGTGCACGGGACGTAGATGCTGAAAACGACATAACGACGCTAGTCCAGAACAAAGGTGAGGCGTTGTAGCAAGTCACGGCAGAGATGCTGCACCGACACTGAAGATAGAACTTGACGGAACTGAGTGCGGATGCCTATGGCCAGACCGCCGATTGTGGAGTGTCGGAAAGCGTGGTGGAACTGATAGTTCCCCGTACGCCATCGATTGAAAGGCGTTGTAGACAGATAATTAGTCTCTTGGAGCAGAAGAATGTCTGCTGTGAGGTGATGGAGATTCTCACGAGCAAGCGAGTTCGCCAGAGGGGACCCAACCCCCCTACAGTTCAGTGTCGTTATCTTGAACGGAAATGTCCGACGGCGGTTCAAGGAGCTTGTCAGTGGCTCGTTGGAGCCGAGAGAGACGATCGCAGACTTTCTTGAGACATCCGCTTTCGCCGAAAGATGTAGATGGTAAGGCTTGGAGGTGAGATCGAACAACCGCCACTTGCGTCATAGTTGCTGCAAGCTCCGTGAGATAGGATTGGAGAAAATAATAAGACATGGTTTTACTACGAGGACCGATGAGATAGGAGTATAACTCCGCACCAGAAATTGGTGTGTGTGATAGTGAGGAATCTTCCAGTAGCTGTATGAAATACTCTAGAGTAAGTGGGACCAGTGTGCTGTCGTCAGAGTCGGAGATGGAGATGCTAGAAGCGTCAGATGGGAGTGAACGACTTTCCGAGCGATCACGTCCTCCTTGAAAGGTGGGAGATGTGCGTGTCTTCTTATTGCGACGTCGAGTAGTCCGACGACGTTTCGAGCGTACCCTCTGTTGCTCGGGACCAAAGGCTGGAGGGGTCTGGCTCTGTGAAGGCATCAGGCGCAGCGACCCCATTATCGGGCTCCGAAGGGTGCTGGGGAGTGATTGTAGAAAGTAGAGGAGAGTTCAGCGGGTCTCCGGTCGAAGAATTCTCCTGCTGTGGGCATGTCTGGAGTGTAGAAGCTGAGTTGGAAGTGGAAGGTTGCGACGAGGTCACGCGTTGACCAACGGCTTTATGGATACTTTCGGAATAACTCGACTGCTGCTGGTGAGAGGCGCCAGATGAAGATGCCGGGGGTCCAGTTGGCCGTTGAGTAGGCTGCACTGAAGATTTGGAGGCAGTAGCTGCACAATGAGGGCATAGCGCACTAGGGGGACCAATGCTTTTACATACCGAATAAAGGGTGCCCACAGTGATGTCAATGCGCCTAATATGAGTGTCACAGCGTACATTGAGTACCGATGGAACACGTAACATGGCTTCCTCCGAGGGAAATATAACACGTACGTTGCGGCGAAATCCTAAGAGATAACGGTCCTCAGGGACTCCCGGAAAGGAGGAGTACGTGATGACCGATCCGACAGTACGTCCGTAATTCTGAGCGACGGAGAGCAATAGGTCGTCGGATACTTTCGGAGGAACAGGAGCGAAACTGACTGTAGTAGGTGCTTGTGCGAGTGGGGTCGCAAGGAGACGGCGATCGCCGATGGAAACGCCTTCGGTCAGAACTCGAAGGGCGGCGGCAGGAGTCACAAGATAAGCTATGACTTGGCTGGTTCTTCTACCCACGTGAGTAATGGCCTCTTTTGGAACAATTTGTCGAAGAGCAGCGCTGTACGCCGTCAGTTTGGTATTGGGGAGGCTGCGGAAAAATACGCCCAGTCCGATTTTGTCAAGAAAAAGCTGACCTTGAGGGCAAGTAGTCGGGACATCCACGTAGATCTGGTCTGTACCATACGTCATCTGATAAGGGCACTTTGAAGAAGGGGGCTGATGAGAAGAAGAAGAAGTTGACGCACCTGAGGTGATGGCAGCATACGACGCATCTGGCACGCGTTGTGATGACGCGGAAGTGGCCGGTGGAAGTGTGACGTCCATGGCGTCATCAGAAGGTACAGGGCAAGGCAATGGTTCACCACTCTTCGTCAGATGGGAAGGAGATAGCTTCATGGGCAAGGCAACTTTGTCACGCTGCGGAGAGGAGGGGCTTGTCAAAGGAAGCCCTCCATTGGTGGATTGCTTCTGAGCAGCTGATAGGGATAAAGAGTCACTTCCGGAAGTGAGGATAGAAGCTCCGCTATCCCCGGAAGCCGCCATTTGGAATGACGATAAGTTTACGAGCTTTGGCCAACTCGACCAAAGCAGGAAAATGAGGAATACATCATAAAAAGGGCTTTGGATTGGATTGGAGGTTTAACGACCACCGTGAGCAACTCAATGGGCTATAAGCAGTCGCCCGTCCCTAATTTAGGGTCACTGGTTCCAGGGAAGGGAGAGAAACAGTGCCGTAAGACAAACACAACATCCATGCCTCACCGGGATTCGAACCCGGACCCCTTTCGGACGAATGATCAGGGGCCATCGCTTAGACCACTGCGCCACCGGGGCGGCACACAAAATTAGGAGATGTAGACTCAGAAATTATCACAAACGGAACGAAATAAGAGCACGAAGTAAACAACGACTGTCGTCCAGCACACAAACGACTCCTATGTTTTTTCTGTAGTACCCAGGTTTTCACTGCCATACATAAGAGTGGGAACAATTACACTCTCATACACAGCCATCTGGGACTCTCTTGAGAACCCATCATTCCTGTGAAAACCTCCCAAAGCCGTTATGACTTTCAATGAAGAATTCACTTGCCTGCTAATTTCACCATCCAATTTGTTCTCTCTGTCAAACATGCTTCCTAAATACACAAACTCATTCCCCTGGTCAACCACTGTGCCATTTAGACTTACACTGAAGAGCAATTGAATTAGAGATACCTGTCTAGTAACGTGTAGCACCACCTTTCGCCTTGATGACGGCGACGATTCGTCTCGGCATGGACACGACAAGACACCGGAAGTGTTGGGAAGCCATACGGATCCAAGACCCCTGAACAAACTCCCACAGTTCACGAAGATTTGATGGAGGGGGTCAGAGCCTCGAACATCTCTCTCGATGGCATCCCAGATGTGCTCGATGGGATTGATGTCAGGTGACCTAGCTGGACAAGGAAGCGAGGTCACGTCGGTGGAGTGTTCATCCAACCATTCGGATACAATTCGGGAGCGCTGAACACGACGCATTGTCTTGTTGCAGGATGAGGTCCCCAGTGGAATGTTGAAGACGCACAAACGGGAGCAAATTGTCGTACAGGATATCCCGGTAACGTTGACCTGTGAGGGACGATGACACACGTACCAGAGGTCCCGTTTCAGTCCACGTAAACAGTCCCCAGACGAGAATGCCACCCCTACCGGCTTGAAGAGTACCCTGCTGGCAAGAAGGATCCATCGCTTCATGTGGTTTACGCCGTACTCGTATTATGCCATCGGCATGTACCAACGTGAATCTCGACTCATCAGTCCAGGCAACATTTTCCCATATGTCTAAGGTCCAGTGGCGATGTTCCCGCGCCCATGCTAATCTTTGCACCCTGTGATGTGCAGTCAGCAGCGGTACCCTCGTGGGACGATGGCTTCTGTACCCCATAGCGAGGAGATGGTTCTGGATGGTGTGGCCGCTTACACGTTTTTGTGCACCGGCGTTAAATTGCCGAGTGATTTCTTGCACCGTGGCCCGTCTATGCGCTGTTACAATGCGAGCTAGCCGACGATGACCCTGCTAATCCACACGCTGTTGTCCACGGCAGTTGGCCCTTGCAGGGATGGTTTTAGCGAATTCGATGTACTCACGGTGCATCCGTGACACAGTGGCTCGTGAAAATCCCAGTGCCTGCACGACTTCCGCGATGGAGTGACCCATTCGTCGGGCCCCGACAATTTTCCCACGATCAAATGCGCTTAGATCCTTCGTCTTACCCCATACTGCGTCAGACTCTTACTGATTCCCGTCGCATCACTCCTTATATTGTGGGATTGCTGCATACGTCATTTCGTTTCCGTTTACAGGGCCGCCCACAGCGCCACATTTGCATAACGCCAGCTGTCTCTAATTCAATTGCTCTTCAGTGTATATTACATACAATCTTGATGAATATGGGAATTTGAAGTCGCAAAATTCGTGTGAGTTAATTGGGAAGAAACGAAAGGTAGTTTTAAATTACTAACATAAAAAACTAACGCGATAGTATCCAGAAGTGAGATAGTAACCACAAGAAATTGTTAAGCTGGAAGGGTCTAGCGAAAAATAAGTGAATTTTTGAAAGGACACTGGTAAGATTGCACAAAATCTTGATAGTGAAGTTAATCCTTTAACGACCATACTGCCCAAAACGCACGTACACGCAGACGATCACGGCTGCCCGAATCACCCGCCTGGAGTGAGTGGGATTACCTACCCCCATATGCTCTTTGAATGGTCACGGCGGCTGAGCGATTACCAGAAGTCACCCTCAGTCACCATTGGTATCACTAAGCAAAGAAGTGAATCTGGAGTTGCTTCTCTAGTGGCAATATCATTCACTTTCATGACATTGCTCAGTACACTTAAAAATTGTGTGGTGGATCGCACCAAAAAGTGGTGCTACACCAGTTGCACCACTTTCTGAGAAAAGATGAATCATTGGGAGGGTCAAACAAAACCAACGGCATGGTTCAACCTTGCACCAAAATGTGGTTCAAACTTGTACCATAACGTGGTGCAACTGGTATAGCACCACTTTTTGGTGCAACCTACCGTAAAACTTTTAACAGTGTTGAGCTCTCTCTTTTTCGATACAGGCTACATTTGTCTGCGATATTTTTTTTAGATACTACATACAGATGTATTTATTCCTTATGCATTCATCGATTATTGTCAGCCAGTTTCAATAAAGGAAACGAAAACATTTTTTTTTCTGTTATCAAGTTATTGGTTCAATAATGCAAAGAGCTTAAAATGTTAAAGTTACGGCAATGAGAAAAAATGGCTCAAATTATAAACAAGAAACTCCAAAATTATGGTTGAAATACTCTGAGGCCAGGAAAAATATTTTATATAAAAAATGGAAAGATTGTATGTATTAGAAAGAAGACTTGGAACCTTTTTAGGACAGTTAAGAATTTGTGACCTTATGTCCGGGCCTATAGAAGCTTAATTCTAGCTGGCTACGTACACGTCACGTACACTTATAATTTTAGATGTAACAGCAACAACTTTTCGTGTTACATAAGATATTTTCGCATTACGAGAAAAAATTTCATTTAGCACTAAAACATGCATTTCTGATTCAAAGATAGCATAAAACATTAATATTTTGTTTTAAGAAAACAGCCCTTTCTAGTATCGCGCATAAAAGGGAGTTTATGAAAAAAAGAAATTGTTCCTCGTGGAAACTCATCTGATTTTGATCATTCCAAATAAGCAAGTTGAAATTATATTTTTTTCAAGAGAGAAAAAGAAAGGAGAAAAATAAGTAAGATATCTTAGCTGCTTACCACGGCCTCCTATAATGCCTAACGCATCTGTTCTTCTTGGAAGAATGCAGTGATTGCCCTCGGAAAACGTCTGAACGACAATGCATATCAAGTCTATAGATCGGAAATTTCGTATGTGTTGCCCTAAAGTGGCACGTGCAATTTCCGTACAAGACTAATATCGTGAATTCCTTACAAGACTAATATCGTGTAATTTCCGTACAAGACTAATATCGTGTAATTTTGGTGTAAATGGATTAAAAATCTCTAAGGTAGTGCAAGTTCCGTATAGGTTTTAGGAGAAAGGGTTCCGTACAGGTTTCTAACGAAGTGATTTATGAGAAATAGTCCCGTACATGTTCTTAAAGAAGTGATTTAGGAGGAAGGGTCCCGTACAGGTATTTAACGAAGTGATTTAGGAGGAATAGTCCCGTACATGTTCTTAAAGAAGTGATTTAGGAGGAAGGGTCCCGTACAGGTATTTAACGAAGTGATTTAGGAGGAAGTGTCTCGCACAGGTTTCTAACGAAGTGATTTAGGAGAAAGCAGGTTTCTAAGGCATTGATTAAGGAGGAAGGGCTCCATACAAGTTTCTAACAAAGCGATTTAGGAGGAAGGGCTTCGTACAGGTTTCAACGAATTCGTTGATCACCTAAGTGATTAATACTGTGTATCTCATATTTGCAGATGTATAACATTAATTAAAAGGGATGTAAGGTCAGGTGATGCGTAACATCACAGCCTCTCCTTGACAAATGTCAACCCCGCCTTCTCGTGGTGCATCCTGTTCCCACTAAAGGGGCTCTGACGACCGCCCATAGCGGTATAACTATACCATCGGGATTAGAGGAAATTCTATCCCACACTCACCAACCCGCTTGGCCAGCGTGGTGAGTTATGGCCAAACCCTCCAAAATGATTCCACAACTTAAATCTTGGCCCTCAGTCTCCGGCAGCTGGAATGTACCTGGCCAAGGCAGCGGCCAGTGCCACATGAAGGCAGAGGGTGCTAAGAATCCCCGGAGGACCGGACTAGGCTGCCATCTGATGCTGACCTTGGCTACTTACAATGGACGCTCCCTATCTTCTGATTCAAGGCTTCTTGAATTGGAAGAGGAACTACAAAAGATCAAGTGGGACATCGTGGGGCTAAGTGAGGTAAGGAGAAAAGGAGAAGATCTCATCGAACTGAAAAGTGGACATCTCTTCTACTATCGTGGGACAGATACTGGCAGAACTAGTGGTGTTGGATTTATAATAAACAAGAAACTGAAGGATAAAGTTGTAGAAGTTGAAAGTTCCTCTGACAGAGCTGCACGACTTGTTATCCAACTCTCGAAAAGATACCAGGCTCAGATTATTCAAACTTATGCACCCACCACAAGTCATCCTGAAGAAGAAATTGAAGAATTTTATGAGGAAATTTGTCATCTAAATAATAAAGGTAAGCAGCACTTGAAAATAATTATGGGAGATTTCAATGCAAAAATAGGGCAACGGCAACAGAATGAAACTTCAGTAGGTAAATTCGGTCATGGCAACAGAAACCAGCGTGGAAATACTCTCGTTGAGTTTGCAGAGGCAGAAGGGTTTTTCATCTTGAACTCCTTCTTCAAGAAAAAGCCACACAGGAAATGGACATGGAGACATCCAAATGGGACGACAAGTGAAATTGATTTTATTATGTGTAACAAAAAATTCGTCATAGAAGACTGCAGTGTGCTAAACAAGTTCAACACAGGTAGTGACCATAGATTGGTGAGATGTAAGATGCACCTCAACACTAAACTTGAACGTGGCAAGCTCATAAGACAAACAAAATCTATTGACATAAACCAACCTTAAAAAACACCATAATACCTTCAAGTTAGAACTGAAGAACAGGTTCTCTGCTTTAGAAGGCCTAACATCGGAAGAAGTGGACATCTCTGAAGTTAACAGAAAAGTAACCAAAGCTCTTATGGAAACAGCAACAAAATTAGCTGGGTCTAAGAACAAGTTGCATGTGAACAAATTATCAGGAAAAACCAAAATGTTGATGCAAAAAAGAAGAGAGATGAGGACAACTAAAGAAGATGTGACTTCCAAAGTGGAATATATAGAGCTATGCAAGACAGTAAGAAAAAGTATCACTGAAGACGTAAGGAAATTTAACTTGAACTAGTGAGGAAAGCAATTGAAAACAACCAAAGCCTAAAGATAGCAAAGGGACATCTCAGTAAGGGAAGAAAACAGATTATGGCACTGAGAAAAGAAGATGGTTCTGTAACAAGAAATAGAGGCGAAATTTTGACAAGAGTGAAAGATTTCTACTCCAAATTATATGAAAGGGATGATATATGCACTCCAGACATCATGAAAGATACCAGTACCAGAGTTCCTCCAGTCCTTCCAGCAGAAGTTGCACATGCAATCAAGAACATGAAGCGGGGAAAAGCTCCAGGAGAAGATGGAATTGCTGTAGACATCATACAAGAAGCAAGTGGAGAAATCGAAAAAGTACTCGCCCAAATTTTCACTCGATGCCTTAATGAAGGAAAGATTCCTGAGGATTGGAACACCGCTACAATGATCCTGCTACATAAGAAAGGTGACATTGAGGATCTCGGAAACTACAGACCTATCAGCCTCCTATCAGTAGTTTATAAAATCTTTACTAAAGTTCCTTCACACCGCTTGAAGGTAACACTGGACATGGCTCAACCGAGAGAACAAGCTGGATTCAGGAGTGGCTACAGCACAATAGATCATATCCACGTGCTGAGAGAACTAATTGAAAGAGCGAGGGAATATGAACTTCCATTGTGCATGGCTTTTATCGATTATGAAAAAGCCTTTGATTCGGTGAAACCATCAGCAGTTACAATGGCTCTGAAAACCTGCGGTATTGAAGATGCATACATTAATATTATTAATAACATCTATGAAAATGCAAGTGCAAAGATTAGGCTGTTTGAAAATACAACACACGTAAAAATTGGAAAGGGAGTGAGACAAGGTGACACCATATCTCCAAAGCTCTTTAATGCCACATTGGAGGGTGTTTTTCAGTCGCTGAGCTGGGAAAACAAGGGGATAAAGATTAATGGAGATTATCTAACCCACCTTCGTTTTGCTGATGACGTAGTCATTTTTGCAACTACCCCATCAGAGCTGCAGAGTATGATCCAGGAACTTGCTGACAAGAGTAAAGAAGTGGGATTAAAAATGAACCTTCAGAAGACAAAAGTGATGTTCAATGCTTTTACAAGAAATGAAGATTTATCGATTGATGGAGAAAAGCTGGAGATAACAGACACGTACGTTTATCTTGGACAGCAGATATCAAGTGAGGGTCACATTGATGAAGAAATTAATCGGCGTACAAAACTTGCCTGGAGAGCTTTTGGAAGAAACAGCATAATTTTCAAGAGCAATATGCCATTATGTCTTAAAAGAAAAGTGTTTGATCAATGCATCCTTCCAGTGCTTACGTATGGTGCAGAGACGTGGACCTTAACTAAAAGAGACATACAAAGGCTGCAGACAACTCAAAGCAGCATGGAGAGGTGCATGCTTGGTGTAACCAGGAGAGATAAGAAGAGGAACTCGTGGATCCGAAAAATGACAAGAGTGGAAGACATCATGATCAGAGTTAAATCCCTGAAATGGCAATGGGCTGGACATACTGCCAGAAGGACAGATCATCGATGGACAGCCGAAATTTTAGATTGGATTCCAAGGGACAGGAAAAGACCCAGAAGAAGACCACATGGGAGACGGGTGGATGAAATTCGAAAGTATGCAGGGGTGACATGGAGGAGACTGGCACAAGACAGACCGTTGTGGAGGAAACTTGGGGAGACCTTCGTCCAGCAGTGGATTGATAATGGTTGACAATGATGATGATGATGATAACATTAATTCATGTAAACTATTCATATAGATCTGTGATTGATATTAATAGAACATAAATAAAATATACTATTAGATTTTAGGATAAGAGGCTCTTTATCAGAACTGAAAAATATAAAAACACATTTTTCTGTTGGACCCTCACTCTATAGAAAAAATATCCAGAGATTATAAAAAAGGTTAATAATTTCCCTATGTTTAAGAGATACCTTAAAAATTGGACTTTGTTTTGCATATAATGGCTGGTACAACAAATAGTTACTGTGGTGTTGATTGATTGTATAAGATATATGGAGTTTTTTACTAGTCAAGACATCACCCTTTTCTCAAGGCCGTCGATTCAATGCACATGTTATAAAATATAGTGTGTGTGAGTAAATATATCACTCATTTTGGAAAAAGCAGCTTACCTGATTTACGATGCGTGCAAAATCTGTTCTTTTCGTGTTTTAGATAAGTTGCGTAGATATTGTCGTTCAGTTGTTCTTCGATTATAAGTCCACACTCTGTAAGAATAGTAAAAATGAGTTTATGCCTTGAAAAGTGTGATTCAAAAAATCTTTAGAAGCATGAAGACGAGTTCTCGTTTTTTCTTCCTCTTTAGAGATTATTCTCTGCCCGAGTAGGTGTATTTCTTTTGATACGGCTCTCATCCTAAAACCTGCACGAAACTCCCACTCTGTTAGAAAATTTAATTCATTTGGATGAAAACAGCCCGATATTCGACTTGTACGGAAATCGCACGTACGAATCTAGAATACGAGTAGATTTCGTTAACTGGGACATCGGTTAATCGGGACAGCCGTTTATTCGCGACAATTCTTAAGGAACATCCCAAATTAGCTCTTTACGATAAAGGTTCGCACAAAGGGACAGCAGCTTAAAGGAATCTACTGCAATCTCACCTGTAAAAGAGAAGACAGAAATTCGAAAAGTAGCTATAGATAGTTTCGGGAGATATGGTATCTTGGGCGACACACAATTTAGGGTCATAGTTAAGATTAAAATTTTACTTGAAACTCTGTAAAAGATATTATCAAAACTTTTTTTGAGCTTATTTTATACCAATCTTCGTTTTAATGACAAAAGCATAAGATACTTTCTTTTTAGTACCACTTACCTTTTGCCCGATGTTATGGACTGTTAACGTCTCTTTAATTCTGGATGTTATCAGCTGAGTATCGAGGTCAGTCGTAACTGCGGCCATTTCATAGACAGATGGCTGGACGTAAGGAAGGCTGCGTATACTTCCTCTTCTTGTTGGCTTTAAATTTCCCCCAGAAGGAAGCGCAGCGCTGCCAGAAGGACTGTGTGCGGTCAATGGAACAGATGGATTTTCAGGCGTAGAAAGCTGAGGCGACACTGGGTGTCCTGGTTTGGAGGGCTGTCGGTTTTCTAAGATGCGATGTGTTGGGTAGCTAGGCTCGACATTCAGAGGACTGAAACGATTGGACCCTGTAAGGATTTAATAACTTTCATTATAAATCATTCAAAATCCTATATGGAAATCTACTGTCGTCGTTTAACCATTGAGAGGGTGCGTGCCATTTTCTACCAAGAGCGGGAGCGCATAGTATTTTTTACTACAAACGATTGCTGACCTACTATGTGATACGTGATCAATATATATACACTGAAGAGCAATTGAATTAGAGACAGCTGGCGTTATGCAAATGTGACGCTGTGGGCGGCCCTGTAAACGGAAACGATATGACGTATGCAGTGATCCGACAATATAAGGAGTGATGCGACGAGAATCAGTAAGAGTCGGACGCAGTATGGGTAAGACGAAGGATCTAAGCGCATTTGATCGTGGGAAAATTGTCGGGGCCCGACGAATGGGCCACTCCATTTCGGAAGTCGTGCAGGCACTGGGATTTTCACGAGCCACTGTGTCACGGGTGCACCGTGAGTACATCGAATTCGGTAAAACCATCCCTGCAAGGGCCAACTGCCGTGGACAACAGCGTGTGGATTAGCAGGGTCATCGTCGGCTAGCTCGCATTGTAACAGCGGATAGACGGGCCACAGTGCAAGAAATCACTCGGCAATTTAACGCTGGTGCACAAAAACGTGTAAGCAGCCACACCATCCAGAACCATCTTCTCGCTATGGGGTACAGAAGCCATGGTCCCACGAGGGTACCGCTGCTGACCGCACATCACAGGGTGCAAAGATTAGCATGGGCGCGGGAACATCGCCACTGGACCCTAGGCATGTGGAAAAATGTTGCCTGGACTGATGAGTCGAGATTTACGTTGGTACATGCGGATGGCATAATACGAGTACGGCGCAAACCACATGAAGCGATGGTTCCTTCTTGTCAGCAGGGTACTCTTCAAGCTGGTGGGGGTGGCATTCTCGTCTGGGGACTGTTTACGTGGACTGAAATGGGACCCCTGGTACGTGTGACATCGTCTCTCACAGGTCGACGTTACCGGGATATCCTGGACGACCATTTGCTCCCGTTTGTGCGCCTTCAACATCCCACTGGGGACATCATCCTGCAACAAGACAATGCGTCGTGTTCATTGCTCCCGAATTGTATCCGAATGGTTGGATGAACACACCACCGACGTGACCTCTCTTCCTTGGCCAGCTAGGTCACTTGACCTCAATCCATCGAACACATCTGGGATGCCATCGAGAGAGATGTTCGAGGCCCTGACCCCCTCCATCAAATCTTCGTGAACTGTGGGAGCTTGTTCAGGGGTCGTGGATCCGTATGGCTTCCCAACGCTTCCGGTGTCTTGTCGAGTCCATGCCGAGGCGAATCGCCGCCGTCATCAGGGCGAAAGGTGGTGCTACACGTTACTAGATAGGTATCTCTAATTCAATTGCTCTTCAGTGAATATATATATATATATATATATATATATATATATATATTGATTGGAGGTTTAATGCCCATGGTGAGCAACTCGATGGGCTATAAGCAATCGGACGTCCCTAATTTAGGGTCACTGGTTCCAGGGAAGGGAGGGAGCCAGTGCCGTAAGACAAACACAACATCCATGCCTCACGGGATTCGAACCCAGACCCTTTTTGGACGAATGATCAGAGTCCATCGCTTAGACCACTGCGCCAATATTCTTATAATGCCGCGATCAATGTCGAACAGTTACTGAATGTTATTGTATAACAATCAAAACTTCATGAGAACTATTGAAATAAGTCTTTTTATTTGCCGAAATAACCAAAGAAACCCATAAATGAAAACCCTGGAAAACAAATAGCAGTAAAATAAAATATTCGTAACGTAACAGAAGTAGATTTTTACTCTGATTGCGAATTGTCATGTGCGTGACATACAGCACATAAAATGTTGGTTTCGGAGTGGCGTTTACAAGTAAATGCATTACAACTGTGACATTTCATTGACGCTGACGTTCTTTTCTTGTCCATGACACACGAACGATATACTCCGCGTCGTAGCTTCGGTTGCTCTTCATTTAATTGGTTTACCGGTTGTCCATAATTTACTTCAAGAAATGCTCTTACATCGGACGGTATGTTTGGAAGCTTTGCTCTAGCAGTGAGGTGCTCCTTCATAAGACTGAGAGATAATTCT
This sequence comes from Macrothele yani, assembly GCA_039090855.1. NCBI lineage: Eukaryota > Metazoa > Arthropoda > Arachnida > Araneae > Macrothelidae > Macrothele > Macrothele yani. Next base: position 42,812,740 of record CM077016.1, on the reverse strand, counting down.
TTGAGAAATATTCTGCGATATTTCGGACAACTTGTCGGTTTGGCAAAGGAATATAATACTTGAGAATGTATTAAGGAATATAATATATGATGAATGAAAATATGTGACATTTACGTGGACGAGCGCGCGTCGTAAACTTTACATCAAACGCTCTTCTCACATCTAAGTCTTCTCACAGACTAAATAAAAGATCCCGGCACTAACTTGTCCCCCGCAGTGTCTTCCGTAAACATTGTTCTAGGAGTTCTTTCAGCCTATGGGAAAGTTGGAATTCGCAGAAAAGTCTTACTCGGAAACAACTACATTTGTCGTAAATTTTGCGACAGCGCGCCCGCTCGAAGGTTAAACATGGTTTATCTGAATATAAGAGAAGAACACGATGAGTCACTAATTATCTGCAATGTTTATGAAAATATATTACAACAAATTGTGAAAACACAAATTTGCCGGTGACGAGATCGAATAAGCAACCTCCTGCTCCGGAGTCGAATGCTTTTCCAATTAAAGTAGATCGACGGAATTTATCGCTGCAATATTACACTCTTTGACATGTGCTTCACCTCTGTAATACGTCACATACATCCCTCTTGAGAAAGGCGGGGGCAGTAAGTCGCATATTTCGGGTCCGCCGCAAACCATGCTTGAAGTAACTCTCTGCAGAAGAAGGGATTCGCACTAATTCCACACGATTTGTAAAAGAAGCACCACACATCTTTCGAAGCGAAGAAGGAATTCTTATTAATTCCAGACGATGTGTGGATGGAACAGCGCACACTTTTTTGAGGAACCCAACGGCCAGTAGAACCATTTCTACAACGGGCGCCAATGTGAAAACACAAATCTGTCGGTGACGGAGATCGAACTTGCATCAAGCTACTCAGGAGCCGAATGCTTTCATAATTAAGTTACACCAACGGAGTTTACCGATGAAACATTTCCTCTCTTTGACATGTGCTTCACCTCTGTAGTACGTCACAAAATGAGAACGTACAACCAGGGTCGTCGCTTCAATTTCGGGGCCCCCTGTTCCAATGATACCGGCGTGGGGCCCCTATATGGGAGTGTTGGATGTCAGTGAATAAATGGAAGGGCAAAGAAAATAAACGAAAATTAAGCATCTGACGGGACATTAAACATTCTTTAAAACAATGAAAGTAATAATAATGCAAAGAAAATGGAAGAACATTAATGTAAATCAAACGGTTAAACAGAATAAAGTATGTGAAGGTATGTTGAAAATTGTCTGCACAAAGCTTTTTGAATAAGATATTTTCATTTTTAAATTTAATTTAAATAAGGGAAAAACACGGTGAGTCACTAATATGCCGAGTTCCGTGAAATTTCTGCTGTTCCTGTGTCCTCATTTTTGGTGCAAAAATAAAGTTTTGTATTCATTTTGGTTGGCCATTCCATTCGTTTTAGCATGTGCGTTTTTTTATACTCCATTATTGTCGTGACTTCCAGTTATTTTAGCATTCGTGTTTTTATGCTTCATTACAGTAGTGATTTCCATTGGTCATAGTGTACAATTTTCATTCTTAATTTTTTTTTTTTGAGAACCTTATTACAGTAAGGTATGTTTTTAACGAACTTTGCCACTTTTTAACTGGTGTAAACGCGTTTTTTTCCTTGACCAACCATCTTCCATTGTGTCTGCCAGCCACCAGGAACGAAATTTTATTCAATAGATAATGAACGACATTAAGACGGGTAAGCACTTTGATTTTTGCAAGTTTTACATTTTATTTAAGTATGACGAACAGGACATAGAGCAGCAGAGGCGATAATACGCAAAAAGTTTATGGCAATGAAGAACACGCACATGCATGTTTCCACGAATTTATTGCGTGCTTTTTTTTTTTTTGATGCCTTATTAATGTAAGAGCAATTTAGCGTTTAAATTAGGATTTTGGCCTACTCTCGAAATATATTTATATATGTGTGTGTGTGTGTGTGTGTGTGTGTGTGTGTGTGTGTGTGTGAAGTGTAAAATACCACGATGCAAAAAACCTAGACAAATAAACAAAGAACAAATAATGAAACATAAAACGATGTACCATGAACTGTCGTCATCAGGAGAGTAAATGATGACGACAGTTCATGGTACATCGTTTTATGTTTCATTATTTGTTCTTTGTTTATTTGTCTAGGTTTTTTGCAACGTGGTATTGTACACTTCATATGCTGCTTCACCGTTTGACCAGCTACTACATGCGCTACCTTCGAACGTAAGCTATTTTATCGTTTATTGTGTCTCGATTCTGTTCAGTTTTTGGCCTTTATAGTTTTGACTCGTTCTTATGACATATATATATATATAATCGAAAGAAAGTTTTTGGCCTTTATAGTTTTGACTCGTTCTTATGACATATATATATATATAATCGAAAGAAAGTTTTTGGGAAAGAAACTTCTTTTACATTTTTTCTTTAGCTAACAAACTGGTAAGCCCTTTTGATCCACGGAATGAATTTGCGGTCAATACCAGCCCCTCTTCTCGCTATAGCTGCTACGATTTGAGGGAATCTAAACGTGGATTATGCAATTTAAGACTTACCCACGTTTTAAGAAAAAGCCTTGTCCAATATAAGAGAGTTTTTGTAACATCAAAGAAAGATGTGAAACCAAACAAAACTTCTGGATTACCAATGTTGTTTTTCAAATGTCGTATAACATTTGTACTTTGTTGTTGGTTGGAGGTTTAACGACCACCGTGAGCAACTCGATGGGCTATAAGCAGTCGGCCGTCCCTTAATTTAGGGCCACTGGTTCCAGGGAAGGGACAGAGACAGTGCCGTAAGCCAAATACAGCATCCATGCCTCACCGGGATTCGAACACAGATCCATCTCGGACGAATGGTCAGAAGCCAGCGTTTAGACCACTGCGCCGTCGGGACGGCCATTCGTGCTTTAACAGAGGCAAAATCATCTAGGATAATCATACTCCAGTTCTTCAACGATTTCTCATATCGTAATTTATTATATATGAACTGTTAAAAGCGCGGCATCCAGTTTGAACGATGCAATGGAAGTGCTTTCACAACGGCCCTCCATAAAAGGGCATCATTTTTTAATTTAATCCCCTTGGTTTCCAACGTGCTTGGTCGGGCTTTACATAATATTCTCAATGACGTCAGAGAAAAGAAACAAACAAATAAAACAATCTGTTTTTCTCATAGACGACCCACGTATGCGCTTCCTTTATTATTTTTCTTTTTAAAGCGGTGTTCCTATTCCAAACTCTGACGTTTTCTCTCCGGCTTGTAATGGTAAAGCCACGTTTCGTCCCCAGTAATGATTATTCTCAAAATAGCGTCACCTTCGTTACTATGGCGGGATAAACAGCATTGGTAGCTGTTCAATGGACTGCGTTTATGTACTTCTGTGAGAAATTTGGAGCTCATTTAGCACCAACATTAACAAAGTTAAATCTGTTGCAGATGATTTCATAGGAAAAATCATAAGCAATTTGCATGTAATTTCTAATTTTATCAATAGTTACCCATCCGTTTTCCAGAACCATGGCAGGGGAACTTATTCAGCTTTGTCGTCAGCAGTAGACGTGGAGGGACTTTCTGCTCTTTCTTCATGCTTTACACTTGTTCAACCATTTGTGAACTTGGAAATCCATTTGTAGACACTCCGCTGTGCCAAAACGCTGTTCCTATACTATGTTGAAAATCATTGATAAATTTCAGCCCTCTGGTCCACCTACAACCCACAAAAATCGGATCCCAGCACGCTGTTCTTTGGTGCGTGCGCAAAGCAGAGCGGCCACGTTAAGGGCATGACAACAACACAATAACAGACCGATCAAGGTTAGACTTTTATCACATTGATGAGAGTAACATTACGTCCGCACATGCGAGCGCAACTAGTGGTACAATAAACCAAAAAGAAATTAGAACTACATTGTAGCTAATTGTTGACTTATCCTAATATTATTAATCATTTATATTTTTAAAAGTCGTCATCGAACAACTGAAGCTCTTTAAGAAGGGGTAGCAAGAATAACATGGCATCTTTCAATAGAAAAGGTTACCAGGATGTAAGGATTTTGTGTCACTAATATGAATGAAGCCACGCGGATATTTACCGAAACCTTATTTTAAAATTTTTATCAGAATAGAGGTGAAATTATTGCATGCCCTATACACACAAGGAAGTAATAACTCTTTTATTTCGAGTTGTATTCAGGAATATAGACATTGATTTAATCCTGCATAAATGTCAATCTAGATAGCCATCACTTCCTAACGGCACTTTTTAATGGAATGCTTGATTTTCCAGGGACAAAAGAAGGCTATTTTAAACATCCTGAGGTGTGAGTATGTTCGACAGATTTTTTTTTCATTGATTGGGGGTTTAACGACAACCGTGAGCTACAAGCAGTCACCCGTCCCTAATTTACGGCCGCTGGTTCTAGGAAAGAGAAAGAGCTAGTGCCGTAAGACAAGCACAACATCCAATCCTCACTCGGATTCGAACCCGGACCCATCTCGGACGAATGGTCAGAAACCATTGCTTAGGCCACTGTGCTAGAGGTATATAATTGAATCTGCATTACTAGATTGTCCTATAGTTGAATCTACATGTTGTCTCTGACTGGTTTACTGAGTTGGAACAGAAAGTTTTAAAATAAACATCTAATTACTGATGACGTAATTAAATGAGTACGGCATGATAACTGCTTGGTGAGAATCAATCTATCAGATCGCTGATAGATTGATTCTCACCAAGCAAAAAATATTTTAGTTTTTCTACGGCATTCACGATTTGAAATATTTCATAATTTAACTTTAGATTTTTTTCAGGCAATTCGGTGCATGGATGCTTTACGGGTTTTCAAAGCTTTTCGGAGGAACTTAATTCAGTAGTCATCAGCGCAAACAAATTTTTTCTGTATACACGAGTTACTGCTTCTTCACTACACATTACCTGCTATTGGTGTAATCCTATCTCTGCGCTAGTGGACCTAAATTTTGACCTCGTTACCCAAGCCAACAAGTCCCTTATGATATTTGCATTTTCCTAAGGCGTAGCTATGGGCAGTACCCAAACCATCTGCGTTTGGAGAACTTGAACAGAAAGGAAAGAAAAAGGAAGCTGTTTCTGAAAACTGTTGAAGAGATTGTTTTTGTGACAAGAAAGTCGTCAAAGATACTTTTAAAAAAATCCGTTAAAGTGTGGGCAACTATCTTTGACGCAAGATAACAATATGTTTCTTGGGTGTTTTTTTTTTTTTTTTGATTGGAGGTTTAACGACCACCGTGAGCAACTCAATGGGCTATAAGCAGTCGCCCGTCCCTAATTTAGGGTCACTGGTTCCAGGGAAGGGAGAGAGCCAGTGCCGTAAGACAAACACAACATCCATGCCTCACCGGGATTCGAACCCGGACCCCTTACGGACAAATGATCAGAGGCCAGCGCCTTAGACCACTGCGCCACCGGGGCGGCTTTCTTGGGTATATGCGTTGAAGCTGATAAACATAAAGCTCTGTTTAAAAGATGGACACGATATTTAGCTGGTAAGAGAACCTCTATTCATGAGTTTCTACACGTTGATCCACATAGCATCCTGTGTGTGGATGGATAAAATACTACCTATTCTGACTCAGTGTAAGCGAAATAAATTAAACACGTGTTCTTAGAAAGAGAGCATATCCTCCAGAATGTAAGAAGATCTGTCGGAAATGAATGAAGCACCAGCCGAAGTGTTGGAAATATTAGTAACTCAGTGACACTATGAATATATCTGGGCGAAGTATCGGTTCTAAGCGCATGAAAACGATCTTGCCGTTCATTTCTCCCAGGATCAAGTTTCAATATTGTGGTATGTGCAGACAAGCAAAGTGAACAGTGATTATCGCGGTTAATTTTGACCCGAATGGTTTATTTTATAGACTGGATATCACAGCATCCAACCTTCATTGTCTACTTGAGGTTTTGTTGAGGCCAATTCACTTAATTTCAGTATTGTACTGAGTACTAGAAAATATGTTGAAGAATACCAGCAGAGGAGACAAGGTACAGCGCGGACATAAACGATTCTACATTTTCTGTCTTCAACGAACAAAGAAGATGTGCTACAGTGGGTGTCTTACCATAGCCGACTTATTAACAGTTAAAACGTGCATTACAGAAGCATTTGACTCATTGAAGAACACTAGCAGCCATACCACCTGTATTCAAAACACGTGATGATATGGGAAACTGTTTATGAATTTCGGTGGTCAATCTGTCAAACATTCAAATATGCGAAACGGCAATCGACATACTTCCTATTACCGACAATTATACTGTAGTTCCGATTACCTTTTGTGTATACGCAAAAATAGTATTCATGCATAATAGTATTCATGCACGAATTATAGTGTCAACCGTATACGCATAAAGGGAAGGCTAATACCATTTCTCAGTCCTCCCAAGGGCATTAAGTTTCTAAGCAGCATGGCAACGACTCTTACTTTATGATTCAGTTCATTATCGCACCTGCCTTTTTTTCTGTTTCGGAATTGAACAACCCACCACAAACATCTAAGGTGTTGCCTACCTCTCATTCAGAGTTTCTAGTTTCAGGGAAAGGGCAGAACCAGAATCAGAACGGAAACACAGCATTCATGTCTAGCACCTGGATTTGGATGCAGGCCTTGCAGTATGAGAAGTCAAAGATATGCCGTTTGGAGCAAGAGTATTGAAGTATTTCTTTGGAGTGATGGACCATTCATGAATGATTCATTCACAAAGAATGACTCTTCACCGTGAATGGTTCGTGTGAATGATCATTCGATCTGCCATTACTGCGACACACACTAAAGTCGCAGCACGTTTAACTTTCTTCCTCGCCAATGAATTCGGAAACATATTCCCGATAAAGAAAATAATGTCGAGAATCAATAAGTGTCAACTTTTATGTGAGTAAGCAATCAGTAGTCATTTAAGAAATAATGGTGAAACTTAAGAATGGGAATGGTACGTGGGTGCCATTCGCTTGAATGCTTTGCTCGAAGCGTTCTCGTGGCGAATCATTAATCGTGAATGGTGAATTGTGGAGAGCCCGCGCTCTTTTAGGCAGTTCGCCAATTTGCTCTGTGGCCTTAAAAGCTCTTTAGTCGAAAACACGGGATTGCTGTACCGAATAGTTTACTCAGTGCGCGTAGTGACAACCTGGAAATTGAATGATCATTCGTAAATGACTTTTGCGTGAATAATGAATGAACTCTCAAGGAGGAATGATTTTTGCTAGCCCTATTCATTCGGGACAGTAAGGTTATCAGCCGTCTCTTAAATCATAGTATCCATGTCTGGGACCACTTTTACCGCATTAAGATAAGGTACCTTCTAGTACTTGGGTTTCGGCAGATCTAATTTCGTTTGGTCAGCGCAAAAAAAACAAACCAAAAAAAAACCCAAACCTCTTATGACATCACACAGTGGCTACAGGAGCACGAGAGTGACTTCAAAGTGTTAAAATGACCACCACAGTCCCCAGAGTTTAACCCAATTGAATACCTGTGGGATGAGATTGAGAGAGCCATTCATAACAGAGATCTTCCTCCAACGAACTTTCACTAATTGACGGAAGACATCACATCCTCTTGGCTAAATATACCAGTAGAACGGTATCAGTACTCATTTGAATGCATGTAACATCGAATTGAGGTTGTTTTGAAGGCCAAGAGTGGCTCAACACATTATTGACTAGATGTTCCTAAGAATTTTCTACTGCAGTGTATGTTCTTAGTACTACAACCGTTAAAAATGCCTGAAGTATTTTAATGTACCATATTGTTCTGTTACGTGCTACTTTATTCATTCCCAACGGTAGCCACTGTTTAATTTCATTCAAGGGCACGGGCGCCGCCAAGGAGGGAATGCCCACCCTTGTCGGATGGAAATCATAATAAAAAAAATACATGTAGGGGAGAGTGGGGCAAAACGTTACAAGTTTAAGTTGTTACAAGTGCTTTAATTGACGTTACAAGTTTAAGTTTTACAAGTGCTATAATACTGTATATCTAAAAAAATTCCTCAGAGGGCGCTAACTATAGGCAAAGTTAGAAAAATATCCTTAATGGTAGCGAACGTTTGTTTTCAAAACACTGGTTTTTACCTTATACTGAAAATTCCATATCCACCTTACCTTTTGGGTTTTTGCATTTTTATGTATATTTTGAGCATTTTGTTTGTGCTTTATTTTAGTAAAATGATTTCTTTCATTTTTACGGGAAAGTCTTTTTCGAAAACTGCGAAGTTCAAGGGAAGATTTCAGAAGCCACAGGTTTCAAATGCCCGTTTTCTGCCGAAGGCCGCAGGGTTGCATAAGAGTGACCCCGGAAAAAATTTCGGGGGCTTCCAGACCATCGCGCCACCTAGATACGCCCTGGCAGTGTCTACTCTTATAAAAAAATTCTGGCAGCGCCCCTATTCAAGCGTGCATCTTTACAAAAGAGTGAATAAAAACAACACTTTAACGAACAAAATATATTCACGTACATGCAAGAAAAGCAAAATTTAAAAGAAAAGCCTAAAATTTAAAATGACTACCTGGAGGGATGGCAACTCCTCCGTAGCCCCCATTCTCATAAGTTTTTCAGGGGCTATTTTATATTGAGAAGCAACGAGCTTGTGAACAGCATTTTCGTCTTCCAAAAACATCTTCATTCGAATAAAGGGCTCTCTGCCTTTCTGTGTCAGCATATGCCATGGCTTGGGTCTGGCAAGCAGATCTGACACTGAGCCCTGTGATAAGCCCAGCACGTTCTCTCCAAACAACCTCTGACTAATGGAATACTGGCTTAATTGTTCTTTCACCTGGAATCAAAGAAAAACAGGAAATTGTCATAGCGTTTCATGGAAAAAAATCATAGTGCAAGTATACAGAAACAAAATTTCATTACTCGAACAAAAGTTCCACATTTTTTTTTAAATTCGAGATTTAACGACCACCATGAGGGGAGTGATGTAGAGGATTTTAGGAAGAAAGTGTCTGATGCCAGGTCCTAAACAACCCTTAGATGTAGGAAGCTAGGAGATTTCGGCTGCCTAATAGGAAAGTCACATGGAAGCGAAGTAGAGAATCATTAGAGCAGATGACTTTATTTGTAACGGGGAGTCCAAAACCTCTGGACAGCCATTAACGTGCTCTCCGAGGCACTGGGGATATTTTGTGGTTACGCAGTCAGGATGAGATTGAAACTCCAACCATGTAGTTCGTAGCCGGCTGCTCTAACCACAGAGCGATTCGTGCCAAAGACTACTACGAGCAACTCTAAGAGCTATAAGCAGCCTTCCGTCCCTGGGGCCACTGGTTCCACGTAAGGTACGGAGCCAGCACCATTAAGCACACAAACACACACACACACACACACACACCTCCTATACCTCATCCGGTGTTCGCACCCAGGCTCATCTCGGGCTACTAACCAGGAAGCAGCGCCTCTGACAGCTCGGCCATCGGGGCAGCTCGTGTGATAAAAAGCGAGAACGGACGAAAGTACTTTTACTTATGTTTTACGCCCGTGTGATGAATTTTGATTTATCGTCATTTAGAATTTAGACAGTAGCCTGGAAATTCAGCAGTATGAATGAGATATTTCTTAAACATTTTTCAAAAAAGCAGTGTTTTGTAAAACGTCAGCGTAAAATTTAACGTTGTTTTTCCCGTTTAACAAAACTGATCGAGGTATTCCGAGTCCATAGGTGGTATCTGCATGAAAAATGGCTAAAGAAGTAAATGTGCACAAAAATTTTTCTTACACAAATGGAACTGACCGCAAACATACTTTTCAAGGCTTTATTGAAAAAAAAATGAGTGATCGTAAAGCTAAAATGGCCACTGTCCAGAGAAATTCAGATACACGGGCAAGGACCATGGCTTCATCATGTAAGTCTTAATATCACTGAAAGCAGTTGGTGATTGATGAGTACTGGCTAATGACGGGTTTTCTGATGTTTCATTCCGTAATTCTTGCATCACTTACCAACATTTTCTTTCCTATGGATAGATCTTGTAAACGAGATAGCTAGCTTTCCCACCTTGGATAAAAGAATAACGGCACGTTTTCTGATTCGGGATTCTTCCTTTCACGGCTGTGAACGATTAGGAAGACATTCAATGTGTTTAATTTCCAGAAATTATTTTGCGTCTCTACAGACACTCGATGTGTTGAATTTCCAGAAATTACTTCGCGTCTCTGAGTCTTCTACAAAGGACCACTTCGGACATACAGTCGTCAGGCGCAAAACCACCTCAAAGTGTCTATTGGAGTCCAGCCCGTCCCAAGAAATCGCATGTTGGGTGCACCAAAAGGTGTTTGCTAGCTGTGTGTCCCAAGTGTTCCTATATCCCCTGGTGTTGGAGAAATCGCATACTGGGAACAGCAAAAGGTGCATAACAGCTGTGTGTTCCAAACGCACCTAAAGCTTTTGGTAAAAGAGGCACTAACATGAGCCGAGAAAAGCACATCTTACCTCACTGAGCCCAACGTAGTCATTTCTGGTTCCACCAACTTTTTAATAGGATTACAGACTTTTTCTGCTCTGCAATTTCGACTTTTCCCTAATGAATGAACTAACAAATAAATAAACAACTAGAGGAAGCTATTGGGTTAGCGTTTTTCAAATCATGTTGAAACATAAAACTCTGGAATGTGTGAATCAGTCAGTTGTGCTTGAAAATGTTACCAAAAACACGAGTATAGCCTAATTCTACGTATTTATTTACTCCACCCACCCTTATTTACAACTACAAAAGATACGAAAGGAAATACCTAATTAGTAATTCATAAATTCATCTTTTTTTCCATAAAGTTCTTTATTAGGATCTAAAATCTAAATTGAGAAGCTGTACGGTCGTGACATCAGGTTTTCCTTTCCATGTTAAAACGACGTACTGCTGCATTCTAGAAAAGGATTGCTTTGAATGCGTGGCGTAACATAGCCCTGATATCACATATGGGCTTAGAGATAAGCAAAGCAGTCACGGTGGCGCAGTAGTCTAAACGCTGGATTCTGACCATTCTTCCGAGATGGGTCCGGGTTCGAATCCCAGTGAGGCATCGATATTTTGCTTTTTTTTTTTTTTGGATTGGTGGTTTAACGACCGCCGTGAGCAATTCATTGGGCTATAAGCAGTCGCCCTTCCCTAATGTAGGGCCACTGGTTCCAGGGAAGGAAGAGAGCCAGTGCCGTAAGACAAACAACATCCACGCCGCACCGGGATTCGAACCCGGACCTCTTTCGGACGAATGATCAGAAGCCATCGCTTAGACCACTGCGCCACCGAGGTGGCGATGTTGTGCTTGTTTTACGGCACTGGCTCTCTGTCTTCCCTGGAACCAGTGGCCCTAAATGAGGAACGGAAGACTGCTTATAGCCTATTGAGCTGCTCACGGTGGTCGTTAAACCCGCAAACAAAAAATAAAACAATAACAACAGATTAACAAACATATTTGTTGCTATGGAAACAGTGTTTGCATACGCAGTTGCTACAGCAATTATTATGTTAGGAGTAGCCCACAAGAAAGTGACAAGACGGAGCGGATTATCTGCATTTCAATGGTTTAAATATCTGAAAAGGTTATAATCTACTGGAAATATTTGTTTGTTTGTTTCGAGGTTTAACGACCGTCGTGAGCGCGTCTAAGACTCAAAGCAGTCGTTCGACCCTAATTTAGAGTCAACGGCTCAAAGGAAGAAACAGAGCGAATGCCGTAGGATAAGCACATCATCCGTGCCTGATCCGATACTTAAACATGGGTCCAACTCCGACTATTAACCAGAAGCGCGCCTGGAAATATGTATGTAGCTGAAGTATTCCAAAGCTTTGGTGTAGCACCAATGAATTCGGTGTCAAAGCTACTGGTCCCACACTTATTCCGGGACGAAACAGAATGGGTGCTAGCTGAGAGTTCTTCTATATTAGGCGAGAGAACGGCTGAAAGCTCTTGATAGAAACACCCGTGATAGTGTCTTTAAAAGACACATAGTGTCCAGAATTCAATGCTACTGAAACCTGATTCAAAGCTACTTCACACCTGCGGTAAAAGGACTGAAGAGGATCAGGAAGTTCCAGGTCCTTAACCCTTTAAGCGGCCGATGTACCTAAACTAAATGGTGTCTAGAATTTTCCTCGCTCCCGAAACAGGAATGTTATTTTAGCCGCCATGTTTTACGAATCCTACGGCAAAACAATTCCTTTTCCCCTCTCATCTCAGCAATACCTGCTACAAACCGGTAACAGATGATATGCGCTCCCTTCAACTCCTTTATTTTCTGCTCCATGGCCGAAGGCATGACGGTTAAGGACTAGTCCCGTTGACACGAACATCATGTCACTGGGTACAAACAAGTGACTCAAACATCTCTCTCCTTTCTGAGGCTCTTCGCCATTGTTATAGCTCTTTTTAGCAGATAGTGAAAAGATGAGTGTTAATAATTCTCCTAAAAATAACAAAGCGAAGGGGAAAGCTACGGTTTCTGATGCGCTGGTTCATTAGTTCTAACCGCGTTTTGCCCACGCCTTAGACAACGAATATGTTCGTTCGAGATGTTTTCAGTCCATTTTCCTAACCTCGAGTTGATCTGTTCCAACCGGTTAAAAAGTTAATCAGGTAAATTTCTTTTTCAGCACATCATAAAGATCTTTAGGGATAATTTGGATCCACCATATCAAGTGCAGAGCAATTCTCCGAAGCCGCCCGGAGGCTCAGTGGTCTAAGCGCTGGCTTATGACCATTTGTCCGAGAAGGGTCCGGGTTCGAATCCCGCTTGGGCATGGATGTTGTGTTTGTCTTATGGCCTCTCTCCCTTCCCTGGAATCAGTGACCCCTAAATTAGGGACGGTAGACTGCTTATAGCAGAGTTGCTCACGGTAGTCGTTAAACCTTCAATAAAAAAAATACTCCGAAGCTGAACTAACTTGTAATTTATTAAATGTCAAAATAGTTCAAACGGAAAGTATTGTCCAGTTAGATAAAGAAATCATATTTTTCCTTTAAGGGATATTTAGGTATGAAAGAAACTTGACCATATCAAGACAAGTTGGTGGAAATATTCACAACAAGGAAAGAAAGAATTGCTCTATGTCAAATGATTTTCCTGACAATGAAAAGTAGTTTTCCTGACAATGAAAAGAGGTTTTCCTGACAATAAGTCTCTTTTATTGCTTACAAGAGACTGGGATTTTCAAGAGATACAATCCATTTTACCTTCACATTAACGACAAACGATCTCCCTACCTCAGTTTAGAGAAGAGACGATACGGAAACGCAGTCGTTGACAGTCATTAGAACCATGAGAATTATCCAGGAATGAGATTCATAAGGCATACCACAGATTAATTACTTCGAAGCGGAAATTAAACGTATTGCCGGAAAAAAATTGGTAACTATTATTTCCAACGGAAGCCCGCTTATTACGCCGGAAATGCATCGGAAACGTACACTCGAAATAGAAAAACATTTTTGATATCGCTCGCTGAGAAAATACCTTCCGAAGCGATTATTTTTTTCGAAGCATTTGCGCATGCGTTCAGTCAAGAACACCTGTCTCAGCTGTTCATGTTATCGCATCGGTCGGCAGACGTGCAAGGTCTTGCAGCGATCTGAACCATCTGCGTTTTCTGTTTCTGCCATTTTGGAAGTTGTTTTTATTACTATTCGATTCTTTCAGAAATGTCTTTTGACGAAAAATAACAACGCGGTGTAAAAAAATCCATTTTGTGCGACATTGGACATAAACTTTATTACAAGAGTATGATGAAACAAAGCGTGCGGAAGGAAATTGCAGAACATTACACTGAATCTGATAAGTGAATATGGCTTTTATGCTTTTTGGATTTAACAAAAATATATTTGATTAAAAATATACATACACAAGTAGAATAGCGTTCGTATATATCGCTGCTATAGAACCATCTTACTATTTTCAATGTTTTTTTTTTTTTTTTTTTTTTCAGAATTTAATTAACAACACTGCTTTTTCCTCAGTGCTAGTATCACCCATTATGAGAATTATGTCAGTTAAGTTAATAAAATAAAATGATAACACTTGCATAATTACACTACATGCAGCACTGCTTCCAACCCTGACAGTCTTCCACATGAATGAGTCCGTCTGCGTAGTTCGGACCAAGTGTGTTATAACTTATACTTCAATTTAACTTTCATTCTCTATGCAAATTTTGTCTTTCTCTATATAAATTTTGAGGTTGTCCTCCTTTAGCTTTTCAACCTTAACGTTATATTTTCTCATTCACTGCAGTCTTGAGGTCAGGGTGCGCGATTTTCTTATGTCAGGGGGTGTTTTTTTCTCATCGTGCGTGGACACGATAAGAACGAGCTATATAATGTTGGAGCTAGCAGACAAAGGTGGTGCATTAGTGATACTGTGCTAATTTGTAAGCTGTATTCTTTCATGCAGATAGTGTCTATCAGTCTGTGGTGCACATATATACTGTATATATGTTTCGTGTTAGTCTTTTCAAAACTACTACTTTGTTTACTAATTCACGTTAATTTAACTAAAATGCCTATTATTATTGGAGCTATGATTTAAAAAGCTTCATTATTCGTGAAGTGGTGCTGAATAAAATGAAAACTGTAAGTAAATCTTTCCTGAACTTTGAGTGATTCTATTTCACTTAAGGTGAGTGAATAAGAAGAGTAAACTTTACGTACTCAAAACCAAACATACACGTTTCAAATAGTACAGAACGCTACAGTGTAGACAAACTTAGTTTCCGTTCCGAAGTGTTCCCATGCGAAAAATTCGTTTCCGTACCGAAACATTCTGTTCCAATGTAGTGTGTGACGACCTGAAGAGAAATGCAGACTGTACTATTTGTTACAGAAGAGCGCTTACTGATGCACAAAAAGAGTACAAACAAAAATGAAGGTGCAGAGTAAATAGGAGATTAAAACCATAACCTGAAGGATGATTTTTCGAGGTATTCAGTGGACTTTCAAAATATAACATCCCACTTATTCTACTCCAAAATTTGATGTAAGAACATAAAGGTTAAGAAAATGTCATGACAGGTATAACCAAAAACTGGTTTCGCTGGAGATGATATTGAGACACAATGAACTTGCAAGTGAAAATTGAATTCGTACTCTGAGTTCTGAAGCAACGTTAACTTTTAAGGATGACATCATAAGAAGTGTTATTATGTTGAAGTGCTTTGATTTGAATCAAATGCTCAGTGTTATTATTAAGTTTTTTTATTGTTTTCATTTTCCCCCAGTCGTAACAAGGAGGTTAGAACAAGATATCTGGAGATGCCTTTGTTAATGGAGCAGTACTACTTTGCGTGAAGCCTATAACCGAGAGTGACGGCCGACAAAGTGTGGGAAAGCTGGTGGTTTTCAAGGTTATTGCAATGCATTTTGTGTTGGCGAAGTCGCCTTCTTTCGTCGTAAATGTTTCCAATTTTGCATCGCAAGTTGCTGCCAATGTGCAAAGAAATGCTGAATTTATAAAATTCTTAATTATTTTGAGGCTCCTTACCATTTTTATTTCAAACTGAAACATACGAACGTTAGTGCGAATTCTAAACAAAACGTAACGTTAAAATTGAAAACTTCACTCGTGTGACAAGTATAATTCATTCCGGTTTGTTATTAACACGGTTTCCTCAACCCAAACCCACGCAATTCGAAAATACATACAGTTGAAATTACATGGGTATCATGTAAACAACGTCAAATTCCCCCACGTTGCGGCTTCACGGTCAGGGACGTCGCAAAGAATGTGCGAGAGTGGGCTTCAGTCCACCCTGAAATTTGTCTTGCCCACCCTGTTCAAAATGGGTCATTTTTCAGTATATTTAACTTTAAAACATAATCTGCATTTTGTCAAGTCTTATGTTTTATTTCATGCAGCCCTACGTAATTTTCCATAAGAAGTGAGTTGTATACTTTTCCGTAGAAAGGTTATCTAAATAACATCCGCAGGGCCATGAAAATTGAATTATTCTCCACTCTTCTAAATATAAGCCTCTTTTTAGCACGTCTTTTGTAAAAAAAGATCGTGCTTCTGTTATCGGTTTGTCAGTCCGTCCGTCCGCCAGTCCGTCTGTACCCACGGAATCTCTGCAACTATTAGTCCGATTTGAAAAATTCTTTTTTCATTCGGAAGCTTGAAATATGCAAATGATGATCCTTCATTTCGTTTTTTTTTTTACGATGCACAATTTTGCCGCTAGGGGGCGTAAATGCAGATTATGTCGAATTCAAAATTACGTTTTAATTCACATATTTGCTTCTAAACACCCGATTGAAAAAATTCTTTTATCTTTCGATTTCATTTATGTCGAACAGTGTTTTAGATATAGTTTCATTTTCAAATTACGCATAGATTTTCCGCTAGGGGGCGTAAAAGTAAATTACATTTTTTCCGTTTTTTTTTACACTTCTCCTAAAACTCCGATTTGAAAAATCTTTTTTTCAGCGGATACATCTCCTAATGGAAAATCTTTTCCATATAATTTCGAATTTTTGGTAAAGAATACTTTGGCCACCAGGGGCGTAAGTGTTAATTTTTGCTTCCGATGTATTTGCCATAAAATCTGGGCTTCTAAAATATCGATTGAAAAAATTCTTTCGTGGACTGATGCACTCACATCTATAAACCTTTTCGGAATACTTTCTTCCTAAAATATCCCACAGTTTCTCCGCCAGGGGGCGTAGATATACATCTTATTTTTGTCAATATCTCTACTTCTAGCAGTCCGATTTGAAAAACTCCTTCTTTGTTGGATAGTGTTTTCCGTGTGACATGTTTTTCATATAATTTCAAAATTTTCAAGTAATTCATAGACTTTTCGCTAGGGGGCGTAAGGGTAAATTGCGTTTCCCCCTATATCTCTGCTTCTAAATCTCCGATTTGAAAAATTCTTTCTGCACCGGATACAGCTCCTAATGGGAAATCGTTTGCACATAATTTCTAATTTTTGTAAAAAATGGTTTGGCCACCAGGGGGCGTAAACCTTAATTTCCGCTTCTGATGTATTTGCAGCAAAATATGAGCTTCAAAATTCTCGATTAAAAGAAACGTGGCTTGTACACCGATACTACTCATGTCGACAAACCATTTAAGAACATTTTCTTCTTAAAATAGTGCATGGTTTCTACGCCAGGGGCGTAGATGTATATCTTATTTTTGTCAATATCTCTACTTCTAGAGGTTCGATTTGAAAAATTTCTTTTCTGTTGGATAGCGTTTCGAGTATGACATGTGCTTCATATAATTTCAAAATTTTCAAGTAATTCATAAACTTTCCGCTAGGGGCGTAAAGCTAAATTGCGTATCTCCCCATATCTCTGTTTCCAAATCTCCGATTTGAAAAATTCTTTCTGCACCGGATACAGCTCCTGATGGGAAATCCTTTGCACATAATTTCAAATTTTTGTAAAAAAAAAAAAATGGTTTGGCCACCAGGGGGCGTAAATCTTAATTTCCGCTTCTGATGTATTTGCAGCAAAATATGAGCTTCTAAATTCTCGATTGAAAAAAGTCCTTTGAAGACCGAACTACTCGTGTCGACAAACCTTTTAGAAACATTTTCTTCTTAAAATAGTGCATGGTTTCTGCGCCAGGGGGCATAGATTTATATCTTATTTTTGTCATTATCTCGACTTCTAGGAGTCCGATTTAAAAAACTCCTTCTTTGTTGGATATTGTTTCTAGTGTGACATGTTTTTCCTAAAAATTCTAAATTTTCAAGTAATTCATAGACATTCCGCTAGGGAGCGTAAAGGTAAATTGCGTTTTCCACTATTTCTCTGCTTCTAAATCTCCGATTTGAAAAATTGCTTCTGCACCGGATACAGCTCCTGATGGGAAATCCTTTGCACATAATTTTTATTTTTTGTAGAAAAATGGCATGGCCACCAGGTGGCGTAAGTCTTAATTTCCACTTCTGATGTATTTGCAGCAAAATATGAGCTTCTAAAATCTCGATTGAAAAAAAAGTCTTTTGTTGACCGATGTCGACAAACCTTTTAGGAACACCTTCTTCTTGAAATAATGCATGGTTTCTACGCCAGGGGGTGTAGATGTATATCTTATTTTTGTCAATATCTCTATTT
Source organism: Macrothele yani (assembly GCA_039090855.1). Lineage (NCBI taxonomy): Eukaryota > Metazoa > Arthropoda > Arachnida > Araneae > Macrothelidae > Macrothele > Macrothele yani. Next base: position 42,794,648 of record CM077016.1, on the reverse strand, counting down.
CTTAAAGTCCAATTTGAAAAATTTCTTCGTTGTTGGATAGTGTTTCCGATGCAAAATGTTTTTCCTATAAATTCAAAAATTTCACGTAAATCTTTTAAGACTTTCCGCTAGGGCGCATAAAGGTAAATTGCGTTTTCTGCTCCTAAAACTCCGATTTGAAAAATTCTTCCTGTATCGCATACAAGACCTGATGGAAAATATTTTTCACATAATTTCTAATGTTTTGTAAAGAATGGTTTGGCCACCAGTGGTCATAAGTGTTAATTTCTGCTTCTGATGTATTTGTAGCAAAATCTGGGCTCCTGAAAACTGGACTAAATTTTTTTTCTTGGACCGATACCGCTCATATGGAAAAACCTTTTGAGAATACTTTCTTCCTAAAATAATGCATGGTTTTCCCACCAGGGCACGTAAAGTCACATCTTATTTTTGTCGATAACTCTGTTTCTAAGAGTTCGTAAGCTCAAGATTCCGTTTCCACCAATATCTGAGTGATTAAAGACCCGATTGAAAAATTTCTTTCTTCCGTCAGATACTATTGTTTTCCATACCGGTTCCATTGCCTTTGAATAGCTTTGATAAATTTAATTTGCGTCAGAACGGATTCAAAAGACGTGCTTATTACACCCGAAAATTCGGTGTCATCTTTCTTGTTCATGTTAGTATGACCAGGGGAGAATGAAGAGAGTGGGCAGGAATTCACTGAGGGAGATCATTACTAATTTCTCTCCTGTTTGTTTTCTTTACGAAATATAGGATTCCAACACGGAAAGTGGAGTCTAAAGCTACACTAGCGCCTCTGAGTACTGTCCCGGGACAGTGAAAGTGCAGAAAGTGGCTGACGACTGCTTTGCAGGAGAGGAGTGCAAGGCAAAGTCGCTGGCTGGTAGGAAGCTTAGGAGGAGTGAGATATTGTCTGCGTGGCACGACGTTAAAATTTGATTTAAATAAACAAAAACATTTTCTTTTAAATAAATTGTTTAAGCACAGTACTATTTTCGTAAGCAAAAATGCCAAACTTTAAAAAGCAGTTTAAGACAATGCATTCAGAGCAAGCAAAACGTTGAAGGCGATATTTTACCAACACTTCTACTATCTTACATTAGTGGCGTAACTAGTCACATCCGTGTATATATGTGTATCCAGGTGGAAGCAGTGAAGATTTCACTAATTCCTTTGTAGCAGCAGGTAGTGAAAATCATTAAAGCTGCCCTGGTGGCGAAGTGGTCTAAGAGCTGGCTTATGAGCATTCGTCCAAGTAGAGTCCGGGTTCAAACCACGGAGAGGAATGGATATTGTCTCTCGCTTTCCTGGAACCAGTGACCTTAAATTAGGGACAGGCGACTGCTTATAGCGCATTGAACTGCTCATGAAGGCCGTTAAACCTTCAATAAAAAAAATGTTCTTTCAGTGTTTCGTAGTAAAAAGTTGCTATCAAGCTTTCCCCACCAAAAATAATACTCGCCCGACCGTCGCCCATCCTGATTTTGGAAGTCTATCGACGTCCCTGTTCACGGTTAAGAGATTCAGGGCGTCTCCAGAAGTATTATTCTAACATTCTTGAGCAGCAATCATTTTTCGATTCCATCACCTTGATAAAACACGTAACTCCATGCATAGGACAATGAGAAACAGTCTTGAGAGTTTTCCGTTTAAAGAGATGCCATCTTACAAGAAAGTTTCTCAAACTGAGAACAAGCAACGTTTTTTTATACCATATGATCGAAGAAAGAGTTCTGTTTTTAGGTTTCTACTCTTTCTGGTGGTCTTTGATAAAAAGTTTATTACTTGAGCAAAAAAAGAGTCCTAAATCAGCTAACCTATTGTATTCTGTCCTATTAGAAATCTGCTTTTATTTTCGAAAAATACCATGTACATCAATGAAAATTCATTTTCAGAAATAACGAATTGAAACAGAAATCAAACGAACTGAAATCTTTTTTGCTCACTCTGCGTTAGTGGGTCTTTCATTTGTTCTGAAGCCTGCTGTCCTTTCCATTCTTTTTTTCATGGACACTCAAGTAATAAGTAAGTTATAACGTAATTATTTTGCTGTGTGAGGTTTCTGTTACGCTAAGTTTAAAATGTCAGGCTAAAGAAATGTTGAACTAAGTGATAATACTGTATATACTTAGATGTGATGCAACAGTTGCACCGGATAGCTCACTTTAAATCAGCGACACATAAGGCTTTTTTGGACCAGACGAAACATAAACGGAAACAGAATCACGTGAACTTTTCTTTTATTGCAGAGCACGTTTCTAAAGTAATTTTTTCTAATTATTATTTTATGGTGTCCGAATATTTTTCAAGCTATACCGTCACCTGGGTTGGGAAGTTACGCGTAAAAAATATTTTCTACGTGACGCGTAAAAGTGCGTAATTTATGTCATAAATGTAATAAAATCAAAACTTGCTTTAAATACAATAAAAAAAAAACAAAAAAAAAACGAAGTATTACAATGTTACTCGAGTTCCCAGGCTAACTGTAACACGTGCGTGGGTTACCTGCGGCAAATCAAACGAGCTCTCCATGTTACGTTTTTCATTTCTTCTTTTCTTTCCAACGACACGCCGGCACCACACATTGGGTTCTCTGTGTTGCTTTGCTACTTGCCGACAGACACCATTATTTATGATATACAATTTTATTGCTAGTCATCAAAGGCTGCAGACAATTTTCATCATGTGAATTTTGTCACTTTGTGTTTCCCACCAGAAGCCGGCATCTTTCATCTTTTTATTTTATGCTAAACTCATTATTTTCACATTGCGGCAATTTTTATAAATGTCTTTGTGCGTAATTCTGATTTCGTTTATTTTCCTTTATTCCGATGACCGATGAAGTCGTCCTGTTCACAGCGGCAACTTAAGAGAAAACACAAAATTTAATGTTTACTTATGAGAACACTTTGTGACTACTTTACCAGAGGCTGTATCTTTAGACGTATATTACACTCTAAAAATGAAAGGTGAAAAATGTGATGTTTATGAAAAAGTACTAAGAAAAATAAGAATGTCTGTCGGTAGATGGCGTTCAAGAGTTTTCTGAGAAAACTCTTTTCTCGAAAGGGGGTTCGAGGGTTTGTTTATGGAGGAGAGAATATGAAACATTATCCACCACAAAAAAAAGATTGAAGAGTTGCAACCGGTCGGGTTGTCGGGAAGTAGGGAAATGGTGGGTAGGGAGAAAACAGAAATATGGATTATGTGGTTAGTGGAGCAGCCGAGGGGAGGGGGGCGGAGATTTTATTGCACTGGGGCCCGAACTTGCTCTCCACGGTCCTGAACAGACACACTTCATTCCCTCAACCTCACTGATGCTATGTGGGTTTGGAGAGCAGAATCTGACATTCAGATAAGCAAATACCTTACGGAGAATAAATAAAAATTTACATAGAGAAAATAAAATAAACAAGTTAGTAAAATCATGCAATGCATTGATTATGATACGCTGTCCAACATACCAGAAATAATTACTCAAGTTATGAGGATAATGGCTGTGGAATCAAGCTCGCTCCTGTGCCCTGACCTTTTATCCCATTTCGATGATATTAAACAGAATTGGTTCAGTATACCTCCGAAACAACATACTAAAGTTTTGTCACAATAGAAGCATTTTTAGTCAAGTAATGAGGGTAATTGCTGTGGAATAAATCTCGTTCCTGTGCCCTAACCTTTGACCCCATTTCGATTATATTAAACAGAACCTGTTCAGTATACCTCCGGAACAACATACTAAAGTTTTGTTGCAATCGATGCATTTTTACGTAAGTTGTGACGCATAAGGGCGATGGAATGGATCCAGCTCCTATGTCCTGACCTTTGACCCCATTTCGTCCATTTTCAATAGGGTGTTTTTCCCTACCACATACTAAAATTTTATCGAAATCGAACCATTTTTACGCGAGTTATCGTGCGGACGGACAGACAGGCAGACGGACAAAGCTGGAGCATATACGCTTCTTAAACGTACGGTTAGAAAGCGTAAAAAAGAAAAGTTAAATCAGAATGTACGTCAAAGTAAATGTATGAGCTCCACATATCTTGCTTCTTTGCGCACAATTAAACAAATGTTTGGCCTGATCCAGGGTAGTAAAAAGGTTAGAATTTAACATCATAAAATATCTTTCAGTTAACAGAAAAAATTATTTGCTTACTCTTTTGACTATTTCCTCGGTATTTAAATTATTATACTGGTCGAACTGTTGCTGTGTTATTGGAGGTAGTACAGCTTTCATGGGCCTTTGAGGTAAAGTACTAAAACTAGGTGCAGAGGTCTGTGACAACAGAGAGTTAGTTATAGACTGCATTCTTTGAAGTGGAGAAGTTTCATCTGTGGATGTAGGTGGCGGTGGAGGTGGCGTCACTTCGCTCATAGGCACCAACGGCGATGTATAACAAGGTGAGATCATCTTGACAGTGCTTTGGTTTGAAGAAACGAAAGAGGAGAATGTACCGGTACCTTGCGGCCGACATACTGTGGGATCCCTACAATATGGCAGGCCACAGTCTGGAGGTCGTCGTATGGAGCACGTATGGCATGATGTCAGGGATTCAGGAGAAGGAACTGAACTATTGTGAACTAAAAGTGAAAGTTCACGGTGGTAGATGGACAGAGCCTGCCTAATATCATCTTGTGCGTGTTTGATATGTTCATCCCTGTATCCTTCTTTTATTCGTTTTCCTAAGGAAGAAAAGAAATGATTGCCTCAGTAAAAGTTTGCTGAAACGAATTAAAAAGAAATTACATATACCAAAAATAACATCAGTAATTAACATACAAACAATGAGTTATGTAGTTTCCTGAGTTTAATCATTTAACCCTTTAAGCTGCCGAAGTACAATAATCAAATGGTGTTCAAAATTTTCTGTACTCCACAAAACAGAAATGGTCACAAATAGCGGTCGGGTTTTACAAAAGCTGTTTGTTTTAGCTGCACAAAACAATCCCTTTCCCCTCTTACCTCAACAATACTGATCAGAAACCTGTCATTAATGGTAAGCACTCACTCCCTTCTAGTACATTTTTCTCTGCTCCCTAACGCGACCCAAGGAACGATGGGGAATCCATGGCCCAAAGCATGATCATGACCCAAGGAATGATGCTAGACTCATTGACACGGGCATCACGCCTCTGGCTAGATGCAAGTGACTCAACCTTAGGTACGACGCCATTGTTATAGTCCTTTTAGCAAGTAATCACTCTGAAAGGATTAGTGTCAATAATCGCTCTAAATGAATACTTTGAGTAACAGCGCTAAAGGGAAAGCAACTCTTCCTAGTACGCAGGTTCACTCGTTCCACCCGCGTTCAGCTCACATTTAGACATCAAATACATTCGTTTGAACTTCTTTTCGGCTCATTTTGTTAATCCCGAGTTATTTTTTTCCAGCCGGCGAAAGGGTTAAAGAACTTAAATGAAATTAATAGTTGCCGCCCCGGTGGCGCAGTGGTCTAAGCGATGGCCTCTGATCATTCGTCCGTACGGGGTCCGGGTTCGAATCCCGGTGAGGCATGGATGTTGTGTTTGTCTTACGGCACTGGTTCTCTCCCTTCCCTGGAACCAGTGACCCTAAATTAGGGACGGGCGACTGCTTATAGCCCATTGAGTTGCTCACGGTGGTCGTTAAACCTTCAATCAAAAAAAAAAATTAATAGTTACTGAAGGACTTTTTATTTTCGTAAGCAAATAGAGTATGTAGACAAAAATATTCGGACACCTAGGTCGAACGGAAATGAGATCATTTATTAGCCGAAATCGGTACATAGTTGATCCAGCTTAGGCAGTTATGACTGCAGAAACCCTTCTTGGCATGCTTTCCACGAAATTCTAGTAGATCTGAACCACAGATTTCCTCCATTCCTCCTGCAATGCTTCTGCCAGAGCTGCCTTAGATAGTCTTACCGGCAGAGATCGGATTCGGTGTTCCAGCTCGCCCTCACTGATGTTCTATAGGGTTTTGTTCGGTACTTGTGCCACCCAATCCAACATTTGGACATCCTGCTTTTCAAACCAGGGCTGAACAGACCTTGAAGTGTGGCAAATCGCTCCATCTTGATGAAATTGGCAGGGATTTGTGCAGAAGAATTGCCACAGCGTAGGCAGTGCAGAATTGTTCAGAATATCTGCACCTGGAGGCCGTTAGGTTGAAGGACAGTAGAACAGAAGGACAGTGTTTCTCAGCAGAAACAGCCCAAACCCCTCACAGATATCTCGACAAATTCGACTCTAGGGATAATGCAGTCCACCTGACAGAATTCCCCGGGCAAACGCCACAACTGAATGCGTCCACCCAAACGAAAGAGCGAGTGGCGCGATTCCTCACTCCACAAGACACTCTTCCACTCTTCTGTTGTCATGAACGGCAAGCGAGGCACCACTGCAGTCGTCGTATGGCATTGTCTGGAGTGATGTAGGGCTTCTGTCCAGCTGATCTAGCATGGTAACCGTGAACATGTAGTTCCCGACAGACTGTTTTGGTGCAGATATCTATTCCAGTGGTTTGTGTGATGTCACTGGCTAGTTTTGTGGTGGAGAACATGCGTGCCTTCCTCAAATTCCGCAGTAAGCTTCGTTTTGTACGATCACTCAATTTGTGCATCCTCCCAGAGTGCGGCTACGCTGTAGTAGAGCCACCTGCTTTCCATCGATGAAGAAAATTAGACAGTGGATTTGGGAAACCCACAAGAGTGAATATGCTACGCACTGATTGCTTACCCTGGTGTCATCTAATCACCATGCCGCTTTCAAAGTCTGTCAGTTCAGCTCCACGCTGCATAGTAGCTTACAATGAGGACTTACAGCTGTTTCAACGTTCACTTTTATGCACAGCACTCAATATAAACCGCGCGCAGCCGATTTTTTTATGATGGGTATACACGGCGATCTCAAAGAGTTCGATCATGGACAAATAGCTGGTGCAGGGAAGATGTTGGGTACCCTCTCTGCGACTGCAGGACGTCTGGGATTTCCGTATGCGACCATGGCACGTGTGTGCCAGGACTATATCAAAACCGGCAGCCGCCGGGGAAAAAAGTGGCAGTAAATGGGCCTTTGACGTTAGAGATGAACATCGTCTTTCCCGTATCATAATGTCCGAACGGAGGGCGCAGTGGAGAAGATAGGGTCGGAATTCAACGACGGGGAATCTGGAAAGGTTTGTGCAAAGTTAACTCGATGTACTATGGCAAAACTTGGATATGGAAACAGATGCTCACAATGAGTACCCATGTTAAGATCATGTTGCCGGGCTACGTGGCTGCCATGTGCGAAGGGATATCGCCACTGGGCCTTGGAAGACTGGGAACGGGTAGCTTTGTCCAACGAATCGGGGCTAAAACTACAACAGGCCCAAAAAGAAAGTGCGTGTGTGTAGTAGGCCATACCAGGCCATAGACCCCAGCTGTCAAGTCCCGTTGTTTCAGCCGTGTGGTGGTAGTGGCGTAATGTTTTGAGTCGTGTTTACTAGGGACACATCGCGGCTCCTTGTACCTATTGATCCCCCATCAACGAACAATGGGATGTTGACGTAATTAAGGAAAGCCTGCACCAGTTCATGGCCATATAGGTATGTCATCTTTAAAAACGAGGACTCCGTCTCATCCCTCTCGTTCGGCGAAGGTTGGAGGAGAATTCCAGTGAGTTCGAACCCTCAAATGGCCTACCCACTTCCCCGGATCTGATTCCAATAGAGCATCTGCGGGTTGAAGTGGGGAAATATATTCGAGCCCAAACTGAACACCGGCAACTACCGTCGTTGAGCGCACGGCTGCTCTGTAATCATGGGTAGATATACCGCCCGAACGTTTCCTGCAGCTGGTAGAGTCCATGCTGAGACTTATTGAGGGCGAAGGCTGAACGCTCATGTTATGAAATGCTTCTGTATGGTAAATTGTCCTATTTTTAAAAATGCTTGAAACGCGGATAAGTCACACTTTAAATGATAAAGGACGATTCGATCAAAATCTTAATTTTTTCCCGTTTATTAAATCTGCGGTCTTTTATTTTGTTTTGCGAGGTCAACGATTCCTCTGAGCATCTCTGGATCAAAGTCTCCTATACTTAATTTAAGGATACTGACGATATAAAATGGAAAAGAAGCGGAACCTAATACAAAAACAACTCTTTAACCCTGAAAAAAAAAACTAAGTAAAGTAAAACGCAACACTCACATTTCATCTAGGACTCCGACATAGACACCTCAGATCGATCAGCTAGCTTCTGAAATGCTTGGTCACAGGATCCTGGTTTTGGGATCGTCAGTTGTTCATTCAGAGATGGCAAAGGAAGGAACAGAAGAACTCAAATACCTAATGAGGAATTAGTCACCCTTATAATACTGAGAATGCTTAGCCAGCTTTACTCCAGTTCTTGTGAAGAATTTATACTTTATTGTTACATATACCGATTCAGTAAAGACGTATAACATCGGTTTACAGGGAATCATCAGCCACAATCACAATGTTTATCCCAAAATGTTGGAGAAAAAAATCAAAACACTAAATACAAGCGATATCCGAAATGAACTATTTCACAGTGTACAAATACATTGAGTTAGCTTTGAATTAGGACCCCCCCGTTTTACATATTCAGAGCGATAACGAAGTACCACGTGATATCAACGTCACATGCGGATACTATAAATTATGCACACTTATCATCTGTACGTAATTAGTAAACGTTTGCCAGTAAAGCGAAAACGTGGCAACTTAAGCCAATTTGACAGAAGCCAGAAAGTTGGGGCCCCTGGAGTGTCGGTGCCAGTATTTCGGAAACAGTTGCACTTGTTAGCTGCTCCTGTACCAGCTTATCCTAGAGGAGAGGAGAGTGTGTCACGACTGGTATTTCAGCAACGACGTGCAACAGTCTCCTAGCTCACCCACCAAGTACAACAGCGGTGCAGTTCGACCTATTTCTACATGCATGATGCACCATACCGTGCTTTGCCGATGCGCCATACCGTGCTTTGCCTGGGGTTCCACAGCCGAAGACCAACGTGGGTACTTATGATCATGCCTAGCCATCGCAAATAATGCTTCGCATGGGCCAAGGGACGTCGAAAATGGACCTCGACAGATGGAAGAAGGTCGTCTGGAGTAAAAAGTCCCGTTTGCTGCTGCATCATGCTGATGGCCAGGTTCGCATATGGAGTAAACTGCATAAGCATCCCCTGGTTGGACAGTTGTGGTTCAACAGACCGGTGGAGGTGGTGTTCTGGCCTGGAAAGCTTTCTCCTGGCAAGGCCTAAGTCCGTTGGTTATCATCTCACAAACACTAAATGGTGGATGCTACAGGGACCTGTTAGCCGACCATCTGCATCCACATTTGCAGGAGGTTTAACCCGGCCAACAGTGCTATCTTTCAACGGGGAAACGCACCGTGTCATCTGGCTCGTATAACTACTGAGTGGTTGGAAGAACACAACAACGAATTCGCCACATTACCATGGCCTCCAAACTCCTCAATGTAACCCAATTGAACATTTGTGGAATATGCTAAAACGGGATGTGAGAACTGCTGATCCTCTTAAACGGAACGAGCACGAACTGACGGAGCGGCTGCAGCGGACATGGGTACAGTTACTCGTGGAGGATATTCGATACCTTTTAGAATATGCTCTTAGGCGTCTGCGAGCTGTGATTCTACAGAAAGGTGGACCAACGTGTTATTAAATAGGTGTTCCTAATACAAAGTTAACGCAGTGTATGCCTCCTCGGGGGACAAAGTGATAAGCACTGGGTTTTGATCAGTCGTCCAAACTAGGCCATGGAACGAATATTGAACGACGCATGGGTAGTGCGTTCGTAGCCTAGGGAGCTGGTTACATCAGCGGTATCGAAAGGATAATTTCGGAATTCACAGACGGCCGCGAGTGGTATAGGAAGGGGACATTCGTGTACTACTCGTCTCTAGTAAAAACTTATAAATTCATCAGCAGTGGGCACGGGAGCACCAAAACTGGACCCCTGATGCTGGAAAGAGATCGTCTGGTCCGATAAATCAGGCTTTCAGTTAATTCACGCCAATGGACTAGCCAGAACATCACGTAAGAAGCACGAATCGATGGATCCCAGCTACATAGAGTTGACTGTTCAAGTTTGTGGAGGCGATGTAACGGTATAAAGTCTATTTTCACTGTGGGCATTGTGTTACTGAAAAGCTCTGGAACAGCATTTGGATACTACGAGGTATTTTAATATCATTGCAAACCAATACATGCACTTGGTGTTTTTTGATGGTGAGGACTACTTCGAGCAGTGTAATACGCCATACCACAAGGTTCGCATTGTCACTCAGTTGTTCTGGGAACACGGCAGTGACTTCAAAGTGCTAAAATAGCCCACCGAAATCCCAAGATCTTAACCCAATTGAGCATCTGTGGGATGATTTTGAGAGAGCAATTCGAAACAGAGGTTCACCTCAAGCGAACATCCGGCAATTGAAGGACGCCATCTCATCTGCTTGGCTGAACATACTTGTGAAACGATATCACTACCTCGCTGAGTCCGTTCCACATCGAACAGAGGTTGCTTTGAGAGCTAAGGACGGCCCAACACGTTATTAGGTAGGTGTTCCTAATAATAACAGGTAACATCGGTTCATGGGGACCCCAACCCCTGATCAACTGTAAAACCAAATGACCCCTGCGTTTCCGACTCTTTTTGTCAACAATCATAACATGTATTTTGGATTACATATACATATATAATAAATGGTTTAAAATGGTCTGACTTTCCATGATGTTTCTGACACAAGACATCAAACTGTGTTGATAATAGTACATACCTATCAACCTAACTAATTCTTCTTGGTATATATGGGCAAGTACCACTTGAGGAAAATCAGGACCATATGGTAGAAGTTTGTTGGTCCCGTTAGTCATGTCCGTATAGCTGGGAGGATGAAGAGGTAGTTCCCGTACAGGATCGATATCTTTAATAGTGGAAGGGACTTCACTTTTTTCTGGAGCTGTGGATTCTTCATTCATCAAAACTGCATTCTGAGCTTCGCTTGACAGCTGGACGACTCTGTCATCACTTCCACTGGTTTCCCCTTTGATAACACCATTGTCTCTGCCTTCTCAAAAATACAAATATAAATTATTACAACATACATTTATAGCATGTTCACAGTAACAGTTTTAAAAAGCATTTGAAATGATTTAAGAAAGCCACAGCATCACAGAAAGTTAAAAAAAACCCAACCCATAAACGCTTAGATCATCCCGAAGGATTTTACCATTTTTGGTTAAAAGTTCCACTGATTTTCTTGTACAGCTTAGTTACAAATAATCTGCATATCAATAGCTTTGTTTTTTAATGCACACATAGTTTTGCTTTTTAATGAAATCTATCGGCTTTGTGTTGAGAAACCTTAAAACAGCAAAAGAAGCTCGCAAGGCTAGCACATGAACTCTGAAAAAAGGCTTGCTGAGTTAAAAAAAATAAGTGCTTAAAATAGGAACATCCAAGGTATGTATTGGAACTCATCACAAATAAAACGAAAGCAAAAAAATATACGAAAGTTGCAGCAGAAATACTGTTCCTAAGTTACTGCAGTTACTCCAAATTGCGATGCTGGAAGCAAATTTTGACGAAAATCACAGTAAGATTTTCGTCAAAATTTTATGTCGATGTCAGTCGCCAAGCAAAGTCGCTGACACATACAGAGCGACACGAATACCATTCTCTCGTAAGAAATTTAATTTAGTATGTTTAACGATTACAAATGTACAAAGAATTTGACAACATTAAATTCACGACACGGCTGTAAAACAGAAATGGAACTACGTATTAAGTTTGTAGAAGAGTTCATTTCTATAATCAACTGATCGAAAATGAGAGTTAAGACTTAAATCATGCAAAACGAGCAGCACAGTTAAAGAAACAAGTGGGTAATTACAGTATTAGGAAAAACTTGATTTAAGGAATGTGCATTTGAAGGAAACTAACTACATAAAAGAAAACTAATCTGGGATACTTAGCAACGAGAACTCCACTAAGAAAAAGCAACACGAAACGCAGATAGTAAAACATACGGAACACAGTTAGCATTCATACAGCACATTCGAGTATAAAATGATCAAGTGAATCTAAAAATACATATTTCTGCTAAATACTGTATATTGTATCGCGTCATTGTCAGAAGGTGTAAGTGCTCTTTTTTTCACCAAGTTGCTAAGTCGGAAGGCATAGAAATATGAGGTGCTGGAACTTGTTCTCTCATTGAAAAGTTTGAGCCAAAGAAAATGTGAGTGAAGGAATACGTCACTCCGACGAAGAATACCTCAGCTCTCGCATAAACGAAGGGAATATTATTATGTGCAGACGCGCGATAACAAGATCCACAGGAGGAGGAGGTAGTAGCTCCTACAACAACAGAAAATATGGCTTGGTAATCCTGGAAATTGGAAAGGGAGTGAGACAAGGTGACACCATATCTCCGAAGCTCTTTAATGCCACATTGGAAAATGTCTTTCAATCACTGAACTGGGAAAACAAAGGGATAAAGATTAATGGAGATTATCTAACTCACCTTCGTTTTGCTGATGACGTAGTCATTTTTGCAACTACCCCATCAGAGCTGCAGAGTATGATCCAGGAACTTGCTGACAAGAGTAAAGAAGTGGGATTAAAAATGAACTTTCAGAAGACAAAAGTGATGTTCAATGCTTTTACAAGAAATGAAGATTTATTGATTGATGGAGAAAAACTGGAGATAACAGATACATATGTTTATCTTGGACAGCAGATATCAAGTGAGGGTCACATTGATGAAGAAATTAATCGGCGTACAAAACTTGCCTGGAGAGCTTTTGGAAGAAACAGCATAATTTTCAAGAGCAATATGCCATTATGTCTTAAAAGAAAAGTGTTTGATCAATGCATCCTTCCAGTGCTTACGTATGGTGCAGAGACGTGGACCTTAACTAAAAGAGACATACAAAGGCTGCAGACAACTCAAAGAAGCATGGAGAGGTGCATGCTTGGTATAACCAGGAGAGATAAGAAGAGGAACACGTGGATCCGAAAAATGACAGGAGTGGAAGACATCATGATCAGAGTTAAATCCCTGAAATGGCAATGGGCTGGACATACTGCCAGAAGGACAGACCATAGATGGACAGCCGAAATTTTAGATTGGATTCCAAGGGACAGGAAAAGACCCAGAAAAAGACCACATGGAAGATGGGTGGATGAAATTCGTAAATATGCGGGAGTGACATGGAGGAGACTGGCACAAGACAGACCGTTGTGGAGGAAACTTGGGGAGACCTTCGTCCAGCAGTGGATTGATAATGGTTGACAATGATGATGATGATGATGAATCCTGGAAATTTAAGAAGACAGAGGGTTTAGTGATAGAAATTCGACGATGCTGCTCATACTTGTGCCATATGGACACGCCAGAATGACAAGGAAGTAGTGGTCACCATTTCAAGCTCGGTCCCAAAGGTCACTGCTTAACTTCGGTTATCGTCAGAAAATGAAGAGCATTACTAAAGTGAATAGGAGAGAAACCCGCAATTGGAGCTAAAAGGAGTGGTTAAATTAGCGGAAAATGTGTTCTGAATTTTGCTGTTAAATAGTGATCAACTCAGTTATACTGTCCGGTTCTTTTAGAAAACATTGAGAGGTTCTTTTTCAATAACATAAATTATCTCTTTGTAGATAATTTATGTTATGCACCTTTCTCATTCCAAGACCTGTGTGGTTGTGAAATAATACGAGACTATGCATTTATTTACGTACAATACATGGCATTTATTCGCGTCAGTCACGATCACACCAAACCACAGTCTGGTATATACTAAGTGGGATTAAATCGGAACAGCAAACAACAGGGTTTACTAATTCGTGACATTGAGCGGTACTTAGTTGTATTAATGAATGTTATTGTCGTAAAACCAATGAAAAAAGAGATGAAAGTCATAAAAATAAATATTTACCAAACTATGGCGACGGCAATAGTATTTCAACCGTTCAGGTTTTCGAAAACAATATTTATCTTTAATAATATTATTATTTTTATTATTATATATTATTCAGATTTAGCCGAATATATAAGAAACGACTCTGACACCGATGAAATGTGATGTAGTTACAAAAGTCCATCTGCGCATGCACAAACTAAAATCTGACCTCAAAACAAAACGAAAAGCTGAACCGCAAGTGTGTTAGTGAGGGGGATTGGTAACTTTTGGTCTAGGATATCCACAGGTTACATACACCCCATCGTGATATACATCATTTTAAAACTCTCGTTAATAGCTGATAATTTCCTCTTGGGGAGTCGAGAGGAAGTCAAATTTCCTTATGAAGCATTCTTTACTACTGTGGGAGAGATTCATAACATCAAAATGCATTTTTGTAAAGGCTTTTATCACATTTAGTACCGGGTTCTCGTAATTTACGCAGATTGCAATGAGACATTGTCAAGTTTATGTAAAACGTGATGAAACAATGTTCGGCGATAGTTTAGTAAAACAGATTGCTGAGTAGCCATGAAATTGACTATTGTTTCGTCACTTCATGGGACAGCATACCGAACGACTAAATGTCAACAATTGTTTTAACAATGACGCACCGTTACCCATTTTCGTTACATCGAATTTTTTTACTTGGAATTTACTTTACTGCTGTCAGGAAAGATTCATAGCGTCAGAAATTCGCAACTGTTCATCTCAGTAAAATGATTTTTTTTATTGGAGGTTTAACGACCACCGTGAGCAACTCAATGGGCTATAAGCAGTCGCCCGTCCCTAATTTAGGGTCACTGGTTCCGGGGAAGGGAGAGAGCCAGTGCAGTAAGACAAACACAACATCCATGCCTCACCGGGATCCGAACTCGGACCCCTTTTGGACGAATGATCAGAGGCCATTGCTTAAACCATTGCGCCACTGGGGCTGCATAAAATGATTCTTTGAGCAAGAGAAACGAAGGTAAATAATGCTGAACTACTAACTTCTAGGTTAAATAAAATATATTCACATAGTTGCTAGTATACACTGTGAATTTTACAAACATACAAGGAACAGAAAGAGGTGTAAGAAAGTGAGCGGATGCTGATAGGAAAGGTAGTGAAGAGAGAAGGAAGGAAAAAGTAGAGAGGGAAGAGATGTGAAAGATTAATCCTATTTTCGGAATATCTTATATTCTGTCCTACAAATATAAATATATCGGGACTAAAAGATTCCAAGACGGTTTTCTTCTGCTATACTTACAGCATAGCAGAAGAAAACCGTTGTTTTAATTAAATCAGATTAGTAAATTTTCCATTGTGTTCATTTTTGTGAGTGTTTATTTTAGTGAACACCATTCTACTAAAGATATTATACCACGCATCGAAATAATTTATATTTATATTAGAAATACAATCTTTGAAATAATAGCGTTTACTGGCTATATCAGGTTCGTAGATTTAACTTCACGTTAAGGTTTCAACTTAACTTAAAACTTCGTTCTTAGCCTAAAGACTTAGTGAGTTAGTTTCAATTCGATACCCGGATGAGTTTCTACCCCTTGTTACTGAAAACTTTAATCAGACATAGAATTCCTTTTCAGTATCAGGCCAGAATTTAATAATAAGTCTATTTAGATGTATCCAAACTACCTTCTTTATTCGTTAATAAAACACATCCGAAGTCTGTAATCAACAGGTTTGTTAATAACAAAGTCTTTCACAATACCCTAGATGGACTTCAATCAACGGTGATTCACAATCTGTGTAACGCTTCTCACTCTTTGAAATCAATCAGCTCTCTCAATACAAAACGTTCTTACAAGTTTCGCTATCAGTTCCTCTCTCGACGTTGCATATATATATGGATCATTCCACTAATATTGTACTTGAGTTCTAAACTCAGAAGTCTTTATAGATGTCTTTTATCTACCTTGCGTGCTCTTTGATTTTCGGTCAGGATTGACAGCCTCAGTTTCATCGGGAGAAACTTTGTGGCATTAAGTTCAGAAAATACTTAACGAGAAGAAACCAAATTTATATCAGAAAACAAACTCAAAAGGAAGGTTAAATTAGAGGTATACGCCACACACCCTAAAAGCTGAAACTATTGGGATAACATTTTTTTTCGACTTGAAAAGCCCGAAACCTCAGTCCAAGGTGATGATTTATGGTTTGCAAGTACCCTATGAAAACAAGCAATTAACAAATTGACTAAAAATTGGGTTTTCTGAGTCAGATTAATTCCCAGTTCATTGAGTAGAACAGCAGAAATTTTAACTCTGCTGTTCTACTGAAGATTTAGCAGTTTATAATGATACACATTCATAGAGGGAATCAGTTCTCGCATCAACGAAGTTCCCAATCAGTATCGACCGTCAAATTGTGTCGTTTCCCTGTACCTATACCAATAATTATAATTAACTGACCACCTAGAGTAGAAAAACTAACGGGCTTAAAAAAAACTAATGTGATGTTCAATATGCAAAACAATAACAAGAAGCATCCAAAATTTATTTAAATAAATGAAAAGTCAACAAAAATTGAAGGTTAGAAAGTCAGTATACCAGATACTTACCATTTCGCATAAATATAGTTTTGAGGTATTTGAACAGCTATAATGCTCTAGGAAAGCATAAATACATTATAAGTAAACATAATTAACTCATTTCAGATTAAGCAGATTCCTGCTAAATACCTTACGTTCTTGTACGGCGATATCCGTTCATTTGTGCATATTATATTCTAAATATTAAGTGATGAACTCATACCAACCACCCCGGGGGCGCAGTGGTCTAAGCGCTGGCTTCTGTTCATTCGTCCGAGATGGGTCCGGGTCCGAATAGCAGATGTTGTGCTTGTCTTACGGCACTGGCTCTCTCCCTTCCCTGGAACCAGTGGACCTAAATTTGGGACAGGCTACTGCTTATAGCCCACTGAGTTACTCACTGTGGTCGTTAACTCCCCCCCCCCCAAGTAAAAAACAAAAGCTCGCATGAATGCTATATGAATGCAATATTTTTCGCAACTATTCGCACGAGAGATCATAAAACTACTTAATAGGCAGTTAGAAGCTAAAGTCAAACGAAACTGGAATTTATGCGGATGCCATAGGAAAGACCATCGAAGGAGGATAAACCTCTGTACTTTTGTTTATTTTATTTCTATATACAGTATACAAGAACTGTAACGTATACTCTAGATTCACTTTCCTTTTGATTTTTACTATCTCTGGTTATTTTATTTTACTATGTAAATTATCTTCTTACTGAACGAGATGTTATTTCTCCAGCTGAATGAGATCTGGAAATGAGTGTAAGTCATGACGTGGTGGTAGCCAGTATAAATAGGCGCGTTCAACGATACCTAGGAGAGCTTTTTGTTGATGTGCGTAGGGAGAGCTTTGATTATATGCGTAAGGAGAGCTTCGTTTATGTGAGTAGAGCTTCGTTCATGTGCAAGGAGCTACGTTTTATTGAGTAGCTGTGTGTCCGGTGAAGTGTATGTTGGATCATATCAAGAGTTTCTCTAATAAAAAGTTGTTCTAGTAAGTACGTTTTTCTCAGTTCATAGTTTTGTCAGATCTCTGTCTGGCTGTTAGGTTTATTTCATTAGTTGTTATTATTAACAACCAGCATTAAGACTTTATTCATCTTAATTACTACTACAACATTACTAGCAGTTAAAAGCTTGTTCATTATTATTACTACACTACTAGCAGGAAAGTTTATTCATGATATAATTAACAACACAACAACCATTAGAAGAAGCATTAGTAGAAGAAAGTACATTCATTATAGAACTAATTGCAGAGCATATATCACATATCTTATTTTTAAGAGAAAATTCAGCCTGTAAGACACTGATAGTTCTTTGTCCCGAACAACTCTCCCTCTTGAAATTTGTGAGTGGATCAATCTGATAGTGTACGTAGACACGTGACAAGATAATTTGAATATTCTGTTGAAAAAATATGGCAGTATCACTTTGACAATTGCTACTCGTGTCTATCGTAAGACAGTGGGTAAAATGTTACAAGAAAACCTGATGACAGAAAAAATACGTTAATGCCGAAATGGTAATCTGAAGTACTTGTGAGAGAAAAAATTCTGTCACATGATTCTTGAATGGTTAACCTCAAGTTACGGTAAATATCATTAACTGGGCTGAACACAATGGTCTTAGCGATGAAGCCGTTATCGTCTCCACGAGTTGTAGCGTACACTTTAATATAACTGTACTTTTATTCATTTTCCTGTATCTATGTAAATTTAGTTTGTTGTCTTTTAAGCATCTTCCACATTTAACGTTTACATTTTCTTTCTTGCCCTAATGTTTTTTGCAACGGCACTTAGGTCGGAGGTTGAGTAACGTTAATGAAAAAGCAGAGATAAGAATGAGGTTCACGATGTACACTATATTGACAAAAGTCACCGAACATCCATTCGAAAGCAAATGAACGGATCCGCTGCATGGTTAAGATACGCGGTACAGCTGCAAACGTTATAAAAACAAGCCTGCAGCTGACCACGATCATATCGCAATGTGAGGTTGAGTGAAAATGTCGCGGCCGGAGAGAACTGACTTTGAGAAAGGAAAGATTGTTGGGTGTTATATTAGTGGGTTGTCCATAAGAGAAACACAGAGGCGTTTAAACATACCCAAGTCAACTGTTTTGGATGTACTGAAGGCGTGCCTGAAGCAGCAAAACGTACCGGCAGACCAAAGAAAATCAGGGATAGAGGACGTCGAAGCCTCAGGAGAGTCGTTACAGCTAATCGATGGAGTACTGCACAAGACCTCAGTGTACAGGTGAGTAAAAATGCTGAAACCTCGGTATGTAGACGTACCATTCGCAGAGAATTTCATTCCGTGGGTTACCGTAGTCGTGCGGCTGCTCATAAGCCTTTTATCTCCACTCGGAATGCTACTCGTCGTTTAGCAGGGTGTAAAGAACATTTATCGTTGCTGTGTGTGGATATGGCGGCAGCCGGGGAACTCTATTTACCACAGTGTACTGTTCTTACTGTCAAGTTTGGAGCTGGCAGTGTACTCGTGTGGGGGTATTTTTCGTGGTATGGTCTCGGCCCATTGGTTATCGTGGACAAACCTGTTAACCAGCACGTCTACCTCGATAGTATGGACAATTATGCCCTACCAACTCTGTGGCAATACTATGGAACCGAGCCTTGTTGGTACCAGCAGGATAATGCACCGAGCCATAAAGCAAAGACTGTTACGGCGTGGTTTGACAATAATTCCGTATCGTGTGTGGACTGGCCAGCACAGAGCACTGATCTTAATCCCATAGAGCACCTATGGGATGAATTAGAGGGCCGCATAAGAAGTTTGGAACCAAGGCCTACTACTAAGCAACAGTTAGCGGCAGCATTATGTACTGAATGGAAGTGCATACCTATCTCTGTGTTCCAAAACCTTGTCGAAAGCATGTCTCGAAGAGTCAGTGCATGCATTAAGGCCAAAGGTGAACCGATACCGTACCAATGTATGTCAATAAATGCGATGTTGTATTTCTCTTCTAGGTGTCCGGTGAATTTTGTCAATATAGTGTACGTTCAGACTGACTTTGGTTAGGTTGGATTACGAACTGATTTGGAGTGGTTAGTTTGATGTTTCTATTTTGCTTTGATTAAAATGTTTGTTTGATCGTTAAAGATCTAAGTTACACTATCTACCAACAAATAATTGGACACCTGTGATAGCAAAGGAAAACGAAGTTTATTCACCTTACATAGTTGGTGGAGCCTCCACGAGCGGCAATTACAGCTGCGACCCTCCGGGGCATACTCTCAACCAGGCGTTGTACGACGGCTAGCGGTATTTTCTTCCACTCGGCTTGGAGAAGACAGGTCAGTTCCTTCACCGATTTCGGACGGTGGGGGCACCCCTAAAATCGACGCTCCAACTTGTCCCAGAGGTGCTCGATAGGGTTAAGGTCCGGGCTCTGCGCAGGCCAGTCCATTCAATTAACCCCATTGTCACCATACCAAGCCATGGTGGGCCTCGCAAAATGACAGGTGGCATTGTCATCCTGAAATTAACATGAGTCCACCCCGTAAAACTGCCACAACGTAGGAAGCGCATGGATATCCAAAATGGTGCAGTAGGTCTCTGCGTTGAGTCTACCAGGAATTGCGATCAAGGGTCCCGTGCCATACCAGGAGAAACACCCCCATAGCATAATTCTACCGCCGCCGAACTTCACAGTTGGCACAATACATTCCGGCAGGAGGCGTTCTCCAGGCAAACGACAAACTCAGACCCTGCCATCCGAACGGTAGAGAGAGAACATTGATTCGTCGCTCCATAGAACCTGTTTCCACTGTTCAACGATCTACTGTCGACGTTGTTTGCAGCACGTTAACCGAGCAGCGCTATTGGACTTGGTGATCAAAGTCTTGTGGGCGGCAGCACGTCCATGATAACCGAGCAGACGGGCTTCCTTACGGATGGTATTCACCGCAAGAACACTCCTGGATGCCTGTTGAAACTCCTCGCGGATGTGGCCCATCGATTTGGTGCGGTTCTTCCGAATTTTTCTGGCCAGCACCCGTCGGTCTCTAACTCCCAGTTTTGTGGGTCTGCCGGGTCGGGGCACATTCCGACAGTCACCTCTCATCTTCTACTTGCCAATCACGTAGGCCACTGTCGATTTTGTATATTTCAGCTCACTGGATATGTTACGTATGGATAGGCCATTTCTGTGATACCCGACGATTACACCTTTCTCGGAATCAGAGAGCTCCGAACTGCGTGGCATTTTGCATGCGACTGGTTGCGTTGTTGTTTCCCACACGATATTTAACGGCGGCGGCAGTGACGTGTATCAGGACCGCAGATATCGTCAATTGATGGGTTGTCCAATTACTTGTTGGTAGATAGTGTATTTTCAAGTTAATGTGTTTTGGAAATTATTGCACGTTACGACCATGGTGTTGTTTAGCTACTGGTATGTATTCGTTGTGATTTCGTTGTATGCCTGAGATGAAACATAAGTATGAAATTGTAAGTAAATTACTTTTCACTGAATCCCTAGACGTATATTGAAAGTGGCATTCTCTCTGCATAATTAAAGACACTAAGAGCTAAGCTATCGCGGGTTTCAACTAAGACAAACTAGCTACGATAGTTACTTAAGCTTCACGAAACGCTGTGTTCTAGATTAACTGGCATTTTTTACGTTTATTTAAGTCATTAAAACTAAAGAACATTACAGAGCTTCAGAACATGTTGAACGTGCGCTCCTTGATGAGTTGCACTTCCGGAGCTTACGCTTTTATAGAACTACCACAATTATCGCCACAATATTTCCCGTAACGAGGGAAACTGTTGCCACTCTTCTTAAAGAAACTAAACGTCATGTATATTACATTTGTCGTCGTAACCTAATACAATAAGCAATAGCTCTCGTTGTCATCTATCCGTTGCTATAGCCGACAGTGATTACAATGATTTGTCGTCCTGTTTCACTGTCGTCGAATGTTCACATGATTAACCTCGGATAAAACCTTATGCCGTTCGCCTGAAGGCTTATCGATTTGGTGTCAACATCCGCAGGAGCCAGCTCGCGAAGAACTTTGGATATAATCAGTTCGTGGTAAAGATATCATTTGCGGCAAGTCTGGGCGGGGAGTTAAGGCGTGGACTCTATAATCACTAATCTTTCGTCGTTACTCGCCCCCACAATTAAACTTTAATTCCCGATGGCACTGCTGCATTCGCAAACTGGTTAGTCAATATCTGTTCGCTTTATTGCTTAATCCATGAAAGAACGACGGCATACGAACTGGTTCTAGTTCATGCATTTACTCTAAACAGAATTTTCTAATATTTTCTCTCAGATGGAAATTTTATTAATATTTGAAGCAGTTTCCACCTCTGTAAATTCCGAAATGATGTTAAGTACATGTTGTAGGCGAATCAAACAAAGATGCGCAAGAGCAATGAGTCGCTTTTCAAGAATGAAGGAAGCTGTTCCACACTGGACTCGGACTTCTTCTATTATAGTCTTTGTTCAGGGAACTGCTTTTTCATTTTGTGACGTACCTAATTGAGAGGTGACGTACGTGTCAGGAACGAGAGTAGCAGCGATAAACCCTAGTCGGCGTAGCTTAATCGGAAAAGCATCCGCTCCGGAGAGTGAAAGATGTGGGTTCGAGTTCCACCATCGGCAAAAAGAGCTTAATATTCGCATTGGCCCCCGAAGGTAAAAATGAATCTCCTTGACGTTGAGTTCTTCGAAAAATGTGTGACGTTTCTTCCACACATCGTCTGGAGTTAATGAGAATTCCTTTACCGCTTCGAAAAATGTGTGATGCTTCTTCCACACTAGTGCGGTTCAAAGTCGTATGCAAAGAAATCAACTTTCATAAATTGTTTGTGCTCATGGATTTTATTGTTTCTTTCGATGAGTAGACAACTCACAAAAAATTACAAACGAATCGGATTATATTTCGGACTGCCTCATCAAGGTTGATGTTTTTCCACATAGATTATATGGCAAAACGCATTCTAACTTCATTGGATCTGCTTCCCATTTCTTCTTTGACGTTTTGCAATTGAACATATCTTTCTTGGCCAAGAACGTGGATTCGTGAGAAGAAATGAATTCTTTTTAGGAAGCAAAGAAGACAGTAATGGCTCTTAAAGTTTGCCAACGACAGTGCTGAAAGAGTACTCGCTCTTGCTACCACTTTCAATACTTCTCTCACTAAGCACGAAGATCAGAAACAATTCTTCTTTGAAGTTGTGGAGGGCCACCCGAAACGCTTTCCGGATTCCAAGAAAAGCACGCTTTTCGCAGAGACTGAGAAGCAAGCCGACTGAGAAATCAGCAGTGGGATTTTACGTAAATTGTTGCATAGATAATCACTATAATGAACCGTATGTGAGCCTACTTACTAAATAAATTTGAGATTTATCTTGTTCAATTAAAGTATTCTAGTGTCAATGTGTCATGTTCATTATTTTCCTTATAACGGGCGTAGTCTTATCTAGTAAAAGTTCAACCACCTTGAGGATGAGGCAGTCCTAAATAATATCGGATTTCCTTGAAATTTTGTGAGGCATTTTCTCATCAAAAGGAACAAAAAACAAAAAAAAAATCGATGAGCACCAAAACATTTCGATGTTCGAAATTTTTGAACCTCCCTATTCCACACATCCTCTGGAATTATTCAGAATTCCTTCTTCTACAGTGAGCTCCCTTTCAAGCGTGGTTTGCCGGCTGACCCGGAAACCTATGATTCTGTCCCAACCCTTTCTCAAGCTGTGGGGGATATATGTGACGTACCTTCCTCAAAGGTGACTCACATCTCAAGACGGCAAGTAGCGGTGACAAGCCCTTGCCGGCGTAGCTTAATTGGGAAAGCATTCGGCTCCGAAGCATAAGAATGTGGGTTCGGGCAAAAAGAGCTTTACTTCACAAATTGCGAGTGGCAAAAAGTTTTTAAGTTTTACTGTTGCAAAGTGCAAACGCTATGTTGTGTAGAAATACGTGAAAAGGTACGTAAAAGCTAAAGTAAACGGAAGAAGTTTAAGATTCATGTTTTAGTGAAAAGCTATAATATACCCATTCTTTTTTCAGTGGTATGTCGCATAACGTAGTCAGAAAACGGATGTTAAGGAACAACATACTGCATTAGTATCATACACAAATGAGGAGTAAAACAGGTAAACGATTACACCTTTTGTTAGATCGCCTTTAGAATATGTGAGAAAAAGATGAAAGATGTCAGGAAAATACAGTGAAACGTCCAAATAACTCCTCTCCGGACTGAAAAAACTGACCGTTGTTCGGTGATTTTGCATAAATTAATACTTTGTCAAATTTCATTTATGCAAGAGAAAAACTGGTTTATCAAACGCGTAGAAAATTATACTAGTACCTTTTCAAAATGCCGATTAAATCTGAGTTGGAATAACGGGTAAATTACACCAATGTTGTAGCTAGTTAATTTACGCATCACACAATCACCGATACTTTCTCTTTAGACTATGTGTCCCTTTTGCTAGCCATTACAAAAAATGTTTTGTTGGACATGAAAAAAAAAAAAAAAAAAAAAAACGTTATTCATCACATTTAAAAATATCCTGATTTCCATTTTCAGGAACAATGTTTCTCCCATTGTTTTCCCTCTCCTTTGTAAAGAAGCGCAAAAACGTCGCAAATTTAAATCACAAAAAAAAGAGCCTTCTACGATTGTTGCATGGGTGCCCTGGGCTTTGATAGACGTTTGGGGCAAAATGGGGGTGGGGGTGTAGAGATTCTGTTGTACATTAAACAAATGATCTGACAGGAATGAGTGAAGTTAAGCAAGCCGCCTCGGTGGCGCAGTGGTCTAAGGCGTTGGCCTCTGATCATTCGTCCGTAAGGGGTCCGGGTTCGAATCCCGGTCAGGCATGGATGTTGTGTTTGTCTTACGGCACTGGCTCTCTCCCTTCCCTGGAACCAGTGACCCTAAATTAGGGACGGGCGACTGCTTATAGACCATTGAGTTGCTCACGGTGGTCGTTAAACCTCCAATCAAAAAAAAAAAAAAAAAAACGTTGAGCAAATCCTGGGAGTCGATGACGAATCGGAAGCGACCGGACCCGTGCTAGGCTGCTTGGCTTCCTAGGCAAGCCTGGCTTCCTAGGCAAGCCATCAGCTTTGAGTCTCCAAAAATTGTTATTCATTTGTGTGGCTAAAACATGTGGCATTTATTCAATAATTACAAGATAAAAAAATACATGTGACGTACTACAGAGGCACGTGTCAAGACGACAAATCTGCAGCGATACATTACGTTGGTGTACCTTAGTCGCTTAGAACAACTGACTCTGGAGCAAGGAGACTCGTGATCGATCATCGTCACCCATAATTTCCTGTTTTCATATTGGTGCTCGAGCGTAAAAATGGATCTACTAGCCGTTGGATTCTTCGAAAAATGTGTGTTCGTTCCACAAATCGTCTGGAAAGATGAAGCACGTCTCAAGACTACAAATCTGCAGCGATGCATTCTGTCGGTGTAGCTTGTCGGTAAGAGTAACCCACTCCGGAGCGAGGACGCGGTGTCGATCTCCGTCACCGACAAATTCCTGTTTTCACATAAAGTAAACTAAATAAAAATAAAGTAATGGAAACTACTTCTATTTACTTACTGGTCCAATGCAAATTAAAATTTCATTTCACGTACTTCATTGCCCGCAAAATTACCACCCTCTACTGGTGATAAATCCTACGTGATGTGTTCAAACAAGGGTACCGGGGCCACTGCGTTAGCTGAGAAGGGAGAGTATTTTGAAGCAGATACATTCGATTCGCATGTAGGTGTTTGAATTATAAATATTATACCAGTGCTCTTGTTTGAACACAACACATAGGATTTATCACCAGTAGAGGATGTAGGATAATTTCTGGGCCGCCCCGGTGGTGCAGTGGTCTAAGCGGTGGCCTCTGATCATTCGTCCGAAAGGGGTCCGGGTTCGAATCCCGGTGAGGCATGGATATTGTGTTTGTTTTACGGCACTGGCTCTCTCCCTTCCCTGGAACCAGTGGCCCTAAATTAGGGACGGGTGACTGCTTATAGCTTATTGAGTTGCTCATGGTGGTCGTTAAACCTCAAATCAAAAAAAAAAAATTAGTTGTGTCAAATGATTAAAATAAACATGAGCGTTGTGGCTCATCGTGTTACACAAGTGCCTTAAATCTTTTATGATAATTTCTGTCTTTCTGGAAAAATGCTATTAGCAGTTAAACAGCTGATGCGATTTTGTGTTGTTCCCATCAGCTGCTTGAAAACGTTGTTTGGAAATTATCGAGGTGATAGCGGCTGTCGAAAATATTGTAGAGCATCATACAAATTTACAATGACGCCTGGAATCATTGAAAATACTAATGGTGCCTTCCTGCCGCACAGTTGTTCTAATACAGCAAATATTCCACACGTGGCTAGCCGATTCGCTCGATGATTGAGGATTTTCGGCTTTAAAGTAAGAGCAAACGCTATTGGTACCAAGGTTACTAGATGACAAGGTTATGCTCATCCTGCACTTCCGGTGACTGCTTTGTGACGTCACTGTCCAAATAGTCACAGTGAGACTACCTAATCGCCACGTTTCTTTGTATCTACACCATAGCAGCGTGTCGGAATTATTATTCGTAAACCAGCTAGCTGGAATAATCTTCCTAAATTCCACCAGATTTTTTAATGCATTACGTTTTTCAATTTTTAATTTAAAAAAATTGGGGAATGTTGCCGAGATGCTTTTCTTATTTTTCAAAAGGAAACTTTATTATTTGACGAAAGTATGTCCTGCTGTGCGTTTTCCCTTCTAAATTTATATAAGAAGTTTGTTAAATCATGTAATGCATTGATTATGATAAGCTTTCCAACATACCAGAAATCATTACTTAAGCTATTACTCAAGTTATGAGAATAATGGCTGTGGAATAAATCTCGCTCCTGTGCCCTGACCTTCGACCCCATTTCGATGATATTAAATAGAATTGGTGCACTATACTTCCGGAACAACATACTAAAGTTTTGTCGCAATCGAAGCATTTTTACATAAGTTATGACGAATAAGTGCAATGGAATAAATCCGGCTCCTATGTCCTGAGCTTTGACCACATTTCGGCGATTTTCAACCTGGTTCTTCCCCAATTCGTCTCCTATCACATACTGAAATTTCATCGAAATCGAACCATTTTTACGTAAGTTATGAAGCATAAGGGCAATGGACTGAATCCCGCTCCTATGTCCTGACCTTTAACCCCATTTCGCCCATTTTCAATAGGGTTAGTTTCCAGGTGGTCCCCTACCACATACTAAAATTTCATCGCAATCGAACCATTTTTACGCGAGTCATCGGGCCAACGGACAGACAGACAGACAGACAGACAGACAGACGGACGGACAAAGCTGCAGCATATACGCTTCTTCAACCTACGGTTGGAAAGCTTAAAAAACAGCAAAAATTCCCCTTGTAATTAAATTAGCATTTAAAAGTATAACCGTTTTCCTATCTTTTAGGTAACAATGATGTGCGGGAGGTATTTTCGAAATCAATCTCCATTACTAAAATATTCACATGACTGAATTTCTTCTGTATTTAATGTAAATGTCCTTTTGCATAAGCTATTGTTCCGTGTTTGAGTTTTAAAAATTGTTGAGAAGACAACTTCCTCCATAGCTACAGTTCGGATCTACGATTCACATGTTAGGACGGTGACGTCACTCAGTACTCGTTTGCGAGTACTGAGTGACGATTACTCGTTTGCGAGGATGGCGGGATGAGCAAACCTTACGGTCTATTAACCTTGATTGGTACTACGTGCAGTAGGATACTTCCCCGTTGGCCGTGTAGCTTAAGTGCTGGCTTCTGAACATTCGTCTGAGCTGGTTCGAGTCCCGGATGAGGCATGGATGGTGTGCCTCGCTCTCTTCCTTCCCTGCTCCCAAATTAGGTTCGGTCGACTGTCTATGGCTCATTGAGTTGCTCACAGTGATATTCAAACCCAGAGCCGTAGCTAGGATTTTGGTTGCTTATGGCCATACATTAAAAACGTGCCTTAATTAAAACAACCTTAATTTAAAACCCAATTATTACAAAATAACAAAAGTTCAAATATACGAAAACTAATTCTTACCCAAAAAATTTTAATAACAGAATTCTCTTATAAACATAACTATAATTTACTACTTACTATTTTCAGTGTGTTTTACGAAACAAATATTTATCTACAAATTAAATTATTGACTTTAGGCGCTCTCAGATTGGTGATTTTGGTCGAAATCTGTTCCTGTAAACAGATTATTTTGAGAACCATCCGAAAATCCTGCTCCTGTCGGTGTCACATGCATGACTCGCGCCATGTCCATCCTAGAGGCTGACCTCCCATTCAAAATATATGATCGCTCCGCCATTACAACCCGGAAACGCAGTGGTCTAAGGGCTGGCTTAAGATCATTCTTCCGAGATGGGTCTGGGTTCGAATCCCGGTTACGCATGGCTGTTGTGTTTGTCTTACGGCACTGGCTCACTTCCTCTTCTGGAACCAGTGGCCCTAAATTAGGGACGAGAGAGTGCTTATAGCCAACCGAGTTGCTCACGGTAGTCGTTACCCCGCCCTTCCCAAATAACCATGGGTTACATCAGCTTGGTTCGAGAGTCAAGAAAAGAAATAACATTTTTTTCATGGTCTCGTGACCGAAAGACTTGCAGTCAACTTTTGCAGAAATAACAGTTCATGTCGCCGCTAAAACGCAAAATTCAAACATACATCGAGTGATCACTGAATTATGACCACCCCTATTTAAAGTGGATGCGACCCTTTGATCACGTGATTCCCGAGAAAGCGCGATAAGTCGACCGACGTAGTATATATATGGTGTGATAGGAGCAGTAGGTAGTAAAATTCGGAGCGTGATGGGTGAACGGAAGGATTTATTGGACTTTGAGAAAGGACCGATTGTGGGAGCTCGGAGAGCGGGTGCCACGATTTCCCAAACGGATGAACTGGTGGGTTGTTCGCCAGCCGCCGTAGTTAAGTAGTATCGGGACTGGCGTGAAAATGATCGAACAACGACCCGGAGGCAAAACTGCACAGGACAGCGAAAGGTTGATGTGAGAGGCGGATCCGACGACTCGTACAGGTCAACAGACGCAACACTGTTCAACAGTTGACCACCCAGTACAACAGAGGTCAACCCGAACAGTATCTGTCATGGCCATGGTTCGCACGTATGGGCTATAACAGCAGACAACCCTGATAACATCCTCTCCTAACCATAGTTCATCGGCGCACAAGACTCGCCTGGTGCAAAGACCATGCAAGCTGGACGTCGGATGACTAGAAAAAAAGTGTGCAGGTCTGACGAGTCGCATTTTTTATTCCATTCCGTAGATGGTCGCGTACATGTTTGGCGGAAACAACATGAGACTCGATTCATCTTGTATGGTCACCACAGTGCATGCCGGTGGAGGCGGTTGTATGGTGTGGGACATGTTTACCTAGCAGGAACTTGGACCCCTGGTGCATGTGGAACAACGCATGACTGGTGCCCACTATCGTGAATTGCTTGCTGACTCCTCTGTACACCCAGCAATGTTGACATTTTCCTGAATGGCGACGGTGCCTTCCAAGATGACAATGCGCCGAGCCACAGGTCCAGCTATCTATCGTGAATTGCTTGCTGACTGTACACCCAGCAATGTTGCACTTTTTCCTGAATGGCGACGGTGTCTTCCAAAGTGACAATGCGCCGAGCCACAGGTCCAGCTATCTATTGTGAATTGCTTGCTGACTGTACAACCAGCAATGTTGCACTTTTTCCTGAATGGCGACGGTGCCTTCCAAGATGACGATGCGCCGAGCCACAGGCCCAGCTGTCTATCGTGAATTGCTTGCTGACTCTGTACACCCAGCAATGTTGCACTTTTTCCCGAATGGCGACGGTGTCTTCCAAAGTGACAATGCGCCGAGCCACAGGTCCAGCTATCTATCGTGAATTGTTTGCTGACTCTGTACACCCAGCAATGGTGCATTTTTTCCTGAATGGCGACGGTGTCTTCCAAGATGACAATGAACCGAGCCACAGGTCCAGCTATCTATCGTGAATTACTTGCTGACTATGTACACCCAGCAATGTTGCACTTTTTCCTGAATGGCGACGGTTTCTTCCAAGATGACAATGAGCCAATGCACAGGTCCAATCTTGTGCAGGAATTGTTTGAGGAACACAGTTCAAACTTCCAGCATATCGATTGACCTCCGAACTCCCCCAACGCCAATCCCACAGAGCACTTGTGAGACACTATGAAACGGCATATCAAGCGTCTGGATACACCAATCACCTCCATACCTGCATTGAAGGCCGCATTAGACAGCTTGGTTGGCCATACTTCCCAACTGCTTCCGGCATCTTACTGAATCGATACCATGTCAGATAGGTGCTGTACTGAGGGCGAGAAGTTATATTAAGTATGCGGTCATAATTCAGTGATCACTCAGTGTGTGTATATAAATAATGAAAATACCCAAACGTAAAAAAAAATCGTGCTACTGCTTCTGCTTTAAACCTTACAGTTATTAATGACTATTTATTTAACTATCCCGCCTGACTATATGACTATTTAACAACCCTGCAGGACGCATTTGTTTAATTGGCGGCTGCCGCCTCGCCCCGGTGGCGCAGTGGTCTAAGCGATGGCCTTTGATCATTCGTCCGAAAGAGGTTGTGGTTGGAATCCCGGTGAGGCATGGATGTTGTGTTTCGGCGCTGGCTATCACCCTTCCCTGGAACCAGTGGCCCTAAATTAGGGACGGGCGACTGCTTATAGCCCACCGAGTTTCTCACGGTGGTCGTTAAACCTCCAATCAAAAAAAAAAAAAAAAAAAAAAAAATGGCGGCTATGGCCATATCTTAGTTACAGTCCTGGTGAGCCCAGCCTGAAAAAAAGCAAAAGCTTTTATCTTATTCTTGTGCTTCCTTAATTTATCTTATTCGTGTACCAATATGGTGAAAGCAGTCCTTTGCGGCAGAACCCAACCAACACATTAAGCATAAAGAAAATTAATGATTTTACGGAAATCTCATAACCGTGAATTCATCAACGATGCCGCAAGCGTTTGTATTCATCTAATCCTTTCGGTCCGGAAATGCGGAATTAAATGTTAATATAGCCATGAAGTCTCTCTTACGCAAATCACCAGAAGTTTTGAAGCGAAAATTTAGTTTGAGCTCTGTTTTCGAAGTCTGTGGGACTAAATCGTTCAACAGAGGTTAGTATCTCATTGTTATTGTCATTTTTTAACTACTACTGTGCAGCCGGCCCTTTAGAACACTTAAAATATTATCATCCTGGAGGGGAAAACCAAGCCTCGTGTCTCCCAATTATCATCCGAGTATGCTAACCACTGTAGCTGTTTCGCGCTCCAGGTGAGACAGTTTTCAAAGTTTCTAAGAAGGTAACAACACTGTTTGTTGTTCGAAATACAGCATTTCTGTTGCAAACAACAAACGAAATAATATGCTCGGTATGTATTTTCGAAGCGTCGTTAACTTCTCAGATTCAGAAATTTTAGATTGAGTAAATACCTCTTTTTCGTGGAAACTGTTAAACTTATCAGGTAAATATAATAAAGATTCAGTTAACTTGGCCATGTGGAAGAAAGGATATTTTGCAAATGGAATTAAAAAAGAGTAAAAAAAATACTTGATATTACTTTAATAATCAACTTCAGTTGATCTGGGAACAGAAATCCCTCACTTTGCACATGAAAAAAATCGGTGCAAACAGCTGAACGTAAACCTTTTAAGGAAAACAAAATAATTCAAGAAAAACAAAAATCTAAACTACTTTTTTCATAATTGTCAAACTTAGTGATATTCCTACGGAAACCCCTTCCCTTGTTTTGATTTCCCTATACATTTTGATACAGAAAAGTATATCATCATCATCATCATCATCATTGTCAACCATTATCAATCCACTGCTGGACGAAGGTCTCCCCAAGTTTCCTCCACAACGGTCTGTCTTGTGCCAGTCTCCTCCATGTCACCCCTGCATACTTTCGAATTTCATCCACCCATCTCCCATGTGGTCTTCTTCTGGGTCTTTTCCTGTCCCTTGGAATCCAATCTAAAATTTCGGCTGTCCATCGATGATCTGTCCTTCTGGCAGTATGTCCAGCCCATTGCCATTTCAGGGATTTAACTCTGATCATGATGTCTTCCACTCTTGTCATTTTTCGGATCCACGAGTTCCTCTTCTTATCTCTCCTGGTTACACCAAGCATGCACCTCTCCATGCTGCTTTGAGTTGTCTGCAGCCTTTGTATGTCTCTTTTAGTTAAGGTCCACGTCTCTGCACCATACGTAAGCACTGGAAGGATGCATTGATCAAACACTTTTCTTTTAAGACATAATGGCATATTGCTCTTGAAAATTATGCTGTTTCTTCCAAAAGCTCTCCAGGCAAGTTTTGTACGCCGATTAATTTCTTCATCAATGTGACCCTCACTTGATATCTGTTGTCCAAGATAAACGTACGTGTCTGTTATCTCCAGCTTTTCTCCATCAATCGATAAATCTTCATTTCTTGTAAAAGCATTGAACATCACTTTTGTCTTCTGAAAGTTCATTTTTAATCCCACTTCTTTACTCTTGTCAGCAAGTTCCTGGATCATACTCTGCAGCTCTGATGGGGTAGTTGCAAAAATGACTACGTCATCAGCAAAACGAAGGAGGGTTAGATAATCTCCATTAATCTTTATCCCCTTGTTTTCCCAGCTCAGCGACTGAAAAACACCCTCCAATGTGGCATTAAATAGCTTCGGAGATATGGTGTCACCTTGTCTCACTCCCTTTCCAATTTTTACGTGTGTTGTATTTTCAAACAGCCTAATCTTTGCACTTGCATTTTCATAGATGTTATTAATAATATTAATGTATGCATCCCCAACACCGCAGGTCCTCAGAGCCATTGTAACTGCTGATGGTTTCACCGAATCAAAGGCTTTTTCATAATCGATAAAAGCCATGCACAATGGAAGTTCATATTCCCTCGCTCTTTCAATTAGTTCTCTCAGCACGTGGATATGATCTATTGTGCTGTAGCCACTCCTGAATCCAGCTTGTTCTCTCGGTTGAGCCATGTCCAGTGTTACCTTCAAGCGGTGTGAAAGAACTTTAGTGAAGATTTTATAAACTACTGATAGGAGGCTGATAGGTCTGTAGTTTCCGAGATCCTCAATGTCACCTTTCTTATGTAGCAGGATCATTGTAGCGGTGTTCCAATCCTCAGGAATCTTTCCTTCATTAAGGCATCGAGTGAAAATTTGGGCGAGTACTGTTTCGATTTCTCCACTTGCTTCTTGTATAATGTCTACAGTAATTCCATCTTCTCCTGGAGCTTTTCCCCGCTTCATGTTCTTGATTGCATGTGTAACTTCTGCTGGGAGGACTGGAGGAACTCTGGTACTGGTACCTTTCATGATGTCTGGAGTACATGTATCATCCCTTTCATATAATTTGGAGTAGAAATCTTTCACTCTTGTCAAAATTTCGCCTCTATTTCTTGTTACAGAACCATCTTCTTTTCTCAGTGCCATAATCTGTTTTCTTCCCTTACTGAGATGTCCCTTTGCTATCTTTAGGCTTTGGTTGTTTTCAATTGCTTTCCTCACTAGTTCACAGTTGAATTTCCTTACGTCTTCAGTGATACTTTTTCTTACTGTCTTGCATAGCTCTATATATTCCACTTTGGACGTCACATCTTCTTTAGCTGTCCTCATCTCTCTTCTTTTTTGCATCAACATTTTGGTATTTCCTGATAATTTGTTCACATGCAACTTGTTCTTAGACCCAGCTAATTTTGTTGCTGTTTCCATAAGAGCTTTGGTTACTTTTCTGTTAACTTCAGATATGTCCACTTCTTCCGATGTTAGGCCTTCTAAAGCAGAGAACCTGTTCTTCAGTTCTAACTTGAAGGTATTATGGTGTTTTTTAAGGTATATATATATATATATATGTTTTTAAATATATACTGCTGAAAAATAAGTCCAGACTACCCTAGTACTCTTTGTAGATAATTTACGCTATGCATCTTTTTGCATGCCAAGATCCTTATGGGTGTGAAATAAAACGAGTGATTAGAGAGTATACATTTATTTACGTACAACACATTGCATTTTTTTGGGTCACTCACAACTACACTGAGCCACCGTCGGGTACATGTTAAGTGGAATTAAATCAAAACCACAAACAATAGGGTTTACTACATAATTCCTAACATTGAGCGGTACTTAGGTTATAGCGAATTGATGAATGATATTGTCCTTAAACTAATGAAAGAAGATATGTGAGTTATAAAATTCAATATTTACTAAATGTCGGTGGCAGCAACAGTAAGTATTTCGACTGGTAGGTTTTTTAAAAATAATATTTATTTTTATGATTATTGTTATGTTATTCAGATTTAGACGAACGTAAGAAACCACCCTGATACCGATGGAATGTGAATTAGCTACGACTACGCATACGCAAGATAAAATCTGACTGCAAGATAGAAAGAAAAGCTGAATTACAAGCGTGTTAGTGAAGGAGATTGGTAACTTTTGGTCTAGGATTGTGTGACGTACTACAGAGGTGAAAAAAGTGTCAAGACAACAAATTTTGCAGCGAGACATGCTGTCCGCATAGCTCAGTTGGGAGAGCGACTTACCCTGGAGTGAGGGGGGCACGGACAAACTTGTGTTTTCACAATTGCTACAAGTTACACCCCGTCGTGTCATACATCATTTCAAAGCTCTCATCAATAGCAGACAACCTCGCCTTGAGAACGGATTGGGGTGAGGCGAGGAAGCTAAATTTCGCTACGACGCGTACTTTACTACTATTCTCAAAATGCATTTTTGTAATTACTTGTATCACATTTAGCATCAGGTTCTCTATATTTACGCAGATTGCAATCAGATTGTTACGATTGTGTACAGTGCCGGATTTAAGGCTTTTGAGGCACTAGGACAAATTTTCTATGCGGCCCCTCCCCCACCCGGCCACCCATATTTGAATTTGCTCCTATGAGATTTTCTAACAAACTTATCTTTAAGTTAATATAATAATTGGTAGTATAATTTTATTGTTGAATAAGTATTATTTAAATAAAATTATTTTTGATTTAACTTATTAAATTAAAGATTATAAAAAAATATATTTGTAAACATAGACAGAGGTTCATGCTTATCCAGGAACAACAATTTACATTTTGAAACCTTAGACCTACATTTGAAACTGACACACGATGCATTCTTATAATACGAAAGTAAACAATAGTATTTCTTGTTTTGATTCTTTACACTTATACACTCACTACGCAGATAAAAACTGTCAACAAGACAAGCGCTGTTGTTTTGATTGCTGCTAGGGCAGTGGCGCCACGGGGTTAAGGGAGGGAGTGCCGGCGCGGCGCGCGCAGGGTTGTTGCTCATTTGCTATCCACTCCTCTCGTGCACTTATCGCTCTGTCAGAAGTCGCATGCGCTCTCTATCGCACTCGTACGTACGAACACGGGCGTGCTCGCATTAGAGCTATTATTACGTTCTTACTTCTTTAGTTATCATTCAAGATAAAATAAAAATTACCATTACTTTATTTTATTCAAGTAAATTAAAATAACGGTATCTCCCCTTTTCTAAGTTTTTCTGTTCTATTCTCTCTTTTTCTGGATTCTACACCTGCGGCCTTCTACAGCCTGCGGCCTTTAGGCCGCGGCTTAGTTGGCCTAGTGATAAATCCGCCGCTGTTTGTATAAAACGTGATGAAACAATGTTCGGCGATAGTTTAGTAAAATATATTGTTGAGTAACAATGAAATTAACTATTGTTACGTCACTTCATGGGACAGCATGCCGCAAGATCAGATTTCAACAGTGATTTTGATAATGACACACAGTTACCCATTTTCGTTACACCGAAATTTTTACGTGGGATTTACTTTACTATAGTCGGAAAAGATACATAGCATCAGAAATTAGGGGTTATTCTGAAGTCAACACGAAGTGACGGAAAACTACACGAGCTGTAAGTCTGTGATGGAAATTCAGCCTCGGAGAAGCACATGCCAACAGGAAGAACGAGATCAGAACATGCAAAGAACAGTACAGACACATTTGCGTACTTTGCCGCCCCGGTGGCGCAGTGGTCTAAGCGATGGTTTCTGATCGTTCGTCCGAAAGGGGTCCAGGTTCGAATCCCGGTGAGGCATGGATGTTGTGTTTGTCTTACGGCACTGGCTCTCTCCGTTCCCTGGAACCAGTGACCCTAAATTAGGGACGGGCGACTACTTATAGCCCATTGAGTTGCTCACGAGGGTCGTTAACCCTCAATAAAAATAAATGCGCACTTTACCGAAGCAAACTGGTTATAAGTATCGCTCTCTCTGAGTCGTTCTCACTCAGTAAAAAGGTGCAGGTGTGTAACAGGGTTTACCAAAATCGACAGCTTGGAGAGCAATCGCAAGGCTGGATGAGACGCAGAAGATAGTGGCAGAAGTTATTGGAGCCGCCCCGGTGGCGCAGTGGTCTAAGCGATGGCCTCTGACCATTCGTCCGAACGGGGTCCGGGATGGAATCCCGGTGAGGCATGGATGTTGTGTTTGTCTTACGGTACTGGCTCTCTCCCTTCCCTGGAACCAGTGACCCTAAATTAGGGACGGGCGACTGCTTATAGCCCATTGAGTTGCTCACGGTGGTCGTTAAACCTGCAACCAAAAAAAAAAAAAAAAAGTTATTGGAATGTCTCTAAGCACCATTGCAGTGGAGACATTTCCAGAACAACAGAACAGAAGAACAGGGCAGGGTCAGCCAACATCAGCAACAGCATAAGACGACCAGTATTTGAATTTACTGGCTCGAAGGAATCGCTGACGAAATGCAACTGAACTGAATTACAATGCCTGTTTACTGCGGCCAAGGGACGACCCGTATCCACCCAGACCGTACACAATCGGCGCTACTAAAGAGGACTGTATGCTCGGCGGCCGAGGGTGTACATGCCCCTATATGTAAATCACCGGAGATCTCGAACAGAGTGGGCTGCAGACTATCGTGTTTGGGACCATGAACTGTGGCGCTCCGTTCTTTTTATGGATGAGTCGCCGTTTAGCCTGCAGCCCGATAATAGTTGCCTTCCTTTCTAGCCTGAACCATGAACACATAATAATCTAGATTTCTTGCAGGAAAGAGATGCCTTAGGTGGTGGAGTCCTCGTGTAGGCGACAGACCTCAACAACTTCCGATTGGACTCCTGACAGCGGTCAGATATCGAGATCAGATCCTGCAACCTATAGCTGTGCCCTATGCTGCAGCAGTTAGGGATACATTCTTCTTCATGGATAATTATCCATGAAGAAGAATGTATCCCTAACTGCTGACACCCGCTCGCATCGAGCCAGGCTGGTGGAAAACATACTTTAGGAAGAGGACACCGAGCGTTTGGACTACTGCCCTTCGCACTCTCCGGACCCGAATCGCATGGAGAACACGTGGGATGCATTGAAGGATTGTTGCAGCTGTTTTGTCCCCAGCCCAGACGTTTCAGCACCTGGAGCATGTCCTCAATGAAGAGTAGCGCAGAATCTCCCAAGATCTGCTGGATAATCTCATCCTCTCGATGCTGCACCGATCTGTCAGTGTTTTAAAGGTCGCTAGTAACCATACACCATAGTAGAGGTCGGTATTCGCTGCTTTCCTCCATTTTTCCATATGTCACTTCACTACCACGTGTTGTGTGTTGCCACAACATTGCAGTCCATTTGTTCAAATGGCTTGCGTGTTGTCTGTTTTGCCATGTTTCCTCCCAGAACGTCCCACATTTGTCTTTTCGATACCAATTCATTATGCGTCTACCCCCCCCCCTGCACGGTTGCTGCCGCAATATCCCCTAATTGTTTTGAGCAGTGTATTTTGACAACATATAGCATTATTTTAGTACAGTTAGGCACTCGGTTTACTCCGCTTCACTTTTGCGCCTCTCTTAGATTACGATTGGAGGGAGTGATGAGTCATATCTCTGCCGGACTTCCAAGACACAGATGGTCACGACACTGTAGTAAAACTGTACTACTAAATGACTAAACTACGGCCTAAAATTTAAATACACTGGCGTGCAAAAATTAAGGACGAGACGGTTTTTCGAATGTAACGTCGTGCAGAAGTGCTCCACATCGACTCAAATCATACCATAAGATCCCCAAGATGTAAGAATATGGGACAAGTGAGCAAAACCGTCCAAACAAGGAATCCAAAGGATACGAAGGCACTTTATTGAAAAGGTATATTCGAGCACAACTGGACAGAAGACAGAAATGTCCATGTGACAAGTGGCTGCCAAGAAAAATCTAGTCTTTAGTAGGGGATATGATCACCCCTGACTGCGTTGCACGATTTACGTCTGTCCATGATGAGGTTGTCAAGGAGCTGTTGAGGCATCGCGGCCCATTCCTCTTGTAGCGCCAATCGCAGCTGCGGAATCGTTGCTGGCGGCTGGTGACGTGCTGCCAAGCGTCTCGCGAGAAGGTCCCACAATCCATGCGTTGAATATCTTCCCTCTCCAACAGCTCTGCGACAGCCACTGTACAATGAGGTGTAGCGTTGTCGTCCATGAAGAGGAACTCGGGACCCACAGCGCCTCTATACAGACGCACGTGAGGCAGGAGAACCTCGGTACAATAGCGGACACCAGTGACTGAACCTCCTTGGAAGATGTGGAGGTCAGTACGGCTACCAAGCATGATACCGCCCCAAACGACAACTCCACCACCTCCAAACCGGTCCCTTTCGATGATGTTGGAGGCGTGATTGTGTGTTCCCTGCTCTCTCCAGATGTGTATACGTCCAGAACCGCTCGTCAGACAAAATCGGCTCTCATCCGTAAAAAGAACTCGACCCCATTGCTGATGTGTCCAGTTCTTGTGTTCCTGGCACCACAGAAACCGCCGTCTCCGATGAGCAGGTGTTAATGGCACACAACGTACTGGTCGTCGTGCAAATAGACCACCTTTGTTCAGCCTCCTGGCCACGGTTAAAACGCGATAACGGACGTCCAGTTGTCTGTTGCATGTGCCTTGCGATTTTTTACGCTGTCTGCCGTCTGTCTCTTCTCGCCTGTAGGACAATATACCGGTCGTCCGCCGCCGTGGTTGCTCGTGGACGACCACTGCTAAACTCTCGGACAGCTGTTCCTGTCGTTTGAAATGCTCTCCAAGCTCGTGAAACGATGCTGTGAGCGATCCCGAACTCCTCGGCCACACTAGTCACACTTCGACCTTCTTCCAACTTCCCAATGACGCGACCTCGGGTAAAGTCATCCAGATGTCGTCTACTGGATTGCCTGTTGGCCATATCACACGGTGGCAACAACTCGACGTCATTCAAACCGATGTACACCGTGCAATAGCTTTCGCCGAATTGCTGAGCGTACACCGCCCGTGTGCTTTATACCCTTCCGACACTCCCCTCACCCCTACGTCATGCTGCATATATGCACATGCCCTACCATACCGGACCCTAGTCTATCTCCTGAGTGGTCTTTCGGTCCGTTCCGCCTGCTCGTTCCGCTGTTATGCTAATTTCTCCTCTTCGTCCTTAATTTTTGCACACCAGTGAATAATTAAACTAGAAACGGAATATAAAATGATACAAGAAAAAAGCAATTATTTTAAACACTGACTAAGAACTGCATGTGAACTGATAAAGATGCATCGGTTTCTAGACAGCAGGACGCCGAAAGGTTAGGAGTGACAGTTAGAGTCCAGTGGTGTCTAGACAACAAGATGCTGATTTATACCTATTAACTGAAAGGAACTGTCTGATTGGTTCTACTCCCATGTATGAATGGCGTCTGGTATAAGCTTTGGCCTGACTGCATTCCGGATTCGCAAGAGCACGACACTACCCTTGCATCAATAACAGAGAATGTGACCGCGATAGCAAAGGAAACAGGACTAGATGATCTAGAATTTGGTGACATAAATGAGCTGCTTGAGTCATGGTGAAAATCTTTCAACGGAAGATTTGGAAGAGCTTGCTGAACAACAAACTGTCCAAAGAAGACAGAGGAAAGTGAAGTTGACCCAGCAGTGCCGGTCAGGACACTAACAATGAAATCAATGTAAGAGGCTATTGCTCTCATTAATAAGGGATGTGAGATCTTCCATAGCAACGACCCCAAGTGGGAGTCCAACTCAAAAGTTAAGAGGAACTGAGACAGTTTTACAGCCATTCTATAACTTATCAGAAACGAAAAACAGATATCTATTCTAATATTGTTTTGAAAAAAACAAATTGTCTTCCGCTTTCTTAAACATTATCTTGAACATTATACAATTTTCAATATGGAAATTTCATAAACAAGACAAATCTTGGAACGGAACCTTATGTACATGTATTTACATATGTTCCCATTATATTTTTGCTTCGATTTGTGCTGAAAATCTCAGGAACCTAACCCAGACATAAACAGAGTCCTACGCGTAAGTATCTTCATCGACGCAAATCGGGTGTAGTTCGTTTCCCCGACGACTACTTCATCCAAAACTTCGTTTTACCAAAAGATTCTTTCACCGAAAAGTTCACTTTACCGAAAATCATCGTTCATATCACCAAAACGGAATCTTATCGAACGCTTCGTTTCATCGAAGCGTTATTTTTTCTATAAGCTTATTTCACGGAAAGGTCAGTTTGTATTTTACTCAAGAATCCATTGAAATGCAGTGTATTCTAAGTAATGTTTAAGAACAAGCCTCATTGTTTTGATTCTCCTATGGAAGTGCTCTTCCGGAGTTGCCATATTTTGGAATTTAAGGACTACTGTGGGCAGTTCTAAGGGATATAAGCGATTCTTCGTCCCTAATTTTGGGTCACAAATTCTAGTGAAAGGAGGAAGAAAGAGCCGTAGGGCAAACACATCACTTACGCCTCATACTGGACTTTTAAGCCTGGCCATCCCGGACGAACGGTCAGAACTCTTAGATCACAGCGCCACCGTGGTGACTACATGGTACTGAATATTTTCTTTCTCTCTCTCTCTCTCTATTCAGTTTTTCTGAAACCCAGATTGATTAAATTAAGACTTGAGAGGAAAACGTCTAACCAAAGTGTATAGAGTACATTTTGTTTAAAAGAACTATATTTTTATCATCAAAGATCGCAGTTATTATTTAATATTAATAACTAATTACTAATAGTTATTAGTTAATATTTAGTACGTACGAAAATAATTACGCTACTGAAGCGAAACTTTATTTCAGATGTTCTGAGTGACCATATTTCGAAGAATGATCATCAGAATGACACTTTTAAATATTCACCGAAGTAGTTACTTATTAAGAACGCCTACCTAATAACGTGTTGGGCCGCCTTTGGACTTTTTTTTTTGATTGGAGGTTTAACGACCACCGTGAGCAACTCAATGGGCTATAAGCAGTCGCCCGTCCCTAATTTAGGGTCACTGGTTCCAGGGAAGGGAGAGAGCCAGTGCCGTAAGACAAACACAACATCCATGCCTCACCGGGATTCGAACCCGGGCCCCTTACGGACGAATGATCAGAGGCCATCGCTTAGACCACTGCGCCACCGGGGCGGCCCTTTGGACTTTAAAACAGCCCCTATTCAATGCAGGACGTTTTCATCGAAGTGCTGATATCGTTTTACAGGTATGTTCAGCCAAGTGGATGTGATGGCGTCCGTCAATTGCTGAATGTTGACTGGGGGAGGATCTCTGTTACGAATGACCCTCTGTCTCATCCCACAGGTCTTCAACTGGGTAAATATCTGGAGACTGTGGAGGCCATTTTAACAATTTGAAATCACTATCGTGCTCCTAGAACTACTGTGAGGTGATCCTATCCTTGTGCTATGGGAGATCCTATCCTTGTGCTATCCTACTGGAAGTAGCGCTCTCCATCCATCAGGCAACACCATAAACGGGTGTGCCTGGTCCTCAATGATGTCAAGAAACCACGTGGTTTCAGGGGTATTAAGGAACCAGATGTCCAGCATAAAAACAAACCATTACACCGCTTACAGCAGCTTGACCAGTTAACGGTAAGCAGCTGGAACGTATCCATTCGTGATGTAGACGCCATGTTCTGGGGTATCCATTAGCGTGTATTAACGGAAAACGTGATTCACTGAACCATACCTTTTTCCAGTTCTTATGGGTCCATTATGATGCTCCCATAACAACTGGACAGGAATTTGGCGGGTTTTAGCAGAGACAAATGGTACATCTGCTGTTAAATCTCATTCGCGCCAATAGGCGGCAGTCTGTGCATGCTGAAATTCTCCTTTCCATACCGCTGTTGTACTACGCGGTTACTTGACTCAATAGAGTTCGCCTGTTACCTCGTAAAATCCACTCCGGCAGCCGTTGACCTCGAATATAGACTAGTCGTTTCTGCCTATAGGAAGACCGCTTACTGCTTGTTTTGTTGCTTGTGTATCACTCATTGTATACCCTTGACACAGCTGTTCTTGCACAGCTGAGGATATTTGCTGTTTCTTAGATGCTTGCTCCTGCTCTCCTAGCACATACTATCAAGCTCCTTTCAATGCCACTGAAATCACGAGTCTTCTCCATAATGCCACTACCCATGCTTCGTATACGTCTGAATCCATTACAGTGAGCTGTTTATAAAGCCATCTGAACGTCATAGTTGTGTGAGTTAGTGAGGATGGAAGGTGTCTGATTGCTGTTGGGTGTTGCTGATGATTTGCTGCTTCAGGAAAAAGTCGGATAAGAACTCAATCATGCGGCATCCACATTACGTCTGTCTTGTTAAGTACAGCAATGACTTGCTCTTTTATCGCATCACTATATTCGATAAAATTACCGTTTGGTGAAATGATCATTTCGACAAAATGGTCTTTCACAGAAGTGACTGTTTTCATAAGAAGACCCTTCTGGTGAAATGTACCTGTCGAAACTCACCTCTACGGCGAAGTGATCTTTCTGAGAAATCCCAATCAGTCAGCCAAATTTCATTGGTGAAATATGACTAAATCAAAAGCTGCATTTTTGGCTTGTCAGACGCATTAAATTTTGAGAATCTTACGTTTACTCACCTTTTCTTGGTAATAGAGCTTTCAGAAGGCTGATGCAATGCTGGTCGCAGGCCCATGCATGCATTTTTCTGTAAGAGTCCCGCCCTTTCTCTGTGAGTTTGTCCCATGGCTTAGGCTTTGACAGTAGTTCAGACACTGTGCCTTGGGATAGACCCAGCACAATTTTGGCAAATAATCTCTGGCCAATATTGTTCATGCTGAGTAGTTCTCTTACACACCGAGATATACTAAGTGTGTCAAGACTTTCGTTAGAGAACCTATCTACGTTGAGACGGAGATAATGCTGGAGCTGTTCCGTTGTGATAACGTCTTCTGGACTTGCTTCTTGAGTCGTTGGAGGTGGTGAGGCTGAACATGGCTCTTCGGCACCTCCACTTTCTGGTGACAAGCTTTCTTCAGCTGCAACAATAAGAAAAAGACAATAAGAAACATCTGGATGATAGTTAAACCAAGTCAGTTGAAAGAAACAATGATTACATGATGGTAAAAGTGATTAAATGTTTCTTTTGTGCGAATTTGAAAATACCTACTATTCAATGTCACTCGGTGATCAACTGGATTTCGCCCGGGCTTCTGGCTACCCACGAAAGAACCGTTTTCTGTCCTTACCCCAGCCACATCAGATGCATGTACAGGTGTAGGACTTACAACTTCTAGAGTTAGAACCATTCATCCAAGGGCGGATGCGAAGGACTTTCTATGGAACTCAAATCTATCCAAGGACTTTTGTGGAAAGGAAACGTACTATCAAAAGATTTCTTTGAAAACCGGAAGACATCACTTTTGGTACAATTTACATAAAAAATACAGGTAGGCTCAGTTCTGATTGAGCCGTCAGTTTGGAACATAGGACTACAACTTGCAGATCGGAGAGTTGAAATAAGCTAGTCGAGTATGATTTCAAAGCCTTTAATTTGTAATAGCCAACACAGGTCTACGATATGAAAAGCAGCTTACATAATTTTTACAAATAATGCTGGGTACATTGCTAACACAAAGCATATCGATACACAAACTATTCAACGTGGTGCTCTGTCTTCTTGGGCTTTTTACATTCCTCATCACTTGCTCTTGCCTGTCGTTTTAATTTTCTCCACTTTTGCTTGCGTTCATTCTGTGAATTCCATGGCATTGTCAAAAATGTTAACCCGTTCACAAAAAAATAATTTTAAAAATTCTTAGTTCAAACCACTGCGATATGTTCTTTTATGTATATTTGAATAGATCTTGTCGAGAGCTTTAAAACGATACCACGTAAAGTCGTGTTGCGCTCACGGTTGCCGAGATAGACCGAGTCAAACGCGCCTGCACACCCAGAAATATTGCATCTTCCCCGCTCACAGGGAGCGAGGGAAGCGTCGCGCGCACGATGTATTGCGCAGTACGCGAATTGGACTCCATGCTGTTTACGAATATGCTAACATGATTAGTGTGCGGCACGTATTTTTAACGCTATAATGATTTCAATTGGGACCTATTTCTGTCACAGGAGGTCGGCCTTAAGTCGCCCCATAATATCCACGGAGTTGGACGTAGTCTTACGTCAAAACATCAACGTACTAGTGTGCCGCCCAGGTGGAGTAGTGGTCTAAGCGCTGGCTTCAGACCGTTCATCTAAGTGAGTCTGGGTTCGAGTCCGGATGAGGCGTGGGTCATTTGTCTTACGGCAGTGGTCCTCTCCCTTCTCTGGAACCAGTGATCTTAAATCAGGGACGGGCAACTGCTTATAGCCCTTTTTTGGCTTGGTTGGGGTTTTTTTTTTTTGATTGGAGGTTTAACGACCACCGTGAGCAACTCAATGGGCTATAAGCAGTCGCCCGTCCCTAATTTAGGGTCACTGGTTCCAGGGAAGGGAGAGAGCCAGTGCCGTAAGACAAACACAACATCCATGCCTGACCGGGATTCGAACCCGGACCCCTTACGGACGTATGATCAGAGGCCAGCGCCTTAGACCACTGCGCCACCGGGGCGGCTGTTTGGGGTTTAACGCCCACATTGAGCAATTCGCTGGGCTAGAAGCAGTTTCCCATCCCTAATTTAGAACCATTGGTCCCAAGGAAGGGGAAGAGCCACTGCCATAAGACAAACACATCTCTGTCATCACGGGATTCGAACCCGGACCCATCTCGGACGAGTGGTCATAAGCTGGCACTTAGAACACTGCGCCACCGCGGCAGCAGGTGTAGTCCTTAGCAGTCGCACACGACCCCGAAATAAAAAAAATCGAACTGGTGCCTGGTGCTGAAATAGTACGTCGCATTATTTCCTTTAAGCAGTCATACAGAGTTCAGAAGCTTATAAAATAAA
The DNA here is from genome assembly GCA_039090855.1 of Macrothele yani. NCBI lineage: Eukaryota > Metazoa > Arthropoda > Arachnida > Araneae > Macrothelidae > Macrothele > Macrothele yani. The sequence goes on along the minus strand of CM077016.1, from coordinate 42,749,745 downwards.
GTTCCATGTGATAAGAAAAGTAATAGAATAAGAGGTGAAACCAGTGAAAAGATGTTCTTTCTTAGCATTCAGGAAATCAGAGTTCCTCCAGCAAATAACTAATAGTCTACTTTCCCATTTTAAGAAAAATTAAAGACATTAACTACATTCAGTAGACAAAACCTTAGATATACGGGTGCTGGGCAGCTCACATGGGCATCCACCGCGAAGAGTGCAACAGACCCAAACCGAACGCAGGCGATAAATAGGCGGACAGCAGGGCTTCCCAACAGTGTATCGCAATTGACAAACATGGGTAAACATGGTGATCTGAGCAACATTGATCGTGGACGCATTGTCGGTGCAAAACAGATAGGTCATTCTTCAAAACCCTAAGGTTCCCGAGGGTAACCGTGCCCCCGCGGAGGCGCAATGGTCTAAGCGCTGGCTTATGACAATACTCCGGGAGCCGGGTTCAAATCCCGGAGAGGCATGGGTTTCGTGTTTTTCTTACGGCGCTGGCTCTATCCCTTTCCTGGAAGCAGTGGCTCTAAATTAGGGACTGGCGACTGCTCATAGCCCAATGAGTTGCTCACAGTGATCGTTAAACTTCCAAACGACAACACGCCATTGATGACGGGGTAAAAGTAGATTATCCCAGTCTCGTGCAGACCAACCGCTTGGCAACGGCGGCGCGAATCATATCCATGTTAAATGTCGGAGGTCCAAGCAGCGTCACCGAGCGAACGGTACGGCGCACGATGCATAATCTGGGCTACGGGAGCAGACGCCCTACTCGGATGCCACTGTTGACTGCTCGTCATCGGAAACTACGTCTCGACTGGTGCCGGGAGCATCAAAACTATACCTCTGCAGAGTGGCGTTGCATAATGTGGTCACATAAATCCCGTTTTCAGCTGTACCGAGCTGACGGGTGGGTGTGGCGTTGACAGCATGAGGCAATTTCCCTGTCGTGCCAAGTTGGCTCTGTTCAAGGCGGTTGTTGCTCTATGGTGGTTTGGGGAGCCATTTCATGGGACACAGTAGGTCCCTTAGTGTATCTGGAGACGTACTTAACCGCTGCGCGCTACCAGCTTGCGCTGGCTGATCACCTACAAGCTTTCATGGCCTTCGCGCATCCTGCGGCTCATGGTCTGTTTCAGCAGGACAATGCACTGCCCCACCTGGTCGCAACCACCAAAGCATGGCACGAAGAACACTCATCTGAGTTTGGATCCATCCAGTAACCGCCAAGGTCCCCAAATTTAAACCCTGTGGAAGCTCTTTGGGATGATGTCGTGGAGCGGAACATCAGATCCATGGATCCTTGACCGACGTATCGGGCGGAATTGTGAACAACGCTGCAACAGGCATGGCTGGCAGTACCTCGGCATCTGGCAGAGTCAATGCCCGGAGGTGTACAAGCTGTTATTCTGGCATGAGGAGGACACACACACTATTATATAGGAATCTCTAATCGTTTGTCCATTGAGTGTATGTTCGTATGTACAGTAGTCTGCCTCCTCGGTGTTTTGAGACTCCGGCGTCTGACCCTTTTCCCGGGACGGGCCCGGGTTCGAGCCCCGAATAAGGCATAGGTAGTGCGTTTGTCTGATGTCGCTTGCTCCCTAGAACCAGTGTGCTTAAAAAAGGAACGGGAGACTCGCAGTTGCTCGCAATCGTCAGTAAACGGTTTTCTAACCGCTTTGATGCTGTGAAACTTTAAGAAGTTAAATAACGTATCTTAGATTTCCTTCCTTTTCAGAGATTTTATTAAAGCGAACAAACTTGCTTTTGGTACCATTTATCCAAGAAAATATTACTTTAAAATTCAAAAGAATTGGCATGCGCCTTCTTGCACGAGTAAGATAGAATGTTTCATGAATTTTGTCCACAGCTGCAGAAATGCACTAGGTGCACATATCGAGAATATTTGAGAAAATTTTCGCAGTTGCAAAAGTTTTGCGATAACCTTCATCGCCCCTGAGTGTAAATCATTGGTCATTAACCATGATAAATGAAGTAAAGCAGTTTATCCAGCATCGTACTGTTTAATTTGCCGACGGCAATTTCAGTTTATTTTAGAGACTTGCATTACTAAGATAGTGAAAATATTTCAGAGGAGTAAAGTCTCCCGCTAGCAAGCATTGTTGAAAAAAATTATCACAATTTCGCGTCGAGGAAGCTGGAATAATTTGTACACGCAGCGCTATTCATGAACTTGACGTTCTGGAAGCATTCTGCATTCTTCAAAATTCTCCGCACTTGCTAAATGATGCTTCCTGTATTCATTTCCCTGCTAAAGCCTGCAAAACAATTTAATCCGTAACCATGACCGCGACCCCTCCCCGCCCAAAATGATGTTAAACTGAATGCCAAGCGAGAAAAGCTCCGTGTGGATGCTAAGTACGAATATGCTCTGCGAAATTAGTCCAGATAGATGGCGCTACGGTTCCATTAAACTGCAGAGTTCCGTTGCAAATCCGGTTTGTTAAACGTCTCATTTTTCATTTGTGGACTATTATTATTATTATTATTATTTTATATTCGCCTTCTTTTCGTCTGTTTCGTTTGCGTTTAATTCAAAGTGATGTTTCATTACTCTATAAAATTAAGGCGAACAGGCATTGGAACAACGATTTGAGGACAAAATTACGTAGTGTTCCCGTATTTGGGAACACATACATACTCAGACTAAATATGTAAAAATTTGTCAAAAGACTATTTTTTCACTAAGCGTGATATTACATCTGAAAATTTCTGTCTTAAAAAGGTATATCTTATAGAATGCTGGCAATCTGTGCCAACAAAGCAAAGCTGTATTGAAGAGAACATACTAAGCAAAAGTGAAATACTTTACTTTAGATACTCGTCTGAATTACGAGCAAGCCAGGGGCACACAACCCCTGCATTGCAGGGGCCTAAAATATTTTACCAGATTTTTGTAGACACTTCATACGAAACTGGTTAAATAGTCAGGATATATATATATATTTTTTTGATTGAAGGTTTAACGACCACCGTGAGCAACCCAATGGGCTATAAGCAGCCGTCCGTCCCTAAAAACCAGTCCCTAAGAACCAGGGGTGCCGCCCCGGCGGCGCAGTGGTCTAAGCGATGGCCTTTGATCATTCGTCCGAACGGGGTCCGGGTTGGAATCCCGGTGAGGCATGGATGTTGTGCTTGTCTTACGGCACTGGCTCTCTCTTTTCCCTGGAACCAGTGACCCTAAATTAGGGACGGGCGACTGCTTATAGCCCATTGAGTTGCTCACTGTGGTCGTTAAACCTCCAATCAAAAAAAAAAAAAAAAAAAAGAACCAGTGGCCATAGGTCACTGGTTCCAAGGAAGGAAGAGAGCCAGTACCGTAAGATAAACACATCCGTGCCTCACTGGGATTCGAACTCTGACCCTTCTAGGACGAACGGTCATAAGCGAGCGCATAGACCACTGCGCCATCTGGGCGGCCCAGGATATTTTCATGGCAGCTTTGAATGAAGTTTAGAAAAGAAAAGCCAATTCTTGGTAGGGTTTTTTTCAGTAAACAAGTAAAATATTTAGAAATCATTTTTATGGTTTTAAAATTAATAAAAATTGGATGTCAGCATAGGTACTATTTCAGAGTACTTGATGCCCCTTTTTACAGCCATGGCAATAGTTCCTATACTTGTAACAAGAGAAGCTCAAAAAATAAAAAATGATTAACTTATCCTCCAGTATGGCGTGATAAAATTTTGCTGATGCTACGGATTTACGGTGCTACAACTGACACACTACGTTATGATTTTTCTCTTTCCTCATGGCTGAAGAGTAACAACGTTAGCTGGAAGAATTCTTTATGTGATTGAAAAAAAATCTACCGGAATGTCTTTATGAGCATAAAAGCAAAGAATATCTCTTCCACTTGCTACAAACAATGACAATCCAGAAAGTAGTACCGTTCCCGCATCACTCCCGCGCTAGTTTTCGCTTTAGCGTCACGCATGCGCAGTTGTGTTGCCTCATCCATTAGCCACGCCCTGACGCTATTTGTGAGGTTGTGCTGTGAGTTAAAAATGTTTAAGTTAATAGAACGACCATTCGGAAACCTTGTCACAATCCGGTCTGTGACAAGGTTTCCGAATGCGAGAAATGTCAGACCAAGCCAGATTCATTGACAAATTTGCGAGATTTACAGACAAAACGCAATGAGTGCAGGAAGGGTGAGGAAGTAGGCTTGAATACTTAATAAAGGGCGACAGAACGTTCATGACGAATTGCGAGGAAGGTCATGTGCACTGTCTTTTGGGACAAGAAAGGAATTTTGTTGGTGGAACTTCTGTGGTCACGGAAGATTTGGAGGAGAGAGTGAATGAAAACATTTGGGAGAACCCATGCTTCACAATTTCTGATCTTTCAGAGCATTTCGAAATCATTACAGAAAAGCTTCTATACCGCAAAGTGTGTGCACGATGGGTGCCAAAGATGTTGACGAAAGAACACAAAACGAAGCGCATGTGATCTGTTTTGAAATTTTTGGGGCGGTACGCGGGTGAAAGCGATGATTTTTTAAACCGTATAGTGACGGGAGATGAGACTTGGGGCTCTCACATCACATCTGAATCGAAATAGCAGTCCCTTAAATGGAAACGCACGGGCTCGCCTACGGCCAAAAATTCAAACAGACGGTGTCAACGAGGAAGGTCAAGTTCACTGTCTTTTGGGACAGGAAAGGAATTTTTGATGGAATGCCTGTCTAAAGGCACGACAGTAAACGCGGCCGTTTATTGCGAGACACTGAGAAAGTTCTGTTGTGCAGTTCAAAATAAACTGCGGGGGCATGTTGAGTAAGGAGATGTTCTTCTCCATGACAACGCAAGGCCTCATGCCGCGAATGTGACGCATAACCTGGTCACCAAATTTGGATGAGAACAGCTGGTCCACGCTCCCCAAAGCCCAGACTTGCCGCCCAGCGATAATCATTTGTTTCTCCACTGAAACGATTTCTTGCCGGCCAACGGTTCGATGACGACGATGACCTGAAAACGAGAGTTGAGCGGTGGCTCAAAACCCAGGTGGCAGACTTATATGAAAAGGGTATCCAGAGACTTGTGCCACGATATGACACTTAACATCCACAGGGAATATGTTGAAAAGTAGGTTAAGGCATGCAGAATTCTTCACACATTAAAAATTAGTTTTCAATAATTTTTGTTATTGTATCTTAAAACAGTACTTATTTTCTGGATGGCCCTCGTACATATAATTTTTCGATCTGAGGCGTCCAAAAAAATGATTGCCTTAAGACACACCACTTAATAAATCATACAATATCTGCAAAAGTCAAAATTTGCACGATTCTTGAGAACTGCTGTCATGTGTTCAGTTCACTGCACTTTTTCTGTGCCAACTGAAGCTCAATATACAGTATGTACTGCAGTGCGTATTTTCTATTTTTTGTAAAAGCGCGTACTTTCTCATATTCAGAAGTAATATTTCTGATGGTGTAAGTTAAAAAAACTAAGAAAAGATTTGCAACGGTAACTATGTTCATAATCGACAGACTAATGATTTAAGTTTTTCGTTATTTATTCTTGACTAAACACACAACTAAGACGCTATCGAAAGTTGACGGATATATAATAAACATAAAACGAACAAGTTATTGTTAACAATAATGACACCGTGCTTTAAGGTTATTTCGTCTGTTTCAAAATTAATATTCGTCTGTTTTCGTGATTTATATTCCTTTTAAAAACTTTTTTTTTTTTTTTAAATTTTTCGTCTGTTTTCATGATTGATATTCCTTTTAGGAGATCATACAACACACAGCTTATTCCGGCGAGAATCCTTTTAGGTCATAAAACATGTACTCTTTTAGAGCAGTGTCTGTAAGAACAACAACACAGCGTGTTCACACACAGCGAAGGGTCGCTAACATCTCCTCTCTCAATTGTCCAGGGTCGTGATCCCATAATTCTTTGCAACGCACCCCCTGCTGGCTGCTCGCCATCTACGCAAACGTAAACACTTGCAGCAGGTGTCCGATGAAAAATAAAAGAAACGAGCTAAGGACGCTAACATCCAACAATTTCTCACATGTGTTACACGACCTACCATACCATAATGTTGCCTATTATTTCAGTGTCTAACAGAAAACTAGAGGAATGAGAGTGCGCTTTCAAACTTTCATTTTTCCGATCTGGTTTCTTATTTGCTTAATCAATTTAAGGCTGTAAAAGGTTATGCTTGCTGGAATTTAAAGACACTGAATCTAAATCATTATTGTTGATTACCCATATTAGATATTATTTTTGATTTGGGGGTTTAACGACCACCGTGAGCAACTCAGTGGGCTATAAGCAGTCGTCGCCCGTCCCTAATTTAGGGCCACTAGTTCCAGGGAAGGGAGAGAGCCAGTGCCGTAAGACAAACACAACATCCATGCCTCACCGGAATTCAAACCCGGACCCTTCTCAGACGAATGGTCAGTAGCCATCGTTTAGACCACTGCGCCACCAGTGCGACGATATTTTTAATGGAGCTCATGTTATCAGAATACTTAGAAGTTTTTGTCATGGCTAGCGTACGTTCTTCTCTAAGTACCGAGGTACGATCGATTTCTGCCTAATTTGCTTATAAACGTTTGGTATTTAACGAAATTGTGAATATGGGCTAGGTTTACTAAGATTTTACAGAAACTCCTGATTAAAAAATTCTGATATTTCATTATACGTAAAATGTGAGGTACACAGTGAGCCCATGAATTAATGAAACTGATATTTTACGAGACAGCTCTTTAAATAAAAGTAACAAACGTGTTTATACTTTTGACCGCTAGAGTGTGCTGTAATCGCTGGAGCAAGTTTATAGTCGGGTGACGCAGCAGTTTTCGTGTGGCCAACCCGGTGGCGCAGTGGTCTAAGCGATGGCCTCTGATCATTCGTCCACAAGGGGTCCGGGTTCGAATCCCGATGAGGCATGGATGTTGTGTTTGTCTTACGGCACTGGCTCTCTCCCTTCCCTGGAACCAGTGACCCTAAATTAGGGACGGGCGACTGCTTATAGCCCATTGAGTTGCTCACGGTGGTCGTTAAACCTCCAATCAAAAAAAAAAAAATTCCACGCCAGTGCTTTCACTGCAGAGGCCATGCAGAAAATCGGGTTTGAAGTTCTTGAACACCCTACCAACAGCTGAGATTTGTCGCTGTCCGACTTCTGGTTGTTTTTAATCTCTCTCTCTCTCAAGAGACAGCTGAAAGGAATTCAGTTCACCTGTGACGAAGATGTTCAAGCCGCTACGAGGAAATGGTTCCGATAACAACCTGAAGATTTTTATAGAAACGGGTTTAAAAATCTTGTTAAAGGTTGGCGTATCTGTATCGACCGTGAGGGGACAATGTAGAAAAATAAAATATGTGAATTGAAGTAAAAAGTTTGAGCTTTTTTTTTTTTTTTTAATTTGATACCTTGCCACTGGGCTTGTATAAAAATACAGAGGCATTACTTTCTGAACACCCTCTGTAAATACAGAGATCATGCACAAAAAAGTCAGACTGGTTAGGCTTCTAGTTCATGTCAGTGTTTAGCACGTCCACTAATGTGTTTTATGCTATTACGAATCTGGTAGTAGTGTGCTATTATTTTCTCGTACGACTTTGTTAGGAGTGATGTTTAACTGGAGACTTACTTAACGAATATACCCGCTATTTTCAGGATTTGCTTATAAGTGTAATTACTCTGTGTGTGTGTGTGTGTTGTCAGCATACTATATTGAGCCCTGTATTATCAAACGTAGATAGATCTAAAGCTGCCCTTATGCTGTTTTGTTCAAAGTGATTATTTAATATTCCGTTACTTCACTTTTTCTTCTTGAAGTTTAAATATTTATCTACAAAAACGTAACAACTAAGTGCATTTTCCCGCCTATGAATGAGACATTGTAAAAGTTAAAAAAATGCATTGTTGGCTTATCACAGGAATAAAAACTATTAGTAAAATTATCTTCTTAGATTTTTGAAAGTTTGTGTTGGAAAGGAAACATAGACGCCCACGTGGCGCAGTGGTCTAAGCGATGGCTTCTGATCATTCGTCCAAAAGGAGTCCGGGTTCGAGTCCCGGATGGGCATAAATGTTGTGTTTGTCTTACGGCACTGGCTCTCTCCCTTCCCTGGAACCAGTGACCCTAAATTAGGGACGGGCGACTGCTTATAGCCCAATGAGTTTCTCACGGTGGTCGTTAAACCTCCAATCAAAAAAAAAAAAAAAGACCGTGAGGGCGGAGCTGTCTGAATTTGCGTAATGGAGCAAAGAGCTGTGATAAAATATAACTGTAAATTAGGGAAAACTGCCACAGAAGTGTACCAAGACCAAAAAAAAAAAAAAAGTTTATGATGAGGACTGGCTGGGCCGTGCACGGTGTTCCGCTGGTTTTCAACTTTTAGAGATGGGATTCCCTCGAGAATGAGCCACGCACAGGACATCCAGTTTCTGCACAGACAAATGCAAATGCGGTGAAGGCTAGCAAAACTGTGTTGCCCATGTCAGGCGAATAACCAACCACTAGGTTACTCGTTGAACTAGCTTGGTGTCAGTAAGGAAACGGCGAGGGTAATCTTAGAAAAAGATCTGCACAAGAAGAAGATTTGTTAGAGGTTTGTGCCGCGCACACGCTCACACACGAACAGAGAGCACCGGGTTGCATGTTGTCAAAAATTCATCCATGCAGTTGATCAAGACAGTGATTTGTTGCAAAGAATTGTCACCAGTGATAAAAGTTGTTTTTAGTTTAATCCTGAAACAAAATGTCAGAGCATGGAATGACGTGGAACGTCTTCTCCTGTGCAGAAAAAAAGTCCGGTTGCAAAAATCACGTATCAAGATAATGGTCATTGTGTTTTTCGACTCTGCTGGAATTATCCACTCCGAATTTGTTCCTGAGTGCACCACAGTGAACGGCCAGTATTACTTAGGAGTAATGCATTGAGTATGCAGTAATGCGACGTTCTTTCCTAACACGTCGCATGCATCTTTACGCCCGCATGCGACGTGTTAGGAAAGACAAAAAAACAATTAGTCCCCCCAAAACAATTGGTTTCTGTTGCACGACAACGCGCACTCACACTGTGCGCTACCTGTGAAGTAGTTTCTGGCTTCGAAGTCGATCTGTGTGATCGAACATTCACCATATTTCCCAGATTTGGCTTCCGCAGACTTTTCTCTTCTAAAGGTGAAGTGTGCCTTGAAAGGGGATCGCTTCAGCCACATTGAGGACATTCAGCGAGGTGTGACCAACAGACTGTAGGAGGTTCCAGTTCAGGACTTCCACACCGTGCCTTCGAACGCCTGTATGAAAGATCTCACCGTTGTGTTTAGTTGAAGGGAGATTATTTTGAATCTGTGTAAGTGACAATTAAAAATATAGTTCGTTGTTTTTATGTAATAATTTTTGTCGCGTTACTTAACGGGCACACTGTGTGTATCTCTAATTTAAACTTCCTTTATGAGCTTATGTTCTTATGTAAATTATGTTACTTCTCCGTTATGTTTCTTTCTGAACGACATGTCAGATTCTCTGGATTTCCTCCTACGTTTTGGCAACAACTGATAGTGAGTTAAAAGGTAAACAAAAACTCACGCTGAGAGTAAAGGAAACCTCCTTTGTGGTACGATGGTTTGCTGCTTGAAATAGGATCGAATGTTATATTGATATTATGAGAGTTCAACTGCAAATGCTGTTGCATGTTGCTGATGTTATCGTGAAGCTTCTACAATTGTGTTGTGGCGAGGGAGTAAACATTGCTTGGATTGGGTTCATTCAAACGAACTCTGGTCGTTCCTTATTCGTTAAACCCTTTCAGCGGGCGATGTACTTGAACCAAATGGAACCCAAATTTTCTTCGTTCCACAAACATAAATGTTCACATAGCGACCCGGTTTTACGAAAGCTACGGCAAAACAATTCCTTTCCCACTTCTCACCTGAGCAGTACAGCTCATAAACCCGTCAAAAGTGATAAGCGTTCCCTTCTAGCATTTTATTCTCTGCTGTAAGACGCAAGACCTAATAAGCAAATCCTCCTGGCATCTTGCCACTGGGTAGGAGCAAGTGACCCAAACATCTATCTCATTTCTTAGGTTCATCTATAGCGAAACACAAATTTGGCGGTGGCGATGCGAACGCCGCATCTTTCTGCTCCGGAGTTGAATACTTTCCCAATTAAGCTAGACCGACGGAATTTATTGCAGCAACTTTGCCGTCGTGACATGTACTTTACCTCTGTAGTACGTCACATATACCCCCCCCCCGTTCCTTCAGAAAGGTGGGGACACAAATCGCAGGTTTCGGGTCCTCCGCAAACCATGATTGAAGTAACTCTCTGTAGAAGGAATTATCACTAATAACTTACGATGTGTGGAAGAAGCATCACACAATTTTTTGGAGAGTTGAAGGAATACTCATTAATTCCGGATGCTGTGTGGAACGAACAACACACATCTTCGAAGAACCTAACGGCCAGTAGATCCATTTCCACAATCGGGTGCCAATGTGAAAACACAAATTTGCCAGTCGATCGCCTCATCATTCTGCTCCAGAGCCTACTTCTTTCTCAATTAATCTACACCAACGGAATTTATCGCAGCAACCTTGCCGTCTTGACATGTGCTTCACCTCTGTAGTACTTCACGCACTGCCACTGTTATAGCCACTTTCCCGCTGGTAATCAGTCCGAAAGGACTTTTGCCAGTCATGGCCTTTAATGATCACACTGAATAATAAACGTAAAGGGAATGCAACGCTTTCTGATGCGCAGGTTTACTCGTTCCAGTTGCGTTCGGCCCACTTCTTAGACAGTAAATATAATCATTCCAGCTGTTTTCAGCCCATTTTACTGACTCCGAGTTAATTCGTTCCAGCCCGTTAAATGGCTGATGTTACAAAGACTGCTATTGTTTTTAGCAAAAACAGTGTTAAAACATTATAAGAAACAGTAATTAATAACGAGGAACTGTACACCAAGTATTCTTATTATAGCAAAAGTATAATAGTAATCCGAATTTATTGGCATAAAATCGAATTCAACATTTCCAAGCTTTCTGACATGAACCGGATGGCTTTCTCAATGAAGACTGCAAACTGCAAAACTTCCTTGAAAAAGCAATCTGGTTGATGTGCTTGGAAATTCTGAATTCCATTTTACGCCAATAAATTTGTATTACTAGTATAGTTTTACTATGTATATTAAGCTTAAGAAACAGTACTAATTTTTGTTTTATTAATTACAGGATTTACAAAACTTTGGAATCCTGCATAAAATAAAGATCTGATGAGAAAAGTAAAATGTAATATATATTTCTTTAACTCTCTTGAATGAGAACTTCTAATTTCGTTGAATGATGGGCGTGACAAGTTGCTCACAGTTGTAAACAACATGATACATCAGGTCTACATAATACAGCAGGTTACAAGGAAGATTACATTAGCGAATATGAACATCATAATTACCCATGACAGTGACTTGATCGTTGCTATTTTCCGTTCCTTCAGAAGCAAATTTCATCTCGCTTAGAGAAGGAATTTCTTCTTGTTCAGGGCACCATGTATGCCATCCACCAAGTTCTAATGTCTTCAAAAGGCTGGAAAGGAAAAATTATTTCGATGATTAGAAACAGCTTTTTACGAAATCTCATACCTGATTATTTGCAGAGATCAACAGACTCAACATTTATTGTTACTCGTCCTCACTTCCATTAGAGATAATTCCAAATAGCATTTCTAGCTCGTTTCCTAATCTTGTCTAAGAATGCCAGAATTTTTGCTGCAGCAGTCGAAGAGTGAGATCATAAGATGTGTACGTTAATGCAAACTAATGGGAACTACTACTCTGCACTGAAAATACAAAAGTTAATAAAATTTTCCCCAAAATAACGGGAAATACACTGGTCAGAAGTAGGGATATTGCACGAAATGAAGGATGTATCTGACTCCAAGTAACACGTATTGAAATAACATCAGTGAGGGTGCGTAACAAACAATAAAGAGTGCGGTTACAAAAACAATTGTGCAACACAAAAACAAATAGCCCTGCAATATAGACTAAATGTTAAATTCGGAGAATGTCCATACCTCTGGATTTCAGTACCCTGTAACACCACCTCCGTCTCGAAGAACATTTTGACACTTAGGAGGCATACTTGTATTATTGACGAATGTCTGGGGCAGCTCGTCCCATATTACGGGCAACAAGTTACGGAGGTCTGGTAGTGTACTGGGGTATGGAGCTTGGTTATCCAGACGTCGCTGTGCAGCGTCCCAAATTTTCTTAATAGGATTAAGGTCAGGAGACCTCAGAGGATGTTATAACGATTCAATCCCATGATTTTACAGCTCATTAAGTGCGCTCCAAGTATGGTGTCTGGTTGCATTGTCATCAAGAAAACGGAATGCATGTCCAATAAAAGCGTGAAACAGTGTCGCAATGAGCGCAATGATCTCGTTTCGGTACGCTGAGGCATTCATGTTACTTTAACAAACATATAAGGAAGTACAGTACGGCCATTAAAACACACTCCTGTCCAGACCAGAACTGACTGGCGCTGGTAAGGTGTTGCCGGATTGCACATTGTGTGGTTGCATTCGTGTGCCGGATCTCCTCCACGCGTGTCCTCGTCGAGTATCAGGATATAGAGCGAAATGGGATTCATCTGTGGAAAATACATGGTGCCAATTTGTATTCCATCACATGTACTGTCGGACCCGGGTACATTTTTGACGACGGTGAGCTGATGTCAATACTGTACATCTCATCGGCTTACTTGCTCTGAGTCTATACTCTTGAAGACTGCTTTGTACCGTATGAGTACATACTGTGACACCAGAAGCAGCTCGAAGTGATTCCCAGAGGTGGCTACTGATTATACTAGGCCTTCTCTGAGCACTTCCTGTCAGGTAGCGATTTTTCGACCTGGCGGTTATCTTCGGTCGACCAGTCCTGGGTCGATCTGCAACATTTCCATACAGTAGAGATCTTGTGTGTAGTCTACTTGCTACACTTTGCGACTCCTAAAGCAACAGCCACATCGATCTGCATTACACCTGCCTGTAAGATGCCAGCAGCCCTATTTCAGTTGTCAATGGTTAAACGTCGTCTGTACATCATTTCAGGTTCAGTAAACTTCTAGACCAAGAGGTGAAACGACCCGTTTTCTACTTCTCGTAAAGAACTTTTATCTGAGCTCGCACATCACGTGCTGTGTTGTCATGATACTAATTTACATATGACGTAGCTACCCGCGCTGAAAACCAATCTTCAGTAGTCGCTTAATTTGCATATCACCACGTTTTTCCTTCGAAATAGCAGTATCCCTAACTTTTTGTGATCAATGTATAGCAGACACAAATTCCCGATATCACGTTTCTATGAAATAGAGAGGAAAGATATTGGGCCGCCCCGGTGGCGCAGTGGTCTAAGGCGCTGGCCTCTGATCATTCGTCCGTAAGGGGTCCGGGTTCGAATCCCGGTCGGGCATGGATGTTGTGTTTGTCTTACGGCGCTGGCTCTCTCCCTTCCCTGGAACCAGTGACCCTAAATTAGGGACGGGCGACTGCTTATAGCCCATTGAGTTGCTCACGGTGGTCGTTAAACCTCCAATCAAAAAAATAAAAATAAAAAAATATTGGGATGAGAAAATTGCAAAGATTTCCAACGTAAAATCAAATAGCTTTTCAAAAATTTGATTAGCTCAAAAGTCAGTAATTTCATAATTTCGAACGTGCCATGGCTGTTTTATTTAGTAATTGGTAATAAATCGTGCTGGTTGTCTTCCTTATGTGAGGATTTTGAAAAGTAATGAGAACAGCAACGCGACTTGCCTTCTTTAGCTTTGATCACGATGACTTACATTGAAGTAGCAATTTATAAAAAACGTCCAATAGCAATCAGATCTATACAATGCGTAGGTAGGGGCAATATGGAAAGACTTGTGATTTTAGCGACTTCGAAAGAGGCATGATAGTGGTCCCTAGGCGAGAAAAATATCAGAAACGTCAAACCTTCTTGGCTGTGCAACAACAGCTGCATCAAGCGTTGTACAATGAATTTTGCGCAAGAAACAAAGCAAGCAGTCAGCGGTGTTCCTGAGGGCGAAAATGACTGGTCGATGTTCGAGGGTGACGGAGGCTGAAGAGGATTGTACGAGGTAACAGACGAGCTGCATTGCGTCAAGTAACAGCGCAATAAAACAGCGTTATTGAGAGGAAAATTTCAGCATACACAACTCACCGGACATTGGACGAATGGACTATAACAGCAGACGTCCGCATCGTGAACTACGCATCTATGCTAAAAACCGACAAATTCGTCTGAAGTGGGCACGGAAGCACCAAAACTGGAGCCTTAATGACTGGAAAAGGTCGCCAGGTCTGATGAATCACGTTTTCAGTTAACACACTCTTATTGGCTTGTCAGAATATGGTGATTGATCCTTAACTGTACAAGGTGGTGGAGGCGCTGAAATGGTCTGGGTTACGTTTTGATGGCGGACATTGGGTTCCTCAAGACTTCTTGGGCAGCATTTGGATCCCACGAGGTATTTTAACATCACTGCGGACCAGGCACACCGGTACATGCGCATGGCGTTTCCTGATGGAGTGGGCTCATTCCAGCAGGGTAATGCGCAATGACACAAGCCTCGGATCATTATACAGTATTCCCTGGAGGGCGACGGGGACATCAAAGTGCTAAAATGGCGCCACAGTCCCCTGTTATTTACCCAGTTGAAGACCTGTGGGATGAAATTGAGAGGGTCATTCGTAACAGAGGTCCTCCTCCAGCGAACATTCGGCAACTGACGGACGCCATCGGAAACACTTGGCTCAACATACCTGTAGAATATCAGAACTTAGCTAAATAAGTGCCACGTCGAATCGAGGCAGTTTTGAAGGCTAACACACTATTAGATAATTTACTATTTCACTATATATGGTAATCCAGTGAGTAGTGAAAACCTACGAAAATGTTCTGATGCAGCACCGAGTATGTAAATTACATCTTCAAAAGAAGCTGTCCAGGTGCCTGCCTTTCAGTCGTAATTAAGCAACACCGCGGTTCCTATTGTTTCCAATTTTTGTTCCAAACGCCTTCCCGACGCAATTTGAATGACAATAAGAGATGGAAGTGGGTCATAGTCATGCAGAGGTTGCCGGATTTATGAATGTGCTCGAAAGTGTCATATCAAGGCAATGGCGACATTTGCAAGCTACAGGAACATGCACTACACAAATAAATGACAGGTATGTAGATTTAACTGCAAAGCCCATTAGACGCATGACAGCTCGCTATATCTCCTTGAAACTGGCATCGGAAAATAGGACGATCAGTATCAAGATGGATTGTAGCCAGAAGGCTTCGGTAAAGAGGACTGTATGCCAGGAAACCTAGGCTTTGGGTTCCACGTACCCGTGGCCACTAAAGTGTTTGATTAGCATGGAGTAGGCAGCATTGCAATGAGACACTTGAGCAGTGGAGACATGTACTTTTCACAGATGTGTCAAGATTTTCACTTAGTGATTCTCGACGCCAGTACATCAAGAGAAACGTAGGCACCCGAAATCATCCCTCCAATATACACAGTCGAGTCACATTATTGTGCACACCACCTACTTTTGACGTCAACAACGCGTAGCCAATGAAAGAAGGCACGTGTCGTGAGCTGGCTTGGAGGGTATATAAGGTGTACTGTAGGCATTCTGAAAACATATCACTGTCATGAATAAAAGGAGCGATTTATCAGATTTGCAAAAAAAGATGATTATCGGCTTTCGGGCCAAGGGTGGCAGTATTTCTGGAACAGCGCAGTTTGTGAACTGTTCGCCTGCTGCTGCGGTTAAAGTGTATCGTGATTAGAGAAATGGCACCATTGTGAATAAGCGACGTGGAAACTGCGGAGCTCCACGTGCCATTGATGTGCAAGGTGAACGTTGGCTGAGAAGGTGCGTGAGGACCGATCGACACGCTACAGTGGAGCAACTCACTGGCCGAATGAATCAAGGTGCTACAGGAAGTGTCTGAAACAACAGTTCAGCGAAACCTGCTGCGTATGGGTTTCCGATGCAGACGGATGGTCACTCCACCTACGCTAACGCAGGTGCATCGGCAGATTTGCACGGCAGTATTGGAATTGGACCTCCGCTGATTGGCAAAGGATAGCCTTCTTCGATGAGTCACGTTTTCTGCTTCATCGAACGGATGAACGTTGGCGTATAAGGCGAGGAACATCGGAGAACAAACACTCTTCAACCAATGCTGGAGGAACACAAGCTGGTGGGGCAGCGTTATGGTCTGGGGAATGTTTTTGTGGCATTCTCTGGGTCCACTCATACCTGTGGAGGCACTATGGACCGAATTCGTTATGAATCCATCCTTGTAGATCACGTACATCCATACATGCTGATTGTCTTCCCTGGGGCGGATAGGATCTACCAGCACGACAATGCAACGTGCCACATAGCTAGAAATGTCAGATAATGGTTGGAAGAACACGATGAAGACTTCAAAGTACTTCCCTGGCCCCCTAAATCCCCAGACTTAAACCAAATTGAGCATCTGTGGGACCACCTTGATCTTGTTGTTTGCTCTATGGATCCTCCACACCAAGCAACCTCCAGCAGCTGTCAGATGCACTACAGTCAGCATGGCTCCACATACCTGTGAATACCTTCCAGCACCTTATTGAGTCACTCCCAGCCCGTCTAACTGCTGTCCGCGCTGCACATTGTGGGAGGTTACTCTGGATATTAGCTGGTGGCCACAATAATGTGACTCGACCGTGTATAATGGAAAGAAAGAGTTTTGTAGGTTTAGAGGCAATGGTGTGGACAGGTATCATGACGGTTGTTCGTACATGTTTCTGATAGAGGAATTTATACTGGCCATAGGCGTCGATAAGAGGTCCTAGAACCTATGTACAAATGTTTCAGGGTGCTATTGGTCCAAACTTTGCTTCATGGACGATAAGGTTCGTCCTCACAGGGCGAGGCTTGTGGATGTATACCTGAAAATGAAGAAAGACAGAATGGATTGGTCGTTGTAGTTCCGAGAACTTAAGCCCATCAAGAATGCTTTAGGACGGCAAGGAAAATTACAAATCATCAAACGTCTTATGTGAGCTCAAAACTACAATTAAAAAGGAATGGGAACGTCTCCCTGCTGAGCTCCTGAAGCACTTTGTTGGAAGCTTGAGTGGTCGTTGTGAGAACTGAATATCAATGAGAGGTGTCCATACACCTTATTGATCCCAAGCGGACTCTAAACACTAGCGCCTAAAATTGTACGTCTTCATCCTTGCAACATTTATCATGATCGAAATGCACGCTATTTTACAGAATTCTGACAAGTTATGTCAAAATACACTGTCCAGTCACACTATTGTGACCACCACGTAATATCCAGAGTAACCGCCGTGTGCAGCGTAGACAGCAGCTAGACTGGCTAGGAGTGACTCAATAAGGTGCTGGAAGGTGTTCACAGATATGTGGAGCCATGCTGCAGTGCATCTGACAGCTGTTGGAGGGTGCGTGGTGGAGGATCCATAGAGCGAACAACACGATTGAGGTGGTCCCACAGATGCTCAATTGGGTTTAAGTCTGGGGAATTAGGGGGCCAGGGAAGTACTTTGAAGTCTTCATCGTGGTATTCTAACCAGTCTCGAACATATTTAGCTGTGTGACACGTCGCATTGTCGATCTGGAAGATCCCATCCGCCTCAGGGAAGACAATCGGCATGTATGGGTGTATGTGGTCTGCAAGGATGGATTCATAACGAATTCGGTCCATAGTGCCTTCTTCTGGTATGAGTGGACCCAGAGAATGCCACGAAAACATTCCCCAGACCATAACACTGCCACCACAAGCTTGGGGTTCTCCAGCAATGGTTGAAGAGTGTTTGTTCTCCAATGTTTCTCGCTTTATATTCCAACGTCTATCGGTTCGATGAAGCAGAAAAGGTGACTCATCGGAGAAAGCAATCCTTTGCTAATGAGCGGAGGTCCAGTTCCGATACTGCCGTGCAAATATTAATCTTTTCTGCCGATGCACCTTCGTTAGCATAAGTGCAGTGACCATCCGTCTGCATCGGAGCCCCACTGTTTCGCTGAACTGTCGTTTTAGACACACTTCATGTAGACCCCTGGTTCATTTGGCCAGTGAGTTATTCCACTGTGGCGTTTCGATCGGTCCTCACCCACTTTCGAAGCCGACGTTCACCTCTAACATCAACAGCATTTGGTGCTCCGCAGTTTGCACGTCGCTTACTCGCAATGGTGCCATTTCTCCAATCACGATACACTTTAACCACAGCAGCACGCGAACAGTTCACAAACTGCGCTGTTTCCGAAATGCTGTCGCCCATGGCCCGAAAGCCGATAATCAATCCCCTTTTGTAAATCTGACAAATCGCTCCTTTTATTCATGACAGCAACGAGTGATATGTTTTCGGAATGCTTACAGCGTACCTTATATATCCTCCAAGCCAGCTTACGACACATGCCTTCTTTCATTGGCTACGCGCCGTTGACGTCAAAAGTAGGTGGTGGTTACAATGAGAATCTTTCCGTGACTCACTTATAAACGTGGAATGAGCGAAGATCTTTGTTTAATGTTGGTCACAATAATGTGACTCGACTGTGTATATGCTCATAAAGTTTTATTAAATTCCACGTTAGTTTAATTGAAATCTCATAAATCTGTAATTGGTGTAGTAAAGAATATTTAATTTGATGAACTTTCTCCTACCAACGGGGGGCCTTTTCAGAGCAAGTTACATTAGACGAACAATAACCCGTTTGGAGTTTACAATTAAAACTCGCATAACAGAATGAGGTTTGAAATCACATAAATATAATAATATAAAAACGTGAATTGGCGATGGTCAATATGTGGGTCCAATATTCACGTAATATTATAGGTGAAGATATCAAGTCATAGTCTTTATTTGTCTCGAGTTCATTGCCCATGGACGATGGAGTTCCACGCTGATGGCATTTTTTTTACTGGGGGTTTAGCGACCACCGTGAGCAACTCAATGGGCTATAAGATAGCATTTCAACAGACCACACATAATGACCATAGTATAATAGGCAAATATATCAATTCCTAGTCTTTGTCTTCAGTTCAGTGCTCATGGATAATGGAGTTCCATGCTGATGGCAGTTTAACTGATACACAATCATTGCGGACATCAGCTCTTGTGACAATTTAAATAGTCTATCTGATCGCGGTTCCCCTGAAAGTTGTGAATGAGGCCACCAGTTACCTTTCATTCCATACTGCTATTGCTGCGTTATAAAGTATTTCTTTTGCTAAAACAGTTGTCCCTTTTCTTTCACGGATGTCCCTCATTTGCTTCTTCAGTCGCACACATAACGATCTTTTTGTCATGCCGACGTAGGACTTTATTGAGGAATCCGGAAATTCCAGGGAATGGTGTACACCCCTGCAGCATAGTCTTCGTCTGTTTTTTTGCTACTTGTAGTTAATATTTTACCAATAGATCTTGGTGGCTTGAGTGCCACTTCAAAACCATGTTTCCTCAGCATATTTTTGACATAGAATGAGAACTGAGATACATACGAGATGTTGCCGGCAAATTTCATGTCCACTTTCTTTGTGCTCTCCGAAAGCTCGGTGAATTAAATATTCTTTATGACTACCCCATTTACGAATTTATGAGGCTATTGTCTTTTTAGTTATTTTAGTGTATTATTACACTGAAGTGCCAAAAGTCATGGGATAGCAGTATGCAAATTTTTAACTGGCGCTGCCGTCGTATAGAGGTTTCGACTCACGCCACGACTTTTATCAGTTACGAGGTGTAATCTCGTGAGTCAGGGTGAACAACCACCAGAAGGATAATGGCAAGCCGACTTGAATTATCGGAGTTTTGAACGAGGCATGGTAGGGACATTTAATTTCCGAAGTTGTGCGAACATTGAACATTCCTCTCGATCCACGGTGTCACGTGTGTACTGAGAATACCTCATGGAAGGCATTACCACCCACTGTGGACAGCGCAATGGCTGACCATGGGTGCTGAATGACCGTGACCAGCGGCGTCGGACCAGGATTGTCGATGCTAACAGACAAGCGACACTGGCTCAAATAACATCCACATTCAATGCAGTGTAGCGTAAAAGTCTCTTCGACTTCTACGCTGTTTTAACACATCAATACACTAAAAAATAGTTCCATAAATGAAAGAAAACCTTAACGGCCAGACGAAACAACAGAAGTCAACGTACGGAAAAACTTTATTCAGGCTGTAGAAGACACTTCCATCTGAACGATTACATCACAATATACACCACACATGATCACTACACTCCTTTCAATAATTATCAGTTTATAATACGACGCTCTCGTACAACGCTCTTAATAATCGCTCTCTTCAACGCCCCTAAGCAATCGATCAGTCGTCGTTTTATCTCTTGCTCTTATCTTATCTCAGGCATACGTCACGTGCATTCAACCTCAATTGTTGCCAAACGTATTCGTTTGAGGAAAAAGATATTTCGTTAAGCTTGAAGAATACTGAGAATAAACTCAAGATTTACATAGGGAAAGAAACTAAAAAAGGAAAGTTAATCTAGAATATACGTCACAGCAGGAGGTACTAGAGTCATATCCATCAGGTCGGTGCAGCGTAATTTAGCGTCCATGGGGTATGGGAGAAGAAGACCCACCAAAGTTCCTTTGTTAACACCACGACATCGGACACAGAGCCTCACCTGGGCTCGTGAACACGGTAATTGAACCCTAGAAGACTGGCTACATGTGGCATGGTCCGATGAATCATGCAACCAGTTATTACGAGCTGATGATAGGGTTCGGGTGTGGCGCAGACCCCATGAAACCATGGACATAAGATGTCAACAAGAAACTGTGCATGCTGGTGGTGGTTTCATACATGTGTGGGGTGTCTTTACGTGGCTCGGTTTAGCTCTTCTGGTCCTCATAAACAAGTTTTTAACCAGTAATCGCTTTGTTGCCCTGCTGGGTGACCATTTGCAGCCCTTCGTGGATTTCATGTACCCCAACAACAGTACGTATTCCATGAGTTTTGGCACTTCAGTGTATCTTTTGGACATATCCTTAAGATCTCTCTTCCTAGAAATATTTGAATTATGTCTTGCTTCCTAAATTTATGTACGCCAGTGCGTTTCTTTCCTTCTGACGTTCTTTACTGATACCAAGACTACAGACTCGTTCTTTTGACATAGCCTCCCAACCTTTAAACACACTTGTCTGTCTTCTCGAAAACGTTTATTGAAACCTATATGTATTAAGATGAGAGATATGTTTTTCTCTTATTTTCAGTATAGTCTTTTTTCGTTTCAAGGCGCCTTCTTTGGTTGAATTCTTTACTGAAACCTGTATTTAGCAATTCCTATGTATTTGCATGCTGCGTCTTGCTCTTTGAATGAAAAACGTTTTTTAAAAAAACAGTCTGAATTCCGTCAGTTGAAATTTCCCTGGATCTTCTCTTGCACACCTTTTAGCCGCTGGTGAAATCTTAGAAATATCAATGCCTCTTCGAAAAATACGGAATAATAGTAGTGGTAGTCACTTAAAGAGTTTTCAGAAATATCCGCTGCCTTTTTAAGTGAGATTTTCTATGCCTGAAATGCTGTCAAATGTACTTTCCGGGATTCAGCACGCAGTGAATTCCGAAATCCTGTAACTTCTACCAACTCAATTATAGTTTTCTAGGTTCATGGACATTTCAAGTTTTCAGTGTTTTAACCATGGAAATCCTTAAAAAAACCCAATATAATCCGTATTTTAATTGGTGTCTTGTAAGAAAATAAAATCTTCCCCCGCAAGCTTACTCCGTCAACGGGCGGCTTCTTCAGGCGGTTACAAAAGCAAAACAGAATCAAATGGCAATCTAATTAGATATAATATTTATTTCTAATTAGATTGTCATTTGATTCTGTTTTTCTTTTGTAACCGCCCGAAGAAGCCGTCCGTCGACGGAGTAAGCTTGCGGGAAGATTTTATTTTCCTACTACACACCAATAAATACGGATTATATTGATTTTCTTGCTATTAGTTTGGCGTTGACAACCCACAGTTTACTCATCATAGAAATCCTACTACTGTAAAAAAATCAGTCAGTGCGCGACGCATTATTTCAAACAAAAATATATGCGATAGCATGTTAGAGGGTACACGACTCCGCTGAATCAGAGTAGAAATTGTGAGCACATCAGCAGCAGATATACATATATCTTTCATTGGTAACCCGCAAGCGGTTATACATACGAAATGATATACACCTATAAACCATTACATTATGACCACTCCCAGCCTAGAAAAATGAGCGTGCCTGGAGACCGAACGGTGGCGCAGGTGAAGTTCACAGAGCAGTATATATGCAACACGAGGACCGGCTTTCGGTTAGTAGAGTGTTCGGAATCAGAATGGGAAAATCTGCCGATTTATCGGAGTTTGATGAAGGAAAAATTGTGATGGCACGGCGCTGCTTGTGGGATGTTCACGTGCCGCTGTAGTGAGTACGTATCAAAAGTGGTGCGCAGATGGCCAAACGACGAATCGTCGTCCAGCTGTATGTCGCCCTCAGCTCATTGATGCGAGAGGGGAGCGGAGACTGTCAAGCATTATTCACAGCGACCGCGGGGCCACAGTGCGACAAATCACCAGTAGTTACAACGGTTCATTCGTCCGGAAGGGGTCCGGGTTCGAATCCCGGTGAGGCATGGATGTTGTGTTTGTCTTACGGTACTGGTTCTCTCCCTTCCCTGGAACCAGTGACCCTAAATTAGGGACGGGCGACTGCTTATAGCCCATTGAGTTGCTCACGGTGGTCGTTAAACCTCCAATCAAAAAAAAAAAAAAGAAAAAAAGCTAAAACGGTGGTGATCAGGGTACTGTGTCACAGCACACAGTTCATCACAGCCTTCTGCGCATGGGCCTGCTATTCTTCAGACTATCACTTGTTTCTTTCACTAGACAATCATTTGCGGGGACACGAATTTTCCAACTTTGATGAGTTACACGCTGCCCTCCAAAACTTTTCCTCTTCCCATGACCCGGCATTTTATCGCAAGGGTATATATAAGTTGTTAACACGTTGGCAGAACGTTGCTGATGCCCATGGTAATTACTTTGATGAAGAAATTACTTTTCTACTATGTGTGTGTTACACTTAGCCGCAGTCTCCGAAAACGGCAAATACATTTGTGGTTACTTGATATAATTCAGATAAGATTGCATCATTCTTTTCATAAAGGTAAAATAGCGTATTAATTTTAATTTTTAATTTAAAAGTCAGTATGATTTTCATTCAAGAGAAACTGAAATTAAAAAAGTGATATGCATATATTGGAACTGGTAGACCTCACACAAAAATCTGAATTGACCGTATTTTTCTTTATATAATCCTCAGATCATGAAATTCAGGAGAAGAGAATTATTTCCTTCGTATAATAGGCGACGCCGTATAATCCGCAGGCTATTAAATTCAGAAAAAAAATCACCGTACAATCCGTACTCGTGATGTTGATCCCAAGAGAGATTCACGAGACAACCCAAGAGTAAAAAAAAAAAAAAACCGATCTTCTAATTAAAAAAAATGTCATTTCTAAACGCTGTTATGTTACTTTTAAATGAATAAAAAGCAAAAATTGTGAGTTTCTTCAGCATATTGGCAGTTCCGCAGTTAGATTCCGTAGCATTAAGTTTCGCAGTTCGCGTGTGGCATCACAAGCGTGTATGACGCTGAGCTTCCCATAGCACGTGATAGTCCGCAAGAGCAGATAGTTATCGCCTTCGTTGCATCGTATTTTCTGTCAAAATGCTCGTAAAGTGAAGAAAATAAAACTTCTCTGCAATTGTTTGCGGAGCTCTACCTTCGTATTGCGTTAGTTGTCCAGTTATTTTCGGTAATTTTCCTAATTATCAGCTTCTCTGGCAATTACGACTCGGATTTTTTTAAAAACTGAAATGCCTAAAAATGTTATTTTACTTTTAAAGCTGCGTATTGTTTAAAACAGCAGAACCAAAATTTGTAATTTTTTAACAGGTAATCCGCGGATTATATGACTAAAAATACGGCAGGCGCTACTGAGAAGAACTCCCTGCAATGATTGGTTTTTCTTTAAATTTTTAACACTGGAAGGGGTTAAATTTTTGAAAAACTAATATCAGTGTGAAAAATCTTAAAGATTTCCCTTATAGAGCTTGAAGGCTGTAAATTTTCTACCGTTTGAGAAACGCTTAACGTCCTACGATTTTATTTTTTTAGGACATAAGCTTAGCAGCTCCAGTGCTGAAAAGATGCCATCGGTTGCACACCACCACAGCACATTTAGCGCGCAAGCGCCGTCTTAAAATCTGCAAAATGCATCTAGGGAACCATATTCTAGCGTTATGTTTACCTCACCCAGTGTCACCACAGTGTTACATGCAATCCGTTTGTATAAGAGACAAAGGGGCATGACTATTTCATCTTCTGCCTCTGTATTTAAGTGCTTTAGAGAACGTAGAACTTCAGATTTTAAAATCTGACCAGAAAAAAATACAGAAAGAAAATATTACTCAACTTTCACGTGATTTTATAACAGATATCTTTATACAGCAGTCCCGGCTTATAACGGAAGCCCTCATTAAATCCTGGCGCTCGCTAAATTCGCTCTTGGGTAAAAATTCCCACCATGCGCAGAGGATGTTCACACATTTTTAGAACGTTTTTCTAGCAATGCATTACAATTAATGTTTAAAATAAAATTATTTCTTTCTTAAATGTTCTATCTGATAGCCCTTTCTCTGGAATGAACCTACACCAAGATTTCTAAGATAACAGCACATTTCTTAAAATTGGTAGTGCTATTTTTATTTCACTGCTTTCCATAGTCCAATCATTGTTTTACGTCTGCGTTTAGAAAGCGCTCTTTCAGCAGTCCGAAGGCACAATAATCCATTGGTGACACATCAGGGGACTTTGATAGAACGTGAGCAAAAGGTATAGACTTGATACCCGTCTTTGTTTTCTTTTTTCAAGAAATAGAGAGGTAGATTTGGATGTACGACTGGTAACCTTATCCTGATGGAGTTCTATTCTTTGAAGGCTCTGTGGATAAAGGAAAAGGTATTTCCTCTTTAAATATAGGAGTTAAAATATTATTTTGGTAATATGTAGAATTGAGTTTAACATTCTTTTCAACTTCTCTTAATTTTAAATTCCCATTGTACCAGAAACCAGCAATAATCATGAATCCCTTACTGAAACTTTCTTTGGATTCTTGGAACCAAGTTTGTAATGCTTTTTCAGCTCTTTTGCGATAGCAAATCGACCTCTTTTTGTTGTAGTCGTTTAGGTAGATCCATGCTTCATCAATAGTCACAATAAATTTCCATCTGTCACCGGCTAAGTGATTTTCATAAAGAAGTCTACACCGTGTTCTGCGCTCAGCCACGTGCCTAGGCAAAAGCCTAAGAACATTGTTTTTTTTTTGTTTTTTTTAGTATCAAATATTTGTTTATTACTTTGTTTACAGTTCATTCAGAGATTTTTAACGACTTAGCGATTGTTCTTTGCGTTGGTGGATTTTCTTTTGAGATCAAAGACCTTGCTTTTGAAATAGTAAAAGTATATACCATCTTTGGATATTCGTTTGGTGTTCTTTTTCTTTTAAAAGCAATGCTTGACGATTTCCCCCTCTATTATTAATAATATTGCTTATTTTACATTTAGAAAAGTTAATTCCATGATTTTCACAGCGTTTTTTAACTACAGAATACGAATATTTCACTTCGTAAAGTGCAAAAACATAACCATCTATATCCACAGCTTGCATCATTTTCTTAGCAGACGATATTTAACTGCAGCAGATGTTTCTTTCGTGTTCATCTTACATGCTGTTGCCAGTTTCAGTGCTTTGAACTTTTATTTTCTGTAATTTCTTATCAGAAAAGTTCTAAAAATGTGAAAACATCCTCTGCAAAAATATGCATACGTGATTATATGCATATATGTCTACGTTAAATATCCATGACAATTAGATATAATTGACAGACTTAGTTAATTAACTAAATTGGTGCTTTATGGAGATATAGGCCAGCCGCTTATATTTCCGGGTGGTCGACCTTGTCACGTGCACTCTGTGACGCGCCTGGGCGGATACACTGTGATTCCGGGGGGGGGTCATATTATTTTGATACAACCATGTACAGTCTCCTTGCCCATTGCATTCATGTAATCCCTCAGAAATGTAATCACTTCTTTTCCACCTACATGTCTACATGTTTGGTACGTTTCGTCTCATTTCGTGGATTCCTTTACGGTGTGGCATTTTTTATGTAGAGCACTGTATTACAAGAATGAGTTCTTACGAGTTCTAATTGCCACACGATCATTTCACACACACGTGTACGTAAACACTGAATGAATTCATCTATGATCTAATGCTGGTGCACCTTTCTAGGTTCAATGAAATTTGGTGACTTAATCGGTAAAAAAAGAAAACACAAAACATTCATGTAGCTTTATCTAGCCGGGCAGCCATATATAGCTTTAAGTTACATGATGCATGCCATACAGCCTGATCTATTGTGAATTGCCTTGCTAGAAGTTAGCGATGAGCACATCAAGTTCAAATTTTCTTCTGTACAACTCAAATAATTATTTCAGATTATGTTATTCAGTTTTGAATGTGCCTTGTCGCAAATGGTATGTTAATAAAATTATTCTCTAGTTTTGAGCACAGAATACATGTGCTTCCTGAAACATAATTATAAAAAGAACTTACACATTCCTAACATTAGTTTCTCATTATAGGAAATAAGCATGTTTCATAAACGTTATTCACAGAAACATAAAAATATAAAATTGAAAGATCTAATGAAAAAAAAATGCTGTATCCACTAAAACAACATAAGCTTGTTAAATGTTGGTTCTTGACATTACCGTAACTCCCGTTTGAGATCACAGTAATCTTGCTGTTGAAGCAACTTATCAGCAAGTTCTTTGATGACCCTGTCTTTCTCGGTCACAATTTCCTGAAGCTGGGAGATCTAACATAAAATAAAAAAAACAAAACTTTTACTCCGAAATTTCCACACTCATTGCCTTTAAATAAATAACATAACACAGGACAAAATAAAATTTGCACAGGACTTACCTGTACTTTGACATTAGCTTGTAATTCTGTAAGAAAAATAACCGTAAGATCCATTCAAAATCCAGGAGTATAACTTGAACTTCACTAATGAAAATTTCACAAATGTAAGTTCAACCACTCAAAGAACTATCGTTGATGAACCCTTCCTGGTCGTTCATATTTAATACACCGCAATGCGCTTTACATATTGATAGAAGAACTGACCGTCATTGGGCAACTGAATAACTAAAGTGATTATACCAAGAGACAGGAAACGATTCAAAAGACGACCACGCGAAATCTAGATGGATGATATCGACTATGACAGGAAAATAGGTTGGCCAATTGATGCAAGATGATTCGTGCTAAAAACGGTAGAAGTTAAAATATCGACTAAACACGATAAAACACAAATGTAGCATACATACACTACATGTAATTAAACTTTACTGCTAAAACACACACCATATGAGATCTTTCGAGGATCACAACGTCCCCATCTTCGGATGTAACATTCACGAGCAAGACCAAGAGATACATAACGCACCACCGTCAGAGTCCGACAATATGGGGCCGCGCGTGGCCTAGTGGTCAGCGTTCGTGACTGCCACGGAGATAACCTCAGGTTCAATCCTGGGCAGGTACGGACGCTCGAACCACTAAATACCCGCCGTGCGTCGGATGGGCACGTTAAGCCGTCGAGCCCCGGGTACTGGCCCCCCGGTAATAAATAAGGGCATCTTCCTCCCCCTTTCTACCTCGCTTCCATGTCACTTTCCTATCGGCCACTCTAGTCCAAATCTCCTAGCTTCCTATTTCTAAGGGTTGTCTAAGACCTGGGGTCAGACACTCCCTTCCTAAAATCCTCTACATATGATCTGATCTGAATCTGACAATATCGCAACGCAATCTAGGGTTTACACAATAAAATTTAAATAAAACCCTGAAAATGTTCAAATAAAATAGTCCATGGGTTAGATATGACTTTAGGGACATAATCTATACAGCAACGAGATCCGAAAGTTGTAATATATAGGCTCTCCATGAATAATAACAGCGAGAGCTTACATGGAGAGTTTATAATGGACACTTCATTCCACTTTGGAACATGAGAACCGGTCGCAACCAAACGAGACATGGCGGTTGTTAACTTACCATTATAAATATCATATTCATGCCTCCGGACTCTGGTACTAAAGTTCCTTTCTGTAGAACCAATATATACAGTATCATTAGTCTCTGGAACAACGGCTTGTAGAGGTATGGTATATACGCCGTATCTAGTATGTGGAGGCACCATATCCCGATCCTTCTTGATTTGGGCACAAATATTTCTAGATGTGAGGCCAAAGTCAATATTGTATGGTTTGTACTTATTTCTTAGTACATTAACAATCCTGGGCATTGTGTATAAAGAATTCAAACATTGGTCAATGTTTAAATTCTTTGTACAATTCTGTTTGTGAAGATTGCAACAACCAAGAAAGAATCGCGCTATTCAAATGAAATTTATGTCATAGAATCCTCATTTGTAGGAGATAACTGATTACATTTGTAGAGCTATACAAGATTTTTTTTATTTCGAAACTCAGTATCGAGTGAAGCCACCTCGAGCAACAATAACAGCCTCTACACGGCAAGGCATTGAATGGAAGAGGTTTTTGGTATCGTTCTAGGGAATAGTCTGCCAGGCTGCTTTTATGCGAGACAGGGTTCATTAGTGGTGACTAGCGGAGGCGCTTGAGGGGCCAGTCGCTTAACTACCATGTCCCAGATATGTGCGATCGGGAACATACTCGAATAATGTGCAGGCTATGGGAGAAGCGGTATCTGCCGTTCATAAAAAAGAGGTCTTTGACATTCCGGGCCACTTAGTGCCGAGCATTTTCCTGCTGGAATACAGCGACAGGACAACTCCGAAGGAAGAATATCACCTCTGCTTCTCAAACATCCCTGATGTATCGCTGTCTGTTGATGGTTAACTCATTTCGTATCAGGCGAAATCGCAAAATGAACTCAATGGCGCCACAAACCATGACGCTTGTCGTTGGGCCGGTATGATGCTGTGAAATGCCCGCTGCTAGGTGCGGTTCACCGTGATGACTTCGATCACGTATTAAACCATCACGGTGCCTCAAGTTGACTCGTGACTCGTCAGAAAACACGCTCTGTCGCCAATGTCTGTGTTCAAGACCCCATTGTAGCCTGAGACGCCTG
Organism: Macrothele yani; assembly: GCA_039090855.1. NCBI lineage: Eukaryota > Metazoa > Arthropoda > Arachnida > Araneae > Macrothelidae > Macrothele > Macrothele yani. Next base: position 42,720,396 of record CM077016.1, on the reverse strand, counting down.
GGGTTGAGGGTCAAAGGAATGCGCAGCAATGGGCTGCTAACGACCAGTCATCTGTTAAGCAAATGACGTCGAACTGTGCTGGAGGACAAAGCGTGACCTGTGACAGTACTCCACTGCTGCGCCAACACCGTGGATGTCGCCGTGTGATCAGTCACTACTATGCGGTAAACGTGTCTGTCATTCCGAGCAGTCGTGAGACTCTGCGGTCCATTTCCCAGATTTCTGTGCGTCAGAGCCTCATCTGTCCTCTGACGGCTAGTAAAAGCAACGTACTTACAGGCAAACATTCAAGTTTATTTGATGATTCCAAATGATACATCTCTCGACGAGTCAGTCCTGAACAAGTGGCAATATCACGGTAGGAAAATCCAGCTTCTCTCATCCCAACAATCTTTCTTCGCTCAAAGTCCGTCAGCTGTTCACAATGCTACCTTCTTCGGCGACAGGGCTTAGTGAGACACAAGCAACTCCTTTTCGACTCAATGTAGGCTCTACACTGATTGCAACATCAGATCAGATCATATGTAGAGGAATGCGCTGCAATGGGTTGCTAGCGACCAGTCTTCTGTTAAGCAGGCGACGCCGAACTGTGCTGGAGGACAAAAAAGCTGACCTGTGGCAGTGCTCCACTGCTTCCCTAACACCGTGGATGTCGCTGTGCGATCTGTCACTCCCATGCGGTAGAGTAGTCTGTCATCCCGTGCAGTCGTGCAATTTTGAGGTCCATTTCCTATATTTCTGTGCGTTCGAGTCTTGTCTGTCAACTGACGCCACGTTCTCTTCCCTGTACTGGCGTTTCGTCCCGTACGAGTGACACTTTCGCGGTAGGAAAAATCCAGCTTCTCTCATCCCAACAATCCTTCCTCGCTCAAAGTCCATCAGGTGTTCATAATTTCGCGAAATCCAACATCTCTCCTCCCAACAATCTGTCTTCGCTCAAAGTCCGTCAAGTGCTGACAATGCTACCTTTTTCGGCAACGGGGCATAGTGAGACCAAAAAAGCACCCTTTCGACTCAATGTCGGCTTTTACTGATTGCAACATCAAATCAGATCATATGTAGAGGATTTTAGGAACGGAGTGTCTGACCCCAAGTCTTAAACAACCCTTAGAAATAGGAAGCTTTGGGCTAGAGTGCCCGATAGGAAAGTGACACGGAAGCGAAGTAGCAAGGGGTGAGAAAGGCTCCCTTATTTACTGCCGGGGGGCCAGTACCCGGGGTCCGACGGGTTAACTTGCCCATTTGACGCACGGCGGATATTTAGTGGTTCGAGCGTTCGTACTTGCCTGGGATCGAACCTGAGGTTATTTCCCTGACAGTCACGAACGTTGACCACTAGGCCACCTGCGGCCATTATTGCAACATCTTGTTGGAGCCAGCTTTTTATACCCAAGACTGGACAGTTCAGAGGGCGCTACTCCGAAATCTCATGCTTATTTTCACTGACATTTTCATTATATGTCCTGTAAGTTTCAAGCTAATACCCGCTGTCCTTTTTTTTTAACGATCACCGTGAGTAACTCAATGGGCTATAAGCAGTCACCTGTCTCTAATTTTGGGTCAATGGTTCCAGGGAAGGGAGAGAGCCAGTGCCGTAAGACAAACACAACATCCATGCCTCACCGGGATTCGAACCCGGACCATTCTTGGACGAATGATCAGAAGCCAGCGCTGAGACCACTGCGCCACCGGGGCGCCCCAGCTGTCCTTCGTGATGTTGCAGTGTTCACAAACAGTAGTGTATGTGCAAGTGTCGGCGAAAAGTTTATTTGAGCATCCACGTACTTATAATTTAATGAACATTCTGTTGAATTATTTTGGTGCTCCAGGTTGTGCACTTTTCTCACGAAATAGGTATTTAAAATGTTGCATTAACTATTGTATGTGTTTTCCTTCACATATGCAGTATGAGCATAGTACTAATAAAATGTCCGGACAGTGTACATACGCACAATATTCGGCAAGTTTTTTCCAAGAAACTATTCTATACAATCCATTTCGATATAATCTATCAAAACCACTCAAACTGAGCATTATGTTTTTATCAGATTGTTTGAATAAGAAAGCAGCACGCGGAAAATTGATTTTTCTTGTATTATAGAAAAATTTACCATCCGATTGCTAATAAAATGCAATAAATTGTTTTGCATTCATACTTAAACGTTAAAAAATTATAAAGACGACATTTCACTTCCAATTTTAATCAAATTTATGAAAATCTGTTAGATGGAAAATAGTTTATTTTTTTGCTTCACCAGTTTATCAGTGAGAATATTATTTCAAAAATTGATCTTAGATTAATATTGGCATAACATAAGAGAATTGCTTAACCTTTATCAGATAGCTTATTATGATACAGTGACGCAACAACACTGAAAAAGACAGAAAATTAATCTAATACACAGAAGCCTTTTAACTCATAGAAAGAAGACATTTCATTTAGTTGCATTTTTAATTATTTGATATTAATCTGCTGTTCAACAACAAAGAGATATGAAACAGCAATTTATAAGACCATTCAAAAGTATAAACACATGCATTAATTCCAGAAAGTTCGTTTCTTTTTTCGCAAGGCGCGGAAACTCAGTTTAAAGCTGAGAGGACGAATCCTTGGAACAACTTATTTTTAAATTAAAACGGCGGCCTCTCAAATAGGATTATTTCTTTTAAATTTGCTACCACAATATTTTTGAAATTGTAACTTCTCACATTAGAGTCGGAAGATTTTTTCGGAAATAGCATTCCAGAAAAGTTCTGCGGAGTTTTAGTGCGAAATAACGAAAAGTAGCGAGTTTAAATCCTCGTTCAAAAATTTCATGTTTTTAGAAATCTCAAAAGACAAAATGTTTTACTCTAAAAACACAAATTTTATGAGATATATGAATAGCTCCTTAGCGCTACGTGTTGTTACGTACGAAAATGGAATTAAACCTAGCGCAGACTTCAAAGTGGACTGTAAGAAAATAAAAACAGGTCGTTTTATTTCCCTTTTGTTAGTAAGTCTGAATAGTTTGTGATGTTCTTGTGTTGTATGTAAGGACATCAGGATTACCGAAATTCTGTCGAAACTGTAAGCCAGTTTTCTCGTCCGTAACTTATGGTATTTAATGTTTTAAGGTTGGTGTTTTTAGCAAATTGCTTCTTGAACAAACAACAACAACAACAACAACACTCTTAACTTCAGCAAAATTGAGAACGGCTAGGTTCGCCTGAATAAGCAACTTACATAAAAATCCAACGCTTTATTTTTTTCCACTTGTTGATGTCACACATGCAGAAGCTTTACGGAAACAGCAATCATCTACTGCAGCACTTATACATAATCTGTGAACTTTCGTAGCATCTCGTTAACAATGACAATCTATCTTTGTCAATCCTCTGAGGATCGCACCACCATACTCACCACACTCTTTTTGATCTCGACGTAGCTTTTATTTACTCTTCGTCAGTGTTGCCAAAACGTATGAGGAAATTCGGTGAAGTAATGTGCCGTCCAGAACAAAGATCGCAGGCTTCAAACTCTTTCGCAGAATTAACTCTCCACAATCTACTTGCAATCTCTCTGTACACAATACAATGTTCCACTGTTCACATTCAACGTTATTTATTTGGTTCTGACTCATTGTCAGCGTTGCTGTTCGGAGAAGTAATATGCCGCTCAGTCAGAAAATGTTTAACCAAGATGTAACGAAATTTACATAAGAAAGCATGTACTCAAAAGAAAGGTTATTACGTCACATCCCACATAACGTAAAAGTCCGTTTGTCGCTGCAACTTTACCGTCTTGAGATGTGCGTTACCTTTGTGGGTAGGCACGTCATAACGGCTCAAGCTTTAGTCAAAATCATGGGTCTCTTAATAAAAGGGCAATTGTCACAATTCTGCGGAAATTTTTTCAGACAGGGGAAATGCTGTTACAGGGCTTGGCGCTGAGTTCTATTACAGCTCCCTGTGTAGAGGGTTTGTTATATGCTTCCTTTGCAGTAAGTTCGGTATCGGTGGTTTAATCCGTAATTCTCCCAACTGGAGCAGATAAATACAATACAAAGTATAAAAGAGTGAATCGACTGAGGCTAAATTTTGCAGTGAGGAAAACTTTTATTCCGATCTTGCGGGAAATGTCATCAAGCTTTTGTCCGTCATTTTCGTGCTTTCATTCTTTTAGTTCTCCCTCACCGAACATTTCTTTATCTCTTCCCGGCCCGGCCATCCAAACCTCTCCCCTCATCCGTTCCGACCATCCCCCGAAGTTTTTAGAGCCTCCTAAAAATATTCCCTTCTCCCTCGACTTTTCGCCACCGAGTCCCCCTCTCATGCCCGGAGAGAGAAAAACCCCTTGGTCCGTCTAATTCCAAGAAAGCGCAGCCACGCCTTCACTCTCAAAAACTCTTATGTTCTTAATTGCTTTGCTGTTGTTCCCTCTGCTGTGACCCGTGGGAAAGGAAATACTTTGCCTTTCGCTGCGATTCCCCATCCAAATGGCGGGAAATGAAAGAAAATGATTCCAACTCACTATCTCTAAAAATGGCTACAGAATCTCGCTTCTGATAAATATGGAAGCCCCGGTTACAATGCACTTTACGGGAAGTGATGTCTGGATGTAAGAGTTGTTGGACATAACATCGTGATGCACTAAATCTTACGCAGACCTACCGAAGGCAATGTCGCTCCCAGCAAAAACAGTCTTGCTGGCCCAGCACTATGTTGCCGCTGCCGAACCGTCAATAAAATGTCTGGGCGGCCAACAGTTGGCACCCCATCAGTTGTCCATCACAGGCAGTAGCTGCCACAAGTGGCCCTGCAAGCACGTGCCAGAAATGATGGCGAGCCTAATGTGGTCCGCTAGTTTGCCGGTAGTGGCAGCCGGCAACCACGTGACGTAACTGGTGGCTTGCCGAATCTTGTCCGCCAATTTCCCAGTAGTAGCCAAAAAAAAAAAAAATCAAGGATAACCGCAGTTTCACAAAGCTACAATTTTTTTCTACCCTTACGAAACTTGTGAATTATTGCACTGCGCTGGGGAAATTTTCTCAACAAACCGGAAAAACGCCCGCTTGTATCCGAGTGGATTCGAACCAAGGGCCGTTGGCGGTTTAGCTGAGCTCTCTACCGACCGGACTAATTTGCCACGCTCGAGTGTATGCTTGAAGCTGTCTGTTTCGTACGGAATGTGTAATCGAATGCTTCCCTTTTTCATTTTACAATATTGCGAGGTATTTTTGATAAGTCAGTTTCATATAATTCATAAATTAATTTTTTCAACGTAACGATAGTTTTTTTTTTACCTTAAGGGAACTTCACTCATTTTCAGGAGTGTACATACTTATAGTCGCTTTTCAAAGTTTTGTACTGTCCTTGTAGTCTTGAAAAGAGATTGTTGAATAAATATATATTTACCCGGGTTCATGTCACATTCTGTTACATTTTTAACGTTGTGTCTTTCCTTTCCGTTGTCCGAAGCTACATTTGTTTTAAAGAGGAAAGATATTTTATTTTACTTCTCGTTATTTTTAGAAGCGAATTCCTCCCAGTCTTGTGTATTCAACCCATGGATGAGTACACCACATAGCGTTGCTTTTTTTTTTTTTTTCAAATAATTAATAAATTTTGTACGCGTATAATTCTTTTTTTTTTTTTTCAAACAAACGTTGTTTTAATGGTTTCCCAGGACATTTGTTTCAAGCGGTTTCAAATTTTTTCTTGTTATTAATCCACTCCATTCCATGAATTGTTATTCATGGGAATGGGGTGGGTGTATTTCATGGCTGTAATCTAGTATTTCACGGCTTAATCTGATATCTTCGTCGACGTAGAATTTCATTAGGAAATTAATTCGCCTCTCTACATATGGATTTCTTTTCTTAACATCCACTAAAATAACGCAATAGCGTCGTCTTCAACTAACTGGTACCATGAGAGACACACAGCAAGTGTTGCTTCTGCGCATGCGCAGTCTCGTTGCTTCCACCTTCTATTGGGGTTGCATTGGTTGCCAGCAACGGGCCACTAGTGGCACTTGCTTGGAAGCCCACAATTCACGGCGATGCTGCAGGGCCATCAATGGCTCGCCAACTGATAGCGCTGTCACCAACGGACCACTACCGGGCCGTGAGCGGCAGATTTCAGCCAGCAGTGACCCATCACTGCCAGCTGGTGGCCAGCAGTGACCCATCACTGCCAGCTGGTGGCCAGCAGTTTCCCAGCACTTGTGTTTTTGCTGGGCTATTTCTGTATTGGAAAATTAGTAAGTTTTCTGGGAAGCCCATATGTTTGCTTTATTGTAGCCATTACGGTGACAAACTTTGATAATTTATTTGTTCAGCCGACAACACCTGAATTGTGAACCAGTGGCTCCTTGTCTGTGGGTTTCCAGGAAACTTTAAAGGGAGTTTTTTGGAACATGAGAGCAGTTTTAACTAAAACATTTCCTCAGAGTACTCTGAACTATTTATTTCTCTCCGTCATTACTATTCTAACTTTTCCTTAGAAAACTGGATTTCAGTCATGAATAAATTTCTCGACTTTTAGTCCCGTGTGAGACGTGGATGTTAATTTGTACTTCAGTTGCTATTCTCTGCCTCACCTAGAGTCATTTAAACTACACTCACGGACAATGAAATTTATGCACCAAGAAGGATTGAACTGAAATTTTATGGACGTAATGATACAGATGAATGATACACATGATGGCAAAAACAGAGCGGCAGGACAATTACAGAGGGATCTGTGGCGCGTAACTGGAAGACCCTGGGTTGGATTCCCGGTGGCGGCCGAAGAGACATTTTTTCGTGACTCACTTATAAACGTGGAAAGAGCGATGACTTCTGTTTGATGTTCCTGGTCCACGTCAACTGTGTATTCATCATCTTCAATAGCGCCCCGCACCGCCTCGTAAGGCGATACATGCTGCAATACCGTCCAGCATGGAGGCGAACAGACGTCTGATGTTGTCCTGCGGCAGACTGGGCCACACATGTTGGACGGTGTGCTCCAAATCCCGGATAGTGCGGCACGGTGGCAGCCGGCGTTTTAACTGGTCTCACACATGCTCGATAGAGGACATGTCCGGGGAGCGGGCAGGCCATGGGAGTGTCTGAACATGACGTAGGCAGTCCTGGGCTACCCGAGTCGTGTGCGGGCAGGCATTATCCTGCTGGTATAGCGTACCTGGAATCCCGGCCAGGAATGGGAGCACATGGGGCAGTAGGATCACATCCACATACCACTGGCCAGTCAATGATCGACGTACCACAAGTAGAGCTTATCGGCGATCGTAGGCAATGGCTCCCCAAACCATTAACGCCTGAAGTGGAAGAGGTGTGACGCTCGGTAGCGAGGTTGGGATTGTGTCGTTGGTCCGGGGACCTCCACACCCGGACACGATGATCACCTGTCCCCAAAACAAAGCGGCACTCATCGTTAAACACCACACGTCGTCAGTCTGTGGATTTTCACGTCGCTTTGGCCTGGCACCAGTGCAAAAGGAGCCGACGATGTTCCGGTGTTAATGACAGCACACGTAAGGGGCGCTGGGATCGCAGATTCGCTTCTGCGAGGTGTCGAGAAATGGTTCGTGGGCACACAAGAGCCGCTACATCTGCCTGTATAGTGGACCGGGTCCCCGTGGGATACGTTCGTGCCTGGCGCACGATCCGTAGATTCTCTCTACCGACGGTCCTCCTGGTCCGTCCGGAGCCGCTCCGTCATGTGGCAGTGCCGTCACGTGTCCACTGCTCCCAACACGGTCGGACGGTATGGTCAGAATGATCCACGTGGTGGGCTATACGGCGCGCCGACCACCCTGCGGTTTTCAGCCCGATGATCAGGCCTTTCTCAAAGTCCGGAAGTTGCGTAAATCGACGTCTCTGGCGGATACCCGGCATTCTTTTCACTCTGTACTCTTGCTTGCGTCGGCCGGGGCTTTTCGCTTTCATGGGTCATCGACTACACGTCGGTTTATAAGGCTGTCGGTTCGTGCTTGCAGCGCCACCACAGGGTGGGGTTTGCTGTCCTGCGCACTCGCACCAAACGTAGATCATTTGCATATTAGCACACCCTAGCTATTTGTAAAGTTTCGCGTTTGTAGGTTGTAGCATGTTTTCTTCTAGGTGCACAAAGTTCATTGTCCGTGAGTGAATAGGCGTCTCCTTGCTTTTGTAGCTTATCAAAGTGGTTGAAGTACCAAGACATAGGAAAGATGACACCAAATTCTCGGGTGAAATGAGCACAACTATGGGATACTTCCGACACGAAAAAGATATATTTTAATACTTTAGAAGAAATATTGGGTTGGTGCGAATGAAATGTCCGGCAAAGGACCAGCACACATGGACGGCAAGAACGGAAAAGCAGGACAACTTACCCGGGCAAATAATCCCCCTCTCCATCGACACATGGTTACCATCTGTCCGGCAAGGCCATGATCGCGGAACAAAAAACGTCTTGTGGTTGGGACCCGAAGAAGTCATCAACTGCAGGTTGAACCTCGTTGTCTGTCGTGAACTGTTTCCCGGACAGGAAGTGATCCAGGAGACGAAACAGGTGATAGGCTGTCGGAGACAAGTCCGAGAAATAGGCAGGATAAGGCAGTGCTTCATAGCCCAAGGCACTTAATGTCAGCATCGTTCGTTGGGCGACATGAGGGCGGGTGTTGTCTGGAGCAGAAGAGCACCATGTCTTGTGAACAAACCCAGTGGTTTCTGCAGCAATTTACGGTGCTTCTGGTGTAATTCCGCACAATAACGTTCTGCAGTGATGTCGTGGCCTCTTAAGGCCAAGAAACTGCGATGAAGTATCCCGGCTGTGGACCACCAGACAAGGAGCATCGTCTTCTTGGTGTGTAAGGGTGACTTAGGATGTGCCTTGCTTAACCATTGTGTAGATCGTTTCCGATTATCATAAAGAACCCACTTCTCGTCGCAGATGACGATTCGATGCAGTAGCGGTTCCCTGTTTATTCCTGGCAAGCAGCAACGTACAGACTTCCAAACGCCTAATCTTGTTGGCAGTTATCAACTCATGCGGCAGCCACATGTCCAGCTTTTTGACCTTATCCAGCTCAGCCAGATGCCGAACAACTCTCACGTGGTGGACACCTACCTCTGCCGCTGTTTCACAAGACGTTTTTCACGGGTCCGTTTCAACCAAACGTAACAGAACATCGTCAGAAACAGCAACAGGTTGGTGTTCACGTGCTTCGTTTTTGCAGATCCGTATCTGGTCTTCGAAACTTCACAAACCATCACCGAATGGTTCATTCGTTGTCTGTATTCTCCCCAAATGCTTTGTTAACGGTTCTAGCGGCAATTCCTGCAGTACGGCCCAGTTTAAATTCATACAGGAAGACCACTCTCAAATCCGGCGTCTGCATGTTTCATTTGCAAGCCACGTTACGTCCAAACAAACCGCGCCTGAACCTTGTTCTTCACACACGTGCTAGCTATTTATAGTAACTCCGTGACGTAATACCCACAACACCTGTGGCTGGTTCCATTCCGCTGTGGTGGGGGCCTGTCTCCACTGCTCGTTCGTGCCGGACATTTAATTCGCATCAACCTAATAATTCAGCGAAAAAGAGAATGCATTTACGTCCTCTAGAAAAACTCTGCGCATAACCTAAATGCGCGATATAAGTAGTGCTCTTCATAGTGTATTGAACCGATTACAATACATATTACATATATCTATGGCTATCTCTCTCTCTCTCTCTCTCTCTCTCTCTCTCTCTCTCTCTATATATATATATATATATATATATATACTTAAGAGCAAAACTGAAGACTGAGGAAAAACTTTAGAATTTAAAACGAAGGGTTGCAAAATAACCTGAAAATCAAAACGCGCAACGCAGCAGTTTTGAAAATTCAGAATTCACATTCTATAAAGAAGATACCTAAGCAAAAAAATACATATATAATTTTGACTCACACCTAGTACAACATAGAAAAGGTTATGTATCTACCTGTGTGAGTAAAAGGAGAAAAGATAAAAAAATAAAATAAAACAACTGAATGTAGAAGGTGTCGAGAATACTGAGCCTTGGCTTTATCAAGGACCAGCAAAAACTCTGCATTGTCTCACTTCCACAAAGACCTAGTTATATATATATATATATATATATATATATATATATATATATATATATATATGCACACACACACACACAATAAGTTAGCTTTTGCATTAGGAACACCCCCCGTTTTACATATTCGGAGCGATAACGAGGTACCACGTGATATCAACCAACCTCACGTGCGGCTAGTATAAATTGTGCACACCTATCCTTTGAACGTAATCAGTAAACGTTTGCTAGAAATGGGAAACGCGTGGCGATGTAATCCAATTCGACCACTACCGGGGTGCCAATATTTCGGAAACCGCCGCACTTGTTGGCTACTTTCCGTACTACTGTTACGGTGTACCAGGACTGGATTAACCATGCACAGACATCCAGCAGAAGGGCTCACATTGGTCAGCCACGCTCGGTTCATCCTAGAAGTGAGCGTCGGGTGTCACGACTGGTGTTTCAAAACCGACGTGCAACAGTTACCTAGCAAACCCACCAGTACAACACCGGTGCAGTACAACCTACTTCCACATGCTGTACCTTGCTTTGCCTGGGGTTCCACAGCCGGAGATCAACGAGGGTGCCCAATGATGATGCCTAGTCATGGCAAACACTTCGCATTGATGATGCCTAGTCATGGCAAACACTTCGCAGTCGGCAATGGATCCTCGACAGATGGAGGACAGTCGTCTGGTGTGATAAGTCCCGTTTCCTACTGCACCACGCTGATGACCGGGTTCGCATATGGCGTAAACAACATGAAGCACTATACTCTGGTTGCACAGTTGGGGTTTAACAGACCGGTGGAAGTGGTGTTCTGGTCTGGAGAGCTTTCTCCTGGCAAGCCTTAGGTTTGTTGGTTAGCATCCCACAAACACTGAATAGTGGGTCCCGTTATCCGACCATCTCCATTCATATCTGCAGGAGGTTTACCCGGACCACAGTCAAAGAATATAAACGCTTCGCGTGAAGAAGCTCAACTCTCGTAGAGATAATGTAAAACAGGCGACAGCAGCGCCACCATGTAATGCGGCAGCAGATGCTCTGCGGGAAAGTTAACATTCAGGCGCAAAAAGCGTAGGAGACACGGGACGGGAAGCCTATTTCACGGAAAGGAAGCTAAGCTTTGATCTGCGACTGTTTCCTTCGGTCTCATTGGGTCTACTAAAGAATTTTTTTTTTTTGTTCTTTTCTGAGTATCCCTCCTGTCCCTTCTTTTGGTGAAACAAATATATACATTAGCAATTAATATTATTTTAAGGAAATTTTAGCAGTTTTATTCTCACTTTAAGCACAGTAGTAATACCAGGTTGCTTGGCATGAATTTCATATTTACAATATACCTTAAATGTCAAAAATGCTGAGGCTGGTTTCCCAGTAGCAGCCATAACAAAAAAAAAAAAGCAAAGACAACCGCAGTTTCCCAAAGCTACAATTTTTTTTTCTACCCTTCCGAAGTTTGTAAATTAAACGCACTGCGCTGGAGAAATTTTCTCAACAGATCGGAAAAACATCCGTTCGTATCTGAGTAGGTTCGAACCTGGGCCGCGATAGCTGAGCTCTCTACCGACCGGACTAACTCGCCACGATTGAGTGTATGCTTAAAGCTGTCTGTTTGGTATGCATTGTGTAATCGAATGCTTCCCTCTTTCATTTTACAATATTACGAGGTATTTTTCATAAAAGTCAGTTTCATATAATTGATAAATTAATTTTTTCAACGTAACGATAGCTTTTTTTTCAGCAAACGTTGTTTTAATGGTTTTCCAGGATATTTGTTTCAAACGGTTTCAAATTTGTTCTTGTTATTCATCCACTCCATTCCATGAATTGTTATTCATCGGAATGGAGTGGGTGTATTTCATGGCTGTAATATAAACGCAGATCTAGATGAGAACAACAAAACCTTTGAACAAAACGCCAACACAAACAAGCGTTTATATTCTTTGAACACAAACACGCATGCTCAGTCTAACTCAGTCTGCTCGGCATCCTGCGGCATCAGCCTGTAATGTTGGCTTCTGTGTAGTAATTCTTTGCCGCATAATATAGTTGGCGCTAGTTACGTCTCGCTGAGCCTTACCTTCTTATCAGTTAGATATTCTTTGCCACAGTGTCATCTTTTAGCAGAGCAACGCGCCGTGTCATCGGGCTTGTATAACTACTGAGTGGTTGGAGGAATACGATAACAAATTCTCCACATTGCCATGGTCCCCAAAGTTCTCATGACACACTGCCGAACGACATGCCAAAGTTCTCTTCTTCGCTATGAAAACTATGGAAGTGATTTTCTCAAAAGCATTGTTACAGGTTATGAGAGTTGGGTTCACCATGATGACCCAGAAAGGAAAAATCAATTACTAGAACACCAGCACCCATATTCTCCTTGAGCGAAAAAAAAAAATTCAAAGCTCAAATTTCTACCTGTAAATGCGTGCACACTGTGTACTGAAAGTACAGTGGTATTATTTTTTCAGGAGTACAATAGTACATGGTCAAAAGTAAGACTGTCAACTCTGATTGCTCCGTGCATGCCTTAAAAAAGTTTAAGCAAAGAATAAACCGCGTGCGCCGGAAAAAGCCAATGCCAAACTCCACGCCGCCCCGGTGGCGCAGTGGTCTAAGGCGCTGGCCTCTGATCATTCGTCCGTCTGGGGTCCGGGTTCGAATCCCGGTGAGGCATGGATGTTGTGTTTGTCTTACGGCACTGGCTCTCTCCCTTCCCTGGAACCAGTGACCCTAAATTAGGGACGGGCGACTGCTTATAGCCCATTGAGTTGCTCACGGTGGTCGTTAAACCTCCAATAAGTGGTCTAAGCGATGGCCTCTGATCATTCGCCCGTAAGGGTCCGGGTTCGAATCCCGGTCAGGCATGGATGTTGTGTTTGTCTTACGGCACTGGCTCTCTCCCTTCCCTGGAACCAGTGACCCTAAATTAGGGACGGGCGACTGCTTATAGCCCATTGAGTTGCTCACGGTGGTCGTTAAACCTCCAATAAGTGGTCTAAGCGATGGCCTCTGATCATTCGTCCGAACGGGGTCCGGGTTCGAATCCCGGTGAGGCATGGATGTTGTGTTTGTCTTACGGCACTGGCTCTCTCCCTTCCCTGGAACCAGTGACTCTAAATTAAAGACGGGCGACTGCTTATAGCCCATTGAGTTGCTCACGGTGGTCGTTAAACCTCCAATCAAAAAAAAAAAAACTCCACGCCAGTGCTTTCACTGCAGAGGCCATGCAGAAAATCGGGTTTGAAGTTCTTGAACACCCTACCAACAGCTGAGATTTGTCGCTGTCCGACTTCTGGTTGTTTTTAAGCTCTCTCTCTCTCTCAAGAGACAGCTGAAAGGAATTCAGTTCACCTGTGACGAAGATGTTCAAGCCGCTACGAGGAAATGGTTCCGATAACAACCTGAAGATTTTTATAGAAACGGGTTTAAAAATCTTGTTAAAGGTTGGCGTATCTGTATCGACCGTGAGGGGACAATGTAGAAAAATAAAATATGTGAATTAAAGTAAAAAGTTTGAGCTTTTTTTTTTTTTTAATTTGATACCTTGCCACTGGGCTTGTATAAAAATACAGAGGCATTACTTTCTGAACACCCTCTGTAAATACAGAGATCATGCACAAAAAAGTCAGACTGGTTAGGCTTCTAGTTCATGTCAGTGTTTAGCACGTCCACTAATGTGTTTTATGCTATTACGAATCTGGTAGTAGTGTGCTATTATTTTCTCGTACGACTTTGTTAGGAGTGATGTTTAACTGGAGACTTACTTAACGAATATACCCGCTATTTTCAGGATTTGCTTATAAGTGTAATTACTCTGTGTGTGTGTGTGTGTTGTCAGCATACTATATTGAGCCCTGTATTATCAAACGTAGATAGATCTAAAGCTGCCCTTATGCTGTTTTGTTCAAAGTGATTATTTAATATTCCGTTACTTCACTTTTTCTTCTTGAAGTTTAAATATTTATCTACAAAAACGTAACAACTAAGTGCATTTTCCCGCCTATGAATGAGACATTGTAAAAGTTAAAAAATGCATTGTTGGCTTATCACAGGAATAAAAACTATTAGTAAAATTATCTTCTTAGATTTTTGAAAGTTTGTGTTGGAAAGGAAACATAGACGCCCACGTGGCGCAGTGGTCTAAGCGATGGCTTCTGATCATTCGTCCAAAAGGAGTCCGGGTTCGAGTCCCGGATGGGCATAAATGTTGTGTTTGTCTTACGGCACTGGCTATCTCCATTACCTGGAACCAGTGACCCTAAATTAGGGACGGGCGACTGCTTATAGCCCAATGAGTTGCTCACGGTGGTCGTTTAAACCTCCAATCAAAAAAAAAAAAAAAAAAAAGGGGGAACATGTGAAGGAATTCTCCGAGTTGATGTCAGCATTTTTCTTTTCTCACCACATTGAAAGGAATATTTAGAACTGTGAAATCGCCTCATAGTATGACAATGATATCGCTTTCACATTACTATGTGTCGACAAAATTTATTTGTGATACTGAGCTGTTAAGGAAACGAAATTGTGTGTGTTAGAAATATTCGCTCTTGCACTACATTTCAAATGATTGGATATTCCCCAGAAGAAGTTAACGGCAAAGAAATGACACCCCGGTGGTCGAGGGGTCTGAGGCGCTGGCTTCTGATTATTCGTTCGAGATAGGCCCGGGTTCGAGTTCCGGAAGAAGTATGGATGGTGTGCTTTTGTCTGGTGGCGCTTACTCTGTCTCTTCCCTGGGGCTAGTGGTCCTAGCTTAGGAACAGGCGCCAGCTTATAGCTCTTAGAGTTGCTCATGGTGGTTATTAATACCCGAAACACACACACACACACACGAAGAAAGAATAGCACAAAAAAAAAAAACGTGGTGAATGGGACAGACATCTTGTGAATTCAGGTTTGACTTTCTCAATGAAGAGTCTGTAGTTGAACAAAAATATTTGCATTGATTCTTTGCCTTCGTGGTATAAGAAACGGTGTTGTCCCATAATTTTAAGCGCATGCGGTATCGTATGTATATTGTATTCAGTGTTCAATAGGTTGTCACCACAAAATGGCAAAAGCAACGTACTTACAGGCAAACATTCAAGTTTATTTGATGATTCCAAATGATACATCTCTCGACGAGTTAGACAACAATCCTCAAGGTTTATGCTCATCGTAACAGAGTAATCAACAACAGGAACATAGAATAAGTTAACGTAGCAGCTTAAATTACATTAATTAAACTATCCAGATGATATCTCTCAAGAAAGCGGTGGCAGTGCTGTCTCCAAATACTGAATAAAACTCAATCAAATAAATAAATCATGGTGTACAGGAGTTTAGGAAAGGGTGTCTGACGCCTGGTTTTAATAGGAATAGCAAGCTAGGAGGTTAGGGTACGCTATGTGAAAGAAAAATAATAAACAATGAAGTGCAACTGCGCAGTTAGCTGTCTGCGCTCCGACTCCTTTCTTTTTCACTGAAGCACATTATTGTATCCGCCCTAATTCAACCCATTTTTCTTGATGCACCGTTCCTTTAGCAATATTTTTCGTCCCTATCTTATCCTTCACGCCGGAAAAACGAACAAAAGAACTACGTAAAATTCTAAGCGACAAGATGCTCTTTTGATCTCCTTCAGGACTAATTGGTGTGCCCGTTGACCGCGGTTAAGAGGTTTCGTTTTTTGGAGGTTATCGTTAATGTTAATTCTACAGCACCAAATAAAACTTGGCGTTACTTGGAAGTTACCGTTGTTTGGAAGTGCCTGTTAATGAAGGTTTCACTGTACTAGCAACCGTCCGGTACTTATTTAAATCTCCTAGGGTTGCCGTCGCATCCCGTGGCGCAGAGTTGCTTCTGAACGTTCTTGCAAATGGGCCGGAGTTCAAGTCCCGGATGAGGCATGGGTGATATGTTTTTCCTACAGCACTGGCTCCCCCTTCCCTAAAATCAGTGATCCTAAATTATGTGTAGGCGTCTGCATATAGCTCTGAGTTGCTCATGGTGATTCTTTACAACCACCCACAAGAGAAAGACTGACCGTCTGCCAGTGATGCGGCAAGGAATACGAACGTGGGAGTGCCGACGTGACGTTAAATTCGGAAAGTCGTATGAGAGATAACCAAACTTTACACGAGACTTTACACAACCAAACTTTGTGTAAAGTCTCATGCGATGGGGGTGGAACGATCGTACATGCACTGTACGAAATTCCTCTGTGGACGAGAATCTATCAGGCTAACATATATCCTATTACAGATAAAAGTATTGTTATGTCAAACTGTGTTACGGTGAATAGTAGATAGATTACTGAGAGAAAACAGGAAACGGAATTCTGAAATAAGGAATATCATCACTGGGAGTGTCAATACATTCTTTCAATAACCCACGAGGCAGCCCCGGTGGCGCAGTGGTTTAAGCGTTGGCTTCTGATTATTCGTCTGAGATGGGTCCGGGTTCGAATTCCGTGTGGCATGGATGTTGTGTTTGTCTTGCGGCATTGGCTCTGGCCATTCCCTGGAACCAGCGGCCACGGGTGACTGCTTATAGCACATCGAGTTGCTCACGGTGGTCGTTAAAACCCCCATCACCCAAAATAATCCAAGAATCTGCTTTTCATTCGCTTCACGGCTTCTGCTTGGTTTCGCACTCCAACTACACATTGCAGATTACCTAAACAGTACTCACCACAAAATTTCACAACACTGCTGTAATCATGGGACGGTGCTTGTTTTTGTGCCATTAAACTTTGCATATTTCATGTAGATTCTAATTAGGATATACACCGATTATCCATTACCTTATGACCACCCCCAGCCTAAAAAAATAAGAGCGCTTGTAAACCGAACGGTGGCGGAGGTGAAGTTCACAGAGCAGTATATAAACAACTCGAGGATCGGCTTTCGGTTGGTAGAATGTTCATTGTCAGAATGAGAAAAGCTGCCGATTTATCGCTGTTTGACAAAGGACAAACTGTGATGGCACGGGCCTCGGAACTACGATTTCGGAAACGGCGCGGCATGTGAGTTGTTCACGTGTCGCTGTAGTGATTACGTATCAAAAAAGGTTCACAGATGTCCAAACGACGAACCGTCGTCCAGCTGTGTGTCGTCCGCACCTCATTGATGCCAGACGGGAGTGGAGACTGTCGCGCATTGTTCACAGCGACCGCAGGACCACGGTGCGACAAATTACCCGCAGCTATAACAGTGGTGATTAGCACACAGTTCATCGCAGCCTTCTACGCATGGACCTGCGTTGCCGAAGACCCAACCGGGTCCCCATGCTCACTGCAAGTCATCGCCAACAACGCATGAAATGGGCCCAAGATCATCGAGATTGGACCGTGGATGATCGGAACAAAGTGGCCTGGTCTGACGAATCAAGATTTCTGGTGCATGACGTAGACAGCTGAGTGCGGATACGCCGATTATCAACGGAGGCTATGGCACCTGGATGCACTGTTGGAAGGAAACAAGCCGGCGGAAGCGGTGTTATGCTGTGGGCTATGTTTTCTTGGGACATTTTAGGCCCCATTATCCCAATAGCACAATCCTTGATAACGGTCAGGTATCTGAACATCGTTGCGGACCAAGTTCATCCATTCATGGCACCTGTGTTCCCTGCTGGTGATGGCCATTACCAACACGACAATGCATGATGCCACACTACAGAATCGTCAAGGAGTGGTTCGAGGAACATGCTGGTGACTTTCTGTTAAGGTCTTGGCCTCCAAATTCACCTGATATGAACCCAATCGAACATTTGTGGTTCGACTTAGAAAAGCGAGTTCGCGCTAAATCACCACTACCCCGAAATGCACGGGAACTAGAGAACCTGCTGCTGACATTATAGTACCAGATACACCAGGATATCTATCGCCACCACATCGAATCGATGCCTCGCCGAGTGGCCGCTGTTTTGCAGGGGGTCCTACAGCTTATTAGGCAGGTGGTCATAATGTAATGGCTCATAGGTGTACACACCTGTCAGGTTCAGACTGCCATTCGCGTTTGATACTTGTATCGATGAATTGTTTTTGATCGGGGTTTAACGACCACCGTGAGTAACTGAATTGGCTATAAGCAGTCACCCATCCCTAATTTAAAGGTACTGGGTTAAGAAAAGGGAGAGAGTAAGTACTGTAAGACAAATGCACCATCCATGCCTCACCCTAGATTCGAATGATTAGAAGCAAACACTTCTTACCACTCAGTCAACGGGGTAGCTTTTTTTATGCTAAGCATCTTTCCCGACTGTAGTAAAATAAATATCAAGTAAAAAATTTCAATCTAACGAAAATGGGTAAAACATGTAGTCAAATTAAATTTGATACTAAAAATTGCAGTATCGTTTAATTCAAGCGTGTTATGGAGATATATAGTAATATCATGCACCTTAATAAAAAGTTCATGCTTATAGAAAAATTCTTTAGACGTTGCTCTTGAGTAGCTAAGGACATAGACGTCGTTGAAGCATAGTAAGTATAATGAATGACAACGAATATATATATTACTGACATTTATTATATAGTTAAAAAATGTATGATCTGTCCGTTGCTATTGTCACTGTAACACGTTGCAAAAATTATCAATGCAGGTGATTTACAGACATATGTACCTACACTATTATGTTCAAACAGAGCTATATATATTCATCAAATTCAAGTAAGAAATTCCGCGGCAAGTCCAATCTGTAAATGTCATAAGAATAGTCCCTTATGATTCGACAAAATATTAACTGTCTTGAAAACTTCACCTGAACTGTATTTTATGGCAGCATTCCACGAGTAGGAACAAGTCCATAATAATCATAGTAGGTTCGCAGTAAGTTCTAGGTAGTTTCAACATTTATTCATCAGAATATCTGCGAACATCTGCTGTAGGTTGACTTTTAACACCTATTTATCAGAATATCTGTGATCGTCTACTGTAGGCTGACTTTCAGTAATTTTATAATGTAGTTATTGCAAACACTGTGAAAGTTCATGTTATATTAAATATTCATCTTCATACCTTATATCTTAAAGCAGAGTTAGTAAAACTTTCATCTCTTCATTATGGTTTTAACGTATATTATTTGATAAACAAGGCGATTCACTGAAAAATTCTATTAGAATGACGACACTGAAAGTCAAGTGTAGTTAGGTTGTTGGGTTCCATACAGAAGAACTTTATTACTGTTTCAAAATGAGTGGGGGGGGATGTCGCTTGTCCGGGTACTCTGATTTCAAGGACTGGATCATACATTTTTGAGCGATGGAGTTAGCTTCAAATATAACCTTTAAAATATTTAATAACATACTTTACGACGATGATTGACATCCAAATGTAAACCTAAAAAAGAAAGAACTGAATAGTTAAAACCTAACTTCAAGTCGTAGTCCGAAGCGTCCTCAAGTAGTAGTCGATCTTGACTAACTGCAATGCATTTCGGTGGAAAAACACCATCTTCAGGAAGAAACTGTCACCACTTGAAGGCCACAAGAGCTTTGTGGTAAACTCTTATATACGTACATGGCTACTATAATGTGCCCCGCCTACGGCGATGAATCACAACAGTTAGATGATAATCGATATGTTCTTGTAATTTACTAAATGCACATTTAAATAAGAACCACGATGCCTGCTGCAACCATTTAATAACATTCTTTGAATTACAATGTTATATACACTATAACAATTTCGACTCTCTCCTCTTCGACCAACATTTTCCATGGTAAAGGCAATTCTATTGGGTCATTCATGTTACAGTTATTCTCCAGAAGTGATTATGCAGGATTTGGAGAAACAAATAATACCACAGTTCTCAAATATCATTTCATACTATTGTCGTTATGTCGACTACACGTTTTTTCTGCTTCAAACAACTAATGTTCAAGATATGAGAATTCAGGATGCTTTATCTGCAGTGTACCCAACAATTAAGTTAACACTTCAGTTGGAAAATAATTGTCAATTACCCTTCTTAGATGTACTATGTTACTAGACAGGAAAAGGATTTAGCATTTTGTGTCTACCGCAAACCATCATATGTTCCAGTGCTTATCCCATCGAACTCACATCACCCGTGGGCACAGAAAATAGCAGCCTTTCGCGTGTTCATAAGTAGCGCTTTTTCACATTCCAGTACTAACTCACATTGAAATAGAATTAAAATGGATATTTCAAGTGGCAAAAAACCATGGATAACAAACTTCTTTAATAATTAAACTTATTTGCCAACCATCCCCGTAATAACCCTAAAGTTGATGTTCAGTACTGTGGAAGTTTCCCGTATATTTCAAAAATATGCAATTGCTTAAAAAAAGACTGTAAACTTCAAGGCAAAGGAAATAGGTACATCTGTGAATACATATAGAGACTTAGTGTTAAAACATAGAGACAAAACAAAAATCCTTGATCAATCAGGTGTATATCGTATTCCCATCACCCACAATTTGGGAGTAGAAGAGAAGAAGTATTGCATAGGAAGAACTAAAAACCGATTATGTAAACGGTTAGGACAGCATATTAATAATAGGAAAAACAAGAAAAGGTGCACGTCCCTAATGGGGTATTGTTGTAGGACAGAAGCAGTACCTGATTTTGAAAATATAGCAATTGTTTGTAAATATGAAATCGAACGTGCCATATGCTACGCTGAGACGATTGTCATTGAGCAAACTAAGGAGAATAACTAACATAAATGACCCAATTGAATTGCCTTTATCATGGAAAATGTTGGTCGAAGAGAAGAGAGAATCGAAATTCTTATAGTGTATATAACATTATAATTCAAAGTATGTTATTAAGTGGTTGCAGCAGGCATCGTAGTTCTTATTTAAATGTGCATTTAGTAATTACAAGAACATATCGATTATCATCTAACTTGTGATTCATCGCCGTAGGCGGCGCACATTATAGTAGCCATGTACGTATATAAGGGTTTACCACAAGGCTCTTGTGGCCTTCGGGCCGCAGATGGCCTAGTGGGCAACGTTCGTGACTGCCACGGAAAGGACCTCAGGTTCGATCCCAGGCAAGTACGAACGCTCGATCCACTAAATATCCGCCGTGCGTCGGATGGGTACGCTAAGCCGTCGGACCCCGGGTACTGGCCCTCCGGTAATAAATAAGGGCGTCTTCCTCCACCTTCCTACTACGCTTCCGTGTCACTTTTCTATCGGGGACTCTAGCCCAAATCTCATAGATTCCTATTTCTAAGGGGACCTGGGATCGGACACTCCCTTCCTAAAATCATCTACATATGATCACATCTTGTGTTCTTCAAGTGGTGAGAGTTTCTTCCTGAGGATGGTGTTTTTCCACCGAAATACATAGCAATTAGTCAAGATCGACTACTACTTGAGGACCCTTCGGACTACGACTTGAAGTTAGGTTTTAACTATTCAGTTCTTTTTTTTTTTTTTTAGGCTTACATTTTGATGTGTATCATCGTCGTAAAGTGTGATTTTAAATATTTCAAAGATTATATTTGAAGATAATTCCATCGCTCAGAAGTGTATACGATCCAGTCCTTGAAATCATAGAGTACCCGAACTAGCGACATTCTCTCCCCCTACTCATTTTGAAACAGTAATGAATTTCTTCTGTATGGAACCCAAAAACCTAACTGCACTTGACTTTCAGTGTCGTCATTCTAATAGAATTTTTCAGTGAATCGTCTTGTTTATCAGATAATATACGTTAAAACCATAATGAAGAGATGCAAGTTTTACTACCTCTGCTTTAAGATATTAGGTATGAAGATGAATATTTAATATAACATGAACTTTCACAGTGTTTGCAATAACTACATTATAAAATTACTGAAAGTCAGCCTACAGTGGACGATCACAGATATTCTGATAAATAGGTGTTAAAAGTCAACCTACAGCAGATGTTCGCAGATATTCTGATGAATAAATGTTGAAACTACCTGGAACTTACTGCGAACCTACTATGATTATTATGGACTTGTTCCTACTCGTGGAATGCTGCCATAAAATACAGTTCAGGTGAAGTTTTCAAGATAGTTAATATTTTGTCGAATCATAAGGGACTATTCTTATGACATTTACAGATTGGACTTGCCGCGGAATTTCTTACTTGAATTTGATGAATATATATATAGTTCTCTTTGAACATAATAGTGTAGGTACATATGTCTGTAAATCACCTGCATTGATAATTTTTACAGCGTGTTGCAATGACAATAGCAACGGATAGATCATACATTTCTTAACTATAAATAAATGTCAGTAATATATATATTCGTTGTCATTCATTATACTTAGTATGCTTCAACGACGTCTATGTCCTTAGCTACTCAAGGGCAACATGTAAAGAGTTTTTCTATAAGCATGCACACTTTTTATTAAGGTGTATGATATTACTATAGATGTAGTCAAAACCATTCTTCAAATCTGATTTTTTAATGCTGTCCAATGAAGTGATGCAACAATAGTTAATTTCATTCTTATTTAACAATATATATTTTACTAAACTACCGCCAAACATTAGTTTACCACGTTTTACCTAAACATAATGATATGTCATTCCAATCTGCGTAAATTACGAGAACCTGATGTTAAACGTGTTAAAAACCATTGGAAAAATGCAATTTTGTTGCTATTAAAAACTTGCGTCATACCGAAATTTCGCTTCCACTGCTGTTGTGATTCAGCTTTTCTTCTTATCTTGAGGTCAGATTTTTGCTTGCGGGTGCACAGTTGGACTTTCGACCCACATCGCATTTCATTGATATAAGGGTCGTTTCTTAAGTTCGTTTAAATCTGAATAATATGTAATGATAAAAATAAATATTGTTTATGGAAAACTCAACAGTCGAAGTACTAAATATTTACTTTTATGAATCACGCATCTTCTTTAATTGGTTTTACGATAATAACATTCGTTAATCCACATACTTAAGTAACGCTCAATGTCAGGAATTATTAAATCATATTGTTCGTTTTATGATTTAATTCCATTTAGTATGTACCGGACTGTGGCTCGGTGTAGTCGTGAGTGACACGAACAAATGTAATGAGTTGTACGTAAATAAATGTATACTCTCGAATCACTCGTTTTATTACACACCCACAAAGATCTTGACATGCGAAAGATGCATGCCATAAATTATCTACAAACAGTACCAGCGTACTCTCTCGATTTTTTTAAAGTTACAACTGGTACGATTTGTGTTATGCTTTGTTTCATAATCACTTGGATTTCCATTAGCAGGCTCTTCTATTTCAAGATTTTTCCCAGCCACACTTCTTTGGATGTTTTCTATAAGCGGAACCTCTACATCCGCGTGAGTTGTCTTCTTCGTTTTCTTGTTTACAATTATACACGAGCCATCACATTATGACCACCTACCTAACAAGCTGAAGGACTTTCTTTAGCCCGCAAAACATAGGCCACTCGGCCAGTCATCGATTCGATTAGGTGGCGATAGGTACCCTGGGGTATCTGGTACCTTAATGTCAATAGCAGGTCCTCCAGTTCTCGTGCATTTCGGGGTGGTGGTGAGTTAGCGCGAACTCGCTTTTCCAAGTCGAACTACAGATGTTCGATTGGGTTCATGTCAGGTAAATTTGGAGGGCAGGGCATTTACAGAAAGTCACTAGCATGTTCCTTGAACCACTCCTTGACGATTGGCGCATTATCCTGTTGGTAATGGCAATCACCAGCAGGGAAATACAGTTGCCATGAATGGGTGGTCCGCAACGATATTCAAATACCTGACAGCTGTCAGGAATTGTGCTATTGGGATAATGGGGCCTAAAGTGTCCCAAGAAAAGACCGCCCACAGCATAACACCGCCGCCGCCGCCGGCGGCCTGTTTCCACCCAACAGTACATCCAGTACCATAGCCTCCGTTGATAATCTACGTGACGCACCAGGAATTTTGATTCGTTAGACCAGGCCACTTTCTTCCAATCGTCCATAGTCCAATCTCTATTATCTTGGGCCCATTTCATGCGCTGTTGACCATGACTTGCAGTGAGCATGGGGACCCAGCTGGGTCTTCGGGTACGCAGACCCATGCTCAGAAGGCTGCGATGAACTGTGTGCTGTGACATATTGTCTTGATCACCACTGTTGTAGCTGAAGGGGATTTTTGCACTGTGGCCCTGCGGTCGCTATGAACAATGCACGACAGTCTACGCTCCCCTCTGGCATCAATGAGCTGTGGGCGACACACGGCTGGACAACTATTCATCGTTTAGCCATCTGTGCATCACCTTTGGTACGTACTCACTACGAACAACCCAGAAACCGCGCCGTTTCCGAGATGGTAGTTCCGAGGCTCCGTACCACCACAATCTGTTCTTT
Organism: Macrothele yani; assembly: GCA_039090855.1. Lineage (NCBI taxonomy): Eukaryota > Metazoa > Arthropoda > Arachnida > Araneae > Macrothelidae > Macrothele > Macrothele yani. The sequence goes on along the minus strand of CM077016.1, from coordinate 42,696,012 downwards.
ATCAAATTCCGATAAATCGGTAGCTTTTCCCATTCTGACTCCGAACATTATACTAACAGAAAGCCGGTCCTCGGGTTGTTTATATACTGCTGTGTGAACTTCACCTGCGTCACCATTCGGTCTCCAGGCGCGCTCATTTCTCTAGGCTGGGGGTGGTCATAATGTAATGGCTCATTGGTTATAATGTCTGGTGTGTTGTGGTTAACGGCCTTTTGATTTTCAAGGACAGGTCCGAGTTGGCACTTCTAATAAAGTTGAGTATAGAGTCTTGGATTAGGCCGTATTTAACACCAAGCTCTTGATGTAGGATGTTACATACCTGGTCGTGCATGCTAAAGCATTGTTTTGAATCAAGGACAAGCAGCCGGTGGGAACATATCCTATGCTTTCATTGGCTTTTCTGCACATTCTACAGGTGTCATCGACTACAACTTTCATTATGTGTTTAATTATGTGAAACACATAATAGGGTCTTGAATCTCAATGAAGAATCCATCGGTTTTTGAATAAAGCTGACCATTTTAAAACATTGTATGTAGGCCATTCCGAAAGTACGTCGACTGGCAGCACTGTGTTGTTTCTATGGAAACGAGTCATGTGTTTCCGGTGAGAGAAGATTTTCCCATCTGTGCTGTGTTAGCTTGAGTGAAGGCAACTCTGAGTCTTTCTTTGTGGATGTAGTGTAATAGTTCACATGAAGTGTGTATCATAATGGCGGAGGAGCACGATATACCGTTAATTGCCAGAGAAAGAATCGCGATTGAATTTTGTGTAAAGCTACGCAAAAGTGGTCAGGGATTATTTCAGATGGTACAAGAAGTGCATGGTGCAGAAGTGTTGGACAGGTCAGCTGCATTCAAGTGGTGGAAGCATTTCCATGACGGCAAAGGCAGTGTGCAGGATAACACGCGAAGCGGACTTCCGTCAACATCAGTGACCTATGGAAACTTTCTGAAAGCCGAAAAATTGTTGAAAGATGATAGACGTTTATTGATTAGTGATTTGGCACAGCAGTTGAATGTTGGTGTAGCAAGATGTCATGAAATTGTAAAGTCGCACCTGAAGATACCTCGTGTTTGTGCAAGATGGTTCCACGTGATCTTGCTGAAGAACAAAAACAATGCCGGTTTAAACTTTGTTATACTTTTCTTCAAAGAGTGGAAACAGATTCTGACTTTTGAATCGAATAGTCACTGAAGACGAGTCTTAGATAAAACATTTTGATTAAGAATCAAAACAACAGTCAAGCATATGGAAAAACATCGACACCCCCCCCCCAAGAAACTCGGAGTGTGTAGTTCTTCAAAGAAATTGATGTTGATTTTGTTTTTTTGACGTCCACGGGATAGTATTGCACAGCATTGAGTGCCCGAGAAACAAACTGTTAAGGCTGTCTTTGAATGAGTATTAGGGTTCATCTTCTGCGATAGATGGCGCAAAAAATCACTCCTTGGGCGTGGTTTTTTGTCTTGAGTGACTGTTCCAGAAACTCACCATATTCAGAATGGAAGCGGACTCTCGTTGGCTCCAGAATGAAAAGACAAAATACACGCTGTTACGTTTTAACCAGTGACGTTATTTGGGGGTGGAGCTCAGTAAGTATGTGGGTTTTCTGTAGCTCAAATTCAGGGTTTCTCTGCTAATGTACACATTTTCTCTTCAAAAAATGAACGTACAATAGGATTTAAGATCATTTATGGAAGAAAAGATTCCAATCTCAATTTTGCACTCATTCATTTATTTCTATTTCGCTCAGATAATTAGAAAAATCAGACAGAAATCAGAGATTTTGTTTCTTCCAGATAGAAACACTAAGCTAACTTATCGCGCCATCCAGCGCCAAATTGGAATACTTTCGAGTCAGATAAACTGAATTAAAAAAAAACATTGACCTATTTTTAGGAATAATAACTGCGGCATGTATTAGCTTTGGGTCGTTTATTTGTGCTCAAAATTTCAGACACTGCAAAGTAATAGCCTTCGAGAAAATGTGTACAAAAGAATTTACATTGCATATACGTATATAGGATAGGAGATAAATCCTAACACTCATTCAAAGACAGCCTTAATTCAAAATATTATGCTCACATTTTGCAAATTCACCTGAGGGGAGTAATGCACATAAAAACACTGGAGCTGCTTGATCACGAATGGTGATTTCTTCAATATAAAGCGAGGCCGCAGGTGGCCCAAAGTAGCAATGGAAGCTTTGGAGAAAATTGGTGGCCAACGTCTATCAGATCTTCTGGAAGTACAGCCCACAACCCGCACCCTACGTTTTCTGGGCTTTTCCAACACTTAAGAAAAAGTTGAGAGGAAGGAAGTTTAAGAAAAATAAGGAAGTGAAGGCTGCCACATCAGTTACCTTACAGCGACTTTCAAGTGTTTCAGAAGCTTGTGAACCTCTGTAAACGGCGTAATAGCATGTGAAGGTCGCACACTAGACCTCCAAGTGGCATAGACTGAGAACTGTGACTTCACGTACTTTCGAAACAGCCGTCGAAGTGAGAAGATTTTGTCAGTGTTGTCCAGTTCTAAGGAGTTTGGATATTTTCTATGCAGAATTTTGCGTTTCCAAATTTTCAGTGTGTCTGAATTATTTTCTGATTGAGGAAGGAGTTGAACATTATTCAGGTTCTGTGGGGTAAAGCCTTTGTCAGCTGTACACAACACTGTACTGTAGTGATGCCGCGCTTGGAAGTACTGTTTCAGTTGTTTCTCTTGTTTCCGGATAATATTTAAAATATTGATTTGCTCCTTCTACTTTCTTTTCTTCTGTCATTCGAGGAATTTGCATGGTGGCATCTGTATATGGTTTAAAGTATTCTAGTGAGGGGAGCAATTATTATAACTTTTATTGCTGTAAGAGAACAACTTTATATTGACAGGTAAGAAAACTCAAATATGTTCAGCAAAACTTACTTTAGTAGTACTTATTTCCTTGAGGTTATTTATGCTGGACTGTAGCCTTTGCATTTCATCCACCAAATGAGATACCTGTAATAAATTGCAGCGATTCATGAAGTACGAATATTGAAATTTAAACACAAAAGCAAAATATTGCTGATAATAAATAAAGGATGTTATGAGAAAGAATTATCTAGGAAAAGTGGATTTGTATTAAGTTATTCATCATACTTTAAAATATGAAAACTTGCTCTGGAAATGTTGATCAATATCTCCAGTGCTGTGCATGCGCAAGTTTACTTAGAATGTTAAAAATCACTTGGCTGTTTTTTCGCTAATAGCTAAGGCTAGTCCCCTACCAACAATGTAGGCGTTAGTGTTCCAAGGGAAGAAAGAGAAGTATAACGAAGTAAATTTCTCCGTCATTTTTGGTCTACGCCGGGATTCGAACCCGAGGCCGCTTATTCCGGAACAAGTCGCTCTACCAACTGAGCTACGCAGACGCTTATTCTGATTCCTATCTGCCTTTATGTCGTGTGCGTCCTGCTGGCAGGTACGTCACATCTCCCCCCCCCGAGAGAGGGCCGGGGGCATGGCCCACGGGTCAGCCGTGACCATGAATCGTTGCAGGCAGCCATCCACTGTAGAACGTGCACTTGAGAACACCCAGTCAATCTGCTGTGTGGAATGCAACATCACACATTTTTATTTTTCGAAGCGCTGGAGAAGGAATTCCCTGATTTTTCCTATCTCGCGGTGTGGAAAGAACATCACACCAATGCGAGATTTTGAACGGCCGGGTATCCGGATAGTTCGGGCGCCATTATAACGAAGTAAATTTCCCCGTCATTTTTGGTCTACGCCGTTATTCGAACCCGAGGCCGCTTATTCCGGAACAAGTCGCTCTACCAACTGAGCTACGCAGACGCTTATTCTGATTCCTATCTGCCTTTATGTCGTGTGCGTCCTGCTGGCAGGTACGTCACAGAAGCAGAGCCCGATTTACACAGAATCGGGCAGCAGGCACAGTGCAGGTTGAGCCCCCTCCCCCTACCCTCCACATTGTTGAAAGAGTAAGTACATTTGTCACCACTAAATATTATCAATTAATTTAAAAGTTAATTTAATAAATGGGACACTATGCGGGGAAAAACAGGAAATGATATCTACTTTTATTAAATCTTAATAGTAGCAAAGAAATTTCCACTTAAAAATACAGGTGGGTAAGTAAAACACTTTTTAATAGTTTAATATTGCTATTTTCGCATTTAATTTTACTTGGTTAGACACGTAGCAAATAACATTAACAAGCAGGGTTGCTGTTATAAAATGGCTGTTGGCTACTCTTATTTCGACATGACATGACGTCACTGAGCTGCAGTTGAAATGAGCTGGTAGTGAAAGAGCCTAGTAAAAACACTAGTGTTAATCCTTATTTCAGAAAGACTTTTTCCCCCAAAAAGTTTTTTCCATTCATAATAATTAATAAAAAAAGCATGTTTTTTTTTTGCATTGTGATTCTGGGCTTCCCTAAAAAGCGGGGCCATAGGCCCGGGTCCTGCGGGCCTAGGCGTAATTCAGGCTCGGACAAGAAGTGTAGAACACAAAAGAAGTGCAAATTACATATTCGTATCAGAATAATATGACCACCCCTGGAATCACAGTGTACCCGCCCAAGAGCGACAGAGTGCCCGTGACAAGGTCAACCACAAGGAGATATAAGCCGCCGGCCAAGACAGATGAGCCATAGCACGTGACGTGAGCACAATGGGCAGAGGTAGTCATTTGACGGACGTTCAAAAATTAATGAACATAGGCTACCGCGCCAAGGGTGGAAGCATTTCAGAAACAGCAGACTTCGTGGGCTGTTCGCGCGGTGCTGTAGTAAAGGTGTACCACAAATTTTTTTTTTTTTTTTTTGATTGGAGGTTTAACGACCACCGTGAGCAACTCAATGGGCTATAAGCAGTCGCCCGTCCCTAATTTAGGGTCACTGGCTCCAGGGAAGGAAAAGAGCCAGTGCCGTAAGACAAACACGACATCCATGCCTCACCGGGATTCGAACCCGGACCCCTTTCGGACGAATGATCAGAGGCCATCGCTTAGACCACTGCGCCACCGGGGCGGCGTACCACAAATGAACCGCTGACACACCGAGGACCTCCCGACGTCGTAACTGTGGAGCCCCAAAGACCATCGATCCCAGAGGAGAACGTCGCCTCCGTCGACTGGCAAAGGGCAATCGACGCGCAACAGCGCAGCAGTTGACCACTTAAATGAACGCTGGGGCATCCAGGTACGTGTCTCCGATAACAGTAGAACGAACCCTGTAACGCATGGTATCCTAAGTCGACGCTGCGTCAAGGCGCTCGTGTTAACCCAGGTCCATAGGCAACGACGCATACAGTTCGCACGGAACTACCGTCGTTGGACAGTTGAAGAGTGGGAAAAGGTTGCCCTCTTCGACGAATCGAGGTTTCTTCTCCACGGAAGTGACAGGCGGTGGCGGATACGGCGTCATACAGACGAGAACCAACACCTGGACACGCTTGTTGGTCAAGTACAGGCCGGCGGTGGCAGTGTATGCTGGGGGATGTTTTATTGGTATGACCTGGGACCGCTGGTACCACTGGATAGGTCCCTGAACGCCAACGACTACCTGTCCATCCTTGCTGATGGCATGCATCCCTTCATGTTGGAAGTCTACCATCATGGTGATGGTGTCTACCAGCAGAACAATGCGCCGTGCCACGTCGCTAAGGAGGTGCGTGACTGGTTCCAGGAACACGACAGCGATGTCTTCGGTCTCCCTTGGCAAGCGAAATCTCCCAACCTCAATCCCACAGAGCACTTGTGGGACTATTTGGAGAGACAGGTTCGATGTGTCGACCCACAACCACGTCATCTCCGGGACCTCAGTGCTCTACTGCAGTTGGAATGGGCACGTGTGCCTCGGGTAACCTTCCAGGGCCTCATTGTGTCCATGACACCCTGTCTCGGCGCTGTCATCCGGGCCGAGGGTGGTTATTCCCATTTTTAGGTGGGTGGTCATATTATTCTGACACGACCATGTATAAGATTTTAATTTTCTTCTGTCTGAGTTACATCAGTTGTGACGCACATATCCAGCGGAAAGTAGCAGTGATAAGCCCTGACCGGCGTAGCTTAACTGGAAAAGCATTCGGCTCCGGAGCAGAAGGATGTGGATTCGAGTGTCGCCACCGACAGGGCAAATTTGGGTTTTCACACTGGCGCCCGGACGCAGAAATGGACTGGCCGTTAGGTTCTTCGAAAAACGTGTGATGTTCTTTCCACGTATCGTCTGGAATTAATAATACCCTTTCGCTTCGAAAAATATGTGATGCTTCTTCCACACATCGTCTGGAACTAGTGAGATTTCCTTCTCTTGCAGAGAGTACTTCAAGCACGGTTTGTGGCGGACACGAAATCTGTGCCTTCGTGCCCTCTTTCCCAATGGGGGGGGGGATGTATGTGACGTACTACAGAGGTGTCGCACATGTCAAGGCTGCAAGTAGTAGAGATAAGCTCTTGCAGGCGTAGTTTAATTGGGAAAGCATTCTGCTTCGGAGCAGGAGGATGTGGCTTCGAATATCCCCACTGGCAAATTTGGGGTTCTACCCAGTAAAATAGCAAGCCTATTTACCAAATTTCAAAGAATTTCCTTACAAATACTTTGAAGTACGCACAAATTTTTAATTTATCCTTTCATTTGGACCAGCAGTGTATGTTCCAATACCTTTAAAAGATTTCTAGTATAATTTATTTATTGCTAAAATTATATACTCATCTGAAGGAAATTACAGTTTCAGTTGTTTGAAGTTCAATGTCTCTATGGCGCCCGAGTTGATTGCATGATAAACTTCAGGTGTGGTTCCTTTTTCTTTCAAAACACGACACTGTGACGTACCTGCCAGCAGGACGCACACGACATAAAGGCAGATAGGAATCAGAATAATCGTCTGCGTAGCTCAGTTGGTAGAGCGACTTGTTCCGGAATAAGCGGCCTCGGGTTCGAATAACGGCGTAGACCAAAAATGACGGAGAAATTTACTTCGTTATAATGGCGCCCAAACTATCCGGATACCCGGCCGTTCAAAATCTCGCATTGGTGTGATGTTATTTCCACACCGCGAGACAGGACAAATCAGAGAATTCCTTCTCCAGCGCTTTGAAAAATAAAAATGTGTGATGTTGCATTCCACACAGCAGATTGACTGGGAGTTCTCAAGTGCACGTTCTACAGTGGATGGCTGCCTGCAACGATTCATGGTCACGGCTGACCCGTGGGACATGCCCCCGGCCCTCTTTCGGGGGGGGGGGGGAGATGTGAGTACCTGCCAGCAAGACGCACACGACATAAAGGCAGATAGGAATCAGAATAATCGTCTGCGTAGCTCAGTTGGTAGAGCGACTTGTTCCGGAATAAGCGGCCTCGGGTTCGAATCCCGGCGTAGACCAAAAATGACGGAGAAATTTACTTCGTTATAACACAAGTGCGGTAGTCTGTAGCAACAGCTGGCTGATGTGCTCTGCACCTCTATTAACCTCACTGCTGAGTCAATTCATATCTCAAAAGTACAATCTGAGAAGTTATGAACGCCAAAAATTAAATGTTAAATCATTCACGGACTAAAGAAGACAATCTACCGAAAACTAAATTTTAATTTAAATTATATTTCATGGCGCAGTTGTTTCCCCGTTTGATCTATCTCATTTCTTCAGCAAGACGTGTTTGGAAGAAATGTATAAAGCACAGTTCACACTGCATGTGAGATTCACGATGGAGCATTTAAAACTACATGTATAATATCTGTCACGTTCAAGTAAAAGCTTCATGTTCATTGAATAGAAGGCGAAAGCAATTAACTGCTCGGCTGACCACACCAGAAAATATGGGGAGAAGAATGAATGATACTTAATTAAAAGCGCAGAAAGTGAAAAAGAAATGTAACAATAATGAAAGCAGGGGATGCAAGAATTTGTCACAGCAAGCTATCGATGAATCTACTAGTTTCTCTGAAGAGAAACAAAAGGATAAGGGCTCGTATGAGTGTGTTCATAAACTGTTGCAAGACAAAAGTTTCAATTTCGAGAGGTAGATAATAAAAATTAAGATTTCTATGATGCAAAGCATTAGGCGTAAGCGTTATAAATGACGATGGGAAAAAAACCCATAAAAGACAAAGGGCGGCATGTTAATTAAAATCGCAGCAGGAAATCTTTATCTTTTTATTAGGTTTTTTCAGGATGAATAGCTTCACACTATCGAATGTAACTAAAAATGAAGAGTACTTGCTTTTTAGTGCTACTGAAATCTGACTTACCCAAAGACAAAGAAAAATCGCACCACTCGAAAGAGGTTGGGTGAAAGCGTATATTGAATAATTAAAAAAATCAACTAAAGTTATGAAAGAGGTAATCGGAAAATACGAACGTCATGTCTCCATTTTGAAAGTGATATCTGATTAACAAATCATGCATATCTAAACTTAAATTGACGCCACTGTTTTACAGGAAGTGTAAGGTTTATACAAAGTAGATGTGTTGAATTACACCACCTGTTTTACAGGTAGTGTAAAGCAAGATTTCTATTATCTCTATCCAGATAATAGGTAAAATCCCTGACAGTTCCGCATCGGTTGTCATTAGGCTGCAATTATGGTTCTGACTTCCTCAAAAAAATTTCAGTGATCTGAAGTTGTTTTTTTTCTCTATTAGCAATACACTACATTATTAAAAGTATTCGGACACTGCAAATATTTGCATAAGTGCAAAGTATGGTTGCGCAGGAAGGTGCGCTGTGAGTGAGGAGGTATGTATATAAAGATGAGATGATCAGTAACTTTGAAGCGGATATGCCGCTGGACGTGAACTTTCCGAGTTCCAGCTTGGACTGGTCATAGGATGTCATTTGAGTAATGTTTTCACACGGAGCATTGCAGCAAAATTAAACATATCAAATACCAGCGTGGACTGGTCATAATGATGTCATGAAGAGATGAAAGTAGGAAGGTGAAACTGCAACAAAAAAAAAAAAAAAAAAAGTTCAGGAAGTCCGCACAAACTGTCGGAACGTGACAGAAGAACCATGGTAAGAAATGTTAAGAAATCCCATTCTTCCTCTGCTGTTTCCATCGCTGCTGAAGTAGAAAATACTTGTAATGGCTCTGTTGGTACCATAACTATCCGCAGAAAGTTGTACAGTGTGGGCTATTGTGGTAGAGCAGCTGCACACAAGCTACACATCACTACCGTGAATGCGAAGCGCCGTTTGGAGTGGTATGTTTTCCTTCGTTCCTGGACTGTGAGAGACTGAAAAGTTGTTCTTTGGAGTGACGAGTCACGCTGTTCACTTTTCCAATCTGATGGCGCGTTCTGATTTGGCGACAGGCCGGCGAACGATTTTCGTCGGATGGTGTTCTTTTAACTGTTAAGTTTGGCGTAGGCTCCATCAAGGTAAGGAATTATTTTTCGTGGATGGGACTCGTCCTGTTGGTTATTATACCATGAACTCTAAAGTGTTCCGCGACGGTTTTGATAATTATGTTCTACCAACAATGTGGCAGTATTATGGAAATGACCGTTGTGTCTTCCAACACTATCGGTCTTGCGTTGGCGCTCTTTGGCCAAACATGTCCTTTGCGCCATAAAAATCCACCAACCAACACGATCGAGCTCCCTGGCACACTTCACGGCGCGTGTTAAGGACTGGTTTCTTGAAAATGAGGTGAAAATGTTAGACTGGCCTCTGCAGAGCCCTGATCTTAATCCCATAGAACACCTCTGGAATGAACTGGAGCGACGGATACGAAATCGACCTCTACGATCATCTTCGCTCTCTATTCTGGCAGCAGCTTTGCAGGAAGAATGGCGAGCCATTCCTATCGAGACCTACCGGAAAATGGCTGATAGTATGCCTCGACGTGTTACCGCTGTCATGCAAGAAAATTATAGAATGATTAACGACTAATTTCGGTAGTTAAGCCATTTGTCTCAAAAGAGTGTGGTGTGAGAATACTTTTGATAATATAGTATATTGATATTATCAGAAAACTTTTAATTTTGATTTGATATCTTTTTCCGGCTAGTTTATGTTTCGTATTTCATAACAATTAGCTACAGCACATACGAACTTTAAAATTACCCTACTCATTGTGAAAATTGCAGCATGAAGAACTGTTGGTATTAGTTTGAGACATGCAGGATATGTACAACAGGTTAGAGCATGCAAATGATTAAAATGTAAGTGAAAATGTACTTGCGGTTTCGGAGCAGCGTCTTCTGAACTGTCTTGGGTATAAAAAGCTGATTTAAATGGGATACTGCATTCAGTGAAGAGTCGACATTGAGTCGAAAGGGTGTTTCCTGTGTCTCATTATGCTCCGCCGCCAAAGAAGGTAGCATTGTGAACACCTGACGGACTTTGAGCGAGGAAGGATTGTTGGGATGAGAGAAGCTGGATTTTCCTACCGCGATATTGCCACTCGTACGGGACGAAACGCCAGTACTGGAAAGAGAACGTGGCGTCAGTGGACAGAAGAAGGTAGCATTGTGAACACCTGACGGAATTTGAGCGAGGAATGCTTGTTGGGATGAGAGAAGCTGGATTTTCCTACATTTGCCACTCGTATGGGACGAAACGCCCGTACAGTAATGCGAACGTGGCGTCAGTGGACAAATGAGGCTCGAACTCATATAAATCCTGGAAATGGACCGAAAAATTGCACGGGTGACAGTCACCTCTACTGCATAACACTGACCGATCGCACAGCGACATCCACGATGTTAGGGAAGCAGTGGAGCACTGCCACAGGTCAGATTTTTCCCTCCAGCACAGTTCGGTGTCGTCTGCTTAACAGATGACTGGTCTCTATAGCTCATTGCTGCGCATTCTTCTGACCCTCAACCACCGACGCCTCAGGCCGCAATGGAGTCAGGAACACAGATATTGGCGCACTTATTGGCAACAGGCCGTGTTTTCTGACGAGTCACAAGTCAACTTGATGCACCATGATGGTCTCATACGTTTTCGAAAGCATCGTGGTGAACGGCATCTGGTAGCGTACATTTTACAGCGTCATTCCGGCCAAGCGTTCTGGTGTGGGGCACCATTAGGTTCAATTCGCGATCTCGCCTGATACGAATTGAGGGAACCCTCAATAGCCAGCGATACATCAGGGATATTTTAAAGACAGGGGTGATATGCTTCCTTGAGAGTTGTTCTGGCGCTATATTCCAGCAGGACAATGCTCGGCCACACGTGGCCCTGAATGTTCAAGACTTCTTCCATACACGGTAGATATCGCTTCTTCCCTGGCCTTCATGTTAGCCGGATATGTCCCAGATCGAAGATGTCTGGGACAAGGTAGCCAAGCGACTACGGCGTCAGACACCTCCGCCAGCCAACCCAAATGAACTGTGGTCTCGCATAGAAGCAGCCTGGGAGACTATCATTCCCGAGGACGATAGCAAAAACATCTTCCGTTCAATGTCACACCGTGTAGAGGATGTTATTGTTGCTCGAGGTGGCTTCACGTTGCTGAGTTTTGAAGCGAAACAATCTTGTATAGCTCTACAAATGTAATCAGCAGGGCCCGGATTTTGATGGCCTAAAAATTCTTAAAACTGGCCTTAAAAAGATGAAAAATAGCCCCAACATTGAAAAAAATGCCCTTAAAATTTGAAGGAACCCCTCCTAAAACATTTTGCATTATATTTTTTCTAAATTATAAATTTAATTACTTCAGTTTGAAACAATTCACAGACTAAAATTTTTTCCTTTTTTTTTATAAAATGCGCTATGAAACCTCAGAAGAAATGAAAAAAGCGCGTAAATACCTGCCAGGTAGTACATAAAGGTTTGGAATGTCAGCAACAGTATACAAGACAAGAAGCTTTGAATTTGAATTCTTGGATTCAATACATTTGAATTCTTTGTTCACTACCCTCCCATGAATTAATTCTAGAATTGAATCCATTCGAATTCTTTTGTTTCCTACTCTTCCTCACAGTTCCTTTCAAAAGTGGAAAATGGGGATTCTCTTTCCCCAAAACTGGATATCATTAAACAGTGTCTTGAACAGAGTTGTCAGAATGAGCTACTTTTGAAGGTTTTAAGCTTTGGCCATCTGGCAATCCTGGTTTTAATGTGGCAATTTGAAAGCATAATCCTTAAAAAATGTAATTTTTTATTAAAAATAAGACAGAAAATGAAAAAAAATGATCTAAAACAAAAACAATGCTCCGAAAATATAAAGAAATGCCCCCAAACCACTAAAAAAATTCCCTTAAAAACTCTAAAAATGCCCTAAAAGGGGGGAAAAAGGCCCCAAAATACAAAAAATGCCATCGAAGTCCGGGCCCTGATAATCAGTTATCGCCCGTAACATGAGGTATCTCTGATATAAATTTCATTTGAATAGCGCGATTCTTTCTTGTGGTTGCAATTTTCACAAACAATGGTGTATATAGAGAAAGAATAAAAGTATCAATTCTTAAGCGAGGTAAAAATCCAAATGATGTTCCCAAAAGAATAGAAGGCGGATTGGCGGGCGTCCCTTATATGATCGCGGGATTCATCAAACCCAAACAACAAACAAGAATATACCATAAACTCTAATGGAATTTTCTTTTGTGAAATTCAGAAGTGGAGTTCCTCTTTAGGATGTTTTTTGAAGAAAAAAATCGTGCTTATAGTATCACTATATCAGTCCCTCTGTGGACATCATATCTCTGCAAATACTAGTCCGATTTGAAAAATCCTTTTTGCAGTCAAAAACATGAAGTATCAGAATGGCGATTCACATGTTTAGATCTTTTTCCCATGCATAACCATGCCGCTAAGGGCGTAAATGCGCATGCTATTAAATTATAATTATATTTTACTCTATGCAATTGCTTCAGGAAAAATCGATTCAATTTTCTTTACCTTTAAAACGAAAACCATTTTACGTACACGTTTTCTTCGAAATAATGCAGGGTATCACTGCTAGCGAGCGAAAATTTATTTTTCCCGAAATCTCTGCTTCTAAAAATCGGATTTTAAATATTCTTTTTGCAATGGCGGTCGTGCCGATGAATGATTGGTATGCATTTTTACAATATTTTGTGACAAAATGCTTTGCCACGAGGGTGGTGTAACTGCATATTTCTGTTTTTAACATGTTTGCAATCGTATCTTCCCATCCAAAAATCTAACTGAAAAAATCTATCTTTTTTGCAGTAAGACGCCACTCACCTGGTAAAAAAATTGTGCAATTTTTTCTCAAAATAATATTCAGTTTTCCTGCTAGGGAGAGTTCATGTAAATCTCTATAATGATAATATCTCCGCTTCTAAAAGTCAGATTTAAAAATTCTTTCTGCCACTGACAACGTTTGAGAGGAGGAATATTTTTCAAAAATTTGTTAAGTTTTGCATCATGGAATTTTTCACTTGGGGGTATAAGCGTTCATATTTGTAATCATTTATTATTGAACCATATTTGTAACAGTTTCTTCGTTTCTAAGAACCCGACTGGAAAAATTCCCTTTGCTTTAGATATCTTCCATTTTGAGAAATGTTTTGTGCACAATTTGGGATTTTTTGTAGCACACATCCGCCAGAGGCCGAAAGTACTGTTTCTGTTCGTGTTTTACCAAATGCGTAAAAATCCGTTTGATATATATACACTGAGTGATCACCGAATTTTGAACACCTACCTAATAGTTCCTAGGTCCTCCTTTCGCCCTCTGTACAGCAGCTATCCGACGTGGAATTGATTCAGTAAGATGCCGGAAGCAAGTTGGCAGGTATGTCCAACCATGCTGTTTGTAATGCGGCTTTCAATGCAAGTATGGAGGTGATTGGTATATCCAGACGCCTGATATGCCGCTCCACAGTGTCCCACAAGTGCTCTATGGGATTGATATCGGGAGATTTCGGTGACCAATCGATATGGTGGAAGTCTGAAGTGTGTTCCTCAAACCATTCCTGCACAACATTGGACCTGTAGCTCGGCGCATTGCCATCTTGGATGACTCCGTCGCCATTCAGGAAAAAGTGCAACATTGCTGGGTCTACAGAGTCAGCAAGCAATTCACGATAGATGGCTGGACCTGTGGCTCGGCGCATTGTCATCTTGGAAGACACCGTCGCCATTCGGGAAAAAGAGCAACATTTCTGGGTGTACAGAGTCAGCAAGCAATTCACGATAGGTAGCTGGACCTGTGGTCCGGCGCATTTTCACTTTGGAAGACACCGTCGCCGTTCGGGAAAAAGTGCAACATTGCTGGGTGTACAGAGTCAGCAAGCAATTCACGATAGATAGCTGGACCTGTGGCTCGGCGCATTGTCATCTTGGAATACACCGTCGCCATTCGGGAAAACGTCCAACACTGCTTGGTGTACAGAGTCAGCAAGCAATTCACGATAGTGGGCACCAGTCATATGTTGTTTCACATGCACCGTAGGTCCAAGTTCTTGCCTGGTAAATATGCCCCACATCATACAACCGCCTGCACTGATAGACCATGCATGATAGATTGAGTGCCTCATGTTTTTGCGCCAAATACGTCCACGGGCGTCCACGGAGTGGAGTAAAAAATGCCACTTCTTAGTAGACCAGCGCACTTTGTTTTCAGTCATCCGATGCCCAACTTGCATGATCTTTGCACCAGGTGAATCTTTTGCGACGATGAACCGTGGTTAGGCGAGGATGTTCTCGAGATCGTCTGCTGTTATAGTCCATACATCTGAGCGTGGGACGCATGGTCATGACAGATGCTCTTCCAGGTTGACCTCTGTTGTATTGGAAAGTCAACTGTTGAACTGTGCTGCGTCTGTTGGCTTGTACGAGTCGTCTGACCCGGCCCTCACATCAACCTTTCTTTGTCTTGTGCAGTTTTGCATTCAGGTCGTTGTTTGACCATTTTCACGTCAGTCCTGATACACTTTAACTACGGCAGCTGGCGAACAGCCCACCAGTTCATCCGTTTGTGAAATCGAGGCAACAGCTCTCCGAGCTCCCACAATTTGTTGTTTCTGAAAGTTCGATAAATCCTTCCGTCTAGCCATCACGCTCCGAATTTACTTACCTACTCCTCTACTCACACCTTAACATTGAGTAGATCTATTGAACCCGCTGACTCTCGTATCAGAAGGATTCAATAGATCTGTTTATTATACCCGAGAATTTGGTGTCGTCCTACTTGTTTCTTGGTACTTCAAACTACTTCAATGAGCTTACAAAGGCTATAGGAGTTGCCTATTCCCGGTATAGTTTAAATGATTCCATTTAAAGATTCCAGGAATGGGAGGAAATAACAGCTGAAGTACGACTTTCAGTCCAAAGTGAGCGCCAACGTCTCACTTGGGACTGAAAGTCGAGAAATTCATTCATGACTTCAATCCAATCCTCTAGGAAGAAAGCTAACATGAACATTACGTTTTTTTTTTTAATTTTTTTTTTAATTGGAGGTTTAACGACCACCGTGAGCAACTCAATGGGCTATAAGCAGTCGCCCGTCCCTAATTTAGGGTCACTGGTTCCAGGGAAGGGAGAGAGCCAGTGCCGTAACATTACGTTTCGTAACAGTAAATCTTCAGTAGGATTCCTTGGTGTTCTTGACGTACATCTCTAAAATAACCTTCCTCTTGAGTTTCTGTGTTTTCACCTAATTTTGGTTCCTCCTCTCTCTCTCTCTAACATAATGCTACATGATTTTTTCCCAAGGAGCTTTTTAAAGTTGCATCATGACAGTGGGTCAAAGTGCAGTCAAAAGATAAATAAAAGTTAGATGTTCAGAGCTGAGTAGATGAGAGCTATGTTTGGAGACTAAGCTTTGTTAAGAGAATGGAAGCTAATGTTCTGAGAGATATAAGAGAGGAGCACGATATGTAATGCAAGAATATTTTATATAGAGTATACTTGATGACGGCGAGCGATAATTACCAAAGGTATATTGTTACGAAATACTAGCTTGAAGTGCTTCGCCGTGCTATTAGAAGCGACGTATTGATGTGAAGAATACTTTACATACTGGGGGATATACATAACAAAAGGTACTTTGGATTAGTAGGTATTGTCTCATCACCTACTTTGGACCGTTTATTTGAAAGTGTCTATTTAGAAATTTATTAGTGTTTAATTAACGTTGTAGCTACTAAGAGCAAGCAATGAACGAATTAGAATAATATCCTCTTTTTTTTCATTAAATTAAATTTATGTCAGATGACAAGTTTAAGTTGAAGTAAACCTTGAACAGATTGTGTGTGTGTATATCATCATCATCATCATTGTCAACCATTATCAATCCACTGCTGGACGAAGGTCTCCCCAAGTTTCCTCCACAACGGTCTGTCTTGTGCCAGTCTCCTCCATGTCACTCCCGCATATTTACGAATTTCATCCACCCATCTCCCATGTGGTCTTTTTCCTGGGTCTTTTCCTGTCCCTTGGAATCCAATCTAAAATTTCGGCTGTCCATCTATGGTCTGTCCTTCTGGCAGTATGTCCAGCCCATTGCCATTTCAGGGATTTAACTCTGATCATGATGTCTTCCACTCTCGTCATTTTTCGGATCCACGAGTTCCTCTTCTTATCTCTCCTGGTTACACCAAGCATGCACCTCTCCATGCTTCTTTGAGTTGTCTGCAGCCTTTGTATGTCTCTTTTAGTTAAGGTCCACGTCTCTGCACCATACGTAAGCACTGGAAGGATGCATTGATCAAACACTTTTCTTTTAAGACATAATGGCATATTGCTCTTGAAAATTATGCTGTTTCTTCCAAAAGCTCTCCAGGCAAGTTTTGTACGCCGATTAATTTCTTCATCAATGTGACCCTCACTTGATATCTGCTGTCCAAGATAAACATACGTATCTGTTATCTCCAGCTTTTCTCCATCAATCGATAAATCTTCATTTCTTGTAAAAGCATTGAACATCACTTTTGTCTTCTGAAAGTTCATTTTTAATCCCACTTCTTTACTCTTGTCAGCAAGTTCCTGGATCATACTCTGCAGCTCTGATGGGGTAGTTGCAAAAATGACTACGTCATCAGCAAAACGAAGGTGGGTTAGATAATCTCCATTAATCTTTATCCCTTTGTTTTCCCAGTTCAGTGATTGAAAGACATTTTCCAATGTGGCATTAAAGAACTTCGGAGATATGGTGTCACCTTGTCTCACTCCCTTTCCAATTTTTATGTGTGTTGTATTTTCAAACAGCCGAATCTTTGCACTTGCATTTTCATAGATGTTATTAATAATATTAATGTATGCATCTTCAATACCGCAGGATTTCAGAGCCGTGGTAACTGCCGATGGTTTCACCGAATCAAAGGCTTTTTCATAATCGATAAAAGCCATGCACAATGGAAGTTCATATTCCCTCGCTCTTTCAATTAGTTCTCTCAGTACATGGATATGATCTATTGTGCTGTAGCCACTCCTGAATCCAGCTTGTTCTCTCGGTTGAGCCATGTCCAGTGTTACCTTCAAGCGGTGTGAAAGAACTTTAGTGAAGATTTTATAAACCACTGATAGGAGGCTGATAGGTCTGTAGTTCCTGAGATCCTCAATGTCACCTTTTTTATGTAGCAGGATCATTGTAGCATTGTTCCAATCCTCAGGAATCTTCCCTTCATTAAGGCATCGAGTGAAAATTTGGGCGAGTACTGTTTCAATTTCTCCACTTGCTTCTTGTATGATGTCTATAGTAATTCCATCTTCTCCTGGAGCTTTCCCCCGCTTCATGTTCTTGATTGCATGAGCAACTTCTGCTGGGAGGACTGGAAGAACTCTGGTACCTTTCATGATGTCTGGAGTACATGTATCATCCCTTTCATATAATTTGGAGTAGAAATCTTTCACTCTTATCAAAATTTCGCCTCTATTTCTTGTTATAGAACCATCTTCTTTTCTCAGAGCCATAATCTGTTTTCTTCCCTTACTGAGATGTCCCTTTGCTATCTTTAGGCTTTGGTTGTTTTCAATTGCTTTCCTCACTAGCTCACAGTTGAATTTCCTTACGTCTTCAGTGATACTTTTTCGTGCTGTCTTGCATAGCTCTATATATTCCACTTTGGAAGTCACATCTTCTTTAGTTGTCCTCATCTCTCTTCTTTTTTGCATCAACATTTTGGTTTTTCCTGATAATTTGTTTACATGCAACTTGTTCTTAGACCCAGCTAATTTTGTTGCTGTTTCCATAAGAGCTTTGGTTACTTTTCTGTTAACTTCCGAAATATCCACTTCTTCCGATGTTAGGCCTTCTAAAGCAGAGAATCTGTTCTTTAGTTCCAACTTGAAAG
Source organism: Macrothele yani (assembly GCA_039090855.1). NCBI lineage: Eukaryota > Metazoa > Arthropoda > Arachnida > Araneae > Macrothelidae > Macrothele > Macrothele yani. The sequence goes on along the minus strand of CM077016.1, from coordinate 42,677,793 downwards.
TATTATGGTGTTTTTTAAGGTTGGTTATGTCAATACATTTTGTTTGTCTTATGAGCTTGCCACGTTCCAGTTTAGTGTTGAGGTGCATCTTACATCTCACCAATCTATGGTCACTACCTGTGTTGAACTTGTTTAGCACACTGCAGTCTTCGATGACGAATTTTTTGTTACACATAATAAAATCAATTTCACTTGTCGTCCCAATTGGATGTCTCCATGTCCATTTCCTGTGTGGCTTTTTCTTGAAAAAGGAATTCAAGATGAAAAATCCTTCTGCCTCTGCAAACTCAACGAGAGTATTTCCACGCTGGTTTCTGTTGCCGTGACCGAATTTACCTACTGAAGTTTCATTCTGTTGCCGGTGCCCTATTTTTGCATTGAAATCTCCCATAATTATCTTCAAGTGCTGCTTACCTTTATTATTTAGATGACGAATTTCCTCATAAAATTCTTCAATTTCTTCTTCAGGATGACTTGTGGTGGGTGCATAAGTTTGAATAATCTGAGCCTGGTATCTTCTCGACAGTTGGATAACGAGTCGTGCAGCTCTGTCAGAGGAACTTTCAACTTCTACCACTTTATCCTTCAGTTTCTTGTTTATTATAAATCCAACACCACTAGTTCTGCCAGTATCTGTCCCACGATAATAGAAGAGATGTCCACTTTTCAGTTCAATGAGATCTTCTCCTTTTCTCCTTACCTCACTTAGCCCGACGATGTCCCACTTGATCCTTTGTAGTTCCTCTTCCAATTCAAGAAGCCTTGAATCAGAAGATATATATATATATATATATATATATATATATATATATATATTCTATAAAGAAGATACCCAAGCAAAAAAACACATATATAATTTTGACTCACACCTAGTACAACATAGAAAAGGTTATGTATCTACCTGTGTGAGTAAAAGGAGAAAAGATAAAAAAATAAAATAAAACAACTGAATGTAGAAGGTGTCGAGAATACTGAGCCTTGGCTTTATCAAGGACCAGCAAAAACTCTGCATTTTCTCACTTCCACAAAGACCTAGTTGGAAATGGGTTTCTGCAAGGCCATAGATGCAAGTAACATTCCCACCTAAAATAGTTTAACAAATATATATATGTCATGTCCTCCGTAGAGTTGCATGACCTAGCACTAGTTAACAATTTCGCTTGCATCCATTAACCTTCCTGGCCCGACCCATTCTCTTCATCTGTTACTATTAAACAGAGAGAAGAAGATTAAAGAGAACTCAAGCTGTGAGAGTGACATAATAATTAGAAATGATTTTCAGCCATAACGAAATTCCAAGTTCGTTTGAGAGAGAACTTAAACCTGAAAATCAATGCAAAAGAAATCCAAATTTTTACATTGCAATTAAAAAAGGAAAAATTAATTTTTAACGAACCGATTTTTGAAAGAAAACTTGAGTCTAAAACCCCATACTCTACAACTTATGACAGCACGAAAACGAGAATAAGTTAAAGATAATAATTAACTAAAGAAAACTTTGTGTAAGTTATATACCTTAAACAGTTAGTTGCAATATGTACAAAGTATTTCAGCAGTGCTTTAAGTGCATAATTAATTAGTTATTAAGAACTTAACTACTTTGAAAAAACAGCGCATAGACAGCGCATAGAAAAGGAACAAGCTTAGCCATCTTCTGTTCCTAGGTACCCCAAAAGACGCTCAAAGTTACAGAGAAAAGAAAGAAATAAAACCCGCAAAAATGTTAACAGACAAACCAATGCCTAAAAGCTGAAAAGCTAAAAAACGACAGAGAAAAAGTACATGAAGTACAAACATTGAACTTATAAAACCTAGAACCCAAAAACAAGGAAGAGAGCTTACCTCTTGTGTGACAAAAACTTTTCTCCTCACAAGAGAAGAACATGGCTGACCTCTTCCGCCACTCCCTAGACGCTGGGGGGCAGTGAGGGTGGGGCTGATGGCCTCCTCATACAGCAAGAAACCAACGCGCGGAGATTTTAACCAGAGAAAAAAAGTATATATAAACTTAAGACTGTGGATCTGTATGATCAGAAAGAGCAGAATTAACTCTCCAGAATACATGAGAAATATTATAAAATACACGAGCAGTGTATTTAATAATCTTTGCATGTATTAAATCACCTTAGTGAGCTTCTATAGATTAATCAGAATCTTATTAATTTTAATGTTGGTTTTACTATTTTTAGTATAGCTATCCTAGTGATGAATAACTAGTTTTCTTTTTTATTTGTTTTTATTTTCTTTTTATAAACAGATTTTTAAGCTTTTTTGTGATTTTGTTTATATTATTTAATTTTTTGTTTTAATAGGACCGTCATATCCATAGCACTAAGGTTCCTTTAGGCAGTTAATAGGCATCCTCTAGCCAACTTCCTTACGGCTTTGATTGGTCAGAATCATATTATTAACAGTGTAGAAAATTAAAGCAGATCTGCCAACCTTACTCTATTATTCAGAATAATTTTTCTTAAAGTTCTTTTAATGAAAGAAGAAGGAATTTCGTTCTCTAGAAAACTTTCTAATAGTATATTAATGTGGTAATTGAAGTCCAAATTGTTGCTGCAAATTCTTGAAATTCTTAGGACCTGAGAAATTAGTACATTCTCAATTACTTTGGTTGAAATGTTATTATTCCAGTGTGGATATTTAATTACTTTGAAAGGAAAATTAACTCTTTTATCAAAGAGGCTAATAGATGGGTTACCTCTGTTGAGCTTAATGCTTAAGTCTAGGAACTCAAGGAGGCCATCAGCCCCACCCTCACTGCCCCCCAGCGTCTAGGGAGTGGCGGAAGAGGTCAGCCATGTTCTTCTCTTGTGAGGAGAAAAGTTTTTGTCACACAAGAGGTAAGCTCTCTTCCTTGTTTTTGGGTTCTAGGTTTTATAAGTTCAATGTTTGTACTTCATGTACTTTTTCTCTGTCGTTTTTTAGCTTTTCAGCTTTTAGGCATTGGTTTGTCTGTTAACATTTTTGCGGGTTTTAACTCTTTCTTTTCTCTGTAACTTTGAGCGTCTTTTGGGGTACCTAGGAACAGAAGATGGCTAAGCTTGTTCCTTTTCTATGCGCTGTCTATGCGCTGTTTTTTCAAAGTAGTTAAGTTCTTAATAACTAATTAATTATGCACTTAAAGCACTGCTGAAATACTTTGTACATATTGCAACTAACTGTTTAAGGTATATAACTTTCACAAAGTTTTCTTTAGTTAATTATTATCTTTAACTTATTCTCGTTTTCGTGCTGTCATAAGTTGTAGAGTAGGGGGTTTTAGACTCAAGTTTTCTTTCAAAAATCGGTTCGTTAAAAATTAATTTTTCCTTTTTTAATTGCAATGTAAAAATTTGGATTTCTTTTGCATTGATTTTCAGGTTTAAGTTCTCTCTCAAACGAACTTGGAATTTCGTTATGGCTGAAAATCATTTCTAATTATTATGTCACTCTCACAGCTTGAGTTCTCTTTAATCTTCTTCTCTCTGTTTAATAGTAACAGATGAAGAGCATGGGTCGGGCCAGGAAGGTTAATGGATGCAAGCGAAATTGTTAACTAGTGCTAGGTCATGCAACTCTACGGAGGACATGACATATATATATTTGTTAAACTATTTTAGGTGGGAATGTTACTTGCATCTATGGCCTTGCAGAAACCCATTTCCAACTAGGTCTTTGTGGAAGTGAGAAAATGCAGAGTTTTTGCTGGTCCTTGATAAAGCCAAGGCTCAGTATTCTCGACACCTTCTACATTCAGTTGTTTTATTTTATTTTTTTATCTTTTCTCCTTTTACTCACACAGGTAGATACATAACCTTTTCTATGTTGTACTAGGTGTGAGTCAAAATTATATATGTGTTTTTTTGCTTGGGTATCTTCTTTATAGAATGTGAATTCTGAATTTTCAAAACTGCTGCGTTGCGCGTTTTGATTTTCAGGTTGTTTTGCGGCCTTCGTTTTAAATTCTAAAGTTTTTCCTTAGTCTTCAGTTTTGCTCTTAAGTATATATATATATATATATATATATATTCTATAAAGAAGATACCTAAGCAAAAAAATACATATATAATTTTGACTCACACCTAGTACAACATAGAAAAGGTTATGTATCTACCTGTGTGAGTAAAAGGAGAAAAGATAAAAAAATAAAATAAAACAACTGAATGTAGAAGGTGTCGAGAATACTGAGCCTTGGCTTTATCAAGGACCAGCAAAAACTCTGCATTTTCTCACTTCCACAAAGACCTAGTTGGAAATGGGTTTCTGCAAGGCCATAGATGCAAGTAACATTCCCACCTAAAATAGTTTAAAAAATATATATATAAGTCATGTCCTCCGTAGAGTACCATGACCTAGCACTAGTTAACAATTTCGCTTGCATCCATTAACCTTCATGGCCCGACCCATGCTCTTCATCTGTTACTATTAAACAGAGAAGAAGATTAAGGAGAACTCAAGCTGTGAGAGTGACATAATAAATAGAAATGATTTTCAGCTATAACGAAATTCCAAGTTCGTTTGAGAGAAAATTTAAACCTGAAAAACAATGCAAAAGAAATCCAAAATTTTACATTGCAAATAAAAAGGAAATGTTAATTTATAACGAACAGATTTTTGAAAGAAAACTTGAGTCTAAAACCCCTACTCTACAACTTATGACAGCACGAAAACGAGAATAAGTTAAAGATAATAATTAACTAAAGAAAACTTTGTGAAAGTTATATACCTTAAACAGTTAGTTGCAATATGTACAAAGTATTTCAGCAGTGCTTTAAGTGCATAATTAATTAGTTATTAAGAACTTAACTACTTTGAAAAAACAGCGCATAGACAGCGCATAGAAAAGGAACGAGCTTAGCCATCTTCTGTTCTAGGTACCCCAAAAGACGCTCAAAGTTACAAAGAAAAGTAAGAGTTAAAACCCTCATAAATGTTAACAGACAAACCAATGCTTAAAAGCTGAAAAGCTAAAATACGACAGAGAAAAGGTACATAAAGTACAAACATTGAACTTATAAAACCTAGAACCCAAAAACAAGGAGAGAGCTTACCTCTTGTGTGACAAAAACTTTTCTCCTCACAAGAGGAGAACATGGCTGACCTCTTCCGCCACTCCCTAGACGCTGGGGGGCAGTGAGGGTGGGGCTGATGGCCTCCTCATACAGCAAGAAACCAACGCGCGGAGATTTTAACCAGAGAAAAAAAGTATATATAAACTTAAGACTGTGGATCTGTATGATCAGAAAGAGCAGAATTAACTCTCCAGAATACATGAGAAATATTATAAAATACACGAGCAGTGTATTTAATAATCTTTGCATGTATTAAATCACCTTAGTGAGCTTCTATAGATTAATCAGAATCTTATTAATTTTAATGTTGGTTTTACTATTTTTAGTATAGCTATCCTAGTGATGAATAACTAGTTTTCTTTTTTATTTGTTTTTATTTTCTTTTATAAACAGATTTTTAAGCTTTTTTTGTGATTTTGTTTATATTATTTAATTTTTTGTTTTAATAGGACCGTCATATCCATAGCACTAAGGTTCCTTTAGGCAGTTAATAGGCATCCTCTAGCCAACTTCCTTACGGCTTTGATTGGTCAGAATCATATTATTAACAGTGTAGAAAATTAAAGCAGATCTGCCAACCTTACTCTATTATTCAGAATAATTTTTCTTAAAGTTCTTTTAATGAAAGAAGAAGGAATTTCGTTCTCTAGAAAACTTTCTAATAGTATATTAATGTGGTAATTGAAGTCCAAATTGTTGCTGCAAATTCTTGAAATTCTTAGGACCTGAGAAATTAGTACATTCTCAATTACTTTGGTTGAAATGTTATTATTCCAGTGTAGATATTTAATTACTTTGAAAGGAAAATTAACTCTTTTATCAAAGAGGCTAATAGATGGGTTACCTCTGTTGAGCTTAATGCTTAAGTCTAGGAACTCAAGGAGGCCATCAGCCCCACCCTCACTGCCCCCAGCGTCTAGGGAGTGGCGGAAGAGGTCAGCCATGTTCTTCTCTTGTGAGGAGAAAAGTTTTTGTCATACAAGAGGTAAGCTCTCTTCCTTGTTTTTGGGTTCTAGGTTTTATAAGTTCAATGTTTGTACTTCATGTACTTTTTCTCTGTCGTTTTTTTAGCTTTTCAGCTTTTAGGCATTGGTTTGTCTGTTAACATTTTTGCGGGTTTTAACTCTTTCTTTTCTCTGTAACTTTGAGCGTCTTTTGGGGTACCTAGGAACAGAAGATGGCTAAGCTTGTTCCTTTTCTATGCGCTGTCTATGCGCTGTTTTTTCAAAGTAGTTAAGTTCTTAATAACTAATTAATTATGCACTTAAAGCACTGCTGAAATACTTTGTACATATTGCAACTAACTGTTTAAGGTATATAACTTTCACAAAGTTTTCTTTAGTTAATTATTATCTTTAACTTATTCTCGTTTTCGTGCTGTCATAAGTTGTAGAGTAGGGGTTTTAGACTCAAGTTTTCTTTCAAAAATCGGTTCGTTAAAAATTAATTTTTCCTTTTTTTAATTGCAATGTAAAAATTTGGATTCCTTTTGCATTGATTTTCAGGTTTAAGTTCTCTCTCAAACGAACTTGGAATTTCGTTATGGCTGAAAATCATTTCTAATTATTATGTCACTCTCACAGCTTGAGTTCTCTTTAATCTTCTTCTCTCTGTTTAATAGTAACAGATGAAGAGCATGGGTCGGGCCAGGAAGGTTAATGGATGCAAGCGAAATTGTTAACTAGTGCTAGGTCATGCAACTCTACGGAGGACATGACATATATATATTTGTTAAACTATTTTAGGTGGGAATGTTACTTGCATCTATGGCCTTGCAGAAACCCATTTCCAACTAGGTCTTTGCGGAAGTGAGAAAATGCAGAGTTTTTGCTGGTCCTTGATAAAGCCAAGGCTCAGTATTCTCGACACCTTCTACATTCAGTTGTTTTATTTTATTTTTTTATCTTTTCTCCTTTTACTCACACAGGTAGATACATAACCTTTTCTATGTTGTACTAGGTGTGAGTCAAAATTATATATGTGTTTTTTTGCTTGGGTATCTTCTTTATAGAATGTGAATTCTGAATTTTCAAAACTGCTGCGTTGCGCGTTTTGATTTTCAGGTTGTTTTGCGGCCTTCGTTTTAAATTCTAAAGTTTTTCCTTAGTCTTCAGTTTTGCTCTTAAGTATATATATATATATATATATATATATATATATATATATATTCTATAAAGAAGATACCTAAGCAAAAAAATACATATATAATTTTGACTCACACCTAGTACAACATAGAAAAGGTTATGTATCTACCTGTGTGAGTAAAAGGAGAAAAGATAAAAAAAATAAAATAAAACAACTGAATGTAGAAGGTGTCGAGAATACTGAGCCTTGGCTTTATCAAGGACCAGCAAAAACTCTGCATTTTCTCACTTCCACAAAGACCTAGTTGGAAATGGGTTTCTGCAAGGCCATAGATGCAAGTAACATTCCCACCTAAAATAGTTTAAAAAATATATATATAAGTCATGTCCTCCGTAGAGTAGCATGACCTAGCACTAGTTAACAATTTCGCTTGCATCCATTAACCTTCATGGCCCGACCCATGCTCTTCATCTGTTACTATTAAACAGAGAGAAGAAGATTAAGGAGAACTCAAGCTGAGAGTGACATAATAAATAGAAATGATTTTCAGCTATAACGAAATTCCAAGTTCGTTTGAGAGAGAATTTAAACCTGAAAAACAATGCAAAAGAAATCCAAATTTTACATTGCAAATAAAAAGGAAATGTTAATTTATAACGAACAGATTTTGAAAGAAAACTTGAGTCTAAAACCCCCTACTCTACAACTTATGACAGCACGAAAACGAGAATAAGTTAAAGATAATAATTAACTAAAGAAAACTTTGTGAAGAAAGTTATATACCTTAAACAGTTAGTTGCAATATGTACAAAGTATTTCAGCAGTGCTTTAAGTGCATAATTAATTAGTTATTAAGAACTTAACTACTTTGAAAAAACAGCGCATAGACAGCGCATAGAAAAGGAACGAGCTTAGCCATCTTCTGTTCTAGGTACCCCAAAAGACGCTCAAAGTTACAAAGAAAAGTAAGGATTAAAACCCTCATAAATGTTAACAGACAAACCAATGCTTAAAAGCTGAAAAGCTAAAATACGACAGAGAAAAGGTACATAAAGTACAAACATTGAACTTATAAAACCTAGAACCCAAAAACAAGGAAGAGAGCTTACCTCTTGTGTGACAAAAACTTTTCTCCTCACAAGAGGAGAACATAGCTGACCTCTTCCGCCACTCCTAGACGCTGGGGGGCAGTGAGGTGGGGCTGATGGCCTCCTCATACAGCAAGAAACCAACGCGCGGAGATTTTAACCAGAGAAAAAAATATATAAACTTAAGACTGTGGATCTGTATGATCAGAATGAGCAGAATTAACTCTCCAGAATACATGAGAAATATTATAAAATACACGAGCAGTTTATTTAATAATCTTTGCATGTATTAAATCATGCAAAGATTATTAAATAAACTGCTCGTGTATTTTATAATATTTCTCATGTATTCTGGAGAGTTAATTCTGCTCATTCTGATCATACAGATCCACAGTCTTAAGTTTATATATCTTTTTCTCTGGTTAAAATCTCCGCGCGTTGGTTTCTTGCTGTATGAGGAGGCCATCAGCCCCACCCTCACTGCCCCCAGCGTCTAGGGAGTGGCGGAAGAGGTCAGCCATGTTCTCCTCTTGTGAGGAGAAAAGTTTTTGTCACACAAGAGGTAAGCTCTCTTCCTTGTTTTTGGGTTCTAGGTTTTATAAGTTCAATGTTTGTACTTTATGTACCTTTTCTCTGTCGTATTTTAGCTTTTCAGCTTTTAAGCATTGGTTTGTCTGTTAACATTTATGAGGGTTTTAACTCTTACTTTTCTTTGTAACTTTGAGCGTCTTTTGGGGTACCTAGGAACAGAAGATGGCTAAGCTCGTTCCTTTTCTATGCGCTGTCTATGCGCTGTTTTTTCAAAGTAGTTAAGTTCTTAATAACTAATTAATTATGCACTTAAAGCACTGCTGAAATACTTTGTACATATTGCAACTAACTGTTTAAGGTATATAACTTTCACAAAGTTTTCTTTAGTTAATTATTATCTTTAACTTATTCTCGTTTTCGTGCTGTCATAAGTTGTAGAGTAGGGGGTTTTAGACTCAAGTTTTCTTTCAAAAATCTGTTCGTTATAAATTAACATTTCCTTTTTTATTTGCAATGTAAAATTTGGATTTCTTTTGCATTGTTTTTCAGGTTTAAATTCTCTCTCAAACGAACTTGGAATTTCGTTATAGCTGAAAATCATTTCTATTTATTATGTCACTCTCACAGCTTGAGTTCTCCTTAATCTTCTTCTCTCTGTTTAATAGTAACAGATGAAGAGCATGGGTCGGGCCATGAAGGTTAATGGATGCAAGCGAAATTGTTAACTAGTGCTAGGTCATGGTACTCTACGGAGGACATGACTTATATATATATTTTTTAAACTATTTTAGGTGGGAATGTTACTTGCATCTATGGCCTTGCAGAAACCCATTTCCAACTAGGTCTTTGTGGAAGTGAGAAAATGCAGAGTTTTTGCTGGTCCTTGATAAAGCCAAGGCTCAGTATTCTCGACACCTTCTACATTCAGTTGTTTTATTTTATTTTTTTATCTTTTCTCCTTTTACTCACACAGGTAGATACATAACCTTTTCTATGTTGTACTAGGTGTGAGTCAAAATTATATATGTATTTTTTTGCTTAGGTATCTTCTTTATAGAATGTGAATTCTGAATTTTCAAAACTGCTGCGTTGCGCGTTTTGATTTTCAGGTTATTTTGCACCCTTCGTTTTAAATTCTAAAATTTTTTCCTTAGTCTTCAGTTTTGCTCTTATATATATATATATATATATATAACGATCGGGTCAAACTGATTTACCTACATATATATATGTATATATAGGTCAATCAGTTCGACCCGATCGTTCTATATACGTATTAGAAAAACGAAAGGCAGAGAACTAAAATGTATGTGCATGGTAACCTACCTTATAACATACAAAAGCAAATGTGAAACGAACAAGTATTTAAATATTTCAGCATTGAGAAAATTGTGCTTGCTAGAAGATGCTTAGCAGATGAGCTCATGAAACAACTGAAAATGTATGTATCTGTTCATATATAATCGTAACTGTAGATTTATTCTAACGCATGTACGAAGGTTTATCAGCTTTATTCCTTTAGGAGCATTTATAGTTCGTAGAGCAAACATTTTATTCGTTTAAGCTTCGTAATTTAATAAGCCTTGTTTTCGCGCGGGCACATGTTTGCTTTTCAGATTTCTCTCCCATTCTGACAGAGCTGACTTGTGCCATTTTACACGGGCATCTCAATGGTGGGCTCTTAATGGCTCGTTAATTGCAGTAGCTCTGTACACTTAATATAGCGAGAGTGGACGACCATGGCTTGCTGGAATCCTTGAGTAACGAAACATTGCTCCTTTTGCTTCTTGAAGGCAGGGAAGATAAAAATAGCTTTATAAAGGAACAATGTTTCTTTTTATAGCGCATATAACAGATTAAATGGACCGAAATATGATTCGAAAGGCTCGGTAAAGAGGATTTACTTCTTATTTGCACGATCAAATGATGCAGGATGGCATGGCATAATATTATATTACCTGGCCATTTGATTGTATAACCCTTCTCATCTTATGTCTACGAAATGGAACACTCACAGTAGCGTAGCTGTTGAATTAAGTTTCTGGTTGGAATTAGGTTTTGGAAATCCCTAATAGGATGAAATCTACGTAGAACATTCAAGCACATTATCCCTAAATGCATTGTACTCTCGATTATCCAGCTTCCGAATATCTCAGCATAACTTTTTCTTAAATGATTCATAAAATTGCACACTATAAATACATTCATGAGCTATTTTATTATGACCACAAGGCATTAGGTCACCTTTCGCTGTAGTAACCGCTAGAATCCGAAGCGGTATCGACTCCACCATAGGGATGGCATAAGTCATCTTGGGAGTTCATTCATCATTCACGCAAAAGAGTCACAAATGAATGGCGTCACACCACACCAACTGAGTAAATCATTCGCTAAAGGGATCCCCGTTTTACGACCAAAGCGGAATTTAGCAAACTTTCCAAAAGAGCGGGAGCTCAGTTAGAACCGACTCATGGTTCACGAATGAATCCCCGCTCGCCGCGAACACACCATTCAAATGAATGGCATTCACATTTCATTCCGATTCTTAAGTTTCACCATGTTTCCTAGATGAATGCCTATTACTCATTCGTATAACGGTTGACATTTATTAATTATCCACATTACTTTTCTCATTGGGAATTTATTTCCGAACTCATGGGGGCGGAAAACAAGGAAGATGCCACCGAATTTTCGTTTGTAATGAGCACCTATTTAGAATCATTGCTGTTGCAAATTAAATTTATCAAAGTTATTCAAAGTCAATGCAACCGGTTAGAAAAAATCACAACCAGATTTCTACAATTGATAAAACATCCAGAAATAGAAAGTTACTCCCACCAGCGGCTAAAAGGTACGTTACGATAATTAACAAATGGCGCACTAAAAGTTTCTCATAGCAGAAGTATCAAAGACAAACAGATTTTCAAATCGAACGATTAAAAGAAGAAATATAGAAGGAAACGGAATATAACGCTAAGCCTTCTTGCGGAAGAATTTTGCATAATGGGAAAGTTAAAAAATGGGCGAAAAATGTTCTTCGTGGGAAAAGCTATGGTAAGGAAAAAGAAACTTTTAATACTTCTCCCGGAAGCAGAGATAGCCAGAAAAAGGTAGGAACGCGTAGAGTTATATCATATTTCTGTTTGTTTTAAGCCCCTTAGTGGGAAATCTGTGCATTATTTAAAGAGGATAATGCTCCACATCTCTATTGTAACGAATGTCATGCAGTGAAAAACAAATTTCTCAATAGGGTTTTTAGAAGGGGAGATGAGTTGCAAACAAAAGTACACAAACACCACCTAGCGACAGAACTGTGAACAGTAAAACTCCTCAAATACTGCCATTAAGGTGTTCCACAAGGTAAATGGCAACCAGTGTTGAAATATTTTTTTAAATCGCACATTTAGAAACAATTAAGAAAAACAGGTCAAACATTGGCGCCACCTAGCGGCGAATTGTGCACTATTTTAGAAAGAAAATACACACAGAGTTTCCATAGTTAGTAGTATTTAACCGAAAAATAATTTTTGATATCGGGTGTTTAGTCCCTTAGATATTGCTGTAAACGGAAACGTGAACTTACGCCCTGTACTGGCAAACTTGTGCGCTAAGAAAAATTAAAGTCATAGCTACTTTGAGAGGATTTCACAGGAATGATGGGTTCTCAAGAAAATCCCGAATGGCTGTGTACGAAAGTGTAACTGTTTCTGCTCTAATATACGGCAGTGTAACCAGGGTACTGTTCCGTAGGAGAAGGATGCTCAAAGACATGGGAGTCAATTGTGTGCTGAAGAGATGCGTTACTGACGGGGCTTTTGTTGCAAAACACGTTCTGATCATGTGAGGAAATATTAAAAGAATGAGTGGTGAGATGCTTACTAATAGAAACATTTTAGCCGAAGTGGCAGGAAAGAAATGTAGAGGAAGGCCAAGGAAAGCATGGGAGGACCAGATTCAGGAATGTTTGCATGAGAAATAGATAATGAGTATGAAGTACAAAAGGTCTTGTTTGAGACGTGTGAAGGATGTCAGTAAGCTCGAGTCGTGTGCCGAGATCACTCTAAATGGAGACGTTTCATGCAACAACAGTAAGCAAGATCTAGTTCTATCAGTTTTAAACTTTAATCTGGCAGATGAGATTTCTTTGAGGAGCTAACCTCTGAATCTCAGATAATAGCTTAGTGATATGTACGTAAGTGTTTTGTCCTGTCTGCGTTTCGTCGTGCCAATATTTTGGGTATCGCAATTAATAGTTAGTCGGTCCACCTTTTGCTTGTACGATAGCGGCAACACGTCGAGGCATACTCTCAACCAATTTCCGGTAGGTCTCGACAGGAATGGCTCGCCATTCGTCCTGCAAAGCTGCTGCCAGAATAGAGAGCGAAGATGGTCGTAGAGGTAAATTTCGTATCCGTCGCTCCACTTCATTCCAGAGGTGTTCTATGGGATTAAGATCATGACACTGAGCAGGCCAGTCTCACAATACCACCTCATTTACAAGGAACCAGTCCTTCATACGCCGTGCAGTGTGGTAGGGAGCTCAATCGTGTTGGAACAGACAACGGTCATTTCCATAATACTGCCACACTGTTGGTAGTGCAGAATTATCCATAACGTCGAGGTACACTTCAGGTGAAGTGGTCTAAACGATGGCTTCTGATCATTCGTCCGAGATGGGTCTGGGTTCGAATCCCGTGAGGCATGGATGATGTGTTTGTCTTACGGCGCTGTCTATATCCCTTCTGTGGAACCAGTGGCCCTAAATTAGGGACGAGCGACTGCTTATAGCCCACTGAGTTCCTCATGGTGGTCGTTAAACCCCCAATAAAAAAACAAAAAAAAAACCACTTCAGAGTTCATGGTTTGTGGCATAATAACCAACGGGGAGAGTCTCATCCACGAAAAAGAACTCCATACCATGATGGATCTTTCACCGAACTTAACAGTTGGAAGACAACAGTCCGACGAAAATCGTTCGCCGGGCTGTCGCCAAATCTGAACACGCAATTCGAATGGAAGAGTGAACAGCGTGACTGATCACTCCAAAGAACAACTTTCTAATCTTCCACAGTCCAGAAACGAAGGAAAACATACCACTCCAAACGGCGCTTCGCATTCACGGTAGTGATGTGTTGCTTGTAAGCCGCTGCTCTACCGTAATAACCCACACTGTGCAACAACTCGCTGCGGACAGTTATGGTACCAACTGAGCCGTTGCAAGCATTTCTTACTTCAGCATCGATGGAAACGGCAGAAGAAGAATGTTTCTTTTTAATTCTTACCATGGCTCTTCTGTCACGTTCCGTCAGTCTGTGCGGCCTTCCTGAACATTTTTTTCTGGAGTTGCACCGTCGTACATCCATCTATTTCTTCACGACATCACTTACAGTCGATTTTGTTATGTTTAGTTTAGCTGCAATGCTCCGTATGGAAACGTTACTCAAATGATATCCTGTGACCAGCCCACGTAGGAACTCGGAAAGTTCACATAGACGCGGCATATCCGCTCCAAAGTTACTGATAACACGACAGAACATATCAGCTTCATACACGTGTATACCTCCCTCCCCACTCACAGCGAACCTTCCTGAGCAACAGTTCTTTGCATTTATGCAAATATTTAGTAGTGTTCGAATACTTTTGATATTACATTTTTGTATAGTGTATATACATATATTAAATTCTCCAAAATAAGAGAATGTCTGTACTTAATGACTTAGGCATATTGAAAACTTCAGTTTTCCCTTCATGTGTCGAGTCAGCGCTGTGTGGGTTTTATTTTATGAGGTCTCCTGTAGCTAGTATTTTGTATTCACATCATATTGCATACCCTAAATCATTTGCTTTTGGAAATCATGAGTCTTCTGTGGAGAACAGTGACGTATCCAGTACAGATTACGAGGTAGTCGTCTTCACATAAATAATTTAGAGAGAATGAAAGCTGTTCAGTATATAAATTTTTTTCTAACTACGTACAAAAATTAGGAACAGAACTTCGGAAGCCAGCGGAATAGCTATTTTAGCTCAAACTTTTTCGGGGGCGGCCGCACTTCACTGCATAAACACGAATCCTCATTTACCGTCATGATGACATTGGGCACACATCAAACACATACATAATAAAGAAATAAATAAAATTAAACACAAGACATGTATATCTCCATGCTATTGTACACATCTGTATTCCGTACAGAACTCACGTACGACGCCCATTCCTGATGCTCTGGAGTTGAGAAAAAAAGCCGTGTTTTAACTCTGCTGAAATATACACGAACAGATTTTAACAGCCACGTCACGTATTAAGTTGTATCAAATCTCACCAGGCGTTCTTGAATAGCAGCGTGTTTTATTGCGTTTCGGGTTTTGCTTCTTTTTTACGTGGTATCCATTTCCGTCAGCTGCTTACGTCGATCGCAATACCAGACGCATAACTTAAAATACTGTATCAGACACATGTTGAGTTTCACCAAAGTCCCACCACATATGCTCAAATTGCAATGCACTTTATTTAGTTTTTGGTATAGTCTGATTTTCTCTGTAATGCGTCTTTCACGTTTCGGATCCGCAACATAACAGATAATCCGTGATGAAAGAGATTGCATGAGATTACAACAAGTTAGTAAAATCATGCAATGCATTAATTATGATACGCTTTCCAACATACCAGAAATCATTACTCAAGTTATGAGGATAATGGCTGTAGAATAAATCTCGCTCCTATGACCTGAACTTTGACCCCATTTCAATGATATTCAACAGAACCGGTAAAGTATACTTCTGGAACAACATCATAAAGTTTTGTCTCAATCGAAGCATTTTTATGTAAGTTATAACGCAATATCAGGAACACCTAGCATCGCTCGGTTAAAGGGGGGATGAGGGCAAATTTTTATTTTGATACGTTATTTCCAAATTTTGTAATGCTAAGTCGTTCAGTTGCACGTTGTCCTAAATGTTCCAGTCGCTGAACACGTTCATCCGCGGTTTCGGTTGCGATTCACTGTGATGAACGGCTTCGTAGTTCTTCCAAGCGCTGGTTACGTTCTTCGGATGATTCAGCTGCGATTCGCTGTCTATTTATTCGCCGCATTGGTTCGAGGTTTTCTTCCGATATAGATTCATGGAGGGTTATAATAACGTCGGACATTATTTCCATGCTCCTCGCCTTAGCTGCTCGGAATGGTCTTTTTGTAGGCTGATCTTCTTCTAATGGAAGGTCATATGTTTCGAGACTGGAATGTGATTCGAAACCATCGGGTCTTGAATGTCCAAGCTGTTCCATATTTACTTCTTCCGCTTGTTCTTGTTCCAACAGCGCCGTATTCTACTTATTCTTCTTATTGAAGTTGAAACATCCACGTTTCGTAGGGGGTCGACCAGCCATATTTTTTTTATATTCTTTTACCATTCACGTGACACTATGTTAATAGTAATTAATAAAAATGAAATAATCCTATTTTAGCTTAGCGGATACGCTCGTCATCAAGTGACAATTCAAAAACGTAACAAAAAATAAATGCTGTATTAACAGTTTACCTTTTGAAGGGAAAAACACACCAGCGTTCCGCTGCTTATACTGTACTACGCATCAACTCCAAGCAGCTGGCACAACTCACTTTTTGTTCTAGAAGAAAGAAAATAGAAGTAAAGAGTAACACGCACACAATGCGCGATATAATGAGGCAGATGATCGCGAGAGTGTGACGTCATAAAACTTTAATAGGATCTACACACAAAGCGTGACGTAATGAAGCAGATGGCGTGACCGAGCGCCAACATCTCAATCGCGAGTGTGACGTCATAAGATTTCTAAGCATGGGAAACTCTAATAGGACGACGCCATGACACTAAAAACGTGGTAACTCGGGGTTGTTATTTAACCCACTAAACGAATTTTCCCAAAGTCGAGATCAAGCTAAATCGATTTCTAGTACCAGAAAACGGTAGGGTTAACGACTTTCATCAAAATCCTTAGAGCAGTTTTCAAAATAAAATTTACATAGATACAAGAATTGCTCCTTTATGGTGAACGTCAAGTAATTTTGCTTCTTATACTTCCAATGGAAAAACTTCTGTACACATTTTTTTCACAATTAATGCGTTCCCAAGGATGAAAATTTGAACATCGATTAAAATAGCTTCATTTTATAACTTGAAACACTTAATATTTTCTAAAACATAACCATAAATATGCAATCCAACATTTATTTGTCAACTGACGTCATCAAAGTACAGGTCGCGCCATCTTTTTTCTGGTTTCAACACGACCAAAGAAACGTTATTGATTTTTAATATAATAATGGTTATGTTTTAGAAAATATTAAGTATTCCAAGTTATAATATGAAGTTATTTTAATCGATGTTCAAATTTCCATCCTTTAAAACACACTAATTGTGAAGGAAATGTGTAGAAAAGTTTTTCCATTGGAAGTATAGGAAGCAAAATTACTTGACGTCCACCTTAATAGGATAAGGGCGATGAAATGAATCCCGATCCTATGTCCTGACCTTTGACCCTATTTCTCTCATTTTCAATAGGGTTCGTCCCCAGGTGGTCCCCTACCACATACCAAAATTTCATCGAAATCGAACCATTTTTACGCACGTTATGACGCATAAGGGCAATGGAAAGCCTCCCGCTCCTATGTACTGAACTTTGACCCCACTTCACCCGTTTTCAATAGGGTTTGTCCCCAGGCAGTCCCCTACCACATACTAAAATTTAATTGAAATCGAACCATACTTACGCAAGTTATGACGCATAAGGGTAATGGAATGGATCCCGCTCCTATGTCGTGACCTTTGATCCCATTTGTCCCATTTACTATAGGGTTCGTCCCCAGGTGGTCCCCTACCACATACTAAAATTTCATCGAAATCGAACCATTTTTACGCGAGTTATCGTGCGGACAGACAGACGGACGGATGGAAAAAGCTGGAGTATATACGCTTCTTCAACCTACGGTTGGAAAGCGTAAAAAATGGCAGTACACGTTATAGCCTAAAAGCCCAAACTGGTGGTAGCATTCAAATCCTCGCTCCCGAGCCAGCTATTCTTCCGACTGAACTACACTGAGTTAGCTTTGCATTAGGAACACATCCCCTCCCGTTTTACATGTTCGGAGTGATAACGAAGTGCCACGTGAAATCAACGTCACGTGCGGCTACTACAAATTGTGCACACCTATCGTCTGCACGTAATCAGAAAGGTTTGCCAGTAATGGGGAAGCGTGGCGACGTAAGCCAATTTGATGGCATCTAGATAGTTGGGGCCCGGAAGGCAGGTACCAGTGTTTTGGAAACAGCCACACTTGTCGGCTGCTCCCGTACTAATGTATCAAGGCTTTTTTGTTTGGGGGTTTAACGACCAGCGTGTCCAGCTCAATGAGCTATAAACAGTCGCTCGTCCCTAATTAAGGGTCACTGGTTTCAGAAAAGGGAGAGAGCCAGTGCCGTAAGACAAACACAACATCCATGCCTCAGTGGGATTCGAACTCAGGCCCTCTCGGACGAACGGTCATGAGGCAGAGTTCAGACCACTGCGCCACCGGGGTGGCATATCAAGGGTGTACCAGGACTGAATTAACCATGCACAGACATCCAACAGAAGGGCTCACATTGATGAATCACGCGCGGTTGATCCTAGAGGTGAGTGTCAGGTGTCACGAGTGGTATCTCAGCGACGACGTGCAACAGTCACCCAGCACACCCTCCAGTACAACAGTGGTGCAGTTCGACCTGTTTCCACATGCACTATGCTCCGTACCTTGCCTTGCCTGGGGTTCCACAGCTGCAGACCAACGAGGGTACCCATGATGACGCCTAATCATCGAAAACAACGTCTCGCATGGGTCAAAGAACGTCGGCAATGGACCCTCAACATATGGAAGAAGGTCTTCTGGAGTGACGAATCCCGTTTTCTGCTGCACCATGCCATTGGCCGGGTTCGCATATGGCGTAAACGTCATGAAGCCCTATCTCCTGGTTGCACAGTTGAAGTTCAACAGGCCGGTGGAGGTGGTTTTCTGGTCTGGGGAGCTTTTCCCTGGCAAGCCCTAGGTCTCATGATTATCATCCCGCAAACCCTGAGTTATGGACGCTAAAGGGACCTGTTAGCCGATCATCTACATCCATATCTGCAGGAGGTTCACCTGTACCACAGTGCCGTCCCATCGGGAGCGTATAACTACTGAGTAGTTGGAGGAACACAACAATAAATTCGCTAGATTGCAACTTACAATGACTGTAACTCAATTGAACATTTGTGAGATATTCTAGAAAGAGGTATGAGAATGGCTGATCCTCCTTACACGGAATGAGCGTGAAATGACAAAACTGCTGCAGCGGACATGGGTCCAGTTACGAATGAAGAATGTTCGACACTTTATAGAATCTGTTCCTAAGCGTCTGCGAGCCGTGATTGCACAGAAAGGGGCACCAACGCGTTATTAGGTAGCTGTTCCTAATTTTCAATAGGGTTCATCCCCAGGTGGTTCCTATGCAAAGCTAAGTCAATGTATACCGATCTCGGTTTATCGCTACAACTTGTTGTTTTGAGTCTTGCGTCATCCCAGTGGTACGTCACATATATCCGCCCTTGAGAAACGGCTGGGACGGAGTCTTAGGTTCCCGAGTCAGCCGGCAAACCATGCTTGAAAGAGCTCACTGTAGAAGAAGGAATTCTCATAAATTCCAGACAATGTGTGGAAGAAGCATCATACATTTTTCGAAGCGTAGAAGAAGGAAATCTCATTGTAGAAACTGTAAGAAGCATCCCACCATTTTCTCGAACCTCACGGCCAGGAGATTCGTTTTTACATTCGGGCGCCAATGTGAAAATCAGTCCATTTTGCTGGTGGTGGTGGTTTTCGAAGCCACGTATCTTCGCTCCGGAGTCAGTTATTCTCCCGATTGATCTGCACCGACCTTGGCTCACCGCTGCAACTTGCCATTTTGACTCTTGCGTCACCCCATGTCACAATCCTATCTAGTTATACCGTTGCCATATAGTATCTATACACGACACTAGCTGAAGCAAGGAAGATGACCATAAATTCTCAGGTTTCTAATGAGCACGTCTTTTGAATCTTTTCCGACACAAAAAATAAATATTTAAAAGCAGTTTTTTAGAAGAAGAAATTCAGCGAAAGAGAGAATGCGTTTAAGACTCGTAGAGAAAATATGCGCATAATTTAAAAAGCGCAATGTAAGCAATGATCTTTATAGTGTATTGAACCGCTTATAAACAAACAAAAATATTAACCGGAATGCTACATAGTCGGTAGTACATTCCCAAAGAGAAATACATACTTCCGGCCACTAGTGGCTGAAATGTGTGGTACGAAAGATCACAAATTTTGCACAAAACTTTTCTCATAAAGGAAGATATCGAAGGCAAAAGGGATTTTTCAAATCAGGTTTTTAGAAGAAAAGATACGGTTACAATTATTGTACAAATGGAAATGCTCACTTCCACCCTCTAGTGGCAAAACTATGTGGTACAAAAATTATCAAATACGTGAAAAATATTCCTACAAATATTAAAGCCCCTAGGCGCAACACTAATTATTGTTTTTGGGGGAAAATGTAAAGCAAATCTGTTCCGCTGTAAGGGGTGTATGAACGAAAGAAAACTTTTTCAGTTAGATTTTTAGAAGCGACGATACGAGTGCAAACATGTTAAAAACAGAAATGTGCATTTACTTCGCCTAATGGCAAAGCGTTTTGCGACAAAAAATTATAAAATGCGTGCTAAGTATTCATCGGCGTGATCTATATTTAATTTAAATAGAATTTTTTTTTTAAATCCGAATTCTAGAAGCAGAGATTTCGGGAAAAATACAGTATGCATTTACGCCCCCTAGCGGTGATACCATGCATTATTTCAAATAGAAACCGTACGTAAAATGGCCTTTGTGGTAAGACGTACCCCAAGGCAAAAAAACTTTTTTGAAGCGACTGCAGACAGTAAGCTATGTTTTTAATTTAATAACATGTGCGTTTATGCCCTTTAACTGCGAGGTTATGCAACAAAAAAAAAAAAAGACAAAAACGAATGGATCTATCGTCGTTCTCACATAGAGGTTTTCGACTACAAAAAGAAATTTTTAAGGCGGATTAATAGTTGCAGACATATGGTGTCCACAGATGAGCGGATGGAAATAGTGATACTATATTATAAGCAAGTACTTTTTCTTGACACGTGCTAATAAAAGACGTGCTATAACTCTTGGGGAAATAACGCAGTCAATGAAAAATAAAAATGTAAAAATCATTCCTCTACTCCTGAAACTGGAAGGAACTTTAGCTCGCTCGGACAAAGGAAAAGCCAGAATTCTTGCTGACTCATTAGAAAGTCAATCTACATAGATGAGCCATTACATTATCACCCCCCCCAGCCTAGAGAAATGAGCGCGCCTGGAGACCGAGCGGTGGCGCAGGTGAAGTTCAGATAGCAGTATATATGTTATCGTTAAAGTATGAAATCCGTTATTTCATAGAATACCTAGTTATTTCATGAAATAACTGATCAAGTCAATTAAAGCGTAAAACTCACTTGTATTATATGGTTTAACTAGTTATTTCATAGAATAACGATCTACACCCCGTTAAAGTGTAAAATAACCGAGTAAATAAATCCGAAATTCAAAAGGCTGTAAAATGAGAACCACTGGTCAGAAATAGCATACCAGTTTCAACCCACTATAAAGTGTTAAATAATAATAATGATATTAACTTTTATGTTTCGTTTTGTTATTTATACATTTTTCGGAAATAAGTTGTACAGAAGATCTGCAAATTGTGTTTTAATGAACTGAATGTTCAGAGGGAAAGAGAAAACTCTAAAGAATGTTTGGAAAATTCAAGCTAAGAAAATGAAATTAATGTCAGATAAATCTCATTCTGGCAGCCCCGGTGGCGCAGTGGTCTAAGCGATGGCCTCTGATCATTCGTCCAAAAGGGGTCCGGGTTCGAATCCCGGTGAGGGATTCTAAATTAGGGACGGGCGACTGCTTATAGCCCATTGAGTTGATCATTGTGGTCGTTAAACCTCAAAAAAAAAAAAAAATCTCATTCTGAAGCCTCCGTGGGGCTAACAGTCCGTATCCCAGTACTTGAAGTTGACAGAGGTAGGGGTGACGCCAGATCTATTTTAGCTGTTATCATGAAAATAACCGAAGAAGGATTTTTTCAATTGGGAACAAGAAACGGCCGCATAAAACAGCTATATTCCCAATCCCAGTTCAGCGTCTGTGAACAAAAACTAATTCAGATTAAAGAACTGCCGGACATAGAGAAATCGCTCCGGTCGGTTGCTGCAGCTCAAAGTTTAGGTACCGGTCGGGGATTTAAAAAAGTTCATGTAAAACGCAGTGTGTCAACAAAAAATGTATTTGTTTTAGAAATAATGTTCTATGCAATTCCAAATGCCATTTTAGTAATCCCTGTGGTAACAAATGATTTTATTGTGTCTTTATATAAATAACATTTTGTATGCTGTATAATTCATGCAGTCAAATAGTTTATTTTACACTTTAACTGTCTATCATTAGTTAATTTATAGAATACCTAGTTATTTCATAGAATAACTAGTTAAAGTGTGGAATTATTAATTTATTACACGCTTTAACTAACTTGATCAGGTATTTCATGAAATAACTAGGTATTCTATGAAATAACTGAATTATACACTTTAACGGTAACATATATACAATCCGAGGAACGGCTTTCGGTTAGTAGAGTGTTCGAAGTCAGAATGGAAAAAGCTGCCGATTTATCGGAGTTTGATGAAGGACAAATTGTGATGCCACGGCGCCTCAGAATTACGATCTCGGAAACGGCGCGGCTTGTGGGTTGTTCACGTGCCGCTATAGTGAGCACGTATCAAAAGTGTTGCACAGATGGCCAAACGACGAACCGTCGCGTCGTCAAGCCGTGTGTCGTCCACAGCTCATTGATGCCAGAGGGGATAGGAGAATGTCGCGTATTGTTCACAGGGCCACAGTGCGACAAATCACCCGCAGCTACAACAGTGATGATTAGGGCAATGTATCACAGCACACAGTTCATCGCAGCCTTCTGCGCATGGGCCTGTGTAACCGCAGACCCTGCCGCGTCCCCATGCTCACTGCATGTCATCGCCAACAACACATGAAATGGACCCAAGATAATCGAAATTGAACCGTGGATGATTGGAAAAAAGTGGCCTGGTCTGACGTAACAAGATTCCTGGTGCATCACGTAGACGGTTGAGCGCGAATACGCCGATTATCAACGGAAACTATGGCACCTGGGTGTACTGTTGGGCTGAAACAGGCCGGCGACGACGGTGTTATACTGTGAGCGATGTTTTCTTGGAACACTTTAGGTCCCATTATCCCAATAGCACAATCCCTGACAGCTGTTAGGTATCTGAGCATCGTTGCGGACCAAATTCGCCCATTCATGACAACTGTGTTCCCTGCTGGTGATGGCCATTACCAACAGAATAATGCGCCATGCCACACAGCCAGAATCGTCAAGGAGTGGTTCGAGGAACATGCTGGTGACTTTCTGTTAATGCCCTGGCCTCCAAATTCACCAGACATGCTGAACCCAATCGAACATTTGTGGTTCGACTTGGAAAAGCGGGTTAGCGCTAAATCGCCACTACCCCGAGATGTACGGGAACCGGATGACCTGCTGTTGACATTACCAGATACCCCAGGATACCTATCGCCACCTCATCGAATCGATGCCTGGCCGAGTGGCCGCTATTTTGCGGGCTAAAGGGGGTCCTACATCTTATTAGGTAGGGGGTCATAATGCAATGGCTCATTGGTGTGTGTTGAATTACATGCCTGACATTCAAAAAACCAAAGAAATCAGGGAGATGGTTAAAACACATTTTAACAATAACACTGAGCGCCAAACTTGACCACAGAACTCCCACTTAGAATGGAACCTTAGAGGCAGAAAAGAAAAGGACAAGAGTGTGGAAGACATAATGATCAGAGTAAAATCCCTGAAATGGCAATGGTTTTGGTAACTGTGGTTACCAAAGCGGCACCCAGTTTATTGCTATAATGGAATCGCATACATAGGAGATATCACTGAATATTGCAGTACAGAAAATATAAAGAGGAAAATACAGACATATCCACAGTGCAACACGAACTGGAGAGCAAATGGAAAGGGTACATTACCATGGCGCAGTAACATCGGTATCAACAGAGGCGGAATCAGTTGGACAACACAGGAGTTGGGCAAAATCGTAATTGAATTAATTGGTAATGCATTACAGCGTAATGGTAATAGGAACAAGAACTTAGCGTTACCATTACATGGTAATGGTGAACTGGTCATTAGAATTGCATGGAAATTGTAATAACGTGTAGCAGTTACCCATTATAATTGTAATGGTTAACTAAATGTTGGTCCTTAACCCATAACTTATGGGTAACAATACAACGTGAATAAACCAGCAATCAGTACACCCTTACACGTTGTGTAGGTTATTTGACAATTGTTCCACCCTTCGGACCTCAAATGCGTGTACACTGAAGAGCAATTGAATTAGAGTCAGCTGGCGTTATGCAAATGTGGCGCTGTGGGCGGCCCTCTAAACGGAAACGACATGACGTATGCAGCGATCCGACAATATAAGGAGTGATGCGGCGGGAATCAGTAAGAATCGGACGCAGTATGGGTAAGACGAAGGGTCTAAGCGCATTTGATCGTGGGCAAATTGTCGGGGCCCGACGAATGGGTCACTCTATCTCGGAAGTCATGCAGGCACTGGGATTTTCACGAGCCACTGTGTCACGGGTGCACCGTGAGTACATCGAATCCGGTAAAACCATCCCTGCAAGTGCCAACTGCCGTGGACAATAGCGTGTGGATGAGCTGGTTCATCGTCGGCTAGCTCGCATTGTAACAGCGGATAGACGAGCCACAGTGCGAGAAATCACTCGGCAAGTTTACGCTGGTGCACAAAAACGTGTAAGCAGCCACACCATTTAGAACCATCTCCTCGTTATGGGGTACAGAAGCCATCGTCCCACGAAGGCACCGCTGCTGACCGCACATCACAGGGTGCAAAGATTAGCATGGGCGCGGGAACATCGCCACTGGATCCTAGACATGTGGAAAAATGTTGCCTGGACGAATAGGTCGAGATTCACGTTAGTACATGCGGATGGCAGGATACGAGTACGGCGCAAACCACATGAAGCGATGGATCCTTCTTGCCAGCAGGGTACTCTTCAAGCTGGTGGGGGTGGCATTCTTGTCTGGGAACTGTTTACGTGGACTGAAATGGGACCCCTGGTACGTGTGACATCATCCCTCACAGGACAACGTTACCGAGATATCCTGTACGACCATTTGCTCCCGTTTGTGCGTCTTCAACATCCCACTGGGGACCTCATCCTGCAACAAGACAATGAACCGTGCCATCGCTCCCGAATTGTATCAGAATGGTTGGATGAACACTCCACCGACGTGACCTAGCTTCCTTGGCCAGCTATGTCACCTGACCTCAATCCCATCGAGCACATCTGGGATGCCATCGAGAGAGATGTTCGAGGCTCTGACCCCTTGTCCATAAAATCTTCGTGAACTGTGAGAGCTTGTTCAGGAGTCGTGGATCCGTATGGCTTCCCAACGCTTCCGGTGTCTTGTCGAGTCCATGCCGAGACGAATCGCCGCCGTCATCAGGCCGAAAGGTGGTGCTACACGTTACTAGACAGGTATCTCTAATTCAATTGCTCTTCAGTGTATGTAGGTATTGGAGATTGTACGTGTATGACATGAGTAATTATCCCCTCTTCGCCGCAAGTAAAGTGATTTGAACGAAATAATACATATGAAGTAAGTACTAATGGTATGTTTATTTAGGTTAGAGATACTCATTTCTTCCATCACATACGCTTCATTGTCCAAAATAATCACCCCACTATAGCCACAAGCACATATTAGCACTACACTCACAGTTCAGCAACTTAGGGTGCACCGCCGAATATTACAGAAATTTGCGAACTCTTGACATTTTTGCCGTACTTCTCAAGTGTTGTTGTTCGTTACTTGTCCGATAGGAACACTGGACTAGCGAGCGACTGACTCCTTTATATACACAGTGCGTCAAAGAATTTTTAAGACTGGGTCTGTAAAATGAAATAGAAACAAGAAATTAGAATTTGTTTTGGTTTTTTATTCAAAATAAGTCCCTCCGGCTTCAATACACTTGTTACAGCGATTTAATAATGATTCGAATGCCTGTTCCAGTTCACTTTGCGGAATTGCCTCCAAAGCACGCGTCGAAGCAGTTTGTATGGTCGAAATATCATCAAAATAACACCCTTTTAACGTCATTTTAAGTTTTGGGAACAAAGAAAAGTCGCAGGGTGCTAAATCAGGCGAATATGGTGGATGATTCAACACACAGACGGTATTTTTTGCCAAAAATCTACGAACAAGAAGTGTGGTGTGACTGGGTGCATTATCGTGCAACAAACACCAACTGTTTTCATCTCGATATTCTGGACGAATGCGACGAATTCTGCCCATCAAACGCCTCAAAACATTTAAATAAAACTCACCAGTAATTGTTTGTCCACTTGGAACAAATTCTTTGTGGATAATACCCTTACTACCGAAGAATGTAATGAGCATTGTTTTGATTTTCGATGGAACTTTTCTTGTTTTTTTGGCTTGTGGCGAGTTTTTTGACTTCCATTCCGCACTTTGTCGCTTTCTTTTAGGATCATATTGAAAACACCATGCTTCATTACCAGTAACAATCGATTTTAAGAAGTTTAGATCATTTTCAGCGGCTGAAATGATGTCTCTGCAATGTGCACTTCTCCTTGATTTTTGTTCAATGGGTAACATGTGTGGAACAAATTCAGCACAGACTTTTGTTTTGCCCAAATCTTCATGTAGGATGGTTCGAATCGTTTCTTTGTTGATGTTTAAAGACTCTTCCATCATTCTTAGTGACGCACATCGATTGTTTGCCACGAAATCACGCACTTTTTCAATAATATCAGGCGTCCTAGATAAACTTGGTCTTCCGGTATGCTTATCAACTTCTAGCGTCTCTCTAAAAAACGTTTGTGCCCAGGAAAATATTTGATCTACTTAAACAAAACTCACCGTAAACTTGTTTCATCATTTGGTACATTTCAGAGGCACTTTTACCAAGTTTAGCGTTAAATTTAATAACAGCCCTTTGTTCCATCTTAATAATTCAACATGAAAAAAAATGTTACTTCTCTAATGAACGCCTGTTTCGTTTGAAATACTTTAACAACTGCGCAGTACTTTTGGCAGAAAGCAAGCAGATGATCACGGTTTATAACGCATTCGCGATTACACTGGTGGCGCCACCGTAGGCTGAAATCTAGCGCCAGTCTTAAAAATTATTTGACGCACTGTGTATACTTCACGACAGGGCCTGAACCTTCTGGAATATTCTTGATTTACATAAAGCTCTCCAGCTTCCCACTGGGTGATCATGTTGGAACATTCTACAAACGTATAACCCATTCTTGCCGCTCTTAGAACATTCTACACGACACTTCAGTCTCTGTTATGTTACATGGCTGACTTTTCTAGACATAGCTTTTGGCATACGTACATTTCTATTAACTATTAGTATGTAATTATTATATTTACAAATTGTGTGTAATTTCATGCGTTTGAATGGCATTATTAAATAACTGAATTATATCCTCTTTATTGTAATACATTACAGATTAATTCCATTACCTTGTGCAAACCATTCTTTTTTTTTTTTTCTGATCGGAGGTTTTTTTTTTTTTTTTTTATTGGAGGTTTAACGACCACCGTGAACAACTCAATGGGCTATAAGCAGTCGCTCGCCCCTAATTTCGGGTCACTGGTTCCAGGGAAGGTAGAGAGCCAGTGCTGTAAGACAAACACAACAACCATGCCTCACCGGGATTCGAACCCGGACCGCTTTCGGACGAATGATCAGAGGCCATCGCTTAGACCACTGCGCGACCGGGGCGGCGCAAACCATACTTGGGATTACCTTATAATGCATTGCCTGCTACTGCATTACCTTGTAATGCATTACACGTTAATTGTAATCTGTACTTCCATTACTTTGTAATGCATTCCTGCCCAACTCTGGATAACACCAACGCTAGGGAACAGTTCAGCGTGAAAGATAAACAATAAAGGGTCGGACCATAACATCAGGTATTTGCACGTATGGTAGAAATACGATGCACACAAATAAGGAATAGCATAAGGGCATATCATTCGGTACGAAGTAACGCAAGTACAACATTACGAGCAGATGTAAAAGTGTATTATAAAACACCAACCGATGAAAACATAATGAACATCAAAATGCAAGGCAACAAAGTTAACAATTATAGCACCAATATAAACAGCGACGGAGAAAAGCACTAGTATAGTAAGGACATACAATGAGAGCAAAACAAAAACACGAGGCACAATAACAAAATCAGGAAACAACATTGCAATGCGAGAGTGATAACATGAAGGGTACAAGCACACAATTAGCGGAACAGTAGATGAAGAAACGCGAAACCAGAAAATTTTAGGCAACCACAAGGTGGAAAACGTCGCCTGAGAGAGCGAAAATTGTTGGGTTGGAAGGAGCGCTAAAGTTCATCGGCTTGAGGAAGTAAGGTATCACAAAACTGCTTCTCAGCGAGGTCTTTCAAGGAAGAGAGACTGCGAGTGTATCGTCTCATGAAAACCTGGTACCTAGAATCTATGACACTCAGAGATTTGAAAAATGACACATGAGCTTCAAATTGCATCACCGGTGCACACAGATCAAGATCAGGTGAGTGGAGAAATGCGTCAATATAGACAACTGTACGAGCAGATTGAAAGAGGCGTAAGAGTTGCTGTCTGGACAGTGGTCCAGGAACTATAGGAAACTTATCAATGGCCTGTATGACCTTATCATCTGAGAGAGGATTGACAGGACCTGAACAGAGATGCATACTGTTCGAGGAGTCATCAGGCGGAGAAAATTGGAACAGGAAACATCGGGAACATTAGATGAGACCATAGAAGGAGTAGGAAAAAGTTGTTTTACCTTTTTCTGTTTCACAGAACCTTTGGAAGTTCCAGTCCGTTTTGAAGACGAAGTAGAGGCGGATGAATCCATTGGAAGATCTGGAAGAACACCCAGAACGGGAGACGAGAACACAGGTTGCGCCGAGGAATCAGTACGAACCAGATGAGCATCGGTGGACACTGGAGCATCAGCCGAGGCAGCAGGAAGGTGCGGCAACGGGGTAACAGCAGACATGGTCATAATTCGAGATCCGATATGCGCGACACATGGAGGAGAGCCAGTCGGCCGGAGTGCCGAAGCACCACTCGAAACATCCGAGTCGGAACACTCCGCTTGAGACACATCAGTAGTGGAAGACCTCTCTGCTATCCCAGAAGGAGGATGCACTACCGTATGGTGTGGAAGAGGAGGAAAGGGAACATTTTCTTGGACTAAAAGGTGCGTCTGACGGAGAAGAGGAGAGGCCGGGCCATCCAAAACATTGGAAGAGGGTATGGTAGAAGGACCAATGTAATCGGCATTGGGAGTGTGCTGAAAGAAAAACCATGGCGTAGGCGCAAACAGGAGGCAGTGGTGTGATCCTGGGTAAGACAGTGAGTACAATAGTGAGTGGTAAAAACTTTGAAGATAATCCGGTGGCGCAGTGGTCTAAGCGATGGCTTCTGATCATTCGTCCGAGATGAGCCCGGGTTTGAATCCCGGTGAGGCATTGATGTTGTGTTTGTCTTACGGTACTGGCTCTCTCCCTTCCCCGGAAGCAGTGACCCTAAATTAGAGACAGGCGACTGTTTATGGCCCATTGAGTTGCTCACGGTGGTCGTTAAACCTCCAATAAAAAAATCGAAAGTCCATGTGCATTCCAATAGAAAGTCCGTGTGCAAGAAAAAAATCAGCATCCTCCTTGCGCTGGAACTCCACTGCGATTTTTTTTTGATTGAAGGTTTAACGACCGCCGTGAGCAACTCAATGGGCTATAAGCAGTCGCCCGTCCCTAATTTAGGGTCACTGGTTCCAGGGAAGGGAGAGAGCCAGTGCCGTAAGACAAACACAACATCCATGCCTCACCGGGATTCGAACCCGGACCCCGTTCGGACGAATGATCAGAGGCCATCGCTTAGACCACTGCGCCACCGGGGCGGCCCACTGAGATACCCCGAGGGGTACGAGAAATTCCAGCAATAGACGCGGACGACACATTACCTGAGAAGGGCCTCCATGTAGCGTGGCAAAGGAGTATTCGGTAAGGCATGAAAGAGCACACCTCTATCCAGGAGATTATGGAACTCACGGGCAATCTGCAAGTTTTCAACAATCGTTACCTTCACTTTCTGGTTGGATACCTGAATAACAGGTGTTGATTGCAAGAGACCATCAGGTTGAGAAGATGACGACGGAGAAGCAGAAACTCGCTGCACTCTAGAGGCAAATGACATCCCCGAAAGAGAAGTCTGTGCGAACTGGCTGGCACAGAATGCTGTAAGGGAAGAGGTGCACAGTCAGAAGGCAAGACAGTAGCCCCAGAAGTACCCAGGGAGGGCACCGAGGCAGCGGCAGAAGGAGGGGCGCAGCCAAGTCAAGTGAAGGCACCGGAGCAGGAGTACCAGGCAGCTGGGAAGGCATATGAGCATACACATCTGAGGACGAAAGTTCAACCTCCAAGGATGATGGAAGTGCCACGTGACTGCATCCGCCACTCCCAGAGATAAGGATAGACATGAAGCCGCAATGTTGGCAGCTTCCAAGCGTAAACAAACGAGCTAACGATATGAAAACTGAGAAATATGAACAAATACAAGGACGATATCGCCAGAAAAGTATCTCAAAACGTACAGAGTACCTTTAAACCGGCGCGGCACGCAACAAATGAGTGCCTCCCCGGTGGCGCAGTGGTCTAAGCGATGGTTTCTGATCATTCGGCCGAAAGTGGCCCGGGTTCGAATCCCGGTGTGGCATGGATGTTGTTTGTTTTACGGCACTGGCTCTCTCCCTTCCCTGGAACCAGTGACCCTAAATTAGGGACGGGCGATTGCTTATAGCCCATTGAGTTGCTCACGGTGGTCGTTAAACCTCCAATAAGCCGCCCCGGTGGCGCAGTGGTCTAAGCGATGGCCTCTGATCATTCGTCCGAACGGGGTTCGGGTTCGAATCCCGGTGAGGCATGGATGTTGTGTTTGTCTTACGGCACTGGTTCTCTCCCTTCCCCGGAACCAGTGACCCTAAATTAGGGACGGGCGACTGCTTATAGCCCATTGAGTTGCTCACGGTGGTCGTTAAACCTCCAATTAAAAAAAAAAAAACAAAAAAAAAAACCCTCCAATAAAAAACAACAAACAGGTGAGTGCGGGACGAAGTATATCACACTAGAATGCATAAAATGTAGGAGCCACCAACACAATGTATGTCAAGAACGAGCAATGGGCTGGACATATTGTCAGAATAATGGACTACTGACATTTTGGACAGGATGCCAACGGACAGGAAAAAACCCAGAAGAAGACCACGTGAAAGATGGGTGGATGAAATTCGAAATCATGCCGGAGTGACATGGAGGAGGAGACTGGCTCAAAACAGACTGTTGTGGAAAAAACTTGGCTTGGGGAGAATTTCATCCTGCAGTGGATTGATAATAGTTGAATGACGATGTTGTTGATGATATACACTGACGGAAAAAAATCCCAACACCAAGAAGGGGTTGTGTTAGATAAACGACAGTTGGTAGGCGGTGAGAGTACATCTGTAAGATGACGTCTATGCAAATTTCGCGCTCGGCGCATACGTGTGGCGCTAGTAGCGCCCCTCGGAACATGCAAAGCAGGTTTGCTGTAAATACGCGCTGTAACGTTCGTGAGTGTTAGTTATCGTTGAGATTCGACGTAGTGTGTTGATGTTAGTCAAGAATGCCTTTAAGAAGACGAAGAAGCCATTATCAACAGCTCACGGAGTTTGAACGAGGTCGTGTAATAGGGCTACGAGAAGGTGGATTTTCTTTCCGCAATATTGCAGAACAACTTGGCAGGAATGTAGCCACTGTGCATGATTGTTGGCAGCGGTGGTCAAGGGAAGGTACTGCCTCAAGAAGACCGGATTCCGGCCGGCCACGTGGCACTACTGAGAGGAAAGACCGCCGCGTACGGCGTATGGCCGTGGCGCATCGTACCACGTCTGCGGCAGCAATTCGAGCTGCAGTTCCCACCACAGTGACACAACGAACTGTTACAAATCGGTTACTTGAAGGACAGCTCCGAGCCAGACGCCCTGTAGCGTTCATTCCACTTACTCCAAACCACTGCCGTTTGCGACGTCAGTGCTGTCAAGCTAGAGCTCATTGGAGGACGGAGTGGAGATCTGTTGTGTTTTCTGATGAAAGCCGGTTTTGCTTGGGTGCCAGTGATGGCCGTGTGTTGGTTAGAAGGAGGCCAGGTGAGCGCCTGTAACCAACCTGTCTGCGGCCGAGACACACTGGACCTACACCTGGAGTTATGGTCTGGGGAGCAATTTCCTATGACAGCAGGAGCACTCTCGTGGTTATCCCACGCACCCTGACGGCACAGTTGCACGTCGGTCTGGTGATTCAACCTGTTGTGCTGCCATTCATGCACAGCATTCCAGGGGGTGTTTTCCTACAGGATAACGCTCGCCCGCATACCGCTGTTGTAACCCAACATGCTCTACAGAGTGTCGACATGTTGCCGTGGCCTGCTAGATCACCAGATCTTTCACCAATCGAGCACGTATGGGACATCATTGGACGACAACTCCAGCGTCACCCCCAACCAGCATTAACCGTCCCTGTATTGACCGACCAAGTGCAACAGGCATGGAACTCCATCCCACAAACTGACATCCAGCACCTGTACGACACAATGCATGAACGTTTGCGTGCTTGCATTCAACATTCTGGCGGTTACACCGGTTATTAATGTACCAGCATTTCACATTTAAAATGGATTTTCTCGCGCTTACATTAAGCTGTGATCTTGAAACCTTAATCGATTAAATATGTTACCCATACAAATGTATTGCCGCCATTTCATTCCTCTACAACTATTTTTTCGTGGTGTTGGGATTTTTTTCCGTCAGTGTATATCATATCTTATAAGATATATATATATAAATAAATAAACACTGAAAAAGTCCCTCGGGAAAGGAGGTAACAAAAGTGGCATTATAAAAAAAGTTTCCTTTTTTTTATAATTACTATATGTCAGCAAACTTTGAAAATCCACTGCCTATCAAAGTGGAAGGTTTGGCTTAACACATTAAAAATCTAAACAAATAAAAGCACCAGGGAAAGACGGTATTTGGAATATAATTATGAAAAAAATTATAAATACATATGTGCAAGTCCTTACTCATTACTCAAATTTATAATGCATCCCTTAAACTGTGCTATTTCTCTGATGTCTGGAAATCTCGCGAAACCTCGTGAAAATCATCGGCGAATCTACTACTAGTAAAATCTTCGAAAAAATACTCACTGGAATGCAATAAAATTCTCTGAGGCATTGCCAGTTATTCCGTTTGAGCAAGGAAATTTCAGAGAAAAACACTTCACGCTACACCAACTAACCAGCGTAGCACGAAAAAAAAAAAAAAATGCGAGGTTTAATTAAAAAGCCACACTGCAGCTATTCTTTCAGATATTGCCAAAGCTTTTGATAAGTGCTGGCATGATGCAATTATTTACAAAATAATTGCCCATGACTTTCCACTCCGGATAGTTTATGTAATAAAACCATATCTTCAGAGCAGAAAATTCTTTGTAAAATTAAATGGGAAAGAATCTACTTTAAGATATATTCAAGCAGGGATGTCACAAGGTGCACCCATTTTGTACTTTATTTTACTTCTGATTTCTCTACTGTAATAAATAGAAACTTAAACATAGCTGCTGACACAGCAATAGCATACAACTCAAAAAACTAAAAATTTTGCTGCATTCATGCTACACCGCTATGCAAAAAAATACAGCCGAACTTTCAAGATTGGAAAAATTAAAATAAATACAGAAAAAACACAGGCAATTCTGTTCATCAGAAAAAATAAATTGTCACACCTGTGACTTACTACATAGGTGAAGCACATGACAAGACGACAAATCTGCAGCGGTACATTCCCTTGGTATAGGTTAGATCAGGTGGCACCGGAGCGAGGAGGCGCTGATTCGATCACGTCAGCGACAAATTTGTGTTTTCACATTGGCACCCGATTGTGGAAAATGGGTGTATAGGGGCCGTTGTGGGTTCTTCGAAAAATGTGTTTGTTCCACACAGCGTCTGAAATTAATAAAAATTCCATCTTTTTGTTTCAAAAAAAAAAAAAAAAAAAAAAAAAAAAAAAGAGAAGTAATTAAGAGGGAGGTGACGACCAATCTGCAGTGATACATTTCATCGATATAGTTTAATCGATTAGAACACAACTGGCTCCGGAGCGAGGAGTCGCGGGTTCGATCGCCGTCGCTGACAAATTTGTGTTTTCACACACCCAGACAATGAATTAACTTTCTATGGAAAGAAAAATCGCTGAGTCAGTAAAGGAATTATCTAAGACTCATTATTGACATATTAATGAAGTCTTACGAGAAGTTAGAAAACTGGTGCAGCTATCAGTAAAGACAAAAGGCTACGCTTAAAATACCGATTTTTCATGGAAAGCATACTTCAGTCCCATCAGCACCTATGAAAATGAAATTTGGGGAATTTGTGTAAAAATTCATAGAAATAAAATTTCAACGTTGCTAAACACCATCCTTTCCATGATCGCTAGATTGAAGGAAAGACCTCAAACCATGAAATCAGAAATCTCATGAAAATAAATTCAATTGATTATGTTATTTATGACTTATATAAGAAATATAAAAAAGTCGAAAGTCACACCCAAACCCCGTGGAAAGAAAAGCTCTACCATACATATGCATGATAGAGCTTTTGGGGCCGAGGTTGGCTCCCCGAGCGGGGTACCCGCACCGGGCGTCAACTTCAGGGACAACAAATATTCGGCATTTAATCAAAATTACAAAACCACCCTCCACCCGCTTACACACATAAAAAAAAACTTTTACTGCATTGGCAAAGTATCTAATTAAATCTCTAGAATTTAATTTATTAGCCTGTTGGGTTTCAATGGCAATAAGTGAAAAGATATTTCAGTCGTTCCTGACGCATTGTATTTCGCAAATAATGTTTGACTATTTTCAGCTTGCTGAACGATCATTCAGTAGTATATACTGTAAGAAGTTGTGTTCAATATAAAGTAAGTGCTGTACAGATGTCCAGGTAACTACATGCCAAATTGTTAAATTTTATTTTTAACAGTTCTGAGAGTTTTTCTTATTGATTTTCTTGGTTCAGTTTCGTCTTTCATAACTCTATATCGCCGTCCGGATTGAGCAGTGGTCTAAGCTCTGGCTTCTGAACATTCGTCTGAGATGGGTCTGAGCCGGAGTCCCGGTGAGGCAGGGATGATGTGCTTCTCTTACGGCCCATGTTGTGACCCAGTGACCCTAAATTAGGGACTATGCCTCGTACAGGAATGGATAGACGAACATAGCACTGGTATGAGACACTTTGACTGGCCACCAAACTCAGATAATTCGAAACAAAATATTGAGATTATTCTGTTTCGAAGTTTTAATAAAATTTACTGACACCCTTTGTCAGAAATAGCTCCTTAGTGTTGCTCGACTAATTTAATATATTCGCTGCTAAAAGAATGTGAAGTTCAAAGTTTACGCTTTTCTCTTTCACAGTAGTTATTACAGTACATACCTCTCGTTCTTTGCTGGCAAGAACCATTTCAAGAGGTGAACCATGTTGTTTTTCCATAAGTTGATCTGTTTGGTTCTTCTCCGTGACTTCCTCTTCTTCAGCGATTGATTCCTCGTCTTCTCCGGTTTCTTCACAGGGTATCATTCTCTGTTAAAAAGAAGCGAAATTATTTTACACCACTCGCAGTAAAATCAACAACATCAGGCTTTTTCAGTCTAATTATTTTTCTGGTTTCTGAAGAGCTACCGGGTTTATCAAAATAATGGAAACACTTGTTCGTGGAGAACGTTTTATTAACAAGCTGTAGGCTCACATCAGGCATTCAAAACAGAAGCACTTGGACTTAGAATAGACTTGTACAAGTCATGTACATACTATAATGGGATTTGGAACTATTCTTTCTGTAAAATATGGGCCAACTGTGTCAGTGATACATGTATTAGAGGTGGAAAGTAGGATCTGACCTTTCGCTTCAGATGTCCCCATACATCTTCAATAATGTTAAGGTCTGGAGATTGAGGTGGTCAGAGTAACTGCTGTACCTCATACTCTGTAAGCCACGACTTGACACGTTTTGCACAATCCACGGGTGCATTACCTGCTTGAAACCAGGGACGGTCATTATGGAACAATGCCTGCAGTAATGGGTGCATATGTACCCTGAAAATGGTTTCATACTTTGCACATGTGACACGACACTGCAGAATAATTAATGATCCTAAGGAATGCCACGATATGGCAGCTCACAGCATCAGGGACTCACCGCCATGCTTCACGGTCGGAACCAAACAGAAGGGGTGGCACGCTTTTGCAAGTTTTCGCCGAACGGGAAACAGCAGTGGTAGGAAACAATGTAAAACACAATTCATCAGTCCCGACGACACCTTGCTAGTCTTCAGCATCCAAGTTTTGTTTATGTGCTTTGTACCACCTTACACGTTTTTCTGCATTGATTTTGGCAATCATAGCTTTGTGGATTGCAGCTCGGCCACAAACACCGGCGCAATGGGGTTTCCGACAAATTGTTAGGGCGGTAACGGGATCATTTTGACTGGTGTTGAACTCTGCTGCTATTTGAGGTGCCGTGGTCTTGTTCTTCAGTTGTAGAATCCTTGCCAACGTTCGCCTATCCCTATCTGACATCTTCGTATGGCGACAACAATTTGCATGTTTGGAAGCAACGCCATGTCCTTTTTGATAGGCAGTCATAATCTTGGATACAGTAACTGGGGTTACTCCTGCTGTTCTTGTTACTGAAGATCCTTCAATAAGCGCAGTCTTTTTTAAGTCACTGAGATCTGGCATTGTCGACAATTGTGATTGCGTACGGGGCATTGCTTCTTTTCTAGTTGTAATCGGTGTTTCCATTATTTTGATTAACCCCTGTACATATGTGAAATGTAAATCATCACTCCACAGCAAGCATTGAAACTGTATGTCTTGGTTCCATAGAAGAAATTTATGAAGATTAAGGTTTAAGTAGCTTTAGTTTACGTGACTGTTTAGGTGCCTGCTACCTAATGTTCTGAAGTAGCTTCGTTGACATAACTCAACTCTTTGAATAGGTAATTAACCATTAACGGCCGGAGAACAGACAGACTCATCCTACATCCCTTCAAGAGTAAAACAAGAAAGAAGACACTAAATTTTTGTTTGCAATGAGCACGTTTTTTGAATCTTTTCTGACACGAAACATTATTTCAAAGTTATTCATAGTCAATGGAACCGGTTAGAAAAAAAGCAACCTGATTTCTGCAATCCATAAAATACCCAGAAATAGATATAGCGATTTATTTCCCACCAGCGGCTGAAAAGTATATTACGAAAATTAACAAATTGTGCACAAAATGCTTCGCATAGCAGAAGGAAGATGTCAGCGACAAAGCGATTTTCACATCAAACAGTTAGAAAAAGAGATGTAGAGGAAAACATGATATAACTTTACCACCTTAGCGAAAGAATTTTGCATAATGGAATAGTGGAAAATATACGGAAAGTATTCTTCATAACAAAAGCTACGCTAAGGATAAAGAATTTCTCAATCGCTTCTTTTGAAACACAGTTATCTACAAAAAGGTTTTGACGCTTATTCCATCTAGCGGAAAAACTGGGAATTATTTAAAGAGGATAGTTCCTCATTTGTGTTGTAACGAATGATATACAGTAAAAAAGAATGAATTGGATTTCTAGAAGCATTGATACAGCAGCAAACAGATATACACACAAACACCACCTAGCGTAAGAACTCTGGACTACAAAAAAAAAAGTCCCAAGTACAGGCAATTTTTTTCAAAAGGTAAATAGTACCCGCTGTTAAGAATATTTTTAAATTGGACTTTTAGACGCAAAAAAAAAAAGATTAAAATTTTTGCTTCCCCTAGCAGAAAAACTATATTATTTCGGACAGGAAATGCACACAAAATGTTTACGTAGATTGTGGTATCTGAGCGCAAACGAATGTTTTCATTAGGGTTTTATGTGCGCAGATATTTCTTTAAATATTCTGTAAACGAAAGCGTGAAATTATGCCCTTCTAGTGGCACACTTGTGCTGTAAAAAAAAAATTGAAATTATGTGTAAAACATTTTGAACCAGAAACGCTCTCCGACAAATAAAGACATTTTCAAATCGGACTGTTAGAAGCAGAGATTTTGACAGAAATACGATTTTCATCTACCTTAATTAGCTGTTGCATCATACAGATACCGGCCACTGAATTAGGAACTTTTATTCAATATCAGGTTGGACCTCCTTTACGCCTAATTACAACACGTATGTGGTTTGACATAGATTCCACAAGGTGTTGGAGTGCATCTATACGTCTACAGCATACCAGACATTACGAGACAGTCATTTAACTGGCTCAGATTTAACGGAAGAAGACTTTGCTCCCGGATCTGTATTTTTAACATGTCCCATACATTCTCAATGTGGTTCAGAGCTGGGCTTTGTGGTTTCCATCAAAGATGGTGGAAGCCGCTGTCATGCTCCCTGAACCACTGCTGAACACATCTTGCACGATGGACAGTAACATTGTCTTCCATGAAACAGCCTCACCTGCTGGATTAAAAGTCAACATTGGACGGTAGACTTGATCGGTAACAATGTTCAGATAATACTTGGATGACATCGGACCTTCCAGCAGTATCAGGAGACCAGTTCCGTACTAACAGAACGTGCCTTATATCATGACAATACCTCCAAAACCTTGAGTTGTGTTCACAAGGCAAGCTAGGCACTCTGTTTCATGGGGATCCCGCCAAACTCTCGGCCTATCGTCGGTACAGAACAAGGCGTACCGCGACCCTCCGGACTACATGACTTTTTTGCAGTCTTCCAGTATTCTTCCACGGTGTCTGCTACACTACTGAAGACGAACCGCTCCTGTTTTTCGTAGAAATCAGTGGCTTTTGTAAAGGCATGCTACTGCCAATACCGATCCTCTTCAATTCCCTGCGCATAATTCGCTAAGATATGGTTCGGAAACAGCCTTCATTGCATGCTTCGTTCAATTACTGTACACAGGAAGTCCTATTTCTCCGGAAAAGCCTTCTCAGACGGCTGCGATTTCTTTCCTGACGGATTGCGGTCGCGCCACAGTTACGCTTCTTAGGCAAGCAACGTATATTAATTTTCGCTGGTTAAATACCCGGTGTTTCTCAACTTTTGAGAAACTAGTCCGCTTTGCTGTTTCCAAAATCGTCGCTTCATCCAGACGCGCACCCACAATAAGCTCTTTATCGAACTGCGAAAGATCCTTTGTTTTTCATATTGTGAACTATAAAGAAGTAAATTTCTCCGTCATTTCTGTCCACGCCAGGATTCGAACCCGGATCCCCTCATTCCGGAATAAGTCGCTCTACCAATTGAGCTACGCGGACATGTATTCTGATTCCTATCTGCCTTTATGTCGTGTGCGTCCTTCTGGCAGGTACGTCACATCTCCTGGTACGTTACATCATCTCCCCCTTATTTTTTTTTTTTTTATTCGAAGTGCTCCTCTTATTTTCCTATCTTGCGGTGTGGAAATAACATCACACCAATGCGAGATTTTGAACGGTCGGGTCATCCGGATAGTTCGGGCGCCATTATAACGAAGTGAATTTCTTCGTCATTTTTATCCGCGCCAGGATTCGAACCCGGGTCCCCTCATTCCGGAATAAGTTGCTCTACCAATTGAGCTACGCGGACATGTATTCTGATTCCTATCTGCCTTTATGTCGTGTGCGTCCTTCTGGCAGGTACGTCACATCTCCTGGTACGTTACAGAACAACACTATTAACGATTACTGACGAGCAGCAGTCTTTAATAGTTGCACAGATCACGTAGGGACGCACATGACCACATACTTTGCATATACGCTGCGTAAGGGACGTTTGCGTACATCTGCGCAAAGGTTTCTAGTTCAGTAACCGGTGTGTGTAGAATGCTGCTTTAGTATTGGTACTTGGTACAGCATTCAGTATTTCGGGCGTTAGTGACAATTGTCTAAGCTCTTTTGCTAAAAACGTAAAATGGAAAATATTTTTATTGTCAAGTGATTGATTACCCGTGAGGACATTGCCGTGGCTGATGCGTACTCTTACCTGGAGGCCTGGAGAGCCTCAGATATACGAGTTTTCAAAGTTTATTCGTGAGTTTACCTTTCTGCTTTCAAACTTTTACAAGAGGAGCTGGGAGTGCCTTTGAGAAATTTGGGGTAAGACTATTCTTGATTTACTGTTACTGAGACTTGCACCTGTCGTATTGTCCGTCCTTCTGATGATATTAAGAACCACGACCAAGAGAAAAGAAACAAGTGTAACATAATAAGATGTTAAGCTGCAAGGTTTTATCGTGAAAAGGAACTAAAGTGGTTCTTAGGGAAAGATAGGCTCCTTCTGTTCACATGCTAGCACATCACTTATTGCTATAGCTCAAAATTTGCATCACATTCAGTTGTTTTTTCTTGTACTCAGAGTCGATGAAGACCCTTACTACTGCAACATGAAACATCTAACTTCACAGGATACTTCCGAAATCGAGGTTGTTACTCTCCCTCTCTCAACAATGCATTCTTATTGAAAGTCTATTAAATTGCATCATTTGTCTGCTCATGATTTAAATTTCAGCCCATTGAGAAATTTATGAAACCAGAAAAATTTTACGTAGAGCTCAATGGCACACGCTAAGCTTTACTCAATGCAGCTTCTTATTGGTGTCTCTTTCATTAAGACCTTGAGTTTTCTACAAAAGAGCATTTGAAACACAAAACTGTCATGCACAGAATCACTGCTAAGTGTCTCTTGAGCTCAAGCCGTCCGAAGAAATCACGTGCTGAACTCAGCAAAAGGTGGCTGTGTGCTCTGAGTGTCCCTTTGTTTAAGACTCACCGGTGCTCTGGTGAAAGAGGCACCAATAAAAAACTGGCGACTTGTGAACTCTTCTCCAGTGAGCTCAACTTAGTCTTTTCTGGTTTCACAGTTTCTTAATGGTATCCTATGTGTCTTTCTGCTTTGGAATTTCCACTGTTAACTAATGAGTTAGTACAATCCTAATATATAATTTGCTAGAGTCCTCCTCCTCCGTGCCACTTTTTAAGTCGTCATGGCAACAACCGAGAAACAAATGTTTGTGACGCCACTCTTAGCTTTTCGTGTAGGAAACGTCATCCCCTACACGCGCACATTCTATGCGTAGATCACTTTGTTTTGTTGTCATAGCAATAAAGAACACAGCTGCTGCTGTGACGTCAACTAATCCAAATCATTCTCACATGACTTCAGAGATACATTACGTCACACGGTCAACTCTTTAGAGATTCGAAAACTTTACGTCAGAAATTTTGGTTGTACTTCTGCCGCCGTCAAATCTTGGTGCTCTTGATATGCTTTATTACGCTGTTT
This sequence comes from Macrothele yani, assembly GCA_039090855.1. Classification (NCBI taxonomy): domain Eukaryota; kingdom Metazoa; phylum Arthropoda; class Arachnida; order Araneae; family Macrothelidae; genus Macrothele; species Macrothele yani. The sequence continues at coordinate 42,636,311 of CM077016.1, read as the reverse complement.
AATAGAAAAAGACGAAAATTTATATTCCGGTGTTCACACTGTTATGCGTAACCATTCCTGTTTAAAGTTTTGTTTACATCTTTTTTTCTTTCGTTCAAAGTTAGTTTTTTTTTTTTTCGGGTGTGTGCAATTCGAAGTCATTTAATTTATATTGTGGTTCATTTGTCTCGAAACATCAACTTTGTTTTGTCTGAGTTTTAACAACAACACAGCAAATATGCCACCTGAACGGAAACAATCTGCTGAGGAAGTAGCTTTCCAGAAGGAAGCAGCAAAAAGACGAAAGGTGGAGCAAGAAAGGGCCCGTCGCGAAAGTATGTCTGCTGTGCAAAGAGAATGCGATCGGAATCATCATCGCGTAGCAAATATAACTCCTCAGCAAATTGAACGAAGTTTGGAACGACACCGAATTGCAAACATGACGTCAGAACAAATTGCACAAGGTCACGAACGACATCAGATTCCAAACCTGTCACAATCGCAAATATCACGCCAGAGAAGTGGTGCTACAATCCGCCGACAAAATACACGAACTAGAAACCAAGCTGTTCTTGACGCAGTTAACGTTGTAGAACCAAATGCAGACGCTCATAACTGTGGTTCCATGGACAGTATTTGCGAATTTTGTCATGCAAAACATTTTGCGGCAGAACAGCCATCTGACAAACTTTTTACGCAAGGCTGTCATAAAGGCAAAGTAAAATTAGATGCTATGAAATCAGCCCCTGGTATTCAGCAATTAACGAAAGGACAGCATCAACATTCGAAAAATTTCACGGACAACATAAGATCTATAAATAGCGCTTTGGCGTTTGCGTCCATGGGAGCTAACATTGCTCCGCCTCCTGGATATGGTCCCTATTGTTTTAGAATTAACGGAAAAATTTACCATCAAGCGCAGGAGCTTTGCACCCAGCAAATTGGGACCAGAGAAAGTTTGCTCAACTGTATATACTGGACCGGGAAGAGGCTGGTGATCAAAGAATGAGGATTAGGGAAAACACCCAGTGCAATCCAAGTCTGATGCAAGAGTTAAGTACTTTCATGTCTCAAAATAACCATTTTGCTGACGCATGCAAAATGCTTTATGAAGTTGAACAAGGCCGCCCCGGTGGCGCAGTGGTCTAAGCGATGGCCTCTGATCATTCGTCCGTAAGGGGTCCGGGTTCGAATCCCGGTCAGGCATGGATGTTGTGTTTGTCTTACGGCACTGTTTCTCTCCCTTCCCTGGAACCAGTGACCCTAAATTAGGGACGGGCGACTGCTTATAGCCCATTGAGTTGCTCACGGTGGTCGTTAAACCTCCAATCAAAAAAAAAAAAAAGAAAAGTTGAACAAGAAAGCATTAATGATGCCGCTCTGCATGGCGTTGAACCGGGCAAACATAGTTCACGGAGAAGAACAGGGGAAATTGATACAGGGTTCACAGTTAATGTATACCAAAAATGTTGTGTACAAGGAAGTGTTGACAAAATAGGGACTAAAGGTTTTACAAAACACATAACAAACAGACAACCCGTCGTGTCAAATTTCATAACCGACTGTTTGGGAAATTTTCAGAAAGCTGTGAGCCAACGTCGCCATGCATTGACGTGGAACTCAAAAACTCAATAAACAAATAAATGTCAATTTCTGTACCATAAATTTCATTTTCCCTCTTCATTATTGACGGGCTTTCATCTAGTGATGAATAAACAATCAGAGGAAGCTATTGAGTTGGAATGCTTTAAATCACGTTTAAAAAGGAGTTTGCCGCCCCGGTGGCGCAGTGGTCTAAGCGATGGCCTCTGATCATTCGTCCGAACGGGGTCCGGGTTCGAATCCTGGTGAGGCATGGATGTTGTGTTTGTCTTACGGCACTGGCTCTCTCCCTTCCCTGGAACCAGTGACTCTAAATTAGGGACGGGCGACTGCTTATAGCCCATTGAGTTGCTCACGGTGGTCGTTAAACCTCCAAACGAAAAAAAAAAAAAAGAAGGAGGTTTGAAGTGATTCATTCAACAAGTTGCACTTTCAAAATATAATTATTAAAAACACGAATGTAACGTAATTGTGCGTATTTGTTCACCGCACTCACCCCTATGTGCAGCTGCACAAGAAATGAAAGAAAATATCACATTGAATTACTTATAAATCCATTTTTGTTTTTAAAGGGTGACTCAACACTACCGTGATGCCATGTAAGCCTACAGATAAATAAGACGTTGTACTGCTATGCAAACAGCGTTTGCGTACGCAATTGAAACTGAAATTATTATGTTATGAATAGCCAATATTCACCAAACTGCGACAGGGCTGATCACTGGTTTACTTTCAGTGCATTGCCGCGTGGGTTCGTCAGGCCTTCGCCTGCAGGAAATCAAAAAGTTCCGGGCTTTCAGCGTTAAATGAAAACTCGCTCTTCTGCCTTGGTGCTCTTTAATTAATGCTGTATATGAAGAAAGCCACGAATGAGCTTTGTCCTGATTTCTTTATTGTTTTCATTATTTACTCATTGACCTGTTCCTGATTATTCTATTAACTTAGTCGGTCACCTCGTTGGTAAGTTCTTCTTTCTAAACTTAATTTCTGCTGTGATCTGCCATCTCAGAATCGGACATTCTCTATTCTCACCCAAACTCCCTTTCCTGCCGCCGTCAAATCTTGGTGCTCTTTAATTAATGCTGTATATGAAGAAAGCCACGAATGAGCTTTGTCCTGATTTCTTCATTGTTTTCATTATTTACGCATTGACCTGTTCCTGATTATTCTATTATTTTAGTCGGTCACCTCGTCGGTAAATTCTTCTTTCTAAACTTAATTTCTGCTGTGATCTGCCATCTTAGAATCGGACATTCTCTATTCTCACCCAAACTCCCTTTCCTGCCACCGTCAAATCTCAGACCAAAAATTTCCCTTTTTCTGCTTTTCTCCCTTCTCTGAGAAAAAGCCCGGGTTTCACCTAGCCACTTTGCATGACCCCCTTGCGACCACCAGGTCAGCTTCATATGTCGCTTTCCTCCTATCACCCCCTTCATTAGCAACTTGTTTTGCAGGGATTACACGACAAAAGAGCGCACGACGAAAGAGTGCACGACAAAAAGGCGCACGACAAAAGGGCGATACGATAAAATAGCGCACGACAAAAGAGAGATGCGACAAAAGGGCGCACGACTACCAGACTAACGATTCACAAAACTCGAAGAACTTTTTAACCAATTTGCAAGAAACGTTAAGAAGATATAAATTTTCAAATTGCTTATTTCATTGCATATTTAAATCCCAACTGAAAGCAAACGTTAATGTTTCTGTGCTTCAATAATCTATAGGGAGTGTTTTCAAAAAGATATTATTTCCAAAATGTCCCGTGTGGACTTCAAACAGGACTTCACTTAGAGTACAAAATATGACACATCTGATTTCAGTTGAAATTATTTGAATATACAAAGAAATGCTGAATTTTCTGAAAGGGTCCCGGAGCTCTTTTGGAAATAGCATCGTATGGAAAGTCCTCTATACAGGTTTCACTTAGAGTACAAAAGATGACACGTCTGATTTTAGTTGGGATTATTTGAATGCACAAAGAAATACTCAATTTACTGAAAGGGCCCTGGGGCCTTTTTGGAAATAACATCGTTTAGAAAGCCTTCTATATATAGGATGAGATGCCTGATTTTAGTTGGGATTTGAATACGCAAAGAAATATGTGATTTGCTCAAAGGGACACCGGTGCCGTTTTTGGAAATAATATCTTTTAGAAATCTTGCAGTTGAAGTAGAAAAATATCACGTCCGTGGGTTCGCCCTTTTGGCGCATCGCTCTTTTGTCTTGCGCCCTTTTGTCGTGATACGCTTCGCAGGTGCGACTTCCTGTTACGTGTAAGGCACTGTTCGTTCCACAACCTTTTTGAGAAGGATATGAATCCCGATAACTCCAGACAAAGCTGTAAAACGGTTTCCAAAGCAATAGAGTAACATACACTAAGCTCCATCAACAGCCGAACTAGGGAAACGGCCAGTAATGGTATTGAAGCATAGAAGAGAGGAGTTCTCCATCCTTCACTGACAGGAGGTGGAAACTAGAACAGAGACTGACTCAGTGCTTTGCTAAGAACAATAACAACAAGTTAGTAAAATCATGCAATGCATTGATTATGATACGCTTTCCAACATACCAGAAATTATTACTCAAGTTATGTGGATAATGGCTGTGGAATAAATCTCGCTCCTGTGTCCTGACCTTTGACTCCATTTCGATGGTATTCAACAGAACCGGTTCAGTATACCTCAAGAATAGCATACTAAAGGTTTGTCGCAATAGAAGCCGTTTTACGCAAGTTATGAGAATAATGGCTGTGGAATAAATCTTGCTGTTGTGCAATGACCTTTGACCTTATTTCGTTGATATTCAACAGAAACGGTTCACTAAACCGCCGGAATAAAATGATAACGTTTTGTCGCAATCGAAGCATTTTAGGTAAGTTCTGATGCACAAGGACAATGGAATGGATCCCACTCCAGTGTCCTGACCTTTGACCCCATTCCGCCCATTTTCAATAGGGTTCGTCCCCAGGTGGTTCCTTACCACATACTAAAATTTCATCGAAATCGAACCATTTTTACGCAAGTTATGCCGCATAAAGGCAATGGAATAAATCCCGCTCTTATGCCTTGCCTGACCTTTGACCCCATTTCGCCCATTTTCAATAGGGTTTGTGTCCAGGTGGTTCCCTACCACATACTAAAATTTCATCAAAATCGAACCATATTTACGCATGTTATGACGCATAAAGGCAATGGAATGGATCCCGCTTTTATTCCCTGACCTTTGACCCCATTCCACCCATTTTAAATAGGGTTCGTCCCCAGGATACTTACCACATACTAAAATTTCATCGAAATCGAACCATTTTTACGCAAGTTATGCCGCATAAGGGCAATGGAATAAATCCCTCTCTTATGCCCTGCCTGACCTTTGACCCCATTTCACCCATTTTCAATAGGGCTCGTGCCCAGGTAGTTCCCTACCACATACTAAAATTTCATCGAAATCGAACCATTTTTACGCAAGGTATGACGCATAAAGGCAATGGAATGGATTCAGCTTCTATGTCCTGACCTTTGACCCTATTTCACCCATTTTCAATAGGGATCGTCCCCACGTGTTCCCTACTACATGCTAAAATTTCATCGAAATCGAGCCATTTTTACGCAAGTTATGACGCATAAGAGCAATGGAATGAATCCCGCTTCTATGTCCTGACCTTTGACCCTGTTCCGCTCATTTTCAATAGGGTTCGTCCCCAGGTGGTCCCCTACCACATACTAAAATTTCTTTGAAATCGAACCATTTTCACGTGAGTTATCGAGCGGACGGACAGACGGACGGACAAAACTGGAGCATATACGCTTCCTCAACCTACGGTTGGAAAGCGTAAAAAAGAGATATTATTTTAACTTAGATGATATTAAGGTGGACGTCAAGTAATTTTGCTTCCTATACTTCCAATGGAAAAACTTTTGTATACATTTCCTTCACAATTAGTGTGTTCCCAAGGATGAAAATTTGAACATTGATTAAAATAACTGCCTATTATAATTTGGAATACTTAATATTATAATTTGGAATACTTAATATTTTCTAAAACATAACCATAATTATATTAAAAATCAATAACTTCCTTTGGTGGCGTTGAAACCAGAAAAAAGATGGCGCGACCTGTACTTTGATGACGTCAGTTGACAAACAAATGTTGGATTGCATAATTATGGTTATGTTTTAGAAAATATTAAGTATTCCAAGTTATAAAATGAAGCTATTTTAATCGATGTTCAAATTTTCATCCTTGGGAACGCATTAATTGGGAAGAAAATGGGAAGAAAACTTAGTAAGTGACCTTGTACGCAGTGTTTAAAGTTTTATCCACCGGTTCTGGACTTATTTAAGGCCAGATTTCTGTATTTAATATTACGCTTCCTGTTGGGCTCTACTGATGGTCAAAACAATTTTGGGGAGGGAGGAGGGGAGGGGTGGCAGCGAATGATAACCACTATGAGCAACACTAAGGGTTACAAGCAGTCGCCTGTCCCTTATTTAGAACGACTGGTTCCAGGGAGGGAAGAGTGCCAGCGCCATTACATAAGCACACACTGATGCCTCATGTGGGAGTCAAACCCCAGCCCATCTCGGACGAATAGACATAGGTCACCTTAGCAGACCACTTTGCCACGTGGGCTTTTTTTTAATACTCTGCACACTCATTTCATACATTCTGGATCATCAGACAGCTGACATAACCTAATTTCAGCTACAAGGGTAGTAGTTATTACTGAGACTATGTATCGCTGAGTGTATACTGTATGTGCATGTACGTGGGACTGTTTCGAATAAACAAAAATGTATTTTCAAATTGCTGTCTTGCTGGCAAAGTAGTCAGACGCACGGGATTCTGGCTCATTGGGCAATCAGGGCTTCCAGCGCCTGGATCAAGCACGAGAAATCTTGCAACGCCGAATCCCACCTTCAAGAGCATCCAACTGGCCCACCGATGCTTAGAATAACACATGGGGTGAGTTTTGTACTGCTTTAGGTTTGTGCTTTGGTTGAAAATACGTTGTCCGGGGTTTTGAAATCAAGAAATTTGTTGAGAACATCATGGGAGGACAGAATAACGATATTTCTGTAAGTGTATATAGAAAGCCCGGCAAAATTACACTGAATTCTCTTTGCATTAGGACCCCCCCCCCCCGCCCTTTTACATATTCAACACGACTACGAATTACCACGTGATATCAACGTTACGTGCGGCTACTACAAATTGTTCACATCTAGTCTCTGTACGTAATGCCCACTTAGCCGCCCCGGTGGCGCAGTGGTCTAAGGCACTGGCCTCTGATCATTCGTCCGAAAGGGGTCCGGGTTCGAATCCCGGTGAGGCATGGATGTTGTGTTTGTCTTACGGCACTGGCTCTCTCCCTTCCCTGGAACCAGTGGCCCTAAATTAGGGACGGGCGACTGCTTATAGCCCATTGAGTTGCTCACGGTGGTCGTTAAACCTCCAATCAAAAAAAAAAAAAAAAAATGCCCACTTACTATCTTACCATAGTTTCCTATTCTCGCAGTAACTCTGCTGCTGCCTCTTGGGGGGGGGCACTATTTCTCGGTGCTTAGGGAGTAGGGGAGTCATGTTCATTAGCATTTGTTTTGTTTTTTCATCCCTTGCAAAATTGTTAGGTAGGTTTCTAGTCATTTTGTCTGCGTATTTTTAGGTTTTCGCAACTTATATTTTTTGGAGACTTCTGAGCTCACTCTCTAAAAATTTCGTCCTCTGTTGCAGAGAGCGGTTACGCTAGCGCCAATCTAAAACCTGCTTATTTAGATTTATTATTTTTTATGGGACCTCGGGATGGTGGAGAACAGTAAAGTTATTTTATTTTTTCTCTATTTTATTTGAAGTCCATGTTATTATTATTATTTTTACTTTCTGTACATAATCAGTAAACGTTTGCCAGTAATGCGGAAACTTGGCGACTTATGCCATTTTGACAGCGTTCAGAAAGTTGGGGCCCAGTGGGCAGGTGCTAGTATTTCGGAAACAACCGCACTTGTTGGCTGCTCCCGTCCTACTGTACCAAGGGTGTACCAGGACTGGATTAACCATGTACAGACATCCAGCAGAAGGGCATCACATTGGTCAGCCACGCGCGGTTGATCCTAGTGGTGAGCGTAGGGTATCACGACAGGTGATTTTTTCTTGATTGGAGGGTTTAACGACCACCATGAGCAACTTAATGGGCTATAAGCAGTCGCCTGTCCCTAATTTAGGGTCACTGGTTCCAGGGAAGGGAGAGAGAGCCAGTGCCGTAAGACAAACACAGCATCCATGGCTCACGGGATTCGAACCCGGACCACTTTCGGACGAATGATCAGAGGCCATCGCTTAGACGACTGCACCACCAGGGCGGCGACTGGTGTTTCAGCAACGACGTGCAACAGTCACCTAGCTCACTCACCAGTAGAACAGTGGTGCAGTGCGACCTACTTCCGCATGCACCATGCGCTGTACCTTGCTTCCCCTGGGGTTCCACAGCGGGAGACAAGCGATGGTACCCAATGATGACGTCTAGTCATTGCAAACAACATCTCGCACGGGTCAAGGAACGTCGGCAATGTACCCTCGACAGATGGAAGAAAGTCGTCTGGAGTGATGAGTCGCGTTTCTTGCTGCACCATGCTGATGGCCCTGTTTGCATTTGGCGTAAACAGCATGAAGCCCTATCTCCTTGTTAGTGTAGGTGGTGTTCTGGTCTGGGAAGCTCTTTCCTGTCATGCCCTAAGCCCGTTGGTTATCATCCTAGAAATACTGAATGGTAGACGCTGCAGGGACCTGTTAGCCGATCATCTTCATCCATATGTGCAGGAGGTTTACCCGGACGACACTGTCATCTTGCAACAGGACAACGCACCGTGTCATTGAGCTCGTATAATTACTGAGTGTTTGAAGGAACACGGCAATGAATTCTCCACATTTCCTTGGCCCCCAAACCGCCCTGCCTGTAACCCGATTGAATATCTGTAGAATATGCTAGAACGGGGTGTGAGAACTGTTGACCCTCCTCCACGGAATGAGCGTGAACTTACGGAGTTGCTGCAGCAGATATGGGTCGAATTACGCATGGAGGATGTTCCACACCTTGTAAAATCTGTTCCTAGGCTTGCGAGCCGTGATTACCAAGAAAGGTGAACCAACGCGTTATTAGGCAGGTGTTCCAAATGCAAAGCTAACTCAGTGTATGATGAGATGGATTCTAGCAGAGAGAGGGACATTCATTTAACCTCTGATTGTGGGGTATGAAAGAGATGGAAAAAAATGCGGTAACGGATGTATTGTTTTGAACTGTCATAATCAACAACCATAGCGAATAGTCCCGTAGGTGCTGGATGCCATGTGGTATCAGATTCTCCGTTCGTCTTTCTTTGTTTTACTACCAGCGCATCGACACTCATCTGGTAAACCCAGGCATCCTGGGTTAGGAGGAAGGGGCCCAAGGACGAAGCGTGTCCGGGGCCGACTGCAGAGGGAATCATCTACACATTCGCATCCCCAAGCACGGGGAGTCTGCGGAAAATCCCGGGAAAACCGCAGAGTAGGTGCCCGGCAGGACAGGGGTTCGAACAACCGTCAGAAACGTCCGCCTCCCGCATAGTGCAAAGCGACTTAACCAACTGCGCCATGACGGCGGTGTTTTGAACTGTAGCATTTATTATTCGTGTCACAATTATATTGTATCTGTGGGTCGGAAACACGACGGTTTAATTGCATTATCTACACTGAGAAAAAAGTTTGTTTGAAACAACAAAATAGTTTTGTTGAGCTCTTTTGTTGCTTTAGCCAAACTGCATCGGAATTGTTTTTTTTGGCAACACCAAATTATTTCGTTGGCTATATTTTGTTAATTCAACTAAACGTTTTATCATGATAACAATACATATTGTTGGATCAAAAAAAATCCCCAAATTGACCTAGGCATTTTGATAAATGAACAAAACGTTTTGTCATAAAAATAAATTTTGTTAAATCAACAACTTTCATCAAACTACCTTTGTAAATTCAACAAATATTTTTTGTTGACTGCATATCGACAAAAATTTTTGGTTGATTCAACAATTTTTTGGTTGATTCAACAATTTTTTTGCTGAATTAACAAAACGTTTTTCTCAGTGTTGTGTTGAAATCCCTAACTGAAAAAATATAATTCTAATGCAAACTGCCTTTGAAATTTTGTAAATGGGCAATTTCCTGTCTATACACGGCCACGCAGTTCTGAAGGAGAAGAGGGGCAGGAAGCAGCGATGGGTGTTTCAAGAATAGCATTTCTCCGTTAAATCCACAGATACGCAATCTCTCCGGGGAAGGCTGACACTACTGTAGTTTTATTTGTGGGTATTTTCAAAGGCAGTGCGTGCTGTTTCCTTATCAGCTAAACGCGATTTTCAGTTCTGTGCAAAATAATAGCGTGAACGAAATGAGAACGTAGCAGAGGTGAGTCCCACACCATCCGCGGGAAAGCAGCGTGGCGGCATCCCTCCACGAGACTGTAGCCCTATTAATATGCAGTTTTTTCGTATGATTGGGAGAAGGGGGTGAACGACCTCCGTGAGCGGCTGGGGGAAGAGTTATGAGCAACACCTGTCCCTAGCTTGGGGTTGCTGTCTCCAGAGAGGAGGCAGCGGCCAATACCGTAAGGCAGGCTTCATCTGAGACTCTGACGAATGGTCAGAAGCCAGCGATTGGACTACTCCTCCACCGGAGCGGCCACACGAAGTGTAGTCAGGAGTGGGGAGGGAAGAATAGGGTTTCTTCTTGTTCTTTGGTTAGGGGTTTAACTACCGCCGTAAGCAACTCGAAGGAGTATAAGTAGTCGCTCTTCCCTAATTTAGGCTCACTCCGGGTACTGGCCCCCGGTAATAAATAAGGGCGTCACCTTTCACCTTTTTTTAGGCTTAACGACCATCGTGAGCAACTCAATGGGCTATAAGCAGTCGCCCGTCCCTAATTTAGGGTCACTGGTTCCAGGGAAGGGAGAGAGCCAGTGCCGTAAGACAAACACAACATCCATGCCTCACCGGGATTCGAACCCGGACCCCTTACGGACGAATGATCATAGGCCAGCGCCTTAGACCACTGCGCCACCGGGGCGGCAATAAGGGCGTCTTCCTCCCCCTTTCTACTTCGCTTCCGTGTCACTTTCCTATGGGGCGCTCTAGCCCAAATCTCCTAGTTTCCTATGGGTTGTTTAAGACCTGGGGTCAGACACTCCCTTCCTAAAATCCTCTACATATGATCATGATTTAGGCTCACTGGCTCCAGGTGTAAGGGAGAGAGTCAGTGCCATAGGACAAACACAACATCCATGCCACACCGGGATTCCAACTCGGACGCTTCCCGATCGAATGGGAATAAGCCAGAGCTTAAACCACTGCGCCACTGGGGCGGCAGAAAAGGGTTTCAAGAACAATGCTCAGATAATATTGTATTCGGTTAAAGTTGATTCGTGCAGCTATAATTTTTTTCGCATCTAAAGGTAATTTTGACGTAAAGATGTTCCATTATTTCATTCAGAACCTTTTCATAGAATAATAACGATAAAAAAAAAAAAAAACAAGAACTTGCGCGATCAGCTGACTTAACGACAGAAGTAGTTAGACTTAGCGTTCTTATTGGCAACTGAAATATTTCTTCCCTTGAATGCCCTCGTGTGGCACACTAAAAAACTTATTCTGCACTTTGTACAAAACACTTCACCAACAGTTTCTGCGGACATTTACAAATGACACAACTCGGAAATTCTCAATGGCTTTGCGCTGTAGTTTCCTAGGCAGTCATCAGTCAACAAGTAATTCACACTAGTTTCGAAGTGGTAGGCCTGGGATTAGCATGGAGACCCTTGAAATAAGTCGTGTCCTTGTGTCTCTTCTCTGTCATGGAGCAATTCATCTTCCGCGAAGCATCGACTACCTGCGAAGATCATCCAACGGCATTTTGCCCGTATTCGATGCCGACGACTGTCCCTTTGGCGGCCGCCACCGAGTCCGACCCTTTGTCGTTAAAGCACCTAGCGTCGTGTGACTTGCACGCTCGACATACCACCGTTGCCGCTGCTGGCATTAGGACTCCGGAGTTGCAGGCGTCATTAATTTTCCGGACAGTGCTACTCTAGGCCCGGATCAGCCCGCAGACTTCCTCGACGCCGCACAGATTACCATTAATCAGCCGCTTTCTGCTCCATTATAGGCAAATGGGTTTTAATTTGGCATTGTTTAGAGCTAGCCGAGTATCTTGTTGTTGAAGCAGTTCATGCGTTACAGATTTATGTACGCTTTTATACCAGCCTGCTCATGAATATTCATTAAGAGCCTTAATAACTCGTAGTAATAACTATTAACTCTCAAACTTTTACAGGAGAAAAGAGAGACACTTGTGCTTCGCTCCCATGCTAATGGTAATTAATTCCTCACTGGAAAGTTCTGTTCATTGTGCGAGCGCCTTGGTATCTATCCCTGACATCAGCATGCTGTAATTCGCCTCGCTGAGCATTTCGCATTCACTGCCACCGAATCATCAAGGGCAGAATATAAGGAAGGAGAGGGTTAAGAACACACTGGATAAACCTATCCTCCCTACCTCTCTTCTCCCTCTCTCTCTCTCTCTCTCTCTCTCCCCTCCCTCTCACTCCTGCTTCCTCAGCCTCCGATTGCTGCTATTTTCATTTGAGCGGTTCCAAATCGTTGCGGTCAGTATGAGTAGCCGCTGTTACGTCATCGGAACAACTCTAACTGACCGCGCGTCGTTATTATCAGCCAAACTCATTTGCTAAACATGGTTGGCCGGCTCACTTTCCCTAACCGATCCCAGCTTTCACAAGCTGGACTACAGAGGTGATAATTTGGGTGATGACTATAGGTGCAACTTTGGTTGAAGGGATTCCAGCAGGTACAAATGCGGAAACGCGTTTTACAGCGGAAAATTAATAGATGACAACGGAAGTACGAAGCCGTTTTGGCAATCTCAATAACTCAGTTGGAAAAATAATTTCACAATTTGTGTGTGCCGCATAGTATGAAAATTAGAATTAACGTGCAGGATTTGAAACGCTCTTTGTCACAAATTCAGTCATCGCTACTGATCTAAATATTTGTGTGTGTGTGTGCGCGCGTGAGTGGACGTAATAATATTTTCGAGAATTAAATATTTCCCTTTGAAACAGACTTCAGAAAATGAAGATTACTAAAATACAAGCAGATCAACACCTATTTGATCAAGTGAGCCTTATGAAAAGATAGGAAACATATTTTGTGAGAACCTAGTTGATGCTTGTAAGACTAAAGTAAAAAAGCATATGCAAGAGTAATAGTTTGTTGCTGACACTACTTGCAAGTAATAATCATAATGTCTTTCCATTATTGAACTTGGAAGAAAGAAGGATAAAGGTCAATGGAGATTATTTAACCCACGTTTTTGTTTTGCTAATAATATAGTCATTTTTGCAAGCACCCTCTCAGATTTGCAGAGTAAAATCCAGGAACTTCCTGACAAGAGTAAAGAAGTAGGATTAAAAATGAACTTATACAGAAAATAAGATTGATGTACATTGCGTTCGTTTTCAAGGACTGGAGATGTAGCCATTGATGGAGTAATTCTAGAATTACCCGATGCCTTGGACAACAGATATCAAGAGAGGACCACATCGAACAGAAAATTGATAGGCGTATAAAACTTGGTTGGAGGACATTTGAAAGAAACAGTGCAATTTTCAAGAGCAATTTGCCGTTATGTCTTAAAAGAAAAATGCTTGATCAATACATCTTTCAAGTTCTTACTTACACATCAGAGACATGGATCTTAACTAAAAATGATACACAAAGAGTACAAGCAACTGAAAGAAGCCTGGAGAGATGCATACTTGGTGTAACCTGAAAGGATAGGAACTCATCGAACAGCAAAAGGTCAAGATTGGAAACACGTCATCGTCAAGGTAATATCCCTGAAATGGCAATGGGCTGGATATACTGCTAGAACTGACCACCGTTGGACACTTGAAATTCTAGACTGATTACCAAGAGGCAAGAAAAGACCCAGAAAGAGACCAATTGGGAGATGGGCGTTTGAAATTCGAAAGCTGGCTGAAGTGATATGTAGGCCACTGGCTCAAGACAGCTGTGCAAGAAACTTTGGGAGACCTTCATCCAGCAGCAGATTGATAATTGTTGATGATGTTGATTTTAAGAAAATACAATTTCTTATAAACTTTGAACTCCCGATATAAGAACTTAATTTTTTGTTATTGTAAAATTAAAATGAGCGGAATATGATAATGATTACATTTTTAAAACTTTTTTACGGACTACATCGGGGATTAGTTGGGAATAACTTTTGCGAAATCTTAGATTTACGGAAAAATAAATCAACCCCCTCCCGAAAAAAAGGCAAATAAATATGCCGAAACATCGGGACTCATAAGAAAGATTGTCTTCGTTAAGTCATCGGTACTAATCTAAGTGTGTGTGTGGACGTAATAACATTTAATATTAAACATTCACGGAATAATTTATGGCTTATTGGTTACTACAGAAAAAAAAAAAAAAAAAAGATTTCCTCGCTGATGTGGTGATTAAACTTTGTGTTCTTAATGTTCAGCAGATTCATTATGGATTAACTGTGCGGTGCAAGTTTAAGCAAAAAATGTGGGGAACATCTTTTGTCACCGATTCACGGCACTTTGAAATCGGCTGAAAGTGTACTCATGTGCTTTCATTGTGCTTCCGAAGACAGTAAACTGAATTGAGGAAAAGTTGTGAGCGCAGGAAAATTATTATACCTATTGACAAATATTCTCACTTTGCTGTTAAAGTTCTTCCGAGGTATTTCCAAACAGGAAGAGTGAGAAAATAGAACTTTTCTATTTAGAAATTCAGTCGAACCTCTTTAAAAACCGCCCTTCCTTAAGCCGACACCCTCGCTTTCCGCTTGCTTTAACCTTGGAACAGATTTTGCTTAACACCTGCGTATTGGGAATTCCCTCCATGAACCGCTACCTCGCTGTTCGCCAACCGCCCGCACACTGAGAGCACCAAATGTTTTCAGTGTGTTAAACACCCTTATTTAGCAGCCATTTACACAGGAAACGAGTAAAGAAGTTTATTACCTGTACCTTTCTTTTGCCGTTCAAAGAGATTAATTTTCATATTTCAACAGTCAAAATTTTACAAATAAAATCAAATTTTAATTTGTGAGTACGTGCAAGGAAAACAATCGTACTTCAAACCAGCAATATATTGCAAATCATTTTTCATGTTTATTTGAGAAACGTATTAACAGGCGGACAGCTGGAGACCTAAATGAAAAAAAAAATGGATGAGTTTGGAAAAATCATTACGCTCAGTAAATAAACTTAAAGGTATAGCAAACATAAGCTGTAGCAAGCCCTAGTATTATGGATAGAATGAAATTGCGTATTCGTGAAAAGGCTCGGCAATTTGGAGCCCAGCTGGAAACTGTAAAATTTTTATATATTGATTTTCATACAGTTTTTCACTAATGTAATTTTAATTATGACTCGCTGTTGGCGGCTACGGGGATTGGGTTATGCGTCTTCAACGAAATGTTCCAAAAATTCACGTCTTCCTTGCTTCTCGAAATTCTCTTTAAAAGAAGAGAGAGAGAAAAAAAAATTAAAGCTACTATTCGAAAATACATTTTCTATTAGAATTTTCTGTTTGTTCTATTCAATATAAAGATGAATGTTAGTCAAGAAACATAGAATTTCGTGACTAACATTCATCATTATATTTAGAATTTTTAGCATGTAAAAAAAAAAAATCGTGCTTATGCTATCACCTTATCCGTCAGTCCGTCTGTGGACACAATTTTTTTTTTGTAAAAAAAAAAAATCGTCCTTATGCTATCACCTTATCCGTCAGTCCGTCTGTGGACACCACATCTGTGCAATTATTAGTCATATTTAAAAAAATATTTTTGTATTATGAACATCGAAATGTTAGAACGATCATCCTTGCTTTACGGTATCCTTCCGATGCATAACTTCGCTGCTAGAGGGGGCAAACGCAGGTGCCATCGAATTCAAAATGCATTCTGTTCCATATCATTGCCTTTAAATACCCGATGGGAAAAAATATTTCTTCCCTTCGACGCCATTTATAACGAAAGCTATTTTGGGCATGATTTATTTTTCAAGTAACGCCTAGTTTTATTTCTAGACGGCGTAAGGTTGAATGGCGATTTTCTGTATATCTCAGCTTCTAAAAGTTTGATTTGCAAGATTTGTTTGCCGCCCGGTGGCGCAGTGGTCTAAGCGATGGCCTCTGCTCATTCGTCCGAAAGAGGTACAGGTTCGAATCCCGGTGAGGCTTGGATGTTGTCTTTGTCTTACGGCACTGGCTCCCTCCCTTCCCTGGAACCAGTGACCCTAAATTAGGGATGGGCGACTGCTTATAGCCCATTGAGTTGCTCACGGTGGTCGTTAAACCTACAATAAAAAAAAAAATGTTTTGCATCGGATAGAGCTCGTGACGAGAAATGTTCTGCATAATAATCTCTAATTTTTGTCAAAGGACGGTTGTTCCAAAATGGGCGTTTGCATATATCTCTATTTCTGAATATTTGCAGCAATTTCTACGCTTTTGAAAATTCGATTGAAACAGTTCTTTGGTGATCCGATACTGCTCACTATGGAAAACCTTTTGAGAATATCTTCAGCTTAAAACAATGCATCGAGTTTCCACCAGGAGTGTCGATGTACATCATATTTTTTTCAATATCTCAGCTTCTGATAGTCGGATTAAAAACATCTTTCTTTGGCGGAGAGTGTTTATGGTGCGAAAAGTTTTGCATATAATTTCAAATTTTTCATAAAGAACAAATCTGCCACTAGGTGGTATAAATTTGTTTTCGTTTACAGCATATTTACAGCGATATCTGCGCTGCTAAAAAATTATTTTCAGCCCGATACTACTAAATACGAAAACACTGTGTTTATTTCCTGCCCAAAAGAATGGACAATTGCCCCGCCCAGGGGCACATATTCTTTATATATCCATATGTGATTCTAAAAGTCCGATTTTTAAAAAATTCTTTCAACATAGGATGCCATTCACCATGTCGGACATTTTGCATGTATTCGTGGGTTTTTATAGTTCATAGGTCTGTCGCTATGTGGTGTTAGTGTATTTTTGTATGCAACCGTATTTCCGTTTCTAAAAGCCATATTGCAATTTTTTTTATACTGTATGCCATCCCCTACAGTAAATATACTGAACATTTCCCTCTTTCAACAATATACAGTTTTCCCGCTAGGGGGCGTAAATACCAATTTTGTTTTTCTCTCTATCTCTGCTTCCAAGAGACGTATTTGAAAAATTCTTTCTCCTTAGCATAGCTTTTGCTACGAAGAATATTTTTAGCATATTTTCTTCTTTCTATTATTTAAAATTCTGCCGCCAGAGGTCGTCAGCATATGTTTCTATTTGAAAGAGCTAAATCGATGCTAAAAATCCGTTAAAAAAATGCTTTTTTGGTATGATTCTCTTCATTATGAAGAGTGTTACGAACCCCTTTTCTTCTTTAAGTAACACAAAGGAGCGTACTGCAGCTGCCAGTTATAGTTTTATGAAAAAAATCGAATATGCACAATAATTAACCTAAAGATTCATATTTTGCTTTAAGATATATTTAGTTTTGCCTAGATAAATGCCTAGTTTCACTTTTCAAACACTGAATCTCCTACAGATTGAAAGTGCTCGGCTCTTTGACTTCGGGTTGTAATACGATTGCTCTGCAACGGGTTGTAAATAATACGATTGCTCTCCAATCGTCCCCTCTCTACGCTGCTGAGGAAAAGTACGAGGCCACAGTGGGATTACCCGTGGACGATGTGGGAAAACAGTCAGTTACCTAGGATTACGTGCACGACAAGCGTCAACATTTATTCACAGCAGCCGCAGATCTGCCATGTGTAAGAGGGTAATTTCTTCAAGTGATTTATTTTAGTTTTGGACAAAGCAACTACGCGTATTGTCAAATCTATTACTTAAAAAGTTAAAACTACAGGGCTGTAGGTACCACCATTACTTTTGCAGACACTCTTCCTGACTTCTAACCCCTCCTTCCTCCCTAACCACCACACACACACACACCGCGAAAAATGCATCCTCCCTCGTGTTCGAAATCCTGGGAAAATTACTGTGCTTAGGGGTGCTGTAGTAAATCTTGCGGGAGGAAGAGGGGGGGGCGCACGTTGTGCTAGTTACTTCACTGCCTAAGAACTATCGTATTTGTGTTGTACGACACAATGTGGGTTTTTAAGTTCCCATTGGTGCGTGAAACTTCTTTACCTAGACGTGAAGTGAAATGTAGCCTCGTCTCTAAAGAAAACCAGGATGAGAAAGACCTCTTCCCACTCAATCTGTTTATTGATGTCGCCACAGAATTCAAGCCAGCGTTTCTGGGCAATGTCTGACAATGCATAAAGTAGCTGCAGTTTGCATGGCTTGAAGCTCAGTCGTTTACGCAAGATACGCCACACAGTTGTTTTGGGCACCTGGAGTTTCACGTTCGCTGTCCTATTCGATTTACGCGGGAGCTTCTAAGATGTGCATCCTCCACACGGTCCCACGGCAGCTTCGGAAAGGGATGGCTGACCTTGACCTGATTCACGGTGCGCTGTGCGTTCCGTTGATCGCAAACGTGAATGCTATTCGGTAATGGAAGAACGTGCAGGAGGCTTCCTTTGATTATTTCCTTCGAAAAGCCGGAGTACGGAAGTCGCAGAGTGACTTTCATTATACAGTAGATTCCGGTTAACTGTGACACATCGCGGCTAGAACACTTTGGCCCAATGAGGCAGCTGCCCCAATTATGCGAAGCTTTATGCCAAACAGCTAGTTTGGGATGTTCAAGAATAGTCCCAAATAAATTGTTCCCACGATTAACCGATGACCCATTTAATCGGAATCTACTGCACCACAAAACACGTGCCGAAGGTCACTGCCGATGAAGTCTGCCATTTTGGATTTTTGACTCTACTGACGCCATCTGTTTCAGGTTGCGACAGCCAAACCATGTTGCGAAAATACTTAAGTCTATACCAATACAAAATCATTTGTTTTACATTAATTGCTGCATTTATTCCTATCTTATGATGCAGAGTAGGCCATATAAAACTGACCCTAAATGCAAGAGACAGTTGTACAGTTTTATTTGGTCATAATGTACCGCACATTTCAGATACATTTCGTATGGTAAATAAATGGTATTTTTAACTTAAAGTTTGTAATGTTAACAATTGATACGTTTATCAGAATTTTTGCATACATTTTCAAAGTCCGTGTTGGAAGTGGTCGCCACTTGCCTCGATGCATTCTCCCGCTCGCAGAAGCATGAAAACGCCCCGCAATACGGACCCTGAAATAAAGGCGATCTCTTGCCGTATGTTGGTTTCCAACTCATCTAAAGTTCGAGAGTTTTTGCGGTAGACTTTCCCTTTTAGCGAGCCGCAGAGGTAAAAGCCGCACAGTTATAAGTCGGGAGAGCGGTGTGGCCTATGATCCCTACTGTTTCTCCTTTCCTGAGTAAAATCGCTGTGGATTCGAGCGAGTGAACGATCAGAGGTATGGCAAGTCGCTCCATCTTGTTGGAAGAAGACATACGTAACTTCATATAGAGTCTCAACTGGCTTACATACTCTTCGTAGATCTGTAGATAAACGTCTGTATTCACATACTCCCCGAAAAAAAAAATGGGTCCGATGATGTCGTGGCCTGACACTCCACACCAAGCACCGACTTTTAAATCATGGAGTGGTTTCTTTTGAAGCACTGTGGATTTTCAGTAGCTCAGTGTAGTGTGTTCCGCAAATTGACATACCCCGAAAGGTGGAACCAAGCTTCATCTGTTGAAATGAAGTGAAATGGGTTGAACAGCCCTCAGAAACCATCTCTAAAAGCCACTGACAGTAATGGACAAGTTTCCCCTTATCAAGTGCTCTTAATTCCTGCACAACACTCACACGGTAAGGCTTAATTTTTAAATCATGAAATATGCGCTGAATTGACCTACGAGTAATACCTGTTGTTACCCGTATGTCCTCCGGAATATCGTGTAACATTGGAGGACCATGATTTCGTAGGTATGAATTTCGGAAAGGGGGCCTACGAATTAGTAAGTGTAGGAAAGCAATTTATTCACCAAATAATTCCAGCGGTATCACGTAGTACGAGGAAATAGTTAAACGAGGAAGAGTAGTTACCAAGTAAACAATTTAGAGAGCGCGGGAATTGGGAAAGAAAATCCGAGAAGCATAATGCGGACAGGCATTCTAAGAGGATAATTATAATACATATTTCATAATTATTCTAAGACCTGGCTGAGCAGATTTCTTTCTTGAGGAGGAAATTCCTTATTTTTTTTTCATCATTCTTTCGAATTGCTGTTTTTTTTTAGTTTTTTTTTGGGTTCCCCGAGCTCGCCGGAATTCAAGTAGGGATACGCACGAAACACACCCCTTGGTTAGTAAAGAGAAAACTCGGAGGTCACAAAAAGCAACGCTACGAGAGTGAAATGCTCGCAATCACAGGTGGGGGCCAATTTACTGGACCATTTTCTATTAACGAAGTCACGTTTTACGCACGCTAGCGGGGAACGAACAGGGCATATTTCTCGTAGTGGGCGTAACTGGTTGACACCAACAGAAAGAGTCACACAGGAAGCGTAAGTGAAAATTCTAAGGCAACGCGGACATCCCGCGGAGCAGTTGACAAGATAAAGGAATATTCATCTTCAAGAAAACTCCATGTTCTCAAGCCTTTGCCAACGAATCGGAGGGATTCCTATACAGGGATGTAAACCAATGCCGAAGCGAGGAAAACCGGCCCAACCAATAAGGGGAGAGCCATTTGGGTAGAACAGGAACACCCCCGAACCCCTTAAACATAGACGAGAGATAGATTTTTTTTTTAGAGAACACGGAATTGAATGATGACTTCTGATTCTGGGTGAACGTATGCAAAAAAGTTTGACAGTCTAATCGAGGATAAGATATCAGTTCTATATCCCGGGCGATCGAGAGGAGAGAGAGATGCGGTCCACTCGCATAGCTGAGAAGGACGTTTTCGCAGTTTGAGGATGTTGACACGATAGAACAATCTTTCAAGAGGCGTAAAGGGACTCACGACTATGGCAGCGAGGGCAAGATATACAATTTTATAGCTGAGCGAAAGAGAGACACGATAGATCTTGCTATCATAGAAGTTTTAGCGACAACAGAGGTACTCGTACAAAAGCCAAACGAAAGGATGAGAGAAGCAGTGTGCATCCAGCAGGACCGGAGGAGGTCCCAACCATAGACTTTATACCTATAAGTAATACCGGACGACAACGAAGGTGATGAACAGAAAAGGATTTGGTGACAAAAATTTCATAATTCCCAATATCTCGTTAGCATGATCATGATTTTGTCTCCTATACATCCTCGGTAGAAAAGATATTTTTAATCTCTTGCAAGTGCTGAATAACATAATGTGTCTTATATTTTGCGAAAGGTGAACTTTAAAATATGATTGCGAATATCAAAAAGCATAATGAACTTAAAATATATTTTGGTTTAAATTAATAGAAATCTCCACCGATCAGTGTAATAGATTTTAAGGAAACACTAATGAAAATAAACTATGTATTTTATAATGAAATTTACCCGAGTTTCTCCAATCTTTGAAAATTCAAAATAAGTGAATTTTTGTTGATTTTAACCTGAATAACCAACTAGAACAGTCGCAAAGATTTGATAGAGTAGCAACTCCAAGATTTTAAGAAGAAAATAACTTTTAGCATTTAGCAAGCCCAGTCGCAGGATAAAAAGTCCAAATCTGACATCATGAGTTTATTAAATTTCAAGCGGCATATGGAGGAATATGGGTTTCCCATGTTCTACCATATGAAACACAACGCAATGCACCCGTCAACCCTGAGCTTGGAGACCCTCAATTAGGGAACCCAACTTCACGGTAGACTCCCATAGGCGGAAGATAATAGAAGATAAAGAGTTACGAAAATTAACGGTCTTTTTAATAATTAATCCCACTGCAGCGAATAGGACGCAGCAGATGGTTCGCCCTCACATCGAGTAGGGGGTGGTAATACTGTCTGCTGGGATATGAACCAAGGGGCTTCCGGAAGTGTGTCTAAAACGACAGTTCAGCGAACCCTGCTGCATATGGGGCTCCGATACCGACGGTTGGTACCTGCACCTATGCTAACGAAGGTGCATCGGTAGAAAAAGCTTGCATTTACACGGCAGTATCGGAATTGGACCTCCGCTGATTGACAAAGGATTGCCTTCTCCGATTAGTCATGTTTTCTACTTCATCGAACTGATGGACGGTTGGCGTATGAGGCGAGAAACATCGGAAAACAAACATTATTCAACCATTTCTGGAAGAACACAAGCTGGTGGCGGCAGCGTTATGGTCTGGGGAATGTTTTTGTGGCATTCTCTGGGTCCACTTATACCTGTAGAAGGCACTATGGACCGAATTCGTTATGAATCCATCCTTGCAGACCACGTTCACCAATACATGTTGAAGTTCTTCCCTGGGGCGGATGGGATCTTCCAGCACGACAATACGACGTGTCGCACAGCTAGAAATATCAAAGCATGGTTGGAAAAGCACGATGAAGACTTCAAAGTACTTCCCTGATCCCCTAATTCCCCAGACTAAAACCCCATTAAGCATCTATGTGGGACCATCTCGATCGTATTGTTCGCTCTAAGGATCCTCCACCACGCATCGTCCGGCAGCTGTGAGATGCACTGCAGTCAGCATGGCTCCACATCGGTGATACCTATGAACACCTTCTAGCGCCTTATTGAGTCACTCCCAGCCCGTCTAGCTGCTGTCCGCGCTGCACATGGAGGGAGATTACTCTGGATATTAGCTGGTGGTCACAATAATATAACTCGACCGTGTATATAAGCACATCGGACTAATAACGGGTGACGGCACCTTTGCCTTGGAAACAGTATGAATCCGGTGTGGATTCCACGAGGTTGTGGATGTATTGAACATCGATTTTCAGCCACTCGTGCTTCGATTGGTCCCGAAGTTCCGCCAGAGTACGTGGGTGTCTGTTCCAGTGTTTCACCTTCTGTTCCAAATAATTCCACATATTTCCAATAGGATTTAAATCTGGGGATTTGACTGGCCAGTCTTGGTGAGACAGTATTGCTAGTTATTCGTCGTGCCACTCAGACACAATTTTAGCCCTGTGCACACGGCAATTTTCGTCTTGGAAGACAGAAGTGGCAATGTGATTTACTCGTTTCCAATCTTCGAAAGTAAAGTTTCTGTGCTTCTGAGCCCATTGCTAACATGCGACTTTGTGACTTGCTGTTAAAAGAGGCCTCTTCCGTGGTACTCTCCTCCAGATGTCCATAGCATACATTTATCGTCGCAATGTCTTTTCGGAAATTGGTTGGAGTGGACTTTCATTGACTGTTTGAAGCAATTGTTACCTGGTTTGAAACCGACTTGCAGTTACTAGGCATGAAGCATGGCGTCGGTCCCTGTTGGTGAGAATCGTTTTCCTGCCACAGTTACGTCGCCGATTTTCAGTTAACCGCGAACTACACCACTGTTTGTAGACCCGCTGGACAGCAAACTTCGACAGACCAACAAATTGGGCGACTTCATTTACTTTGTGTCTGTGGGCACGGATAAACACGATGGCTCCTGAAAAAACACCAAGCAAATTTAGTGGTAACTACACTGCTGGCCACCCAAAATGTAACACCAAGAAGGAAGCATCCGATTGGCCTGAAATTCGCAGTATGCGTCGCCCACGAGAGGTCATGCAAACGATTAGCATTGCAGGGCATATGCAAATCATGTGCGCCCGGCACGAAGCCTAGAAGCACTATTAGAAGGGTGCACAGAAGGCGGGGTGTAAGTAGTGGAAGTGTGTTGTCCTGCCGGACCTTGTGCGTAGGAAGCTTCCTGATGCCTCGTAGCAGAATACGGCAGTCATTCCAGTACGTTCCGGAGTTCGTCAGAGGACGAATAGTGGCATATCGCGACAGCGATTTATCGTACCGAGACATCGGCTCCCGTGTGGGACGACATCCAGCCACAGTGAGGCGAGTATGGATTCGGTGGGTGCAGGAGGAACGGACGGACGGGCGGACGTGAGCGATTGCCGCAGCCGTGGCACCCCACCGAACAAGAGGACCGGCATGTTGTGCGGCGGGCATTAACGGCTCGCACTGCCACATCACGAACGTTAGCGCGGGAATTAGGGTGTGTTGCGCAACAATCTGTGTCAGCACGTACCGTTCAACGTCGTCTGCAGGAGCGGGGACTTTTCGCACGGCGCCCATTGCTCCGATTACCATTGACGTTACACCACCGGCGAGTGCGGCGGCAGTGGGCCATTAAACGCCGCACATGGACGACGGAATGGCACGACATTATCTTCTCCGACAAATCCCACTTCTGCCTGCAACACCACGATGGTCGGATCCGCGTGTGGCGGCACCGCGGCGAGAGACTGTATTACGCCTGCATTATGCATCCCCATACCGGTCCGTCGCCTGGCGTTATGGTTTGGGGCGCAATTGGATATGACACCCGCACCCCTCTGGTACGCATCGCCGGTACACTCAACAGCCACCGCTACATCTCCGACGTTTTGGAGCCTGTAGTTTTACCTTGCCTGCAGGACCTGCCAGCAGCCACGTTTCAACAGGACAATGCGCGCCCGCACGTGGCACGCATCGTGCAACAATTCTTCACGGCCCACCAGGTGTCACTGCTGCCGTGGCCTGCCTGTTCTCCCGATATGTCGCTCATCGAACACGTCTGGTCACTGATCGGCAACCGAGTGGCCCGGCAAGCACCACCCGCGGCTACGCCTGATGAACTGTGGCAACGTGTGGAAGCAGCCTGGACCGACATACCCCAAGCCCAGATCCAAAGCGTGTTTCGTTCGATGCCGCGGCGTGCAGCGGCCGTTATTGCCAGCCATAGGGGTCACACGAACTATTCATGTCTGCGTGTTCCGCAAGTCGCACGGGCCTGTAAGCTCAATCGTTTCATCTTTGTATCTGTTGTTATGTGTCCAGTAAATCTGGCTTTGCTATCTCGTGTCCATATTGTAGTTGCATTTTGGGTGGCCAGCAGTGTATAATGAAATGACGTAAAAATCCTCTGGCTCCTGCACGATCCAACAAACTTGTCAAACATTCAAACAGTCGTGATTCCAAGCCTACGTTACACTTTAAGCACTATGTTTAAAATGACTGGTTAAAATCTTTAAAAAAGATGACATTAAAATTAGAGATCTTTTGAAGGCACTGTGCCTTCATCATCAGGAAATGAACATATGAGGCATTTAGCAAACATCCAATCAATTTCTGAGTCGTCAACCATTATTGATCGACACATCAAAAACTGCGTAATTTGGTTCATTTTACACTTTGCCAGCAACATCCTACTTCCTCTCGCAGGAATTTCTAAAAAAATATGGACATTGGACAACCTTATATTAATTTGAGCTCTACACGGTTAACGCCGTTACAGACACGAGGTTTATCATATTGAGTCAAATTTTGTAATCCTCTTCCTCAGAAACCTAATCTCTTACGCTTGCTTCCACAAGTCGAACAAATCATTCGGGCAACTCCTTTGGAAGAACGAGATTTAACTAGAGGCCTCCTAACCCGCTCTTTACAGAACTCAATCACGCCCTCCAACCATTATAGATGTGCATGTCTGCCTGCAAATAACGTACCATTGTTACAGCTTGAACAAGAGGAGTTAAAGCAATTGGTTCGGAACAACGATATTTCGATCATTATTGCTGCCAAGACTCAAACCATAGTGCTCCTTGATCGTTTGGAACATGTGACTAAAATGACTGAAGCTATTGAAAAGATCCCTCACAAAGTTCTCTCTTTCGACTCCACTTTGGCAACTATTAGTGACTTGCTGGGCCAGGTACGTGTCCCCGATAACAATAGAGCGAACCCTGTTACGCATGGGTCTCCGGAGTCGACGCTGCTTCAAGGCGCCCATGTTAACCCAAGTCCATTGGAAACGACGCCTGCAGTTCGCATGGGACTACCGTTATTGGCCAGTGGAAGAGTGGGAAAAGGTTTCCTTCTACGACGAATAGAGGTTTCTACGTCATAGAAGAGAAGTGACGGGCGGTGGCGGATCCGGCATCAGACACACGAGAACCGACATCCGGACACACTTGTCGGTCAAGTACAGGGCGGCGCGGGGGTGGTAGTGTGCATGTCTGTGGGATGTTTCCCTGGTATGACTTGGGATCGCTAGTACCACTGATGGGTCCCTAAACGCCAATGGTTACCTGTCCATCCTCCCTGATCACATGCATCCCTCCATGTTGGACGTTTACCCTGGTGGTGATGGTGTCTACCATCAGCACAATGCGCCGTGCCACGTCGCTAAGAGGGTCCTTGAATGTTTTCAGGAACACGACAGCGATGTCTTCGTTTTCCCTTGGCCGGCGAAATTGCCCGACCTCAATCCCATAGAGCACTTGTGGGACTATGTGGATTGACAGTTTCGATGTGCCGAACCACAACCACGTCATCTCCGGGACTTCCGAGCTCTGCTGCAGTCCGAATGAGCACGTGTGCCGCTGGCAACTTCCAGGGCCCCATTGCGTCCATGCCATGCCGTCTCGCAGCTGTCATCCGGGCCAAGGGTGGTTATTCCCATATTAAGTAGGTGGTTATATTATTCTGATACGACTGTGTATAAACACAGTCGAGTCACAATGTGATCACCTCCTACTTTTGACGCCAACAGCGTGTAGCCAATGAAAGAAGGCATGTGTCGTAAGCTGGCTTGGAGGATATATAAGGTGTGCTGTAGGCATTCTGAAAACATATCACTCGTTGCTGTCATGGGTAAAAGGAGCGATTTATCAGATTTTCAAAAAAGGATGATTATCGTCTTTTAGGTCAAGGGTGGCAGTATTTCTGAAACAGCGCAGTTTGTGAACTGTTCGCGTGCTGCTGTGGTTAAACTGTATCGTGATTGGAAAAATGGCACCATTGCGAATAAGCGATGTGGAAACTGCGGAGCACCACGTGCCATTGATGTGAGAGGTGAACGTCGGCTTCGAAGGTGCGTGAGGGCCGATTGACACGCTACACTGGAGCAACTAATAAACTACACATAACCGTAATTAAAATTATGAAGCACACAAAATCCAAACTTAAGCTCCCCAAGGCAGAAATGTAAACAAGGCCTGGCAGTTACGATCAGAACTCACTTCTTAAGGTGAACGGTAAGTCCGTAAGGGTACTTTCCGAAAATAGCGAAATGTTTTAGATCACGTCGTGGATGAAAGTTAGGGTTGTTAGAATTCCCCGGGCGACTCGGAGGAAATAAAGGTTTATTGTAGCCCTAAGAAATGGTTAAGTTAGAAATTAGGTTGGTGTAATATTACATAATCTAATTGTAAAACTTGAATTGGAATTAAAAGAAAATAGATTTTGAGAGTGGAACTTGCAGAAATTAAGAGGATAGTTATTATTCAACAACTTGGAATACAGTAACTTTAGAAATTTTGTGGTACTACCCTTATTATTGCAAATACGCGAAATTTGTAGGAACTGTGAAATTATAATATTCCTGTGAATTGTTTTAGGGATTTTTGAATTCCAGACACTCAAAAGTTGAGGATCAAATTCGTTTTTGTTTTTTTGTCAAATAATCCTGTAAGAATTCCTTCACGAGTCCGAACAATTTCCAAATCCAGAAAAGTAACTCTGGAATCTTTGCTTGTTTTTTCCGAGAGTAGCCCCGAAGGGTAATAACTCTCCAGGAGGAAATCCTCCTTATCGACCTTGAAACTTATAAGGTCATCTATGTATCTAAAATTTGCCACTTTATCACAGCTGATATTTCCTTCGTAGTGACGAAGATATAAATTTGCAAGCAAACTGGAGAAAGAGGTCACCATAGGGATACCCCGACTCTGGATTAATAGGTTCCTCTGATCATAAATGTAATTTTGAAAGACACAAAAATTACATAAAGTACACCAACATTCTCTGGAAACCTCCATTATATGTTCAAATTCTTGAAAATATTGATTACGAGGAACAGTGCACCAATTAAGTAGTAAATAGTAACACTGTACTAGTGATCTGATTTATTGGCGTAGGAAGTAGACACATTAGCGTTTCCAAGCTTTCGCACATCAAAAGCTTGGAAACGCTAATGTGTCTACTTCCTATGCCAATAAATCGGATCACTAGTACAGTGTTACTACACTGACCGAAAAAAAATCCCAACACCAAGAAGGGGTTGTGTTAGATAAACGACAGTTGGTAGACGGTGAGAGTACATCTGTAAGATGACGACTATGCAAATTTCGCGCTCGGCGCATACGTGTGGCGCTAGCAGCGCCCCTCGGAACATGCAAAGCAGGTTTGCTGTAAATACGCGCTGTAACGTTCGTGAGTTGTTAGTTATCGTTGAGATTCGACGTAGTGTGTTGATGTTAGTCAAGAATGCCTTTAAGAAGACGAATAAGCCATTATCAACAGCTCACGGAGTTTGAACGAGGAAGTGTAATAGGGCTATGAGAAGGTGGATTTTCTTTCCGCAATATTGCAGAACGACTTGGCAGGAATGTAGCCACTGTGCATGATTGTTGGCAGCGGTGGTCAAGGGAAGGTACTGCCTCAAGAAGACCGGGTTCCGGCCGGCCACGTGGCACTACTGAGAAGGAAGACCGCCGTGTACGGCGTATGGCCGCGGCGCATCGTACTGCTTCTGCGGCAGCAATTCGAGCTGCAGTTGCCACCACAGTGACACAACGAACTGCTACAAATCGGTTACTTGAAGGACAGCTCCGAGCCAGACGCCCTGTAGCGTGCATTCTACTTACTCCAAACCACTGCCGTTTGCGACGTCAGTGGTGTCAAGCTAGAGCTCATTGGAGGACGGAGTAGAGATCTGTTGTGTTTTCTGATGAAAGCCGGTTCTGCCTGGGTGCCACTGATGGCCGTGTGTTGGTTAGAAGGAGGCCAGGTGAGCGCCTGCAACCAACCTGTCTGCGGCCGAGACACACTGGACCTACACCTGGAGTTATGGTCTGGGGAGCAATTTCCTATGACAGCAGGAGCACTCTCGTGGTTATCCAACGCACCCTGACGGCACAGTTGTACGTCGGTCTGGTGATTCAACCTGTTGTGCTGCCATTCATGAACAGCATTCCAGGGTGTGTTTTCCAACAGGATAACGCTCGCCCGCATACCGCTGTTGTAACCCAACATGCTCTACAGAGTGTCGACATGTTGCCGTGGCCTGCTAGATCACCAGATCTTTCACTAATCGAGCACGTATGGGACATCATTGGACGACAACTCCAGCGTCACCCCCAACCAGCATTAACCGTCCCTGTATTGACCGACCAAGTGTAACAGGCATGGAACTCTATCCCACAAACTGACATCCAGCACCTGTACGACACAATGCATGAACGTTTGCGTGCTTGCAGTCAACATTCTGGCGGTTACACCGGTTATTAATGTACCAGCATTTCACATTTAAAGTGGCTCTTCTCGCGCTTACATTAATCTGTGATCTTGAAACCTTAATCGATTACATATGTTACCTATACAAATGTATTGCCGCCATTTCATTCCTCTTCAACTATTTTTTCGTGGTGTTGGGATTTTTTTTCCGTCAGTGTATTTACTTCCTGAAAATATTTCGAAAACACTCTATTAAGGTCTTCAAGTTTTATGGAGGTAAAAACATTCTGAAAGTCATATGTATTAAATTGTCTATCATTTTTATAAAATGAATTGTCTATCATTTTTTATAAACAGTAAAATCTTATTATTTGTAACAATCCAAGTACTCTGTGAAATATTGTCATAAAGTAGTTGCAATAATCTTTGAAAGACTTTTCCTAAAAATATTACAATATATATCCAGAAGAACTACATGGGATAAATCTAAATCCCACTGTATCCTTATGGAATTTTGGTATTGCAAACATATAAGGAAACTAAATTTTATATTCTTTGATTTTCAATATTCTTAGGTAACTCAAAGTTCTCTTTTGTACAATTTAAAAATCAGAATGCCCCTTTTTCTTATAGGTTCTTTCACTACCTAATTCTGTGGTCATAATATTGAAATACAGTCTCTTGCACAAAAAGGCAAAATTGTTTCCACATTTATCAATAGGTGTAATTATAAATTTCCCCTTCAAATCCTCAATTTCTGTCTTAATTTTTCTCCACCCAGGGAGAAATTGTTTCTTATCATAAAGTCTATCCACTTGAATAAAAAATTCTGTAATACATCAGAGATCTATTGAAAAGAACTCTTGCACTGAGACCTTTCATGTATCCAAAAGATAGTACATAAAGCAATGCAAGTTCCCAGCAATGTTCTTGATGTTGACAAGTGGGAAGAAAATCTGAGGCCTAAATTTGACACCTTTCTCCAACATACCTTTGAGTTTCTTGTCAACCAAAATGTTTAAATCTCCTGTTAGGATATGTCCAAAATATTTATTAACAAAAGGTTTATAACCTCTTTCTTGACAATATCAGGTTAAGCTTTCAACATCAATCTCAACCAAACCCTTGCAGAAGCTGCTGTAATTAAAGACTCTTCTTCCTAAATTTGGTTTTAGTTTAAAAGAAAGAATAACTCTATATGTATTTTTTAGTGGAAAGATAACAGAACTTTCTTGAAAGATCTTCTTGAAGGGTATTTTCTCCATAAATTGGGCCTGAAACTGAAATGTACAAAACCTTTTTTGTAGTAGATCGCTCTTAATGGTTCTTTTGTTAATCCTATGGAGAGTAAATGGTTCTTTTGTTAATCCTCCGGTGTGATGAGTGGTCCGGTGCTCCGGTGTGCTTCAACCTTAAAATCTATGAGTTTTTCTAATTTCTATGTTTTTGTATTTAACTATTTAAATTCACTTTTCAGGATTTGTAGGGTGTTATTTCGATAGTATTGTATTGGAAATGTAAATTACTTGTGGTTGACTCTATTGCTATATATATATATATATATACACACACACACACAGTCGCTTTTTGCTATATAGAGAATTGTTTCTACAGGGGGCGTACTACAAAAGCAAAGAAAGTTGGTTGAGATTAAACTACGTTTTTGTAAAGACGTTTTTTGTGCATCTTTTTTGATACCATTAGGAATCAAAGGATGGAGTAACAGATAAAAGTTAAGCCTTGTGCAAAGGGGAAGAAAAGTCCAATTGAATCACACCAAATACCCCGAACAATTTATGGAGAAGCAAGTGTGTTCCGAGCACAGATATTTCTAGGGTTTAAGCGTTTTAAAGAGGAAATGTAAATAAATAAATACATCGCTCTTTCCACGTTCCAGAAACACATAAAAGTTAAGCCTTGTGCAAAGGTGAAGAAAAGTCCAATTGAATCACACCAAAGAAAAAATGTAGTATACAATCCTTGAAAAGGACGAACAATCTGCAGCCCCAAACTGGCGGACAAAGCGCAACGTTCCCTGGGAAGTGATTGCTAATTCATACTGAAAATGCTGAAAAGTGCGTGAAATGCAAATACGGAATCGATTAAGTCCATAATTGCCACAAATTTGGTTGGTGGCTGCTCCATGACAATGCGCAGGCTTACGCAGCGATCAACGCGCAGTCGTTTGTGAGTCAGAAGAAAGTTGCATCTTTCAACCACCTTTCCTCACTTCCACGATTTAACGCCAGCAAACATTTTTCTGAAATTTAGATTGAAAAAAAACCACCCCGATTTGATAGTGATTTTGGCATTCATGAGAGTGTGACAGCAGAACTAACAAAGCAAACAAGTTTTCCCAGACATCTCAAAGCTCGCATGAACCCCGTATCATGCTCGTTTGGTTCCACTTGGAACCATCTTGAAGAGAACCAGTGGAGAAATACTTTCCTTGTACACAGTTTACCCTATTTGAATTTAGTTTCATTACAGTTTAGACGTACTGTGTGTATCATACATATGCATGATTTTTCTTAGGGAGTTTTCTTTTTAAGACAAGCATACCATCCGTTCCTCACCGGGATTCGAAGTCTGCATTGGCTCCCCATTTGCCATCAAAACACCCGTTACCCGGCGAGGTATGGGCGCAACAAGGTTTCTAAATGTGTCTTGTGGTATCTGGTACTAACACGTTATCAGCAGATCCTTTAACTCTTGAAAGTTACGTGGCTGAGCCGCAGCAGATCGGACTTGCTGTTCCAGCAAACAAACCACATATGCTCGATTGGAGATTGTCTGGGGAATTTGGAATACCAGGAAGTCATCCTCATGTTCTGCAAACCATTCTCGAACAATCCGGGTAGTGTGGAATGGCACGTAATCCTTCTGAAAGAAGGTATTACTAATTAATACAGACATTTAACGTGGACCAGGAACATCAAACAAAGATCTTCGCTCTTTCCACGTTTATAAGTGAGTCACGGAAAAAATCTCATTGGCCGCCACCGGGAGTCGAACCCAGGGTCTTTCAGTTACGCACCGGATATGCTTCCGCTACACCACAGCGGCCTCGAATTCCTCCAGACTCACACACGCTAACTGCCAAGCCAATTTGGCTGGCTGCTTCTTGGAGCCCCGCACAATGCTGGAGATTCACCAAATATGGTAAGCAGCAGCTGAAGAAATAATTAGAAGGCGAATGAACTAGAAGACCCTGGGTTCGACTCCCGGTGGCGGACAGTGAGAATTTTTCCGTGACTCACTTATACACAAGGAAAGAGCGAAGATGTTTGTTTGATGTTCCTGGTCCACGTTAAATGTCTGTCTTACTTATTCATTCGCCTTCTAATTATTTCTTCAGTTGCTGCTTACCATCTTTGGTGAATTCCCAGCATTGTGCAGGGCTCCAAGAAGCAACCTGCCAAATTGGCTTGGCAGTTAGCGTGTGTGAGTCTGGAGGAATTTGTGGCCGCTGTGTTGTAGCGGAAGCATATCCGGTGCGTAACTGGAAGATCCTGGGTTCGACTCCCGGTGGCGGCCAATGAGAATTGTTCCGTGACTTACTTATAAACGTGGAAAGAGCGAAGATCTTTGTCTAAGGCATTACTAGAGGGGGAATACCGTTGCCATGAAAGGATGTACCTGGTCTGCGATGATGTTTAGGTAGCTGGTAGATATCATAGTTTCCTGCACATAAATGACTGCACCCAGTTTCCTAGAAGAGCATTGCCCAAAGCATTACATTTCCTCCACTGACTAGTTTCCGTCCCACAGTGCACCTCGGTGCCAACGCTTTCCCAGGTAAACAACGGACACGTACCCGGCCATCCACATGATGTAACTGGAAAGGATTCATCAGACCAAACTACCATCTGCCAATCATTCAAGGATCAGGTATAATGCTCGCGTGCCCATTGGACGCTGTTTCGACGGTGAACCGAGGTTAGCGTGAGCATTATCTGTGGCAACACAGCCTTTTACAGCAGGGTTCGATGCATTGTGTGCTGTGGCAGATTACTCCCGTCACCAACAGTCCAATTATATCGGCGAGTTGCGCCAGAGTATCCCTCTGTTGGGTTGTACCATACGGGATATCTTTCGCTCACCTCTAGCATCGATGAGCCGTGGTCGGCCCACACCTTGCCACACTATCCCTTCTGTTGGCTCGTACCATACGGATAGCCTTCGCTTACCTCTAGAATCGATGATCCGTGGTCGGCCCACACCTTGCCACACTATCCCTTCTGTTGGCTCGTACCATACGGATAGCCTTCGCTCACCTCTAGCATCGATGAGCCGTGGTCGGCCCACACCTTGCCACAGTATCCCTTCTGTTGGCTCGTACCATACGGATAGCATTCGCCTATCTCTAGCATCGATGATGATCTCTTCTGTTGGCTCGTACCATAAGGGATATCTTTCGCTCACCTCTAGCATCGATGAGTCGTGCTCGGCCTACACTTTGAGCGCGGTTCGTGGTTTTTGCCTTCTCGGGCCACTTTTTGAAGTTACTAACCAGGGATAATCGTCAGCACCCCACAATCCCTGCAGTCTCGGAAATGCAATGACCCAATCGTCTGGACATTACAATTTGGCCTTTGTCAAACTCGCTTAAGTCAGCTGCCTTTACCATTTGAAGATCAAGAATAACACTGATTAATAGAGCTCAAATCAGATATCATTTACCCGTTTCATGACCTTCACACGCGCCGTCGTTTACCTGCAGTTGTTTCGATTTGCGTAAAGACGAGCTGGTCATAATGCTTTGGCTCTCCGGTGAACTTTGATGGTATGCAAACATTTGACGGGCCGTTTTATACAATTCCACATCAGATATTGCGGCATTAAAAACGTTTGATAGAGTTACGTGTGCGGATCCTGTTTTTGGTATTCTTGAAGTAATAAGTAGTTCCAAACAGTGAGCAAAATTCTTAAGGCAAACTTTCATGAGATGGGATACATCGCATACCACAACTTCATTTTGCTACAACTTGAGGGCAGTCTCAACAGGGACCGCTACATCAGAAAAGTGCCGCCCCGGTGGCGCAGTGGTCTAAGCGATGGCCTCTGATCATTCGTCCGAACGGGGTCCGGGTTCAAATCCCGGTGAGGCATGGATGTGGTGTTTGCCTTACGGCACTGGCTCTCTCATTTCCCTGGAACCAGTGACCCTAAATTAGGGACGGGCGACTGCTTATAGCCCATTGAGTTGCTCACGGTGGTCGTTAAACCTCCAATCAAAAATCATCAGAAAAGTTGTACAGGCAGAAGTCATACCCTTCCTTCAGAGCACTCCTGGCGCTATATTACAGCAGGACAATACCCGACCACATGCTGACAGGAATGTTCAAGCCCTCTTCGCAGCACAGCAGATACCGCTTCTTCCCTGGCCAGCACGTTCGCCAGACATGTCACCTATTGAACATGTCTCGGATATGGTCACTCGGCAACTGGCCCATCAAAGTCCTCCAGAAGTCAGTACCAATAATCTGTGGACTCGCATACATGCCGCCTGGCAAGCAATTACCCAAAACACCATCCAACGCCTTTTCGATTTCTTGCCACGCCGTCTAGAAGCAATTAATGCAGACATTTGACGTGGACTAGGAACATCAGAGGTCATTCCGTGATTAACTTTTAAACATGGAAAGAGCGATGACCTCTGTTTGACGTCTAGAAACTCTTATTGCAGTTCGCGGAGGCTTCACAAGATACTGATTTTTGCAGGTAAAGATTGTTGTATTGTTCTGAAAATGAAATCACTTATGTACAATCATATCAGTAATGTGTGGTATAAATTTCATTCGAATCGCATGGTTCCTTCTTAGCGTTGAAATTTTCACAAATAGTAGTGTATTTCTCGGAAACACCAAAACCCTTAAAAATCTCTCATCTTAGCATTAACATCAGCTAGGACTCCAGCTTCCGGCAAAGTTAAAAATTAAAATCAATACGTGTGTGCTTTTGAGGTCCACTACTTAGCAACTCGTCAGTATCCAGAATTAACCCATTGTGATCTGTGCACTTTTCTGTTGGAAAAGATTAGGAATTCAGAGAGTTAAAGTTCATTTGCCAGTCGTGATAAGGTTGGTGATTTGGGGAACTGAATTCTGACTGTGTTTAATATGTCTTCTAGCTCACGTAAGTAAATAAATCATGATATCTAAAGGGGTATTAAAAGGGTTTATATTAGCACGTCTTTTGTAAAAAAAAAAAAAAAAAAAAAGGGGGCGTGCTTACATTATCACTTTGTCCGTCCATCCGTCTGCCGTCTGTCCGCCTGTGGACACCTATCTACAACTATTAGTCCGATATGAAAAATTCTTTTCACGTTGGGAAGCCTGAAATGTGAGAACGATGATCCTTGATTTCAGATTTTTTCCGATGCGCAACTTCACAGCTACAGGGCGTAAAAGCAGATGCTATCAAATTCAAAATGCATTTTATCACATATCATTACTTCTACTCATCGGAGTGAAAAAATTCTTTCTTCCTTTCGATGCCATTTATAACGAAGATGCCCACCAGATAGATGGAGACGTCTCAGTAGCTGAACCTATCTTACGGATTTATGTCAGAAGCTGACAGAAAAACACACATAGCGCCGTGAATTTTTGGCCACCGTGGTGTAAGTCTAACGCGCTCGGCTAGATATCGAGAGATCTGGGATTCAATTCCCCAGCGGTGACCGAAGAACAATTTTTCGGTTGCTAAGTGTTGCTAAAACGTGGAAAGAACGATGCCTTTGTTTATTCACTGACGCCACGTATTTGGAATATTTTCACTTTGGATCTCGCCCTTTGGATTTTACTGCTATAATTAATATATTGCCAGTGCCGTTAATGCCCACCAGATGGAGATGTCTCAGTAGCTGAGCCCATCTTACGGATTTATGATGTCAGAAGCTGACAGAAAAACACACATAGCGCCGTGGATTGTTGGCCACCGTGGTGTAAAACTAACGCGCTCGACTAGATATCGAGAGATCCGGAATCCAATTCCCCAGCGGTGACCGAATAACAATTTTTCGGTTGCTAAGTGTTGCTAAAACGTAGAAAGAGCGATGTCTTTGTTTATTATAAAGAAGATTATTTTAGGTACAGTTTCTTTTTCAAGCAATGCACAGTTTTCCGCTAGGGGCGTGAAGGTAAATTGCAATTTCTCCGATATTTCTGTTTCTAAATGATCGATTTCAAAATTTCTATTTTCATCCGATAGAGCTCCTAGTGAAACATGTTCTGCATGTAATTTCTAGTTTTTGGTAAAGCACGGTTTCGCCACTAGAGGGCGCAAGTTCATAATTATGTTTCTGATATGTTTGCAGCAATATCTGTGCTTCTGAAAACTCAAATGAAAAATTTCTTTCGTGGTCAGATACCGCTCACAACGGAAAACCTTTCCCAAATATTTTCCTCATAAAACGATGCATTGTTTATCTGCCAGGGGCGTAGATGTATATTAGATTTTTCTCGATGTCTGTACTTCCAACAGTCCGATTTGACAAAAAAAATTCTTCGTCCGAGAACTTTTCTGGTGCGAAACGTTTTGCATATTATTTCGAATTTTTCTATACGTACAAGTTTGCCACTAGATGGCATAATTTCACGTTCGTGTTTACAGCATATTTACAACAACATATGCGCTTCTAAAAACCCAAATGAAAAAATCTGTTTTCAGTCGGATACTCCTAATCACGAAAACATTTTTCGGATTTCCTTTCGGAAATAATTCAAAATTTTTCCTCTCGAGGGCGCAAATATTTAATATGATTTTCTCCATATCCGTTTTGAAAACAACAACTTAACACCGGATACCGTTTACCTAGTGGAATACTTTGCCTGTTATTGTGGGGGTTTTTTTTGTAGTTCACAGTTCTGGCGCTAGGTGGTGTTAGTATGTATCTTTGTATGCAATCGTATCCCCGCTTCTAAAAATTCAATGCGAAAATTTCTTTTTTTATTGTATGCCATTCGCTACAGTAAAGATGGGGAACATTGCCCTCTTTAAAAAATGCACAACTTTCCCTCTATGGGGCGTAAATTTCAAAACCTTTTTTTCGCTATCTCTCCTTCCAGGACGTATTTAAAAAATGATTTTTCCTTGCTATGAAGAATACTTTTTGCATATTTTCTACCTTTCCATTATTCAAAATTCTTCCGCTAGGTGGCGTAAATTTAAATCATATCTCTTCCTCTAAACTATTCGATTTGAAAATCCCTTTGCCTCTGATATCTTCCTTAATCTGGGAGGAACTTTTTGTGCATACTATTTTAATTTCAGTAACATACTTTTCAGCCGCTATGGGAGGAAGTAGCTATTTCTAGATGTTTTTATCGATTGTAGAAATCAATCCGCTTGATTTGTTTTTCGTAACGGGTTTCATTGACTTTGAAATGTTTTATTCGAATTGGATGGGATTCAAAAGATGTGCTGTGCTCATTACAACCGAAATTTTGGTGTCATCTTTCTTGTTTAATTTATATAAACGCAATGTGGATATCAAAATCTTCAAGCTTGATTTAATTTGTTCACATACAAATGAAATCATCGTGTCACAATGTTATTAACTAACGAAAATAAAATTCACTGAAAGGGAGACACACTTTCGATGAAACACAACGACCTCATATGTGAAGAAGGAAAAGAGGATTGTTTCTGTTTACATCATTTCACAAAGAACTCGGAAAAGTGAGAGAGAGGGAGGGAGAGAATGAAAAATGGAGAAAGAGTATGAAACAGCATTATGAAAGTAATTATAAAGGGATTCATCGTTTTATTATATAAAATTTTAATTCATAATATTCAAAACATCGATGAAAACATGACCAAAATTCGGTTTCGCAGATGAGGTTTCATCCGCAGAAAACTATTGACTCAATGACCCAAGAACCTAGCAAAGTGTGGCCCGTTTCTTACTCCGAGCGATGTGAAAACTTTCGACGGATGCAGAAGAAATGAAGTAGTGAAAATATGATTAAAACGGGAAATAATGAAAATTATGTGCATAATATAGATGCAAGTCTAACTTTCCTATACTATAGAACATTTACGGAATTCATAATCTCCGCTCTACGTATTCATTTTATTTTTTATTTTTTTGATTGGGGGTTTAACGACCACCGTGAGCAACTCAGTGGGCTATAAGCAGACGTCTGTCTCTGATTTAGGGCCACTGGTTCCAGGGAAGGAAGAGAGCAGTGCCGTAAAACAAATACAACATCCATGCATCACCGGGATTCGAACCCGGACCCATCTCGTACGAATGATGAGAAGCCATCGCTTAGACCACTGAGCCAGGCTTATTCATTTAGATCGACATTGAAAAATTGTTGCTGCACTCTTTTTTCAAGAGAAACAATTGAAATGCAGTAT
Source organism: Macrothele yani (assembly GCA_039090855.1). NCBI lineage: Eukaryota > Metazoa > Arthropoda > Arachnida > Araneae > Macrothelidae > Macrothele > Macrothele yani. The sequence goes on along the minus strand of CM077016.1, from coordinate 42,597,876 downwards.
CGATTTGCCGTAATTAGCTATGGGAGACACTAGAAAACTTGTCTAGCTAGAGATGAAGCAACTGTGATGTATCCAAACTTACTTTATTGCTTTTCAATATATTCCCCTTTAAGATCAAAACCCCTCCTCCACTTCAGGAGCAGGGAAGAAATTTCCTCCAATTTTAGAAGTCTTTTCCATTTGCCTCAAACCACTCTGAAACAGCATTCTTGATATTTTCTTCGCTCGAAAAATGGAGCCCCTCTCATGTGTTTTTTTAAATGTATGAAGAAAAAAATATCATTAGGACCCAAATATCAGCTAGAAGGTGTGTGGCTCAATCCTTTGATTCCACAGTCCGAAATGGCAGCCTGTGCTTTTTGGGATTTGCGCCCTGGAGCATTGTGATACCGCAAGAAGCACTCTTTTGTTCAGTTTTTCTCTGCTTCTCCCTTAATGACATCCTGCAAACTTTTCAGGCAGGCAGAACAGGATTTCCCAGTTATTGTTGTTTTGTGAGGCATGTAATATACCAGCAAAATTCCCTCAGATTCACAAAAGACCCCTGCAATGATCTTTCCCGCAGATGGCTAGGTCCGATATTTCTATGAGGATGGGAATCATGAAGTTTCCTGTTTAGTTACAGAGTTTCAGTGATGCATCCAGCTTTTATCCCCTGTTACGAATTTTTGTTCAGAAATGTCTGCGAATTTTCTTCGTACTGCTCCAAATCCTCTTGCAAAACTTGCATCAGACTTTGCTTTTGAGGAAGAGTCTGCATTCTGGCGACCTAGAGAGAAAACAAACCTTGGATATGCCCAAGCGATCACGAAGGTTAAACAAAACCAATGGCTCCGATATGTCGCATTCTCGTGCGATTGCGGCGACCTTAATCTGCCGGTCTAATAGTTTTATGCATGGGACTCGCTTTTCATCGGTGTTAGGGTCATTTCTGAATATTCCATGACTATGTCCTCAATTTTTGATGCTATGCATCTTTCCCGACAGTAGTAAGGTAAATCCCATGCATAAAATTTCGATGGCTAATGGAAGTAGGCAAAACCATTTGTGACGTACCTGCCAGCAGGACGCACACTACATAAAGGCAGATAGCAGTCAGAACGAACGTCCGCGTAGCTCAGTTGGTAGAGTGAGTTATTCTGGAATGAAGGGACCCGGGTTCGAGCCCCGGCGTGGACAAAAATGACAGAAATTTACTTCGTTATACATTGTTAAAACCCGATTTAAATGTTACTTTTGAATGCTATCAAATAAAGCAACGCAACAATAGTTAATTTCATTGCTACTCAACAATATATTTTACCAAACTATCGCCGAACAGTATTTCACCACGTTTTACGTAAACGTAACAATAACTCATGCAATCTGCGCAAATGACGAGAACCAGATGCTAAATGTCATAAAAGACCATGCATCATGAAAAAAATACGGGATTACACCATATAATACGAATTTTGAACACAATCCGATAAGTAATAGGAAACTTGAGACTTGGTCGTTCTGGGAGGTGTAGTGGTTAGCATATGCGGGCGCTATCTGGGAGACGTGGGTTCGAGTCCCGCTCCAGGACGATGAAATTTTCAAGTTTTCGGATATTATCTGACTTACTACCCTTGTCACATTTCACCAAAAATAAAAAAAAAATCGGATTGTCATCTTCAAAATTTGTGTCATAAAAGACATTACAAAAATGCCTTTTTGATTTCGTGAAAACGGTACCACATAGCAAAATTTGCCTTCCTCTCGACTCATAACCTGCTACTGACGAGAGCTTAAAAATGATGATGAGGTGTAACCTGTAGATATCTTAGACCAAAAGTTACCAGTTGCAATTCAGATTTTTGTATCTTGTTTTAGCTTGCAGATGGCCTTCGTGACGTATACTCTAATTTAACTTTTCTTTTTAGTTTCTTTCTCTATGTAAATTTGAGTTCATTCCCCTTTGCGTTTCTCAAACTTAACGAGATATCTTCTCTCTCGCAAGAGTATGGTTGACAACACCTTGAGGTCAGAACGTATGACGTGTGTATGTGTCAGATGAGAACTGGACGCTGTATAATGTTTGAGGAGAAGCCGTATGTGGAAATGCTGGTAGTATGACGATGCAATAGTAGTTGCGAAAGTGAATTACTTGAAGTTGTGATCTCTTGACGTCTGCGTGTTATATATGTATATTTAGTGTTGGTGTTTTTTTTTTTTTTTTTTTGTTTAACGTTCCTTCAGAAGTAAATTGGATTAGTTCACTAATATTGTTAAAGACTGAGTTGTGCAAAAGGATATTTAGCTGAATGACGAATCGTAAGCAACGTTTTCTGAAGTTCTTGAATGACTCCTGTTTCACCGCACGTGAAGTTGTGAGACTGATCTATGTAGTGTTCAGACAACCGTATTTCCACGAACATCACAACTTTTGACGCTACATCACATTTCATCGGTGTCAGGGTCGTTTCTTAATAATAATAGCAATAATAATAATAATCAAACTAAATATTATTTTTCATAAACTGAACAATCGAAATATTACTATTATGACTCACATATCTTCTTTCATTGGTTTTACGACAATAACATTCATTAATCCACCTCCTAAGTAGCGCTCAATGTCAGGATTTAGTAAACCTCATTGTTTGCTAGATATGATGAAGAGACTATCGTGCTGATTGATACACAAATAAAGAAGATGATAGCTGTCTAAGCACGAACACTTTAGCTCAAACCAATTACAACACTCAAATGAAGCTAAGACGTATCACCGGTATCAAAAGTATACACAGTTAAAACCATGACGACACAAATAACTCATTCCATTGAGGTTTAAAAAGGTTTAATGTTAAAAACTTGCGAGATCTTTCGAACCTACGACTTATAGGTTCATCATCAGGCACCAAAACTCGCAAGGTGCACATGAAACGTAGTGGTTATATACACGTGTGGTTATGGGCAAAGACCGCGCATGCGTACAAGTCGGAACAGTATGAGGTCATAAAGTACATACATTTAAAATAACCTGTAGGGTAAAAACACATAATGGTTGTCATAAAAAATATAAAATGAAGGTCAAAATTCCCTCTCCTGAGTTTTATATATGTACAATAAAATCAATGGTTGTCTAATCTTGTTTCTTGGTTTTTCAGTAGGTATCGCCAAGGTGCTGGTATATTGGATGGAGCTTCATCATTACAACATTGTTCATTCAAATGATAAATATACAAGCTCTCGAGAAACAACAGGCCATTTTTAGTTTTGGTCGTCGATAACAGTTTTACATTGTCCCAGTCAGGATAGTGCTCTCCTTTTAGTACCTCTCGCGCTAAAGAAGTTGTTAAGGCATGTGTACGAACACTGTATTTGTGTTCTGTAATTCGTGTCTTTAATGATCTACAAGTGGATCCCACGTAAGAAGTAGACTGTGAGGTAGTTGAGAAAGAGTTCAGTGGTACCGAATAAACGCCGTATTTATCTAAGATTGATGTCGGATCTCGGTCTGATTTGGTTAAATTGAACAAACTTTCCGAAGACACACCAAAGGAACAATCGTATTTTTTGCATGAATTTTGTAAGATCGGTACAATGGTTGGATGGAAGGGAATGGATGCCACGTATTTTATGGTTACTTCATCACGTATTGGTTGTAACGTTGTGGAGATCCGTCGTTGATACCTGCGTAACAATTTTGTAAATAGATATCCGGGATAACCGGAAACCTTTGTTAGATTGAAAATCCTGTGTAATTCTAATTTTAAAGATCTTTTGGTGGATGAATGACTATAAGCCCTACAGATTAAAGATGAAATAGAACTATGTTTATAGGGAAGTGGTGTGTACGAATTATATGGAATGAGGGTAGGTGAACAAGTGGGTTTTAGGTAGACGGAGGTTTGAATGTCATTAAATGGGGTGCGTCGTAATAAAATATCTAAGAACGGAAGGGAGTTGGAGGTTTCTAACTCTTGGGTGAAGGAAATAGTGGGAAAGACGGCTGATAAAGAGGCAGCAAAAGTGTCTAATTCACTAAGTGAGTATTGCCAAAAAACTAAAACATCGTCGACATATCTTATATAGAGTAATGGTTGGAATATACCATTATGAAAAACTGTATGTTCGACGTGTTGCAGTACTATTTCTGCCAGGACGGGGGAAAGAGGTGACCCCATTGGGGTACCGAAATCCTGGCGGTAGGTAATGTTATTAAATTTAAAATAAGTCCGGTTCTTGATAAGGTTCAGGGCTGAAACTATAGCAGTGGATTCAGTAGAATAGAGGTTTAAGGATTGTTTGCTATTATGATTTAATTCCATTTAGTATGTACCGGACTGTGCCTCGGTGGGGTCGTGAGCGAAGCGAATAAACGTAATGTGTTGCACGTACGTAAGTGTACACTCTCCAATCACTCGTTTTGTTTCACGCTTAAAAATATATTGACATACGAAAGATGTATAGCATAGACCGATGAGCCATTACATAATGACCACATACCCAATAAGCTGTAGGACCCCTTTAGCTCGCAAAACAGCGGCAACTCGGCGAGGCATCGATTCCATCAGGTGACGATAGGTACCCTGGGGTATTTGGTACAATAATGTCAACAGCAGGTCCTCCAGTTCCCGTACATTTCGGGGTAGTGGTGATTTAGCGCGAATCCGCTTTTCCTTGTTGAACCACAAGTGCTCGATTGGGTTCATGTCAAGTGAATTTGGAGGACACAGAAAGTAATCAGCATGTTCCTCGAACCACTCCTTGACGATTCTGGCAGTGTAATATGGCGCACTATCCTGTTGGTAATGGCCATCACTAGCAGGGAACACAGTTGCCATGAATGGGAGAACTTGGTCCACAACGATGTTCAGATACCCGATAGCTGTCAGAGATTGTGCTATTGGGGTAATGGGGCGTAAAGTGTCCCAAGAAAATATCGCCCACAGCATAACACCGCCGCCGGCCTGTTTTCGCCCAACAGTGCATCCAGGTACCATAGCGTCCGTTGGTAATCGGCCATCAGCCGTCTACGTGATGCACCAGGAATCTTGATTCGTCAGACCAGGCCACTTTATTCCAATCATCAACAGTCCGATCTTGATGATCTTGGGCCCATTTCATGCGTTATTTGCGATGATGTGCAGTAAGCATGGGGTCCCGGCTGGGTCTTCGGCTATGCAGTCCCATGCGCAGAAGGTTGCGATGAACTGTGTGCTGTGACACATTGCCCTGATCACCACTGCTGTAGCTGCAGGTGATTTGTTGCACTGCGGCCCGGCGGTCGCTGTGAACAATGCGCGACAGTCTCCTCTCCCCTCTGGCATCAGTGAGCTGCGGACGACACACTGCTGGACGACGGTTTGTCGTTTGGCCGTTTGTGCACCACTCTTGATACGTACTCACTACAGCAGCAGGTGAACAAACCACAAGCCGCGCCGTTTCCGAGATCGTAGTTCCGAGGTGCCGTGCCATCACAATTTTTACTTTGTCAAACTCCGATAAATCGGCAGCTTTTCCCATTCTGACTCCGAACACTGTACATACCGAAAGCCGGTCCTCGGGTTGTATATATACTGCTCTGTGAACTTCACCTGCGCCACCGTTCTGTCTCGAGATGCGCTCATTTCTCTAGGCTGGGGATGGTGATAATGGAATGACTCATCGGCGTAAATCATCTACAAAGAGCATCTGGGTACTCTCGAATTTTTGATTGGCATATTTCCGGACTCACCGCTTCCACTGACCCTCCAGAGCTTTCGTCATTTTTAATTGGTTCTCTTTCCTACTTAAACTGCCAAAATTTCTCTTGGTATACGGTCAGTGCATTTTCAGCTTACTCGGGTATTATTCGTTCATGAATCACTTTTAGTCCATTCCTTTCTTTTTTTCAGGAGTTTGATAACCAATCGAAGCTCTAACATCTACACGTCCATGTTTACTTGTACGCAGTCAGACCACACGCTACTCTCACGTGGCGACCAGACAACGAAGTCAGCTCACACTTCATACGACGCGTGTCTAGACTGAACCTGACGTGAGCTGCATCATTTCCTTCCGATTCGGTGCATTCTTCATTTATAGACATAACTTTTCTAGTGCCCTACACGTTTTTGAAATGTGTATACAATTTCTTTCACCGTAAACGGAAGGAACATACTCCGCGTGATCACTGAATTATGACCACCCATATCAAAAGTGGATGTGGCCCATTGACTACGTGATATTCGAGAGGGCGCGATTAGTCGATCGATGCAGCACATATAAGGCGTGAGTGGAGCAGTAGGCAGTTAAATTCTGAGCGTGATGGGTACGAACTTTGAGAAAGGATTGTCGGAATTTGAGAAAGGACAGATTGTGGGAGCTCGCAGAACGGGTGCCTCGATTTCCCAAACGGCTCAACTGGTGGGTTGTTCACGACCTGCTGTAGTTAAAGTGTATCTAGACTGGCGTGAAAATGGTCAAACAACGACCTGTAGGCAAAACCGCACAGAGCAGCGAAAGGCTGACGTGGCCGCCCCGGTGGCGCAGTGGTCTAAGCGATGGCCTCTGATCATTCGTCTGTAAGGGTCCCGGGTTCGAATCCCGGTGAGGCATGGATGTTTTGTTTGTCTTACGGCACTGGCTCTCTTCCTTCCCTGGAACCAGTGACCCTAAATTAGGGACGGGCGACTGCTTATAGCCCATTGAGTTGCTTACGGTGGTCGTTAAACCTCCAATAAAAAAAAAAAAAAAAAAAGGTTGACGTGAGTGGTGAGCGCCGGGTCTGACGACTCGTACAGGCCAACAGACTAAGCTACCCAATACAACAGAGGTCAACCCCGAACAGTATCTGTCATGACCATGGTTCGCACGTATGGGCTATAACAGCAGACAACCCTGATAACATCCTCTCCTAACCATAGTTCATCGGCGCACAAGACTCGCCTGGTGCAAAGACCATGCAAGCTGGACGTCGGATGACTAGAAAAAAAGTGTGCAGGTCTGACTAGTCGCATTTTCTATTCCATTCCGTAGATGGTCGCGTACATGTTTGGCGGAAACAACATGAGACACTCGATTCATCTTGTATGGTCACCACAGTGCATGCCGGTGGAGGCGGTTGTATGGTGTGGGGAATGTTTACCTGGCAGGAACTTGGACCCCTGGTATATGTGGAACAACGTATGGGCGATGCCTACTACCTTGAATTGCTTATTGACTCTGTACACCCAGCATTGTTGCACTTTTTCCCGAATGGCGGCGGTGCTTTCAAGATGACAATGTACCGAGCTATAGGTCCAATGTCGTGCAGGAATGATTTCAGGAACACAGTTCAGAGTTCCAGCATATTGATTGGCCTCCGAACTCCCCCGATATCAATCCCATAGATCACTTGTGGGACACTATGGAATGGCATATCAGGCTTCTGGATACAACAATCTCCTCCATACCTGCATTGAAGGCCGCATTACACACAGCTTGGTTGACAAAACCTCCCAACTGCTTCCCGCATCTTATTGAATTGATGCGACGTCGGATAGCTGCTGTACTGAGGGCGAAAGCTGGACCTACGAAGTATTAGGTAGGTGGTCATAACTCAGTGATCACTCAGTGTGTGTTGAATCGATGCCACGTCGGATAGCTGCTGTACTGAGGGCGAAAGGAGGACCTACGAAGTATTAGGTAGGTGGTCATAATTCAGTGATCACTCAGTGTGTGTTGAATCGATGCCACGTTGGATAGCTGCTGTACTGAAGGCGAAAGGAGGACCTACGAAGTATTAGGTAGGTGGTCATAATTCAGTGATCACTCAGTGTATGTTGAATCGATGCCACGTCGGATAGCTGCTGTACTGAGGGCGAAAGGAGGACCTACGAAGTATTAGGTAGGTGGTCATAATTCAGTGATCACTCAGTGTGTGTTGAATCGATGCCACGTTGGATAGCTGCTGTACTGAAGGCGAAAGGAGGACCTACGAAGTATTAGGTAGGTGGTCATAATTCAGTGATCACTCAGTGTATGTTGAATCGATGCCACGTCGGATAGCTGCTGTACTGAGGGCGAAAGGAGGACCTACGAAGTATTAGGTAGGTGGTCATAATTCAGTGATCACTCAGTGTGTGTTGAATCGATGCCACGTTGGATAGCTGCTGTACTGAAGGCGAAAGGAGGACCTACGAAGTATTAGGTAGGTGGTCATAATTCAGTGATAACTTAATGCATTTTGCCGACTCGTCAGAAACACGATTTGAAATATAAGTGTTATTACACGATTTGAACTTATGATTTGGGTGAGACAAAATTCAAAGGATATTGTCTTCCTGATTAATTTAAACGATGGACACTCAGGTTCTTCTCACAGAGTAACACATCTGGAAAGAGTTTCTTTTACTGACGTGGAAATGGTGTGGCCATATCTAAAAATAAGGCACGTGAAATATGAAACTACAATGAAGATATAAATTTATCCAGATTTCTGAATTCAAGATTTACGCTGCATAATATAAGACTGGAGGCCTGCGTGATATGACAGTTACAATTATTCTATAATTCTGGTTGTTGAATTTACTGAAAACTGCTTAAATTTCAAATGGCCGCTCCGTCTCAGTCTTCATATAGTGCTCACGGCGATCTTTAAGGCACAAGAGCAGGATAAGAATGAAAGGGTTCTGAATTGTTGTAGCTTGGAGTCTCAAACGTTTTCCCACATCGTTTTACACTGATGAACCATTACATTATGATCACCTACCTAATAAGCCGTAGGACGGTAGGAACCCGTTTAGACCGCAAAACAGAGGCCACTCGGCGAGTCATCGATTCGATGAGGTGGCGATAGGTATCCTGGGGTATATTGTACCATAATGTCAACAGCAGATCCTCCAGTTGGTACATTTCAGAGTGGTGGCGATTTAGCACAAACTCTCTTTTCCAAGTCAAACCACAAATGTTCGATTGGGTTCATGTCAGGTGAATTTGGAGGTCAGGGCATTAACGGAAAGTCATCAGCATGTTACTCGAACCACTCCTTGACGATTCTGGCAGTGTGGCATGGCGCATTATCTGTTGTTAATGGCCATCACCTAGCAGGGAACATAGTTGCCATCATTAGGTGAACTTGGTTAGCAACGATGTTCGGAAACCTTACAGCTGTCAGGGATTGTGCTATTGGGATAATGGGGCCTAAAGTGTCCCAAGAAAATATCGCCTACAGCATAACACCGACGCCTGCGGCCTGTTTTCGCCGAACAGTGGATCCAGGTGCCATAATCTCCGTTAGTAATGGGCGTATCTACGCTCGGCCGTCTACGTGATGCACCAGGAATCTTGATTCGTCAGACCAGGCTACTTTCCTCCAATCACTCACGGTCCAATCTCGATCTTGGGCCTATTTCATGCGTTGTTGACGATGACGTGCAGTGAGCATGGGGACTCGGCTGTGTCTTCGGCTACTCAGGCCAATGCGCAGAAGGCTGCGATGAACTGTGTGCTGTGACACATTGCCCTGATCACCACTGTCGTAGCTGCGGGTAATTTGTCGCACTGTGGCCCTGAGATCGCTGTAAACAATGCGCGACAGCCTCCGCTCTCCTCTGGCATCAATGAGCTGCGGACGACACATGGCTGGTCGACGGTTCAAGGCGAACAGTTTCCGAGAATCGTAGTTCCGAGGCGTCGTGCCATCACTATTTGTCCTCTATCAGACTCCGATAAATCCACAGCTTTTCCCATTCTGATTCCGAACACTCTCACTAACCGAAAGCCGGTCTTAGGGTTGTACATATACTGATCTGTGAACTCCGCTACCAATCGGTCTCCAGGCGCTCTAATTTCTCTAGGCTTAGGGTGGTTATAATGTAATGCTTCATCGGTGTATTGTTTCGTGGTAAACTGCGAATGCAGCAAGAAATATTTATATCAAGCTCAAATATTCTCTCCTCGGTCTTTTTGCCAAGAAGTGAAATTAACCGAAAACGGCTGTGATATTTCTATTTTGAGATCATGGAACTAGCGATGTGACAAATTCCTAATTGGTAAGCGTTCGTCACCATCTTGGATATCAGCTGATATTTTCTCCATTGAACTTGAAAAGCCGAAACAGGAAACATCAAGCACAATTTTAAAGGAAGGTGCACATACGAGGTGGGATCAGAAAGTATCCAGACTGGCTGCATAAGTTCGGAATTGCGCGACACAGCCGGAAGCGAGTTGGCACAGGTTGGCCTAGGTCACATCTTCCCTTCTCGTCTGGGTTTTTACAGTAGGGCTTTGTTCTTACATGTGTGAAGCTGTTCGTCGCATTTGTCATGTATTTCAAATGGTCAACGAATTTGCATCAGATTATGTCAAAAACTTATCGAAACTTGCAAAGACACGTACTATAACGAAGTAAATTTATCCGTCATTTTTGGTCTACGCAGGGATTAGAACCCGAGGCCGCTTATTCCGGAACAAGTCGCTCTACCAACTGAGCTACGCAGACGATTATTCTGATTCCTATCTGCCTTTATGTCGTGTGCGTCCTGCTGGCAGGTACGTCACATCTCCCCCCCCCCGAAAGAGGGCCGGGGGCATGGCCCACGGGTCAGCCGTGACCATGATTCGTTGCAGGCAGCCATCCACTGTAGAACGGGCACTTGAGAACTCCCAGTCAATCTGCTGTGTGGAATGCAACATCACACATTTTTATTTTTCGAAGCGCTGGAGAAGGAATTCTCTGATTTTTCCTGTCTCGCGGTGTGGAAATAACATCACACCAATGTGAGATTTTGAACGGTCGGGTCATCCGGATAGTTCGGGCGCCATTATAACGAATAAATTTCTCCGTCATTTTTGGTCTACGTGGGATTCGAACCCGAGGCCGCTTATTCCGGAACAAGTCGCTCTACCAACTGAGCTACGCAGACGATTATTCTGATTCCTATCTGCCTTTATGTCGTGTGCGTCCTGCTGGCAGGTACGTCACAGTACTTAAAGTTACAAATAGGCTATGGGGAGGATTGTATGAGTATATACGTGTGTGATTATTGCATGAGTTGGTTATAAACGTTTTAAAAATGGTCGCGAAAGTGTTGAGAGTGATGAACGGTCTGGGAAGCCCGCAACCAGCAAAAGTAAAAACAATGTCGAACTTGTGCGCACAGCTATGGGAAAAAATCACCGAATCACTCTTCGTGAGTTATCTAAAGACTTCAATATTAGTTTGAGTTCAGTTCAGTCGATTTTTACGGAATATATGGGTATGAGGCGCGTCTCAGCTAAATTTGAGCCAAAACTGCTGCCAGCTGAGCAAAGAGAAGCACATGTTTCAGCTACTAGAAACCAGCTTCAGTGCTTCGAAAACGAAGAAAACTTAAAAAAAAAACTGTTATAACTAGTGATGAATCGTGGATTTATGGTTATGACCAGAAAACTAACGCCCACTCTTACAGTGGAAGACTCCAAACTCTCCCAGACTTAAAAAATCAAGACTCTGTTTTCGAATCATGAGGGAATGGTGCACTATGAATACGCTCTATCAGGTCAGACAATCAACAAAGAGTACTACTGTCAAGTTTTGCGGCGTTTGGGGGACGCAGTTCGTCGCAAAAGGCCGGCATTTCATGAGAATGGCAAGTGGCAGCTCCACCATACAACGTGCCTGTCCATGTACCGCAACTTGTGCAGTAGTTTCTTGCTAAGCACCGCATTACACAGGTCCAACTGCCACCCAATTCGCTAGAACTTGCTCCCTGAGACCTTTTCTCTTTTCCGAAATCAAATACCACTTGAAAGGAAAATGATTTCAAGATATTGAGGAGATACAACAGAATGCAATGAAGCAGCTGCTTGCTATTTCAGAAGATGATTTCCAAAAATTCTTCGAGCAGTGAAAACAGCGCTGGGCTAAGTGTGTGGCGTCGGAAGACAACTACTTCGAACGCGATTAAATTTCAAATCTGTAAGTCTTGAATCCAGCCTGGAAACTTTAAGATTGCTCCTTGTGTATACCCAATCTTAGCATAAATACTGTTGTAAGCGTTCGACAGATGGCGTGCAACCATTGTGCAACGTCACCGACCAGCCAGGAGGCATGCAGCAGCTAGTGAATCATTGTGTGCTTAGTTACAGAAGAGATAATGTGTTCGTGTTTCGTGAAGTACTTGCCATGGAGTGAGGTGATTATGAAAATCATGTTGCTGTAATAGCGCTTATAACATAACACTTTATACGTTATGTAAGATTTGCTGTGTTAAAGTTCCACATGTCCGGCTGAATAGATGTTGAATTAAGGGCAAATGTGATGCACTAATTGTACCGGATAGCTCACTTTAAATTAAGGCATTTAGGGCCAGACGAAACATATATAGAAAGTCATTTCACTTACGTAAACTTTTTATTGGTCCAGCAACTTTAGACATCACAAACATATCACGGCGAGGTTCACACACAACTTCACATACGTTATTTAGCTGTGGTACAATCAACCTCAGCAACGATCTAACATATCCACACACAAAACAACTGCGTCGCAAAATATATATACCTCCTCGATCTTATCACCATGCATACGTCACTTATGTACTGACGTCAAAGGTGTTGCCAAACCTCATTCATGTGAGAGAAGATATCACGTTAAGTTTGGAAAGTGCAAAGGAGAACAAACTCAAATTTACATAGGAAAAGGAACTAAAAATGAAAGAAAAAATAGAATATACGTCACATGCTGCACAAAGTTGGAAAATCAGCTTCCAAGATTTTTAACATGCTGAAGAAGCTGAAAATCACTCGAATTGAAAATAAGCGAATCGAGCTGAAAATAAGCAAAACGTTTGCTACAGCGTTACCCAGACAATTGACACACAAAGATCCTTTTCTCTGATGAAAAAATTTTCACTATTGAAGAGGCTTTCAACTGCCAAAATGAGAGGGTGTATGCGTAAACCTCACGAAAAGCTCAGGAGAAAGCTCCAAGGATCATGAGAGGCCATCATCCTGCTTCTGTCGCGATTTGGTGGAGAGCGTCCTACGAGGGTACCACGGAGCTCCATTTCTGTGAGAAAGGAGTGAAAGCATCCGCCAAAGTCTACCAGGACAGGGTTTTAGAGCCAGTGGTCAAAAATGTGAGTCACACCCTCTTCCAAAACAGACAGTGATTCCGCAGCTGCCTACAAGGCCAAGTCAACAGGATTCTGCACCTGCCTACAAGGCAAAGTCAATAGGACTGCGCACCTGCCCACTAGACCAAGCACCTGACCACATTTCAGCAGGATTCCGTACCTGCCCACAAAGCCAAGTCAACCCAGGAGTGGCTTCAGGCGAATTTGCCAGACTTCATTTCTCCAGCTGATTGGCCTTCAAGCAGCCCAGACCTCAACCCATTGGACTACAAGTTGTGGGCCCCACTGGAGAACATAGCCTGCAGAAAAGGACACCCGAGTATTGAGAGTTTCAAGCGCTGTTTGGTGTGGGCAGTAGCAGCTTTCCTTGTGGAGACCCTGCGTAAAGCTATTGATGAGTCGCCACAGAGACTGAAGGACTGTGTGAAGGCAAAAGGATGCCATTTTGAAAAGTGATTGGTGCCATACATTCACAAGTGTACTTCTTACGTCATATCACAGCTATATTAAAATATCTTTAAATTTCTTTTGTTAGTTCATTGAATACTTTGTAACAGCATTTATGGTAAGACTAGGTATTCATTTCTGCAAATTTCCAACTCTGCAAGAGACTTATGAAGAACTGTTTATGATTTGCACTTATAACATATAACTTTTGTGCCGGTTGTAATTTTAAACCACGTCTTCCTACTCCGCAGCGACTGTTCTCTCAACTGAATTACGCCGGCCAGGCTTATCGCCGCCTCATTGCCAATTTAACTCTTGTGTCCCCTCAGTAGTGAATCACCTACGTTACGTGACATAGTACGTTATATTATTCCCCCCACCCCTTGAGAAATTCCGAGGCACGATATTGCAGGTTTCGAGTAAGCCGACAACCATGAACTGACCATCTCATTTTAGAAGAATTAATTTTTGTTAATTGGGTGCGTTGTGTGATAAGACTGATCACACAAATTTCTCAAACCTAACTGCCAGGAGATTCACTTTCGTTCGGGCGACAGTATGGCATGTAACCTTTCCGCCGGTGGTGAAATTTCGAATCTACGTCTACCTACTCTGGAGTGGCTGTATTCCCAACTGAACTACTCCGGCAGTATTATTGCTGCCTCATTGTCAATTTGACTCATACGTCATCTCAGTAGTACGTCACCTACGTCGCGTCACGTAGTAGTACGTTAGATACTGTCGTCCTTCAAATTATTTTCAAATTCAAGGAATTTATTAAAGTTATCACCAGATAATCCTTAGAGCGGAAATCCTTTGAAGTCACGTCTCCTCGGAAAAGACATTGAATATCAAACAGAGGTCATTGCTCTTTCCACGTTTATAAGTGAGTCACGGAAAAATTCTCATTGGCCGCCACCGGGAATTGAACCTAGGGTCTTCCAGTTACGCGCCGGATATGCTTCCACTGCACCACAGTGGCCTAGAATTCCTCCAGACTCACAAGACCCTGCGTTCGATTCCCGGTGGCGGCCAATGAGAATTTTTCCGTGACTCAAAACGTGGAAAGAGCGATGACCTCTGTTTGATGTTCCTAGTCCACGCCAAGTGTCTGTATTAATAAAGACATTGAATATTGAGTAAGGCCAGAAATACTTTCTTTTCTTGTAGTGCTTCGAATTAGTAGAAGCTAAAAAATGCCCTGAAGTGTGAGATCCTGTATCCATTGTCTGTGGATAGGATTCTTTTGTTTTAGGCAAAACTTATGATGATAGATTGAAGTATTTCACAAAAACTTCTCAAGACATTCCCAGCTCATTAAATGTTTTGCATTCTTGTGAATTTGGGCCGGTATATGGTGACATATACCGGCCCAAATTCACAATAATGCACAAAATCTAACGAGCAGGGCATGTCTTGAAGTTTTTGCAGATACTTTAATCTATCATCACAAGTTTTGTCTAAATTACAATTTATGATCGCTGGCTCCATTTAAGCACAGATACTAAAGGCATGGTATGGTACACTAAATCATCATCATCATGATCATCACGATCAACCATTCTATGTCCCCTTCTGGATGAAGTTCTCACAACTCTCTGTATTAAGTAATTATGTATTTTCCATGTCATTCCGGTATGCTTTCCAGCCATCTTCAGAGTGGTCTTTAGGGTCTTTTCTTGTCCTTTGGTATCCGGTCTAGTGTTTCAGTTGTCCAACTGTAGTCAGTTCTAGTTAATATGTCCAGCCCTCTGTCACTTGTGGGTTTTTATTTCGATCATGATGTAATTAACTGTTGTCATATTTAATGTTTATTGGGCCATTATGTTAAATATTAGTGAATAAATGGGAGTTAAATGGATTTTTTCTTACGTGTCATCATGCATGATTCCTCATGGTATCACTTACAGGAAAATTCGTCATACCATGGTATGGTGCCAGAAATGGCCTTTTAGGTACTGTAATGTTAACTCCATAGAAATTATAATTCAAACCACTTCAGTACGCAATCTTCTTTTTAAACTGTTCGTAGTCAGATACCCGAAGTTTATTTGAACTAATGTTGCACAAAGTAATAAAAAAAGACCTTTGATACTTTTATTACAATTCCTGGAGAACAAGGAAAATACTAACCTAATTACGTATTGAAACATTTGAAGTGCTTATAAATACCTTTTTGTAATTCAAATTTAAAGTGTATTTAGGTGGAAAATTTACAAAACCTTTTTGCTGCTCCGTGAGTGAATCATGTGTTGTAAATAAAGAGCAGAAATGTATCTGTCAGTTTGTTTTAAAACGTTATTTCCGATTACATGTTTTAGTATCTTTTTTGTGAGCGTTAAACTCCCAGCACGCGGTTCTATACATAAGCGGTTATATTTATTATATACAGCACGCGGTTCTATTTTATTATGATGTGAACTTTTGAAAAAAATCCCAAAGAACGAAAGTCTCGATCAGATCACTCATATGCTCACCAGATTTCCTGCAACAAATCCCCGGTTATGAAATCACACAAAGGTAACAGAAAAATAAAAGCTCGAGCAATTACTGTCAATTCTGAAGTACCAATAATAGGAGATTTGCACTAGAAGTTACGCACCGTGTTTGTTTGTCAACGAGTTCATTTGTACCTGGTCAAGAAAAAAACTGCGCGGGCACTGCGCTGATATTTTTAGTGTTATTATTATTAGGTCTTCGGGAAACAAGTGGACACTTTCATTGGCGTACATTTCAGAAATTTGCAGCGGCAACAAAGGCGATGTCTGGAGGTTGCACAATAAGTACCCCGATCGGCTAGAGACATTTGTAATAACGATGGAAAAGCTTAGACGATGACACCCACACACACAGTGACAATGGAAGAACAGCGTGTTTTTCTGAAGTTTTGTGGTTTTATTGCAGTACTAGCTGAATTGCCCGGCGTTGCTCGGGAGAATTTGGTGATAATTCATTATCTAAATTTTGTACAAATCAAATGAAACGATTAATTTTTTACGGCATGAACCGTACCTAACACTGTATTTCATTTCTTCATTGAATTTGAATTTTATTCTCTGATTTTAATTCATTTAGGTTATTGAGGCTGCAAATGTGAAAAAAAATGATTTAGTTAATTTACTTTTATGAAAAAAAAAAAAATTAAGAGGAATGGAAATTCTTACCTTCATGTCCGATGCTGGATTGTGTTGCAGTTCTTCACTAGAAAGCACTTGTCACAAAACAATCAATTCTTGCACTTATCACAACAAAAAGTATTAAATTCGAATTCAAAATAAAAAAAAGTAAAAAAAAATGGGACTTTTCACGAAAATTTTGTATGAGAGCCCCTTGACTCCGGGCTCCGACCCCTTCCTAAAATCGTCTACGGTCTAAGTTAGAGTACCATGAATAGTATACCAAATTTGGTGGTTCTAAATTGAAAACGGTAGATTTGCAAAGCGGACAAACAAACAAACATTCAATTTTATACATGTATATTAGATTCAGAAAGCTTGGAAACAAGTCTTCTGCTGACAGAAGTAGGTCTAAACGCCCTTAAGAAAATGGCTGTGCACATCTGAACGAAAGGATATAAGGAAGGCAGGGCATCACCCAAAGATGCTCCAAGATTCTATCGACCGAATTCGACTTCAAGATAAGAAGCCAAAACGATGTATCCTAGATGCCTTTCAGCGAACGTGTAGGGTGAGTCTACCCAACTGGGAATTCCTCATACACTTATACTATGCTGACGGAAGATTTCGGCCTAATGAGCAAACTAGCGACGTGGGTACAGCATACACTAAACACGACATATTCGGAATTCCGCTACGTAATTGCTCTGAATGAACTTGTTTGGTATCGTCGCAATAGTAGAGTGCTCACAAGATTCCTCTGCTTAAGTGAAAGTTGCGTGGAATTTACACATCCAGGCAACATCAGTCACAATCGTAGCTTCAATTAGAGATGAGTTCCTTCGTTTAGTGACGTCACAAGGAAACCAAGGCTTCCGATTGGTTTCCAACGCTACCGTGTGTGACCTCAAAAACGACATCGACGTATCAGTTCGTGTACCATGAGAGTGACGTCACAAACTGAGGGAACTCATCTCTCTAATGTCAAGGCCTTGCACTTTGTAGACGGGCTTGGTTCAACCTGGTTCTCCTACAGCATCATTACCCGGTGTAGAGTCGTATCAGAGTAACATATTGCTAATCGTTAACACGGACGTCCGCGGCTTCGTGCTTTGGAAGATGTATGATGAGAACATCACCATGACATCGGAGAGGTAAAATTTATTTCTAGAGGAGCATATCCTAGCATCGGCACTGCGATATCATGTACAGAGTCCTGTCATCATACACGACAAAGCATGGCCACACAACGCCGTGATTGTTCGAGTGTTCAACGAACAGAACGATTGAGTGGAGCTGTCCACTCACTGTATTCATCGTATATGAACTATGTTTTCAGCTGTTCTGACCGTTTGAAAAGGGAGGTGTCTGGTACTCGCTAACAACAAGCAGAATTTGGATCTCTCAAACACAGACATTTTTCACAGACTTAACGACACTGATACTTTTAATGGTGTTCTGTGAAGTGGCTACAGTATAGGAACGTATTATTGGCAATGAGGGGAACTAGAAAGAATAATCCTCAAATATTGCGATCATCACTTTGCTATTACAGAAATTATGGTAAGTTGAAAGTGTTCACTTATTTCCCGAAAGCTTAATAATTAGCACGTCTTTTGTACAAAAAAAAAATCGTGCTTATGTTATTACTTTGTCCATCCGTCTGTCGACACCATATCTCTGCAACTATTAGTCCGATTTGAAAAATTCTTTTTGCATTTGGGAAGCTTGAAATGTGAGAATGACGATCCTTGTATTACGTTTTTTTAATGCAAAACTTCGTCGTTTGAGGGCGTAAATGCGGATGATATCGAATGTAAAATACGTTTTCTTTCATATATTTGCTTTTAAATATCCAATTGAAAACCTCTTTTCCCTTTCGATGCCGTTTACATCGAAGACTATTTTAGGCACAAACTCTTTTTCAAGTAATACATAAATTTTCTGCTAGGGGACTTAAAAGAAATTGGCGTTTTCCCCGATATCTCTGTTGCTACAAATCCGATTTGAAAAATTCTTCCTGCGTCGGATACAGCTCCTGGTGGGAAATCTTTTGCACATGATTTAGAGTATTTTTTCTTGTAAAGAATGGTTTGGTCACCAGGGTGGTAAATGTTTATTTTTTCTTTTGATGTATCTGCAGCAAAATCTGAGCTTCTGAAAACTCGGTGTAAAAAAATATTCTTTAGTGGATTGATACCTCTCACCTCGCAAAACCTTTTGAGAATACCTTTTCCTTAAAATAGTGCATAGTGTTTCGGGCAAGGGGCGTAGATATATATCTTATTTTGGTCGATATCATGCTTCTAAGAGTCCAATTTTAAAAATTCCTTCTTTGTTGGTGAGCGTTTCCCGTGCAAAATGTTTCTCATATAATTTCAGATTTTTTTAAAGCACAAGTGCGCCACTAAAGGACGTAAGTTCACGTTTCCGTTAACAGCAATATCAGCGGGACAAAAACCCCGATCGAAAAAAATTCTTTTTCGGTCAGATACGAGGTCCGATCATAAAGTTCCGAGACTAGAGGAAATGCTATCCCACACTCACCAACCCGCTTGGCCAGCGTGGTGAGTTATGGCAAAACTCCTCCAAAATGACTCCACAACTTAAATCTTGGCCCTCAGTCTCCGGCAGCTGGAATGTACCTGGCCAAGGCAGCGGCCAGTGCGACATGAAGGCAGAGGGTGCTAAGAATCCCCGGAGGACCGGACTAGGCTGTCATCTGATGCTGACCTTGGCTACGTATAATGGACGCTCCCTATCTTCTGATTCAAGGCTTCTTGAATTGGAAGAGGAACTACAAAGGATCAAGTGGGACATCGTCGGGCTTAGTGAGAAAAGAAGAAGATATAATTGAACTGAAAAGTGGACATCTCTTCTACTATCGTGGGACAGATACTGGCAGAACTAGTGGTGTTGGATTTATAATAAACAAGAAACAGAAGGATAAAGTTGTAGAAGTTGAAAGTTCCTCTGACAGAGCTGCACGACTCGTTATCCAACTCTCGAGAAGATACCAGGCTCAGATTATTCAAACTTATGCACCCACCACAAGTCATCCTGAAGAAGAAATTGAAGAATTTTATGAGGAAATTCGTCATCTAAATAATAAAGGTAAGCAGCACTTGAAGATAATTATGGGAGATTTCAATGCAAAAATAGGGCAACGGCAACAGAATGAAACTTCAGTAGGTAAATTCGGCCACGGCAACAGAAACCAGCGTGGAAATACTCTCGTTGAGTTTGCAGAGGCAGAAGGGTTTTTCATCTTGAACTCCTTTTTCAAGAAAAAGCAACACAGGAAATGGACATGGAGACGTCCAAATGGGACGACAAGTGAAATTGATTTTATTATGTATAACAAAAAATTCGTCATAGAAGACTGCAGTGTGCTAAACAAGTTCAACACAGGTAGTGACCGTAGATTGGTGAGATGTAAGATGCACCTCAACACTAAACTCGAACGTGGCAAGCTCATAAGACAAACAAATGTATTGACATAACCAACCTTCAAATTTGAACTGAAGAACAGATTCTCTGCTTTAGAGGGCCTAACATCGGAAGAAGTGGATATTTCTGAAGTTAACAGAAAAGTAACCAAAGCTCTTATGGAAACAGCAACAAAATTAGCTGGGTCTAAGAACAAGTTGCATGTGAACAAATTATCAGGAAAAACGAAAATGTTGATGCAAAAAAGAAGAGAGATGAGGACAACTAAAGAAGATGCGACTTCCAAAGTGGAATATATAGAGCTATGCAAGACAGTACGAAAAAGTATCACTGAAGACGTAAGGAAATTCAACTGTGAACTAGTGAGGAAAGCAATTGAAAACAACCAAAGCCTAAAGATAGCAAAGGGACATTTCAGTAAGGGAAGAAAATAGATTATGGCACTGAGAAAAGAAGATGGTTCCGAAACAAGAAATAGAGGCGAAATTTTGACAAGAGTGAAAGATTTCTACTCCAAATTATATGAAAGGGATGATTCATGTACTTCAGACATCATGAAAGGTACCAGTACCAGAGTTCTTCCAGTCCTCCCAGCAGAAGTTGCACATGCAATCAAGAACATGAAGCGGGGAAAAGCTCCAGGAGAAGATGGAATTACTGTAGACATCATATAAGAAGCAAGTGGAGAAATCGAAACAGTACTCGCCCAAATTTTCACTCCATGCCTTAATGAAGGGAAGATTCCTGAGGATTGGAACAACGCTACAATGATCCTGCTACATAAAAAAAGGAGACATTGAGGATCTAAGGAACTACAGACCTATCAGCCTCCTATCAGTGGTTTATAAAATCTTCACTAAAGTTCTTTCACACCATTTGAAGGTAACACTGGACATGGCTCAACTGAGAGAACAAGCTGGATTCAGGAGTGGCTACAGCACAATAGATCATATCCACGTACTGAGAGAACTAATTAAAAGAGCGAGGAATATGATCTTCCATTGTGCTTGAATTTTATCGATTATGAAAAAGCCTTTGATTTGGTGAAACCATCAGCAGCTACAATGGCTCTGAAATCCTGCGGCATTGAAGATGCATACATTAATAGTATTAATAACATCTATGAAAATGCAAGTGCAAAGATTCGGCTGTTTGAAAATACATCACACGTAAAAATTGGAAAGGGAGTGAGACAAGGTGACACCATATCTCCGAAGCTCTTTAATGCCACATTGGAAAATGTCTTTCAATCACTGAACTGGGAAAACAAAGGGATAAAGGTTAATGGAAATTATCTAACCCACCTTCGTTTTGCTGATGACGTATTCATTTTTGCAACTACCCCATCAGAGCTGCAGAGTATGATCCAGGAACTTGCTTACAAGAGTAAAGAAGTGGGATTAAGAATGAACTTTCAGAAGACAAAAGTGATGTACAATGCTTTTACAAGAAATGAAGATTTATCGATTGATGGAGAAAAGTTGGAGATAACAGAAACGTACGTTTATTTTGGACAGCAGATACCAAGTGAGGGTCACATTGATGAAGAAATTAATCGGCATACAAAACTTGCCTGGAGAGCTTTTGGAAGAAACAGCATAATTTTCAAGAGCAATATGCCATTATGTCTTAAAAGAAAAGTGTTTGATCAATTCATCCTTCCAGTGCTTACGTATGGTGCAGAGACGTGGACCTTAACCAAAAGAGACATATAAAGGCTGCAGGCAACTCAAAGAAGCATGGAGATGTGCATGCTTGTTGTAAACATGAGAGATAAGAAGAGGAACTCGTGGATCCGAAAAATGACAAGAGTGGAAGACATCATGATCAGAGGTAAATCCCTGAAATGGCAATGGGCTGGACATACTGCCAGAAGAACAGACCATCGATGGACAGGCGAAATTTTAGATTGGATTCCAGGGGACAGGAAAAGACCCAGAAGAATACCACATGGGAGATGGGTGGATGAAATTCGAAAGTATGCGGGAGTAACATGGAGGAGACTGGCTCAAGACAGACTGTTGTGGAGGAAACTTGGGGAGACCTTCGTCCAGCAGTAGATCAATAATGGTTGACAATGATGATGATGATGGCTTGCGTTATACTTAAGTCTAGCTATGATCTCCCTCAAAGTAGCCTCCTTTGGCAGCGATACACCGCTGCCAGCGTTTTTGTCACTGTCGGAACGCTCCCTGGAAGTCCTGTTCGCGAATCGTGTCAAGCACCGTCTGCTATTCACGCTGGATCTCGTCCACGGTTTCAAAACGGCGACTCTTGAGCTTCATCTTTGGGAACAGAAAGAAGTCGCAGAAGGCCAAATTGGCGGGTGAGGAAGGGTGGTCATGCTGTTGCGGCTGCAAAACTGGCGTGTTGCTAACGCTCTGTGAGCTGCAGCATTGTCGTGATGGAGCAGAAAATCGCCCCTGCGCCACATTTCAGGTCGTTTGCGGCGAATATCCTTCCTAAGACGCCCTAGAATATCGCAGTAAAAAGAGTGGTGACTGTCGGGCGCTGGGGTACGAATTCACGGTGCACAACCCCATGAATGTCGAAGAACCCGATGGGCATGCTTTTGGTTCCACTCCGGACCTGCCAGGCCTTCTTCGGTCGTCGAGATTCCGGGCTCTTCCACTGCGACGACTGTTGTTTGGTTTCGGGTCCTAACCGTAGACCCAAGTCTCGTTCCCAGTGATGACCCACGACAAGAACGTTGGTTAATTCACCACCTGCTGACGAAGATCTTGACAGAGTTCGACACGGAGGTCCTTCTGTTCGGGGTTCAGAATCTTTGGCATGAATTTTGCGGAAATGCAGTGCATGTTCAAAACCGACGTCAGAATTTCTTGCACTGTTCCGTATGACACATTGACGATGGTAGCAATGTCTTGAATGGTTCTCCGACGATCCTCATGTACCAGTTCCCTAATTATGTCCACATTTTCGGGGGTTTGCTCGTGGACGGTCGCCCTGACCTCTGGTAGACTTCCAGTGCCGTTCTGCCGCTCTTGACGCGCACGAGTGCCACTCAAAACACCTCGCACAACTCATTGCTTCATTGCCATAAGCCCGCCGCAACATTTCGTGCGACTCCGTACCCGATTTGCCGAGTTTGACGCAGAATTTGATGTTCGGTCGCTTCTCAAGTTTGCAGTCCATGCCGAAATCGCAGCTGCGTTCTGCACGTGATCACCAAATATCGTGTAGCACAGCTCCCGATGTTCAAAGAACGACGCCACTAGGCACAATGACTCGTGAAAGTCACTGCCCTCGACCGCTACTCGCGCACTGCTATCTCTTGGCGCGCTACGTATCTAGTCTCGCAAAGTTTTGATCGCACTACGTACTATTAACTATGAAAACACTTTGTGTGCATTTTTCTTCCTAAAACAATGCACAATTCTACCGCTAGGGGGCGCAAATATGTAATCGGTTTTTATCGATATCTCTTCCGCTTGATGTGCGATTTAAAAAATCTTTTAACACCGGATGGAATTTACCTTGGGAAACACTTTAGGTTTGTATTTGAGGAGTTCTGTTTTCCACAGTTCTGTCACTAGGTGGTGTTTGTGTGCTTCTGTTTGCAGCTGTATCTCTGCTTCTAAATGCCCTAATTTTAATTTTCTTTTTTTTACTGTATGCCATTCGCTACAATAAAGATGGGGAACATTTCCGAGGGTAATGCTAACCATGCCTATTGCAACATTGTCCACAACTCCGCCCGAGACGCCGCCCCCGGTGGCGCAGTGGTCTAAGGCGTTGGCCTCTGATCATTCGTCCGTAGGGGTCCGGGTTCGAATCCCGGTGAGGCATGGATGTTGTGTTTGTCTTACGGCACTGGCTCTCTCCCTTCCCTGGAACCAGTGACCCTAAATTAGGGACGGGCGACTGCTTATAGCCCATTTGAGTTGCTCACGGTGGTCGTTAAACCTCCAATTAAAAAAAAAAAAAAAAAAAAAAACTCCGCCCGAGACGTAGGTCCTGGATCCATGGATCTGATGTTCCGTTCCATGGCATCCCCCAGAAAGATTCTACAGGGTTTAAATCCGCGGAACCTTGTGGTGCCACTGGATGATTCCGAACTCAGATAAGTCTTCTTCAAGCCATGCCTTGGTGGCTGCAGCCCCGTGGGGCGGCGCGTTATCCTACTGAAACAGAGCATCAGGGTGCGCGAAGGCCATGAACGCGTGTAGGTGATCACCCAGCACCTGCTGGTAGCGCGCAGCGGTTAAGGACTTCTCCATACATACTAAGGGACCTAATTTGTTTGATGAGAAGTATCCCCAAATCATCACAGAGCCACCACCGTCTTGAATAAAGCAGACCTGGCACGACGGGGGCCATAGCCTCATGCTGTCTGTCGACGCCCCTCCCGTCCGCTCGGTTCAGCTGAAAAGGGATCATCTGACCACACGATGCGGCCACACTCTGCAGAGATCCAGTTTTAATGTTCCAGGAACGAGGGGAGGCGTCATTTCAGATGACGCGCAGTCAACAGTCCCACACGCGTTGGGCCGTCGGATCCCGTGGCCCAGGGTAGGTAGCATGAGCCGTATCGTTCTCTGGCTGACGCTGCTTGGGCGTCAGACATTCAACGTGAGTGTGATTTGCGCAAGCGGTCGGTCTGTACGAGCCTGGAGCGTCTTCGTCGACTCGGCTCATCAACGGCGTGTGGTCGCTCTGTGGGCGCCGGTACGTCCGTCGATGGTATACTCGCGGTACAACCTTGATGCGGTTGCCCTAGGGTTCTTACCACTTGGGCGATAGAATAACCCATGTGTCTTGCACTGACAATGCGTCCGCGATCAAAGTCGCTCAGATCACCACGTTTATCTGTGTTCGTCGATTGCGTTACGCTGCTGGGAAGCCCTGCTGTCCTCCTATTTATCGCTTGAGTTGTGTTTGAGTCTGTTCCACTCTGTGTGTGGGATGCCCGTGTCAACTGTTCATCATCCCTGTTTCTAATGTTTTGTCCGATGAGTGTATATAGATACGCATTTGATGTATGTGCATGCGTGTGCTTATTAATACGGACATGGTTTCAGATATGGAAAATGTTTATGTATGTGCGCATATGTGATTGCCGTAATTCATTTATACGTTTTGTGGATTTTCATTTTCTTTAAGTTCAGATACTTTAATTACATGTAATAGTATAAACTCCTCAAGAGATAATATTCTAATCCACTTTTCAACGATAAAATTTTTTTAATAGTTGCTGGTAATTTCATTCATTACAATATTTTATTGTACCTCTTTTTAAATGCAAAAAGAGTCTCATGACGTTTGCGATTCCATATTCCTTGTCTTCGAGTGGAAATATAGTTCAAAAGATTTTGTTGTCGTTGTCGGTTTTGTATATGGCTTTTAGAAAATTTATCTTTGTAGTTGAGATTTCCTCTTGACCGCTCAAGTATCTTTCGTTGCTTGCGAAAGCCGTTCTGGATCTTTCATGTTTCACAAAATCGGGCCAAATGAATTCTTGTTCTCATTTCATTCTCGGTTTGGACGACTGAAAAGAAGTACAAAGTGTAAAGCAGTGTTTGGCTTTACGCATGGAGTTGAATACTAATTACATTAGTGGCATTAAGCGCGAGAGAAGGCCTAATCAAGAAATAGCACTTGTAACTACCACATCAGTGCCACGTTCGGCCTGCTCTTCCCATTAATTTGGGCAATAAAGGGTTGCTACTGCCACCGCCACATGATACACTCCCTAATTAGGGAGCACCATTGCCAAGATTACTTCATTTATTCGACTAATACGTGCAGAAGTTGCCGGCACTCTTTATCCAAACCTCAGCAAGATGATGGCAGCTAGAATTATTTCGCGAACAACGCTTTACTGCGAGAGTATGTGTGTGTGTGTGTGTGCGTGCGTGCGTGCTTACGTTTGGATGCATGCATGCATGTGTGTGCGAGAGCGTGTGTGTCTGTGTGTGTGTACTGGCGTGCCTTTGAGGGCGCGGACGAATGTTGTCCCCCTTCGCCGTAGAACAAGGAATCACTTCCGCAAACCCCTCCCTCATAACATTCTCGAATTCATCCACCCACACCGTTTGTTTATGTAATGAACCATGCTTTGTTATGCAAGGGACGGGCCACCCTTTCTAGCAGACGAAGGGAGGGGGATCGCGCTGTAAGTGAAGCCTTACAATTCTAAGATGTAGAGAAGTGAGATATTTTGATTTCTGTCGGCGAGAAATCTGAGTTGGAAAGACTGAGAACCAAGGTCTGGAAGCAGTGAAGCATCGAGAAAACGGATCAGTCAAATCCCTTTCGGTTGTGCAAAGTACTGACAGATTTCTTGGCAAGGGAATTAAGGGCATCTTTTCCATCTTCAAATTCTTCTCTTAAGAATGTTTTGGAATCTTCTCAGAAATGGCTTCATGTCGTTTTGGTTGTCGGCACTTTGAAAATGAAACACTAAGCTTAAAATTAAAAGTTTTTAAAAGAAAGAGAAGTTCTGACTCGGACTGCTATGAGCCGTACGAATACAGTTTCTGCATTTAAATTTAGCGCTTTTTTTTTAAATATGTACCTAAGTCGGATAAACGGAGAAAGATATTAGTTTTCAGTAAAATAGTGTATGTAGTCACTAATAATTTTTTACGGAAAAATTTGTAAGGAAGAAAGACGAAGTTAAAAGACCCTACATTTCAGGTAGGAGTAAAGAGTGAGCATTTGTACGGTCTATTTATCATTTTCTTTTGAAAAAAAAAAAAGAAATACACGCTTTTGGGGGGGGGGGGGGTCTTTAACGATCACCTTGAGCAACTCGTTGGGCGGTAAGCAGTCACCTGTCCCTAATTTAGGGCCACTAGTTCCAGGGACGGGGAGAAACAAACACAACATCCATGCCTAAACAGGATTCGAACCCGGACCTATAGCCGCCGAATGGTCAAAAGCCAGCGCCAGATGGGCGGCACACTTGCTCATACTTAGAAATGTTGAACAAGATTGTCGTACTTTGGTGTTTTACTTAAATATTTAGTCACTTTGTGACATACTACTGGGGTGACGCAAGAATCAAAGCGGTGAATTGCAATGATAAGCCAACATCGGTGTAGTTCAGTCGGGAGAATAACTGGCTCCGGAGCCAGGAGATGCGACAACGAATTCCACCATCGGCAAAATAGATTTTAAGCTATAACTTTTAGATAAACGATAGTCATCATTACTCTAAAGCTAGCATTTCAATAAATACGTACCTAACAGTCGCACCAAGAGTAGAGAGCAGCTCCGATGACGCAGTGAATGAACTAAGCTCTGGCCTCTGACCGTTCGTCCTAGTGAGCCCGAGTCCCGGATGAGGCATGGGTGGAATGCTCGTCTCTTACGACACTGTTTTTTTTTTGGGGGGGGGGGATTGGAGGTTTAACGACCACCGTGAGCAACTCAGTGGGCTATAAGCAGTCGCCCGTCCTCTAATTTAGGGTCACTGGTTCCAGGGAAGGGAGAGAGCCAGTGCCGTAAGACAAACACAACATCCATGCCTCACCGGGATTCTTACCCGAACGCATCTCGGAGGAGTGGTCAGAAGCCTTCGATTAGACCATTACGCCAACGGGTTGGCACCCTAAATAATGGAGGTGCGATTGCTTAGCTAATTGAGTTGCTCACGGTGGTCGTTAATCCCCGTATAAAAATATAGGAAAAGCGCTTACTACCTGATAGTTGATAATTTTTTTTATTTACAGCTTATTTTAGAACACAATAGGTGCGGAACTTGCCCTCGCGAAAATTTAACACTTGTGAATAAGATGTCGAACAACCTGATTAATATTTAACACCCTGAAGGTTTAAAGACGTTAGTGTAATAAATAACACTGTTAAATGAAGTAGGCCGCCCCAGTGTTCAGTGGTCTAATCGGTGGATTCTGGTCATTCGTCCAAGATGGATCCGGGTTCGAATGCCTGTGAGGCCTGGTACAGCACTGGCTCCCTTCCTTCCCTGGAACTCTCCAGTGTCCCTGAATTAGGGACGGAAGAGCATTTTTAGCACATCGAGTTGCTCACAACGGTCGTTAAACCTCCAACCAAACAAAACGAAATAGCATACGAGGATTTACTCAAGAAACATCTCGTCACACCTACTGCATATACACTGAAGACCAATTGAATTAGAGATACCTGTCTAGTAACGTGTAGCACCGCCTTTCGCCCTGATGACGGCGGCAATTCGTCTCAGCATGGACTCGACAAGACACTGGAAGCGTAGGGAAGCCATACGGAACCACGACCCCTGAACAGGCTCCCACAGTTCACGAAGATTTGATGAGGGGGGGGGTCAGAGCCTTGAACATCTCTTTCGGTGGCATCCCAGATGTGCTCGATGGGATTGAGGTCAGGGGACCTAGCTGGCCAAGGAAGTGAAGTCACGTCGGTAGTGTTCATCCAACGATTCGGATACAATTCGGGAACGATGGCACGGTGCATTGTCTTGTTGCAGGATAAGGTCCTCAGTGGGATGTTGAAGACGCACAAACGGGCGCAAATGGTCGTCCAGGATATCCCGGTAACGTTGACCTGTGAGGGACGATGTCACACGTACCAGGGGTCCCCTTTCAGTCCACGTAAACAGTCCCCAGACGAGAATGCCACCCCCACCAGCTTGAAGAGAACCCTGCTGGCAAGAAGGATCCATCGCTTCATGGGATTTGCGCCGTACTCGTATTCTGCCATCCGCATGTGTCAACGTGAATCTCGGCTCATCAGTCCAGGCAACATTTTCCCACATATCTAGGGTCCAGTGGCGATGTTCCCGCGCCCATGCTAATCATTGCACCATGTGATGTGCCATCAGAAACGGTAGTCTCGTGGGACGATTGCTTCTGTACCCCATAGCGAGGAGATGGTTCTGGATGGAGTGGCTGCTTAAACGTTTTTGTGCACCAGCGTTAAATTGCCGAGTGATTTCTTGCACTGTGGCCTGTCTATCCGCTGTTACAATGCGAGCTAGCTGACGATGACCCCGCTCATCCACACGCTGTTGTCCACGGCAGTTGGCCCTTGTAGGGATGGTTTTACCGGATTCGACGTACTCACGGTGCACCCGTGACACAGTGGCTCGTGAAAATCCCAGTGCCTGCACGACTTCCAAGATGGAGTGACCCATTCGTCGGGCCCCGACAATTTGCCCACGATCAAATGCGCTTAGATCCTTCGTCTTACCCATACTGCGTCCGACTCTTACTGATTCCCGTCGCATCACTCCTTATATTGTCGGATCGCTGCATACGTCATGTCATTTCCATATACAGGGCAGCCCACAGCGCCACATTTGTATAACGCGAGCTGTCTCTAATTAAATTGCTCTTCAGTGTAGAAACAAGCGTTTATTTACCATAACTTTGGATTTAAGAGCCGAGGTTTTATCGGGGGAAAAAAAAACAGACGTTTTCCGGCCGTGCTGCTCTTATGTTAATGCGGCTGTTACCGCAAATGTTTTCTAAACTACAGCTCAGCAAACAACTGTTGTTGGCCGCCCCGGTGGCGCAGTGGTCTAAGGCGCTGGCCTCTGATCATTCGTCCGTAAGGGGTCCGGGTTCGAATCCCGGTCAGGCATGGATGTTGTGTTTGTCTTACGGCACTGGCTCTCTCCCTTCCCTGGAATCAGTGACCCTAAATTAGGGACGGGCGACTGCTTATAGCCCATTGAGTTGCTCACGGTGGTCGTTAAACCTCCAATAAAAAAAAAAAAAAAAAACTGTTGTAAGTTTGTGTGTGATATCACTCTTACAGTAATTAGCCATAAAACTCGGTCTCTTTTTGAACTATACTTTTCTGTCTTCCACTTTTCTTGCAAAATTTCACTGAGCAAAATTTTAGAACACAGCGAAATTTAACGAAAATACTGAAATTCAAAATTCTTATGTCACTAAATTGAGAAAGAAACAGATTAAGAGGCCTTGAACTAATTAACAGTTTTCATTAATGGAACTCGTAATGTATCTTAAATATTAATAATAAGGAACTATACACCAAAAATAGTATCACTATACTAGGAATCCTATTTCTTGGCGTTTGAGTAGAAATCAAGTTTCCAAGCTTTCGCACATCAACCAGATGGCCTTTTCAAGACAGGTAGACAGCTAACTGCCTTTGTTTTAAAAATCCGCTGTGTCCATAATCGCTACCTGGCCGGATTCGTCCGTTAGCGTCAACACTATTGAGCTGTCATTTCTAAGACTCGAATTCACCCTCGGAATTTGAAAATTATTAAGCGTTTGTTTTAGATTGTACCACGATCTCAGCCTAGAGCAACACAGTTGGCGTATTTCATCTTTGACGTCTTCCGGAACTTGCGATATTATACTCTCTAACTCAGAAACGACGCTTTTGAGGTTCGGTTTCGATCAGAAGAACTTTGGTCCAAGTTCCAAAACTTCAGTTTCTTCTAGGGAGAGTGTCCGGTTAGAAATATTGAAGAAGGGAATGGTGAACTCTTTTTGTGTAGGGGTCTGTGAAGACATCATTTAGCTGGCTTCCTTCCTTGAAAGAGTCATCTGGTAGATGTGCGAAAGTTTGGAGACTTTGATTTCTTCTCTACGCCAAGAAATTCGGATTCCTAGTATATTGTGTTGGTGCGAATTGAAATGTCCGGCGCGAACGAGCAGTGGAGATAGGCTCCCACCACAGCGGAATGGAACCACACACAGGTGTTGCGGTTATTACGTCACAGAGTTACTATAAATAGCTAGCACGTGTGTGAAGAACAAGGTTCAGGCGTAGTTTGTTTGGACGTAACGTGGCTTGCAAAGGAAGCATAAATAACCCCGATTTGAGAGTCATCTTCCTGTATGAATTTAAACTGGGCCATTCTGCAGGAATTTCAGCTCGAAACTTTAGCAAAGCGTTTGGGGAGAATGCAGCCAGCCGCCCCGGTGGCGCAGTGGTCTAAGCGATGGCCTCTGATCATTCGTCCGAAAGGAGTCCGGGTTCGAATCCCGGTGAAGCATGGATGTTGTGTTTGTCTTAAGGCACTGGCTCTCTCCCTTCCCTGGGACCAGTGACCCTAAATTAGGGACGGGCGACTGCTTATAGCCCATTGAGTTGCTCACGGTGGTCGTTAAACCTCCAATCACAAAAAAGAAAAAAAAAAGAATACAGCCAACGAACTAACTGTAAAGTTTCGAAGTGGTGACACGGACCTGCAAAACGAAGCACGTGGACACCGACATGTTGCTGTTTCTGACGATGTTCTGTTACGTATGGTTGGAGAGAACCCCGAAAAACGTGTCGTGAGATAGCGGTAGAGGAAGGTTCCCACCACACGACATTTGTTCGGCGTCTGGCTGCGCTGTGTTAGGTCAGAAAGCTGGACATGTGGCTGCCACATGAGTTGAAAACTGCCAACAAGACTAGGCGTTCGGAAGTCTGCACGTCACTGCTTGCCAGGAATAAACAGGAACCTCTACTGCGACGAGAAGTGGGTCCTTTACGATAATCGCAAACGATCTACATAGTGGTTAAGCAAGGCACAGCCTGGTGGACGGCATCCTAAGCCACCCCTACACACCAAGATGATGATGCTTCTTGTTTGGTGGTCCACAGCTGGGATAATTCATCGGAGTTTCTCGGCAAGAGGCCAAACCATCACTGCAGAACGTTCTTGTGCTGAATTACACCAGATGCACCGGATATTTCTGCAGAAACAACCGGCTTTGGTCAACATGCATGGTATGGTGTTCTTCTGCTCCAGGAAAACGCCCTCCCTCATGTCGCACACAGAACGATGCTGACACTAAGTGTCTTGGGCTATGAAACACTGCCTATTTCTTCGACAGACTATCATCTGTTTCGTCCCCTGGATCACTTTCTGTCCGGGAAACAGTTCACGACAGACAACGACGATGAATGTACAGTTGAGGACTTCTTTGGGTCCCAGCCACAAGACATTTTTCGTTCGGGGATCATGGCCTTGCCGGACAGATGGCAACTATGTGTCGATGCCGAGGGGGATTATTTCGTCTAGGTAAGTTGTCCTACTTTTCCGTTCTCGCCGTCCACATGTGCTGGTCCTTTGCCGGACATTTAATTCTCCCCAACCCAATAGTTATACAATTTTTAGTACGACAATGTTCTGTTATTTAATTAAAAAAATTATGAATTCCTATTTAACGATAGCAGCTCGCAGAAATTTAGACTTCCCAGAGGAAAATTCAGAAACGCTTGCTAAAGCAATGAGATTCAAAGGCTGCTTTACAGCTATTTAAAAAAATTAAAAAAATGAGTCTTAAGAACAAAGCTTTGTTATGGAAAGCCTGCTTCAGTCCTGTAGTTACTTATGGCAGTGCTATTTGGGGTGTATGCACAAAAACACAAAGAAAGAAAATCATTTATTTTCAGAATAAAACTCTCAGAATGATCACAGGATTTGACGGGTGTACCTTGAACCATGAAATTAGGAACATGTTAAAAGTAAAATCAGGTCATTACACTACGTCTTCATTCATTACTTTTATTAAATTACACTATGAATTTGCAAAGACGTACTATGAAAAGGCTAAGGATCACCAGAATACCTTAGTCAGAGAGGCCCTTAATTACGACAGTATCATCATCATCATCATTGTCAACCATTATCAATCCACTGCTGGACGAAGGTCTCCCCAAGTTTCCTCCACAACGGTCTGTCTTGTGCCAGTCTCCTCCATGTCACTCCCGCATATTTACGAATTTCATCCACCCATCTCCCATGTGGTCTTTTTCTGGGTCTTTTCCTGTCCCTTGGAATCCAATCTAAAATTTCGGCTGTCCATCTATGGTCTGTCCTTCTGGCAGTATGTCCAGCCCATTGCCATTTCAGGGATTTAACTCTGATCATGATGTCTTCCACTCTCGTCATTTTTCGGATCCACGAGTTCCTCTTCTTATCTCTCCTGGTTATACCAAGCATGCACCTCTCCATGCTGCTTTGAGTTGTCTGCAGCCTTTGTATGTCTCTTTTAGTTAAGGTCCACGTCTCTGCACCATACGTAAGCACTGGAAGGATGCATTGATCAAACACTTTTCTTTTAAGACATAATGGCATATTTCTCTTGAAAATTATGCTGTTTCTTCCAAAAGCTCTCCAGGCAAGTTTTGTACGCCGATTAATTTCTTCATCAATGTGACCCTCACTTGATATCTGCTGTCCAAGATAAACATATGTATCAGTTATCTCCAGTTTTTCTCCATCAATCGATAAATCTTCATTTCTTGTAAAAGCATTGAACATCACTTTTGTCTTCTGAAAGTTCATTTTTAATCCCACTTCTTTACTCTTGTCAGCAAGTTCCTGGATCATACTCTGCAGCTCTGATGGGGTAGTTGCAAAAATGACTACGTCATCAGCAAAACGAAGGTGGGTTAGATAATCTCCATTAATCTTTATCTCTTTGTTTTCCCAGTTCAGTGATTGAAAGACATTTTCCAATGGGGCATTAAAGAGCTTCGGAGATATGGTGTCACCTTGTCTCACTCCCTTTCCAATTTTTATGTGTGTTGTATTTTTAAACAGCCGAATCTTTGCACTTGCATTTTCATAGATGTTATTAATAATATTAATGTATGCATCTTCAATACCGCAGGATTTCAGAGCCGTGGTAACTGCTGATGGTTTCACCGAATCAAAGGCTTTTTCATAATCGATAAAAGCCATGCACAATGGAAGTTCATATTCCCTCGCTCTTTCAATTAGTTCTCTCAGTACGTGGATATGATCTATTGTGCTGTAGCCACTCCTGAATCCAGCTTGTTCTCTCGGTTGAGCCATGTCCAGTGTTACCTTCAAGCGGTGTGAAAGAACTTTAGTGAAGATTTTATAAACCACTGATAGGAGGCTGATAGGTCTGTAGTTCCTGAGATCCTCAATGTCACCTTTTTTATGTAGCAGGATCATTGTAGCGTTGTTCCAATCCTCAGGAATCTTTCCTTCATTAAGGCATCGAGTGAAAATTTGGGCGAGTACTGTTTCAATTTCTCCACTTGCTTCTTGTATGATGTCTATAGTAATTCCATCTTCTCCTGGAGCTTTCCCCCGCTTCATGTTCTTGATTGCATGAGCAACTTCTGCTGGGAGGACTGGAAGAACTCTGGTACCTTTCATGATGTCTGGAGTACATGTATCATCCCTTTCATATAATTTGGAGTAGAAATCTTTCACTCTTGTCAAAATTTCGCCTCTATTTCTTGTTATAGAACCATCTTCTTTTCTCAGAGCCATAATCTGTTTTCTTCCCTTACTGAGATGTCCCTTTGCTATCTTAAGGCTTTGGTTGTTTTCAATTGCTTTCCTCACTAGCTCACAGTTGAATTTCCTTACGTCTTCAGTGATACTTTTTCGTGTTGTCTTGCATAGCTCTATATATTCCACTTTGGAAGTCACATCTTCTTTAGTTGTCCTCATCTCTCTTCTTTTTTGCATCAACATTTTGGTTTTTCCTGATAATTTGTTCACATGCAACTTGTTCTTAGACCCAGCTAATTTTGTTGCTGTTTCCATTAGAGCTTTGGTTACTTTTCTGTTAACTTCCGAAATATCCACTTCTTCCGATGTTAGGCCTTCTAAAGCAGAGAATCTGTTCTTCAGTTCCAACTTGAAAGTATTATGGTGTTTTTTAAGGTTGGTTATGTCAATACATTTTGTTTGTCTTATGAGCTTGCCACGTTCCAGTTTAGTGTTGAGGTGCATCTTACATCTCACCAATCTATGGTCACTACCTGTGTTGAACTTGTTCAGCACACTGCAGTCTTCGATGACGAATTTTTTGTTACACATAATAAAATCAATTTCACTTGTCGTCCCAATTGGATGTCTCCATGTCCATTTCCTGTGTGGCTTTTTCTTGAAAAAGGAGTTCAAGATGAAAAATCCTTCTGCCTCTGCAAACTCAACGAGAGTATTTCCACGCTGGTTTCTGTTGCCATGACCGAATTTACCTACTGAAGTTTCATTCTGTTGCCGTTGCCCTATTTTTGCATTGAAATCTCCCATAATTATCTTCAAGTGCTGCTTACCTTTATTATTTAGATGACGAATTTCCTCATAAAATTCTTCAATTTCTTTTTCAGGATGACTTGTGGTGGGTGCATAAGTTTGAATAATCTGAGCCTGGTATCTACTCGATAGTTGGATAACGAGTCGTGCAGCTCTGTCAGAGGAACTTTCAACTTCTACCACTTTATCCTTCAGTTTCTTGTTTATTATAAATCCAACACCACTAGTTCTGCCAGTATCTGTCCCACGATAATAGAAGAGATGTCCACTTTTCAGTTCAATGAGATCTTCTCCTTTTCTCCTTACCTCACTTAGCCCGACGATGTCCCACTTGATCCTTTGTAGTTCCTCTTCCAATTCAAGAAGCCTTGAATCAGAAGATAGGGAGCGTCCGTTATAGGTAGCCAAGGTCAGCATCAAATGGCAGCCTTGTCCGGTCCTCCGGGGATTCTTAGCACCCTCTGCCTTCATGTCGCACTGGCCGCTGCCTTGGCCAGGTACATTCCAGCTGCCGGAGACTGAGGGCCAAGATTTAAGTTGTAGAGTCATTTTGGAGGTGTTTGGCCATAACTCACCACGCTGGCCAAGCGGGTTGGTGAGTGTGGGATAGCATTTCCTCTGATCCCGATGGTATAGTTATACCGCTATTGGCGGTCGCCAGAGCCCCTTTAGTGGGAACAGGACAGTATAGAGCCAGTAAAGTATAAAAGGCCTAAATTTATCCTGAAAAACATGCCAGAAAAAAAACCCCTCTAAGAACTTGGCCTAGAAACCTAGCAGGTAACTGGTATTTACTCAAAAGTGAACTTAAAACTAATGCTTGCAACATTAATTTCTGTTTGTTAATAACGCACACCTGAATTTTGTGTGTAAAATAACTAAAGCTTGCAATACAAATTTTTGCTTGTTATTAACACACACGTCAAATAAATGTTACTCCTAGTAAACAACTTATGCTTGCAACATTAGCACGCATCTGAAAGTTTATTCTTAGAAATCTTCAGTGTAAAAAAAAAAAAAAAAAAAATCAATAGGTTTTCGAAATGTGCGAAAATGCTGAAAACTTTTGTAACTTGGAAACTTCCGGTGTCCATTACGCTCGCAAAGTCTTTTTCGACATAGTGAGCAAAGTTGGCAAAAAGATAAAGGCCCTTTTAAGGGCATTTGTGTGAAAAAAACCGGATGATTTTCGCGTGAGTTCTTTTTCGGTGGGCTTTATTTTATTTTCAGGCTCTCCTTTTTCCAGTATCCTTTTCCTCCTTTCCTGTTTCCTGGAACCTGCGTTGTCTTGATCAGTAGCTACAGGCATACAGTATGTAGGACAACTGAGATCTTCCAGTCGTAACGGGAAACCGTATACTCCTAAAACTCTAATATTACTTCCGAACTTTTTCTTTAAAACATTTTCTGTCAGGACACCCTGTTTATACTTCTATTTTTTCTGTTGTTTAGTCCTTCCAAGAGACGCAGCGCGTTGCAGGGCGAATGGTCTCTGAATTATTGTTTGGGAATTATTAGCTTCGTTTCGAAATTCAGACCCTCTAGAGTCGGCTTCCGAGTGCGTGAACTTTGTAGCAGTATACACAGTCGCATCAGAATAATATGACCACATACCTAATAATGGGAATAACCACCTTTGACCCGGATGACAGCGGCGAGACGGCGTGGCATGAACGCAGTGAGGCTCTGGAAGGTTGCCCGAGGCAGACGTGCCCATTCGGAATGCAGCAGAGCAAGAAGGTCCCGGAGATGACGTGTTGTGGGTCGGCACGTCGAACCTGTCGATCCAAATAGTCCCACGAGTGCTCTTGAGGTCGGGCAATTTCGCCGGCAAGGGAGAACAGAGACGTCGCTGTCGTGTTCCTGGAACCAGTCACGCACTTCCTTAAATACGTGACATGGCGCATTGTGCTGTTGGTAGACAACATCACCACCAGGATAAAAGTCCAACATGAAGGGATGCATGAGGTCAGCGAGGATAGACAGGTAGCCATTGGCGTTCAGGGATCCATCCAGTGGTACTACCGGTCCCAAATCATACCAGGAAAACATCCTCCAGATATGCACACTACCACAGCCGGCCTGTACTTGACCAACAAGCGTGTCAGAGTGTTGGTTGTCGTGTGTCTGACGCCGTATCCTCCACCGCCCGTCATTTCGGTGGAGTAGAAACCTCGATTTGTCTGAGAAGGTAATCTTTTCCCACTTTTCCACTGCCCAATGACGGTAGTCCCATGAGAACTGCAGGCGTCGTTCCCGATGGAACCGGGTCAACGTGGGCGCCTTGACGCAGCTTCGATTCCGAATACTCATGCGTAACAGGGTTCGTTCTAGTTTCATCAGAGACACGTACCTGGGTGCCCCAGCATGCATATGCGTGGTCAATTGCTGCACTGTTGCGCGTCGATTGCCCTTTACCAGTCGACGGAGGCGACTTTCTCCTCTAGGGTCGATGGCCTTTTGGGGCTCCACAGTTATGACGTCGGGAGGTACTCGGTGATCCAGCAGTCCATTCTTGGTACACCCTTACTACAGCATCTTGCGAACAGCTCACGAAATCTGCTGTTTCTGAGTTGCTTCCACCCTTGGTGCGGCAGTAGATAATCATTCCTTTTCGAACGTCCGTCAAATCACTACCTCTGCCCATTGTGCTCACGTTATGCACTATGGTTTATGTTTCCTAGCCGTCGCTTATATCTCCGCGGGTGGTCGACCTTGTCACGTGCACCCTGTGCCGCGCCTGGGCGGGTACACTGTGATTCCGGGGGTGGTCATATTATTCTGATACGACTGTGTATAGTTCTGGTGGTACACTTTTTGAATACATCGCTTGTTTTAAGAATCCCACGCATTCCTTCAAACTTACCATTCACTTCCAAAAGAGAACAATGACGCACTCGATTCACACAAGTTCTTCTAGTTCTCCCGTCAGAAGTTACACGTACTATTAAGGACATGAAACGGAAAAAAGTTTCAGCTGATGATGGAATTAGCGTGGACACATCATACACGAAGCCTGTGGAGAAATAGAAACTATATTTGTCTAAGTTTTCACTAGATGTGTCAATGAAGGGAAGTTTGGAAATTATGGTTGGAACAATACTATACAATGATCCTGCTACATAGAAAAGGGGGACATTGAGGATTTCAGGAACTACAGACCCATCAGACCCCTATCACGTGTTTATGAAATCTTAACTAAGGTATTATCGCATCGCTTGAAGGAAACACAGAGCATGGCTCAACAAGAAGAACAAACTAGATTCGAAAGTGGTTACAGCACTATTGATCATATCCATGTACTGACAGAACTAATTGAAAGAGCGGATGAGTATGAATTACTAATATGTATGTATTTGATTATGAAAGGTTTTTGATTTCATGAAAGCATCAGCAGTTATAATGTCTTTGAAATCCTGCGGTACTGAAGATGCATACATTAATATTATTGATAGCATCAATGAAAATACGATGCAAAGGTTCGACTGTCCGAGAGACACAGCACTCATAAAAATTGGAAAGAGGCTGAGACAAAGTAACATCGTATCTGGGAAACCCTTAAATGCCTCGTCGCAGAATGACTTCCAGTCGTTGAACTGAGAACACAAAGAGATAAAAATTAGTAGATATTATTTAACTCACCTTGGCTTTGCTGACGACATAGTCATTTTTGCAAGCACTCCCTCAGAGCTGCGGAGTGCCGCCCCGGTGGCGCAGTGGTCTAAGCGATGGCCTCTGATCATTCGTCCGAACGGGGTCCGGGTTCGAATCCCGGTGAGGCATGGATGTTGTGTTTGTTTTACGGCACTGGCTCTCTCCCTTTCCTGGAACCAGTGACCCTAAATTAGGGACGGGCGACTGCTTATAGCCCATTGAGTTGCTCACGGTGGTCGTTAAACCTCCAATCAAAAAAAAAAAAAAAAAGAGCTGCGGAGTATGGACCAGTAACTTCCAGAGTAAAGAAGTGGGTTTACAAATTAGAAAACAAAACTGATGTACCATGCTTTTACAAGAACTGAAGATTTGGAAATTGACGGAGCAATTCTAGAAGTAACTTATGCCAACATTTATTTCCCCTGGACAACATATATCAAACAAGGGCTGCATTGAAGAAGAAATTAATAGTCGTACAAAACTTGGTTGGAGGGCATTCCCAAGAAACAGTACAATTTTCAAAATCAATTTCCCATTATGTCTTAAAAGGAAAGTGTTTAATCAATGCATCTTTCCAGTTCTTACTTATAGATCCGAGACGTGGACCTTAACCAAAAATGACAAGCAAAGGCTGAAAATTACTAAAAGTATGGAGAGATGCATGCTTCGTGCAACCAGGAATGGCAGGAAGCGAAACTCATGGATCAGGAAAAGGACAAGAGTAAAACTCCCTGAAATGGGATGGATATATTGCTATAAGAACGGACTACGTTGGGTTACTATTGGGTTGGAAAGAAAGTAATGTCTGCAAATACAAGGCAACAGAAAAGTGCTAATTACCGTATAGACAAGTACAAATCAGTCCAAAATGTAGGCGCTATCGATTGACACGATCTACTCATCGTCTGGGCAGCTGTTGGATACCGTTCCTGTAGAATTGTGGCGGTTTGGACGCAAAGAAATGAGTAAGTGCGCGTTCGACATCGTCTCGGTTGGTGAGCTGCTGCCCGTCTAGGAAATGCTGCAACGACCGGAAAAAGTTGTAGTCGCTTGGGGCAATGCCCGGGAAATAGGCTGTGTGCGTCAGCAGCTCTCAGCTTAGGTCCCTGATTTTGTGACAGGTCACCCGTGCCGTGTGAGGTCTGGCTCTATCCTGCTGTATAGGAGGACGCCCTTGCGGTCCAGCAGTGCTGGTCGTTTCGATGTGAGCAATGCGTGCAGATCGATGAACTGATGGCAGTGCACATCGGTGGTGATAGTGGTGTTGCCTGGCTGTAGCTCAAAAAGCACGACACGCTGCATATCCAACCAAACAAACAGCAGCATCTTACAGTGGGTGTAAGCCGGCTTTGGGGGTCGGCATTGGCTTTTGTTTTGGGTCCAACCATTGTTTCCGAGCGCGGACACTGTCATACAGGACCTATTTCCCGTCACCTGTCACAATGCGGTTCAAGAACGGTTCAACTTGGTCACGTACAAGCAGTGAAATGCATGCACTCATGCGATTAGCTCTCTGCTCAACTGTGAGTTGATGGGGTACCCAAACTCCCCTCTTGTGCGCCTTCCCAAGTTGACACAGGTGCGTGATAATGCTGGTGTGGATAATCCCCAAATGTTCAGCCAACTCCCGCGTGGTCACACAAGGGTCGGTCTCCACTAAGGTCTTCAGCATGTCCATATCCACTGTTGTGGGTTTTCCTGTTTTGGGACGGTCTGACAGGTCAAAATTTCTCTCTCAAAACCGTTCGAATCAAAGACAGCACTGAAGATGTGATATGGCATTGGGGTACACACTGGTAATGTTCCTTACAACACTTGCGAGGGTGCATCCAAAAAGAAACTCATACAACATGCAGTGGCAGATGTGCTCCTTATCCACTTCCACGTTGGCTGGCACTTATACTCTTCGCCTTCTGACGGCTAACTACCACTGACTTAAACCACCTACCTGCTGATGTCATGCGGTGTGCTGCGCAATTTCAGTGGCCAGTGTGCGCGATGGCAGTGGATTTGACTTCAGGTACCTTGTCTTCGGATATTACTTTTTTTCCAACGCAAAAAAAAAAACTGTAGACTGGATCCCAAGGGATAGGAAAAGACCTAGAAGGCCATGTGGGATATGGGCAGATGAAATACAACATCATGTAGGAGTGACATGATGGAGACTATAGGAGTGACATGGAGACTCAGAGAGGAGACTGGACGATGACGATGACTTATATGATTCCCTAGGAAGAAGCCGATCATATTCGTTTGATTGAGTGTCGGAAGAAACCCAAAAATTGCCAACCGTGAATTCGTAAGAATTTGATTGATAAATATCAGATGCAGAAATAATTTTTAAGAAACCTTCATTGCCACTCGATTGGCGTACATTGCGCGAAATACAGCTAATATTTCATACAGCTGGTAATGCTAGGTAATGCTTAATCCTGCTGAAACTGCTTTTTATCAAGAGAACAGAAAATGTGATTTAAGAGTATAGTGCCTACTTTTCGTAAACCCAGAAATGCTGTTTCGGGCATTATGGTCGTTAAATGTCCAGTATCGATGCTCTTACGCAAATTTTAGCAGTGTCGTGTTCTACGCTGACAACCGCGACACTGTCAATCAACTGCTGAAGCCCATTTGCGACATGGTCTGATACTTGGGAATTTCAATCTTCCTAAGGAAAGTGCACAACTGTTAGGATCAAGACTCAAAGATAAGAGTCTGCTTGCTCCAGAGACAACATTTCCATTGTATGGAAACCGAGAAAAAGAATTTACTGAATACTTGTATTTTTCAAGACATTCCTGGACTTATAATGCATTTATCTTCCACTGTTCATGATTCATTACAGTGAATATTGTTCATTGCTCCAGTAAGAGAAGCTTAATTAAAGGGAGTTCTTTTACATAATGGCAACATTTCCTCACTACCATTCAGTACAATTTGAAGGAATCTTATGAAAATCTTAAATTTCTCCTTAATGAAATATCAGAAATACAACACGCAAATCTGTGGAGATTTTAAAATTCTGAGCATGATATTAGGGAAGCAAAGTGGTTACACAAAAATGCCATGTTTCATCTGGGAATGGGACACAAGAGCTTATAAGTAGCATTGATCACAAGTTGTAACGTATACCAGGAGATGTGACGTACCTGCCAGCAGGACGCACACGACATAAAGGCAGATAGCAATCAGAATAAATGTCCGCGTAGCTCAATTGGTAGAGTAAATTTCTCCGTCATTTCTGTCCACGCCAGGATTCGAACCCGGATCCCCTCATTCCGGAACAAGTCACTCTACCAATTGAGCTACGCGGACATTTATTCTGATTGCTATCTGCCTTTATGTCGTGTGCGTCCTGCTGGCAGGTACGTCACATCTCCTGGTATACGTTACAAAGTAAAAATGGCCAAGAGAAAACTTGATTCCAGGAACAAAGAACGTTCTCCACCCGAACCTAGTTGATCTGAAAAAAACATTATTTTACCACCCTTGCATATAGAATTAGGATTGATGAAACAATTTGTCAAGGCTTTGGACAAAAATAGTGAATGTTTTCAATATCTGATTAATGTTTTTCCACATTTATCAGAAACAAAAATCAGAGAAGTGTTTGTTGGCCCAGATATAAGGCGGTTGTTAACCAAAGATAAATCTTTTGAAGAGAAAATGACTACAACAGAAAAAGAAGCATGGGTTAGTTTCAGAAATGTCATTAAAAACATTCTAGGAAATAACAAGGATACTAATTACAGAGCCATCGAAGAAAACTATGTTAGAAAAACTAGGAACCTGGGTTGCAACTTGAGCTCCAAAATTCATTTTCTACGCTCTCACTTTGACTATTTTCACGAAAATTTTGGTACGCTGAGCGAAGAGTAAGGTGAGATATTTCACCAAGATATAAAATGTATGGAAAAACGATACTAACGATGCTGGAATGTGAATACGATGGAGGATTACCGCTGGGGTTTAGAGACACAGAATGTGTTTGAAATTTCACTCTACAAGAAATGCCTTAAACATTCGTTTGACGGAAAAGAAAAATTATTTTGTAAGAAAACCTTAATTTTTTTTTTTTTTTTATCTTTTCATTAATTATTTTTCTCTTCACACAAGTGATTTTTATCTACACTGTGCCAATATTCAATGGTTCTTGGAATGTCTATTAATATATATATATATATATATATATATATATATATATATATATC
This sequence comes from Macrothele yani, assembly GCA_039090855.1. Lineage (NCBI taxonomy): Eukaryota > Metazoa > Arthropoda > Arachnida > Araneae > Macrothelidae > Macrothele > Macrothele yani. Next base: position 42,554,969 of record CM077016.1, on the reverse strand, counting down.
ATCATCGTCATCATCATTGTCAACCATTTTCAATCCATTGCTGGACGAAGGTCTCTCCAAGCGTCACCACAAAGGTCTGTATTGTGCCAGTCTCCTCCATTTTACTCCCTCATACTTTCGAATTTGATCCACCCATCTCCCATGTGGTGTTTTTCTGGGTCTTTTCCTGTCCCTTGGAATCCTATCTAAAATTTCGACTGTCCATCTATGGTCTGTTCTTCTGGCAGTATGTTCAGCCCATTGCCATTTCAGGGATTTTACTCTGATCATGATGTCTTCCACTCTTGTCATTTTTCTGATCCACGAGTTCCTCTTATCTCTCCTGGTTACATCAAGCATGCACCTCTCCATGCCTCTTTGAGTTGTCTGCAGCCTTTGTATGTCTCTTTTAGTTAAGGTCCACGTGTCTACACCATACGTAAGCACTGGAAGGATGCATTGATCAAACACTTTTCTTTTAAGACATAATGGTATATTGCTCTTGAAAATTATGCTCTTTCTTCCAAAAGCTCCCCAGGCAAGTTATATACGCCGATTAATTTCTTCATAAATGTGACCCTCACTTGATATCTACTGTCCAAGATAAACGTACGCATATGTTATCTCCAGCTTTTCTCCATCAATCGATAAATCTTCATTTCTTGTAAAAGCATTGTACATCACTTTTGTCTTCTGAAAGTTCATATTTAATCCCACTTCTTTACTCTTGTCAGCAAGTTTCTGGATCATACTCTGCAGCTCTGATGAGGTAGTTGCTAAAATGACTACGTCATCAGCAAAACGATAGATAATCTCCATTAATCTTTATACCTTTTTTTCCCCAGTTCAGTGATTGAAAGACATTTTCCAATGTAGCATTAAAGAGCTTGGGAGATATGGTGTCACCTTGTCTCACTCCCTTTCCAATTTTTATGTGTACTGTATTCTCAAACACCCAAATCTTTGCACTTGCATTTTCATAGATGTTATTAATAATATTAATGTATGCATCTTAAATACCGCAGGATTTCAAAGCCATTGTAACTGCTGATGGTTTCACTGAATCAAAGGCCTTTTCATAATCGATAAAAACCATGCACAATGGAAGTTCATATTCCCTCGCTCTTACAATTAGTTCTCTCAGTACGTTGATGTAATCTATAGTGCTGTAGCCACTCCTGAATCCAGCTTGTTCTCTCGGTTGAGCCATGTCCAGTGTTAACTTCAAGCGGTGTGAAAGAACTTTAGTGAAGATTTTATAAACCACTGATAGGAGGCTGATAGGTCTGTAGTTCCTGAGATCCTCAATGTCACCTTTTTTATGTAGCAGGATCATTGTAGCGTTGTTCCAATCTTCAGGAATCTTCCCTTTATTAAAGCATCGAGTGAAAACTTGGGCAAGTAGTGTTTCAATTGCTCCACTTGCTTCTTGTATAATGTCTACAGTAATTCCATCTTCTTCTGGAGCTTTCACCGCTTCATGTTCTTGATTGCATGTGCAACGTCTGCTGGGAGGATCGGAAGAACTCTGGTACCGGTACCTTTCATGATGTCTGAAGTACATGTATCATCCCTTTCATATAATTTGGAGTAGAAATCTTTTACTCTTGTCAAAATTTCGCCTCTATTTCTTGTTACAGAACCATCTTCTTTTTTCAGTACCATAATCTGTTTTCTTCCCTTACTCAGATGTCCCTTTGCTATCTTTAGGCTTTAGTTGTTTTCAATTGCTTTCCTCACTAGTTCACAGTTGAATTTCCTTACGTCTTTAGTGATACGTTTTCGTACTGTCTTGCATAGCTCTATATATTCCACTTTGGAAGTCACATCTTCTTTAGTTGTCCTTATTTCTCTTCTTTTTTGCATCAACATTTTGGTGTTTCCTAATAATTTGTTCTCATATAACTTGTTCTTAGACCCAGCTAATTTTCTTGCTGTTTCCATAAGAGCTTTAGTTACTTTTCTTTTAACTTCAGAGATGTCCACTTCTTCTTATGTTAGACCTTCTAGAATAGAGAATCTGTTCCTCAGTTCTAATTTGAAGGTATTATGATGCTTTTTAAGGTTGGGCACGTCAATGCACTTTGTTTGTTTAATGAGCTTGCCACGCTCGAGTTTAGCATTGAGGTGCATCTTACCATTCTATGGTCACTACCTGTGTTGAACTTGTTCAGCACACTGCAGTCTTCCATGACAAATTTCTTGTTACACATAATGAAATCAATTTCACTTGTCCATCCATTGGGATGCCTCCATGTCTATTTCCTTTGCGGCTTTTTCTTGAAAAAGAAGTTCATGATAAAAAACCCTTCTGCCTCTGCAAACTCTACGAGAGTATTTCCACGCTGGATTCTGTTGCCGTGACCGAATTTACTTACTGAAGTTTCATTCTGTTGCCGTTGCCCTATTTTTGCATTGAAATCTCCCATAATTATCTTCAAGTGCTGCTTACCTTTATTATTTAGATGACGAATTTCCTCATAAAATTCTTCAATTTCTTCTTCAGGATGACTTGTGGTGGGTGCATAAGTTTGAATAATCTGAGCCTGGTATCTTCTCGAGAGTTGGATAACGAGTCGTGCAGGTCTGTCAGAGGAACTTTCAACTTCTATAACTTTATCCTTCAGTTTCTTGTTTATTATAAATACAACACCACTAGTTCTGCCAGTATCTGTCCCACAATAGTAGAAGAGATGTCCACTTTTCAGTTCAATTATATCTTCTCCATTTCTCACTTAGCCCGACGATGTCCCACTTGATCCTTTGTAGTTCCTCTTCCAATTCAAGAAGCCTTGAATCAGAAGATAGGGAGCGTCCATTATACGTAGCCAAGGTCTGCATCAAATGGCAGCCTAGTCCGGTCATCCGGTGATTCTTAGCACCCTCTGCTTTCAAGTCGCACTGGCCGCTGCCTTGGCCAGGTACATTCCAGCTGCCGGAGGCTGACGGCCAAGATTTAAGTTGTGGAGTCCTTTTGGAGGGGTTTGGCCATAACTCATTATGCTGGCCAAGCGGGTTGATGAGTGTGTGATGGCATTTTCTCTAATCCCGATGGTATAGTTCTACCGCTATTGGCGGTCGTCAGAGCCCCTTTAGTGGGAACAGGATGCATCACGAGAAGGCGGGGTTGACATTTGTCAAGAAGAGGCTGTGATTTTGCGCATCACCTGACCTTACATCCCGTATATATATATATAGTAATAAAATCAATCACAGATAAATTATAATCCTAATACAGAACAAAAAAGAAAAGGACCCCCCAGTCCCCCTTTCCCTCCAAAAAAGCTAAATTAAAAGTAAACAAGCATTTTTAGATTAATGCACCCCTAAACACCAGACCACTCATCAGGGAAAGACATCTTATACCCCTGGGTAGAGGTTCAGGTTTCATGAGAGTGCTAAATTTTGCAACCAATAGACAGATATAATAAATTTTCTAACAAATATATATCTCTCTTAGGCACTCTGTCTTCTCCCTACCTGAACATTCTTGTAGAACTTAAAGAACATAAAACAAATAGAATTTACTCGTAACTCCTAAGTGAACATATAACCTGAAATAGGATGGTGAAACACGTAAACTCAAAAAACTCAAACTCCCCAAGGTAGTAAAATAAATAAACCTGGTGGTTAAGGTCGGTAATCACTTTTTACGGTGAACTTTCCTCAGATTAAACCCCAGCAGTAAGCAACTGAAATGCAGCTTGCTTACTGTTGGGGTTTAATCTGAGGAACTTCTCACGCAGTTCCTCCAGATTGTGCGGTAGGGGTGGAGTGTGGATAGCGCATCCAATAGCATCCCACGTATTTTCAATAGGCCACAGGTCTGGCGATGCGGATGGCCATGGCAGAGTGTCAGTGCTTTGAAGGCAAGCTCTCGAGACAGCAGCAGTATGCGGACGAGTGTTGTCCTGTTGGAAAATCGCACCAGAGTGAGCGTTCAGAAAAGGTTCGGCCACTGGTTGCTGGACTTCATTAACGTAACGTTGGGCTGTCAAAGTGCCTGTAATGAACACCAAAGGTGATCTGGCATCGTAGGCAATTGTACCCTACACCAGGCCTTCAGGACGTGTGACGCTCGACAACATACCGTTCACCTTGACGCTGACCATGATGCCTTCACACGCGGATTCGTTGGTCGTCTCCTACAAGACAAAAGCTAGAATCGTCACTGAAGATCCCACGCTGCTATTCTGAGAGGCTCCTGACAGTCTGGCACGACCGTGTTGCAATCTTTTTCGAGGATGTAATGGTGTTAAGGGCAGCCGTCGGAACGGTCTGCGTACGTGTAGTCTTACGTCATGCAGCAGCTTGCCAATGGTGCTGGCACTAATCGGACTATGCATGGAGGGCACCACTGCTCGCTGAATAACCGCAGTTGTGGCTGTTGGGTCACTCCCGCATCTCGGACACACCGACGGTCCTCTCTCGCCGTGGTTCGTTTAGGTCTCTCAGACCCTTCGTGTCGTTGCTGCGTGCCTTGTTCTATCTACTACCGCCAACATCGTGCTATGGTGATGTACGCACGACCGGTATGGCGCGGAATGCGGCGATAAGAACATCCCGCTTCCCGGAGCCCAACGACGCCTCCACTCTCGAACTCCTCCAATTTCTCAAATTGCTTCCGGGCTTTTTTCCGTGGCATACTTCATTTGCAAAGGATACAACCAAAACAACAGCACGAGTCAAAATGTCAAGCACGCCGAGAGAGAGAGAGAGAGAGAGAGAGAAAGAGAGAGAGAGAGAGATTTCCTATCTGAGGTTGAGAGACCCGAACCCTCAGCGCTCTGCGCCTTTTGTCAGGTGAAAAAGAAGAAGATAAGATATTTGGGAACAGATTTCCCTGATAGAACAGCATGAAAGAAAAGTACAGAAATATTAGAGCAAAAGGAGTATACGGTTTCCCGTTAAGTATTGAAGTTGTAAGCTTATTGAAGTTGTAAGCTACCCTATGTCACGCGCAACGGGACGACCTTATATAGCCGGTCAAGCACAGCGCTACGATCTTTCCTTGCTTGCGTCACATGCGCGGCCGAGCGTGGTACTTGAATTATTTGCATGCTTCACGATGTCAAACCTTCCGACCAAGTTTCATTCCTGTCGGTTGCTTCCTTCTGGGTACAACTACTTTTTTTGACGATGAGTGCAAATCACTTAAAGTAATGTAAACCCCAGTCAAAAAGTAAAATTTTGTAGGTTTGTGAATTATGTACGTTGTGGGGAAGACTCATCACACAAAGCTTTCAAACCTGCCAAGAGCCTAATTACCTGTGTTGTGTGAAAGACTCACCACACAAATTTTTCCAAACCGGCTTAAGAGGCTAATGACGTGCGTTGTGTGGAACACTCATCACGCAAAATTTTCAAACCTAACGGCTAGGAGATTCAATTTCGTTCGGCCGCCAATGCAACCTTTCTTCTGCCGGCAGTTGGATTCGAATCTCCATCTTCCTACTTCGGAGCGGCTGTTCTCCGAATCGAACTATGCCGGCAGGCTTATCGCTGCCTAAATGTCGATTTCACTCATTCGTTACCTCAGTAGTACGTCGTCTAAGTCATGTCATGTAGTACACTACACCATCTACCCTCCTCCCTGGAAAAGGCGGGGGCAAGAAATTTCAGTTTTTAGGTAAGTCGACAGCCATACCCGAAGGACCACCTCATTGTAAAATAATTAATTTTATTAATTGCGTGCGTTACGTGGAAGACTCATCACACATTTTTTTCAAGCTGGCCTTTCATTCGAGAGCCAAAATAACATATATCCTCTTGCCGATGGTAGATTTAGAAACCACGTGTTCCTACTCCGGAGCAGCTGTTCTCCCAACTGAACTACGCCGGCAGGTTTATCGCTGCTGTATTGTCGATATGACTCGTGTGTCACCTCAGTAGTACGGCATCTACGTCATGCAACCTAATACGTAACAAGTCTGGGCGTCGCAGGTTGGTGAATCGGAAAGGTGTCTTTCATCACATTAACGTTAGGACTCAACGCAACACAAATTGCAAGAACTTGGCTGGGAACGTTTGCTTCACCCACCGTATTCACCGGATTTATCGCCCTGCAGAATTTGGTGACAACAGAATCAAACTGCTGGTAAACCCATGAAAGATGGTACAGACTTCGGAACATCGATTCAAGTCTTTCTTGACTCCGAGGACACTACTTTTTTTGAGTGGGCTACTGAACAGCTAACCGAACGATGAGAATAGGTCATCGCTAATAATGGCGACTATGTCATAAAACATTGTGTAAGTAAAAAAATAGCTTTGTATTTTTGCATATGCCAAGAGACTAAACTTTTGAACTTGCCCAATAGTGCACACGCAAAATTTTTTAAGTTTGAAGATAATTAATCATGATGTCTCCTCCAGTGCTGTATGATGAAGTATGGCGATCACATGGATTCAGGAGATCAAAATTTCTTTGCAGAATGCAGTTGCTATGTTTTTTTGTTTTTTTTAAAGGCATCTCTCTTTAGGAAGAGACCAAAACGACACTCAGTTTACAGGTTCACCCCTATTTTCCTCATAGGAGTTTTCCAAGGAAAAGTTCTCTTGTATTCTGATATTCAAAGCAATATGCTCTAGCGTTCTTTACAAATTATAGCGTAAAAAACATTTGCCGGTGGCGATATCGAGCCCGCATTCTTCAGCTTCGGAGCCGAATGCTTCACCGGCGAAATTTGTCGCTGAAACTTTGCCGCCTTGACATGTGCGTCACCTTTGAGGTAGGTACGTCACATACACTATATTGACAAAAGTCACCAGACACCCCTTCAAAAGCAAATGAACGGAGCCGCTGCGTTGTTAAGATACAGTACAGGTGCAAACGGTATAAAAACCAGCCAAACCAGCACGTCTACCTCGATATTCTGGACAATTATGCCCTACAAACTCTGTGGCAATACTATGGAACCGAGCCTTGTTGGTACCAGCAGGATAATGCACCGAGCCATAAAGCGAGGACTGTTACGGATTGGTTTGACGATAATTCCGTATTGTGTGCGGACTGGCCAGCACAGAGCCCTGATTTTAATCCCACAGAGTACCTATGGGATGAATTAGAGTGCCACATAAGAAGTTTGGAACCAAGGCCTACTACTAAGCAACAGTTAGCGGTAGCATTATGTACTGAATGAAGCACATACCTATCGCTGTATTTCAAAACCTTGTCGAAAGCATGTATCGAAGGGTCAGTGCATGCATTATTAAGGCCAAAGGTGGACCGACACCGTACTAATGTATGTCAATAAATGCTATGTTGTGTTTCTCTTCTAGGTGTCCGGTGGCTTTTGTCAATATAGTGTATATCCCTCTCTTGTGAAAGGGCTGGAACCGAATCATAGGTTTCCTGGTCAACCGACTAACCACGCTTGAAGGAGAGATCACTATAGAAGAAGGAATTCTGACTAGTTCCTGACGGTGCGTGGAAGAAGCATCACACTTTTCTTTCAAAGAGAAGACGGAATTCTCATTAATTCCAGACGATGTGTGGATGGAACGTCACAAATTTTTCGAAGAACCTAACAGCCAGGAGATTCACTTTACTTTCGGGTGCCAATACAGCGAAACACTCATTTTGCCGTTGGCGGAAATCGAACCCTCATCCTTCTTCCCTGGAGACGAATGCTTTCCCAGTTAAGCTACACTGACGAAGTTTATCGCTGCAACTTCGCCGTCTTGACATGTACCTCACCTCCGAGGTAGGTACGCCACAAGGTAATGCATATAGAACTTTCGGGACACGCATGTATTAGACCGATCTGTTAGACGAAACTTCTGTTAGACAAGAGGCTCCAAAACTTCAGCTTTTAATGGCACATCTGCGCTATCCCAAATATGACAATACATTTTCGTCGTAGTGCAAGCCTGGAATTTATTGAAATTTGAAGAACTGTTGTCAAGATCGTTTTCTCTTCTGGTGTTGCGCTGGTAAAGAAATTATTTTATAATGAAAGGTTAGGTTAAACACTCATTTTGCTAACTGAATAAATTCTTGTAGCAGAGTATATTTTATTGAGATTATCTGCGCCGTTTGTATTTTATGAATTCCATCTATTTCCCAGGACTGCCCATAAGTTATGAGGAAACAAAGGCTTCAAAATGAGTTTTTGTTATCAGCATTGACACCACATTGTTACACAATCAGAGGGCTATCCAAACTGAGAATAGTTTCAAAAATACGGCTGTTCAGAGTTACTTTATGATGGCGGAGCTCGGGATGGGTGACCCATGTTGTAGCTCGGACCGAGGGTTAGCTGAGTGGAAAAGGCTGCCCATCTTCAATCGTAAACAGCAGGCAACGCAGAGGTAGTGGGAAACCAGGCAGAAAATTGGGAACAGCAGAGACACGTTGTAGACAGAGCATTGGCCTTATCTCCTCTTTCAGGCCCTCTGGTGGGCGACCGTAATGAACACTTCAATTACTCCTTTCAGCAACCCTCGCATTTGTTTGCTAGCTACTCACGCCCACTCCCCCTCTTCGCATTAACCCGCGTAATCCCTTCCACCTCCCTGTTCCTCTCTTTCCCTTAAACAGCCGGACTCCGGAATGTCGGCAGCCCAACGTCAATAATTATAGCCACATTCACATTAATTTCGGAATGCAGAGGACGAATCATTCGGAAAACACAGCTCGTTTATGGGATCTGGGAGAGAGAGAGAGTACGATGCTGGGGTGCGAATTTAACTTAAGTGGGGGGGGGGGGGAGGACGTGCACTTTGTTGCTACGGAGGGATTGTGGCTTATGAATCACAGCGCTTCCAGACCAATAAAGAAACATTTTTGCAGTGCAGAAAATGCCCTTGTTCTTACGCAAAACATTTTTTCTAATAGCTCCTTCAGAAACTGTTGACACGTTCTTAACAAAAATGAGCTAAAATGTCCTGAAAGAACTAATGCATTTATTTGACTTTTCAAATTTTTTTAAAGTGAAAGAAAAAAGTTCCAGGAAGCTTTTTTTTTTTCGTGTCTCTCATCAAAATTTCAAATATCATATATCTATAACTTTTCTTTTTTGTGTCTCCAATACCCTTCAATTGAAACACGAGCCTTCCTGCAACGCAAGAACAAAGAAAATACTTGACAACAAAGAAATGTTTTGGTTCGATTCCTCTAATCTACGATATTCCTATATTAGACTGAATCTAAGAAACCTTCCTGCAATCAAATGTTTCAATATTTTGTTTGGTAATGACCTCAGTTTATTTGATGGAAACTTTGAATGTAGGAACAATTGATATTTCCACAGATATCTACCACAAAAACTGATTTCGTTTAAATAGTTTTTTCATGTTTGCCCTGTGCCATTCCCTGACTTCCAGAGCTTTTAAATGCTCCTTGGTAGGAATTGATAAAACAATGGTAGAACTTAAAAATGTCAACATTAAGTGGGCTTTAAAATCTGCCAGTTCTTGAAATAAATTTCTTTTCCATAGATGCCGTTCAGAGCAGCTGTCTTCCATAAAGACATTGATTGTATTGAGGAACTTCTGCAATAAATGGAGAATTTAATACAGATTTGAAGTTGTGATTCCGTCTATTAGTGTAAATTATGAAAAGAGCAGTAAGTCCAATAATATCCGAAAACTTGAAAATTTCATCGTCTTAGTGTGGAAAACGAACCCGCGTCTCCAGGTTTGCGCCCCGAGTATGCTAACCACTACACCACCCAGAACGACCAAGTCTCAATTTTCCGAGTAATTTGAATTTAATACATCACAGGAATCGCCAGTCGAAACAACGACATTTATATTTAGCGAATCTGCATGAATAGAATTCATTGTATCCCGTGGTTGCCCGGTGAAGCAGATAAACCATGAAATACGGGATTACACCAGTATACAATGCAAATTTGAAGTTGTGATTCCGTCTATTGGTGTAAATTATGACAAGAGTGGTAAGTCAAATACTATCCGAAAACTTTTAAATCTCATCGTCCTGGAGCGGGAACCAAATCCACGTCGCCCGGTTTGCGCCCGAGTATGCTAAATCGCGGGATACAATGAATTCTATTCATCCAGATTCGCTAAATATGAATGCCGTTGTTTCGACGGGCGATTCCTGCGATGTATGAAATTCAAATTACTCGGAAACTCGAGACTTCGTCGCTCTGGGTGGCGTAGTGGTGACCGTACTCGAGCGCAAACCGGGAGGCGCGAGTTCGGTTCCTGCTCCAGGACGATGAAATTTTCAAGTTTTTGGATATTATTTGACGTACCACTCTTGTCATAATTTACACCAATAGACGGAATCACAACTTCAAAGTTGTATTGTATTCTGGTGTAATCCCGTATTTCATGGTATTTCATGGAGAATTTAAGCTCGTGAAGTTACAAGAACTCGCAATATTTGTCAAGAACTATAGGATGCGAAAGGAATTTAGGTAAAACTTTCAAAAGCAAATAGTAAATAAAAATATATACCAAGTGTTTAAGTCAGCAAAATGTGTTTTTTACATTTTGAAGTTCGATGATTTTACGCCAGTGGCGTAAAATCTGAAGTTGTTCAGATTCTTAATCATGTTTGGTGTAACGGATAGCATGCTTGAACAGAAATAGGGAGCTGCGGGTTCGATTCCCGCTCCAGAGCAATGTAATTTTCAAGTTTACTGATGTTAAGTTACGTGCGGAGCAGTAATCAAGGCGATGGCTGATCTGTTTGCCGCCTTAAAAATCCTGTGGCTGTTCCACGCATTTGTGAAGAATATTTTTTCCACAATCTCCACGTTCAAAGTCGAGTTTGCTATCCGTGAATTTCAAAAGATTTACATTGAAGTAGTAAATTATTAGGAACATGTACACAATAACGTTCTCGACCGCCATTGGCCTTCAAAGCAGCCTTGATTCGATGTTCCTGAATTCAACTAGGTGCTTATATTGTTGTGCAGGTATGTTCAACCAAGCAGATGTGATGTCGTCCATCCATTGCCAAATGTTCGCTGGAGGAGGATCGCTGTTAAGAATGGCTTTCTCAATCTCATTCCACAGGTATTTAATTGTGTTAAGTTCCTAGAACTGTGCTGGCCCTTTTTGCACTTTGAAATCAATATCGTTCTCCTGGAGCAATTGCGTGACATTTGAACCTTGTGACATAGCGCATTATCTTGCTGGAAGTTGCCCCTCTCCATCAGGATACACCATGTACATAGCGTGTCCCAAAACAACTGAGAATGTGTGACGTATATTATAAATTAACTTTCCTTTTTAGTTTCTTTCCCTATGGAAATCTTGAGTTTGTTCTCAGTTATACTTCACACTTAACGTAATATCTTTTCTCTCAAACGAATGCTGTTGGCAACATAATTGAGGTGGAATGAACGTGACGTATGCCGGTTATTAGATAAGAACTAGAGATATAAACTGCGAGTAAACTGTTGCTTGATGTGGAGCGATTAATGTAGAGCGTTGTGGAACGTAACGTTGTTGTTGTGTGGTGTGTTTAATGTGGAGTGTTGATACCGATATGTTATGTTACGATGTGTTGGAGAAAACATCTTGAATAAAGAATCATTTCCGTAAGTTCGACTTTTGTTTTTTAAGTGCTTCGTCTGGCCGTTAAGGTTTAATTTAGGAACTTTTTCATCGTATGGTGATGTTTTAAAATAACGTAGCAGTACAAAAAGACGTACTGGGTTATAAATGTTAATAAAAAGTGTGCAATACTGCGTTTGACCGTGGCACGAGTCTCGAAGAAACGATAGTCGTTGTAGTAACCATGGTAACCGGGAACAACTGTGTATCACACATGCGTCGTTGGTAGTGCGCAGTTTAATAAGCGTTGTTTCGTGAACCCCTAACAAGAGTTTTCGCGCTGTGATTTTTCGAAAAAAAAAATGGATGTGAAAGAGGAACAAAGATGCACCATTAAGTTTTGCTGTCGTCTTAAGAATTCTGTCGGAGAGACTTTCCATCTTATGCAAGAGGCTTATACACTGAGTGACCACTTTATTATGACCACTCCCTCAGTACTTCGTTGGGCCATCTTTTGCCTTTAATACTGCGTCGATTCTTCGTGGCATGGACTCCACGAGATGTTGATAGATGGTTTGTGGAATCTAAGATCATGCTTGATGAATAGCACTTTCCAGGAGTGTGAGATTGCAGGGTTGTGGATCCAGCTGTCTGATGGCTCGTTCAACTTCATCCCAGAAATTCTCAATGGGGTTGAGATATGGAGATTTTGGGGGCCACCTAAGCAAAGTAAACTCACCGGCATGTTCCTGAAACCAATCCTGTACAATACGAGCAATATGGTAGGACGCATTATCTTGTTAAAAGTAGCCATCGCCATTGGGATAAACCATCCACATGACAGGATGCACTTGGTCCGCAACGATGTTTATATATGATGTTCCAGTCAGACGTTGATCAACACGAATCAAAGGGCCCAAAGCATGCCAGGAAAGCATTCCCCAAACCATAATGTTGCCTCCACCAGCTTGAAGGGTTGTATAAATGCATTTGGGGTCCATGCTTTCGTGCTGTTTCCGCTAAATTCTCACTCGGCCATCGGCATGGTGCAACTGAAAACGTGATTCATCGGACCACATAATTTGTTTCCAATTATCGACTTTCCAATCCTTGTGCTCCTGTGCGAACTAGAGACGTTTTCTCTTGTTAACTGTAGACAGCAAAGGTGTTCGAACAGGCCTTCGGCTGCCATATCCCATCCGATGCAGTGTACGACAAACAGTGCGTGCAGAGATCATTTGAGGGGATCCTTGATTAAGATGGTCTGTAATTTGCTGCACTGTTGCCCTTCTGTTGTCGGTTACCAGTCTGAACACTCTCCGTTCCGCCCGAGCAGTCACTAGTCGATGACGACCTCACGTTGCACGTAGAGACCCAGTTTTTTGGCTGACAGTCCAGTCTTTAAGCACTTTCACAACAGCTGCTCTGAAACATTTCACGAATGCGGCGGTTTCGGTAATACTCGCTCCATGGCTCCGAGCTCCTACAATCATCCCACGTTGAAAGTCCGTCAAATCGCATTTTTTACCCATCTCGTCACCCAAAAATCACTTCTACTACTGTCGCAAGCACTAAGCTTTCCCTTTTTATACTAGCCTCGCCCTCTGGCGGCAACAGCGTGCAGCCGTAGCTCATTTGCTTAAAACTGTCAGGTGGTCATAATAAAGTGGCCACTTAGTGTAAAGATGAATGTCTAGGAAAATCAACAATTTACAGGTGTCATAAATAATTTATGGATGGTAGGGAGTCGGCGGCTTTAATCGCGCATGGAGTAGGACTTTCAACGACTATTGCAGAGGTAAAAATCAATACAATAGGTGTTATCATACGGGAAGACAGACACCTGTCAATCAGAGATATGGAAGATATGGTTCACATTTCAAAATCATGAATTCACAGAATTTTAACCGAGCATTTGGGCATGAAACGCGTTTGTTCAACTTGGGTTCCCCATTTCTTTTCATGAGTGACCCAATGTAAGGCCACACATGACCAGTTCTGTAGTTTTTCATTTGGAGAAAATGAATATTAGCTTGATGACCCAACTTGCATCTAGTTCAGACTTGTCACCATTTGACTTCTAGTTGTTCCCATTTTAAAAAAGACATTACGGGGATGACAGTTTGAAACTGATCAATAATTTATTACAACTGCGCAGGGGTGCTTCAACAGCATTCCAGAAGAATTCCAAAAGACATTCAAAAAGTGGGAGGAACGTTGGGACATTTGTATTCGATGCAATGGATAGTATTTCGGAAAAGATGACCACTTTTTGATAATTAAGGTATGCATATTTTTTATAAAAACATTCACAGTTGTTTTGAGACAACCCTTGTATGTCCAGGAACTGGAGGACCTGCTGTTGACTTTATGGTACCAGATACCCAAGGATACCTATCGCCACCCCATCAAATCGATGCCTCGCCTAGTGACCGCTGTTTTGCGGGCTAAATGGGGTCCTACAGCTTATTAGTTTGTGGTCATAATGTAATGGCTCATAGGTGTATATATCCAGGAACTCTGCACGCGCCAAAGAAACAACAAAGGAGTATTCAGCTTTCATTTTTTGTGGCAAGTACAGACCAGCTCATACAAAAATATTAGCGAATAATTTTACTATGAAAGAAAATTTACAAATATATGGGCTAATTTGGTGCCCTAGGCAGGTACCTACCTGGGCTACCCCTCGGACAGGCCGTGTCTCCAGCACTTGTACAATCAACGCTAGGCAGCTGGGATCCATCGATTCCTGCTGTTGATGCCATATTCTGGCCCGTCCATCAGCGAGTATTAACTACAAACGGGATTCATCTGACCAGGAGACACTTTTTCCAGTTCTCAAGCCTTATGGCATGGAGCATTATGCTCCAGAAAGTAGTCCTTTCCGTTAGGAAACGTCACGCACATATACGGGTGTGCCTGGTCCGCAGTGATGTTACGAAACCTTATGGCATCCAAATGCTCTTCCATAGATATTAAGGAACCCAATGCCCACCACGAAAACAAACCTATTACAGTTCCTCCACCACTTGTACAGTCAACGCTAGGCAGCTGGGATCCATCGATTCGTGCTGTTGATGCCATATTCTGGCCCGTGCATCAGCGTGTATTAACTGTAAACGTGATTCATCGCACCATGTCACCTTTTCCTAGTCCTCAGGGTCCAGTTTTGGTGCTCCCGTGCCCACTACAAACGAATTCGTCCGTTTTCTTGAAGAGACATGTGGTACACGAAAGAGACGTCCGCCGCTATAGCCCTTTCTCGTCAATGTGCGGAGGGATGTGTATGGGGAAATTCTCCTCTCGATACCGCTGTTGTATTGCGCGGTTACATGGCGCACTGGAGTTCGTCTGTTACTTTGTACAATCCTCTCCATTATCCGTTGCCCTCGAACATTGACTACTCCCACAGGAAGACCGCTGACTGAATGTTTTGTTGTTTGTGCACCACTCATTTTATACACCCATTACAGTTGTTCCCAGAAGGTTTGACGTTTCCGAGGTGCTTGCACCTGCTCGCCTAGCACTTATTATCCGGCTTGTTTCAAAGTCTTAATTAAATACACTTTTGAAAAGACAAGTTAGTGCACGAAGGAGGCCATTCGTGCCAATGTGAGGCGGACTGTGTATGCTGAAATTTTCTTCTCGATACCGCTGTTGTACTGCGCGCTCACATGACGCACTGGAGTTTGTCTGTTACGTCGTACAATACGTATTCATCCATCGATATGTTGGATCTTCTACCTGGAGTTATTGAACCAGCCGACTTTTCGCAGTCGTTCAATGCCTAGTTACGCTAATAGCATTCTCACTGCAATCGGAGTTGTCGATGGCGGTCCGTCAACATGAACACATGAAAGAGCGTCCGCTATTGTCTGCTCAGAAACGTTTCTCTGTGTACCCTGGTCGTAGTATGCCGTTAACTGAGGGATCGTGAGCCGTCTGTTGTCCCTGAGAGGAAATTCCAAACACGACTGTTAACCAGTGGTGGTCACCCTTTCGGTACGTTGGGTGATGTTTGTCCTTCGTCGAATCTTTCTCGCGTCACCTTCGCTACAGTAGCCCTTTAACAGGTTGCTGAGATTCTCGAGGTCAGTATCTTACTCGAGCAGATAATAATTTTCCATCCAAACTCCCTTCACCACTACACATGCTTGGTAGTGGAAAACTGGCAATCTGTGCTCCTGCCGTTTGCATATATTCCCCGCTGGTCGGTGATGGCAGTGTTCGGGCGTGTCCGCTCTTGGAGTGATGGGGGATCATAAACATCTGGCCATTGCTGCTGTGTTTGAAATTTTTCAGTTCGGCTCTCAGAAATGGAGACACCCATGAACAACAAATTTCAATTCGCGTGCCCAGGAGGAATGTCTCACACCAAAAATGTTCAAAAAGGCAAGAAATTTTTGGATCGAAATTGCAGCTGTAGGAAACAAAACGAATTTTATGACTCTGAATTTATTTTAGAAACTGAGATAGAGTACCAAATGCTAGTGAACATCCACGTGAAATTTGCTTAAACCTGCATTTGTGCCTCTTAGATATTAAAATTTGCACCATGCAAAACGAAGAGGTGGTTTGCACATAGCACCACCTATCGAGTGCAAAAGATTTTTCCGTTTCTATTTTTAGAAATGTAGATATTGCGTAAAAAAAAAAAAAAAAAAAAAAAGAAATCAGCACCTGGAGGGTGCATCAAATCAATTCAAAGCGCATGAATTTGTTTTGCTCTGTTTTTCCACGATTGAACTCCAGAAGAGGAACAGTCTGGATGCTGAAACTAATGAACAAATGAGAGATGCTTTATGGCCTGATAGGTCTTTCCGAATGGTCAGCTGGATCTTTTTAACCCTTCACTTCCTAGGTCAGTTCTCCACTAGAAGTACTGAAGACAATATTTATTTCGAACTGTCGCTATTAGTTTCTCAGGAGAACAAAATTCATAAAACATAATTAGATGACAAGAAAACACCTTGAAAACATGCCTTGTCATCTCTTTAGCGATGGAAACCAAACTCTTTCTGCACAGATAATACTTTAATGATTTCTGAAGAGCACATTGTACGTTCTTAGCTCACTTAACGAAATCGTTTGAAGAAAATGAATAAAGCATTTAAGTACTTAAAGTTGTTGATGAAACCTTTAAAAGTATTTGGTTCTTCCATTGTAATCTATGTTGATATGGCAAAGACCTTACCTATACACCAACTACTGTTATTATACACGCTAGACATGTTCACTCCGTTTATTCAAGATTCGTCGGTAACATTCAGGTAATACTGATCAGTATCACAGCCAAAATCCCGTAGCCGCCCCGGTGGCGCAGTGGTCTAAGCGATGGCATCTGATCTCCCGTGTGGCATGGATGATGTGTTTGTCTTACGGCATTGGCTCTTTTCTTCCCTGGAACCAGTGACCCTAAATTAGGGACGGGCGACTGCTTATGGCCCATTGAGTTGCTCACGGTAGTCGTTAAACCTCCAATCAAAAAACAAAAATCCCTATACGAGTACCTAATACACGACAATTAGGGAAATCAGTCCTGAAAGTACAGTAACAAAAAGCCGTCCTGGTGGCCCAATGGTTTAAGCGCTGACTTCTGACCTTTCTACCGAGATGCGTTCAGGTTCGAATCCCTGGTGAGGCATAGATGGTGTGTTTGTCTTACGGCACTGGCTCTCTTCCTTCCGTTCAGCCAATAGACCTAAATTAGGTACGGGCGACTGCTTATGACTCATCGAGTTGCTCATAGTGGTCGTTAAATTAACAAAAAAATAATTAGGAAAAAAAGGTGTGACATATACCTCTGAATAATACATATTATTTCCGTTTATTCTTCATGATTAGCCAGTTACATTCACGTTATACGATTAGTCATCATCATCATCATTGTCAACCATTATCAATCCACTGCTGGACGAAGGTCTCCCCCAAGTTTCCTCCACAACGGTCTGTCTTGTGCCAGTCTCCTCCATGTCACCCCTGCATACTTTCGAATTTCATCCACCCATCTCCCATGTGGTCTTCTTCTGGGTCTTTTCCTGTCCCTTGGAATCCAATCTAAAATTTCGGCTGTCCATCGATGATCTGTCCTTCTGGCAGTATGTCCAGCCCATTGCCATTTCAGGGATTTAACTCTGATCATGATGTCTTCCACTCTTGTCATTTTTCGGATCCACGAGTTCCTCTTCTTATCTCTCCTGGTTACACCAAGTATGCGCCTCTCCATGCTTCTTTGAGTTGTCTGCAGTCTTTGTATGTCTCTTTTAGTTAAGGTCCACGTCTCTGCACCATACGTAAGCACTGGAAGGATGCATTGATCAAACACTTTTCTTTTAAGACATAATGGCATATTGCTCTTGAAAATTATGCTGTT
Source organism: Macrothele yani (assembly GCA_039090855.1). Lineage (NCBI taxonomy): Eukaryota > Metazoa > Arthropoda > Arachnida > Araneae > Macrothelidae > Macrothele > Macrothele yani. The sequence goes on along the minus strand of CM077016.1, from coordinate 42,537,142 downwards.
TCTTCCAAAAGCTCTCCAGGCAAGTTTTGTACGCCGATTAATTTCTTCATCAATGTGACCCTCACTTGATATCTGCTGTCCAAGATAAACGTACGTGTCTGTTATCTCCAGCTTTTCTCCATCAATCGATAAATCTTCATTTCTTGTAAAAGCATTGAACATCACTTTTGTCTTCTGAAAGTTCATTTTTAATCCCACTTCTTTACTCTTGTCAGCAAGTTCCTGGATCATACTCTGCAGCTCTGATGGGGTAGTTGCAAAAATGACTACGTCATCAGCAAAACGAAGGTGGGTTAGATAATCTCCATTAATCTTTATCCCTTTGTTTTCACAGTTCAGTGATTGAAAGACATTTTCCAATGTGGCATTAAAGAGCTTCGGAGATATGGTGTCACCTTGTCTCACTCCTTTTCCAATTTTTATGTGTGTTGTATTTTCAAACAGCCGAATCTTCGCACTTGCATTTTCATAGATGTTATTAATAATATTAATGTATGCATCTTCAATACCGCAGGATTTCAGAGCCATTGCAACTGCTGATGGTTTCACCGAATCAAAGGCTTTTTCATAATCGATAAAAGCCATGCACAATGGAAGTTCATATTCCCTCGCTCGTTCAATTAGTTCTCTCAGCACGTGGATATGATCTATTGTGCTGTAGCCACTCCTGAATCCAGCTTGTTCTCTCGGTTGAGCCATGTCCAGTGTTACCTTCAAGCGGTGTGAAAGAACTTTAGTGAAGATTTTATAAACTACTGATAGGAGGCTGATAGGTCTGTAGTTTCCGAGATCCTCAATGTCACCTTTCTTATGTAGCAGGATCATTGTAGCGGTGTTCCAATCCTCAGGAATCTTTCCTTCATTAAGGCATCGAGTGAAAATTTGGGCGAGTACTGTTTCGATTTCTCCACTTGCTTCTTGTATGATGTCTACAGTAATTCCATCTTCTCCTGGAGCTTTTCCTCGCTTCATGTTCTTGATTGCATGTGCAACTTCTGCTGGAAGGACTGGAGGAACTCTGGTACTGGTATCTTTCATGATGTCTGGAGTGCATATATCATCCCTTTCATATAATTTGGAGTAGAAATCTTTCACTCTTGTCAAAATTTCGCCTCTATTTCTTGTTACAGAACCATCTTCTTTTCTCAGTGCCATAATCTGTTTTCTTCCCTTACTGAGATGTCCCTTTGCTATCTTTAGGCTTTGGTTGTTTTCAATTGCTTTCCTCACTAGTTCACAGTTGAATTTTCTTACGTCTTCAGTGATACTTTTTCTTACTGTCTTGCATAGCTCTATATATTCCACTTTGGAAGTCACATCTTCTTTAGTTGTCCTCATCTCTCTTCTTTTTTGCATCAACATTTTGGTTTTTCCTGATAATTTGTTCACATGCAACTTGTTCTTAGACCCAGCTAATTTTGTTGCTGTTTCCATAAGAGCTTTGGTTACTTTTCTGTTAACTTCAGAGATGTCCACTTCTTCCGATGTTAGGCCTTCTAAAGCAGAGAACCTGTTCTTCAGTTCTAACTTGAAGGTATTATGGTGTTTTTTAAGGTTGGTTATGTCAATAGATTTTGTTTGTCTTATGAGCTTGCCACGTTCCAGTTTAGTGTTGAGGTGCATCTTACATCTCACCAATCTATGGTCACTGCCTGTGTTGAACTTGTTTAGCACACTGCAGTCTTCTATGACGAATTTTTTGTTACACATAATAAAATCAATTTCACTTGTCATCCCATTTGGATGTCTCCATGTCCATTTCCTGTGTGGCTTTTTCTTGAAAAAGGAGTTCAAGATGAAAAACCCTTCTGCCTCTGCAAACTCTACGAGAGTATTTCCACGCTGGTTTCTGTTGCCGTGACCAAATTTACCTACTGAAGTTTCATTCTGTTGCCGCTGCCCTATTTTTGCATTGAAATCTCCCATAATTATCTTCAAGTGCTGCTTACCTTTATTATTTAGATCACGAATTTCCTCATAAAATTCTTCAATTTCTTCTTCAGCATGACTTGTGGTGGGTGCATAAGTTTGAATAATCTGAGCCTGGTATCTTCTCGAGAGTTGGATAACGAGTCGTGCAGCTCTGTCAGAGGAACTTTCAACTTCTACAACTTTATCCTTCAGTTTCTTGTTTATTATAAATCCAACACCACTAGTTCTGCCATTATCTGTCCCACGATAGTAGAAGAGATGTCCACTTTTCAGTTCAATGAGATCTTCTCCTTTTCTCCTTACCTCACTTAGCCCGACGATGTCCCACTTGATCCTTTGTAGTTCCTCTTCCAATTCAAGAAGCCTTGAATCAGAAGATAGGGAGCGTCCGTTATGCGTAGCCAAGGTCAGCATCAGATGGCAGCCTAGTCCGGTCCTCCGGGGATTCTTAGCACCCTCTGCCTTCATGTCGCACTGGCCGCTGCCTTGGCCAGGTACATTCCAGCTGCCGGAGACTGAGGGCCAAGATTTAAGTTGTGGAATCATTTTGGAGGGGTTTGGCCATAACTCACCACGCTGGCCAAGCGGGTTGGTGAGTGTGGGATAGCATTTCCTCTAATCCCGATGGTATAGTTATACCGCTATTGGCGGTCGTCAGAGCCCCTTTAGTGGGAACAGGATGTACCACGAGAAGGCGGGGTTGACATTTGTCAAGGAGAGGCTGTGATGTTACGCATCACCTGACCTTATAGTAGCACGATCTAAATCCCCTTCCTTTTGAGCTTCCGTTTTCTTCTGTAAATTTACTTGCTTCTTGGTTAACCATTTTCTTGCTGAACGGCACGGGTTGTTTTACAATTTGGCAACACTGACAGTGAGTCAGAACAACATAAAATGACTACACTAAGTTATAGAGGATGGAGGTGGTAGAGTTGTATAGCTGTCGAGAGATTAAGGGTAGATTGCTAAACGTTGATGTAAAACATATTGAGAAATGTATGTCATCGACGATCAAGTATTATTGTTATACGTAAGACATGTGTGTCTGAATCCAACAAGATTATATATTCTGGCAGTGGATTATATTGATTTCCTGAAATACAAGGGCTTGGAGAAAAAACTATTGGAATTTCGTAAGTAAAAAGGGATGATTCTTTATACTTGGCAGATTGGTTACTTGTTTCAAAAGTGTGATTTATGCGCTTCTTAGATAGTTATCTAAGAACATTAGCCAATTAACTTAGCTAATCAGTTTACCATTTAAAATGCAACTACCAAATGCTTAAGCGCTATAAAGCATCTTCTGAACATGTTCGCCCATCTTTGGAACTCCTTCAATTATTCAAAGCAATCAGAATTGTGAAATGATTTGCCTGTAGTTTACTAGTATCCATATAATATCTTCCCACGCATCGCCCTGGAGCGTGAATCGAACTCACATCTCCCGATTTCCGTTCGATCATGCTATCCGTTACACCAGATGTAGCCTTCGGTTAGACTAGGAAAAGAATGTGCATCAACTATAAAAGAGGTTTAATCGATGCTATTTAGGATGTTCCATGATTCGATGCGATATTGTGATATCAATGGTCGGAGAGTTTCTTTGATCCTTTTTTTGTTTTGGAGTTTAACGACCACCATGGGCAACCCTAAGATTTGTTAGCAGTCGCCAGTCCCTAACTTAGATCCACTGGTTCCAGGAAAGGGACAGAACCCAGCGTCATCCATGCCTGGAATCAAACCCGGGTCCATTTCAGAAGACTGATCCGAAGCCCCTGTTGAAACTACTTGGCCGCCAGTGTGAACTCTCACAGAAGATAAATGTATCGTGGTTCCGTCTTTGGTTGGACAGGTGGAATCACACAACATCATATTTTGTTGCGCAACACAATTCAGGAATGTTCCCTGCATTCTTCGTAGTGAGCAACTATTGTCCTTGGACGTAAACATTCTTCCAGAGAGATTTAGACAGTCAGGCCAGGTAGAAAAACATGTCCAATATCATCCTTCTGAAAAATGATAAGACTGACTTCGACTTCCTACTTTCGGGTATCCTGCCTTTTGACCATTAAAATATTTACGTTGCATGCGATTTGTCTGTTTCCTAGCTGAGCCTAATTGCTACTGGTGGAAAGTGAGAGGCAAAAGTGTCTCTTTCTTTTGGCACTGTCCCAAATGCTCTTATGTTATTTCTTAATGCGCTTCAGCTTTTTCGCTGAAACGTGCGCAGAAAACCAATCAGCAGAGATTTTAAATTTTCTTAGGATGCCCTTTTCTGCTTGATGTTGAACAAGATCAGAAGAAATTTCCACCCACTCCATCATCTCCTACTTCTAGTAGAGATATAGGCAGTTACGACCGTGTTTGGGTGACATAGCATGGGTAGAATAACAGTGGTGTGGATTATGTAATGCATCCATAGGCGTAAGAAATTACCACCCGAAAACCATCAGCATCTGAGGTTGTTAGACCTTCACATCGTCACTCTGGTAACAGAGTAGTCAAACACTCGGGCCTTTGGCTAATCATTTTAGTTGCGCTTGGTTTCGATTCTCAGAAGAGGTATGGGTGATGTGTTTGTCCTAACATGCTGATTATTTCCTTTCCCTGGAACCAGCTGCCCTAAGTTAGCAACAAGCAACTCCTTAAGTGCTCACGGGGGTTGTTACATATTCTGTAAAAAAAAAAACCTCATCTCTGACTTAAAGTAACAGATTCTAATAACTTTAAGCTTACAGACAAACAAGATATTACAAATGCATTAAATGAACATTTTACCTTGTTTCCACAAACGCTAAAAGTAACTTATTTATCCCAAAAATTCCATTCACTAATTACTTAGGGAGCACACACAGGTCTAATAATTTTTATCTTACTGAAATTACAGAAAAGGAATTATTAGAAGAACTCAACACCACATAAATCCCAGGTCTGGCCCTGGATATGATGATCTTCAACCATTTATCATAAAAAAAATGTCGCTAATCTTATTCTTGATCCCCTATTGTTTATATTTAATGATGTATTCCAATCTGGTGAATTTCGTGATCTACTTAAAATCACAAAAATAATCCCAAAATACAAATCTGGATCAATAAACGATGCAAACAACTACCGCCCTATAGCTAATTTATCAATTTTTGCTAAAAGTTTGGAGAGATTGATTTACAACAGATTGATCTCGTACATAGATAATCTAAAAATTATCCATCCAAACCAACATGGTTTTCTATCCGGAAAGTCAACCAAAAAAGCCTTATTATACCTACAACAAACAGTCCAACATAATTTTGAACTTAACTTATATACCATCGCTTTATTTTTAGACCTATCCAAAGCTTTTGATACCATAAATCACAATATCTTACTACACAAATTACACACAATAGGAATAAGGAACAATGAACATTCTCTTTTTAAAAGTCATTTATCAGGTAGGCAACAATATACACAAATTAACAAACAACAATCCACTCTTCAATTCATACCAACTGGTGATCCACAGGGTTCAATTTTGGGACCTATGCTTTTCAGTATATATATATATATATATATATATATATATATATATATATATATATGTATTAACGATATCTTTATTTCAATAAGTGATACTGATTTACTTCTCTATGCAGACGACATAACCATCCTCACTTCATTTAATTCAACGACTGACACTATTATGAATGTTAATACTCAACTTAATAACATCTCAGATTGGCTAAATTCCAATGAATTAATAATAAATACTACCAAAACAAAATCTTTAATTTTCTCAAAACAAAATATTTCACAACCTCCTTCTATCACATTATCAATCAATGATACAAATATAGAAGAGGTTAACTCCTTACTTTATTTGGAGATTACCTTACATAGGGACCTTAGATGGAACCAACATGTGGACTATCTTCTTCTCAAACTCTCCAAAAACATTGGAGTTATCAGCTTGGTATTTACAAACCTTACCTATAAAACACTAATTCATTTATACTATACCATATTTCAGGCTCATATTAATTATGCTATCTTATCGTGGGGACAGACGACTAAATATAATTTCAATAAACTTCAATTCTTCTAAAATTTGATAGAAATACACAACTAACACTGTATAATAAAAAGAGTTTTCCCAAACAAATACAACATTCTTACAATTAACCAATTATATTACTTCAATATCGGGAAAATTATGTTCAGACACATTAAGAATAATTTACACGCAGACATCACACAAATTATACCCCAGATACACACACATGACACACGCACTAAATCACATATTCGGCCTATTCATCCGAAAACGGAGACTATGAAGCAAAGTATAAATTACATTGGCCCACACTATTGAAACTAATTACCGACGGAACTAACTTGTTTAAATAATTTTAACCTTTAAAAAAAAAACTAAAAAACTTCAAAATGAATTGCAGCTCCTCAAATGAATGGTTACAGTGGATGGAAACTATGACTATTACTGTGACTTGTATATCGTGACATAAATTGTTTTTTCAATGGTATTATCTGTAATGTTTATTATCTTCTCATATATCATATTTTTTTTTGTTACTACGAAACTTTTGTGTAACTACAACTACCGACCTCAATGTAAAACCAGCCTAGGGAGCATTGACCTTGTCAGGCCTGGCTGGCCTTTCCCCCTGCTTCCTTGCTGTGCATTGTTTCAATAGATATGTATGTAACACTATAGATTTTAGCTCAGCAATATAAATGAATTGAATTGAATTGCCTCATTTGTGTTTCCCAGGAGATTTGAAACGCATCTTTCGAAACAAATCTTCAGGCTTCAAACCTCTCAACTACCGGACGGCACGATTAGCTTGCCGTGCAATTTACTGGATACAAGTCTCCATATTCTTGTGGCGATGCATGCCAGTATTCCGTATCTTTGCCTCTTCTATTATATATATATATCTATTTTAGGTTTTTGCTCATATTCTTTGCTTTTAACATATCACTTACAGTAGAACACTGCTTAATTCTCGCATAGTCTCAACAAATTGCCAGAAAATTCCCACTAGTCGTACCAAGAATCCCTCACCAACCGAGTTCATTATAATTTCAGCATTTATACGCCTCTTTCAGTTTCACCTGAGGAGGTCACCCTTCATCTCGATCACTGTAGTAGCGAAAGAAACCCGATGGTTTCCGCAATCCTTCGGTGCGCAGTACTTTTCCTTAAGAATGAAACACTTAACTGTCAATGATCAGCTTCTAATTATCAACTACAGAGACTTAATAAAGTCCCATAAATCCATAAGATGATGTATATCAAAAAAATATTTTAATCATGCCAAGCTTTCGCCTGCTAACAGGAGGCTTTGTCAATGAAACTTACACTAGACGAACAATGATCCGTCTGAGTTTAAATTCAAAACCCGGATAATAGCACGAGTATTAAAAAACATAGCTATAACACTACAAACACGCGAACTTGCGTTAGTCATTTCGTGGGTCCATTGTTCACGTAGTATAACATAGAAGATATGAAATCATAGTTTATGCTAATCTCAAGCTCATACATATCCTGCGGAAGATGGAGGTCTACGGTGATGGCAGTTCAACGGATACCCTACCATTGCATACATCCTCTTGTGATAATCTTAATAGACTCCCTGATCACAGTTCTTTTATAAGTAGTGTGTTGTAGTGTTATATAGTTCGCGTGTTTTTTATTTATATTTGTTTTTAATACTCGTTATCCGGCTTTCGAATTTAAATCCAAACGGATTTTTGTTCGTTCAGTGTAAGTTTGCCTTGACAACTTAGTTATGAGTGGGTTCACTTAATACCTTTTGGATGTATCCCTAATATCCCTCTCCTAATTACCATTTCAAAACTTCCGTTATGTGTATGAATCTGATTTTTCATACTCAAGTTACGATTGTTTGATATAATTAGCACCAACTCCAATATATGCAATATATGAGAATAACTGTCTCCCTCCCCGGAGCCAGTTATTCTCCCGACTGAACTACACCGATTTTGGCTTATCGTTGCAACTAGCCGTTTCTAATCTTGCGTCACCTCAGTAGTACGTCATAGGTTGGTTACGCTACAATGCACTGATTTCATATACAAATATACTTCGCCGATGGGCAGTTTGCGTCGAATAAATTTTGGGCGACCGTGTACGTGGATCACCCGCGCGTGTCATTTTGCAAGCACAAACTGTTAGATTATTCGTAGTTTAACAACCCGACGTTCATCGATGTTTCGTGGTTTAACATCATACTCATCTAAGGCAATAAAGAGGCAGATTTCATCTAATTTTGAACCACTGTTTCCAGGGAAGGGATAGAACCAGAGCAGAATATAAACAAGATGTCCGAATTTTGAGTTCCTGGTATTTGAACCTACGTAGAACCAACAGTACGAGAAATCAGAAGCAATAACATTCAAGCGCTGGGCTATTAACTGTGAGATGTGCCACCGAGGATTCATTTTGGGAAGGGTTCGCCGTTACTTTTTTCGATGCTCAATATATTGGGGACACAAATTATGAAAATGAGCAGCCAGGGGATTTAGCGTTTCTCAGAAACATGGTCAAGCAGCGCATGAAGGACCTCGGTAGCGGTTGTACCAGTAAGTACGTCAAATTAAAACAACAAACAAACAAACAAAACAAATCAGAAAGCGTAGAGCGCTGAACCCCGGGTACTGCCACAATAACAGGGCGTCTTCCTGCTCTTCTCTACATGTGACTGGAAAGTCGCAGGTAGAAAGGCAGGAAGACTTCCTGTTATAAATAAGGGCGTCTTCTTGCCCCTCTCTACCTGTAACTTTCCTGTCGGGGACTGTAGACCAAATCACTAGCTTCCTACTTCTAAGGGTTATTTAAGACCTGGGGCCAGACACTCCCTCCCTAAAATCCTCTACATAAATCTCTCTAATCCATGTGGGAGGACTTCAACTAGTTCTTTTCATTGACCTTAATTAAAAGTCTGCCAAATACGTTATTCTGCTAAGCCATTGCTTAGATCTGCATGCTTCGGAAATAAATTTACGCCATAAAAATATAATTTAGAGATTTTCTTGAGCTTTTTCTCTAAGGAAAGAAAAAAGCTTTTAATAGGAAAGAGAGTTAGCATGTGGGCCCCTAAGAACCGTGGGCCTCTGTGCGCCGCACGTTCTGCATGGCCATGGATTCGGTACTGCGCTGCACGCTGATGAAGAGTCATTCTCAGAGAAAATGACCGCATTTCATATGTGTAAGTTAGGATCGACACGCACAGTTTACCGTTTTTTACCGAAGGATTATCTCATGCGAGGTTTTAATCAGAGAATAAAACGGAATGGAGATGGGAATCATAAACAGAATATTCCACTGAAACCCACAAGAAACTTTCAGTAGATTTAGTTTAAAAATCTGATTTGTAAATTTTTGCCTGAAGCGTAACGATACAGTGACTTTTTCACGCCTTTATTGTAAAGCCGTTGTTTTGCAGTGAGCAACTTACTTAATACCCCGGCATTGATTTTTCTCCCTTCTTGCCTTCCTCTGCGGATGTAGTCAAATGGTAGCGCGTAGAACTTTACATTCAGTTAAATAAATTAATGAGAGATTTCATTTGCACAAAGCAAGCTAGTTTAGGCGTTCATTGGTCAGTGGCATGACTACCATTTGAGCTTGAATACATACGAATCGCATGTGTTTTCTTGACGTTTAATGCTTCCGATGTTTTCAAAGCAACGAGCTCGCTCACGTTGTTCGTTGCCTCTTCGATACGCAGACTTTCCTCAACCACAATGAAACGTTTGCCGTTTCCTTCACTGTTCAGACACGTACTTAGTTCAAAAATGACGACTAAATCCTCTTTTGCATTGACAACGAATACGCCATTTTGTTTGAAAGATGTTTTGATCACTTATAAGAAAAGATCGGCCATATTGAAACCACAGACCAGTAGTTTTTGTAATGGGAATCTGGAGGACAAAAAGTACCCAATTTTCATCTAAAAAAGGCTAAGATGAATCTTTCAGACAAAAATTCGCTTATATTTCCCCCTTGTTCATGTTTCTAAGTCTTTATAAGCAAGATCATTGTCCGTTATTCGGGGGTTTGCTATTTGGAGCTATATATTCAGAGTTGTATATACTTTGTGACTAGGGATCACAAAACTGTCCGCTAAATACGGAAGTGTCCGTTATTCTGGAATGTCGTTAAAATGGTTTTGCTGTATTTATGTATTATTTATATACATTGTGTGGAAGAATTGTCACACAATTTTTTTTTCATCCATCCTCAAATCCTTTTTCGTTTCTGTTGTCGACAGTGGAATTCGAATCTTCCCCCTTCCTCCAATTGAACTACTACACCTGAAGACTTGTGGCTATGTTATTATCCATTGGTCTTATACATCACAGTAGTAAGAAGGCAACAAAGATGCTAAAGAAATCGTTCCTTGGGCAAGATGGGTTGCATTCGGTTTCTTAAGTAAGAAGGAAGGAGTAAAAGGGTTTAGTTTGAAATGTGACGGTAATTACTTGCGGCGAGCTTCAGCTCTTATGCATGTATCAGTACCTCACCAAGGCCGGCAGTTATGGGTGATGGCCCCTGGAATGTTGCCCATTCGTGGTGCTGTTCCTTGGCTGGGTACCTGTGGGTTTTGTTCCTATACTTTCCGACGCATGGCGTCTTAACTATGCAGTTGCACTTCACTGCCTCTAAAATTATCTTTACTGTAGGGTACCCTTATCTAGCTAGCTATTTTAAGAGCTGTTTAAGACCAGGGATCAGACACGCTGCCTTCCTAAAAGTCTCTACAATAGTAAAGTTGATCTGGAGGTCGTCCAATTCTAGTGAACAATAGGTGGAAATAACAAAATTAATTCTTGTATTTAAATTGCTGAAGTCATGCTTGTTATTCATTTGGCTGGTTCAGTTATTTAGCTGCAAACAATCAGTTGTATTTACTGTTCTAAAGACATCTTTGCTCTTGAATTAAGCTGAATTTTATGTAGGTTAGAATTATGCAGTCTGCGTTCTGATCTTCGCATCGCTATAGCCGCTGACGGCATCTGTTTCTTATTTCGCATTGACTTTCAGGATTTGCTCAACCCAAACGCAACTGCAAACGATATTAATTCAGGCCTAATCCCCGAACAGCGGCCGCCTCTCTCTCAGCAACGGCCATTTTTTTAAATTGGGGTTTTAACGGCCACCGTGAGGAACTCAATGCGATATAAGCAGTCGCCCGTTCCTAATTTAGAGCCACTGGTTCCAGGGAAGGGGAAGATCCAGCGCCGTAAGACAAACTCAACATCAGTGCCTCACAAGTTTCGAACCCGGACCCATCTTGGACGGATGATCGGAAGCCATCGCTTAGACCGCTGAGCCACCAGAGCGGCTCATTTCCCCTGTCCCAGCGGTGACCGTTATTCAGAGTAGTGGTCTGCACAGGCCTTAATTTGCAAAAGCCTGGCCCAGCCCGGGCCCGAATCTTAAGGAATTCTGCTCGAACGCTTTTAGATTTCCTTGAGGCGTTCTCTGCCCTTTTTTTGCAAATAACACAAGGCTTTCTCTAGAGCAGCGTTCTTTAACCTGTGGCCCACGGAACACTTTTTATTAAAGGTACATGGACCTTGAATTCGCAAATCTGCTGTCAGCTATGTTGCGATAAATTACATAACTGAAATTTTTCTAGTTCTAAAAGTGTAGGTATATCCGGACTTCTTTGCAACATACATATCATGTTAACTGCGTAGTTTCTTTTTCCGAAAATTGATTGATAAGACTTAAAACCTATCTGAAATAATCGATATTCATAAGAAAAACACATGCATTTTACTCTTCTCTTTCATGTGGTCTGCGAGTCTTATTCCGTTTTGCCATCTTGTCCCCGATTCAGAAACGGCTGAAGATTCCGTACTCTAAAGAAACAAAGCTGCTATATTGAAGCAACTTACCTTAATAATGGAAGGAATGTAACGCAGAGAGACGTGCCATTTACCGTAGGAATTCCTCCCACACATGAGGGTTTTTTTTTTTTTTTTTGATTGAAGGTTTTTTCTTTTTTTTAAATGATTTATTGGACCTGGTGGTGCAGAGACATGACAAACAGGCAGACATAGACAGGAGACAGATGTTTCACTTCCACAAGTACATATCAAACATGTTTTTTACAGTATGCTAAATGACAAATGTACACAGAGAGCCAGTGTTGGTCAAGTAACACATTATGAACAAATACACATCAAACATGGTTTTACAGTATGCCAAATGGCCAATGTACAGAGAGAGCCAGTGCCGAAAGACAAACACAAACATCCATGCCTCACCAGGATTGGAACCCAGACCCTTCTCGGACGAATGGTCATAAGCCAGCGCTTAGACCACTGTGCCACCGGGCGCGACAATGAGGTTTCAACGTGACCACGTACTTCTGTTACACGTGTAAACGTTTTTTCTCTTCTCCACTTAAGTATTAGCAAGCTAGTCCTCGTTTCCCAAATGTGTAAACAAATACTTCGAACTTCCTCATCGCTGCTGTAGCAACGAATGGCACCAGAAGTTCGTTTTGGTTTTGGTTTCGTGAAGCTGAAAACTCTGCTTATGTGAACATTCCTTGGAAAAGAAAAAAATGGCACGTCTCTAAAGGCAACGAAGTGAAAACGGAATTTGATTTCAATCTTTAAAGAAATAAACCGTCACATTTCAAACTCTCATCATACTGTCCGGATTGTCGGTTTCAACTCAGTAAACGTCGTTATTTGATCATTTAACAAGTCAGTTTTCGTTTCGTGAGCCGAATTCTTTTTCTCTTCAATCCAGGGCAGAATGGAATGCTAAACCTTTCAGTACACGCCCGGCCCGAGCCCGAAATTTTCTCTTATGCAAAAAAAAAAAAAAACAAAAAAAAAAAAAGCCTTGTCCGGCCCTCGGGCAGGACAAAACGTTTTGGTTCAGCCCCGGGCCAAAGCCTGTACTACGAAGATTTTTGGTCCGGCCCCCGCGTGCAGACCTCTAATTCAGAGGTTTCACTGTATGTTGATTTGTAATTAACAGCATTATATAGCCTACGGAAGAAAAGTTAAATGTACTTTCGCACATGTTAATTCTTTAGACCCGGAGGTTAATTGCATGTATTGAAAATGAAAGTTCCGGTACGTGCGATGACGCAGTTCACTCAATCATTTTGCAAAACAAAACAGTCATTTTACAACACTTGACTAAATCCAGTGAAAAGCTTCTTAGTTGTCTTTTCTAAAAACGAAATTTCCTGGGTTTTTTTTTTTTTTTTTTTTGTGGGGGATTTAACAACTGCCGTGAGCAACTCAATGGTCTAATAAGCAGTCACCCGTCCCTAATTTAAGGGAACGGAGAGAGAGCCAGTGCAGTAAGACAAACAAACATCCATGCCACACGGGGATTCGAACTCGGACTCATTTCGGACGAATTGCCATTAAGCCAGCCAGCGCTTAGCCCACTGCGCCACCGGGCAGCTTCGCTGTGTTGATGGCTTCAGAAGACAATTTACTTAGCACATCGATTGTTTAACACACAAAGGAACCGAGATATATTACGTATGCGTGCCCCATAAGTCTTTTTTAAGGATTTGCATATACAAAATTTACTAACCTGTTGCGTGGAGTGAACATCCAACTCCGAGTTTGCGGATTCGTCCAATCTAACAAATAGAAAAAAGAAACAAGACGAGAAAAAAAAATCATGAATTTGGAAAATCTGCAAACAATAAGAAGGTACAGTAAAAGATAAAGCAATTAACCGAAGTTTACTGTCACTTATTAGAAACGTTAAAGAAGACTGTTGTATACACCGATCGGCCATTACCTTATGACTACCCCCAGCCTGGAGAAACGAGCGCGCCTAGAGTTCGAATGGTGGATCAGGTCAAGTTCACAGAGCAGTATATATACAACCCGAGGACCGACTTTCGGTTAGAAGAGTGTTCGGAGTCAGAATGGGAAAAGCTTCCGATTTATCGGAGTTTGATAAAGGACAAATTGTGATGGCACGGCACCTCGGAACTACGATCTCGGAAACGGCGTGGCTTGTGGGTTGTTCACGTGCCGCTGTAATCAGTACGTATCAAAAGTGGTGCACAGATGGCCAAACGACGAACTTTCGTCCAGCCGTGTGTCGTCCGCAGCTCATTGGTGCCAGAGGGGAGAGGAGACTGTCGCGCATTGTTCACAGCGATCTCAGGGCCACAGTGCGACAAATTACCCGCAGCTACAACAGTGGTGATCAGGGCAATGTGTCACAGTACACAGTTCTCCGTAGCTTTCTGCGCATGGGCCTGCGTAGCTGAAGACCCAGTCGGGTCCCCATTCTCACTGCACGTCATCGCCAACAGCGCATGAAATGGGCCCAAGATCATCGAGATTGGACCGTGGATGATTGGAAGAAAGTGGCCTGGTCTGATGAATTAAGATTCCTGCTGCATCACGTAGACAGCCGAGCGAGGATATACCGATTACAAACGGAGGCTGTGGCGCCTGGATGCACTGTTGGGCGGAAAACAGCCAGTGGCAGCGGTGTTATGCTGTGGGCGATGTTTTCTTGAGACACTTTATCCCAATAGCACAATACCTGACAGCTGTGAGTTATCTGAACATCGTTGCGGACAAAGTTCACCCATTCATAGCAATTGTGTTCCCTTGCTGGCTGATGGCCATTACCAACAGAATAATGCGCCATGTCACACTGCCAGAATCGTCAAGGAGTGGTTCGAGGAACACGCTGGTGACTTTCTGCTAATGCCCTGGCCTCCAAATTTTCCTGACATGAACGCAATAGAATATTTGTTGTTCAACTTGGAAAAGCGAGTTCGCGCTAAATCACCACCACCCCGGAATGCACAGGAACTGGAGGACCTGCTGTTGACATTATGGTACGAGATACCCCAGGATACCTATCGCGACCTAATCGAATCGATGCCTCGCCGAGTGGCAGCTGATTTGCGGGCTAAGTGGGGTCCTACAGCTTATTAGGTAGGTGGTCATAATGTAATGGCTAATCGGTGTATCAAATTAAAAACGAGTTTTACACGCAGAAGCTCTCTAAATTTCGTACTTTCTTTTCAGAAAAGTTACGTCTTCCTTTTTTGCTGATATACACAAACATTTCAAGTATTTCTGAATGCAAAATATATTGCCAAAATGTGCAACAGATCTGGCTGCTCTGTGTTAAATGCATAGTACGAACAAGTGGGAGTATCTTCGCCGCTCGAATGGCTGTAACTGATATTGTTTACGTTGAATTCGTGGTAGGCTGAGAGACTGAAAAGGATGTTTAACCCCTTCAGATTTGCTGAAGAACAGAAAATTAGTAGGCAGATAACACTTAAATGGAAAATACTTTATAGAAACAATGGGAAGCCAATTCCGGAATAATTAATTCTTCCGAGATCATGAAATACATATAGCCAAAACATTATGACCACCTGACTAACGTGATTTTGGTCCCACACGTGCCACCAAAACAGCTTTTACCCGGCGACAGATTGACGCTACGAGATTTATAAAGGTATCTTTTGGTATCTGGTACCAAGACGTTACCAGCAGATCATTTAACTCTTGCAAGTTACGTGGTTCAGCCGCCTCATATCGAATTTGCTGTTCCAGCACAAACCACAGATGCTTGATTGGATTGAGGTCTGGGAAATTTATCTGGAAGTCTTCATGTTCCGCCGCCATTCTGGAACAATCCGTGCAGTATGGCATGGCTCCTTAATCTCCTGAAAGAAGGCACTATTAGAGGGGAATACCGAGGAGATGAAAGGATGTACCTGGTCTGTGATGGCGTTTAGGTAGCTGGTAGACATAATATTATAGTTTCCTGCACATGAATCACTGGACTCAGTTTCCCAGCAGAACATTGCCCAAAGCATTATATTTCCTCCACTGACTTGTTTTCGCCCCCCGGTACATCCTGGTACCAACACTACATCAGGTAAACGACGCACACATACCAGGCTATCCACAGGGCAACAGGAAACGAGATCCATCGGACCAGGCGACATTCTTCCAGTCATTCAAGTTCCTGTTTTATGCCCATTGTTGGCGATTTCGACGGTGAACCGAGGGTAGTATGGCAACTCGGAGTGGCCTGCGGCTACGCAGCCCCATCTTCAGCAGGAGTCGATGCACTGTGTGTTGTGACACATTACTCCCCTCACTAGAATTCAAATTACCGGCGAGTTGCGCTAAAGCATCCTTCCTGTTTGATCCTACTATGCGGGATAGCCTTTGCTTACCTCTAGCATCGATGAGCCATGGTCGACCCACACCTAGCTGGCGGTTTGTGGTTTTCCCCTCCTCAAACCACTTTTTGAAGGCACTAACCACGGCTACCCGTCAGCACCCCACAAACTTTTCCGTCTAGGAAATACGTTGAACCAGTCGATTGGCCTTTACAATGCGGCCTTTGTCAAACTCGCTGCCTTTCCCATCTGAAGAACAAGAATAACACTGATTAACAAAGCTCTGTATCAGGTGTTATTTATACCGTTTCATGACCTTCACGCGCTCCGTCCTTTATCTGCCATTGTTTCAATTTGCATAAAGTCGCGTTGGTCTTTATGCATGTTTTGGCTCTTCGGTGTATATGATTTTTCAGCATATAGATGCCTTATATTTTTACTGTTATCTGCGTAACCGTCGTTCAGGAAACTTGAAATTTAGATTGCCCTGGAACGGGAATTGAACCCGATTTCCGTTCCTGGGCAATACATGCTTTTTTACGCTTTCCAACCGTAGGTTGAAGAAGCTTATATGCTCCAGCTTTGTCCGTCCGTCCGTCCGTCCGCACGATAACTGGCGTAAATATGGTTCGATTTCAATGAAACTTTACTATATGGTAGGGGATCACCTAGGGACGAACCCTATTGAAAATGGGACAAATGGGGTCAAAGGTCACGACGTAGGAGCGGGATCATTCCATTGCCCTTATGCGTCATAACTTGCGTAAATATGGTTCGATTTCAATGAAAGTTTACTATGTGGTAGGAGACCGCCTGGGGACAAACCCTATTCAAAATGGGTGAAGTGGGGTCAAAGGTCAGGACATAAGATCCGGATGCATTCCATTGCCCTTATGCGTCATAACTTGCGTTAAAATGGTTCGATTTCGATGAAATTTCAATATGTAGTAGGGGACCACCTGGGGAAGAACCCTATTGAAAATGGTCGAAATGTGGTCAAAGGTCAGGGCATAGGATTGCGATCCTTTCCATTGCCCTTATCCCACATTATTAAGGTTGACGTCAAGTAATTTTGCTTTCTACACTTCCAATGGAAAAAGTTTTGAAAACATTTCCTTCACAATTAATGTGTTCCCAAGGATGAAAATTTGAACATCGATTAAAATAACTTCATATTATAACTTGGAAAACTTAATATGTTCTAAAACATAACCATAACCATATTAAAAATCAATAACTTTTCCTTTGGTTGTGTTGAAACCAGAGAAAAGATGGCGCGACCTGTACTTTGATGACGTCAGTGGGCAAAAAAATGTTGGATTGCATAATTACGGTTATGGTTTAGAAAATATTAAGTATTCCAAGTTATGAAATGAAGCTATTTTAATCAATGTTCAAATTTTCATCCTTGTGAACGCATTAATTGTCCAGAAAAAAGATGGCGCGACCTGTGTTTTCATGACGTCAGTAGACAAACAAATGTTGAATTGCATAATTATGGTTGTTTTAGAAAATATTAAGTATTGCAAGTTATAAAATGAAGATATTTTAATCGATGTTCAAATTTTCATCCTTGGGAACGCATTAATTGTGTAAAAAATGTGTACAGAAGTTTTCCATTGGAAGTATAGGAAGCAAAATTACTTGACGTCCACCTTAAAGTAGCAATTCTTCTATGTTTGTATGTACATTTTATTTTGAAAACAGCTCTAAGAATTTTGATGGAAGTCGTTAACCTACCGTTTTCTGGTACTAGAAATCGATTTAGCTTGATCTCGACTTTAGGAGAATTCGTTCAGTGGGTTAAATAACCACCCTGAATTATGTTTTTAGTGATGGTGTTGTTCCATTATTCCATTAATGTTACCAATGCTTAGAAATCTTATGACGTCACAATCTCGCCGCGTTTGAGAATGTTGGCGCGCGGTCACGCCATCTGTCTCATTACATCACGCGTTGTGTGTGGATCCTATTAAAGTTTTATGACGTCACACTTGCGGCGAGCGATGGTCGCGATTCCCATCTGCCTCATTACGTCACGCGTTGTGTGATTGTGTCCGTCCGCACAATAACTCGCGTAACAATCGTTCGATTTCGATGAAATTTTAGTATCTGGTAGGGGCTCACCTGGGAAGGTATCCTATTTAAAGTGAACGAAATGGGGTCGAAGGTCAGTACATAGGAGCGGGATCCATTCCACTGCTATTATGCGTCATAACTAACGTAAAAAAGGTTCGATTTCGATGAAATTTTAGTATGTTATAGAAAACCACTTGGCGACAAACCTTATTGAAAATGGGCGAAATGGGGTCAAAGGTCAGGACATAGAAGTGGAATCACTTCCATCGCCATTATGCGTCATAACTTACGTAAAAATGCTTCGATTTGGATGAAATGTTAGTATGTTGTAGGGTCTTGCCTGGGGACAAATTCTGTTGAAAATGGGCGAAATGGGGTCAAAGGTTAGGACACAGGAGCGGGATCTATCCCATAGCCCTTATGCATCATAACTTACGTAAAAATGCTTCGATTGCGACAAAACTTTATCATGTTATTTCGGAGGTATACCAAACCGGCTCTGTTGAATATCATCGAAATGGGATCAAAGGTCAGGGCACAGGACCGAGATTTATTTCACAGCCATTATTCTCATAACTTGAGTAATGATTTCTGGTATGTTGGAAAGCGTATTATAATCAATGCATTGCATGATTTTACTAACTTGTTTTTTAAATTTGGGTTTAAAGACCACCGTGAGCAATTCAATGAGCTATGAGCAGTCGCCCGTCTTTAATTTAGGGCCACTGACTCCAGGGAAGGGTGAGAGCCAGTGCCGTAAGACAAACACAACATCCATGCCTCACCAGGATCCGAACCCGGACCCATCTCAGACGAATGATCAGAACTTCAAAAGAGCATTTATTTACAAAAAAAGACAACATACAAACACAAATTTTCACCGGAAAAAATATTGCACAATAACTCACCGGCAACGACAATAACAACACACAATCAATATCGCAATAAACAGAGTACTCTACAGGAAGAAGCAGACGACATCAGAGCAAGTTGAAGAATAACACACGGCAAGATAAAAAAGAAAACAGTTGCACAACAAACAATACATACAGGACAGACCACTAATGAAGCAAGGCGGTAAAGAAAAAGTCAGCCGAGTTTGTCAAAACTGTCAAGGGAAAAAAAAACAAACACACACACGGTCCGACAACAAGCTGCAGCCGAAAAAAAACAAAACCTGGTAGTTCGGAGAAATGCGTTGACAAATGGCTGTAAGCCGACGAACAACAAAAATTTACATTTAAAGCGTATCTCGGTCAGTAAGACCGACAGCAACACAGAGAAAAAAACAACCACTAGAAACTAACACCCCGTACCATTAACACAACACACAAAGCACAATATTCAAATAACACCAAGAAATTAACACACAATGCACAATATACAAATAGCACCATGAACACAATAAAGAATGCACAATACACAAATAACACCATGAAAAACTTTGTGAAAAAGAACACAGGAGTTAAACTTGCAGACAAGCATCACCACCAAATAAACTCGGGTCGAAACAGTGAATTCGCACTGTATGCACAGCACTAACCACAAAAATAAACACCGATTACACAAACAAAATCAAGAAACACGTCGGTAAAGTTCAGAACCAACACACAAAAAACCCTCGGTACCACGCGCCAGCAATACCCGTTCAGCAAGAAAAAAAATTAAAACAAAAAAAATAAAAACAACCACAACATTAAACACAAAACCGTGCTACAGTAAACTGTGTGAAACCGACGAGTAATAAATATAAAATAGGTGAACGACACCAAAAGCAAACTAGAAAAAAAAGCCGACACTTGAGCAACAAAAAACAAAACAAAAACACATCAGACAATGTGCATGCCACAGCAAAAATGCAATCAACATCAACAAAACAACATAAAACACCTTGGTAACAGTAAACAATAAACAGAAAATACCAAAACGCTTAGCCGGCACATAAAAAAGTTTGTCGACCAACGGCTTGAGGCCGACGGAAAATAAAATAAAAGAAAAGAAAAAGTCAGTAAACGCTACCGACAACAAATTAACGGGAATGTGTGTGCACGGAAAGCAACAAGAAGATAAACTAAAGGAGACACTAACCCACTGACACAGATCTACGGTATGTACAAAAATTATGCACTAAACAAAAACACCAATAAAAAAAAATAAATATAAATAAAATAAACTCTGGCTATGGGAGGAGAGCAATAATGCCTGCAGAAACATGAAACCATGACAAATATGGAGACCAGAGAGAGAAAAAGGCAGGCACATCCTGCCGAACCCGCGCCATGTCATACTCAAGTTGGAGGACCGATCTGATGGATGATCGGTACCTCCTGCACAAAAACACCCGGGCCGGATGATAACGCCGGAGAGAAGCTCGATCCACGCTAGAGTGGTAAAACAAATAAATCGTCAACTTCGCTTGGAGAATGATGAATGCACAAACAGAACTGTGGACATCTACAGGGGAGAATGGCGTCGGAGGAAATAAAAATGGAACATTGTATGAGGACAAGGGCAAACTTTGGAAAGAAGGAAAACATAATCGAAAACAAGGGCTGCAACACCAGACAAGAATCATAGGAATGTGACACATCACCAAGTGTAGAACAAAAGAAGCAAAGCGGGGAAGCCAAATGACGAAAACGATGAAGGGTACGCGGAGTGAGCAACCGACGGTGTAGGTGCAGCCAATGAATGTCCCGGGCTTTCGGGGAAGCCAGGGAAGTCGATGGATCACTCCATGTACCTGGAAGATCTGTAGCTGAAACAGAAGGAATTGCTAATGGAGCTGTGAAATTGGTAAGAAAATGCGAATAAAGAAGCTTGGCTGTAACTTGATGGGGTAAAAATGGAGAATCGTTTAAGTAGAGAAGAAAGGGAAGACTGAGCGACGGGGCGGAAGACTGAATGAGGCCAATAGAATTGACAAGTAAAGGATAAAGACGAATAAGACAGGATTGAATAAGACAGAACTGTGCACGATGCTGAGGGTATCAAGTAACAGAGGGGAAAGGCGATCAAAAGATTTCCAGTGAAGAGAAGAATCAAAAAGTTGAGAAACCTGAACGACGCCACTTGCAAACCAAGTGGAGAAGTTCAGGTACTGAGAATTTGGAGAACGAAGGGCAGAGTTGAAGAAAAGTGGTTCCGCAAGGAGATCGTTAGTCGAAGCTGGGGGGAGGCGGACTGGACATAAGGAGTGCCAGAGGGAGAAAACGGTACGGTAAGTAGCGGGAAAGTGATTGGGAATGAGTGGAAAGAGGTCCATGCGGATAAAAGTAGCTAGAGAAAGAAAAGGACTTCGTGGAAAGAGCAAAGTGTCAATTATAGTAATCGAAGAACCGCAAGGAAGAGGAAAAAATCCTCAAAAAATGTTGGAGATGGAAAGCGTTCGATTTAAGGGACAAATCCGGAAGGGCAAGACCACCAAAAGAAACCGGAAGGACAAGCGTGGATCGATGAACCCAATGTACGACATCCCAAATAAAATTTGTAAAAAGACATTGAACGTGACGAAGAAAGAGGGGAGGAGGGAAATGAGCAAACCAAGTATGAGAAAGGGCCGGAAGAAGAAAAGCGGAAAGAAGATGCGACCTGCTAAAAAAAGAAAGAAACGGTTTCAAACGGCGAAAAGGGGCAAGGCGTCGATTCATGTCCTGCACCAAAGGGGACCAAGTGGCGGCAGCAACCGCCACCGGGTTCCCGATGAACACTCCAAGAAGTTTGATGACCGTGGTCGACCACCGGGCACCCCAAGGGCGGTCGCCGCGGGACGACCACGAGCCAGCCCACAAGCCAACAGATTTAGAGGTATTAAGGGCCGCACCTGAAATTGAAGCATACTCAGTATAGGTAGATAAAACAACACCAAAAGCCTGTTGGGAACGTAAAAAAAGAGTAAGGTCGTCCGCATAGGCCGACAAAACCACGCGATGGTGCCGTGTGGAGGCCACACCACGCGGAATGCCTGCCAGCAAACGAGATCGAAGGGAAATAAGAAGTGGTTCAAACGTGAGGGCAAACAGTTGACCCGACAGGGGACAACCCTGCCGGATACCGCTTGCAAAAGGAATAGCAGCCGTCATAAAAGAAGAGGTCCGAACACGAAAGTAAGAATGGGAATATAGATTGGAAAGTGCCTGACAGAAAAGGGAAGGAAAGCCAAAGTGACGAAGAACAGAGAAAAGATAAGAATGATGGACAGAATCGAATGCTTGTTTCTGATCTAGGTTAAAAATAGCAAGAGGTTCAGAAAGACGGGAAGCAAGAGAGTGTAAATCACGGATGGTAGTGATGTTAGTTGCAATCGAACGGGAAGGGATCGTATAAGTTTGGTCAGGATGAATAATAAATTGTAGAACAGGGTTAAGGCGAAGAGCCAGAATTTTTGCAAAGATCTTGTAGTCGGTGTTAAGAATCGAGATGGGGCGCCAGTTAGATAGAAGACCAAGATTACCAGTTTTAGGAATTAGGCGGAGAAGAGCAAAAGCAAAGTCAGAAGAAACGAAAGTCGAAGAAGAAAAGATCGAGTTGAAACAAGCAACGAGAAGAGGAAGCAGAGCAGGAAGAAAGGTTTTATAAAAAGAAAGTGGAAGACCGTCAGCCCCAGGGGCGGAGCGGTCATTCACACTAGAAATGGCAAAACGAACCTCCGAGGGAGAGATCGGTGAAACCAAGGAGGGGGAAAAAAAGACGGGACCTGAGGAAGATGTGATAATAATGGAGAATTCTCTGCAGGCGGCAGGACCCGCAATCGAAACCGATCAGTGAAGTACTGAAAAGTTCGATCACAGATCTGCACTGGATCAGAAACAGTTGAGCCATCTGGAAGCGAGAGAAAAGAAATGTTGGAACTCAGAGCACGGTGGGATTCAAGATGTCGAAGGTGTTGAAACGGGTCATCATGAAAATGTAACTTGGAAAACTTTAACCGGGTAAGAGACGAAGAAGCAAAGGAAGATAGAATGCTATGAAGTTGTGATTGAAGAGCTGCAAACGATGGATCTGAAGGAGAAAGGAACTGTAGTTTACGGTGAAGAATAGTTAAATCATGAAAGCGGTGAAAACGGGACGAAAAAAGAGAACTGACGTGCAAACGATAGGATAGAAAGTTTGGTGGAAAGCCACAGAGCTGCTGGGTCAACCGTGAGAGGAAGTTCAGAAATGGATGAAGAAATAATCGAACGAACTTCGGCCTGAAACGTGGGATCGGAAAGGAGAAAATCATCGAGAGACCAAACCGGGGAGGGGGGACAGAGAAAGAGGACAAAAATATTTCCAGAAGAACAGGACGATGGTCGGAGGAAACAGAAGGATGATGGGTTACTTCAACAAGGGATGAGTGGAGGAAACTAGAAACATAAAACCGGTCGAGACGAGCCGCAGCATGCGCTAAGGCGGCCGGAGGAAACCATGTGAATTCACGGGACAGAGGGTGGATGGTACGAAATGCGTCAATGAGACAAAAATTACTAACTAGTTGAGACAGTTGGGAGGAAGGTTAAGGCGACTCTCCCCGGAACCATCACGGTCAAGACCCGGTTGGAGAGTGCAGTTGAAGTCACCACCAATAAGAACGATTTCAGAAGGAGGAATTTGGGAAAGAAGGGAAATCAAATGCGAAAGAAGAGCATCAGCATCAACCGATGATTGTGGCATATGCAAATTGAAAACATGAAAACGACGGGAAAGATAACTAAAGGAGATACCTTGAAAGGAGCCCAGCAGACTCTGTGACTCAACGATATCTGAAAGAAGAGAATGAAACCGAGTACGGAATGCAATCGCTGTACCGGACCCAATGTGCGTCCGGTAGTTGTGATAAAAAGCGTAGGGCCAGCGTCTCCAGCAGGAATACCCGGTCCCCAAGGAACAGTTCGTCTCCTGGAAGAGGAGGATATCTGTCCTCAGGAAACGAACGTCCTCGAAGACCAAAGCATTCGCGGCTGAAGACGCAAGGCCTCTACAGTTAAAGCAGAGCACATTTAGGGAAGGCATCACTGGGGCGGCTGCATCCAACCTTCCAGTTCTGCCTTCAAAACTTTAAGTAAATACGCCAACCGGCGAGCGTACTGCTCTGTCCCGGATGGCAGATCAACATTTAATAAGAACTCATGCAGGAACGTCAGTTGGGTTAGCATCTCCGGAAGGTGAGAGAGTTTACTTGCTATACAAGGGAGAGTAATCAATTTCGCCCGTCTGGGGCGAGCAATCAAGGCATACAGATCTGTGAATGAGAGGGGAGTTAAGGGCACCTCAATGTCAGCAAACATAGAGGTGATGTCAACCAGAGAGGGGGCAGGAGAGTCGTCATCAGATTCAGCAAATAAAGTTTCTTCAGAATCGGGATCGGTAACGTCCATGGAATCATCGTTCGGCAAACAGGTAAAACGGTTGTAGATGGAAACTGAAGAAGTAACAGGAGCCGGTCCAGGTGAAGGTGACGAGGATGTAGCCGTCTTCCTGGATTTCTGGCGGTCCGAGGAACTCGCACGACGGTTCGCTGAGCCAGGGGAGTTTGCCTCTTGGTCCGCTGAACCTTGGGGTGGAGGCCCCTTCAGACGCTGGCAACGGGGGAAATTCCTGCAGGTCAGTGGATGCCGAAGCAACACGGACCACTGGAGGTGATACGACAGAGGTGGAACCAGGATCGGCAGCTGGAACAGATTGAGTGGGGAGGGTGGGGGAAGAATCCGGAGCGGTGGGCAGAGTCCCCGCTGGAACAGCAGCATCAAGTGATTGAGTTGGAACAGTAGCAGCTGTGGAATGTGGGCATGCCGATGCAAGGTGACCTTCACCCTTGCATCGGAAGCACTGAACGCCAGCAAACAGATTGAAAATGTAGGTCCGGGTTTCAGTTATGAGTTCCAGGGTGGTTGGCCGGTTAACTATTGCTTGTGGGGTTGGAAAGATGACTCTGTATTGACGACGACCGCCCTGAACATGTTTCAGGGGGAGTCGCGAGCAGCAGCTGGGAGGTACTTTGTGGTACCAACCACTCGCCCCATGGTGTTAAGGGCATCAATTAATACCGAGTCAGGCACAGCTGTGGGTACTGGAGACAAGGTGACAGTCACTGGTCTTTGAGCTGCTGCAACTGGTTGGAGATGTACGGAACCAATGTCCAAGCCAAAAGCAAGGATTTTGTCCACTGCCTGTTGATGAGTGAAGTGCACGACAACACCCCCTCCCAAGCGGATAATAGACACAATGCTTTCTCCGGGTACAACTTTAGAAATAGCATTTAAATATTGGGGGAGGGGGTGTCGCGCAGAGCAGGAACAAATACACTTAAAAGTAAGGCAGACGAAAGTTCCTTACCTTGAGGAGAGTCGAGTGGTAATGTTATCCTTAAAGCGGAAGCAACACGTGTAAACTCTGGTCGCGAAGACACAGAAGCACTATGTAAAGTAGAAGTCGCACTCACAGCCGCGGCGAACGAACGAGACACAGGAATAGAAGAGCTGGGTACCTCTGACCCAGCCTCCGGCAAATTTGTAACCAGCGGTACAGTTGGCGACGAAACCACAACACTATTTGACTGAACACCATTCATGGTGGTCACGGAAGATACAGACGACGAAGAAAGCGCAGAGGAAGGAGATATAGACGGGTATATGGCACTCATGCTGGTGGAGGTAGTAGCCAGCCCGGCTACTAACCCTCGCGGCTCGAGCGTTGCAGCTTGCAACACTCAAGAACAGGCAAAAAACGAAAAAATAAGCACGTACAGCTTGTACGCCTCACTACTTGCGAGGAAGGAACTCAGGTAATAACACACGAACTGTCAAAGAACAAACGCAAAAAAAAACCACAAACTTCACACGAAACTTCTAATACTGGCAGGAGCTCGAAAAAATGCGACTGATCAGTCAGAAGCCATCGCTTAGACCACTGCGCCACCGGGGCGGCATATATGCCTTTCATGTACTTGCGAAGAATACATTTTTCCGGGAATTCGCTTCGTATCGTTATTATGATCTGATTTACTGAAAACATATTGGCCTACATATATCCGTACATGGATATATTAAGATGAATTGGAATCGGCCGACATTGGTGACTGACCTGACTAATGCTCTTGTGGCAGAATGGAAGGCGATTCCCGCAGCAACGTTCTAAAATCTAGTGGAACGCCTTCCCAGCAGAGTGGAGATCGTGATAGCAGCAAAGGGTAGACCAACTAGATATTAATTTCATTCTTATGACAGTGTGTTTGTGGATAGGAAAGTGTCCTTATACTTTTCATCAGATAGTGTATCTTGAGCAAAATTCAAATCCCATACATCAGTACCATCACGAATAATCTTTTGCAGCTCTTCTGACTGCTGGAATCGAGAAACTATAATATATCTTGTTGGCATGTACATTATAGAGTGGAAGCTCGCACTGTACTCCCTTTAAAATACTTATTCTTCCCAAAATAAATTCATAAAAATAAACTTTGAAAAACATTATAATCATCCTCCTCTTTACTGTAGGAATTTTCTTCTGAGAAAGATTGGTGGTAACTTTTTGAATATGTTTCTATTTGCCTTCATCAACAGAACTTTCATCAACTTGTTTTGCAGAAGAGTTTAGTTATACAGCAGCTATTCCAGCAATCGCTGAATTTTCCCATCAGTTTAAGGTTTATTTCTAGCAATAACTACTGTGTGGCTAAAAGGAACATACACATAAAGAAAAACTTGAAACCGCACGTCCTTCGGTGGCCTACGGAAATCTCTGCACCTAGCACACAATTCGGATTTTGTACGAATTTTTACAACTCTTTATTCACTGAAATTCTTATGCTGAAACGGCATAAGTAATTTTTATCTTCCAACACTCTGTCATAGAGTGTTATTCAACTTTTGAGGCAAGGTGACGAAACCTCCCCTTTTATTGTGAGTGCAAACCCTTCTGAGTACGTTTTCTGGCATAAATATGTTGCAAAACTTCGCGCTGTTACTAAACGTCTGCATGTATTAGTAGAATTTGAAAGGAAGCCCGTTTTTTATTTTTGTTGGACAGCTTGAATTACATGAACAATTTTCTATATCTTTTGTCCTTTTTTTCGATGCATAATCTTGCAACCAGGAAGCGCAACTTCACATAACTCGATATATGTATTTTATTCAACATCATTGTTTTCAAAAATTTCTTTTGAAAGTATTTTTGCGTTGGATATCTGTTTTTTTTTTTTTTTGTTCTTTGAATTCCCGTTTTACATCGGCTCTAAGGAGTTTCTCGTTCCCAGCGGCGGATTGGGCGGACCAAACCACGTCGGGAATTTCAGTCTTGAGGTCCACTGTAGAGTCGCACGTACTTACACAAGAACAACGTATAAATTCCACAATGAAAAAAAAATTCTGTTAGATCCTGATTAAAGAGAACTGTTATGCATTGTAAAATGAGTTTAGTCATGAACAAATTTAAATAACAATTTAACGGTGGAAGAATTTTAAAAATCCACTCATGGTTGAATGTAGTAACAAAGCACGTACAAAAATAGAATGTTGTACCAGATAATTATTTTTCTCTAAAAAATTTAGTTTCGACAAAACACAGAAAATCACCAGTATCTTGAAAACCCCATTTTAAACTAAATAGCCATAAAAATGATTCTACAAGTTGAACTGTACACCTACCATACAGCAATTTTCCTACGCAGTAAATTTTTACATTTATTTTGTCACTGTTCGCCTATTATACAGTGGTATTGACATCTACTCCGTGAATGTACGTCTTTTTTAAGTTCATCTATTATTTTGACCCACGAACTAGCAATAGTGTAGACACAGATGGAAACGGGTCACAGGTCAGCGGGTCGACAATTTCTTACGGGTCAAACGGGTCCGATCAAAATGTTCCTGACCCGATTTCTACCCGGTTTTATTTCCGTTTTATTTAAAAAAAAAAAAAAATATTTCAAAGAAAAGTGCGTACTGTGAAATTTTGTGCTCGATGCTGGTGCCAATGGAGTGAAATATGATTTGTCATACAAAAATATTGCCGTCTCTTTCTTAAGGCCAAGAAGATTCCCACCGACCGACGATACCGTATCGTAAAGCGATACTTTCTTTGCGTTTGTTTTCAGTGTCATTGTCCGGAACAAGATACTGGCAAACACCTGCCTTCTTTGTGCTTGTTTTCAGTGCGATTGTTAGGAGCAAGATGCTGGCAAACACGCCTGCCTTCTTTGTGTTTGTTTTCAGTGCGATTGTCCGGAGCAGGACACTGGCGAACGCTTGTCACCTGCTTTTCTGGTGATTCATTCCCTTACATCCCCCGTGTCACATTGTAAGACTGAGAGTTACTTTTCACATCGCGTCTTTTGCATTGAGCATTTAGAGGTTTTCGTTTGACGTAATAACATCCCGTTCCATTACATGCCTTGTCGGAATTAATGTCTTATTTGTTAAAACGGATGCATTTAATATTAAGGAGATTGAAAAAGGCGTCGAGGCCAACAAATATGTTCTTGTTGAAAGCAAAAAGGGGGAAGAGTGAATGCTAGAAATTGTTTCGTCTCATTAAGAAACCAGATTCTGTTTCACAGCAACGCAACACTAACTTTCACATATTTTGAAACCTCATATGTTATCAAGAAAACAGCAAAAACTGAAATTAAACATACAACAAGTAACTTAATTCAAAAATTTTGACTGTAACAGCCTTAACATTACTGCGGAGGGACTTTTTGACTCTCGCAGATGTTTGAAAACCTGTGTGAAACAGTTAGGTTGTATGAAGGACGACAGTTTCAACACTTTCTGTAAGTGAGTAAATTATACATTTCCGTAATACTCTTATATGATTTCTACATAACCGACAATGTCCACTGCGGAGAGAGACTTTTTGAACGCCCTGTGTATAATCATGTATAATTATAACATATATATGATTATGTATAATTATAACTGAGTATCGAATTTATAGTTCAAAGCAGATTTTCCGGGTCCGGGTCTAAAATTTTTGACCCGTTTCCAACTCTGGTGGTAAATCGTTGTTTCTTTTAAAATCGATGTGGGTAAGATAAGAATTTCGAGATATCTGTACGAAAGAATCGTTTTGCGCTCTGTGACAGTCTGTGGATAAGACGGTGGGAATAATGAGACATCACAACTAGTACTAGTATCTTCTTAACTATTGCTATTCGTGTGCACCAAAATGATTATTCTTTCATTCCAAAAAATCCAGGCAAAAGCATTACGATAAAGTGGGTCACTTCTCTAGTGATACACCAGGACATGTCCCTGTGGGCCAATCCGCCTCTGCCTATCCATAATTTAGGGTCACTGGTTCCACGGAGGGGAACCAGTACCATAGATAATATAAGATATTTCAGTGCCATAAGATAAGCATGCCTCATACGGGACTCTAGCCCGTGCCTGCTCGGACGAAAGAGCAGGAGCTAGCGCTTGAGCCACTACACCATCGGGGTGGCGTTGGACATACCATAATGACAAACATTTTACCTATATTTTCTACTTCAAATAATCCGCGGATTTAAAGTTAGGTGACTTAAATCGCCACCCAGTGGCAGAGTGGATTATACAGTACTGGGGCTCTCGTCCTTTCCTAGAACCAGTGTTCCGCAATTATGGACGTACTCTGTTATAGCCCTTAGAGTTTCTTACAGTGTGGTTATCCCCGCCACCAACTCCAAAAAACAGGGTCCTAGATGTATATTTTTTCGATTCCCTGATGATCTTTGCTTCTGAAATTATTTGAAAAATTATTTAACGCTGAATAGCTTTTACTCTCATACAAGGAACAGTTTGCCTATGTTTCCTATTTTTTCATGATGCACAGTTCTGCCACTAATAGACGTAACATCCATAGGGACTCTTTCAAAAAGGTCGTTGATGAAAATCATTTTGGCATCTGTATGAAGAACATTCTATTAGTCATAATTAGGAAACGGATTTTAAGGTGCTAAAAACAGAAAAATATTAATTTGTTATGTGCTAATGATTTCAAAACTATTTGCTAAAAGTAGAAAATATTTGCTAAAAATAAAACAAATTACTAAAAATAAAATATATTTTTTTCAACGATAATATAACTAGTTATTTTTTGTGATAAAAATATAATGTTAGTACTCAACGTGCTAATCACAGCTATATATTTGACGGAAAAAGTTCTTTGGAGTTACAGTGAACAACAAACGCGATCCCCACCACCGGCAAATTGGAAGTTTCACATTGGCGCCAGATTGTGGAAGATGGATATACTGGCCGTTGTGTTCTTCATGTTTGTTCCACACGGAGTCTGGAATTAATGAAAAATTCCTTCTTCGCGTAAAAAAATTAAGGAGGAGATGAGTTGACGTACTAGAGAGGTGAAGCACGTGTCAAGACGAGAAATCTGCAGCGATACATTCTCTTCAGTGTAGTTTAGTCAGTTATAACAACTGGCTTCGGAGCGAGGAGGATTTGATCGCCACCATCGGCAAATTTTTGAATTTCACACCACCATAAACAGTTTCCCGTTCCTAATTTGGGCTCATTGGGAAGAGACAGAGCGCTTCGACTGGTCAGAAACCTGAGTTTCTGACAACTCGACTACTTGGGTGACTAGTAAATGATTGAAAAACAACGGCTGGAGCAATGAACAGAATTATCTACATACTTTTCCTTTGTTTTGAGAAGATCTGTGCCCGCGTGTTTAACTACCCCCATGATCATCAAAGTATATAATGAATCGCCCATCCCAAATTTAGGACCAGGGGTTCTAGGGATGGGACAGAACTAGGGCCATAAGGCAAAAACACTGCTTATGCTTCATCTGGGACTCGAACCATGGCCAAACTGGGACGCGCCTACGACCGCTCGTTCAAGCGAGTCTCAAACATGTTGCTGTCCCGGTGGCTGAGTGGTCTGAGGTGCTGGTTTCTGGCCATTCGTCAGAGATGGGCCCGAGTTCGTGTTCCTCATGAGGCATGGGTGGTGTGTTTTTCTTATGATTCTGTCTCTTCCCTGGAACCATTTGCCCCAACTTAGGAAAAGGGAGACTGCTTATAGCTCAAAGAGTTGCTCATGGTGGTCGTTAAACCCCGAAACAAAAGGGAAAATTACCAGGTTAGTGACAGCTCCTCCACCTGGAAGGCCATTGCTTTGCATGATGCAGGGTATGCATTATCATATTCTCTTTTGGGTCAAATGATGTGTTTATTGCAACGTTAAACTGAGTGGCTTTCTTGTTTAAATTGCCTGAAATCTTTTTTTTCTTTAGCATAGTTAACATCGTCATCCATTTCTCTAATTTCTTAGACAAGAACTGTCTCCTAAGAATGTGATTACCCCTGGACTTCTTCAGAAACTCTGAATCCAAGTTTTACAGGCTAATAAAAACGGTATTGCTTTCGTAGCGGAATAGAAGCGCGTAACGCAAGCAGTAATTTTCGACTAACTTGTTCCAGTAGAGCGAGAGCTATTTCGTTGAGGAGCCACAACAGTATAAACTCTTGTTTCAAAGATAAACTAGGAAACCTCGTTAATTATATTAATGGAAATGGATTAATAACTTTACTGCAAGAGCTCTTAAAAAACGATGGTGCACACAGAATGACGTTTGGCTGCAAAACAATACCGTGGATGCCATGATTGGTTAATAAGTTTGATTTACTGCCAGATCATAACATCATTAGAACAAACTTGACGTGTTTACGCACCGCATGTAGTGCCGTCGAAACAAATCTCTTACACGTAAAACTGTAACTTCGCTGTTTTCCGTGTATGAGATCTCACTTCCGCTAATCCATATCGCCTTCACAGTTTCATTCCGTTTTTTAAATATTCCGTCAAACATGTTTCAAACATTTTGCTAATGACTTATCCCGAATTCTGTGTGTCAGATTATCTGCAAATTTAACGTTTAACAAATCAAATTGTTAAGGACAACAGAGGTTAATAAGTACACTGCACTGTAAAAAATAAGTGGTGTAAATTAATGGAAAATTCCTGAAAGTAACGTGCAGCAAAGTTGCCGGTAGTGTCCTTCTTTTAACGAAATTTCCGTTTTAAAAAGCTTCCGTTTCACCTAACTTCCGTATTTTGACAGATTTTACGTAGTCAGTAATTCTGTTCGTTTCAGAAAAGACAGTTTCTGGTCTTTCCGTATTTACACAGAAATTTCGCAAAAAATATCCGATTTTGACTTTTTCGGGTCCTTTCCGTTTGCCCCTGTGTGTGTGTGGGGGGGGCGAACCTGCGTTCCTTGGCTTCAACTGCAAACGCGCGTGCTAAGTTGAGCCCAAAAGAATTGGAAAGCACGGCCATGTATCAGGGAGAACTCTAGTAAATGTTTTTCCCTATTAATGTGGGTGAATTAGTAATTTTATTTTCTATTGGGGTTCATTATTTTTTGAATAGGTTTGTAATCACTTCATTTTTTCTGTAGCAAGACGTATAACAAATTACGTATTTTTTCCATCATGATATTTCGGAGCAACAGAATGCTTTGGAACTTGAGATCTTTTTAAACGGGCAATGCCTTTCAATTATCCTTAAGAAAAGGTAAAATGTACTGCTTCATAGTATTATTTCACAAAACTCCTTAATATAAAATTTACTCTTGATAGCTATAATGGCTTTTGTCTTAAGGGATCCACAGACTGATACATAGACATTCTACAATACAATAATTTAAGTACACCGTTTCAATAATTTAAATACACAGTTTCTACAATAATTGAGTACACAGAAAATAATTTAAGTATACAGTTTCTTACGCCGTTAACACTATATAATAACTAGTGCATAAAAATGGGGTAGAAGGAAACGAATATCAGGTGCCGCAATAACCAAAATTTCGTGTGATACACTATCCACATTATCCGATCTCGCTACAGAACTTCAAAACCATATCCTCCGACAGACGACTGAAATTTGATAGTTAACCAAACCTCGAGTATTTTCGCGAATCACTTCTAATACCATAAACTTTACGTCATATGGATACGGAAAAAGTGAGAACAGAATTTTTCTGTTAACATACGAACCGAATTGCTGAAAGTTTTCTCAGAAAATTCAGAATTTTTCGTTAACGCCTCTTAAAAACGGCAATTTACCGTTAATATACGAAAGGAATTGCGGAAAGGTTTCTGAAAATTCAGAATTTTCCTGCCTTACGAAAAATCTGTGAAATTCAGGGCATTTCAAGGAAAGCGTTGTGTCAGAAATATTCTTCGTTAATTCAGTAAAGGAATAAAGGAAAAGCGCTCCTGAATTTCAGAAATTTTTGTACAGTGTAGCAAAAACAAGAAAGATGACACCGAATTTTCAGTTGTTATGAGCACGTCATTTGAATCCTTTACGACATAAAACAATATTTCAAAGCAGATTTTCACAAAAAAACTAAAAATTTAGCCAAAACTAAAATACACGTGCACCACCTAGAGAAAAAAGTGCATAATTTAAAATATTTTAAAATACATCGTATAAAATTTGAGCGGGATTATTCACAATGAATGCAACCGGTTCCAAAGGAATTCAACCGGATTCAGTCAATAAAACATCGACAAACAGAAATAGCAACCTACTCGCACTGGCGGCTGAAAAGTTTGTCACAAAAATTAACAAACTGTGCATAAAACATTTCTCATAGCGGAAGATATCACAGGCAAAAGGGATTTTCAAATCGAACAATTAGAAGAAGAGATGTAGAGGAAAACGTGATATAACTTTACTCCCACTAGCGAGGAAGCTCTGCGTTACGTACAGAAAAAAATGGGCACAAAATACTCTTCATAATGAAAAGTATCCAACAAAAAAAAAAAGGATTTTTCTAAGGGATTTTTAGAATCGAATAGGGACTTTCAAACAAAAATATACACCGACGCCCCCTGGTGAAAAGGTTTTGACTAATGGAAAAGTTGAAAATATGCCAAAACCGTGTTCTTCATAGCAAAAGCTATGCTAAGAGATAATACTTATTCGAATACGTCTTCTGGAAGCACATATACAAGAAAAATATTATTACATTTAAGCCGTCTTGCTGAAAAACTGTGCATTATTTAAAGTGAATACATAGAGTAAAAACAAATAATCTTAACTGTAGCGAATAACATACAGTAAAAACAAAGTTTCCAATAAGATTTTTAGAATCCGAAATACCGTTACAAACAGAAATATACACATTAACACCACCTATTGCCTGCACTGTGAACTCCAAAAGAGTACTAGCGCGTGCAAAATGCTCCACAAGGATAATGGTATCTGGTGTTCGAGAATTTTTTAAATCGATATTTCAGAAGTCGAGATATCGAGAAAAACAGATTAAACATTTGCCTCCCGAGTGGGAAAATTGTGTATCATTTTGGGCAGGAAATGCGCCTGAAATGTTTTCGTAGTTAGTGATACCTGACCGAAAAAGGAATTTTTCAATCTGATGTCAGACGCGCAGATATTGCCGCAAATATCCTGTAAACGGAAACATGGGCGCCCACGTAGGTGGGTGGGGGTGGAGGGGCATTTGCCCTCTTCTAGAAATTGGACCATGCCCTTTCTATCATTGAAAGGTACTGCAGAGATTTTTGCGATAACACTAATTCTAATTACTAATTTTTCTGAACTTCTGGATGCAAGTTTACAAGGGAAAAAGTAAAAACGTTGGGATTTTCCAGTAGAAAAACCGAAAATTTACAGTAGAAAGTATGAAAGGCGAGGAAATGAAAAATATATCTTCTGTAGCAGCTATTCCTTAAAGGACAAAGATCTCGAAAATTTCCCCAGAAATTTGCCTTAAGGATATTTTTTTATTCTTGATGACTAGTTGAATAATATCTGGGGTTCCGGGGCGCATGTGGCCAACATGATCAAATGAAACGACAAAGAAACTTCTTTATTACCCTAAAATGCTGTCTAATTTCATTTATCTATCTTTTTCACGCAGTTTTTGGGTCTTCTGGTTTTCAATTAAATTTATGTGTTTGAGACTGTAGTAAAAACGGTTAGACAACAAGAAGGCACAAGGAAATTTGCATATGCCGAGAAGTCGTACATGTTATTCGTATTTGCAATTTCTGTTTGCCACCTCCTGAAAACTAAGCTATGGGCGCCCATGAATGGAAACGGGATCTTATGCTCTCTATTGGAAAACTTGTTAGTTAAGAGGTTGACATTATATGCAAAGCTTTTCCCACCAGAAACGTTGTCCGATAAGGGAAGAATTTTTCAAATGGAACTGTTAGGAGAATTATCGAGAAACATAGGATAACCTACGCCCCCTGGCGGAAAAGCTGAATTTTAAGCAGAAAATCTGCGCTAAAGAATTCTCTTGGTGAGCGGTCTCTGATTGTAAAACATTTTTTCCGTAGAGTTTACAGAAGCGGAGATATTGCAGCAAATACTGTATTATGTCGTTCAAACGAAAGTGGCAACGGCAGCATAGTGAAAAAGGGCGCGTGCGAGGTGGA
The DNA here is from genome assembly GCA_039090855.1 of Macrothele yani. NCBI lineage: Eukaryota > Metazoa > Arthropoda > Arachnida > Araneae > Macrothelidae > Macrothele > Macrothele yani. The sequence goes on along the minus strand of CM077016.1, from coordinate 42,501,544 downwards.
AGTATTCGAATACGATCGTTTAATAAGCAGCTTTCGTTATGTAGCAGTCATTCTGTTTGAAAGTATCGTAACGTGCAGTACTGCAGGGAAATTCGTGGTGCTGTGAATGATGGATTCGTCTAAACGTGCACAGAGAGCAATGATTCAGTTGTTAACGATTCAGAGCATAGCTCCTGTGGATATTTATCGGCGGATGCAGGCGGTATACGGCGAGGAATACATGTGAAAATGTACCGTGTTTCGATGGACAGACACGTTTCGACAGGGACGTGTGTCAACTGCAGATGTTGCGTAGCCAGAGCAAGCGAACAGGAAAATTACAGAAGAAAACATAGTCGCGGTTGATGTTCACGTTAAGAAGAATAGGCGAATAACCGCGCAACAGCTTTATGCTGCGGTGGAGCTAAGCACAGGAACTGTGTACATAATAGTCCATAAGCACTTAGCGTACAGCAAGGTGAGCGCGGTGTGGGTTCCCAAATTATTATCAATAGAACACAAGGCCGAACGAATGGGCCTGTTTTTGGAAAACTAGCTGCTGTACTAGCTGGAGAGTGAGAGTTCCTTGACGGAAATGTGGCCTATGATGAAACGTGGTGTCGTTACTTTGCAGTAGGCACCCGTCGCATGAACTTGCAGTGAAAGCATCTGTCACCACTTCCTCATCGCAAATCACGCAGCATCATCAGCTCCGGTAAAGTGAAGCTCACTATATTTTTTATTACCGCAATCCAATACATAGTGCAGCAGTAAATAAGGAACTATACTGCATAAAGCTGGAAAGCCGCCCCTGTGGCGGAGTGGTCTAAGGCTCTGGCCTATGATCATTTGTCCGTAAGGGGTCCGGGTTCGAATGTCGGTCAGGCATGGATGTTGTGTTTGTCTTACGGCACTGGCTCTCTCCCTTCCCTGGAACCAGTGACCCTAAATTACGAACGGGCGACTGCTCATAGCCCATTGAGTTGCTCACGGTGGTCGTTAAACCTCCAATAATAATAATAATAATAAAAAAAGCTGGAAAACCTGCGGCAGGCGATCAAGTCAAAACGACTTGGAAAGTTAACGCAAGGTGTGGTTCTCTTGCATGGTAACGCAACGCCGCATACCTCCAATGTTACACTCGCAAAACTTTCCAAACTGCGATGGGATGTCCTGCAGCATCCTTCCTACAGTCCGGATATGTCGCCTTGTGACTGCCAGATTTTTGGATCCCCTAAAAATACACTTGAACGATGGCGAGGTCAAACAGGTAATCGTGGATTGGTTTGCCCAGCAGCCCTCTTCATTCTTTGATCACGCCATCCATTCACTAGTAGTGTCAATATGGGATGCTTGCCTAAATGCTCATGGTGATTATTTCCGGTTTTAGCTTATCCACGCAAGCTACCATGTTAATTGTCACTTTTATTTGAACGAACCAAATAAATCACCAAAAATTACCAATGGACCTTATTCACCTCACATTGCATCATGGAAAATATGCTAGGTGGCTACGGACCAGCAATGGTTTGTTTACATCCGTTTTTGCATTGCTTAACAAGGAATACGTTACACGGGTTCTGGAAAATCGCGATTTTCCATATATTTGTTCACATGCCTAACTTTTGCTCATCGTATGGTTGTGCTAACGAGTCCTGTCACCTAAGTGTATAGACGAAAATATAACTTTTCATAAGTTTCCTCTGAAAAGGCCGGAACGGTTAAAGGAATAAATGAGTAATATGAAAACTTTCCCAGGTTAATGTTTTAGAAATTTCGCCAGTGTTTGCAAATAAGGACATCAAAATTTAGTATACCGTGTATCAAAAAATGTTTCATCAACAATTTCACCATGACTAACGGCGATGTTGTCCTGCATCTCTTTGAAATAAACATAGAGCACAAAATTGTCTTGGTGTATTTTTGCAACCTTGATTTGTCCTTTTAAGAAATTAAATTCTCCTTCTTCGCCACGTAGCTCTACCGATTCGTTGGCATACTCCAAAACTTTAAAATTAAAAAAAATGGTCAACAGTAAGGGGTAATCTAATAGCGACAATATTGAATCAGCAGTCATGTTGCCCCGCAGAAATTCACTTCTGACATCACATGAATAAGGTCTTTTATATGAAGAACACTTGTTACCTTACCAAAACATCTATCTGACGCAAAACGGATTTTCCAAATCTGACTTTTAGAAGAAGAAACTGCACCCCAAATAGCCTTCGTTATAAATGGTATTGAAGGAAAAAAAATAATTTTTACGATTGATTATTTAGAAAAAATTATATGGAATAATGTTAGACAATGGTGTGTTTATGCCCCGCCCTTTTCTGTCTACCAAGAAGGAAAAACTCAATACGAGTCAAGTCAAGTAAATGACTTGATGTACGTCGTAAGATCAATCGTGAACTGTGTGTTACCTTGGCAACCTTTAGAAGCTAAGACAACAACAAGGGTATTTTGGGTAAGCGATGTTACATTTTTTTCTTCGTGTTCACTGTAATCAGCCTATGTTTAGAGGTATGCAGTGTTTTAAGTATGTGATATAATCAGACTGTATGCCCGATGAATTTATTTTCAGGAACTAAGGGTCGTGTAATTGCATTTACCTTTCACTTTTTGTCTGCATGTAGAACGGTCAATTGAAACAGCAGCGTTTGAACCAAATAAATTTACTTTTTATTATTGATCTTTAATAGCCATGGCTCACAAATTACTCTTGTGACTATGCTCATTATCATAATATTTGTTTGTATATTTACAGTTCATATTGTTCTGTTTTGTTCATAAAAGGAAGGTGTCGATTAGCATTTGCCATTCTATTAGTTGAATATTAATTAATTGAAGAAATTAATTAATACAATGAATGAGAAGATTCTTATTATCAACAACAAATAAAATTTAGTTAATAACAAGGAACTGTACACCAACTAAACTTAAAATAGTATAACTATACTAGTAATACGAATTCCTTGGTGTAGAATAGAAATCAAAGTTTCCAAGATTTCGCACATCAACCAGATGGCTTTTTGAAGGAAGGTAGACAGCAAACTTAATAATAGAACGCTTCAACAATTTGAACGCGGTGACTTGACTTGACGATAAACGAACAGATGCGAATGTAATTATTCATTCAAAGGTACGAGACGACTCCAGCGTTGTATTGTCTTAATCCAGCGGGACTTTATTATTGCATGACTTACATTGGAATGACCAAACGTTCATTTAGAATTAGAGTCAACGAATATAAAAGGGACATAATGAACGGTAAAGTAACCACGGCCTTATCCAGAGCCGTCAAGTTCAAGTCAGCTGCTCCTATGTGGGATAATGTAAAGAAATTAGCTTCCTACTCCACCCAAAAGTCTATTGTCATTCGTGAAACTTTGGCATTCATTACCAGCATCGAGTCATGCGATGATAACGTTTCGCTGTAGTTGCCATGAGTTTGGAACCAGTTCTTCAAATAGTGAATGCCTTTTGTTTTTCTTCCATGATTCCACGTGCTAAACCAACATGACTCTTCGAGTCTTTGAATGAATAATTACATTCGCATTTGTTCGTTTATCGTCAAGTCAAGTCACCGCGTTCAAATTGTCGAAACGTTCTATTATTCAGTTTGCTGTCTACCTTCCTTGAAATAGCCATCTGGTTGATATGCGAAAGCCTGGAGACTTTGATTTCTATTCTGCACCAAGAAATTCGGATTACTAGTATAGTTATACTATTTTAAATAAAATGTATTTTGAATTCGATAGCATGTGCATTTACGCACTCTGTCCGATAAGTTTTGTATCAAAAATGACCGGAAAGCAAGGATTATCGTTCTCACATTTTGGAATTCCCAGTGTGAAGGAAATTTTGAAATCGGACTAATAGTTGCAGAGATATGGTGTCCACAAACGGACAATGCGATGATACTAAGCACGTACTGTATTAAGACAATACAACGTTTGTCACAAATATTTCCTTTTTCAAGTCGACCAGGGTTTCACTGGGTATTCACTGGGACCTAGAGCTTCATCAGGACGAATGGCACGTAAATATTCAAATTGTATATGATATCATAAATGGTGTTTAGAGTCACGGGTTTTGGTTAATTGCTTCCACGCGCTTGACAGAAATGGTGTGGATGCCGTCATTAATAAGTTGCGAAGAATTCTGATATATATGGAAAGCTTCCAAAATATCAAGTTTGGTGGTTGAAAGCCTTCCATTTATATCAGGATTTTTTTTCGGAAGCTTTCCATATACAACAGAATTCTTCGCAACTTGTTAATGACATAGCATCTACACCATTTCTATCAAGCGCGTGGAGCCGCCCCAGTGGCGCAGTGGTCTAAGCGATGGCCTCTGATCATTCGTCCAAAAGGGGTCCTGGTTCGAATCCCAGCAAGGCATGGATGTTTTTTAGTTTGTCTTACGACACTGGCTCTCTCCCTTCCCTGTCACCAGTGGCCCTAAATTAGGGACGGGCGACTGCTCATAGCCAATTGAGTTGCTCACGGTGGTCATTAAACCTCCTATCAAAAAAAAAAAAAAAAAAAAGCGCGTGGAAGCAACTAACCAAAACCCGTGACTTTAAACACCATTTATGATATCATATACAATTTGAATATTTACGTGCCACTCTTCCCGATGAAGCTAGGTCAGTACCCAGCAAAACCGTGGGCAGCTGGAAAAAATAAATATTTGTGATGTGTTAAATATATATTCGTTGTATTGTTTTAATGTTTGTAATCGTCACAAGACTGTGTAACGTACCAGGAGATGTGACGTACCTGCCAGAAGGACGCACACGACATAAAGGCAGATAGGAATCAGAATAAAACGTCCGCGTAGCTCAATTGGTAGAGCAACTTATTCCGGAATGAGGGGACCCGGGTTCGAATCCTGGCGCGGATAAAAATGACGGAGACATTTACTTCGTTATAATGGGCCCGAACTATCCGGATGACCCGACCGTTCAAAATCTCGCATTGGTGTGATGTTATTTCCACACCGCGAGATAGGAAAAATAAGAGAATCCCTTCTCCAGCACTTCGAAAAAAAAAAAAAAAAAAATAAGGGGGAGATGATGTAACGTACCAGGAGATGTGACGTACCTGTCAGAAGGACGCACACGACATAAAGGCAGATAGGAATCAGAATAAAACGTCCGCGTAGCTCAATTGGTAGAGTGACTTATTCCGGAATGAGGGGATCCGGGTTCGAATCCTGGCGTGGGCAGAAATGACGGAGAAATTTACTTCGTTATAACTGGTCTCTGAATTTAAGCACGTACTGCTTTCAAAAGATGCTAAAATCACTGAAATAGGGACTACTATTCTGATACGAACCATTGGTCCCCACCTCTTCAGCACGTATGTTTTGCTCATTATTACCTGTTCGCCAAATATCTGTTTGTTTGTAACTAAGCATCTTTCCTCGAGCAAAAAATAAATTTCGTATCTGGGAATGAAGTTATTATTATTTTGCACCACAGATTAACCAAAATCAAATTCAGCATATCTCTGTTTGAATATAGTTTTTTTTTATTTTTTTTTTCTGGGGAGTTTAACGACTGCCGTGATCAACTCATTGGGGGCCGCCCCGGTGGCGCAGTGGTCTAAGGCGTTGGCCTCTGATCATTCGTCCGTAAGGGGTCCGGGTTGGAATCCCGGTCAGGCATGGATGTTGTGTTTGTCTTACGGCACTGGCTCTCTCCCTTCCCTGGAACCAGTGACCCTAAATTAGGGACGGGCGACTGCTTATAGCCCATTGAGTTGCTCACGGCGGTCGTTAAACCTCCAATCAAGCGATGGCCTCTGATCATTCGTCCGAACGGGGTCCGGGTTCGAATCCCGGTGAGGCATGGCTGTTGTGTTTGTCTTACGGCACTGACTCTCTCCCTTCCCTGGAACCAGTGACCCTAAATTAGGGACGGGCGACTGCTTATAGCCCATTGAGTTGCTCACGGCGGTCGTTAAACCTCCAATCAAGCGATGGCCTCTGATCATTCGTCCGAACGGGGTCCGGGTTCGAATCCCGGTGAGGCATGGCTGTTGTGTTTGTCTTACGGCACTGACTCTCTCCCTTCCCTGGAACCAGTGACCCTAAATTAGGGACGGGCGACTGCTTATAGCCCATTGAGTTGCTCACGGTGGTCGTTAAACCTCCAATCAAAGAAAAAAAAAAAAAAAAAAAACCTCCAATCAAAAAAAAAAAAAACCTCCAATCAAAAAAAAAAAAAAAAACTCATTCGGGTATGTGCAGTAGCCCATCCGTAATTTGGTGCCACTGATTCCAGAGAAGGAAGTGAGCTAGTGCTTATAACACAAATACACCAGCCATGCTTCACCTGGATTGGAAACCGGATTCATTTCGAACGAATAGTTAGAAGCCAACGCTTCGCCGCCCCGGTGGCGCAGTGGTCTAAGGCGCTGGCCTCTGATCATTCGTCCGTAAGGGGTCCGGGTTCGAATCCCGGTCAGGCTTGGATGTTGTGTTTGTCTTACGGCACTGGCTCTCTCCCTTCCCTGGAACCAGTGACCCTAAATTAGGGACGGGCGACTGCTTATAGCCCATTGAGTTGCTCACAGTGGTCGTTAAACCTCCAATCAAAAAAAAAAAAAAAAGAAGCCAACGCTTCGTAGTATTCGACCATCGAGGCGGCTTCTTCGGTTTCAAAAGCTGCTCTTTTAAAAAGTTGATTTCCAAGCTGTTGCAAAGATTTACAAAACCCACTAAAAAAGTTTTATGAACAAGTACCGAAAAACGTCAGTGCAGTGTATTTTATGTTTTTCCTATTTGCTGGAGAAAGTATTTTTTAATTAACAGAAATTCATATAGGTACTTTAGGTGTCATTTATGATCTAAAGCTGCTCTTTAATGAGTGCGCACGTGAAACATACACTTCAATGATGTTTGAATAGGAAGACCTGTGTTCGGGAATTCCTTCGACCGGAGGATCTGCGTAATCGTCTTCCCTAATCGGAAACCTGCTCCTTTTATGAAACGAGGTTTAAAATTTGTTTACTGCACGATGTTTAATGTGTCGGTAGTCTTTATGATTCCCCATGGACTTGTGTAGTTCTAGAGCTCTTTTGAATATCCCTCTTTGATGAGAAGACGCTCGGAAGGGAGAACTTGGGCTCGCAATTCAGACCGCAAGGGAAAAGCAGTGTGACGTCATCTTGAAAACACGAAGGTATGTTTCCCCTTCGTGCAGCATTTCCATTGAATGCAAATTTTCTCTCAGTGTTCCTCGAACAAAAGACTTTTTTCTCGCAGCATCATTATGAATTATTCCTAGGCGCCGTTAATGCTCGTCGGGAAACGTTCAATAAAGTCATTTTATTCTTTACTGTAAGGAAAAAACGAGACTTATAATTTTTGTTTCAGCATCAGTTTTTTAGCGTGAAAACCCATATTAATCAGTACGCTGTTTCCTACCGCAATTTGACGGGTTACCAGCTGTTGGCGTACCAGAAAATTGTAAATGAAGAAAATAATCACTTATTTGCATAGATTCAACACTGCATCCAACATTTTATGCATTAAATTATGGCACCAAGTCTTCTGTCATTGGGGGAAAGCGTAACCTTTTTTAGCTTTATCCTTTGCAAAACGCGGTCCTTCGTAATAAGTAGAACAAAGTTCAAGGTTTTTCTTCCTCTGTAACAATATAATATAACCTTATGGCAGAGGGAATGAAGTGGAATATCTATTCTAAAGAGCTACCTTTTGATTTGGGTGACCTATTTTTTTTTTTTTTTAACTACTAAGGTCACGCGCGAAGTACCATATGCAGACAGCAGAACACTTTTCATGTGTTTTGGATGGTACAGCCATATCAAGGGTAAAATTACCAGATACGTTCACGAAACTCTAGTCGTTTTGTTCAGAACCCCGAGTCATCTTTATTACTCATTAATTACCCCGTAGGAAGGCATTCGCAATTTTATGGATGCTCCACAGCAATTTTCACGAGTCTTACTTTAGAGAGATGTTAGAGATTGCTTTTGAAAATCGATCCAACAATAAGCATGTAAACCTTCCCTGAACATTAAAACTTTCAAGTATTTTATTCTACTAGAAGTCATAGGCGCTCATATTAAGAGGCAACAGGGGCACTAGCCCTTACCTAGAAATCTTACTATGCCATTTCTGTTCTTGGAAGGTCCTACAAAGATTTTTGTGATAACTCTAATTCCGATTATTAATTTTTCTGTAGGAACGTCTGGATGCGTGTGTATGTAGTAAAACGGGAAAAACCTAGGGAATCTAAATTAGAAGATGTGGAAAGTTTCAGTAGAAACTAATAACTAACATTATATTTTTAATAAATGTTGGAGCACTGCATATGCCCTGTAAACGGAAACGACATGACGTATACAGCGATCCGACAATATAAGGAGTGATGCGACGGGAAACAGTAAGAGTCGGACGCAGTATGGGTAAGACGAAGGATCTAAGCGCATTAGATCGTGGGCGAATTGTCGGGGCCCGACGAATGGGTCACTCCATCTTGGAAGTCGTGCAGGCACTGGGATTTTCACGAGCCACTGTGTCACGGGTGCACCGTGAGTACATCGAATCCGGTAAAACCATCCCTGCAAGGGCCAACTGCCGTGGACAACAGCGTGTGGATGAGCGGGGTCATCGTCGGCTAGCTCGCATTGTAACAGCGGATAGACGGGCCACAGTACAAGAAATCACTCGGCAATATAACGCTGGTGCACAAAAACGTGTAAGCAGCCACACCATCCAGAACCATCTCCTCGCTATGGGGTACAGAAGCCATCGTCCCACGAGGGTACCGCTGCTGACCGCACATCACAGGGTGCAAAGATTAGCATGGGCGCCGGAACATCGCCACTGGACCCTAGACATGTGGAAAAATGTTTTCTGGATTGATGAGTCGAGATTTACGTTGGTACATGCGGATGGCAGGATACGAGTGCTGCGCAAACCACATGAAGTGATGTATTTTTCTTGCCAGCAGGGTACTCTTCAAGCTGGTGGGGGTGGCATTCTCGTCTGGGGACTGTTTACGTGGACTGAAATGGGGCCCCTGGTACGTGTGACATAGTCCCTCACAGGTCAAGGTTCCCGAGATATTCTGGACTACCATTTGCTCCCGTTTGGGCGTCTTCAATATCCCTCTGGGGACCTCATCCTGCAACACGACAATGCACCATGCCATCGCTCCCGAATTGTATCCGAATGGTTGGATGAACACTGCACCGACGTGACCTAGTTTCCTTGGCCAGCTAGGTCACCTGACCTTAATCCCATCGAACACATCTGGGATGCCATCGAGAGAGATGTTCGAGACTCTGACCCCCTCCATCAAATCTTTGTGAACTGTGGGAGCTTGTTCAGGGGTCGTGGATCCGTATGGCTTCCCTACGCTTCCGGTGTCTTATCGAGTCCATGCTGAGACGAATTGCCGCCGTCATCAGGGCGAAAGGCGGTGCTACACGTTACTAGACAGGTATCTCTAATTCAATTGCTCTTCAATGTATATAGACAGTATGATGCCGCACGAAGGACGAAGAAATTAAAACTATATCATCATCTTTAGCAGCCAAACACTGCTGGACGAAGATCTCTCGAAGTTTTTTCCAGAGCTTTGTCTTGAGAGTATTCTTTCTTTCTGGATGACAGACGGAGTGATCGCTGAGGTTTCGTGGTGCACGGGACACAAGTGACCAAAAAACCCAATTCTCTAGAGAGCAATAAAAATGTCCTTATTGTCCCAACTAGCTGGCTAATTTCATTTGCAATTTCTTTTATGTAGTTTCCGGGTTGTCTGGTTTTCAATTAAATCCATGTGTTGAGTGCGTGTTAAAAACTGTTAGATAATAAGAACGTACAGTGGAAATTTGCGTAGATGTTTATACACTATATTGACAAAAGTCACCGGACACCTAGAAGAGTAACACAACGTAGCACTTATTGACATACATCAGTACGGTATCAGTACACCTTTGGCCTTAATACATGCACTGACCCTTCGAGACAAGCTTTCGACAAGGTTTTGGAACACAGCGATAGGTATGCACTTCCATTCAGTACAAAATGCTGCAGCTAACTGTTGCTTAGTAGTAGGCCTTGGTTTCAAACTTCTCATGCGGCGCTCTAATTCATCTCATAGGTGCTCTATGGGATTAAGATCAGGGCTCTGTGCAGGCCCGTCCACACACGATACGGAATTACACGCCGTAACAGTCCTTGCTTTATGTCTCGGTGCATTATCTTGCTGGTACCAACAAGGCTCGGTTCCTTAGTATTGCCACAGAGTTGGTAGGGCATAATCGTCCAGAATATCGAGGTAGACGTGCTGGTTAACAGGTTTGTCCACGATAACCAATGGGCCGGGACCATACCACGAAAAACACCCCTACATGAGCACACTGCCAGCTCCAAACTTGACCGTAGGAACAGTACACTTTGGTAAATAGCGTTCCCCCAGCTGCCGCCATACCCACACACGGCCGTCAGACTGATGGATCGTGTGTCTGGGTTCATTAGTCCATAGGACCCGTTTCCATAGATCTACGGTCTACGATAAATGTTCTTTACACCATGCCAAACGACGAGTAGCATTCCGAGTGGAAATGAAAGGCTTATTAGTAGCTGCACGACCACGGTAACCCATGGAATGAAGTTCTCTGCGAATGGTACGTCTACATACCAAGGTTCCAGCAATTTTACTCACCTGTACACTGAGGTCTTGTGCAGTACTCCGTCGATTAGCTGTAACGACTATCCTGAGGCTTTGACGTCCTCCATCACTGATTTTCTTTGGTTTGCCGGTACGTTTTACTGCTTCAGGCACACCATGTGTCTTCCACTTATTCAGTACATCCAAAACAGTTTACTTGGGTATGTTTAAACGCCTCTCGGTTTCTCTTATGGACAACCCACTAATATAACACCCAACAGTCTTTCCTTTCCATAAGTTAGCTCTCTCCCGCAGAGATATTTTCACTCAACCTCACAGTGTGATATGATCGCGGTCACCTGCAGGCTTGTTTTTATACTTTTGCAGCTGTACCGCGCATCTTAACAATGCAGCGGATCCGTTCATTTGCTTTTGAAGGGGTGTCCGGTGACTTTTGTCAATATAGTGTATGTGTTGTTTGTAGTTACGATTTCTGTTTGCCATCTCCTGAAAACTAAGCTATGGTCACCCATGCTAGAAGTAGAATTGTTTTGAACAGTTTCGTGTGATAGAAAAGCATATACGTATTGAAATACTGTGTATGCTTTATCCTTCATGATCGATTATCTTAAAAGCATCGATTTCATATCTACACTGCTGGCCCCCCAAAATGCAGCACCAAGAAGGACACGAGATAGCAAAGCCAGATTTACTGGACACATAACAACAAATACAAAGATGAGACGATTGAGCTTACAGGCCCGTGCGACTTGCGGAACACGCAGGCATCAATAGTTCGTGCGGCTCCCATGGCTGGCAATAACGGCCGCTACACCCGCGGCATCGAACAAAAGAGGCTTTGGATGTGGGCTTGGGGTATGTCGGTCCAGGCTGCTTCCACACGTTGCCACAGTTCATCAGGCGTAGCCGCGGGTGGAGCTTGCCGGGCCACTCGGTTGCCGATCAGCGGCCAGACGTGTTCGATGGGCGACATATCGGGAGAACAGGCAGGCCACGGCAGCAGTGACACCTGGTGGACCGTGAAGAATTGTTGCACGATGCGTGCTACGTGCGGGCGCGCATTGTTCTGTTAAAACGTGGCCGCTGGCAGGTCCTGCAGGTACGGGAGGACTACAGGCTCCAAAACGTCGGAGATATAGCGGTGGTTGTTGAGTGTACCGGCGATGCGTACCAGAGGGGTGCGGGTGTCATATCCAATTGCGCCCCAAACCATAACACCAGGCGACGGACCGGTATGGCGATACATAACGCAGGCATCATACAGTCTCTCGTCGCTGTGCCGCCACACGCAGATCCGACCATCGTGGTGTTGCAGGCAGAAGCGGGATTCGTCGGAGAAGACAATGTCATGCCATTCCGTAGTCCAGGTGCAGCTTTCAACGGCCCACTGCCGCCGCACTCGCAGGTGGTGTAACGTCAATGGTAATCGGAGCAATGGGCACCGTGCGACAAGTCCCCGCTCCTGCAGACGACGTCGAACGGTACGTGCTGACACAGGTTGTTGCGCAACACACCCCAATTCCTGCGCTAACATTCGTGATGTGACGGTGCTAGCCGTCAATGCCCGCCGCACAACATGCCGGTCCTCTCGTTCGGTGGTGTGCCGCGGCTGCGGCAATAGCTCACGTTGGTCCGCCCGTCCCTCCTGCACCCACCGAATCCATACTCGTCCCACACGGGCGCCGATATCTCGGTACGATAAACTGTTGTCGCGATAAGCCACTATTCGTCCTCTGTCGAACTCCGAAACGTGCTGGAATGACTGCCGTATTCTGCGACGAGGCATCAGGAAGCTTCCCACGCACAGGTCCGGCAGCACAACACACTTCTACTACTTCTGCCTTCTGTGCACCCTTCTTATAGTGCTTCTCGGTGGTGTGCCGGGCGCACATGATTTGCATATGCCCTGCAATGCTAATCGTTTGCATGTATTCTCGCGGGCGACGCATGCTGCAAATTTCAGGCCAATCGGATGCTTCCTTCTTGGTGTTGCATTTTGGGTGGCCAGCAGTGTATATTGATCGAGGACTAATGTACACTTTATCTATTATCTCAGCAACTAAGGATTGTGCACTTTTTCAGGAGCTTTGACTTTTTTTAGCAGGAGGAGGGGGTTAACAACGACAATGCGCAAGTCTGTAGGCTATAAACTGTTGCTAATCCCTGATTTAGGGACACTGGTTCCAGCGAGGGGACAGAACATGCGTTATCATCAGACAAACACGCAGTCTGTGCCTCATCGAACTCACGACCAACTCTGACGAATAGGGGTAAGACCTTGCCTGAAAACACAAGGCTGCTGGTGCTCACTTCGCCGTAATGCGGTATATTCAGTGCATGTTAAAATAGTAATTTCTTCGGGGCTCTATACTTCTGCTTGCGCTACGACAGCGATCTGTTGTGCTACTACTCAGTTCACCACATTCTGAAGTTTATTTTGCCCCCAAGCGTTGGTTTTTGGTCTGGCTGAGATGAACACATGTTAAAGAAGACACCCCACCCTTCAGAAAAATCATTTTGCGCCTAAGTTCTTAGCGGCTGAATGTGACAAAAAAACAAAACAAAAAAAACCACCTTTTTTTTGTTAGCGGGTTAAACGAATCCCGTAAGTATTCTAGGGACAGAAAGAGTCCCGTCGGTTACTTAGGGTCACGGGCTCAAGCGAAGGGAAGGAAAGAACGCCGTGAGATTGATCATAGCAATTATTTCATGGCTTACCAAATCGAGCCCAACATCCCGACCGCGATCTAAATCATTCGGCCACTGAGATATAAGAGACAATACCAGAGTGTTTTTTGAATGCCAACATGCTCATACCGCTTCTGATATCTTCTGCCTAGTTATATTCCGGATATAGTTCTTTCCATTACTTTCCGAGCAATCTGAAAGGCTTTGAATGTGGCATGATAGTTGGCTCCAACCTTTTACGATTTGATCATCTACGAAAGGCCCGTTCTCCTGGACTTTTCACGCACAACCATAACAAGGGCTTACCTTGAATAGTGAGACATGCCAAAACTTTCCAGCAATCGATGAACCTGTGGACGAAAACAGCATGTGAATTAAAGAGGTCAAAGGAAACTGGCGAAAGTTGTGCAAGCAAACAGACTGGCCACAACGCTGCAAATCACAGCAATTCAACATCCGCGGGTCGAGGATCATCTCTGAACGTACCGGTGCCGCCCCGGTGGCGCAGTGGTCTAAGCGATGGCCTCTGATCATTCGTCCGAAAGGGGTCCGGGTTCGAATCCCGGTGAGACATGGATGTTGTGTTTGTCTTACGGCACTGGCTGTCTCCCTTCCCTGGCACCAGTGACCCTAAATTAGGGACGGACGACTGCTTATAGCCCATTGAGTTGCTCACGGTGGTCGTTAAAAATCCAATCAAAAAAAAAAAAAAAAGAAAAAAAAAGAACGTACCGGTCCATGGCGCGATTGGAGTACAATAGCCGAAGACTATATCGCGAATGGGGAAGACTGCAGCGGAAGACTATGTTACGAATGTGGTACAGTAGCCGAGGACTATGTTGCTAATGGGGTACAGCAGCCGAAGACTATGTCACGAATAGGGTACAGCATTCGATGACCACTTCGCCAGCCTCTTTTGACCTCTCTGATCCACCACCCGTTTCTGTTCACAGGATCACCGATTGCTCATCGGGTTTGGCGTGTCGCGCTACTCACCGTGAACTCTTGCTAGGGTTGTGCGTGAAAAGCCCAAGAAAACGGCCGTTTGCCGAATCGAGACGCCTAGTGTCAGCTGTCATCCAACGTTAAAAGTCGCTCAGATTATTCATGTCACCTATTCGGACCCTCAAGCGAACGCCAACTTATTCTTGACGAGTTGCCTGATTTACACCATACACTACGCACTCGTACAGTCTTACGTGCTGGAGAGACCAATTTATTTGACCAGCGCAGGTGCACTTAATAAACTGGCATCACCATAGTGTATATTTGATAAAAAGTAAATTATATTAATTACCATGGAACAAATTAGGGCTTCCTTAATAAGTTGGAAGCTGGACGGAATATTACAATAGTTGACAAAGCAAGTACGTATTACTATATTCTTCTTAATTTAAAAGAAAACCACCACAAACTGATTAGTCATAAATTACTCATCAACACTTGTTATGAGAAACTAATATGTTTTATTATGGAAAAGGTGCACGTTTTTATGGTTTCCATGTACATATTTCCATCCCCGAGTTAATACGTTCCACCCGGTTAAAGAGTTAAACTTTGAAAAGGAAAAAAAATCAAAGAAATATACAACTAGTAATGCCAATTTTTCTGAGATTTAGTCAAAATGATGCCTAGGTACCAGTGAGGTGACGCAAGAGTGAAAACGGCAAGTTGCAGCGATAAGCCTCGTCGGCGTAGTTCAGTCGTAAGAGTATCCGGTTCCGGAGCAGGTAGACGTGGGTTCCAAACTATTACGGAATAAAAAGGCTTTTCGTGATATTGGTGCTCGAATGCCAAAATGAATCTCCTGGCCGTGAGGTACGAAAAAAATAATTGTGATGGTTCGTCTACACGTCATCTGGAATTAATAAGCATTCCTTCTTCCACAGTGAGCTCCTTCAGGCATGGTTTTTCAGTGGACCCGAAACCTGCTATTTCGTGCCCCTGCCTTATGACGTACCACTGAGGTGACAGAAGATTCAAAACGGGAAGTTGCAACGGTAAGCTTTGCCGGCGTAGTTCAGTGAAGGGAATGTCCGACTCCGGAGCAGGAGTACGTAAGGTTCAATTCAGAAAAAAGAATTTCGTCATAATCTACCATGGACAAGATATTTCAAGCAAGGAACACGTCCAAGGAGAAATTAATAGGAGTATAAAATTTTGCCGAAGTGCATTTAGAAGAAAAAGTACAAATTTCGAAGGCAATTAGCCATTGTATCTAAAAGAAAGGTATTTACATTGCATGCTTTCAGTCCTGACTTATGGATCAAAGACATGGACCTTAACTTTAAATGACATCCAGAGGCTGCGCATAATTTTAAAGAAGCATTGAGAGATGCATGTTTTGTTTAACCAAGAAAGCTAGGAAAACAAGCTCATGGATCAGAAAAATGACAAGAGTGGATCACATCAAGATCAAAGAAGACACCATCAAGTACCAATGGGATGGATATATTGTTAGAAGTGTCTACCAACCGATATTCTAAACTAGATACCAATGGACAGAGAATAAACCTAGAAAAAGACCATGTAAGCGGTAGGTGGATGAAATTCGAAAGCATGCCGGAGTGACGTGGGTGTGAATCGCTCAAGGCAGAGAGTTGTGGAAAAGATTTTGGAAGATCTGGAGAGAAAATGTTTGATGACGACAGGTAAAGTTTAAATGTTCTTTAATACGATCTTTTCTCTTTCACAAAACTGATTTCAAACGTCTTTGTGCGTTTCCATGCTGATATTCTTTACTTCTTTGAAACTAGGGCAAATTTTTAGTGGCTTTCAGATCTCCAAAAGCATCTAAGACTCAAAATAATAAAGACATTGGCAATATTTTCTGCAGATATGAGCCATTTACTGTTATATGAAGTGCCACGATAAACAAGGTATAGCTGAGCGAGAAACAGTTTGTTTAGGGGATGCCACGCATACTATTTTTTTTAAATTAGATTTTGCGGTTTTACTTGAATAAACTGACTACAGAGAAAACGAAGTTAGCGAGATCTCGGATCTAACGTGCAAAACAGGAACTTTTGTTTGGTATAGTGTTAATTTAAGGCTAATTTGATTGTTTTTAACGAACAAAATTTAATTAAGTCCCTGGATTTAACGAGGGCGAGAAAAGCTAAGATGATCACTTTTAACAAGCAAAGCAACATATGTTAATGAAATTCCATATTTAACGAGGCCCAAAAAATCTGCTGCACACTGTCCTGGAATGGAGGAATTCAAATGGTGGCATACAGGAAACTGCAACGGTGCAGCGGAATCCTGGTGTGCTAGTGGGAAAATGTTGATAGAAAAGCAATAGGGAAGGAATACATCAAATGCTCAGCAAGCTAGTTGTACAGTAGACTCTCCCTGCCACCGACTCCAAGGGGCTGTAGTTTGGAAGTATCGCGTCATCATAGGTGAAAGAACGCCATCTTCTCCTAGGCAAAAAGAGGACGAGTGGGGCTCACGCACATTAAAATGGATTTCTGGGGGATAGGGGATTAGAACGGGGATGTCGCCGGAAAGGAAGCGGGAGATGACAATTCCAGGAAGTGTTTCCATTCCCCCTTTCATCCTCCAAGTGAGGTTGCATTGGGAAAATCGGTTCTGCTTTTGCTTCATGTGTGTTGTAGTTAAAACTGCGGTCAGTCTCACGTCGCCGTCAAGTTGAATATATCTACTTGAAAGATTTCATTTATTGACTATAAGTACTAACGTAGTTAATTAATTACGTCTTTTTAAGTATATCCAGTTGTTATGGATATATAACATACACGTATATGCATATTATCTCGAATGCATAATTTACATGATCTGAGTTTTTACCCAAAAAACGCATTTAGCAAGGGTTTCGTCTGTTGCGAGGTCCTCGTTATAAGCGGGCTTTATAGTACTTTCTTTTAAAAAACAGGAAATACTCATGTAGTAGATACCTACTATCAAGCCTAGCTATACCATCCAGTAAGATATACAGATAGAATAAGCTTGTCTTCTCAGACTGAGCATTACGCAGATGTTGTTTCCCCTGATCATGACAATACACTGTAAAAAAATAAGTGGTTTGAATTCACGGAAATTTTCAAAAAATAACGTGCAGCGAAATTGCCGATAGGTATCATTCCTTTAACGAAATCTCAGTTTCTTCCAACTTCAGCAATTTCACAGAATTTCTGTAGTCAGTAATACCGTTTATTTCAGGAAAACCCGTTTCGGGTTCTTTCGTAATTTCGTAAAATCTCCAATTCTGACTTTCGGGGGTTACAAAGTTGACCAGCCCTATCTTACACGTCCTTAGTAAAATTTGAACCAGCGACCTACTGAACGTGAAGCGTGTGTTTTACCACTGAGCTAGAAATTCTCTTTAAAACAGCTCGCAGGTAAGGTAGAACTGTAATTGCACGATGATGGACTTTTTTGTTATTAATGTGGGTGAATTACTCATTTTATTTGATGTTGGAGCTTATTATTTTTCTGAATACTTTTGTAATAATTTTATTTCTTTTTCTGTAGCAGGACGTATTGCAAATTACCTGTTTTTTCATCGTTATTTTTCGAAGTATAACGGTATGCTTTAGAATTGGAGTTCTTTTTAAACTGACAATGACTTTCCATTATCTTTAAGAAAAGGTCAAATGTACTGCTTTATAGTATTATTTCACAAAACTCCTAAATATAAAATTTACTCTTGATAGCTATAATCTTAAGGGGTCCACTGATTGGTACATAGAAATCATGCAATCAATTTAATGGTGAACATCCGTTTCCCCTAATTCCCGTTTGCCCTAAACACGTTTATCCCAATTGCGTTTCCCAGAAATCGCTTTTACCCGAATTCCCATTTCCCCGAAATCGCTTTTACCCGAATTCCCATTTCCCCTAATTTCGTTTGCCCTAAGCTCGTTTCCCCTAAATTTCGTTTTCCGTAATCTCGTTTCCCCTAATTCACGTTTGCCCTAAACACATTTATCGCAATTGCGTTTCCCCGAAATCGCTTTTACCCGAATTCCCATTTCCCCTAATTTCGTTTGCCCTAATCTGGTTTCCCCTAAATCTCGTTCCCCCTAATTCACGCTTGCCCTAATCTCGTTCCCCCTAATTCACGTTTGCCCTAATCTCGTTTCCCCTAAATCTCGTTTCCCTTAATTCACGTTTGCCCTAAACACGTTTACCCCAATCGTGTTTCCCCGAAATTGCTTTTACCCGAATTCCCATTTCCCCTAATTTCGTTTGCCCTCAGCTCGTTTCTAGGGTGGTTCAATTTTTTTTACTGGAAACCAAGACACCCCTTATTTCTTTTTTACGTTTCCATAGTATCACTCTGCTAAAATTTCAGCTTTCTACTCCTACAGGAAGATGGTGCTCAATGACCTTTCATTTTTGCACTTTTTGGTAATTTCGCATAATTTTCTAGTTGTAGATTGATGAGAACATGTCTACAAAAAAGAAGTTTTTAACGAAAGCTGATTTTTTTAGTTTATATTTTTTAATACATACAGTTTAGTTGAAGTATTTGACAACAATTTTTTACTTACTGTATAGATAAATTTTAGTTGAAGTATATGGCAACAATTGAAGTAATACTTCAAGTGCTAGCTGGACTTGACAACATGCTAGCTAGACTACATTGTAGTCACCACAAGTTCAGTGATTATTTCAAAATAGGTTAAAGGTGAGAAAAATTATATTACATATTTGTTTTTATAGCATTTCATTTGTTAAGAGATTATTGATTGAGTGTGTGACTTTTGTTTTCATTTTACAAACTTTGGCTTTCAATTGTTTTTACCCTGTTGTTACATATGTTATAAAAGTTACACAGACACTCGGACACTTATTTTTTCTGTGTAAAAAAATATTTATTCATTTTAAAGTATTCTAAAGCTATTTATAAAATGTTTTGTACTATATGTTAACTTCTTGTTTAATTTGATATTATGTTATTTAAAGAGTAATTTTCAGTTAACTGATTCATTATATATTACGTGTTTTTGAGAAAGAAATAATATTACAGAAGAGTTCAGTTCCTTGAAATGGCTTCAGCAACACGTCTGACTAATAAAGTTTTTCTAATTGGCGCTATGGGTTTAGATTCATTGTCCACACTAAAACAGTTACCAACAACAAAACAAGTCCTGCAGCGGTTTCATCATCATCTGAGAGATGATGATGAAACCGCTGCAGTCAATTCGAGATGCCAGTCATATGACAGTCGAAGAGGTAGGGCAGAAGCGGCTGAAAGTTGACATTCCTACAATCCTTGTAACTCATGCAATTGAAAAACTGGAAAAAATTCATGGCTCATGACTTTTATTAAAGAAGTTCCTCAGAATCCCAACGAAAACGAGAACTTGAGTTCATGGATGCGTTAAACGGAATTTTTGATATTGCCCATGCTGATGCTTTGAATAGAATAAAAATCAAAGAAGATTTCAATTTCCTAATAGATCAACAAAGTAAGCGTAAAATGTATTTGGGTAATGAAGACATACAACTTATAAAAAAGCAGGACAGAATCATTGAAAGTAAGAAAAAGGAAGAAGAACGAAATAGAAAAGCCACAGGGGTGGGCGCTTCAACATCAGCTGTTTATTCAATCAGCGATTCAGAAACCCCAGTTTCCCAATCAGATAGTGATGATGATATCAACTTCAGCTGTTTATTCAATCATGCTCGGTGGATGGCTAAACTGCTATATGCTTTCAAAATCTTTTTGTTCCTAGATCAGCAAGAGGTTTTTCGTATAACTAAGAGGGAAGAAATGCAACTCCAACGATTTGTACAGTTCAGTGCTCTTTTGTACAGTAAAGCATGGATAGAAGCTTCACTTGCTGCTGAAGCTCCTGGAGGTGACCTGAACTTTTGGAAAGACCTTAAAAATATGAGAGAATTG
Organism: Macrothele yani; assembly: GCA_039090855.1. NCBI lineage: Eukaryota > Metazoa > Arthropoda > Arachnida > Araneae > Macrothelidae > Macrothele > Macrothele yani. The sequence goes on along the minus strand of CM077016.1, from coordinate 42,481,325 downwards.
ATTCTGAAATTGGAATAGCAGCAAGGAAAGTTTTAGAAAATCACTTGTGATATCTTTCAGATGAATTGGTTGGTTTGGCCCTATTTTCAGATAGTGTGCCAGCAAACGAAAACAAAAATTATTGCAGGAATGAACAACGCAAAAGGTTCACGAAATGTAAGAGGGCCAGGGCAATTAAAAATATTTCAAGGTGATGCCTGCCTTGGAGACTTTGCAACAGAAAGAACTGTTGAGGTCTTTTCTCGTTTGAATATTAGTGACTCTTTTCTAACATTTTCACCTGAAGAATGGAATGATAACATAAACTGTAGGAGTGGGAGAAAAAAGTGAAAGAACTAAGAGTGGCGAACGATACTGCTGAGAGAAGTGTTCAGCTGATTTAAGAATTCAACAACTTTTAACAAATGATGAGGATGATGAGGACGATAAGCAGTTTCTTTCTCAAGTTGTAGAAGCAAATCGAAAGATCATCCCTACCGAGCCAACAAAAAAATATCTTGTTGATAGTCTTTTAAAATAGGAAATAAAAAAAAGCTGAAAATATTTATTATTTTGTAAAACTTTTATGCTTTTATTTATACATTTACAATATTAGTAATGTGTTTAATTTGGTTTTATTTAAACCAATAACTAAACTTTTGTGTTTAATTTGGTTTTATTTAAACCAATAACCAAACTTTTGTGTTTAATTTGGTTTTATTTAAACCAATAACTAAACTTTTGTGTTTAATTTGGTTTTATTTAAACCAATAACCAAACTTTTGTGTTTAATTTGGTTTTATTTAAACCAATAACTAAACTTTTGTGTTTAATTTGGTTTTATTTAAACCAATAACCAAACTTTTGTGTTTAATTTGGTTTTATCTAAAACACTCAAAATGCAACCAAAGTCGAAATTTGACAGCTCATTGAGCACCATCATTTAGTTGGAGTAAAAGGTTGAAATTTTGCCAGAATAATAGTATGGGTAGATGTAAAAAAATGAGGGGGTGTCCTGGCCTGTATGTAAAAGTTTATTTTTTTCCATATGTTTGTGAACCACCCTACCCGTTTCCCCTAATTCACGTTTGCCCTAACACGTTTACCCCAATCGCATTTCCCCGAAATCGCTTTTACCGGAATTCCCATTTTCCCTAATTTCGTTTGACCTAAATCTCGTTTCCCCTAATTTAAGTTTACCCTAAACATGTTTGTCCGTATCAAAGTTTCCCCTAGAAACGTTTCCTGTATCAGATTTGCTCTAATTATCCTTTGCCTTGATTCGCGTTTTCCTAAATTTATGTTTTCCCTAATTCATGTTTGTCCTGATTCTCGTTAAGCGAAAGGAAACGTTTCTTTTATCGTCAAATTCAGGAAAATATATGCATATTTAATCATCATCCTCAACCATTATCAGTCCACTTCTGGATAAAGATCTCACCAAGTTTCTTCCACAACGGTGTGTCTTGACTCAGTCTCTTCCATATCAGTCCCGCATGCTTTCTAATTTCTTCCACCCATCTCCCTTGTGGTCTTCTGGGTCTTTTTCGGTCCCTTGGAATCCAGTCTAGAATTTCGGTTGTCCATCGGTGGTCAGTTCCTCTGGCAACATGTCCATCTGATTGCCTTTTTAGGGATTTCACTCTGATCATGATATCCTCCACTCTTGTCATTTTCTTTATCCATGAGTTTCTCTTCTCACCTCTCCTGGTTACACCAAGCATGCATCTCTCCATGATTCTTTCAGTTATGTGCAGTCTTTGTATGTCTTTTTTAGTTAAGGTCCACGTCTCTGCTCCGTACGTAATCACCGGAAGAAAGAATTGATTAAACACTTTTCTTTTTGAGACATAATGGCATATTGCTCTCGAAAATTGTATTGTTTTTTCCAAAAATTCTCCATCCAAACAGGGGCGCGCCAAGGGCATTTGCCGCACCTTGTATGATGATATTTTTCAATTTTTATTCATTTTTACATGAAATAAATACCTTTAGCAACATCATTTTCTCTTTCCCGTAAATTAAAGTTTTCATAAAACCCAAGTCTCATATAAAAAAAAAAAAAAAAAAAAAAAATCTGTGAAGCACTAGTTCAGTTGACGCTTTGAATAATCCAAGAAGTCAGCTTCCTCTCTGTCAATTTACATAAGCCCGCTTTACCGGTGAAAAAAGGTTTTGTCATGTACGATTATAGACATGTTACAGCTTCTTTCTTGGAGGGGGGCAATTGTTACATATGCATGCTAGCTGTGCCCACGGCTTTGCTCGCGGTGAAGATATCACTGAAAAACAGGGCTATGAAAACACGTGTAATCCGATCCATCCATAAGATCTGTAGTTGAATCTCATAGCAACCGATGGAGGAAATTGGCCGAAAGATTAAATGGTCGGCTGTTAGTTTTTCACGTAAAAGAAAATTATAATTAATTTTTACATAATAAAGGAGATAATTCTTATTTTACTTTTTGGAAAATAGTTCATAATGCGCATATACAACATTCTTTGTCCCGCTTCCAGTTGTTATCAAACTGAATTGATTGTCTGAACTGTCGGTTCTCGATAAACCGACGTACAACTGTCCGTGCGAGAAACATTCTGCGGGCATATGCTAACGCAGGAAAACTGTCGAGAGGAGGGATGGAGGTAATGACGTAAATATAAAAATATAAAGTATTTCTGGTCTGATTCGGAGATTTTCAGCGTTTACGAACTACAACTCTACAAAATTCTGCGGGCTTCTGCTACCTCAGAAATATCTGTCTGTCGGAGGGAAGGGGAGGAGGGGGTAAAGCCTAAAACATAAAATATAAAGAATTTCTGTTCCAATCGGGAGATTTTCAGCGTTTACAAACTTTTGCTCAACAAATTATCTGAGGGCACGTGCAAAGACATCACATGCTCGTAGAGAATGTGTTGAGCTGTACTGTGTACACGCCGAAAATCTCCCAACTGGGCTGCAAATTCTTTATATTTTATATTTTTGGTATTAAGCCCTCCCCCCTCTAGGCTTCCTACGTTAGCACATACCCGCAGATAATTTGTTGACTTGTAGTGCTGAAAGGCCAAAAATCTCCCGATTGGGCTGCAAACTTTTCACAATTCATTTTTTCGGTATTAAGTCCCCCTCCACCGACAGGTCTCCTGCGTTTGCACATGTCTTCAGATAATTTGTAGAGTTTGCAAACGTTGAAAATCTCCGGATCGGACCAGAAATGCTTTATATTTTATATTATTGGTATAAGACCCCCCCCCCTCCGGACATACTTCCTGCGTTTGCAGAGAATATATTGAGCTGTAGTTTTTAAACCGTGAAATTCTTCTGTTAAGTTGTAGATTATAAACATTTTTTATACAGAATTACATTCAATATCGCAGTTAAGGAAATACGACATTACGGAAACTTTATGTGATTCAGATAACCAACCTCTAGGGACGTGGCCACGAAACGGTCGGAAACGCAGTTTTTATACGGCCCCTTACAATTTTTGTGGCCAGTTCTCATACAACCAATCAGTGATGATAGTAAGTGGGAAAACATTCAAGCGGGACAGACTGACCTATACTATGTATTAAGGTGGAACTGAATTAGCAAAAGGCATTTCCACGGCTCATGTTTAATCTCGTACGGAAAGGGGAGGAGGGGTGTCTGGTACGCTAAGGACTCTTAAAAAGCGGGCCTTCTGCGTTCACAATCCTAGCGAATGCATTACAATACTATTTCTTGCTCTAATATAAGTTTAGCGCGATGTAGTACTTTATCTGTGAGGGGATGAGGGTGACGAATACAATGGCTGCGTTATTGACTATCCGAATAATGGTAACTAGACGAAACCCGTTGGAATCGACGGTAAGTTTTTTTTTTTTTTTTTTTTTTTTTTGAAAATAATAAACTCATACGAAACAACAAATGTAAACTTTATTTGATTGACAAATTCATTCAACAACTTCAGTAAAGACAATAGTCCAGGTTCGCGATTTTTTTTTTTTTTTTTTGTGACTGAAGATATAACGACCACCGTGAGCAACTCAATGGACTACAAGCAGTCGCCCGTCCCTAATTTAGGGTCACTGGTTTCAGGAAAGGGAGAGAGCCAGTGCCGTAAGACAAACACAACATCCATGCCTCACGGGATTAGAACCCAGTAGACGAAACCCGTCGGAATCGACGAATAGTTTTTTTTTCCCCCTGTAGACGAAACCCGTCGGAATCGACGATTATTTTTATTATTATTTTTTTTGTTTGAAAAGAATGAACTCATACGAAAAGTTTATTTACATCTTTACATAATGGGAAACGTCTTACCTACGTGAATAAACTGGATCGAATGAATGCTAAATTGTATGTATATATCATACAGTCCAATGGCACAACGCAATCAGGTCTTCGAGTGTTCGCTGTTTCGAAAAGAACTTTCGAACAAATTCCTGCTACTTCTGACTTTGGACCAGCTGAGTCCCTCCATACTTTCGCCTTCAGCAGCGGGTGAGTCAACCGCACGCTTCTCCCATAGTCTTTACATGGAAACTTTGCCACCCCACAACGCCCGAACCGTTTCCCCAATCTCATTTTTCTCTTCGACTGGCACATCTACATGGTAAGATTTTTATTTTGATACCTCAACCATATGTTTATGTTCAGCCGTTCTCTCACAACTGGTCTTACAGTAAAAAAAAATATAGAATAAATATATAGATAACGATGTGCACTTCTTTACACTTTTGCTGGTATGGTGGTCGACATCATCAACAGAAAGGGAAAGAATAATTCTCTTGAGATATCAAGACCCACCGTTTTATTTCGGTTAACAAAAAAAAAAAAAAAAAAAAAAAAAAGGCATACGCGAAATAAGGCAAACGCGAATTAGGGAAAACTTGATATGGGCAAACGTGATTAGGCGAAATGAGATTTAGGGGAAACGAGATTAAGGCAAACGAAATTAAAGGAAATGGGAATTCGGGTAAAAGCGATTTCGGGGAAACGCGATTGGGATAAATGTGTTTAGGGGACACGAGATTAGGGCAAACGAAATTAGGGTAAAAGCGATTTCGGGGAAACGCGATTGGGGTAAACATGTTTAGGGCAAACGGGAATTAGGGAAAACGAGATTAGGGCAAACGGGAATTAGGGGAAACAAAATTAGGGCAAACGAAATTAAGGGAAATGGGAATTCGGGTAAAAGCAATTTCAGGGAAACGCAATTGGGGTAAACGTGTTTAGGGCAAATGTGAATTAGGGGAAACGAGATTTAGGGGAAACGAGATTAGGGCACACGAAATTAGGGGAAATTGGAATTCGGGTAAAAGCGATTTCGGGGAAACGCGATTGGGGTAAAAGTGATTAGGGCAGACGGGAATTAGGGGAAACGGATTAGGGGAAGTGAGGCTACGCGAATTTAATAGTTAATCAAACCTCAAGTATTCCAGCGAATCGCTCCTATTACCGGTATTCTTCCATCATATGGATACGGAAAAAGCGAGAACGGATTTTTCCGTTAATATACGAAAGGAATTGAGGAAAAGTTTCTGAAAATCAGAATTTCCCGTTAACACCTCTCAGAAACACCAATTTACCGTCAATATAAGAAAGGAACTGCGGAAAGGTTTCTGAAAATTCAGAATTTCCCTGGCGTACGAAATTTGTGAAATTTAGGTTTTTATTCCCTTATTTAACGGAAAAGGTTGTATCAGAAATATGCTTCGTTAATTCACGAACGGAATCAGGGAAAATAGCTCGTGAATTTCAGAATTTTTTACAGTGTAGCGTTCACCACGGGGTTGAAGCTGTCCTTCCACACGTTCGGTGTAACTAAGGTATACTAGAATTTCTTGCATTTGTTCTTGAGTGAACATAGACCTGACCTTTGTTTATGCACGGAAAGAACTGTCGTTTCAATGAAAGCATTCAAAAGCTCAAAACGCACCAGAATCATGCTTCGTTAAGTAACCATAAGTGGATTGCAGCATATACGTGGAAAGCTTTTGTAAAAAGTACATGAGAATGTTTTTATCTGAGCTAGAAGAGAAAGTTGCCTTTAGAAGTGCAGAGAGCTTGCTTCTTTCTGTTTTCCTGAGGGAATTCTCTTCAGGTGTTATTTGTCTTCCAGTTCGCGAAGTCTTTGGTACGTAAAAGGTATTCTGTTCGCTTTCCTTGTGTCAAGCGTGTTTTGCATATTTCATAAGTTTAGTTAAACTGTAAAGCAAAAATTCGTAACAAAAGTCACAGCCCCAGTAATAATGTCTCACAATATTTTATGATAAAGACGAAACCAATTCCAATTTATGCTAAATTTAAGCTTCGCTGAAATACTCACAATCAGTTAATTTTTTATGTAGGATTAAGGAAGAAATGTTTAAATTTCATTTCGTGAAACATAATTTTCATAATATCTGTTTATTTAGAAAAATAAAGAACCTCAATGAATAAAATGAAGAATTCTAGTTTTGTATATGTAATTCATGTAGATTTTCTATGTTAAACACATTGCCATCCGTCTGATATATTTAATTCCAGATTTTTATTTAATTTGATCGTTATGATGCATTTATTCTGCTTTGGAATTTGTTTTATTCTTCCGATTACCAGTGTTACAGATTTTTAAAACAACAGTGGTTTTTCTCTTTATTTATCTCTTTAATTTTTTAAACTAGTGGATAAGTGTACAAGAACGCATTTAGGGTGCTCTACAGAAAATGTTTCATTTTAAATATTCTCAGTAGCCGCACGCTAAGGTCATATTACACCGAATTAGCTTTGCATTAGGAACACCCGCTGTTTTACATATTTGGATCAATAACGAAGTACCACGTGATGCTAACGTCACGTGCGGCTACTATAAATATTGTACACTACCTATCCTCTGTACGTAAACCTTCGCTGGTAATGGGGGAACGTGGCGACTTAAGCAAATTTGACAGCTGCCAGATAGCTGGGGGCAGGTGCCAGTATTTCGCAAATAGCCGCCCTTGTTGACTGCTGCCCTACTACTATACCAGGACTGGATTAATCATGCACAGACATCCAGCAGAAGGGCTCACATTGGTCAGCCACGCGCGGTTGATCCTGGAGGTGAGCGTCGGGTGTCACGACTAGTATCTCAACAAAGACTTGCAACAGTCACCCAGCTTACCCACCAGTACAACAGCGGTGCAGTTCGACTTTTTCCACGTGCACCATGTGCCGTACCTTGCTTATCCTATGATTCTATAGCCAGAGACCAACGAGGGTACCAATGATGCCTCCCACTCATCGCAAACAACGCCTCGCATGAACCAAGGAACATCTGCAATGGACCCTCGATAGATGGAAGAAGGTCGTCTGGAATGATGAGTCCAGTTTCTCGCTGCACAACGCAGATGGCCGTTATCGCATTAACAGCATAAAACACGATCCCACGGTTGCACAGTTGAGATTCAACAGGGCGGTGGAGATGGTGTTCTGGTGCGCAGAGTGTTTTCCTGGCAAGTCTTAGGTCTGTTTGTTATCATTCCACAAACACTGAATCTACAGGGACGTATTAGCCGACCATCCTCATCCATATCTGCCGGAGGTATACCGGACCACAGTGCTATCTTTCAACAAGACAACGCCCCGTGTCACTAGGCTCGTACAACTGTTGGGTGGTTGGAGAAACACGACAATTAATTCACCACATTGTTCTTGGCCCCCAAACTCCCCTGACTGTAATTCAATTGAGCATTTTTGGAATATGCTAAATCGGGGTGTGAGAACTGCTGATCCTCCTCTACGGAATGAGCGTCAACTGTCGGAGTTGCTTTAGCGAATATGGGTCAAATTACACATGAAAGATGCTCGACACCTTGTGGAATATGTCCCTAAGCTTCTGCGAGCCGTGACTGCACAGAGAGGTGGACACGCGTTGTTAGGTAAGTATTCTTAATGCAAAGCTAACTCAGTGTAATTTATTTTCTAAATTACATGGAAAAGATTACGCGTGCTTTTGTAGAAAAACCGTTAGCACCTTAATCAACCAGCCTTCAGTCGACCACCAAACATATTTTTAGTACGAACATATTAACAAAAGTCGTTATACAGTCATGAATTTTTGGGTTCATAAATCTTTCAGTTACTTCATGGATTATCTGATTAGCGAAAATGGAAATATTTCCAAAAAACTCACAACCATGTTTTATTTTGACCAGCAACTCACAACTCGTTTCACTCCAAGGACCACCAAGCCAATCAAAAACTGTTCGTGGACCACTTCCTTTCATTTTTAGACATGATTAAAAAAAGAGTGGGCAACTGACATTTGGTTTGAAATTTATTTATTTCCGACTGAGAGATTTACGTATAATACATCACATTATTACGTACACAGAGATGACAGTTTATTAAATAAGCCTTGTGACGTATATTCTAGATTAACTTTCCTTTTTTAGTTTCTTTCCCTATGTAAATCTTGAGTTTATTCTCAGTATTCTTCACGCTTAACGAAATATCTTTTCCCTCAAACGAATACGTTTGGCAACACAATTGAGGTTGAATGCACTTGACGTATGCCTGTTATGAGATAAGAACAAGAGATAAAAGTGATTACTGAACTGTTGTATGAGAGGTGTTATTGAGAGCGATTATAGAGAGCGATTACTACGAGCGTTGTACCGTCGAGAGAGTTGTATGAGAACGTTGTATTATGAATTGATGAATATTGAAAAGAGTGGTGTGATAAATGTGTGGAGAGTATAGTGCATTTCATGGTGAATAAAGGACATTTTCTGTAAGTTGACTTCTGTTTACATGTTTCGTCTGGCCGTTAAGGTTTGTTTCATTTATGGAACTATTTCCTAGTGTATTGACGTGTTAAAGCAGCGTAAAAGTCGAAGAGACTTTTACGCCACAGCCTACTTAATAGCATGTTGGGCTGCGTTTAGTCTTCAGAACATTCCCGACTTAGTTGGAGCATGAAACATAGCAGATGTTGGAAGCGTCATACAGGGATGCTGTATCGTGCACAAATGATTGAATCGCATAATTGCTGCAATTTTAACGAACGTAACAAAGGGCCAGATCCACCTCATTCCAGAAATGCTCGGTGGGATATAATTCTGGAGATTGTGCAAGCTACTGAACCAAGGAAAACTCGTCGGAATGTTCGGGGAACCATTCGGTGACGATCCGACCCTTCTGAGCGGGTGCGTTATCTTGCTGGACGTGTCCATTTGCTTTAGGATAAACCGTAGCCATGAAGGGATGAAACTGGTCAGCAAAGAAGTTCAGCTTGGCGTTTAGATGTCTTTCAATGGGTATCAGGTGGCCTGATGAGTGCCAGATAAACATTCCCGAGACCAGCGCATGGTACCCACCGGCCTGTACTCTTGACACCTGACCGGATGTCTCCACGGTCTCCTGTTGCTTGCTACAAATTCGGATCCTGCCATTCGCATGAGGCAGAAGGAACCTTTACTCTTCCGTCCAGAAGACGTTTTCCCAGTCCTCAACGCTTCAGTTGTGATGCCCATTTCGCTCACTGGAGGCACGCTTTTGTGTTCTGAGCTGATAACAACGGTAATGAGCACGGTCGTTGGCTGTTGTAGCTCATTCGCGATGTGTTCCTGTAAGTGGTACGTTCGGAGAGGGACCACTTGGCACATCAATGTCGAATTCTGCAGTTATTTGCCCGTTTGTTTTCTTGTACGATTTTCGTTATTCTCCTTTGACTTCTCTGATGCACCAGCAGTTTTCCTTAACAAGACAACCTGGAGAGTTTTTGCATATCACACCCTTCACGGTAAAATCTTGCTACGGTTGTGCGTGAAAAGCCGAGGAGGACGACTCTTCGGGAGATTCTCGAAGAGGCAAGCCTGAGGCCAACTATTATTCCAACTTCTGAGTCGCTCAGGTCACTGGATTTGCCCATTATGACGCACAATCGAACGCTATCTGATGCTCGAAGAGCTAGTCTTCTTGAATGTACCACACACCGCGCTCACGTACCGTCTTGTGTGTTGAAGTGAGGCATTCATGTGACGAGGTCAGGTGTACGTATGTAATAAATTGGCATCCAGTGTGTATTATTATCTGTTAGTAAATGATTATAAAGCTATACTACATATCGTAAAGCATCCCTTTTGAATTATAATTGCTTATTAAAATCAACAATAGGTATAAACTTGTCTAAATAACTATTCGTGCCAATTCAATCAAAACCACTCAAATGACTACCGTCTATGCACGATTAAAATAAGGGTAAAAAACCTATAAAACCTTTAATGGCTATAGCTTACATAAGACCTTTCGGATCGTAAAATACGAACCATCATCAGATGTTGCAAGTGCTGGTAATACACAAATATATATATACGCAACAGGAACAGCCCTCAACTCAATTGGTGTGATCGCTGGGAGGAGTCAACGTAATCCAAAATTTGATTGGATGATATTGTAGTTGTTGGAGTCATAGAGTTGTTTGTACAGGAATTCTTCCGGGAACAATGATGGGTATAATCAGGAAGTGCCGATTTCCAAGGAAGTGGTATGAGTTCGGGTGTATTATCGTTGCACACCCTATGCCCAAACAAATGAATGAAAATGTTTTCTGTAAACCCGAGGTGTGTTCTGAACATTGGAACGTTCAGTACAGAAACATGATCCCAAACCGGAACGTGGGAGCCCTGGCTGACTAAACGTAACATCGCGGTCGAATTTGCTTTCATTCTTATGTCAAACTTATGTTCAGCCAACCTAGTCCCGAGAGTCCTAAAAGTAGATCGTATGTATACTTTTTCTGTTTCCGTGGGCAGCACAGGCTCCAACGGTATCAAGTATACACCATGCTTATGTGTTAAGTCCACTGAATCACGATCGCTCTTGATGGAAGAGAGCAAGTTAATAGTTCTATCCCCAAAATTAATGAGATGTCTTTTACAGATCCTTTTTAGGGCAAACATTATCCTAGGATCATACATTACTGATCTTACAAATGTCTTTGGTCGCTTATTGACTGGTTGTAATGTGGATAAGTTATTCTTCTGTAGTCTACCAAGCAGTCCATACACCATCTGTGCAGTATATCCATGTTCCTCAACAATTCCAACTATCTTGCCGATTTCTTGACGGCGTAGGAGCTGGGTTGCCGAGTGGGTAGAGGCGCGTCTCAAGAGATAGGTGATGGCCGATGTTTTTTTTAGGAACAATCTAGGTACGAAATGGGTAATATCATAAAAGCAACCCAATCTGCTAAAAAGCACCGGGTTAAAACGAACTTTGAGATTGAGCAAGAACAACTACAATTATTGCGCAAGAACAAGAACATTGTCATAATATCTGCAGATAAATCTTCCAGCATAATTATTTTGAATCGAGAAGAGTATGTCAACAAAATGCTACTTGCGATTCAAAAGATACCACACCAGGTTATTTGCAAGGATCCCACTGCAGCAACTATAACAGTAGTTAGCCATATTAAAAATCATTCAGCCCTTTCTACCAGTATAAAATCAAGCCTAACTTCGGTTTCTGGGCCAAGAGTCCCTGAACTATTTGGACAATTGAAGTTACACAAAGATGGCCACCCAATACGGTCCTTGGTATCGGCCAGAACAAGTCCAACTAGGCCTCTAGAAACATTACAAAGTTAGATACCAAAGGAAGAACAAACTTGTGTGTTAGTGGCAGAGTAGGGAAAGTTTGACTTATAAAAACTTTCTCACATAAAAACACCCTCAAATAGAGAAAAACAGCAAAAAAAAGTTACAGGTAATTTTACATATTTATATTATTGAAACGTTAGCTGATATTTTGAAACACATAACTACAAAAAAATGTTTATTATCCCAATACAACCGAGATGCAAGCTGAATATTAATTAATAATTTTATGTAAAATTTATGCAAATAGGAAATAGGAAAAATCATTACAACATACAAAAAGGAAAATGAACGTTAATGCACAGAAAGACAAGAAATACAGTATTACTATAGATAGGAAAAATAATCGCAGCAACAGGACGGTAAAAAATAATTACTGCAGAAAGGAAAAGCAATATATTATAATAAATATTACGAAGCACGTGCAGTTTCCATGTGATTAACCAACAGCCACGAAGTTATGTTCATATTCTCTGATCTCCCTTCCCTGGAACCAGTGACCCTAAATTATGGACGGGCGACTGCTTATAGCCCACTGAGTTGCTCACGGTGGTCGTTAATGTGGTTCTACCTAAAATCTTTGCCTTATGTTTTTTCTTTTTTTTTTTTTTTTTTTTTTTGATTGGAGGTTTAACGACCACCGTGAGCAACTCAATGGGCTATAAGCAGTCGCCCGTCCCTAATTTAGAGTCACTGGTTCCAGGGAAGGGAGAGAGCCAGTGCCGTAAGACAAACACAACATCCATGCCTCACCGGGATTCGAACCCAGACCCCGTTCGGACGAATGATCAGAGGCCATCGCTTAGACCACTGCGCCACCGGGGCGGCCCCTTATGTTTCCAACGGTAAAACTTCTTTACATATTTTCTTCGCAATTAATGTATTCCCAAGAATGAAAATATGCACATCAATAAAACTAACTTTAAGTTATAGCATGGGATACTTAATACTTGCTAAAACATAACCATAATTATATTAAAAATCGATCATTTTTCTTTGAGTAATGCTCAGACCTGTTAATAGATGCCGCGACCCGTACATTGATGACGTCAGTAGAGAAACAAATATTGGATTGCTTAATTAAGGTTATGTTTTAGCAACTATTAAGTATCCTACGCTATAACTTAAAGTTAGTTTTATTTATGTGCAAATTTTCATCCTTGGAAATACGGTAATTGTGAAGAAAATATGTTAAGAAGTTTTACCATTGGAAACATAAGGCAGAGATTTTAGGTGTAACCACATTAAACCCCCAAACGATAACAACAAAAAAAAAAACTATTCTCTGATCACAGTTTCATAATATGAGGAAGTTGGGTGGAAACGCCAGTACGCAAATATGTTTTTGCTTACCAATTCATAGTTAAAAATGCCACAGTAGTGCAACGTTTTAGAATGATTACACTTTACCCCGGAACGCAAGTGAGTTGTCCCGAAGTTATTTGTTATTATTTGAAGGGTTTACGACCGCCGTGAGCAACGCAATGGGCTATAAGCAGCCTCCCGTCCATATTTTAGGGTCACTAGTTCAAGGGAAGGGAGAGAACGAGTGCTATAAGACAAGTACAACATTCATGCCTCACCGGGATTCGAAACCAGACTCTTCTCGGATGAATGGTCATAAGCCAGCGCTTAGACCACTGGGCCATCTGGATGGCGTTGTCCCGAAGTGAAAAATCCAAGGGGAATTGTCATTTCTTCTGGCCATCGTGATACCCAACCCTTTTGATAGGCATTCCGTATCGGTTTCTCAGCCTGTTTCACTGAAATTGCCACAACTGAGCATGAAATTGCAGTCACGTAAAGATGGCAACATTTAACATCAACGTAAATAAGACATGACGACGATACCTTGTAATAGCAAACGCACAAGGGCGATTGCAATGCAGCTGCTTGGTCGAAGGGACTAGTAGTCGATGCTATAACTCAAGTAATGAGAATAATTACGAAACGCATATAGCGTATGCAATCCGTTTATTTTCGTGGTGTAGTCAGCACAAATATTCGCCAAGCTTTCGCACTCCACTGGGAGGCTTTTTCAAGGCAATGATAGACACAAAAATGCAGAGAATTGGAACATGTAAAGAACGAAGATGATTTTTGAAAATAACGCGGGTGACATCACGAGCATATTACATGAATTTTTTATCACATAATTATACAGAGCGCCGTGATATGTTTCCATCTTTTAATAATGTATGCCAAGCCATTGGTAGTTCCATAGATACTATATCATTGCATGCCACTTTGTTGGATAGGATTTCCACTGTTTCCCTGATGGCAGTCTCTTTGAAATTCGTGTAAGGGGCAATTCTTCTAATATTATTCCATACAGGAGCGGCCGAGCAATGCGTGACTTCTCTGGCGAGGGCTGTATTCTGCATGTCCTGCTTCACACTTCGCACGTGTTCTTTACATCTAGTGTCCAAGGATCGCTTTGTCATTCCGACATATATCTTATCCGTGTTATCAGGATATACCAAAGGTATAGCGTACACACCCGCCTTTTCTTTCTCACACTGTCTCTCCTTGCAGCTTGATATTATATGTGATAACGGGGTCGGGGACTTCATTGCTATTAATATGCTGTATTTGTGAATAAATTATTTTACCAATATGTAAAGCCTGGAATATATGTGATGGATCCTGCGTATCTCATTATCCTACTAGGCGATTTTTCTATTGCTGATATTATACGATTTCTCACAGTCTTATGTACTCTGTCTATATCATCCTTCTTATATCCAGCCTTTAGACCTTTGCTATAGATATTCTCAACTTCTTTATTATTTAGAAAATCGGGTTTGCATACGTTGTACGCTCTATGGAACCACGCTCTAAATGCGGAAAGTTTGTACTCCTTTGGGCAGTGCGAATGAGGAGGGACAAGGTTCGGTACTGGGGTCGGTTTATAATAAACGTTAAAGTCGAAGCTGGATGTTCTATTTCTTCTGAGCGCGACGTCAAGATAATTCAACGTCCCGTTTTTTTCAAGCTCCATGGTGAACTTTATTGTATTGTGTAGGTTATTTATCTTGCGCATGAAATCATTTAATTCGTCTACTCCATGTTCCCATATGAAGAATATGTCGTCTGCATAGCGGATCCAAACTCGGGGTTTCTTGATACAATTAAAAGGATAAGATCTTCTAGCGATCTAAGTACTGCTTCCGCAAGGATTGCTGATAAAGGCGAACCCATCGGTGCTCCTTTCGTTTGTTTGTAGATGTTTCCATCCAACTTGAAGTAGTTGTGGTTAGTAATGAGATTTAAGGCGGCGATAATTTTCTTTGTTTGGGTTGGTGTGAATTCACGGGAAGTGACGATTATTTCTTCAAGGTTTGCGACAGCTTCTGGTATAGGTATAGATGGATATAAAGACACTATGTCGAAACTTCCTATTATATCATTATCAAATATATAGAAAAATCGCCTAGTAGGATAATGAGATACGCAGGATCCATCACATATATTCCAGGCTTTACATATTGGTTAAAGAATTTATTACGCAAATACAGCATATTAATAGCAATGAAGTCCCCGACCCCGTTATCACGTATAATAACAAGCTGCAAATAGAGGCAATGTGAGAAAGAAAAGGCGGGTGTGTACGCTATACCTTTGGTATATCCTGATAACACGGAAAAGATATATATCGGAATGCCAAAGCGATCCTTGGACACTAGATGTAAAGAACACGTACGAAGTGTGAAGCAGGACATGCAGAATACAGCCCTCGCCAGAGAAGTCATGCATTGCTCGGCCGCTCCTGTATGGAATAATATTAGAAGAATTGCCCCTTACACGAATTTCAAAGAGATTGTCATCAGGGAAACAGCGGAAATCCTATCCAACAATGTGGCATGCAATGATATAGTCTCTACGGAACTACCAATGGCTTGGCAAACATTATTAAAAGATGGGAACACATCACGGCGCTCTGTATAATTACGTGATAAAAAATTCATGTAATATGCCCGTGATGTCACCCGCGTTATTTTCAAAAATCATCTTCGTTCTTTACATGTTCCAATTCTCTGCATTTTTGTGTCTATCATTGCCTTGAAAAAGCCTCCCAGTGGAGTGCGAAAGCTTGGCGAATATTTGTGCTGACTACACCACGAAAATAAACGGATTTCATACGCTATATGCGTTTCGTAATTATTCAACTCTGGTGTATTTAAAAATAAAGTTCAAGTAATGAGAATTGTACATTCGCTTGCGCTTGGTTTTATGAAGATGCCATTTCTAATCTCAGGCACTACCCTAAAACAATTTCCGTTTGACTTGCATCTTTGAATTGGTAATTTTATTACATTTTACTGTAGATCTTTTTTACAAAGACTAAAAACCCCCAAACTATAGAATTTGTTAGACGGAATCAAGGGTGTTCAACGGGGGCTCAACCCTACCTTCTCCCTATGATTACAGGCCTGCTGAAATTCGAACCCAGTACCAGAAGGGTAAGGTGTCAAAAGTAGCGCATTATACACTTAGTAGACAAAACATTAAAGTTAGGGGTGATGGGCAGTTGACATGGGCATCTCCTGCGCAGAATGAAAGACCCCAATCGATGGATAGCAGGGCTATTCAACAGTGTAACGCAATCAACGAACATGGGGGAACGTGGCGACTCTGATTGTCAACGCATTGTCGTCGCAAGACAGATGGGTCATTCTATCGGTCAAGTGGTTAGAACCCGAGGGGTACCGAGAACAACCGCATCAAGGGTGTATCGCAAATGTACCATCTACGGACATACCAGCGCATAGAGAGCAAGCAGTGTCTGACCACGCGCCATTGATGACCAGGGTCGACGTAAACTACCCAGGCTCGTAAAGACCGACAGCTTTGCAAAGGCTGCGCAAATCACATCTAGGTTAAATGCCAGAGGTTTCAAGCAGCGTCAGCGAGTGTACGTTATGGCGCACAATGCATACCATGCGCTACGATAGCCGACGCTCTACTCGTGTGCCACTGTTGACTTCTCTTCATCGGGCACTACGCCTCTTCTGGTGCCGGGAACATCAAATCTGGACCTCTGTAGAGTGGGGTCATGTCATGTGGTCAAATGAATGCCGTTTTTAGATGTACGAGCTAATGGGAGGGTGCGGGTTTGGCATCGAAAGCATGAGGTCATGATAGCCCCTCCTGCCAGGTTGGCTCTATTTTAGGCGGTGGTGGCTCTGTGATAGTTTGGGGAGCCTTCTCCTGGAACACATTAGGTCCCTTTGTGTGTCTGGCGAGGTCGACCCTTAACCACTGCGCTCTATCAGCAGGTGCTGGCTGATCACTTACACGCTTTCATGGTCTTCGCGCATCGCGCGGCCGATGGTTTCTTTCAGAAGGACAATGTACAGCCCCACCGGGCCAAAACTACCCAGGCATGGCTCGAGGAGCACTCATCTGAGTTTGAAACTATTCAGTAGCCTCCAAGGTCTCCGGCTTGAAACCCTATGGAAGCTGTCTGGGATGCCGTGGTGTGGAACACCAGATCCATGGATCCTGGACGGAGTTGTAGAAAATGTTGCAACAGACACGGCTGGCATTACCTCCGGAATCTTTCCAGCATCTGGTGGAGTTGATGCATGGGCACGTACAGCCTGTTATTCGCGCTAGAGGAGGGACAATACGCTATTAGGTAGGTATCTCTAATGTTTTGTCCATTGAGAGTGCTTATCCTTCACGGAGACTTCTTTTTATGGGATGAATTCTGTAGAACGAACGAATACCTACGAATTGCTTTGATAATTCCCAAATTTCTTGTTTGCTATGGTCAGAGCTAATGTAGATTATCCCAGTTAAAACGAAATAAAGGTGGAAACTGATAAAAGAAAGCAGAAAGATCATAAGGACGGGGGATGAAATCAAATGATGAACAGAAAATGATGGAAAATGTAGGTCATATTTTAAGGTGAGTAATTTGGAACTATCGAAGATGTCTTAGAAAGACTGCTGGAGAGATGAAACTACTAAGCGACAGATTCTAATAGCGACTTTGGTGAAGCCTAGAACAGAAAAAAAATGTGGTAGTGACATGAAGAAATAAAACGGAAAATTAAGGAAACTCAACAAAAGCTAAATGTATATCTAATGAAAAACAGGTTGATAAGGGCTGGAAAGTCTATAAGAACTAAAGAAAGACAGTTTAAAATGCAGCAGCAATTGCAAAAAGGGCGCAGGTTTCAGAATTTGTGAAAAACTGGACACAGAAGATCGCAAAAACTAGATATTTAGAATCTAGAAAGGAAGAAAAAATGGTGTTGCCACTCAATTTTGGTAGATAAAGTGTAAAAAAAGCAGGAAATCAATAAATGAGCAAGACATAAGGACTAAATGAAAAAAATAATATAGAGAGCTATTGAACATAGAGACCCAATGATGAACAAGATGAGAGGAAAGTGAAAATATGAAACTAAAATGGGAAGTATCACTAGGCGCATTAAAATTCAAGAACATTGGGAAGGCTTGCGAAACAGACCATATATCTGTAAAAGGGAAGAAATGCTTCGGTGCATAGGGTATTGACAAGTTCTGTTGGGATCTAATGTAAAGTATTTGAATAAGAAGGAGTTCAGTGTAAATGCAGGAACAGTGGGTTGATAATAATCTTTACTAGGAAAAATGTCCAGAACAGCAAAAGCTATCGACGTATAAAAACATTTCATTTACTAGATGTGACAATTTTATTCCCAGAATGGTCGCGCAGTGTCTCCCTTGTGGCGATGCGAGCAGAATCACGTGCCTATGCGTGTCTGGGCATGTTTTAAGTAGTGCATGCGTTATCCGCAGACCAGCAGAGCCATTTGTGAGTAAGCAGTTGCGAAAGCAATGTAAGTTTGTGTGAGGGTTTTGAGGTAAAAATGAGCGATAGAAATTTAGGGCAGCGCATGATCATCAAATTCTGTGTGAAGATCGGTAAAAGTGCTACTAAAACGTTACAGCTATTGAAAGTGACGTATGATGAGGATGCTATGAAAAAGTCAAGTGTCTTTGAGTGGCATAAGAGCCTAAAATGAGCACGCATATCAGGCTCGCAGTTAAAGACCATGTTTGTGTGATTTTTCGATCCCAAGGGGCTAGTTCACCAGGAATTCATTGAATAAGGACGAACGGTCTACCAACAAAGCTATTTAGAGGTGTTGAAAAGGTTACGGGATTCCATTCGAAGTAAAAGAGCTGCATTGTAGCCTGAAAATGCTCCAAACCATGATGCGCTCAGTTCGCGACTTCCTAGCTGATAAATCAATTACCAAATGAGATCATTATCCCTATTCACCTGACTTAGCCCCTTGTGACCTCTGGCGGCTCTTCCCCCCAAAAAATAAATGTTGCCATGAAAGGAAGAATATTTTCAGACACTTTTGGCATCCAGCTTAACGTGGCAAAGGAACTCATGAGTATTCCAGAAACAGAGTTCCAGGTATGTTTTCAGCAATCTACTAAATGCATAGCTACGGAACGTCTTACTAAATGCATAGCTATTTACAGCGTCTTACTAAATGCATAGCTACGGAACGGATTACTTGGAACGTGAAAGTAGCCGCTAGTGCACAGGTACGCACGCATTTTGTCTGCAGGTGCATTCCTGGTATTAAATTGTCAAACCCCATACTATGAAGTTATGGGGAAGGCCATTGGATAAGAAACTAAGGGAAGAGGTGAAAATAACAGAGAAGTTAGCACTTCTGCTGGGAAGAAGTACAACAAATGTTACAACTATTTAGAGAAAACCAGCGGAGTCTGTCTATAGTTCTATTAATGCACCTGGCATTATTAGAACTATAGAAAGCAAACACAAAAGAGAAAACGCCGTTGCACCTGATATTATTACAGCTATAGACAGCAAGCACAAAAGAGAAAACACCATTGCACCTGGCATTAATAAAACTACAGACAGCGAGCGATGGAGGTCCTGGCAGGAAATACGACATTGTCTGAGCAATAGAAAGGTGTCAGAGAAATGTGCGCAATTGTTAAAGAAAATCTATAGAGATTCCCTTACATGTCTTTGAGATAACGTAGCGCAACGTATATCTTTAATTTAACGTTCCTTTTGAGTTTCTTGTAAAACTTTCGTTACTTCGAGGTTAGAAATGTTCTTACTGGGTGGCACATTACTTTCTCGAACACCTTATACGTTTTGGCAACGCTGACAGTGTGGCAGAAGAAAATGAATATCGAGGTCGAGTGTGATATGAGTGGATTGGAGTAAAGGAGAGACGAACAGTTTATTTATTGTAGATGAATATCGTGTTATAACTAGATAGTGGAGTTTTCTATATGTACATATGCGACTGATATTAAGAGTCATTTTGATGAATTACTACCTGAGAATAATCGGCTGAAGCGTATGGGATGGTAAAACCAAGGTGGGAAATTAGAAAAAAATTAGCATTTGTAAAATCGCGCCTGTAGCTAAAATTCTAGGCACAAATCTTGCAGTACCGTACGCAGTGTTTTTCGAATGATTAGCCCATAACAGATATGATCACATGCACTAAAAAAATTGTGACTTAAATAATAGATATGGAGTATTTGGGAAATACTCTGAATGTTTGAAATTTGACCTATCAAAATAAAAAAAAATGTGCATGGGGTGTGGGGATAATGTTTGTAGATTCTTAAACCACATTTTATTAAAACTCACTGTAAACTGCAGTTCACAACTCATATTTTACCAGTAAAGTGTTCTTTATTTCCAACATGAGATGTATAATAAATACCATGAACTACCTAAATAGAAATTAGCTGTATTTTCATAATTTGGTGATTGAGGTACACCACATTCAGCTTCTTGTACTTAAAATAAAATGCATGCATGAATTTCCATATTTCTCAAATTAAATTCCACAATTTTGTCAGTTTAAAAAAAATGAAGAGGAGGCAAACATTTTTAGCCACATTTACTGAATTCATCAGCTACTCACAGAAGTTAACATACTTAGTCCGTACATCAAAAATTAAAACTAAACTATAATTGTCAAATGCTATATAAGTTTTTCAGACACATTTCTATGCATATGTGTCACAAATCAAAGATTCATTAACTTTCCTATAGCATTTCGGGTCTTATAAGACCCCAGCAGATCTTTGAGCTTTGGTAATTGTTGACTGCTGTGTATTTTTAACGCCATTTCGTGACTTTTATTTATCTAGTACGAAGCACCAAACCTTTAGGGATTATAAGTTTTGAGTAATTAGTAAGTGTTACATATTTTACCTTTGTGTCTATATGACCCCAAAGTTACTGTCTATACATAGGATTTGAGGGACTTAGGAAGGCTAATGAATGTTTCCCTAATACCCACCAAAATCTGAAGATATTTGTAATTGTAAACAAGCATTAAATTTTGCAGCTGTAAGACCGAACATTTAGTTGATGTTGGAAACTGAATTAATCCAGATTTTCAGTTTCTTCTAAATTCGTGCAGTCTTGAATTTGCGCCCGTACTCAGAATACTTGCCGCAGAACGAAAAATTACGGTCGCATTTTGCGCCCGCTAATTTCCCACACTGGGTAAATCTTCACTTCGTGGAAAATAAATAAATAGCTGATATTACCTAAGTTTGCTGATTCTTTTCATCCTAGCCGTTTATTCACTTAGCTATTTCTAGTGTGATTACAAGTTTTGTTAATACAACAGTTTCAACTGAAAACATTGCATGAGTGAAATTCACAAATTTGTTGGTGACGGTATCGAAAGCACATATCTCTACTCCGAAGCCGAATGCTTTACCATTACACTACACCGACGGAATTTATCGCTACAACTTTGCCAACTTGACAAGTGCCTCAATTCGTTAGTACGCCACATCATCTACCTCTTAATATTTTTTTAAGCGAAGAAGGAATTTTTCTATCAATTCCAGACGACGTGTGGAACGAACATCACATATTTTTTGTTTCCAGGAATTTCGGTTCCAGGGAAGGGAGAAAGCCAGAGCCGTAAGACAAACAACATCCGTGCCTCAGCGGGATTTGAAACCGGACCCATTGCGGACGAATGATCAAAGGCCATCGCTTAGACCACTACGCCACCGGGGCGACCAGGATGTTTGCATATAATACGGTGCTTTGCGTTAAAAATAGAGACACACAAAAGAGAAGTAAAACAAGAAACATGAAGAAGAGGACTAGGACAGGAGAGATGAAGATGTGTATAACCAAACCACTGTGCTTGGGCTTCATTGAAGAACAGAATAGAATTATTGGTGTTAATATCCATGCAAAAGCAATAAAAAGAGAGAAAACTAAACACTTGGAATCAAGGCCTTTTCAATATTCGCAATGCTGACGAAAAGTATGGGGAGTACACTAAACAGTGAAGAAATGAAGCTGCTGAGGAGGATGTGTGGTGATATCAGAAAATGCAGAAATAGTAATGAGTGAATAAGAGCACATTTTTTTTAATTCCATTATACAGTAGTGTGGAAATCAATTGGCATACGCCCATATTTTCACGACATTTTAATTTGGCTGAGAGGTGTGTGCTCAAATCCTTTTTAGCCGCCCCGGTGGCGCAGTGGTCAAAGGCGCTGGCCTCTGATCATTCGTCCGTAAAGGGTCCGGGTTCGAATCCCAGTCAGGCATGGATGTTGTGTTTGTCTTACGGCGCTGGCTCTCTCCCTTCCCTGGAACCAGTGACCCTAAATTAGGGACGGGCGACTGCTTATAGCCCATTGAGTTGCTCACGGTGGTCGTTAAACCTCCAATCAAAAAAAAAAAAAAAAAAAAAAAATCTTTTTTATCAACCACGGACTGTTGTGGAAGACTGACCGTGACCAGCAGGCACAGGTTTGACTGGTTTTAGACAAGTGGAGCTACTTTGCCCTCAGTTAAATGCTAAAGTTTGTGAGGTGTATGCTTTTTTTTTTTTTTTTTTTTTTTTTGTGCTCTCAGTGTGGTAATTTGTGTGTGTTGTTTGTTACGTAAATATGGGCATTACTACAAAGAAGCGGAAAACAAATCTTGCTCTTAAAGAGCACACATCTATGACTGTGAGAGAAATGGCCTCTGCTGTTAGTATGGGAAGATCTAGTGTCTCCAGAATTGTCACTGCACACAAGAATTTTGGATCATTGTTCCAAAGAGGAAATAAAAATGCTGAAGAAAACGTGTAAAACCTCTCTCGAAACTGATAAAATTCTACTCAGAAACATCCAAACTTACCCTCAAAAGAAAGGAAAGAACCTTCAGAGAGATTTACTGGCTACTGTTTTTAAAACTGATGTGTCCACTGCGCGGCGTAGGCTTCTTGAAGCAAGACGGAAGGCAATATATCTAATAAAAAGGCAGTTTTTGATATCTGCCATGAAGAAAAAATCGTCTAGCATGACAACGAAGTTATAAAGCTTAGAGCTGTGACGACCAGGAGAAGGTAGTTTTCCCTAATGAGACACAATTAGTTGGTTGTTCGAGAACACAATAAACATTTGCCCGACGAAGAAATAAAGAGCCACTGAGAGCTGAGCACCTACAGACTGTAAAACACCCTCCGAAAAACATTTCTGGGGGTATTTCGCAACAGGAGGGCCTGGGAACCGTGTTCCAATTGACGGCATGATTAATTCACCAAAATATATTAAAATTCTAACGGGTAGAATTGGGCCATTCCTGCAAACTTTTGCAAATGGAAAAAGGCACATTTCAGCAGGACCTGGACCCATGCGACAATTTGAAAGTCGTCAAGAGGTTAGTTCATGCAAATAAAAAGAATCAATGTGCTTTTCTGGCCTGGAAATTCTCCAGAATTAAATCCAATCGAAAATTTCTGGAACTTCTGAAAAAACGCCTTGGGGAAAATGGACTGTTGAAGAAAGGAACGTCTGATAACTAATATAACAAAGGCGTGGTTCCACAAAAATGAAGTGATAAACATTTGCTCCAAACTGGTGGAGCCAATGTCAAAACGTGTAAAGGAAGTATTTGCAACCAAAGGAGGGCATATTTTGTAGAAATGTCAAGTAAAGTTACTGTATCTGTAGCGTTTGTTTCTTAAAATACGTAAAAAAATGAAGGATTTTTGTGTTGTCCCATTGAATTTGCACACTGCTGTAGAAACCAGGCCGCTTACGAATTGTTGTGTGGAGGGCGAGTGACGGTCGAAGGCACGGTTTTTTTTTTGATTGGAGGTTTAACGACCACCGTGAGCAACTCAATGAGCTATAAGCAGTCGCCCGTCCCTTATTTAGGGTCACTGGTTCCAGGGAAGGGAGAGAGCCAGTGCCGTAAGACAAACACAACATCCATGCCTCGCCGGGATTCGAACCCGGACCCTTTACGGCCGAATGATCAGAGGCCAGCGCCTTAGACCACTGCGCCAGCGGGGCGGCGGGTTTTTGATTTCTCGCAATGCTGTGCCCGTGATAGAATCCCAGAAGAGGCAGGAGTCTTTTCATTCCTGAGACCGTGCTTCGTTTCCTTCTGTGAAGCTAGAAGCACGAAATTAGGAAATCTTTAGGTGCTCCATGTGGATCACTAAGCATCTCCGCTGTACAAACACGTCAATGTGTATGTGTGTGCGTGAATGGTAGATGAAAAACTCTTATCTCTTTACTCTGCTAAAAATGATAATTTGTATTTTGAAGAAAAATTGATAGGCTCGAATTATTGCTTAAAGATGGTGTCTTGAATGTGCATGATATCTTCAGAAATCATTAACTTTTAATAAATGATACCTCCCGTGTTCCACATATTATGCTCTACCACTAATATCCGGAAACTTGCATGTTGTCTTTATTTACGAAAAATTCTATACTCTGTCCCCAAACCGTTGTCTCTTATGACGGCTTTTATTAGTCTTCGTGGAACACTCTCCGCCAGTTTTTTTTCTTTTTTGTAAATGTCCACATAGTGAGACGCACAACTTTGCTTCATTGAGAGATCCCTTCACTTACCCAACGATCCAGTTCGCCCCAAGGATTCTCTATGGAGTTCAGGTTACGACTCTGGGGAGGCCAGTTTAACTTTTGGACGCCCACGTCCTCACACTAACGTGTAAAAAAGTGAATAATAGGACATGTTGTCCTGTGACAGAGATATGGGCCTTATGACGAAGTTAATTTCTCCGTCATTATTATCCACGCCATGGCTCGAACTCGGGTTCCCTCATTCCGGAATAAGTCGCTCTTACCAATTGAGCTACGCGGACGTTCGTTATCGCTGCTATCTGCCTTTATGTCGTGTGCGTCAGGCACGTCACAGCCTTTCCCGACGTATTTCAATAACGGAAGTAGTAGATATCTGTCTAAGAAGAGCTCTGAATTCATGGTTTCGTCCAAAACGACTAATAAGTCGGAGCCCAACCGCGAGAAATAGTTTTTTACCATCATGTTGCCTCTGCCAAACTTCATTATCGAAACGACATAGTCTGAAAAGTACCTTTCTCACCGCATCCGTCACCCCAAGGAACAACCATCAGATTGGTAGACCTTGTAACATGACTTATCAGTCCAAAACACTGTTTTTCATTTGTCTGCACTCCAAGATGAACGTTCTTTACACAAAAGCTAAGCGGCGTGTGGTATTAGTCGAAGTGATTAGAGGCTTGTGGATGACAGTTCGACCGTGATAACCCATTTCGCGCAGCTTACAGCGCACTGCATTAGTGTTAACATCAGTCCCAGTAGTCTCACATTTGCGTGATTTGAGACAACTTTCATTTGCGTTTTGAGGAGACAGTCCTTCACAGACCTCTCCTGTAACATTCTGTAAGCTTCGGAGGTTCACTGGATCGTTTCTTTGGCAGATTTAGCCCCAGTCCGCTTTTATTTACATGTCACATCATCAACCGTTGACTTAGGGGTTTTCCACAGAGCTGAAATGTCTTGAACGGAGCGATTGCTTATGTGGCGTCCTATAATTGGTCCCCGCTGTAAATCGTTTAACTCTGTCGAATGACGCATCTTGAATTTACAGTCTCGCTATTGTTTCATCATAGCCTTACGAGCATATTTATTGTTGAGTTTGTCAGTGATGCTTGAGTAGAACCTAATTCACTATCAATAGAGGGCTACCCGGATGTTAATGGTGGGGCACTGTATATAGAGACCGAGGAAATTAATTTGATTTAAACTGAAACTATCAACTTCGAGACTTTAAAGCTTAAAAATACAAAGTACTATTTTATGTGCATGAGGCTAAACCCTGACGTGCACCGAAAGATAAAGCAAAATCGGAAATTTAGCTAAGTAAACAATAAACCTTCCCCCAAAAAAGGCGTTTCTACAGCAGGGAAAGGGACGATTTTCAGGACTTTGAAAGCCTAGAAAATGTCGGAACAACATAGAAAATAAAAGCAAATATTGTGAAGTTTGCAAATTTGCCGGTGACGGAGATTGAAATCGCTTCTGCTCGCTCCTGAGTGAAATGTTCTAACCGACTGAACTACACCGACGGAATGTATCGCTGTATATTTGTCGTCTTGACACGTGTTTCACCTCTGTAGTATGTCACAGAATGAGTCCTACATTCAGTAAGAATCTGTATGTACTTCCATGATTTCGTCTTCATTATGCTCATTTTATACTGTTCTCTTTTAACTCAGCTGAAAGGTATGAACTTAGCTTGTTAAGTACCATCACAAAGAGGAAAAGTGATGAGCATGTCCTCTTTCACTTACCTTACACTATGCAATTCTTACGGACATCCAGTTTTTTTTGTACGTTAAAAATACGTGAAGGTGTATTTTCAGAAAACAAAAACGCAATACAACAGGATTTTAAGGTTTTGATTGTTCTTAATAGTGGCTTCCAGTTGTGCAAAAGAATAGAGTATCACACTATTTATTATTACATTGACTAGATTTTAATTTGTAATGATTCAAACGAATTATAATCTAACCGTTCTGTGTATAGCTATGGCTGGCCACACACCAGCTTGTAGACAATTAAATACGATTATACAATAACAAAAGGGCATGGCAAGCAATCGATGTTTGATGTGTTACGTCTTCAGGTCTGAGATCTATTCAGAATGTTTAAATTTAACACCCATTGATCACATTGTTGCATATCTTCCCACAGGAATCCTAGTGACATTGAATGGACCTAGTTAAATCACGTGTGAATTAAATCGCAAGCTGTTCTGTGTAAGGTAAGTCTCGAAGGCGTCGGATTAAAACTCGAAGCCGAATTAGAAATTACATGGCATTTAGAGACTACCGCTTACAGTCAGTGATGTTTACTGAAGCATTGCACCAAAAGAAATAGAGAGAAATTAAAAGTAGGAACAATTCTTACCTCATTTTTGAAGAGTTTTCGTAACGTGTTTTGCAAACGAAGTGTATATTCTCCAATCCTAGAAAGAAAGAAAAAGAAAATCATAAGCGTAATTCATTAACACAGCAATCAAAATAACCTGAATTGTTTAGTCCAGTGACTCCCAACTTTTTTGCATTCACGGACCGGCAAAACGTTGGGTAAACTTTCGCGGACGGGCGATGCCATAACAAAACCTTTAGACTATTTTCGAGCATTTAATCTCGTAATATTCTATATTATAATGAACACTGCGTACAATCCATAATTTATATACCAGACTAGCTAAATACCCGTTCTTCGAAAGTGATTTCGTAAACAATTTCGTTCGAAACTGTACATTTAAAAGCTAGCAAGTCAGATGTTTTTGGAAGCGTGAGAAATATTGTGTTGCCATCGCTAATATCTCAAGGGGGATTTTTTTTTCAAATTTCAATTACTGTAAAAATCTACCCGCATATTTACATTTATTGCAGTCACCTTACCACTTATATGTCGTCACTGTTGCTTCGGTGAAAACGAATGTTGGTAATTTGATTTTGACTCAAAAAATCTTGACATTCGATATGTCAAACGATAATATAAATGTTTAAATGCAAAGCCTATTATTATATAGCGCTTTTTACGTGCTATTTTTAAAAGCTTTTTTCTTAAATAAATTTAGAACTAATAAAAAAAACCTTGACATTCGAAATGTCAAACGATAATAAATGTTTAAATGCAAAGGATATATTATGATATAACGCTTTTTACGTGATTTTTAAGGTTTTTGTTAAATAAATTCAGAACAAATAAATTTAGAACAAAATATATACTGAGCAGGTCAACTCAAGTCATTCAAAACTTAGGGGCCGCCCCGGTGGCGCAGCGGTCTGAGGCGCTGGCCTCTGATCATTCGTCCGTAAGGGGTCCGGGTTCGAATCCCGGTCAGGCATGGATGTTGTGTTTGTCTTACGGCACTGGCTGTCTTCCTTCCCTGGAACCAGTGACCCTAAATTAGGGACGGGCGACTGCTTATAGCCCATTGAGTTGCTCACGGTGGTCGTTAAACCTCCAATCAAAAAAAAAAAAAAAAAAAAAAAAAAAAACTTAGGGCGGGGCTTCAGTTGCTTGGGAACAATGGCTCGATCACTGCAAAACGTCCTAGCGTTATCAAAGCTGGGTTATTTAGAGAAACATTTCGACCCACTTAAATTTATCGTAGGAAAAAATCCTTTCTTAGTGCGCCTTTATGTTGGAAAAAGAACATTCCTGCCAAATATGAAAGTTCTGAGATTCGGTGATGAGTCAGTGAGGGCTTTCACTTTTATATGTACAGATTATTCCATGTCATCTACTTACGGCTGACATAATTTAATATATTAATATTCTTTAATGATTAATAAGTGCAATTTTCCCTTCCAGGACGATGTAATCTCAATATTAAAACAATATTCTCCTTACCGTTAATATAATTTTTTCTAGCGTCAGTGCGACGTCTGTTGCTGCTGCTTCGCAATAACCTTCTCGAGCCGTGGTTCCAGCGTCATTTATGCAAGGCGCCGTGCAGCATTAATGACCATTATGTTCCTGTGCTTTGTTTTGATCACCGAAACGGCTGAAAAGTTTTTCTTGCAATAAATACGTGGTCGAAAAAGTTACCAATAATTTTAGAGCTTTGTCGCTGAGACTTGAATATTCTTTCCCCCATAGTACCCCAAAACTGAGTCAGAGATTTGGATCTAAATATCGATACCAGACTGGCATCAGAAGGAAGTTCACCAAAGCTTCCTTTTCCTTATGGTGAATTAGCCTGCAGGAGTTTAGATCTTCTGTGAAGAGATAAGCGATCCAAGCTTCCTTTAAGCTTCCGCGACAGGTGTTCAAAAAATTAGATCTAGATTTCCTCTTACTTCATTTTGATTCAAATGAAAAATAAATAATTTCACTTGTTTCTCGCGGACCGGCAGGAAAAAGATCGCGGACTGGCGGTTGGGAAACACTGATTTAGTCTACGGTTCAGCATTGTAACATCATTTCAGAAAACTTGAAAACTATATTGTCCTAGAGGGGAAATCCACCCCGTATCTCCTAATTTCCGTTTGAGCATGCTATCCGTTACACACACACACACCCCCCCATAACAACGAAGTTCTAAGTATCTGAAGTTGAGAAATCTGAACAATTTCAGATTTTTGCCAGTTGAAGCAATCCAGCACCTCAGATATGGAAATTATGGAAGAAAAATTCTTCCCAAATACATGGAACAACTACAAGATTATTAACACGGCAATCAGGAGAGGCTGAATTGCCTAGTGTGCTCTGTAACATCATATAATAATAATGCTTGAAAATAACATCTCTCTGGAGCGGTACTTGAACCTGCATCTCCCGATGGAGTAAGCTATACGTTACACCACCCAGATACCTGAAGAACTTTAGATTTTCGCCAGTCGAAGCAATCCGATGCTTCCTCGTAGCTTGATAAATCACCAGTACATTAGATATGGAAATTATGGGAGAAATATTCTTCAAAAATACATGGAACAACTACAGGATTATTAACACGGCAAGCAGAAGAGTCTATATTGCCTAGTGTACTGTTCAACACCTATAACATCATTTCAGAGAACTTGATTTACTATTATCTTTTTCTTTGGCATACTTCAGCCTTGCACCACAATTACTTGTACTTTAAATTAATGACAAATAACTATACACCAAACAAGTAGGAAATATTACAACTATACTAGTAATCCGAATTTATTGGCGTACTAGTAGGATAAAAATCAGTTTTCCAAATCTTCACTCATCAACCAGATGGCTTTTTCAAGAAAGATAGCAGTTTCTCTCCATCTTCCTTGAAAAAACCATCTGGTTGATATGCGAAAGCTTAGAAAACTGATTTTTACCCTACGCCAATCAATTCCGATCACTAGTATAGTTAAAATATTTTCTGCTTGTAATTTGTTACTTTTTGTTTTGAGGTTTAACGACCACCGTGGGCAACTCAATGGACTATATAAGCAGTCGCCCGTCCCTAATTTAGGGTCACTGACTCCAGGGAAGGGAGAGAACCAGTGCTGTAAGACAAACACAACTGCCATGCCTCACCAGGATTCGAACCCGGACCCCTTTCTGCCGAATGATCAGAAGCCACCGCTTAGACCACTGCTCCACCGGGGCGGCCTTTGTTACTCTAATTATTGCAGTCTGTAGCTGAGGTTTTTATGGCCGCCAAGGTGGCGCAGTGGTCTAAGCGCTGGCGTTCGAATCCCGGTGAGGAATGGATGTTGTGTTTGTCTTACGGCACTGGCTCTCTCCCTTCCCTGGAACCAGTGGCCCTAAATTAGGGACGGGCGACCGCTTATAGCCCACTGAGTTGCTTACGGCGGTCGTTAAACCTCCAATAAAAAAAAGAGGTTTTTATGACGGATGCTTAGAAAGAAAGATGAATATTGCTACTAAAAGATTGGAATTATTGACTCTAAGGTAAAAAATTCGTTGAACAATACGCATTGCTGCATCATTTCTTGGTGTGTTCTCCATTCCTGTTCGGGTATTTTTCCTACCTAGATACAATTCAGGAATCCCTTGAGAAAAAATCCTGATCACTCGACAAGCCACGTAGTAGCCACTGCCAATATAACTCAGTCATCAATCACACACTAATATCCGACAAAACGATGTTTGAAGGGTTGAAGGTAAGTAAGAGTATATAAGCCAAAGTCTATATTGTGGAAGGAATGCTGCAAGCCCTCTAATCCACAACGTTGGAATCACTGCTGAGTACAGGCCGTTGTTTTCTATAGTTATTTGCCAACCTACAACAAGAGCCATGCAGCGTCGCGTTCGAAGGTGTTTGGATGTCGGTGGAGGACATTTCCAGCATTTATTATGAATGGTGCTGCATTCCCATGAACAACGTACGTTGTAAACCACATGTCGTGTTTGCAAGTAGGATGTGTCGCAAAATATGACTGATTCCGGGGAGGGGGTCTACCTAGTGAAACACCCTGTACCAGTTGTAGACATAGTTAGTGGACAGATATGAAATGCTTTCAGCTTCCACATCTGTCGAAGCTCTGCAGCCAGTTCCATATTGAATGTTCAACGGGTTATTATTATTACACTCATCGTCAAAAATAATAATTGCACTCAGAAGGACGTGTTGGATTGCAATGCTATTCGAGAGGAAGGTAAAGGGTATCAGGAGCAATAAATGATTAAACATTGAGCCTGACATGGGCAATATTTATTGAGCTACACGCCAATAAGTAGTGTCTCTCAGTATGGCGTCGGGCCGCCATGTTTGTTCACACAGCATGCCAGATGTCTCGGCACGGAATTGTTTTTTTTTTTTTTTTTTTTTTGATTGGAGGTTTAACGACCACCGTGAGCAACTCAATGGGCTATAAGCAGTCGCCCGTCCCTAATTTAGGGTCACTGGTTCCAGGGAAGGGAGAGAGCCAGTGCCGTAAGACAAACACAACATCCATGCCTGACCGGGATTCGAACCCGGACCCCTTACGGACGAATGATCTGAGGCCAGCGCCTTAGAACACTGCGCCACCGGGGCGGCGCACGGAATTGTACAGATTCATAATGGTGTCCTGCAATAAGCCATTCCATGCAACTTGAACCTTCTCACGCAGTTCCTGCAGATTGTGCGGTAGGTGTGGAGTGTGAATATCGCGTCCAATAGCATCCCACACATTTTCAATCGGCGATAGGTCTGGCGATGCGGCTGGCCATGGCAGAGTGTCAGTGCCTTGAAGGCAAACTCTCGAGACAGCAACGGTATGAGGACGAGTGTTGTCCTGTTGGAAAATCACATCGGAGTGAGCGTTGTCCTGTTGGAAAATCACATCGGAGTGAGCGTTCAGGAAAGGAAGGGTGAAAGTACCTGTAATGAACACCAAAGGTGATCTGGCATCGTAGGCAATTGCAACCCACACCATGACACCAGGCCTTCTGGACGTGTGACGTTCGACAAGAAACCGTTCATCTTGGCGCTGACCACGGAGCCTCCACACACGGATTCGTTGGTCGTCTCCTCCAAGACAAAAGCGGGATTCGTCACTGAAGATCATCCGCTGCCATTCTGAGTAGCTCCATGACAGTCTCGCACGACACCATTGCAGTCTTTGGCGACGATGCAATGGTGTTAAGGGCAGTCGTCTTAACGGTCTGCTTGCGTGTAGTCCTACGTCGTGCATCCGTCTGCCAATGGTGCTTGCACTAATCGTACGATGCATGGAGGGCACCACTGCTCGCTGAATATCCGTAATCGTGGCTGTTGGGTCACTCCCCGCATGTCGGACAACCCGTCGGTCCTCTCTCTCCGTGGTTTGTCTAGGTCTCCCAGACCCTTCCTGTCGCTGCTGCGTGTCTTGTTCTATTCACTGATACGGCGATACTCGCACGACTGGTATGACGCGCAATACAGCGATAAGACCATCCCGCTTCCCGAAGCCCAACGATGCGGCCCCTCTCAAACTTCCCTAACTGCTCGAATTGCTTCCGAACTTTTCTTTGAGGCATACTTCACTTGCAAAGGATGCAACAAACACAACAGCACGAGTCAGAATGGCAAGCACGCGCAACTGGACGACCTTATATAGCCGGTCAGGCACAGCGCGACGACCCCTCCTTGCTTGGGTCACACGCGCGGCCGAGCGTGATACTTGAATCCTTTGCATGTCTCACGATGTCAAATCTATCCACCAAGTTTCATTCCTGTCGGGTGCTTCCTTCTAGGTGCGACTGTTTTTTTGACGATGATTGTGTTATTATTATTGTTGTTTTGGAACAACTCTTTCCAGTGACCAACACCATATTGCTCATGGCTACTGGCTAATGTTCCGAAAATGCATGCATTAATTTATTATGAACTAGAATTTTTACTTCCTGGTGGATTGTTTTATTGTTTTTTACTGTTAATTAAATTATTACAACTGTTTACAAACCTCTGTATACTGAAAATTTTCTGATCTCGGAAATTTTATTGTTTGTACTTAATGAGATACTTTTATTAGATGTATGTCTTAAAAATATGGTGTGTTCAACGGTAATATTTCCTTTCTATTTGCATAACATGTTCTAATTAGAAGAGTATACGTGTGACTACACTCTGGATATTAGAAATTCAGCTACTCATCTTTGACTTTTTTTAGGGTGGAGTGGTTCCATACAAACTTTTAACTCTCCATTTTTGTGCCCGCATTCAGCCACATTTAAAATGGGGTTTCTATGTTTATTTCAACATATTTTGCTTTGCGTAATATTTTTGCATGTGGTGAAATTTACAAAAGTTCTCACCGTTCTTCGTTCTTTTTTATATTTTCTAATGACGAAATAATCTGCCTATGACAAAGGTTTTAACGGTGTAGCATGCAACAAAGAGGGAAATTGCAAATCCTCAGTTATTCAGAAACGAAATATTAATTAATTTTTTTTGAACTGTTTTGCTGCTATCAATTTTGCTTCATATATCATCAAGGACACAGTTCAATGTTTCTAGCGTCTGAAATAACCCATTAAATATGTTGCTTGACAATGTATTTTCCCAGAGTGGAAAATTAGACTGTGTACGAATTTACTGAGGACTGGAAGCTAATACTGATTGCACGTTTATGAAAAATAATTTGTACTTTCGATTAACGTCAAACAACATAATTTGCTTTGTCTAAACGTTTGTCCCATTTTGGTGGCCCAGAGGA
The DNA here is from genome assembly GCA_039090855.1 of Macrothele yani. NCBI lineage: Eukaryota > Metazoa > Arthropoda > Arachnida > Araneae > Macrothelidae > Macrothele > Macrothele yani. The sequence goes on along the minus strand of CM077016.1, from coordinate 42,447,777 downwards.
AAGAGTCATCACCATAGCAACAACTGAGAAGGAGATATTTATGACGTCACGCTTAGCATTTCGTGTTTTCATGTAGGTGTTCAGTGAATGGAAACTGCTTCCCGGATATAATTATGTGATGTCATCACAATAGAACTAACTGAGAAAGAAATATGTGTGACGTCCCGCTTTGCTTTTCGTGTTTACGGGCAGGTGTTCCGTGAATGGAAACTGCGAATTATGTCAGCGTGTAACGTAACAACTATACGACGTAGTACTTTATTTTATTGTTGTAATGTTCATGAAACATATTTTCCCATTTGGACATCACAAACAAAAAGAATACCTGGTTATTAAAAAATTACTCTACATATCTTATTTTCCCCAGTCATTATTGACCGGCTTTCACCTAGTAAGGTAATAACATAGCAAAATGTTGACATTCTTCGCCATTGTTTAATAGCTATCCGCTTGTTGTTCTGGCAGTGAGCAACGTTTTTAGTAGATAAGAAGAGAGCTTTTATTCTTAAATTTTATCTGTAGCGTATATTAGTAAATTCTAATTAAGTCTTTTTGTACTTTTTTGGTGCACCTACGATTATGAGATCCTTAAGCGTAATGCAATCAGTTACAAATGTTGGAGCCAAAATATTTAACGGAACATATTTTTAATTCTTTTGAGTCATTTTTGTTCATCATCAGCTATAAAGAAGATTTAGAGAATAACATTGTTTCAGAAATTCATATTTGAAACTCTGAGAGGAGCACATTTTTTTCCGGAGGGAGAACAAAAGAACTGGTGATTATGGAGAAATTGCCCGAAAAATTTTACGTCAGATTACATGTACCAAGTTTTACAGTTCCTTCTTGGTTAGGATAATTAAATTCCCCAGATGCAGAGAGCTTATTCAGAAGGTAGACTTACTTGTTATAACATTTCGCAAAAAGCACGCCACATTAATGGAACAACAAAAACTTCTCGCCCGAATGCGAAAAATGAAAACCCTTAAACCTTACGTTTAGAACTACTTTCACTAAATGCACATTTCTGAAGTGAAGATAACATGCACTTTGCGTGGAACACAAAGTTTTCACTTTTTAATTTATGCCCAACAGAGTCTCATCGGTTCAAATAAAATGCTGTTGAATATATTTAAGATAAACAGACAAAAATAAAAAATAACATGAAGCCCACATTCCTCTAAGAGGCATAAAAAGTGCATTAAACAATTTGAAAACCTCTGTGACGCACATTATCAAGCATATTTCAGGAACTACATACTTTTTTTACAAAGACATTATTATTAACATGAAAGAAAACTAAATAAGTTCAATTAGGTCATTTCGTGTGTTCATAGATCTTAAATTGTGTAATAAGATTACGGCGCTCTTTGGAATTTCGCATGCATTTGCACCCTCGAAGGGACAACCTTTGGAATCAGCTCAGAGATATTCAGAATCAGTCACAAAATGGCTAGTATCGCCTATCCAAAAGCAGGTTTTTTCCTTTTACAATGGCCAATATCTAAATAATTAATGCATTTATTTTTGCAAAAAATATAGTAATAAATCCACATGTTTTCGTGAAAGTTTTCATAACAGCTAAAATTTGCTGTTAATTCGGAGATAAAAAGTTCTGTTCCACCTTCAGCAGAAGAAAAACAACCAACAAAAACCTAGAGGTTCAGAAACAGAGAAAGATGAGAGCGGAAGGGAAAAGAGATTTTGACTTATCATGAAAAGCAATGGGTGAGCTTTGTTCTGCCTTTTTTTTTTTTTTTTTTTTTTAGTATCGTTTGTTTGGGGGTTTAACGACCACCGTGAGCAATTCGATGGGCTATAAGCAGTCTCTCGTCCTTAATTCAGGGCCATTGGTTCCAGGGAACGGAAAGAGCCAGTGCCGTAAGACAAACACAGCATCTATGCCTCACCGGGACTGGATCTCATCTTAGACGAATGATCAAAAGCCATTGCTTAGATCACTGCACCATCGGTGCGGCTTCTTGTACTGTCTGGCATTATTAGTAAATGGGAGCGGTGAAAGTCACCGTGTGGGATAGATTTTGAAGTGTGTGTGAGATAGTGTGGGTGACAAAGCGAAGTGCGTACCTCGATTGGGCCGTAAACAAAAACTAATAACAAATTTTCAAACTGGGAATTTTTCTATTAAATTAACCCATCAGAATAGAAAGGATCAAACTTTATTTTGAAAGATTTTATCCAGAAGTGAGGTTTAAAGAGCATCAAGTTCGTTTCCTTGAAAAGAGGGCAATTGAACGCTATGAAAATAGCTCTAATTTTTTCGTTCTCGTTCGCAGTTTGTGATTTAAAAATTTTTTTTTTGATTGGAGGTTTAACGACCACCGTGAGCAACTCAATGGGCTATAAGCAGTCGCCCGTCCCTAATTTAGGGTCACTGGTTCCAGGGAAGGGAGAGAGCCAGTGCCGTAAGACAAACACAACATCCATGCCTCACCGGGATTCGAACACGGACCCCTTCGGACGAATGATCAGAGGCCAACGCCTTAGACCACTGCGCCACCGGGGCGGCGATTTAAAAATTTAGAACAATATTTTTAACGGAAACTTCTAAAAAGCCTTGCGATGCCAGGAACAGCAGCACTGTAAGTTTTTAGTGTGTGCGCGCACGCGCCCTCCAGAAGATCTCTCACTTTTTTTAGACTGGAAGAAAGCCCCCCCCCACCCCTTGCCGGTACAATGAACTTCTAGATCTGCCACTGTCCTCTAGTTTTGCAACAATTATCCATAGCTTTCATATTTCTTTTCGATTATCCTTGCTGCTTTCTTCCTTTCATTTCATTATTTTTGAAGTACTACAGTACGTTTGGTCCATAAGTCCTGTTACCCCGTACTATAAATGCGAATAAGTTTATATTAGTTGTTACCCCGTATTATTATGGGAATAAGTTGATATCAATAGATTCAAACCCGCGTATAACGAATTTGAAGGGAGAGTCGAAAACATTCGATATATGTAAACTTTGTTACAACCGGACAGATGAAAAAAGACTATTTTTTATTTTGGAATATTACATTGTGTGAGCTTAAAAACTAGTCAGTTATGAACTATTTATCATTGAGCAAAGGTAAATAACGAGAGCAGGATGGGGCTTTTGCGGGGACGGGGCATAATTTTATTGAGGGGCCCAGGGTAAAATTTCATTGGGTAAGCTGAAAAATATAGCTTATATTTTAATAAAGCGGTTACGTAAAAAAAAAGTCGTCCTTAAGGTGGACCTCAAGTAATTTTGCTTCCTATACTTCCAATGGGAAAACTTCTGTACACATTTTCTTCACAATTAATGCTTTCCCAAGGATGAAAATTTGAACATCGATTAAAATAGCTTCATTTTATAACTTGGAATACTTAATATTATAACTTGGAATACTTGGTATTTTCTAAAACATAACCATAATTATGCAATCCAACATTTGTTTATCTACTGACGTCATCAAAGTACAGGTCGCGCCATCTTTTTTGGTTTCAACACTACCAAAGGAAAAGTTATTGATTTTTAATATAATTATGGTTATGTTTTAGAAAATATTAAGTATTCCAAGTTATAATATGAAGTTATTTTAATCGATGTTCAAATTTGCATCCTTGGGGAAGCATTAATTGTGAAGCAAATTTGTACAGAAGTTTTTCCATTGGAATTATAGGAAGCAAAATTACTTGACGTCCACCTTAAAGAATACATACAAAACTATCAGGAAGGAAAAATTATTATTTCATAGAAGTATTTGTTTTAAACGTAAGAAAAAGGCAATACTACGGATTAAAAGTTCAGAGAGAGAGAGAGATAGTAAAAAGAGTTAAAATCTACGATTTGCTTTCTGAGAAGAGGAGGGTGAGATAGTTTGTGATTTTTATAAAAACTTCAATACGAATTGAAAGAAAGAAAACTAATCAGCGTAGCGAATATTATTTTTGTGTGCCAAAATCTATTTCTATGAATATTTTGTGTGCCAAAATCTATTTCTATGAATTTATTATCCTTCCAAAATAAATTCATAGAAATAGATTTTTCCCCTGAGATACACGTTTTAGTCATAATTTTTTTATGCAAGGTAGAGTAACTGACAAATTAGTGAATGTTTTTCAAATTCGATATTGTACTTTGTTTTTTTAAATTTCAGTATCTGGTTTACACACAAATTGTTAAATATATATAAATACGGAACAACAAAATTATTAAAATTACTTTGGTATTTTATGAATGCGAAAAAAATTTAGGTGGTTATAATAATCATTTCAAAATTTAGTAAAAAATTGCATAAGAACAGAAACTGCACATCTCAGTATCGAGCAAATCTCAGTATCTGTGTGATGAAGAAAGATAACCTTTTTAGAAGTGGGGAATAAGAAACTAAAAACAAAAAGCATCATAAATTTTTTTAAGGGCTTTGCGCACCAAAACTTCACGGTGGGGCAGTGATCTACACCCATGAGCAATTACATTATCACCACCTCCAGCCTAGAGAAATGAGCGCGCCTGGAGACTCAACGGTGGTGCAGGTGAAGTTCACAGAGCACTATACTGTATATACAACCCGAGGACCGGCTTTCGGTTAATAGTGTGTTCGGATTCAGAATGAAAAAGCTGCCGATTTATCGGAGTTTGATAAAGGACAAATTGTGATGGCACGCCGCCTTGGAAATACGATCTCTGAAACGATGCGGCTTGTGGGTTTTTTTTTTTTTTTTTTTTTTTGATTGGAGGTTTAACGACCACCGTGAGCAACTCAAATGGGCTATAAGCAGTCGCCCGTCCCTAATTTAGGGTCACTGGTTCCAGGGAAGGGAGAGAGCCAGTGCCGAAAGACAAACACAACACCCATGCCTCACCGGGATTCGAACCTGGACCCCTTCGGACGAATGATCAGAGGCCATCGCTTAGACCACTGCGCCACCGGGGCGGCGTGGGTTGTTCACGTGCCTCAGTAGCGATGCCGTACTGCCAACGGAGTGATGCACAAATGGCCAAACGGCGAACCGTCGTCCAGCCGTGAGTCGTCCGCAGCTCATGGATCCCAGCGGGGAGCGGAGAATGTCGCGCATTATTCACAGCGACCGCAGGGCCACAGTGCGACAAATCACCTGCAGCTACAACAGCGGTGATCAGGGCAATCTGCCACAGCACACAGTTCATCGCAGGCTTCTGCGCATGGGCCTCTGTAGCCGAAGACCCAGTCGGATCCCCATGCTAACTGCACGTCATCGCAAACAACGCATGAAATGGGCCCAAGATCATCGAGATTGGACCGTGCATGATTGGAAGAAAGTGGTCTGGTCTGACGAATCAAGATTCCAGGTGCATCACGTAGACGGCCGAGCGCGGATACACCAAATACCAACGGAGGTTATGGCACCTGGATGCACAGTCGGGTGGAAACAGACCGGCGGTGGCGATGTTATGCGGTGAGCGATGTTTTCTTGGGACACTCTAGGCCCCATTATCCCAATAGCACAATCGCTGACAGCTGTCAGGTGTCTGAACATCGTTGCTGACCAAGTTCACCCATTCATGTTTCCTGCTGGTGATGGCCATTACCAACAGAGTAATGCGTCATGCCGTACCGCCAGAATCATCCAGGAGTGGTTCGAGAAACATACTGGTGACTTTCTGTTAATGCCCTGGCCTCGAAATTTTTCTGACACGAACTCAATCGAACATTTGTGGTTCGACTTAGAAAAGTGGGTTCGCGCTAAATCACCTCCACCACGAAATGTACGGGAACTGGAGGACCTGCGGTTGACATTATGGTACCAAGTACCCCAGTATACCTATCGCCACCTCATCGAATCGATGCCTCACCGAGTAGCAGCTGTTTTGCGGGCTAAAGGGGGTCCTACATCTTATTAGGTAGGTGGTGGTAATGTAATGGCTCATCAGCGTAAGCGCTGGCTACTGACCGTTCGTTCAAGTATGTCCGGGTTCGAATACCAGTGAGACATGGGTGTTTTTTTCGGCACTGGCTCTCTCCCTTCCCTGAAACCACTGGCCCTAATTTTTTTTTTTTTTTTTTGAGGTTTAACGACCACCGTGAGCAACTCAATGGGCTATAAGCAGTCGCCCGTCCCTAATTTAGGGTCACTGGTTCCAGGGAAGGGAGAGAGCCAGTGCCGTAAGACAAACACAATATCCATGCCTCACCGGGAATCGAACCCGGACCCCATACGGACGAATGATCAGAGGCAAGTGCCTTAGACCACTGCGCCACCGGGGCGGCCTGGCCCTAAATTAGGGACTAGCGACTGCCCATTTAGTTGATCACGGTGGTTGTTAAACGCTTAACCATATTACACTGGCGGAAAGTGAAAAAGAACACCAAGAAGGAGACGTCTGATACCAACGAAATGTATACAGCATAATAACGGAATACAGAGGATAACGTGATCAAAACATTATGGCAAAATACAGCTGTATCTGCTGATAAACTGAAAAATAACATTTCCATGTAACATGGTTAGTACGAGGTTGAACCGCCATGAACTGCGTCACACTGTGCAATTCTGGCATGGAGTCTGTCATACAGATGTTGGATGTAAGTTTGGGGTATTGAGTTCCAAGCATCCTCAACCTGGACGCGTAAATCGGGGATGGCCATGGAGATCGGATAAGTCGTTGTCTCATAAAATCCCACACGTGCTCAATGGGGGACAAATCCGGTGAACGTGCAGGCCATGGAAGTTGTCTCACAGCCTGAACTGCATGTTGCGTTGCACGTGCCGTGTGTGGGCGTGCGTTATCTTGCTGGAAAACATCACGATGGACCGACCTTACAAATGGCACAATAACGGGCTGAATGATATTGTTGATGCAGGAGGTGCTGTTTAACGTACCCGGTACAAACACTAGTTGTGTACGGGAGTGATAGCTGATCGCTCCCCCACACCAGGAGACCAGGTGTAGGCCCTGTGTGTCGATGGCGGATGCAAGAAGGGTGGAGACGCTCCCCTGTGCGTCTGCGAACACGCATACGGCCATCCGAGGCTCCCAAGCAGAATCTGCTTTCATCGCTGAACACGACAGATCGCCATTGCGTTCTCCAGTGCAGACGTTGACGACACCACTGCAGCCGTTCCTGACGGTGGGCTGGAGTCAGAGGTACACATGCCAGAGGCACACGTACACGTAGTCCTGCATCCAGTAGACGGTTGCGGATTGTTCGCACAGTCACCTCAGGTGCAACGGCAGCTCGGATTTGCGTCGCAGTGGATGTTCTGCTTGACAACGCCGCTCTTCTTATGCGTCGATCGGTCAGCTCATCAGTTCGTCTGTGACTCCCGGTTCCACGTCTTCTCGTGTGGGAATGTTCCTCGGACCATCTACGCCACCATCGTACCACCACCGATACTTCCCGTCCAATTCGCTCCGTAATACGACCACCCGGCCTCGCGGAGTCCGACTAGACGACCTCGCTCAAAGTCCGATAACTGCTGAAATCGTACACGTCTTCCATGTCCAGGCTTTGCAGCTTCTTCAGGGTCTTCGCACGTGTCCGTACGCCGACGACTGATTGCATTCACTTCGCCGTATTCCTTAAATACCACCGACGATAATTTGCATATAATGCCGTGCTGTGGCGTAAGCGCTCACCGGTTGGTCGCGAAATTAATATCACACCTACGTAAACTCGTCCCCATTAACGTATGTAAATTTCATGATCGTCCGCCAATTTCTTCTTGGTGTTCTTTTTTCACTTTCCGCCAGTGTATATATATATATATATATATATATATATATATATATATATACACATGGAGAAGACTGGCACAAGACAGACCGTTGTGGCGGAAACTTGGGGAGACCTTCGTCCAGCAGTGGATTGATAATGGTTGACAATGATGATAATATATATATATAGTAAGAGTCGGACGCAGTATGGGTAAGACGAAGGATCTAAGCGCATTTGATCGTGGGCAAATTGTCGGGGCCCGAGGAATGGGTCACTCCATCACGGAAGCCGTACAAGCACTGGTATTTTCACGATCCACTTTGTCACGGGCGCATCGTGAGTACATCGAATCCGTAAAACGATCGCTGCAAGGGCCAACTGCCGTGGACAACAGCGTGTGGATGAGCGGGGTCATCGCCGGCTAGCTCGCATTGTAACAGCGGATAGACGGGCCACAGTGCAAGAAATCACTCGTCAATTTAACGCTGGTGCACAAAAACGTGTAAGCAACCACACCATCCAGATCCATCTCCTCGCCATGGGGTACAGAAGCCATCGTCCCACGAGGGTACCGCTGCTGACCACACATCACAGGGAGCAAAAGATTAGTACGGGCGCGGGAACATCGCCACTGGACCCTAGACATGTGGAAAAATGTTGCCTGGACTGATGAGTCGAGATTCACGTTGGTATATGCGGATGGCAAGATACGAGTACGGCAGAAACCACATGAAGCGATGGATCCTTCTTGCCAGCAGGGTACTCTTCAAGCTGGTGGAGCTGGCATTCTCGTCTGGGGACTGTTTAAGTGGACTGAAATGGAACCCCTGGTACGTCTGACATCGTCCCTCACAGGTCAACGTTACCGGGATACCCTGGACGACCATTTGCTCCCGTTTGTGCGTCTTCAATATCCCACTGGGACCTCATCCTGCAACAAGACAATGCACCGTGCTATCGCTCCCGAATTGTATCCGAATGATTGGATGAACACTCAACCGACGTGACCTAGCTTCCTTGGCCAGCTAGGTCACCTGACCTCAATCCCATCGAGCACATCTGGGATGCCATCGAGAGAGATGTTCGAGGCTATGACACCCCTCCATCAAATATTCGTGAACTGTGGGAGCTTGTTCAGGGGTCGTGGATCCGAATGGCTTCCCAACGCTTCCGGTGTCTTGTCGAGTCCATGCCGAGACGAATCACCGCCGTCATCAGGACAAATGGTGGTGCTACACGTTACTAGACAGGTATCTCTAATGCAATTGCTCTTCAGTGTATATATATATGTGTGTGTGTGTGTGTGTGTGTGTGTGTGTGTGTGTGTGTGTGTGTGTGTGTGTGGTTTCTCCAAAGATTATTGTTCGTAATATGCGGTTAAAATAACAAGGGAGAATATTACGAAGTTCATGGGATCTATAAGAACTTCGGTTATGTTGAACTTCGTATTATGCGAGCTCGTTATACGTGAGTGAGACTATAATTATCATTTGTACTCATGCTTATTATTATAATTCGTTATTCTTTTAATTTATTTATTTCATATGCCTGACACAAGCACATATAATGTCGAGGAACCGCTTGTCGTAAATGTGTGGGCTCACGAACGTCCACAGACAAAGAAAAACTATGAAGAATTTTCAACGACCACTGCCAGCAAATCAATGGCCTATATGTAGTCGCTCGTACTTAATTTAAGGCCACTGACTCCAGTAAAAGGAGAGAGAGGCAGTGCCGTAAGACAAAGACAGCATCCATGCCTTGCCGGAATTCGGACTTGGACCCATCTCGGACGAATAATCAAAAGCGGCCAGCGAGATTTCAACGTCAGGTATAACAACAAAGCTCCTCCTAAAATGACAATTGTACGGTGGGAACATAAGCTATGCCCCCTAGTGGCGCAGTGGTCCAAGCGTTGGCTTCTGACCGTTCGTCCGAGATAGATCCGGGTTCGAATTCATGTGATGCGTGGATGTTGAGCTTGTCTTACGGCACTGGCTCGCTTCCTTCCCTAGAACCAGTGGCCCTAAATTAGGGAAGGCCGACTGCTTGTAGCCCATGGAGTTGTTCACGGTGGTCGTTAAACCCCACCCCCAAACAAACAAACAAACAAAACGTAAGTTATTCATGTCCAATTCAGGTTTAGACACGGAAAGAGCAGAGTGACCGTCGCCCCTGCTGTTCCTAAGGAATCGAAGGTAGTGTGTTGAAGCATGTGACGTATATCTCTAATTTAACCATCTTTAAGGGTTTCTATTCTTACACAAATTGTTACTTCTCTGTTAGGTATGTTTTTCTTAGTTCCAAAGGGAAAACCTACGTCGAGAGTAAAGGGAATTGGTGGCACGATTGGGAGAGATTTACCGATTGTTATAAATTGACATGTTATGTGGATATTAGGAAAGCTCAAGCTTTTTATGTGAGTGCTGTTGTATATTTTTGATATTATGTAAAAGTTTCTACAATCGTGTTACTTCGACAATTGGAAAGAATGACGTTTACTTGGCTTTTAGCATATGTTGTTCTCATTCATACAAACTCTGGCCGTACTTTATTTGCTAAAATAACTGGTTTGTTTAAACACACAATCTGAAAAACCACCACCAGACATCAAAATATCATAATCATCAATGCTCTAATCATCCACAAAGTCTCTATGGAAATGAAATTCAGGTCTCAAAAACCACAATGCTGAGGCGAATGAAAACCGATCTTCAATTGAAATCTTACAAGCTTTGATGAACTAAATGATAACGGTGTGAGAGAATAAAGTGTACAAAGTTACTTGAAGTTTTTCAGACGTGATAAAAGGTTCTTCTGAGAGGAATGTGCTATTTACCGAAATACACATAAAAGAATTCCAGACTGAATAATTTATAGAGTTGATTGTTCCTAACCCACTGTACTACCAGGAAATACTGTATGTACATGTCGATGTTTTTAGTGACAATGGATAAGGAGAGTATCATTAAATCTGGGGACGCCATTGGATTAATCTCGCAGAAGTCATGACCTCTCTTTCTGTAACAAGGCACTATAGGGCACAATTAACAACAGCGCATAAAAGAGAGGAAAGATACCACTCCATAGAACAGGTGAAGGGAGTTGTGAGAGTCGCCTTAATCAATATCAAAAAAGGCTCTGCTCCACAAAATGTCACATAGGACATGGCGCCGAGTCATTTTGTGTCACGAAATGCTGGAGATCCTGCTGACTTTTAGATAGTCAAAAAGGGCTCCCTATGAATGATAGATTGTAGTTGTTATCATTAATCATCCAGTATATTTAATTTGTATATCATACATTGGTCATACAGTTGAACCTCGTTAAGCCGTCATATTTTGTTCGTTGTGCTGAAGTAGCGGTAAGCGAAGGTAGCACTTTAAATAGGTTCATACAAAAAGGAAAAATTGATTGAATGACAGTATAAGGAAGAAATAAGACAAACATACGTACTTATGCATCGGATCTCTAATTCTGAGGACGCAAGGATCGAAAATACAGTGATTAAGTAAAGTCCGCGGAAATTTGAAAAATTGTTCAATTGCCTTCTGTTTTTTTAACATGATTAATTATATCCAGTCCTTTGTCAAGTTCTGCATAAGCTTGCATCGTTGTTTTATTAGTTGCACTTTGCTCTTCAGAAAACCGTCGCAGCTTTGATAAGAATGATTTAGCTGCTGTGTATGATACTTCTGCAGCTCGGATGGATTCATCATCATCATCAATAGCAGATTCAGCGGAAGGAAGATCAGCGGCCTTGAGTTTTTTTTTTTTTTTTTTTTTTTTTTTTTGATTGGAGGTTTGACGACCACCGTGAGCAACTCAATGGGCTATAAGCAGTCGCCCGTCCCTAATTTTGGGTCACTGGTTCCAGGGAAGGGAGAGAGCCAGTGCCGTAAGACAAACACAACATCCATGCCTGACCGGGATTCGAACCCGGACCCCTTACGGACGAATGATCAGAGGCCAACGCCTTAGACCACTGCGCCACCGGGGCGGCGGCCTTGAGTTGAAATACTGATTATGTCAGCGTCTTCTTTTTATCAAATGCAGGCTCATCATTATTAGCATCTAAAAATTCAGTTGATAACATACTACATGCAAGAGAAATGCACTTCAGCTTCTGTAATACTCAACTGAAATAATCCCGTACGTTTCCAACAATTTTCAGTTGTTTGCCGACTTACTGAATCCCATGCTTGTTTGGTAAAATAATTTGCATCTGTTGATGAAATTTTAATATCAGTTTTTTGCTCAGCAATGTTTTCTGTGATTTTTTTAACCTGAAATCTTTTAAAATACGCTTTGAAAGCTTTAATAATTCCAACATCAAGGGGTTGCAATTTCCCTGTAACATTAGGGGTGGAAATGCTATCATTACTGAGTCCATCTTTTTTGTGGCATGGAGCATTATCTAAAATTAAAAGAACCTTTCTTCTTTTGCATTAGATATCAAAGTTGAATTTTTCCAACCAGTTCTGAAATGTTTTGTTTATCATCCACGCCTTTTCATTGAATCTGTAGTTCACGTTCAGTTCAGGGTAAAAATTCTTAAAACAACGTATTTTTTTAGATTTTTCTATAGCACCAATGTTTTATTTATCAGTACCATCGGCATTTACACAGTGAACTGTTGCTGTTCTATCTTTCATCTTTTTGCAACTATTCTAATTTTTATTTCAAATCAATTTATCCGGTATCACACCACAAAACAAACCAGATTCATCCATGTTATACACATTTTTTTAATTCATAGCCAGATATGATTTCTGACATTCTTTTTCTTACCTCATCCACTAAACTTTCAAAGGTTTCGCCATTTTGTGTTCTCATTGCCGATTTTTGAATCTTTGAAGCCAACCATTACTATAGTTGAGTTCTTGGATTTGGTAGTCTCTTCCAAACAGTCTCGCTTTTTCACGAATAACTTCATCGGTAATAACTCTATGCTTAGCATTTAACTGGCCAATCCATAGAACAAGAGATTTCTCTAAATACTATATTATTTTTGACACTTTGAAATTTTTTACCTGAGTGCAGTTGTTTTTTCAGATCCATTTATTACTATTTCTGTTTTTGATTGGGGGTTTAACGACCACCGCGAGCAACTCAATGGTCAGTAAGAAATCGCCCGGCCGCCCCGGTGGCGCAGTGGTCTAAGCGATGGCCTCTGATCATTCGTCCGAACGGGTTCCGGGTTCGAATCCCGGTGAGGCATGGATGTTGTATTTGTCTTACGGCACTGGCTCTCTCCCTTCCCTGGAACCAGTGACCCTAAATTAGGGACGGGCGACTGCTTATAGCCCATTGAGTTGCTCACGGTGGTCGTTAAACCTCCAATCAAAAAAAAAAAAAAAAAAAAAAAAAGAAATCGCCCGTCCCTAATTTAAGACCAATGGTTCCAGGGAAGGGAGAGAGCCAGTCCCGTAAGACAAACACAACATCCATGCCTCACGGGATTCGAGCTGGACCTTTCTCGGACGAATGGTCAGAAGCCAGCGCTTAGACCACTGCCCCAGCGGGGCGGGATTCATTTATGCTTATCGCTTTATATGTCTCATACTCTTTTGTATGTGTGTGTTTGGGGGTTTAGCGACTACCGTGGGCAACTCGATGGTATATAAGCAGTCTCTTGACCCTAATGTAGGGCCACTGGCTCCAGGGAAGCGAGAGCGCCAGTGCCGTAAAACAAGCACAACCTCCGTACCTCGCCGGGATTCGAAATCGGATCCATATCGGAAGAGAAGTCAGAAGCCAGACCTTAGACGCCTGAACCATAGGGGCGGCCCAGAAGACTTAAATGCATGTCTGTTATCAAGAGAGTAAGATAGCGTATGTCAAACAATGCGCTCAGTTAAACGTTAAACTCCGTCATACTATTACCATCACTCTTATCACACTCACCCCACTCTTTTTGATCTTGAGTTAGTTCGTTTTACAATCTGACCCACTGCCAGTGGTGCCAAAACTTATATAGAAATTCGGTGATGTTATTAGCCGTTCAGAAGGAAAAATCTAGCTGAGAAGTAACGAAATTTGCATAAGAACAGACTCTTAAAAGGAAGATTATATGAGATACACATCACAGGTAATAGATATATTTTTTATAATTTGTGACAAGTGATGAAACTTCTCCACAAATAGGATCCAAAGAACCAAAGCATGCAATGGACGCACAAATTCAAGGTAGAACCAAAGTCACGGCAAAGATTTTTCTGGGATACCGACGGATTGCTGCTAATGTATTATTTAAGGGGAGAAGACTGGCGAATATTATTGTGCTAACTTTTAACTGAGACGGCTAAGCAGGAAAACGCAAGATGGAAAACTTTGCCAAAGAGTGCATTTTTCCTGGTAACTTTTCAATGCACAAAGCTAATGCCGTTTTTAGGTTACTGCCAGAAAGTTTCTGGCAGTAACCTTAAAACGGCATTAGCTTTGTGCACTGAAAAGTTATCAGGAAAAATGCACTCTTCGGTAAAGTTTTCCATATTTTCCTTTAGCGATTTTTCGTTTTTCGAAAATTTAAGGATCTCTGTTGAGGATGAAAATCCTCCAAATACGTGGCGTCAGTAAATAAATAAGTACATCGCTCTTTTCCACGTTCCAGAAACCCATAGCAGCTGAAAAATTGTTTCCAGCCGCCACCGTGGAAACGGACCACGGATCTCTCGATATCCAGCCGAGCGCGTTAAGCTTTACACCACGGTGGCCAACAATCCACGGTGCTATGTGTATTTTTAAGTTTTTTTCAATCCACGGCGGCGGCTAAAAACAATTTTTCGGTTGCTATGTGTTTCTGGAACGTGGAAAGAGCGATGTGCTTATTTATTTATTGACGCCACGTATTTGGAGGATTTTCACCTTGGATCTCGCCTTTGGATTTAACTGAGCAGCGTGTTGTTGCTCTGCGATTTTCGTGTGATTTGGGTGTGTTATTGGACTCTTCGCTCCTTAATTTCACGTTCAACTTAAATATAAAGGTATCGTCTTTCATTTTGCTTCGTTCCGAGCGCGGTGAGTTACAATTTTGTTGTATTTCATCTTGTTTACGTTTGGCCGAGCTGTCCAAGCTCGCTACTGGGCGCCGCCAGTAAAGATGGCGACTTCCGGTAGGGATAGTGATAGCCCTAATCTCTCTGCCTTTTCTGATGCCCCAGATGGGGGTGTTGCCACGCAAGCGTCCGCTCGTGGCGGTGCCAGTTTGCCTTCCTCAGCTACGTCACATCTCCCGGCTTCCGCTATCGGTGATGACGCAATGGACATCACTGCAAATCCAGCCTCTTCTAGCACTGCCGAGCCCAACTTGTCATTACCTTCGTTTTCTTCTGTTGCAGCCTCAAAAGTCTCTCGTCCAGCATACAAGAATAATTATGTTGGCGCTGAAAAGCTGAAATCTTTCATCTTCCAAGCTGGCAATAATATCGTGCTTAATATCCCAGCCAGCTCTCCAGCTGACACAGCTTTTACTGAGAATCTTGCGAAAGGCGTCCATTTCGAAGCCCTTCCGGACACTCCTTTGCGAGTATATGCAGATGCCATTGCACAGCGGTTCCCATCTGAATCTATTCCGCAAATGTATCGAAGAGGACGACTTGTGGTCGTTTATCTGGCTACGGCTGAAATGGCGAAATCTCTCCTAACATCTGGCCTCACAATTGGTGATAGACATCTTTCTGCAGAACCGGTGGGCCAAAGACTCATTAACGTTTCTTTCTACTCGGTCCCGTTGGAAGTGACAGATCTCATGCTGTATGCTGTTTTATCTTCGGTTGGTCGGGCCACCCTGGTGGCGCAGTGGTCTAAACGATGGCCTCTGATCATTCGTCCGAAAACGGGGTCCGGGTTCGAATCCCGGTGAGGCATGGATGTTGTGTTTGTCTTACGGCACTGGCTTTCTCCCTTCCCTGGAACCAGTGACCCTAAATTAGGGACGGGCGACTGCTTATAGCCCATTGGGTTGCTCACGGTGGTCGTTAAACCTCCAATAAAAAAAAAAAATTCGGTTGGTCGGGTAGTTGGAGGCATACAAACGCATCTTGCTGCACGAAACGACCCATAACGTGATCCACGACGTGCGTCGATCGAAGGTGCTCGCCGTGTTGCGAGGGTCATATTTCCATCACAAGAAGCAATCGAACGGCTTCCAACACACTTCACTGTTCGGTGCGAGGATCAGGTCAGGCAAATAAACTGCCTGACGGAATTCCATTGTAGTCAATGTCACCAGGTTAGTCACTACTATAAACAGTGTCCAGTTGCTCCCCCAAAGTCTGTTTCGCCCGTCTCACCGGCGCCTTCTTATCAATATCCTAGTAGCGCTCCGTCACCTACGGTGGTTCCTGTGAACGACCTACCTTCTGTGGCAACTTCTGCACTAATTGTTGTCCCACCTTCTCTTTCCAAAGAACACTACTCAGTTTTACAATCTTCAACATCTTTTCGTGTTCCTGCGGACCCTGCAGCAGTTGCTGAGTCCGTTGCGACTGACCTGTCTGATACCGAGACCTCGACCGCTGATGACACAGCCTATCAAAGCATCAGCGACCAAGTGATGAGTGATGGGACGGAGGGCTGCCTCCGGACCCGTCCTGACAAAAGGGATGCCAAACCTCCTCGCGGCTCCACTAAACGACGGCGACAATCTGGCCACTCTACTCAAACCTCTCCGACTAAGCCTGCTGGATCACCTGCTTCGGGTCGCCCTGTCAAGTCTTCCAAACCAGTCATCTACCTCCTGCCTCTTGAAGATTTTTCCGCACGCCTACACATGAATGTGTTTCCGGACACTCCTCTCCCTTATGGCGAATTGCACGACTTTGCTTGTGCCAAGACTCTTCTTCCTAATTTACCCACCTATGTCAGCCGATTTGAAGGTCGCTACCCAGCAGTTGAGAATCAACTGGCAAAACTGTTAACTCTTTACAATAATATAAAGAGTCCATCTGCCGAGGATGCTGCCAATCAGAAGTGCATCCAACGCCGCTACAACAACTTCCGTTCCCATTTGGAGAAGATTGTCGCTGCCACTAGAGACTTGGCACTTTCACTGTAACTTCTTTGAACTGTCGCGGGTTCGCGACATCAGTGTTGAACTCCGTCGTTTATGAGGACATTTCTGCCGCTGGTGGAGATGTTCTCCTTCTCCAAGAAACTCACTGCTCTGGTAACACTCCCACTCACCTATGGAGACGCTGGCCGTACACCTTTTACCACTCGTATCGCCTTTCGCGGTATGGTGGTATAGCTATAGGTGTGCACCAGGGTTTTTTGACTCAGCTTACTTCTATTTCTGTGACAAACTTACACCTTGATTTCCTTCAGAGCTTTACCTTTTGTGTGCATAATGTCATTTTTCACATCTTTAATGTATATATCCGCACTGATGAAATATATGTTGCTTCTCTTTTCCGTAATATTCATGCAACGATTGCAGCGATTCCTCCCGGGGACTTTTTCGTTCTTGGGGGATTTTAACTGCACGCTGCAACCTTCTCTTGACAGAAATGTGTCATATGGCGAATACCGCATG
Organism: Macrothele yani; assembly: GCA_039090855.1. Taxonomy (NCBI): domain Eukaryota; kingdom Metazoa; phylum Arthropoda; class Arachnida; order Araneae; family Macrothelidae; genus Macrothele; species Macrothele yani. Next base: position 42,430,559 of record CM077016.1, on the reverse strand, counting down.
AATTTAGTTTCACAGCTGACTCAGCTCCTTGATGATTTTCCTCTTGTCGATTCCTTCAGACGGCTAAATCCTAATTCCATTTCCTTTACGTGGTGTAATCCGCCGACTTTCGGTTCTACTGCTGCGCGGTTGGACCAAATATATGTTTCTGCTTCCTTACTCCCTGCTATCACTGCTGCTCGACATTCACCTACTGTTTCTTCCGACCATTCTGCCGTTTCACTATCAATTTGTGTCTCTCCAGCATCTTCATCTACGCGCCGTCATTGGACATTTAATGACACTCTCTTGCAAGACCGTTCCTTTTGTGAGGAAGTTGAAAAGTTCCTTTTCAATCGGAAGCTGCTGCTCACAACGACCCCAAGCGCGTTGCGTTTGCGGCTTGATGTCAAACGGGATCTTCTCTTGCTCGTTCGTCAACTCTCCTTTACTATTTCCACCACTCGCTCGATGGAGGTGAGTAACCTACGCGGACTCCTCTCCGCGATGCCCATGTCTGACCCGCACTATGCCTCCGTCCGTGATGAACTTCATGCCTGCCTTGAACCGTTTGCTCAGCAAGCAGTTCGTCGTCTTCGGCTCCTACGCATTTCACCATTCGACGCATTCTTTCGACGTCCTTTCGAAGATGGATTCCATCTTCGAAAGGACAGCCATCAGACATCTCCGATTGCCTGATGGCACTGTTACTGGCAATACAACTCTCATCTCCTCTCTTGTCCGTCACTTCTTTCAGGAAAAGTTCCGAGCGGATGCGCAGGGTTCTTCTTTTTCTTCCTCCTCTTTTCTTTCTTCTCTCCCTGAGGTCCCGTCTTCTCTCTGCGCCCCTCTCATTGCTGATTTTTGTTTGTCTGAAATGAGGGAGGCTTTTGCCTCCCTCAATCTTCACTCTTCCCCGGGACCTGATGGCCTCCCGCTGTCATTCTATCGGGCCTTTCTTCCGTCATTCCTACCTTTTCTCTCTGCCGCTTTTTCGTGTGCTCTTTCTTCTCCTGCGCTTCCGCCGGAATTTACAGTTGGACATGTCATCCTCCTGCCGAAGAAGGGTGACCTTCTGGACTTGTCGAATTGGCGCCCCATCTCCATTCTCAACTTGGATTACAAATTCTTCACTAAACTCCTTTCTCGCCGCCTTAATTCTGTTCTTCCGTTCCTCGTATCCTCCGACCAGACATATACCGTGCCTGGTCGTTCTATTTCTAACAATATCTTCTTTCTTCATAACCTTTCCTTTCTTGCACTAAAACATTCCGAACCACTAGCTTTGTTTAATCTTGACCAGAAATCCGCTTTTGATAAGGTTTCTCACACTTACCTTTCTGCCGTATTAACTCACTTTGGTTCCCCCCCCCCCCCCGCTTTTGTTTCTCTCATCCTTAGCCTTTTCCGGGGCGCCATTTGCACGTTTGGACGGCCACATTTTTGACTGCCCCGATTCCTTTTCGATCTGGAATCAGACAAATTTGTCCATTATCAGGACAACTCTCTGCTCTCGCCTTTGAGCCCTTTTTGATTGCAAGTCGAACGTCTCTCTTACCTGCGGTAGGACCGATTGTCTCTAGTACTCGGCACCACCGTTTTCTTGTCTCTACTTATGCGGATGATGGATGTTACCTTTTCTCTTCGCCGCGATGACCAATTTGATACTCTTCTTGCCACTTATGAACAGTATGCTGCTCTCTCTCTGGTGCTGCCCTGAATATTCAGAAGAGTGCTGGCCTGTGGTGTGGTTCTTGGAGGGGCCGCACTGACTGACCGTGGGGAGCAGTGTGGTCCTCCTCGACCCAAAAATTTCTTGGAGCTCATTTTGGACACTCCTTTACCGCAGGCAACGTCACTTGGCAAGCTCTCCTCCCACGACTTCATCGCACGGCTGGCTTTTGGCGATTTACGTTTTCCTTTTCCTCTTACTTTCAACGTGCTCAAATTGTTCATCGATATCTTCTCTCGCAATGCTTCTATCCCTGGGATTCCTGTGTGCTTAAATCGCATCATTTCTCTGCCATAAATAGTATTTTCACTTCAGTGATATGGTCATCTAGACATTGGATTTCTGCTGCCACGCTTTCTCTGCCAACATCATTTGGTGGTCTTCATTTCCCGGATGTCAGAAAATATTATCGAGGTCACCGAATCATCTCCTTCATTCGTCTTCTCCTTTCGCCCTCCCCTGCACTTTCTTCTACCCTGAATACTCTTATTTCTCTTCATGATCCATCCTTCACTTTCCTCCTTTTTCTTAGGATGGATTCTTCTCCTTCTACTTCTAAACGCCTTCCACCACTTCTTATCGACACTCTAGCGGTATTTCATTCTCTCCCGCTACTCCGCGCTCCTCCCTCTAGCACCCTTGACCTGCTTGCAGAACCTCTTTTGTTTTCCACTCAGATTCATCCATACTTTCTTCCCCCCCTTTGTTCTGCTCAGGAATTCTCACAGTTGAAGCTTTATTAACTTCCGATTTGACCTGGAAATCCCTCTCTTCTCTTTTCCCTGATCCTTCTTCCACCTTGGAAGAGGAGTGTGACCTTCTTCGCTCCACTCTCCATACCCTCTTCCCACTTCTGGTTTCTGACACTGGCCTTGTTTCTGTCTCTGGGCCGAGCCTCTCTCTTCCTTTCCTTCCTTCCCTTTCGGGATTCTGTTGCTCCCATTTCTTCTTTTTCCACTGCCTCTATCTATGCGCTCCTCCGTGAGCCCCTCACTTCTCCGCACGGCCTTCCTGGTGCTTCTCCTCTTCTGCTGCCTATCTGGTCTGCCTCTTTCTCTCCCCTTTCTACCCCGTTAGAGCGAAACATCCACTGACGGTTTCTTCACCGCCGCCTTCCTGTTCCTTCTTCTCTCTTTCACATGTCTATTTCTTCTACTTCTCTCTGCTGCTTTCGTGGTGTTGAAGGGGATGTTCATCATGTCTACTGTCACTGTCCCGTTCTCCTTCCACTTCTCAATACTGCCTTTCGTCTTGTAGGCACCATTTGCTCCAGAGACATCCCTTTTCAAGCGTACGAGTGGCTATTGCTTAACAAACATGCTCCGGCTACTTCGCCGGATGCCTGTGCCTATCTATTCGTACTTGTCAAACATGTCGTTTTTCTTTATCATCAATCTCTCTGCTCTCCTGCTACCACACCTAGTATTCTCTCTGCTGGCGCGGCCTTACGGTCGATTTTTAGGAATCGCATCGTGTCTCGCTTACTTCTGGAGAACTTCGCTGCTTCCACCCCTCAATTTCAAACCTCTTTCTGGTCTACCTGGGCGCAGGGGACCGGTTGGTTCGAAATCACTGGATCTTCCATTCATCTTTCCTTCTGATTTTTTTCCCCAGCTTCGAAGATCTAAATGCATCAGTTGAGATTTTGTGTTCTCTCTTCCTGTTTGTCATGTAACTGCTTATGATTTGTATTGTAGGGGTTTTCTGCAATTTTTGTGTAATTCGTGTGTATGTACCGTGCTGTATTTGTTTCTTCGTTGTACCTGTCCTTACAACCTGTTCTTCACTCATGTGTCTGCTTTTGCTGCCTGTACCTTTTCTAAAATGTTGTGTTTGATTCGTTTTCTCTGTCTGATACTAGTGCTTCTGGTCTTGTGTTTTTGCATCACACTGCCTTTCATTGAGTTGTGCACCGTGTATTTGTTCTCTAGGAGCAATACGAGAGTTATTGCCCTGCGAGACTTTGCTCTTTCTGTTTTTCTTGCTGCATTGTGTTGTATCTTTTAATTTATACCTTATTACTGTCTTGCATTTTCACATTCTTTGACGTCGTGTATTTCTTGCTCGTCCCATGTCATTATTTTTTGGACCGATGCAATACTGTACGGCTTGCTGTTTGTATTTTGTGTATCCTTGTGTTTCACTTGGGGAGTTTGCCCAAGTTTCCACTATGTTCTGTAATACTTGCTATGTTTTTGTCACATATCGAGTGGTTTCCCCGATTGTGGGAACTTCTGTACCTTTATCGTAGTATATGCTTTTGTTGTGTTTTACATGTTCCCTTCTTTTTGTGCACTGCGTTGTACAGCCATATTCTTGTAAATATTTTTACCTGTTGTTTTGTGCTCTGCTCTCACTGTGCACGTCATTGCACGCTGTAATATATAATCATTACTTTTGCTTGTGCATCATCATCCTCAAGCATGTATTGTTCCTCATTAGTGATTTTAATATTTTGTCATCCTTAGTTGACTGCCGTATCACATTAATCTGTAATATTTCATCAGTATCGTTAATTGTTTTGTGGTTTATTTTGCCATATGTGGTACGCCTGTATTCCCTATGTTTTTGCCAATAAAGTATATTTTGAAATAACCGCTATAATATATATAGCCAGTGCCGTTAATGCCCACCAGATGGAGACGTTCAGTAGCTGAGCCCATCTTACGGATTTATGATGTCAGAAGCTGACTTAAAAATACACATAGCACCGTGGATTGTTGGTCACCGTGGTGTAGGTGTAAAGCTTAACGCGCTCGGCTGGATATAGAGAGATCCGTTGTTCGTTTCCACGACGGCGGCTGATAACAATTTTTCGGTTGCTATGTGTTTCTGGAATGTGGAAAGAGCGATGTACTTATTTCATTTATTATCTGTTGAGGATATTTCAAAACTTCAGAAGTCACAGAGCCTTGATTTACAGGACATGTTGATGATGTAACAAAGAACAATCATAAAGTTCGTTTGAAATAAGTAAAGCTAAAAGGAAAGTTACCTTTAGTTTTCTTTGAAGATAAAGCTATTTTTATTAGACGATAAAGATATATACCTACATTTTAGACACATAAATGCAGCTTGTTCTGAAGATCTCACTTTGTGAATAAATTCTTTGAAAGATCCGTACATACACATTTAAAAAAGTAATCCTTCAATGACGGCTGTCAACATTTGCGTCCATTGTAGTTTCAAAGGGAATGAAAAGTGTTTTTCACATCTCGCCTGTGTATGAGTATGCTTCTCCGGGCTGATGAGGAATTACCACGTGAAAAGGAAAGTTTGCTTTCCCCGCAAGCACTTTCGGTTGTGACTCAGTGAACACTTATTCACTTTACTTGCAGGTGTCTAATACAATAGAGGCCAAGGCTGTTCACAGATGAGTCCAGATTTGCTTTCCAGAGCAATTGCAGGCGTCCTCTGATCTGTAGAGAACGAAGGACATGCCATTATCCCTCTAAGACCCGTGAAAGGGACACTTATGTTAGTGGTAACGTCCTGGTTTGGGGTGGCTTCTCGTTTAGATGGAAGCACAGAACTCTGTACTTGCAAAAGAAACTATGAATGCTGGACGCTATAGGGATGATGTCCTGGACTCCTATGTTTGCCCTTATGCAGGTGCCGTAATGTGCCGACGTATGCAGCTGCATTAAAAGTCACGTCTTTGAGCGTGGTGTTCAGATTATTCTGTCTAACCCCTGTATTTCCACCATGCTCAGAGACGTGATTTTTAATGCAACAGCATACGTCGCAATACCCAAAGTTACCCACCACGTTTTGGCTGTAATAGCTTTGTTTAGAATCTCAAGGTTCCTGTTTAAGTGCAGTTAGAGTGTCTTGTTACAAAATTTCTTTCAAGGTGACGACGAAATGAGCAACCTGGCGGACATCGAAAGAGGGTTAGTTGTTGGTGGCCTGCTAGTTGGTGCCTCCATGATAACAGCCGCTAGGGTAGTGAGGGTATCGAGAGCTATTATGTCTACCGTCATGACAGCATACCGTGTTCATGGCAAAATCTCGTCTGCGAAACAAAAGAGCACCCGGAAAACGACCTTGATTAATTGAGACAGGAGAGCATTAAAGAGGATTGTTACCCGTAATAAGACGACCACGGTGCCAAAACTTAGTGCGGAACCCAATTTGCACCAGACCCCGAGTATCAACGAAAACAGTGCCCAGGGAACTGCATAAACAAGATATTCATGGCAGAGCTGCTATTGCAAAACCTCTGGTGACCGGGGTGAGTGCACAACGGCGACTGCAGTGGTGCCAGGAGCATACGACGTGGACTGCCGATGCATGGAAGTGTGTAATGTGGTCGGATGAATCCACTTCACACTATTCCCCACCGCAGGACGTGCTTACGTGTGGAGGACACAATCAGAAGCGTACAACCCAGACTGTCTGCTCTCAGCAGTGTAGCATGCTGGTGGTTCTATCATGCTCTGGGCGGTCATATCGTAGTTTTCACTAGGTCCCCTGATCACCTTGAAATGGACGGATGATTGACGTCCTGTCAATAGAACCATTTCGGCTGACCAAGTCCATCCAATGGCTCAGGCATTGCTTCTGTAGGGGGTGCCATCTATCAAGATGATAACGTCCCAATTCACAGAGCTCGAAATGTCCAATCATAGTTTGAGGAACACGACGACGAACTTTCACACCTTCCTTGGCCTCCCCAATCACCAGACTTGAACATCATCCAGCCACTGTGGTCTGTGTTGGAAAACATAATGAGATCCTGTTATCCTCCTCCTGCTCCTGCATCTCTCAAAAACCTGGAGCAGTTTCTGCATGAAGAATGGTGTAACATCCCACTAACCACCATCAAGGATTTGTATGCGTCCATTTCAAGGAGGATTCAGGCGGTTTTGAATGCCAAAGGGGGTATCACACCCTACTATGTACGCAAAACCTTCTTTTCCTAGGTGTTCACATTCTTCAGTCCAACCCCTGTACATTTTTCCTACAATACGATAACGCTTGTCCCAACCGACCGAGGCTGGTAAAACAATATCTTTAAGAGAAGACCAATCATTGAACTAGCAAGACAAGGTGATAAAAATGAATGGAGATAACGTATTTAAACACCCGCCTTAGTTTTGCTTTGACGACATAGTCAGTTTTTGCGATTACCTCATCAGAGTTGCGGAGAATGGCCAAGGAGCTTGCTGACAAGAGTACAGAAACGGGCTTTAAAGTAGGCTTACAGAAAACAAAGTTGATGTACAATGATTTTTCTTTAGGGATTGATAGAGCAATTCTAGAAGTAACCGATGCCCACATTTACCTTGGACAACAGATGTCAAATAAGGATAGCATTGATGAAAAAATTATTCGGCGTATAATATTTGGCTGGAGAGCTTTTGGAAGAAACAGCACAATTTTCAAAAGCAATATGCCATTATGTTTTAAAAGAAAAGTGTTTAATTAATGCATCCCTCCAGTGCTTACGAACGGAGCAGAGGGATGGACCTGAACTAAAAAAGATATACAAAGACTGCAGACAACTGAAAAAAGCCCTTGTAGAGATGCATGCTTGGTGTAACCAAGAAAGATAAGAAGAGATACTCGTGCATAAGGAAAATGACAAGAGTGGAAGACGTCATGACCAGAGTAAAATCCCTGAAACAGCAATGGGCTGGCCATATTGCCAGAAGAACGGACCACAGATGGACGACTGAAATTTTAGACTGGATACCAAGGGACAGAAAAGACCCAAAAGAAGACTACATGAGAGATGGATGGATGGAAATCGAAAGCACACCGGAGTAAGCTGGAGGAGACTGGCTCAAGACAGTTGTGTAAAGAAACTTGTTGACACCCTCATCCAGCAGTGGATTGATAATGGTTGGAAATGATGATGATGATGCATTAAACAAATTTAGAATTTTGCTGTTGACGGCTACCTTCATGAACCTTATGCCGTAAAAACCTCGCAGTTCCAATTCCCAGCAATAAAAGAAATAAAAATCTTTTTTCTGTTTCTATTCAGGTGAACCTTTGACAAGGAGCTCTTTTCTTCCTGTTTTTGATCTAAAATTACTTTCACTTGTCTTGATTGAATCTTAATTCTCCAATTGCTAATTCTCCTCAAAAATAGCTGGGATTTCTTTTCTAAGATAGGCGATGCTTTTTGTTTGAACAATTTTTATAGATATATAATCTTAAGTTGCCCCAGCTGTGTAGCTTTGTTCTTCTATCTAGAGTATTTGAACTAACCAATTCTCTTTAGTATGTTCCCCACAGATATGCAATGTATTTTATTTACCTGTATTATCATAAGCGTTGCTCCCAAGAGCTTACGGCTGTTGTCCCACATCCTGCAGTTTCCCGTAGCATGCGGAAAAAAGCACCACCAATCATCCCTTTCATGTTTAGCCGAGTATGTTGCTCGGCAGCTCTTTCATTCTTGTTAATTCAAAACTACGAAATCACTTTGTTTGCACCATTTTCCCTAAGCATTACAATGTACCACTATTTAAATCGCTAAGGCAAATGATTTCGACGAATTCCGTGCCTCTATTTATCAAAATAAAATCGATCATGCTCTTGCGTGCTATGTGCAGCATATTTTCATAATCTCGAATGAAATCCAAACTAAAATACTTGATGGCTAGCAGAGATTAAAGAATTTCGTCCATTGAGCACAAAGGACATAATTTTCAGTCAGCATCTTGAAAACTCTTTTCAAAAAGACAGAAATCTGAGATTTGAGGTACCGAAAACTTGGAATCTTTGAGAAGTCCACATTATACAGGATGGTTAAAAGTAAGTATTCTCAGGTTTCTAGAAAAGCGAGAAATGACGATATCGTAATGAAACTTGGTAGGTAACTTATTGAGGGTACGGAGATTGGGGGAAACAAAAAAGTTGAAAATTGCGCCGCTAGCAGAACAATGGCGGTGCAGATACAAGAAAAGAAGGAAGCACGTGCGTGACTTCTGGTTATTAACAGCCCAAACGTTTCAGGACAAAATCTGCTCAATACACTGGAAATCACAAGAGATTACCTGTGATGCACAACCCGAGCCAGACTAGGCCCAAACCGGGCTCTGAGAGGCTAGAGGGATTTTCTTCTTCTTTTTTTCAAATGTAATTCTGTATGATTTAGCATACGAGAGAGAGAGAGAGAGACTATTCTACACTTTCCAATTGATAAAGGGATTTTTTCGGCAACTGGGTCTGGACGTGGAGTGGGGACTCAGTAGGTCTATTTATTCCGGGCTCAGTGCCAAACCATCAATTTATGGGCCCCAGTACAAGCACATGAACAGGCAGTCCCCCCACCTCTCTTTTAATGTCACTAGCAGTCTTCTATGAAAAAAAGTAGTTTCTACAATCAAAGGCACGAAAAATGATGGTCTTTTATATATAATAATATAATGATGGTTTTCTCTTCACTATGGTTTTATGCATAGTATGAAAGGTAAATAAGAGAATTCAGTTATTCTTTGCACAATTATAATCACGGTGCAAAAATCTGGATACCATGTAGCAGTACTAACCATTAGCTAGCGAATATTTCCTACAGTTTCATATTGTACATACTTTGGCCACTACATTCTTTTTGCCGGATACAAAGTTTCGCCTTTTTTATAAATTCGCGCGTGATCATGATTGTTTTATCAGTAAGCAATAAATTAAATTCAGTCGATCAGAATACGTAATGGTAACTGTTCTGTTTAAGCTGCGTGTGAGCTGCTATCTACGATTTTAAATCCTTTGGCTCACTGTTCAAAAGGGTTGCCGAACAAATACGATGAAAATTAAAGACGAACCTGAGATCAATTTAAAGAATTATTCTGCAGTAGAAAAGCAAAGGAAAGGTTCAAAAGAAATAAAAATGCCTGTTTCCAGAGGAAAAAAAGTTGAGAACCTCTGCAACAAATACCACTCAACCCCCACTCCCTTATAAAGCAATATCTACTTAGCTTGATTTTTGAACAAGAGAAATTTTATCTGAGCACGGGCTGTAACATTTTGAGGTGATACTGATTAAAAATGAAAATCAGTTTACCGGTTCCTTGCCAAGCTTTTTGGTTATCAGTGAAAAAATTCCTACGAAAAAAACGCCTACAGAAAAGTACCCACGGAAGGAATGCCCAAATCTAGAAGAATACAAAACTGTGAGGAATACATAAGAATACATATATTAAGTAGGAATGCACACAGCATTCCTGCATAAATAATATGGCTTAGTTCTGATTCTCGTCCTGGTTTACTAGGTATGGTGCAGGTTTAGTTTGGGAATGTAAATCACTTAAGTTTCTGTTAACTCGTTTCACATGCCTCGACAAAAAACTGTACTTGTTAATAAAGTATAGCAATGGAAAAAAACTGACTCATAATGAGCATTTTGAGAAAGGTGTAATACCAAGAGATCAAAAACGTTTATGAGAGAACCTTAAATTTTTTTGCATATGAAATTTGAAATGTGTGCAGTTATCGTGCACTCTACAAAGCAATTGGAAATATGCATACCATACTAAGATATAAAATTATTAAAGTTACAAGAGCACCGCTTCGTTGTTTTGGTTTATTCAAGGGGGTATTACAGATAAAACTAAGTTGCCATGACGAAACTAGAATATTTTTTCAGGAATGGGGTGACAATATAAAAATATTGCTTTGAAAACATTAACTAAATACTTTTTTACCGTACTTTAAACTTCTGAAAAACATTAAGTTCGCAAATAAATCTGTGTGGGCCCTTTTTTACGCTTTCCAACTGTAGGTTGAAGAAGCGTATATGCTCCAGCTTTGTCCGTCCGTCCGTCTGTCTGTCTGTCCGCACGATAACTCGCGTAAAAATCGTTCGATTTCGATGAAATTTTAGTATGTGGTAGGGAACAACCTGGGTAGGAACCCTTTTAAAATGGACGAAATGGGGTCAAAGGTCAGGACATAGGAGCGGGATCCACTCCATTGCTCTTATGCGTCGTAACTTACCTAAAAATGCTTCGAGTGCGACAAAACTTTAGCATGTTGTCCCGGAGATATACTGAACCTATTCTGTTTAATATAATCGAAATGGGATCATAGGTCAGGACACAGGAGCGAGATTTATTCCACAGCCATTATCCTCATAACTTGACTAAAAATGCTTCGACTGCAACAAAACTTTAGTATGTTGTGACGTAGGTATGCTGAACTGGTTCTGTATAATATCATCGAAATGAGGTCAAAGGAGCGAGATTTATTCCGCAGCACACATGAGCGAGATGTATTCCGCAACCATTATCCTAATAACTTTAGTGATGATTTCTGGTATGTTGGAAAGCGTATATCATAATCAATGCATTGCATGATTTTACTAACTTGTTCAAGAAGAACGTTTGGCCTCGTTTTTGATGGAGAATATTTGGCATTTGTTCCTAGGCAAAACTATCTTCGATGGATATACACAGTTTTACAAAATTTTCACAGTACGCTACCGTGCTTTTTCAGTTTTACCTACATTTTTCTGCCCATATTTTAAACTGCCATTTGCTCTGCATTACAGAACCGCGGGCCCACTGGTAGCCCGGGCCCGGGAAATCTGCACCCCCCCCTCGTGGTTTGAGGGCTTGGGCTGAAAATGCCATAGGCCACGCATTAGTGGATCTCAGCGGAGAAGGAAGAGCTTCTTGAAGAACTATAGGTAACAGCACGCTGACAAAATTTTGCCTCCTACCTCCACGCAGCAGATTCTTCTATTGCTTATTCATGCTTATTCTATTGAGAAAAGTACGCAGAGTGCAGCGCCTCCCGATCTTTCCGGTTGTCCAAAACATTTCAGGAAGGTAAGAATGGTAAAAAATATCATGCAACTATACTATAGAAACAAACAGAGGTCCTTTCCGCACTCCCCAGTTGAGAAAGACACCGATTAATTTGGGGGGATGGGAGGAGAGAGAGAGAGAGAGAGAGAGAGAGTGGAAGTATGGATAAAGAGATTCTTTTAACTAATGCCTAAACAGTCTAGTCATAGTTTTTGGGTTCGTTCGGGCCCGGGCTCTATCTTGCAATATAAAATTCGGAATCGGGAAGATATACTTCGGGCTCGAGCTTTAAAACTTGAGCCCGAATATGATACACTGCTGAAACACAAGAAATTGTAGGTCATTCACATGGAAAGTTTCATATGTAAATTTGGTATGCTGCTACTAGCAGGATAAAAGCGGCAGTGATCAACAAGTAGCCTGTTGTCATTATAGCTCTTGCAAAGAAGGAACGCGCGCTACTGATAAAAAAGTTTTTTTATAAAAATCATAGTAATGCCAATATTGCACTACGCCAATAACGACGAATCAAAGGATTACGGAGAGAACCCCTTATACCAGTGGTATTGAGAAGAGTGATATGAAAGTTTAACCACACTGGAGAATTGGGTATAGCGTCGGGAAAAGGACGTCCGCCAGGTTCCGAAAATATCGTGGATGCAATTGCCAGTACCGAAAGGGCAAGCCAGAATGCACTCTCACACAACAGTGCCAGAGGAATTTCTCTGTCGAAATTTCGGTAATGAGCGCATAATTTCTCGAGAGTTTCCGCAGTCCCGGTCAGCCAGCTCACCACCAGACCTTACTCCTAAAGATATTTGACTTTTGAGATACCTGAAAGACAGAGTTTATCAGGACGGCATACGCTGTCTCTCAGACCTGAAAACTAGTACCAGACGTGAAGTGGCCAACACCGACGATATACTGCGAGCAGCCGTATCACTTGCCGTTCTTCGTTTGCAGCATGCCATCTCTTGTGATCAGGGCCAAATTCAACTACTGTAGCGCCTTTGTGCCCAAAGAATTTTGCGCTCCCTCGCCCCCTCCCCAAATTTGATAAACCTATATTGTAAAATATAAAAGCATAATAAATCAAATATAAATGTCATGGCAAAAATACTTTATTCACTCAACAATGAAAAATAAAACAATTACAATTAGCAGGTTGGTGGTTTACGTCTTGCTTTTTCATTAACAAATTTGTCTATAACATCTTCATAGTCCAATTTCACAGTTATATTATTTTCAATGGCCAGCACAGCAAGATGAATGTTAGATTTGAGATGAATGTAAACAATTTTCAACCCTCCCAAGTGCTGAAAAGGACCTTTCAGCTGAGCAGTTTGTAGCAGGAGTACAAAGCAATGGTAACATTGGGATATAAGACTAAAATATGTTTAGTAATCAGAAGTTTTTAAAAGTTGTAATGATAGGCTATTATGTCTTTCTTCTAAAAGAAAACTTTTCAGATGGATACATTCTCTTATAAATGTTTCTTCTATGTCTGATGAGTAAATCTGTTGCAATTTGTCAGCTGATTTGTGAGTCTCATCAGGATTAGTTTCTGTGCGGGTTGACTAGAATGAGAATCTTTCAGAAAATTTGTTGTAAACCGATATTCGGATTTTCAATTCTGTTGACAATTTGTGCAATATCTACAATAACTGGTCTGCAGGATACGATTTACATCATTTTCATTGTCTGGTTCAGATTCTGACTTATCAAAGAACCTCTTACGCTTTTTAATTCGTTTAGTCCTACTTTCCTCTGTTCCTACTACTTGTTGAATCTTTTAAATTTTTTTCTCCAATACTTTTATAAACATCAAATGACAGTTTCATTTCCTTCAGAAAGGTCATGATAAGGTCATACAACTTGACCACAGTACCGACGTCCATTTCCTCAGACTGTAATGTTTCACTTACAGCACTGAATCTTTCTAGAATAGCTTCCCAGACTGCAGCCGTGAAAGCAATTTCAGAAGAGTATAGTTTTTTCAAAATTCCCTTTGCCTCTTTTCTAGCGACTGACTTCTCATTTTCATCTTCTTTTATACATTTTAGGGCCTTAATACTGGTTTCAAAATCACGTCTAGACTTTTACATGCCTCTTCTCGTGCGGATCATCTTTTCCAAGTGAGAGAAAGGTTTCCCGATGTGAAAAAGGACTCTAAAAGCTTCCAACGATGGGTTGATCCTTAGAAAAAGTTGTACAGATTTAGTAGCACTTCAAAAAAGGTTATAGCCAGCCTACAACAAGTTGCTGCGCTGGATCCCACTAAATTAAAAGAGTGGGATGAACACGTTATGAAAAACGCTAATGAATTGGCCTCTTTGATTCTTGCTTGCAGGCAAGAATATATCACTGACATATTAGCAGCATTGTCATAGGTTTAGCCTCGACACAGTTACTTATATGTAACTCGTGGATTGAGAGGAAAGTAATCACAGCATTAGCCAGCTCTTTAACCTTATGTCCAGGATATTTTAAGAACTGTACAAAGCATTCTACCGCAGCACCTTCTTTGTTTACATATCTGACAACAGCATACTTGGTCACTGTGTGTGTTGTCAGGTGTGGAATCTACAATAATTGTAAAATATTTTTATTATTTTACTTCCCTTACTATTGCATTGATGACTGCTTTTGCCATAATCTGTATGAGCTCCGAATGGTAAGTATGAAGTTTTACCTTTACCATGATTTCCATACTATGTGACCTTTGAAGAACGGGTCAAATTCTTCTATAAGCTCCAAGCACATCATTTCCATTCTTTACAGAACCAAACATTTCATCTTCACCCCGGAATGGTAACCCACGAGAGGACAGTTTTTTGTACAACAGCCACTACTCTCTGGAGAACACATCTCCAATATTTTACTTCTTCTTCTAACTGACATAGTAGATGCCTTTTAGCTCTGCACGGTTCATTACCCCGTCTTTTAAACATTAACACACAATCGCGATAAGGGTGGGAATTCTCATGTTCTGTCACTCGCTGATCAGCATGCTTCCAATAATTAAATCCACTTGCAACAAATTGTGATATCCTTGTAAAACGTTTACGTGTGGCACAAAAAAAAAAAAAACAAAAAAAAACAGATCCTTAGCTACAGGAATACACTAGATAGGCACGTTTCATAACGTCTCCATTTAAAAGTTTTCGTTCAAACAGAGCTTTTGTCAGGACTTTATGTTTGTGTGGATAAATCCGCTTACAATTAGACTATACATATTTTGATTCATGCCATTTTAGGCAAAGAAATCTCGTGCGGCATCACTTATCACCCAAAAAAAAACAAAAAAAAAAAAAAAAAACATCTGGTCATCCTTTGGTGGTTTTAAAAGTTTGTTTCCTTTCAATACTAGATCGTCTACACTACCAACACTAGGCCTACTGGAAACACTACTAAAAGTAGGTGCACGCTCATCAAGCTTATCTGTGTCATCATTTTTATTTTCCGCGATTAACTGAGGCAAGTTACTTCAGTTTGAGCTGTGTTTCTGGGGAAAAAAGAGTGTAGCTTTTATGTTTGAATCAATTCACTTTCCTTCCTCTTCTTCTCTTCCGCTAAGCTGCGTTATTTTGCGCCACTTAATAGTTTTCGGCATTCCATTTTGTAAAAGTGACACGAAATACATTCTTAATAAAACATAACTCACTCAGTACGAATCACATAAATAAAAAAGCGCGAGCAAAATATAGCGGCAGAATAACCTCAGTCACAAAGCACTCTGTAAACAAACAACAGTGAACAGGTGTTTATGTTTCACGCCTCCGGTACGAGTAGCTTTATCAAACATCTTTTAATACTAAAGCTACAATAAAAATATAAACATACTGACATACCACCGATACAGGCTTAGCATTTACACCCACAACTCCGGCAAACAAACCTCTTTTCCCGGTTTTAGGTTACGTACTCGGTAGCGGTACCACATGGCCACGGCCGCCCCGGTGGCGCAGTGGTCTAAGCGATGGTCTCTGATCATTCGTCCAGAAGGGGTCCGGGTTCGAATCCTGTGAGGCATGGATGTTGTGTTTGTTTTACGGCACTGGCTTTCTCCCTTCCCTGGAACCAGTGACCCTAAATTAGGGACGGGCGACTGCTTATAGCCCATTGATTTGCTCACGGTGGTCGTTAAACCTCCAATCACCGCGACCACCCCATGGCCACGCCCATGGGGTACGTTACACTTTCAAACAGCTACTTCGCCGAAGTCGTGACGTCACGGAATGGCAACTGGTCATAAACACACGTTGTTTACATGCTAACTAACGTTAGTTTTTATCGTTGGCGGCTGACGATAGTTCTGTAAAACTGTTTTTTTAAGGTGAAACTGAATATATTAGATATAGTTTCATGTTTTGCAGCATACTGGTAGTCTTGTGAACAAGCATATTTTTTGTAGTCTGTAAAATATGAATTTGGATCCCTCCTTTTTTAGCACGTCTTTTGTAAGAAAAGATCGTGCTTATGTTATCGGTTTGTCTGTCCGTACCCACGATATCTCTGCAACTATTTGTCCGATTTGAAAAATTCTTTTTGCATTGGGAAGCTTGAATTATGCAAATGATGGTCCTTTACTTCGTTTTTTTATTACGTTGTACAACTTCGCCGCTAGAGGGCGTAAATGCAGATGATGTCGAATTCAAAAACACGTTTTATTCCACATATTTGCTTTTAAACATCCGATTGAAAAAACTCTTTATCTTTCGATTCCATTTATGTCGAAGAGTATTTTAGATATAGTTGCTTTTTTAAATTACGCATAGATTTTCCGCTAGGGGGCGTAAAAATAAATTACATCATCCCCGATAACTCTTCTTCTAAACCTCCGATTTGAAAAAAAAATTCTTCAGCGGATACATCTCCTGATGGAAAATCTTTTGCATATAATTTCAAATTTTTGGTAAAGAATGCTTTGGCCACCAGGGAACGTATGCGTTAATTTTTGCTTCTGATGTATTTGCCATAAAATCGGAGCTTCTAAAATATCGATTGAAAAAATTCTTTAGTGGACTGATGCCACTCACATCGATAAACCTTTTCAGAATATTTTCTTCTTAAAATATTACACAGTTTCTCCGTCTAGGGGCCTAGATGTACATCTTATTTTTGTCAATATCTCTACTTCTAGGAGTCCGATTTGAAAAATTCCTTCTTTGTTGGATAGTGTTTCTAGTGTAACATGTGGTTCATATAATTTCAAAATTTTTAAGTAATTCATAGACTTTCCGCTAGGGGGCGTAAAGGTAAATTACGTTTCCCCTATATCTCTGCTTCTAAATCTCCGATTTGAAATATTCTTTCTGCACCGGATCTCCGATTTGAAATATTCTTTCTTCTCCTGATGGGAAATCGTTTGCATGTAATTTCTAATTTTTGTAAAAAAATTGTTTGGCCACCAGGGGGCGTAAATGTTAATTTCCGCTTCTGATGTTTTTACAGCAAAATATGAGCTTCTAAAATCTCGATTGAAAAAAAATCGTTTGTTGACCGATACTACTCATGTCGACAAACCTTTTAGGAACATTTTCTTCTTGAAATAATGCATGGTTTCTACGCCAGGAGGCGTAGACGTATATCTTATTTTTGTCAATATCTCTACTTCAAGAGTCCGATTTGAAAAATTCCTTCATTGTTGGATAGTGTTTCCGATGCGAAATGTTTTTCCAATAAATTCAAAATTTTTTAAGTAAATCATAGACTTTCCGTTAGGAGGCACAAAGGTAAATTGCGTTTTCTGCGTTATTTCTGCTCCTAGAAATCCGATTTGAAAAATTCTTCCTGCATCGCATACAAGACCTCATGGAAAATATTTTTCACATAATTTCTAATGTTTGGTAAAGAATGGTTTAGCCACCAGGGGTCATAAGGGTTAATTTCTGCTTTTGATGTATTTGTAGCAAAATCTGGGCTCCTGAAAACTTGCCTAAATTTTTTTTTCTTGGACCGATACCGCTCATATGGATAAACCTTTTGAGAATACTTTCTTCCTAAAATAATGCATGGTTTACCCACCAGGGGACGTAAAGTGACATCTTATTTTTGTCGATATCTCTGTTTCTAAGAGTTCGCAAGCTCACGATTACGTTTACAGCAATATCTGAGGGATTAAAAACCCGATTGAAAAACTTCTTTCTTCCGTCAGATACTATTGTTTTCCATACCGATTCCATTGACTTTAAATAGCTTTGATAAATTTAATTTGCGTCAGAACGGATTCAAAAGACGTGCTTATTACACCCGAAAATTCGGTGTCATCTTTCTTGTTTTGTTTGTTAACGGTTTCATAACATTAGTTCTTACCTCGAGGCTGTTGTATCAAATTCCGTACCTGTTTACGGGTAAACCCATTTTATAACATGCGATGTCTTTGGGAGATTTTACGTACTCTGTTCAAAAATGTGAATTTCGTTAATATGTGTTAAAATATATTGACACAGTTGACGAGCATCTGTAAAATGTACACTTTGCAATGTAGGCATGTAAGTGGACAGGAATTAACAGATTTCCTTGTGGAAAACTATGTGACGTGTGTGTGATTGGGAAGCAATATGACTACAATTTTTGTAAGTTAAAATACTGTAAAATGAAATTCATTTACCAAAATGCGTTAAAATTAAATCATTAAATATTTAAATACTGTGAGGTTAAATCCAATCAGTGCATTGGTGAGGTTTCTCACTAGTGTGAATTAGACGATGCTGTAACAGACTACCTTTCTGTAAAAATGTCTTCTGACATATTGTGCATTGGTGAGATTTCCCGCCAGTGTGAATCTGCAGATGCTCCTACGAAATTACAACCTGACCGCGCATTTCATCAATCTTTACTGCAAACATGAAACGGGCCAGCCTTAAAATTGTGGGCTCTTTTAGTGGTCAGTTCAAATATGATATAAAACTGAAAGAAGTAAGATAAAATAGTTTATGAAACAAAAGCATAAAAACCAGACAGTACCTCGATGCTATATATCCTATCTTTCAAAGAAGCTGTATTTTTTTGATGCTATATATCGTATCTTTCATAGAACGTGTTTCCTCGCTATGCAGTTCATAATAAAATGACTGGAGGTGAGAGGACTTCACAGCATTTTCACTGCGTTGAATTAGCTTCAAATTGTCAGAAAAAAATGAAGAAATTGCAAAATATAAGCACATTTCACCAATCACGTTGAAACGTTTTGGGAATCATGGAGGAACAGACATTTGTTTATGCCCAGCGCCATCTTGTGACGTCACACTTCGACGACGTATACCGTTATCACAGAAACAGTGTGACCAATTACCGCCCGCTGCCAGACCGCGGTACGAAACTTTCCTCATTCACGTAATAAATACTAACTATCCCTTTCCATTCAAACGCTACCATACTGCGCGTATTCTCGAAATTCATTTCATAACTATTTACTGTTTATTTTTTTGGCCGCCCCCATAAATTGCCAGCCTGGGTCCTGGCCCCATTAAGCCCATGCCTAAATACGGTCCTGCTTGTGATGGCCAGAATATTGAACACATTTTGTCTTGAAACGTTTGTTCTGTCAGTGAACAGTAAATTTACACACTTATCTGTTCTTTCCTTTCGCCTGCAACGCCATTGTTCCCCTAGCGCAGTTTTGAACTAAAGCTTTTCCCGACGCCCAATAGTTTTCCCATGCTTTCAATAAGCTGACTACCAAGTTTCTTTGTGATATCACTATTTCTCGCTTTTCTAGACACCCGAGAATAGACATTTATTTTATAACCACCCGATATTTCTTTCAATCAAAAATATTTTTCATTTAAGAAAAACAGCACAACGTGTAATAAATTAAAGGTAAAAATAGTTAAAGTTTTACCCATCTGAGGGGTAAAGGTTTGCGTACATTTCTCGTCTTCCTATGGGAGGAGCGCTCAGAGTCCAGTATAGTCAGAGAAACATTACTTTCACGCAAAACCTTCACTGAACAGAAAAAAATCATAGAAATTAAATTACGGAACTCGTATGAAGAGCAATTCAAATAATATCATTGTCGTGCTGAAGTATATGCATATTAATATTGAAACCGTCTTAGCACGATTCAAACTTGCGTTAGATATCTTAAATTAAGAAATAACAACAACAAGTTATAAGTATATAAATAATCTATAAGATCTTTCGGATTACACATTGAATCCATCTTCAGAAATTTATGTTTGAATCCATTCTTAGAAATTTAGGAAGATGAATTATATGTGTAATCCGAAAGATCTTAAAGATTATTTATATACTTATAACTTGTTGTTGTTATTTCTTAATTTAAGATATCTAACGCAAGTTTGAATCGTGCTAAGACGGTTTCAATGTTAATATGCGTATGAAGAGCTATAACATAGCACCAGCTGATTTAACATGAAGAAGTACAGGATTGTGAACATTCGAAACGGTTGTTATAAAGTATTTAATCAGCTTTGAAGCGTGCTGACAGACGTCATCAAGAGGACGTCATGCAATTATTCTTGAAAACTGAGATTACACGTGCAGGAAAAACTGCGATATTTGTTTCATATTTAAATAAGATTTAAATATATCATATAATTAGCAACAAAAGGTAAAAAAGAATGCTCTTTCAGGCATCATTACAGAAGATGTTCACACATTTTTATAACGTTTTTGATAAGAAATTACAGAAAATAAAACAAGTTCAAATTATTGAAACTATTCTGTAATTAAAAAACGCTGTGAAAATCATGGAATTAGCATTTCTAAGTAAAATAAGCAATATTATTAATAACAGAGGGAGAAATCGTCAAGTATTGCTTTTGACAGGAAAAAGAGCACCAAACGAATATCCAAAGAAGGTATGTACTTTCAAAAGTAAATTCGAAAGTAAGATGATTTGAAAAGTAAGGTCTCTGGTCTTAAGAAAAATTCACCGACCCAAAGAGCAATCGCTAAGTCGTTAAAAATCTCTTTATCAACTGTAAACAAGATAATAAACAAAGATCTGAATCAGAAAAAAAAAAAAAAAAAAACAAAAAAAAACATAATGTTCAGCGCCTTTAGCCTAGGCACGTGGCTGAGAGCAGAACATGGTGTAAATTTCTTTATGAAAATCACTTAGCCGGAGATAGATGGAAATTTATTGTGACTATTGATGAAGAATGTATCTACCTAAACGACTGCAACAAGAAAAGGTAGATTTACTATCGCAAAAGAGCAGAAAAAAGACTTACCAACTCGGTTCCAAGAATCAAAAAAATGTTTCAGTAAAGGATTCATGATAATTGCTGGTTTCTCGTACAATAGAAAATTAAAGTTGAGAAAAGTTGAAAAGAATGTTAAAATCAATTCAACATATTACTGAAATAATGTTTTAACTCCTGTCTTTAAAAGGAAAATACCATTCCTTCATCCACAGAGCCTTCAAAGAGAAGAAATCCATCAGCATGAGGCTACCAGCCATACATTCAGATCTACCACTCTATTTCTTGAAAAAATGAAGAACGAGACTGGTATCAAGTCTATAGCGTTTGCTCATATTCCTTCAAAGTCCCCTGATGTGTCATCCATAGACTATTGTGCCTTCGGACTGCTAAACAGAGCGCTTTCTAAACACAGACCTAAAACAATGATTAGATTATGGAAAGCAGTGGAAGAGGAGTGGAATAAAATACTACTACGAATTTTCCAGAGAAAGGGCTATCAGATAGAGCATTTCAGAAAGAAATAATTTTATTTTAAATATTAATTTCATTGCTGGAAAATGGTTCTAAAAATATGTTAACATCGTCTGTGAAAATAACTAGAACTAAACCCCTGTTCATTAGACAGATTTCGACAATGTCAAAACGACAGATGATACTGAACAAAAAGTTCTATATCATTCTTCAGTATCATCCGTCTCAAATCAAGAAGTAATATATTAAATTTCAGATGCAGACTAGCTATTTTATACCAGAAAAGATGCCCAGCGTTGCCTGGGTTTAACAAAAAAAAAAAAAAAAAAAAAAAAAATACGTGAATCGGTTTTGGGGCCAGTTATTCGAGTTTTTCTGAAAGTACAGTATAATTACGATTATTGCACAAAATCATTTATTTCAAACATATTGCAGTGATCAAAAGAATAAAATCAATATTTGTAATTAAACAAGCGCTAACACTCACATGAAGGCGCCAAATCACCATATGTGTCGAGATGTAATAATAAATGAATCAGGATGACGGAGGAGAATGAGTAAACGATGGATTAGCGATGTTAAATTCTAAAGAAATGAAATGCAAGAAAATTCACATTTTTCTCGCATTTCATTTCTTGTATTCTATTTGCATTTCATTGAAATATACACATACCGGCCACTGAATTAGAAACTTTTATTCAATACTGGGCTGTACCACCTTTAGCCCGAATATGAGGTTTGGCATAGATTCCACAAGGTGTTGAAATTTGTCTACGTCTACAGCATACCAGGCGTTCATCAGACACTTCGTTAGCTGGCTCAGATTTTACGGAAGAAGAATTTGCTCTCGGATCTGGTTATCTGGCATGTCCCATGCATTCTCAATGGGGTTCAGGTCCGGGCTTTGTGGTGGGAAGGGAAGATAGTGGAAGTCTCTGTCATGTTCTCTGAAACACTGCTGAACACATCTTGCGCGATGGACAGTAGCATAAAAGAAAAAACCCATTAAACAGCCGCCACCTGCTGGATGAAAAGTCAACATTGAAGGATGGACTTGATCAGCAACAATGTTCAGATAATACTTAGAGGTCACCCGACCTTCCAGTAATACCAGGGGACCCTTCTGTACCAAAGGAACGTGATGGGGCTCCCGCTAAACTATCTTCCTACGGTGGGTAAAAAACAAGGTGTACCGTTACACGTCTGATTTTTTCCCAGTCTACCAGTGTCCAATCACGGTGTTCCTGACGCTACTGTGGACGAACTTTCCGGATTCTTTGCAGAAATCAGTGGTTACCGTATAGGCATGCGACTGCTAATACGGATCCTCTTCAATTACCTGCGTATAGTTCGCTGAAATATGGGTCAAGAACAGCTTTCACGGAAATTGTTTTGAATGCATCGGTCAATTGCTGCACACAGGAAGTCCTGTTTCTCCGTACAAGCCTTCTCAGACGACGGCGATCTCGTTCCTGACAGATTGTTGTCGTGCCACGGACTCCCTCTTAGACAAGCAATGTGGGTTATTTATCTCCGATTAAACACCTGGGATATCTTAACTTTTCAGAAACCAGTCAGATCTGCTGTTTTGAAAATCGTCGCTCCAGCCAGACAAACACCCACTGTAATGTTCGTGTATATATAGCTTACTGATCATCACAAAGCAGGAGTCACTCGAACAAAAGTTCCAAAGAAATAGTTACTTACAGATTGTTTCCTTTATTCTCTCAACACATCTTACGTATCGTTCATGCCGCTAACGGTAATACTCCAACAGAACACTTTAACCTCGGTGCCATTATACACCACATCAGTAGTATACTTCAGAACTAAATAACGACGTTTGTTGGCAGAACACTTAATTCTGAACGATAAATACATATAACAGCACAATACGCAGCCTTCAAATATACACAAATTTAATTAAACAACGCCGCTTCCATTATCATATCATACGACCATCTCCACTTTTTGCTGCTGCTCCAACATTTTATCTCTTCCAGTTCTTATCTTCATACTCTCTGACCTCAAAAGTGTTGCCAACCTCATTCCGCGAGAGAGAAGATATAACGTTAAGGTTGAAAAACCCTAAAAGAGAATGAACTCAAATTTACATAGAGAAAGCAACTAAAAATGGAAGTTAATTTAGAGTATACGTTACACCACAATAAGTCCTTTATCGAACTCCGAAAAGTCCTTTGCTTTCTCCATTGTGATAAAAACCACTCACGACTGCTAACCAGCAGCGGTCTTAAATAGTTGCTTAGATCACGTGGTGACTCACGTAACAACGTATTTTTCATATTCGCTGTGTATGGGACCATTACGTACATCGGCATAAGTGTTTCTAATTCAGCGGACGGTGTGTGTATTTCCTTCCAAAAAGTATCGTGGAACTGCTTTTTAAATAGTGGAACTAATTACAGTGCGTAGTTACACACGGAGTGCTGGGATCTGAATCAAAAGGCAAATAAACTGGCACGCAACTCTCCGAAAATTACGACCAAATATTTTGGCCGGGATTTAAAAAATAAAAATAAAGTAAAATAAATAAATAAAATATATAATATTGTAGCTTCTATCACGTGTGGCTAAGGTTCTCTTAGTTCATTTCTTTTAAAATTACGCAATAGTGAAACGAAATATGGCGTGAACTTTTAACACCATAAACAGTAAGGTAACATTTTAAACTGTAAATCGCCGACGTTTTGACAAGTTTGAAACAATAGTTGAAGAAATTACATAAGTCAAAATGTTTCCTCTGAAATAGCTTGAAATTATATATAGCGTAAACAAATCCGCCGGCAACTGCGGCGGAAGGATAATCGTAACATTTCGGAAGTCCAGCTCCAAAATTTTGGCACAATCTGTTAATATTGTCAATTCTATTACGTTTGGGAAGAACAGCAATGTTAATCTTTGAAGAAATGAAATGCCAGAAAATGTGCATTTTTCTCGCATATTATTTCTTATATTCTATCTGCATTTCATTGAAAATCTTTCCTCCTAAAAGGTATCGTGAAACTGTTTCTTTTTTTTTTTTTTCAAACAGTCGAACTATTTATATTGCGTAGTAACAGACTGAGAACCGCATTTTAAAACGTAAATAAACCCGTCTGTGACTGCGGCGGAAGGATACACATAACATTACGACGGAAGTCAAGCGTAGAAATTTTAGCACAATCTGTTAATATTACCAATTCTATCGTGTTTGGCGTGAGGTTTTGGTATTTAACGCAAAAGTGTAATGAATAGATCAAATTTTAACAATGGTCAAAGTTTTAAAAATTAATTAAAATATTCAAATCGGAATAAAAAATAACCGCACTGTGGAAAATAACCGCACTATGGTGCACATTCTCATGTATCTCGACCGGTTTTTGCCAAATTTCAAAACTCTACGTTTAGTAATTTCTTCTGTGTCGACGGACAGACTGACACACATGGTAATTTTATTATTATAGATCTGGCAAAATTGCGTCATAGATAACTGCTGGAAAAAACATTTGCTCCAGTTTTCTCTAAAAAACTTAGTTTGCTTCAGAAATATGTCCTTCGTACATTTTGCCCCGAAAGGAATATGGGTTTGGAATTTTGCAAAGTTTTTACTTGTAAAGGCCAAATAAAAAAATCTTCTGAAATTCAAGGTGTCGTTGCGAGAGCGTTTTGAAAGTTCGAGTTTCTTTTTCGTTTAATGTGATGAATATGCTAGTCAACTGTAAAACAGCTTAGGAAGCCTCAGACACAGCTTACGGTTGACAAATTTGAGATTGCTGTTTGATTAAAGATGCTTGAAAGACATCGGTTAGATGATACGTTATGGTGGCTGTCCACCGAAAGAATAGGGACTCGCTAGTCTGAAGCTATTGGGATCAGATGGCTCAGTGATTCTGTGAAGGTAGTCACCAGTCTCTAGAGACAATTTTATGCTACACTAAGATCAGTAAAAGCCGCCAATGATTCATAGCATCGTTTGATGACATATATCTATCTGAGTTTTTGTACAGAACGTCATAGGGCACACACAAAACTTTTTTTTCCAAAATGTACGTTTCACGACGCTATCAGGAAAAGGGCTTAAATGGAAAAGGCCCAGTGGCTTGTGGCCTCAAATACTGACTTACAGAAGATGACGCTAGAACTGGCACAGAAACGCGTGCGTAATACATTAGATATAATGGTCAAATATCTCTAAAGAAGTGAGTCGAGATTGTACTCTTTCAGGCTGATTATCGAGCAGTGTTAATCTGGAGATAATACGAGACATTGAACCTCTGCAGCTTTAAGGACAAGAACCAACACAAATACTATACCCCTCGTCACTATCTAAGGCTACTTCTGATGGTCTTAGATGGTTACGTGGGTACTTAAACCCCGATAAGTAAGAAATCACTATTTCAGTAGGCAATGATAGCTGTAGTTCGGGCATTATTCTATACAATGACTTTTCGAGTTTCTGGAAAAAAACATTTTAGTTTTTTTTTTTTTTTTTTTTTTGGATTGGAGGTTTAACGACCACCGTGAGCAACTCAATGGGCAATAAGCAGTCGCCCGTCCCTAATTTAGGGTCACTGGCTCCAGGGAAGGGAGAGAGCCAGCACCGTAAGACAAACACAACATCCATGCCTGACCGGGATTCGAACCCGGACCCCTTACGGACGAATGATCAGAGGCCAGCGCCTTAGACCACTGCGCCACCGGGGCGGCCATTTTTTTTTTTTTTTTTTTTTTTTTTTTAGTTTTGTTAGATCCCTCACTACAATATCACATCACATTCAGAATAATGTAGAAGTATACAGATATCTACGTGACTTATTAGTGTGTGATCGAATCATAATTATTACTTTGAATCGATTATGAGAGTCGCTGTGACGTACCACTTCGGTGACACAAGAGTCAAATAGTCAAGTTGCAGCGATAAGCCAAGGTAGATGTAGTTCAGTCGGGAGAATAACTGGCCCCGGAGCGAAGGGTTGTGGGTTCGAATCCACCACCGGAAAAAAAGAGCTTGTTTTCACATAGCGTAAGGAGCCATGATAACCTCTAGGCTCAGAAACTAGGTGGGAAACATCTTGCTATTTCTCCAACAATAGCGAGAGTAATAGGGCTCCATTTAAGGCTGTGCTAGCTTTGATGTATAGGAATAAAACCTATATCTTCATTTCCCAATTTACAAAAATGTTATATACTAAAACCTAAATCTACATGTCCCTATATGTACTTATAAAAGCAAAACCTGCCACGTAAAAATACGCGTTTAAAGAAACTTCACTACGAAGGGCAGACTGCGCAATATTCGAATGATGCGAAATCTTCTGCTTACGCATTCGTCGTTTAAATCGGGAGTCTTGTGTACTTCCTTCCTTTGTATGTGTAAAGTCATCATTGGTTTTCAAATTGACTGTGCCTGGTTATTTGTAACAACTTAAATTTGACATCTTTTGCATCACGATTTGGAACGAAACGCTGAATTGCCGTTGAGCCAGGTACATTCCTGATTTGCCGAAACTTTGACTCTGTCTAATTACAATGGCCCCGGAGCGAAGGGTTGTACCAGACCCATGGAAAACTATTTTCACCGCAGAGTAAATTTCGAACTAATGTCAGTAAATGTTAAAAAAAATCACTGGCTCTCTAACTTGGCTTGTTAGTATCTCTAGTTACAATGTGCAGTTATGTGCAGATAACTTTTCCAATACTGTTGACTAACCAAATATTGCTGCTATAAAACACTTCCACAGCTGCGAATGCTTCCAAAATTATATAGTATAGGGTTCCCTTCGAGCTTTAATTGGGAAACAGTGTGTTCAACACAGTAATCTGAATGGGACAAGCTGCCTATTGCTCTAAGTATGTAGAAGGACATGTGCGATAAATTATAATCCGTCCAACTGAAATAACTGCGGATCTTATGTGTATTTCTTGTTTCAAGGGTTAAATTGCTAACGTCTAGATTTTCTAGGCATTCTTTGATTAGTGTACCTCCTATTTTTTTTAGGGAATATTCTTATGCACTGGACCTTGTGACATATGAGTCAAATGGACAACGAAGCAGCGCAAAGCCCGCAGACGTAGTTCAACTGGGAAACAGCCGCTCCGGAGTTGAAACATGTGGGTTCAAATTTCACTGCAGGAAAATAGAAGGTTATAACTTTTGTCAAGAGGATAGTGTAACAGCGGACAATTCAGTAAAAGGACAAAAGATTTCAGGAAAGTAATACCTACCACCCATCAAGCAGCCTTCCACTCCCTAGGGAATGTTCGGAGGGCGTGAAAGAATGGAGTTGTAGAACTACCTCAATCTTCAGAACGAGGAACTGGACCATGATTTTAATTTAGTTTAACGGGCCATATATATATGCTATGTCTGGGGTTTTGTGGTAGCAGATGGCCATGCTTGTGAGGGGCTTATTTAATGTACTGGACCAGGGATGCCCTCGTTTCTCCAAAAGCTGATGTGAATACTACGGTAGTTCTTTCTTTAAAATGGATATAACCGTTATCTCTATGTCAAGCTCAGACGTTGGTCTGGGCAACCATCCTAGATGGCAATCAGGAAAAAAGAACCAGATACTGCTTACTTAAGTTTGTCTGGAGTATTTCCAGAAAGATGGCTGCAAACATTCCGGCAAAGTCAATGATTTCCTAGAAAAATACTCTTCCTCCTTTCGAGAATAGATTTCGTCTTTGCGATTGTCCAGTGCTTTTAACAACCTATAATCAAAGTTTTGTACAACGACAAAAGTTTTGAATGAAAGCTAGAACTAAGATTTTACCCGAAATATCATAGTTCAATCGCTTTCGTCTGGCTTGGGTTTCATGTGAGGTTCGCACCCAAGAAGGCATAGAAGACCTGGCGGACTGTAGCAATATGTTACACACCGTCTACTGGTAAATATCGAATGTCACGACCTGTCCGTACCTATTTTAATAAAGATGTCTGAAAACGAGCCTAAAAAAATCAAATTATCAGGTATAGTTCACTAAAATTATTAGCATTGTAGATTTTCCTTAGAAATTACTTTTCCTGAGGAAAAGAAAAATTTCTATTCACGTGTAAAGAAAAATATGCTAAAATTATTACATTACCTACATAAAGCGTATCACAGCGGAATATCGAGTAGGTAGGAGAGGATTGAGACGACCAAACTATGCCGAGAATTTTGGTCTCTCGGTCCACTAGAAAAACATAGCATCTACAGAAAAGCACCTCATAACTTCCCTCATAAGAAAATTCTGTTACATCCTGGATGAAAGAGAATTGTTTATAACATTGCAAAACGAAAATTCAGCCGTTAAAAATTTTTAACAACAATTTAACAGCTAAATAATTTTAAAATCCGCTCATGATTGAACGCATTATTAAACCACGCTCAAAATGGAGTGCCATATCTGGTAATTATTTTCGATTGAAAAAGTTGGTTTCTACAAAAAAATAAATAAATAAAATAAATAAATAAAAAATTTAGGAGTCTCTTGAAGACCCCATTTTCAACTAAATCACCACGAAGATTATTCTGAAAGCTGAAATGTGACCATGCCTGTAGCAACTTTTATATTTATTTGGTCACTGATCGCTTACTGGGAAATGGTATTACTATATCCTCCTGGAGTAGACGCTTTTTTACGCTTTCCAACCGTAGGTTGAAGAAGTGTATATGCTCCAGCTTTGTCCGTCTGTCCGTCCGTCCATCCGTCCGCACGATAACTCTCGTAAAAATGTTCGATTTCGATGAAATTTTAGTATGCGGTAGGGGACCACCTGGAGATTTAACTTTTGAAAATGGGCGAAATGGGGTCAAAGGTCAGGACATAGGAGCGGACCCATTCCATTGCCCTTATGCGTCATAACTTACGTAAAAATGCTTCGATTGCGAAACAACTTTATGATGTTGTTTCGGAGATGTACTAAACCTGTTCTGTTTAATATTATCGAAATGGGGTCAAGGTCAGAGCACAGGAGCGAGATTTATTCACAGCCATTATCCTCATTACTTGACTAACAACGCTTCTAATGCGACAAAACTTTAGTATGTTGTTCCGGAGGTATACTGAACCGGTTCTGTTGAATATTAGCGAAATGGGGTCAAAGGTCAGGACACAGAAGCGAGATTTGTTCCACGGCCATTATCCTCATAACTTGAGTAATGATGTCTGGTATGTTGGAAAGCGTGTATCATAATCAATGCATTGCATGATTTTACTAACTTGTTAAGTGTACCTATTGTTTTGAGCCATCAACTAGTCAGTAGGGGATCCAGCGTGTGGCGACTGGGGCGACCGTCCCGCCCCCAAGCAGATTTTTCCTTTTCAAATGGCCAATATGTAATTAAATAATGCGTTTATATTTGTAAAACTATAGTAATAAATCCACAGGTTTTCGTAACCTAAAGCATATTCTTCCTTTTTAAATGGCCAATGTCTTAATAATTACTGCTTTAACTTTTGTAAAATTATAAAAGATCCACAGATTTTCGTAAATATTTAACTAAAATTTGCCATTAATTTGGAGATAAAATGTTCTGTTCTAGCTTCATCAGAAACAACAACAACAACAAAAGAACTATAGATTCGAAAACAGAGGGAGCTGAGAGCGGAAGGAGAAAAAGATTTTGACTGATCATGAAAAGCAATGAGTGAGCTTTGTTCTGTTTTTTTTTTTCAGTATTGTCTGGCATCATTAGTAATTGGGAGCAGGGAAATTCACCGTGTGGGGTAGACTTCGAAGTGCGAGTGACAGAGCGAAGTGCGTACCTCGATCGGGCCATAAACAAAACCTACTAACAAATTTCCAAGCTGGAAATTTTTCTATTAGATTAACCCATCTAAATAGAAAGGATCAAACTTTATTTTGAAAGATTTTATCGAAACGTGAGATTTAAAAAGCACCAAGTTGGTTTCCTTGAAAAGAAGGCAATTGAACTCCATGAAAATATAGTGCTGATTTTTCAGTTCTGGTTCTTCGTTTGTGATTTACAAATTTAGGTTTTTAATGGAAAATTTGAAAAAGCCTTGTGACCAGGGAGCGGCAGCTTTGCAAGTTTATGGTGTGTGTTGTGAAAAAAGGAATTCGTCGATGACGGAGATCAAAACAGCGTCTCCTCGCTCCGGAGTGAGTTGCTGCATCCAACTAAGCTACACCGACGGAATGCATCGCTGCAGATTTGTCGTCTTGACACGTGCTTTACCTCTAGTACGTCACAGTGTGTGTGTGTTGTGCTGCTTTGTGCTCTGTATCAGTCTGTGGATAAGGGTGTGGGGATGATGGGCCGTCACAATTGGTACTACTTTCTCGAGATTAAAAAAGTAGGGTAGGGCCTACCAGTGACCCTGGGCTACAAGTCCAACAACCAACATCCAAATTTAACTTCAGCTTGGTCAGACAGCACTTTTCTCACATAAGTACAAATAATTTTGTTACGTCATTTCAGTGCAAACGCCCAAAATGTAGTTAGATGGAAACGATTTGTTCTGTTTTTAAGGAAATCCCTTTTCAGAAAAATATAAAGCTCAAATGAAGTTAACGATTGTAATTCATAAGTATCAAAATGATGATCCCTTCATTTCAGAAAATCCCGATCAAAAAATTGGGAGACAATGGGCCATTTCTCGAGTGGTCTGCCGGGAGATGTTTCGGTGGGTCAATCCGCCCCTGCTAGTAGTTTACATGTCAGTAAATTAATACCACTTTTCCTTGATAACTGTGTTGAAAAACAGGTTGGTCCTTTTATCTGCACAGTGGCGGTAGTTTAAAGTGATGGGGAAACAAAATGTTACGAAAGCCATTCATTTACAGCAATGGTGGAATTCTTTTATTACAATTTTTCCAACCCCACACAGAGCTGCCAAACAGTAAAAGCGTAACTTGTTTAGCAATTACCCTCAACTATATTCTTCTGCTTGTATCATCATACAGGTGGTTTGGGTAATGTCATTTATTAAGCCTAGAATCATTCATTAGTGGTAAAAGATGTGCCCCTGGAGTCAGCGGTGAACAAATAAACACTCTTTGAGGCATCGGTGTCACCTGTCTTAGAACTTCATCATTCAAAATGAATAATATATCTCAATCGGAATTGCCTCAACCAGTCTGCATTTAATTCCTCTCGGGAGCGCATGAATTAAGCGTTAATTTTTATGCATAATTAATTATGCAAATTTAATGAAGCTTAAGGCGGAGTAGTGCCTTCTGGGTTTCGAACCAGAACAAACCTTTTTCTTGGAGGCAAAGCAACAAATGATGTTGTTTGTTGTTTTTTGCTCTGGAGGATTAGCCTTTTGTTTTCCACTGATCATCTGCTATGATTTATTGTGGCTTTTGTATCGGGGGAAATGAGGATAAGACAAGGATGACAAAGGAGCGTTTAAGACTTCTTCTGGAACAGTCTTCCTGGCCGAAGTTATGGGGTTAAAACAGAAAAAAAGGAGACAAATAAAACAGAGTTAAACAACAAAAACGGGCAAACAAAGTGAAAAAATTTTGTGTCAGTAACTAACTGAAGTAATTAACAGCTGAACTGCATTCATCATCTTTCTGGCTTGTTGAATCGATTTCAAGATGTAAACTTGCATTGTCAAGTTTTGTTACTCGTTGCTGCGTACGACAGACTCTTTTTTGTTCTATTTTAAACTCCTTAATGCGTTGTTTGCGTTCATTTCCAGATCAATTCCTACTTTCTTTCAACATTTATGAGTATTTTTAAGGGATTCTTCATTTTGCCGCCATTTTACCTAGAATTGCGCGTCGGTAAACACACCACTAACATTTTTCAGCATGGAAGCATGTTGAACACCGCTTCGCTGTTTCAAAAATTAACTATTAAATAGCATGTCATTTCATAAACACGGAGCATACAATAATATTAATTTACGCCGCAAAACTAATGATTAAATATACAAGCCATACCTACGATTT
This sequence comes from Macrothele yani, assembly GCA_039090855.1. Classification (NCBI taxonomy): domain Eukaryota; kingdom Metazoa; phylum Arthropoda; class Arachnida; order Araneae; family Macrothelidae; genus Macrothele; species Macrothele yani. Next base: position 42,398,525 of record CM077016.1, on the reverse strand, counting down.
TTTTCTGAATTTGAATATATCAAGGATGTCGGATAATGGAATTTTCCGCCACAGGAATCCAAGTGTTGGACTAAAGGTTCATCGCCTAATTAGACGTTGAACTTTAATTAAATGTGAAATGATGCCATTATTTTTCAGACAAAATTCTGTCATCAAATAAGTTTTGCAGTTTCTCAGTGGTGTAGAAGTAATCACGATTCTTTTTTCTGTGTATCATGCATTTTAGATAACGAAACTGCGCAAAAGCGGAAAAACTGCCTTTTTAAAAGGAAAAATAAGTCACCAAAACTAGACTTCTTGAAAATGCAGTGGGTTCTTTGAATGTAGTTCTTGTTATTGACGATACGACAACACCAAAATAAATTAGGTGGCGCATTTATTATAAAATTAGGTAAAATTTCCCCTGGATACGAAACTATAACAGAAACGCTCGTCTTTAATACATTTGTTACATCGAGCAAGATGTAACAAATGTATTAAAGACGAGCACCTGAACTTACTCAAAACAATAGGAGTACAAGCGTTCCATTTACAAACAGCATCAGCACAGAATTAATAATAAACAAATAAATACGAAAGTAATAAAAGAGTGATGCTCTAACTGAAGGTTTTTGAAATTTGGGACTTTTTTAGTGCTAAAGTTCATAACAACAATTATTAAACCTACTGCTGATAAACTGAAACTACTGCATCAAAATTATGTAACGCATATGTCTAATTTAACCTTTCTTTTGAGTTTCTGTAAATTTGGTTTAAATATGTTCTCACTTAACGGCACATTATTTCTCTCAACGAGCTACTCAGAGTTGGCATCCTAATAGTAGGTCGAAATTCATTTAGAAAATTTCAACTTTTAAACAACAGCATTTCTTTTCGTTCGCAAATCAACTGTTGTAGATACTTCTTGGAGTTCTTCATAATCCTCGAACGATGTGATAATTGTGTTCAGAGCTCGATTGTATTTTTATAAACTGTAACAAACTAAAGCAGAGTTATGATTTTTTTTTTCATTTTCTACTAAACAAATATATTTCTAACATGCATTTTAAAGCAGAAATTTTAAGAAATAAGAATTTTGAAACTTAATCTGTTACGTCTAGAGAGACTGAGAAAGCTTGTAAGGGATGAAATCTGCGTTTCAAAAAGAAATATGGTACATAGACTTTACAGAAAAAGCAGTGAAACCTCTCATTTTGAGACACTCTCGGGATTTTTTTTTTGTTGTTGTTTTTTGTTCTAAATGTAGGTAAATCCAGTAAAAATGATTTTGCTCAATTTTTGAATTAGAAATTCAAAATTTGGAACTTAGTAAGTTCAGCAGTTAGGGATATTTACCTAAAACAGTTAAAAAATATGCAGACAATTATTCTTTGTCAATTAATACTGTAGATAATTAATTGAATAGTGTTTAGCAACACACAACTTGAGAACTTTTAACTGCAGGATAAATGATTCGTTTTTTAAACAACTTATAAATCAAGATATTTACTATGCAATGAAACACAGCCATATTGCTTATGTAATTCTAATTGGTACAATTTTTCTTATGAAAACCTAATGAAAGAAATGTTCAAGTTCGAAATTCATCATCATATATCTTGAAATGTTCTTGTTGCGAAACAAAACCTTTTATCCATTGTATAACGAAGTGAATTTCTCCGTCATTTTTATCCGCGCCGGGGTTCGAACCCGGGTCCCCTCATTCCGGAATAAGTTGCTCTACCAATTGAGCTACGCGGACAATGATTCTAATTGCTATCTGCCTTTATGTCGTGTGCGTCCTTCTGGCAGGTACGTCACATCTCCTGGTACGTTACATCATCTCCCCCTTATTTTTTTCTTTCGAAGTGCTGCTCATATTTTTCCTATCTCGCGGTGTGGAAATAACATCACACCAATGCGAGATTTTGAACGGTCGGGTCATCCGGATAGTTCGGGCGCCATTATAACGAAGTGAATTTCTCCGTCATTTTTATCCGCGCCGGGGTTCGAACCCGGGTCCCCTCATTCCGGAATAAGTTGCTCTACCAATTAAGCTACGCGGACGTTTTATTCTGATTCCTATCTGCCTTTATGTCGTGTGCGTCCTGCTGGCAGGTACGTCACATCTCCTGGTACGTTACAATTGCACAAAAGATATAGTAGAAATGACCCCCTCCCGTCAAAAGAAACTGAGATTAAACCATTAATTACTAAGAAATCACTGTTGTATTTCAAAACATGACGATTTTCAAACTTGAGAAAATCACAAAATAAAAGTAATTTTCTTTGAAAACAATGGATTATGTATGTGCATGAATTTAAAACTCCCATATTTGTAGCTCTCCCCTTCATTTGTTTAGTGCATGTACAGTTTTACCTTTTTTTTTTTTTTTTATCCTGCAAGAGTTTTCCAGCCTTCTTTACCTCGGGTGTTGCAGTAATTCGGGCTCGGGGTAAACACTGACATCGTGGAACCTTAGTACCTTGGTTGTGTAACGAGCCGGTGTGCAACCAAATGTTGTAGATACTTCTTGGAGTCCTTCATAATCCTCAAAAGAGGTGATATTTGCAGCACTGACATCAAAACACAGTGTAGATAGGACAGCGAAATAAATCTTAAATAAATTACATAAGGCCGTCAAAAGAATCATTAGCATTTTAGCTTTTTCCATGGGGACACTTAGCTGAAAGCTTTTCACTGCATAGTTCTACGCATGTAGTTTTCAATTCATTTGGTACATCTTTGGGAGACCCTTACCATTCTTCAAATGGACGGTTTACTGTAAATAGGAATTTTTAATATTTGCACCAGCTGTTGTCATCTTTTGTTCATCTCGTGTATAACGAAGTAAATTTCTCCGTCATTTTTTGTCTACGCCGGGATTCGAACCCGAGGCCGCTTATTCCGGAACAAGTCGCTCTACCAACTGAGCTACGCAGACATGTATTCTAATTCCTATCTGCCTTTATGTCATGTGCGTCCTGCTGGCAGGTGCGTCACACGTGGGTTTTCTTTTGATGATGCACAATGAAAAAGGGCGGTTATGGTGTTTTCACATCATGTTTTCTAAATTATTCACATTTTCCCTAATTGCAATGCCATAATAAATTTGAAATTTTTAATCATAGCTTCTGTGAACCTGTCTTTTCCACGTAAGCCTACATTTTCTTCATTGCGAAGGCGTGTTCCAACTTTTCCCTGTCTATGAAACTCAGTTCCGGTTAGGAACGCCATGTTGCTACTTTAGGAACAAAAAATATATATTTATTTAATTCATATAACAAAAGAAATTAAAGTTAAAAATAAAATCCTAATTGAATTTCACAAACTTCCACAACTTCCGGTAAAAATGGAATACCACTTCCAGTTAAAATATTGAAACAACACAACTTTCAAAAAATCATATCTTATGATCTACTCAGTTTTTTGCTTAAATTTAAAATTTTTGGAAACTGATAAGTAGGAGATGTAGAATATATATATAGAGAGAGTTTTGCGTTATATCTAGGTTACAGTACGAAGAAATAATGCCAAATTCTCTTTCACTTTTTTTTGGCAGTGTTAACCACTTGCATTTATTGGTCACAGGAAAAATAATCGCTTTCACAACTGTAGGCTCACAAGCAATGTAACATAAAGGTAATGCAATGCCGTATGGGAAGAAGGGGGGGGAGCCCGGGAGGTCGTGTAGTTAGAGGCACTGTTTTCTGGCTAATCTTCCGTAATTGTCCAGGGTTCTAGTTCCGATGAGGCATGGGTGGCGTGCTTCTCTTACCGCCGTGGCTCTCTATCTTACCTGGAACCAGTACCTTAAGTTAGTGCCGGATGACTGCTTACAACCCTCACATTTCACACTGCGGTCGTACCCCCCCCTCCTCAAATATTGATAGCTTTTAGCAGGACTTAAACCCAACGGCTTGGAACCGTTCATCCTGTGCAGGGGACAGATGACTTTTCAGCTGAGCGGCGCCGCAGCTATTGCTGGCGCTGTTTCTTAGGGAAATCCTGCTGATTCATGCAGGCGAAGTCACACCTACTACCGTTATCTGGCCGTAACTTGTAGATTTTTAATATGTATTTGGGATGTTCTGAGCAATGTCCGCGTCCGTATCTGAGATAACCTGCAAAAGAAATGGACGCAGCAGCCGCCGGCGCTGTCTTTTACGTAATATATCTGATTCATGCAAGTGAAGTCATACGTACTACCGTTAGATGAAGGTTATTTATTCGTGCAGGTAGGTACTATAAAGCAACTTTGCCGTTTAATACACGATTCAAATGAGTTTAATATACATAAAAAATGAATATTATATACACTAAAAACACAAGTTAGAAACATTAGCTCTTTCAAGCTCTCGTTGAGCTCGTCTTCAGATGTATGTAGTGCTGCGTTAAACTGGGAGTAATGGCATATCTTATGAGCATGCGCGGTGAGAAAGATATTACATTCTTCACTGTTAGTGGTCTGGAAGAGTTCCGAGTTTTTACAAAATAGTCTCCATGGTGACGGAATCGCTATAGGAATGTTATGGTTACAGCAATTCTTTCTGTGCCTTTGTAGTAGCACACTTTCTGCCAAAAGCAAGCTTGAACAGTTACTTGCTGTGTTTAGAATTTTTGCATTTTGCCAGTCGGGTTGATGTTTAAGCTGCAGGCAAAACATAGATAGAGCAGTTGGTGAAGAGTGCGTTTTGACACTATATATTTATGCTCATTCACTCGCAATCTAAGGTTCCGCCGAGTAGAGCTTATGTATAACTGTTTACCGGTATCTTCACAGGTTGTCTCCAATGGTATTGCATATACACCATATCTGGTGTCCATCGGAATTTGGTCTCTGTCCTTCTTTAATAAGTTACTGATGTTTCGAGTCTTCAATCCGAAGCCGATTTCGTAGTGTCGGCAGATAGTTTTTAATCGGTTTATAATGCCGGGAATGTAAGAAAGTGAGCCAACGTAAGTTACAAGGTGACTGGCTCTTAACAAAGTCGAGCTTACATTTGAACAAACTAGGCGAATTATTGCATTAACCAGTGTTTGAGGGTAACCGAAGTGGGAAGCGTACTTCTTAATTTCTTAATTTGATGAAGTTCACTTTCACGAAATGAGATAGTAGTCGAGTGTGATATGGCGCGACGAATCATGAAATGTAACGAGGATAGCTTTTAGTTGGAAATCTTTCTTAAACTCTGAGGTAAACTTAATGGTGCTATATTTAGATCCGAACAACTCGATAAATTCATTTAAATCATCCTGAGTAGATTGCCAAAATAATAACATGTCGTCATTATAACGAATATACAGAAACGGCGTTACATGAAAAGTTGACATAACGCCTTCCTCAATGTCTTGCATTAAGATATCTGCCAACACGGCCGAGAGGGTGGACCCCATAGGGGCACCCTTACACTGTCGGTATATTATATCGTTGAACTTGAAGTACGATCTAGAATGAACAAGTCTTAGAGCATTAAATTTGCCCTGTATTTCTTTGGGCGTTTAAGTACCTGCTGCTAGAAGTTTCTGTTCTATGATTTGATGCACAAGGGGGACTGGAACATTTGAATACAAAAAGTTACATCGAAGGATATCCTGACAAACTTCATGGATGGAATGAATCTTTTGCAGAGCTTGAGTGGAGCTTGCCACAGAGTACGAAGAACCAGAAGTTAAAGGTTGTAGAAAATTAGCTAAGGCTCCTTCGAGGGGTCAGGTGGGGCTATTATGTGCAGAAACGAACGAGAGGTCTAAGTGGTTGGCATACTTTATGTGTTTTTACTTTACCAAATAATTCGGATACGCGTGTATCTGGAGGGGGGTGAAGAACTTTGTTGAAATTCTGAGGGAGTAGACCCGACAACGTCAACTTTGAAATAGCTGCAACAGTAGCGTTAGTTGGGTCATGGGAAAAAAATTACATGTGGTATTTGAAGAATAGTCTGATCCATTTTTCATCATATTCTGATTTGTTCATGATGATCACCTGAGGTACTTTATCCGCGCTTACTATTGCAACATCCGGGTTTTGCCGGAGCAAATGAATCTGCTTTTGCTCATTCACCAGAGTCCTCTTGGCTTGAACATCCGATTGTTGATTTTTATTATTAATCTTAATAGCTTTTAGTAATTGATGTCTTGTAGCGTCTTGTGTCTCATACGAAAGCCTTTTGATGATATGTTCCAGTTGTGGTATTAGTTGTATGGGGTCAAGGCTATTGACGAGATACGCGTATTTTAGCCCTCGATTAAGGGCCATCTTCTGAGCTGGTAACAAAAGAGTGTCACTTAGATTGATCCAGCTTGATTGCGAGTTCGAACACTTACGAATGGGCGTACAGCGTCTGTGCCCAACTATGCTGTCGACTTCAGATGAAACCAGTTGTCTCAACTTGTTAGTGTGAATTCCTTGCCTATTCTGGTCCTCGGAGATGCAAATTGCATTGATGACCATCAATATTCGATTCAGCATGAATATATTAGTATTAATACTGACTCAAACCAAGCTGTTATTTCCATGTAACATAACCACAGAAATTTGAAAATTTTATCATGCTGGAACAGAAATCGAACCCGCAACTCCCGATTTGCACTCTAATATTGCTAACCATTACACCACCCCAAAATCCAAACAACTGAAGCATTAATCTGAAACGTCAGACATTTTGATTTGACTACACTAGTCGAAACAAACGTGTCTCATGGTAGCCCTAAGTTAGATCATCAGTAAATGAGTGTATATATCAAGTTGAAACACATGGAATAATTATTACTGACTTAAATCAAGCTATTCTTTCCAGGTAACATAACACCAGAAATTTGAAAATTTTATCGTCCTGAAACGGAAATCGAACCCGCATTCCCGATTTGTGCTCGAATATGCCATGGGTGGTGTACTGGTTAGCACACTCGAGCGCAAATCGGGAGATCCGGGTTCGATTTCCGTTCCAGGAATATAAAATTTTCAAATTTCTGTGGTTATGTTACATGGAAAGAACAGCTTGATTTAAGTCAGTATTAATTATTCCATGTGTTTCAACTTGATATTATATGGTATTATTACATGAACATATTAGGATAATTTTGATATGAATAGTGTGTGAAATTAATGAAAAAAATGTAACAAAGCCCTATTACGCAATATGGGGTTTTCTAAACGAAAGCCCTTCGTAAGTCGAGGAGCACCTGCATACGGAAATGTTCTAAACAGTGAATGGTCTCTTACGTAAATAGAATTTTCCAAATTGGACTTTTAGGTATTGATAAAAAACAAATATTCAGATTTGTCCTCAGCGCAAAAATTTTAATATTCTGGACCGGAAATATTACAAAAAAGTTTTTTTTTGTGATGAGTGGTATCTGACAAAAGCATTTTTTTTTCAATTGGATTTTTAGTAATATGTATAAATACGATTTTTAAAAATATGTTGCACACAGGAATAAATACTTACGTCCCCCTTAGTGACAGATTTATGAAAAATTTTAATTCACATGAAAATATTTTTTACAATCAACGCTGTTTGAAGCAAAAATAATTTTTCAAATCGGACTTCCAAAAGCAGTGACATCAAGAAAAACATAATATACGCTACTTCCTCCTCCGTAGGAAGTCGTGCACCATTTATCGTACAAAACTGTCTTCGTGGGAAAAGTTATGGGAGAGAGAAAAGAGTTTTTCCGTCGGATTTCTAGAATTAATGACTTGAAACATAATGCATTTTTGAACATGGTCTAGTCATCTGTGATCAAATTCACTGAGAACTATATTTGTGCTTTTACAGCTGAGGCCATTATCTTCATCATTTTCGTATTTTAGCGACTACAATTTAACACAAAAATTGTCTCTTAAAATTTCAAGAATAAATTTTTTAATGAGGAATTAAGGTAATTTTTAAGTACTTTATCAAAACCGAAATATGAAGAAACAGTGGTGCAAAGATCTGAAATTTTGCGATGTAAAAACGAAAAAAAAAAAAAAACACAATAGTAAAACAATTACGGTTTTAATATGGATTTCGTTTCCTTTAAATATTTTTTCAAGGTTCACAATCGTTTCTAGAAAGTATAGCAGCATTACCAAAAGGGTTCCAGTTACAACGTCGCTTCGCACTTACGTCACTGAACAATGTAATATGAACAATTTCACTTAATGTCAACGTGAATCTCTGGAAAGGCATAGAAAGTAACGGCTTGTTTTCTAATACTTATCTCACGTCAGCGATAACCTGAAACCGGTGAACATCGAAACTTGTGACATCACGTTTAGCCTATATCTCACATCATCACACATATATTAACAGTGCGCTCTCTGCTCGTCATTTTTTTAGGACGTTTTTTGTCAAAAAGATCGTGTTTATGTTACCGGTTTGTCAGTCTGTCCGTCCGCCTGTGGACGCCATATCTCTGCAGCTATTAGTCCGATTTGAAAAAATCTTTTTGCATTGGGAAGTTTGAAATGTGCGAATGATGATCATTTATTTCGTTTTTTCTTACGATGCACAATTATTCCGCTAGAGGGCGTAAATGCAGATGATATCGAATTCAAAATACATTTATTCCATATATTTGCTTCTGAACATCCGATTAAAAAAAATTATTTCGCCTTTCGATTCCATTTGTGTCGAAGACTATTTCAGGTATAGTCACTTTTTCAAGTTACGCATAGATTTTTCGCTAGGTGGCGTAAAAGTAAATTGCGTGTTCCCGATATCTCTGCTTCTAAAACTCCAATTTAAAAAATTCTTTCTGCAGCGGATACAGCACCTGATGGGAAATGTTTTGCCTATGATTTCAAGTATTTGGTAAAGAACAGTTTGGCCACCAGGGGGCGTGTGCTAATTTCTGCTTCTTATGTATTTGCAGCAAAATCTGAGCTCCAAAAATCTCGACTGAAAACATTAGTTCGTGGACCGATACCACTCACGTCAATAAACCATTTCGGAATATTTTATTTTTAAAACAGCATGATTTTTCCGCCAGGGGGCGTAGATGCATATCTTATTTTTGTCAATATCTCTGCTTCTAGGAGCACGATTTGAAAAATTCCTTCTTTGTTGGATGGAGTTTCCGCTGAGAAATGTTTCTCATATAATTTCAAATTTTTCTTAACGCCCAAGATTACTTTTCCGTTCACAGCAATATCTGGGGATCTAAAAACCCGATTGAAAAACTTCTTTCTTCGGTAATATAACACGAGGTCTGTGTGCGTATTTTCTTCCCAAAATAATGCACAATTTCGCCGATAGGGGGGCAAATTCTTGATCTGTTTTTCTCAATGTCTCTGCTTCAACAAGTGCGATTTAAAAATTCTTTCAACAGCGGATGTCATTTACTTTGTAGAACACTTTTGGCTAGTATGTGAGGAATTTGATAGCTCACAGTTCTGTCGGTAGGTAGTGTTTGTGTACTTCAGTTTGCAGCTCTATCGCTGACTCTAAAAACTCTATTGAGAAATTTCTTTTTTACTGTATGTCATCCACTTCAATAGAAATGTGGAGCATTATCCTTTTGAAATAATGCAGAGATTTCCCGCTAGGTGCGTAAAGGTCGAAAGTTTTTCTTTTTTTTTTCGCTATCTCTGCTTCCGGGAGATGAATTTTAAAAGATATTTTTCTTTATCACAGCTTTTTCATGAAAAGTATTTTTCGCTTATTTCCAACTTTTTCATTATGCAAAATTCTTTCGATAGCAGACGTAGACCTATATCATGTTTTCTTATATATTTCTTCTTTAAACTGTTCAATTTGAAAATCTCTGTCTCTGATTCCTTCCTTGAGCTTGGTTTATTTTCGTAACACGCTCTTTAGCAGCTGGTGGAGCTAACTGCTTTTCTGCCGCCGGTGGAACTAACTGCTTTTTTGCCGCTGGTTGAAACTGATAATGGTTGACAATGATAATGCTTATCAGTGGATTGATAATGGTTGACAATGATGATGATGATGATGATGATATATGGGAGACGGGTGGATGACATTAGAATGCATGGGGGAGGGACATGGAGGAAACTGACTCAAGACAGACCATTGTGGAAAATACGTCGGGAGACCTTCATCCAGCAGTAGATCCACAGATAAATGAAACTCTCCCTAAGTTTTTTTCCCATGTATATATACACAGTTGAACTTGGTTATAGAGTCCTCGCCTAATGCGACACCTTGGCTATAGCGTCAAGGACCAGGGAGTCCCGCCAAAATTCCCATTGGAATAATGCTATTAATGTTCGATTTTAGCGTCACGCCAACTTCGGTTAAAACGACAAGGATGTACACTATGTATTATGTACGCTCTACTATACAGTGTATGTACCCTTTGTGTTTGAGCCAGAAAAGCAAAATGTAAGGTTTTGCTAATTTTTTTGGCAAGTGTTTTGAATTAAACTCAGACCAATTTTTACAGTTTTCTCAGCTTTACTGATTGCTAAAGCTCACACCTTCCGGAGGCAAGTGCTTCCTATTTTCTCCCCCTCTCTCCCCCAACCCCGCATCTATCGCTAAAGCGGAGCAACCCTGCCTCTCGTTCGTTAGATTGCATATGGCAAAGTCAACAGGCTGGGTTCATCTCAGGGTTCGCCGCCCCGGTGGCGCAGTGGTCTAAGCGATGGCCTCTGATCATTCGTCCGAAAGGGGTCCGGGTTCGAATCCCGGTGAGGCATGGATGTTGTGTTTGTCTTACGGCACTGGCTCCCTCCTTTCCCTGGAACCAGTGCCCCTAAATTAGGGACGGGCGACTGCTTAAGCCCATTGAGTTGCTCACGGTGGTCGCTAATCCTCCAATCAAAAAAAAATAAATTAAAAAAAAAACGTCTCAGGGTTCGCTGCCCCGGTGGCTCAGTGGTCTAAGCGATGGCCTCTGATCATTCGTCCGAAAGGGGTCCGGGTTCGAATCGCGGTGAGGCATTGATGTTGTGTTTGTCTTACGGCACTGGCTCCCTCCCTTCCCTGGAACCAGTGACCCTAAATTAGGGACGGGCGACTGCTTATAGCCCATTGAGTTGCTCACGGTGGTCGTTAAACCTCCAATAAAAATAAAACAAAACATCTTAGTGTTCAGCGTGCTACGCTCGCAGCTATTACGGCAGTATGGTTGGGCGGGGTGTTGAGTAGGGTTAAGTTCTACGTTTGATGCTTAATGTGTTTTTCACCCCTCCTCCGTGGTTTATCCCTTTTACTGGCTGTGACCTTGTCCACAGCTGCAAGGCGCCCACTGTCCGCCTGAGCTTATGCTATGCGAAACACATCAGAGGCTTTAACACCCACCCTGTCCGTGGCATTTAGCATAGACTTTCTAACTACAGTAAGTACATTTCAAGGAAACGATGCGTTTATTGCCCGAACTACATTAGGTAAAAGGTTAATATTCAATGAATGTTTAGGAAGTGTGTTAGTCTCTCTCTCTTTCGCTCACCTGCCTTTGCATTCAGTTTACTGAGTAACAACAATTTTCGTATGGCTAGTTTAAAAAGGAAAGTTTTAACCATAGATGAGAAAGTCAAAATTATAAAAGAAAACGAAAGCGGTAGAAAAAAAATCAGACGTTTTCCTTGAATTTGTACCATCAGTTTGTATCATCAGTTTATATACCATAAGTTTGTACCATCTGCAAAAACAAGGAACAAATTTTAAGGGCTTTGGAACTTGCAAATGGCCCAAAACTAAAACTCATCCGTCGTCCTGATCGAATTGAAATTGATGACGCTCTGCTAAAATGGTTCAAGCAGCAAAGGAATGCAGATATTCCTGTCAGCGGACCTTTTTTAAAGACTAAGGCTGAAGAATTTGCTTGACTCTATGGTGATGAAGAATTTGTATGTTCCAATGGCTGGATTGGCAGATTTAACGCACGATACATTTGTTCTGGGAAAGTCAGTGGCGACAGTGACATCTTTAATGCTGATGATGCAGGACTATTTCTTAAGTTGACTCGGGATAAAACTTTAAAATTCAAGGGAGAGAAATGTGTAGGTGGAAAACTCTCGAAGGAGTTCTTGTTTGTGCAAACATGAATGGGAGAGAGAAGAGAAAATTGATGTTTATTGGTAAAGCAAAAAATCCTAGATGCTTCAAAGAGGTTGAAAGCCTTTCTGTGCAACACAGTGCTGACAAAAAATCACTAAGTACTTTTTTGTTAGCACTGTGCTAACAAAAAAGCATTTGGATGACTTCTGAGCTGTTTAGAGTCTAGCTCATTCATTGGAATCAGCAGCTACGGAAACAAAAATGCAAACTTCTTTTGCTGGTAGATAATTGCCCTGCTCATCCGAAAACAAATGATCTTGAGAACATTAAGCTAGCGTTTCTTCCAGAAAACTACACATATGTTATGCAACCGATGGAACAAGATGTAATAAGGAGCTTAAAAAAATCACTATCGGAAATTTATTTTGATGGGAATGATTGAGTGCATCGAAAAGCAGGAGGATTGCATTATCACCTTGTTGGACGCAATTTGGAACGTTCATAAAGAACGGAGGCGAGTGACAGAAAAAATATTCGCAACAGTTTTCGCCATGCTGGGTTTAACTTTGTTGAGCCCGAAACTGCTGGTGAAATTGGTGATTAAGACGAGCTGCCCTTGTCAGAATGGATGCGACAGATTAACAACCATAGTGTGCCACAGTTCGAGAATATTGATGATTATCTAAATCTAGATAACGATACTGCTACGTCAGGAAATCTCACAGATCTCGACGTCGTAAATGAAGTGTTGATTGGAAAGCATATAGATAATGAAGAGTAGGTGGAGGAAGAAGACGATGCATATGAAGAACCAGTTCCCAACATGCGTGATGCTGTTCAAGCAGCAAGACTGTTATCCAGATTTTTCGAAGCCAGGGAAGAGGATGAAAAGGTGTTGACTTATGTAGCAAAAATAGAAGACAATTTGGATACACTGTACAACTTTAAAAACAAGATCCCCAAAAAAGGGACAGACTTCTTCATGCAAAAGCAGCACATAAGGATGTACTGTACCACATTATGTCTAGAACTGTACATTCATGTACACACAGTACGTATGTACGTACGTACATACATAATGTCTTTTTTGCACTGTGTCATATTGTGTATGTACTATACATAAATACAGTACTGTACCTGTAGATTCGGTATTTTAGAGATCCCACCCCCACTAGATTTATTTCCTAAAAGCATACATACATACGTATGTACGTATAATTTCTTTTATTATTGTTTGCCTGCTTGTTACATGAACTTGGTTAGTACGACACTCTGTTAGAACGACATAAATATTGCGGTCCCTTCGATGTCGTTATAACCAAGTTTGATGGTATATATATATATATATACACACACTATCTACCAACAAGTGATTGGACACCTGTGATAGCAAAGGGAAACGAAGTTTATTCACCTTCAATAGTTGCCCAGCAAAAACACAAGTGCTGGGAAACTGCTGGCAGTGATGGGTCACTGCTGGCTGAAATCTGCCGCTCACGGCCCGGTAGCGGTCCGTTAGTGGCAGCGCTATCAGTTGGCGAGCCATTGATGGCCCTGCAGCATCGCCGTGAATTGTGGTCCTCCAAGCAAGTGCCACTAGCGGCCCGTCGCTGGCAACCAATGCAACCCCAACAGCAGGTGGAAGCAACGGGACTGCGCATGCGGAGAAGCCACACTTGCTGTGTCTCTCATGGTACCAGTTAGTTGAAGACGACGCTATCGCCATCGTGTTATTTTAGTGGATGTTAAGAAAAATAATCCATATGTAGAGAGGCGAATTAATTTCCTAATGAAATTCCACGTCGACGAAGATATCAGATTAAGGCATGAAATACTAGATTGCAGCCATGAAATACACCCACTCCATTCCCATGAATAAAAATTCATGGAATGGAGTGGGTGAATAACAAGAAAAAATTTGAAACCGCTTGAAACAAATGTCCTGGAAAACTATTAAAAAAACACTTGTTGCAAAAAAAAAGAGAATTATACGCGTACAAAATTTATTAATTATTTGAAAGAAAAAAAAAGCAACGCTATGTGGATATAATGTACTCATCCATGGGTTGAATACACAAGACAGAGGAATTCGCTTCTAAAAATGACGAGAAGTAAAATAAAATATCTTTCATCTTTAAAACAAATGTAGCTTCCGACAACGGAAAGGAAAGATACAACGTTAAAAATATAACAGAATGTGACATGAACCCGTGTAAATATATGTTAATTCAACAATGTCCTTTCAAGACGACAAGGACGGTACAAAACTTTGGAAAGCGACTCTAAGTATGTACTCTCGTTGAAAATGAGTGAAGTTCCCATAAGGTAAAAAAAAAAAAAATTATCGTTACGTTGAAAAAATAAATTTATGAATTATATGAAACTGACTTTTATGAAAAATATCTCGCAATATTGTAAAATGAAAGAGGGAACATTCGATTACACATTATATACGAAACAGACAGCTTCAAGCACGCGCTCGTATGTGGCAAAGTAGTCCGGTCGGTAGAGAGCTCAGCTCTTACGCCAACGGCCCTGGTTCAGATCCAAACGGGCGTTTTTCCGGTCTGTTGAGAAAATTTCCCCAGCCCAGTGCTACAATTCACAAGTTTCGTAAGGGTTAAAAAAAAAAATTGTAGCTCTGGGAAACTGCGGTTATCCATGATTTTTTTTTTATGGCTACTACTGGGAAATTGGCGGACAAAATTCGGCAAGCCATCAGTTACGTCACGTGGTTGACGGCTACCACTACCGGCAAACTAGCGGACCACATTAGGCTAGCCATTATTTCTGGCACGTGCTTGCAGGGCCACTGAAGGGCCACTTGTGGCAGCTACTGCCTGTGATGGACACCTGATGCTAGCTGTTAGCCTGAAGTGCTGGCCCTTATGTTGGCCGCCCGGGCATTTTATTGACGGTTCGGCAGTGGCAACATAGTGCTGTGCCATTGCTGGCAGTGCTGGCCCAGCAAGACTGTTTTTGCTGGGTGGTGGAGCTTCCACGAACGGCGATTACAGCTGTGACCCTCCGGGGCATACTCTCAACCAGGCGTTGTACGACGGCTAGCGGTATTTTCTTCCACTCGGCTTGGAGAAGACAGGTCAGTTCCTTCACCGATTTCGACGGTGGGGGCACCCCTTAAGTCGATGCTCCAACTCGTCCCAGAGGTGCTCGATAGGGTTAAGGTCCGGGCTCTGTGCAGGCCAGTCCATTCGATTGACCCCATTGTCACCATACCAAGCCATGGTGGACCTCGCAACATGACAGGTGGCATTGTCATCCTGAAAGTAACATGGGTCCACCCCGTAAAACTTCCACAACGTTGGAAGCGCATGGTCATCCAAATTGGTGCAGTAGGTCTCGGCGTTGAGTCTAACAGGAATTGCGACCAAGGGTCCCGTGCCATACCAGGAGAAACACCCCCATAGCATAATTCCACCGCCGCCGAATTCACAGTTGGCACAATACATTCCGGCAGGAGGCGTTCTCCAGGCAGACGCCAAACCCAGACCTTGCCATCCGAACGGTAGAGGGTGATCCTTGATTCGTCGCTCCAGAGAACCTGTTTCCACTGTTCAACGGTCCACTGTCAACGTTCTTTGCACCACGTTAGCCAAGCAGCGCTATTGGACTTGGTGGTGATCAAAGGCTTGTGGGCGGCAGCACGTCCATGATTACCGAGCAGATGGGCTTCATTACGGATGGTATTCATCGAAAGAACACTTCCGGATGCCTGTTGAAACTCCTCGCGGATGTGGCCCATCGATTTGGTGCGGTTCTTCCGAATTTTTCTGGCCAGCACCCGTCGATCTCTAACTCCCAGTTTTGTCGGTCTGCCGGGTCGGGGCACATTCCGACAGTCACCTCTCATCTTCCACTTTCCAATCACTTAGGCCACTGTCGATTTTGGGTACTTCAACTTGTTGGATCTGTCACGTATGGATCGGCCATTTCTGTGATACCCGACAATTACACCTTTCTTGAAATCAGAGAGCTCCGAACTGCGTGGCATTTTGCATGCGACTGGTTGCGTTGTTGTTTCCCACACGATATTTAACGGCGGCGGCCGTGACGTGTATCAGGACCGCAGATATCGTCGATTGCAGGAGTGTCCAATTACTTGTTGGTAGATAGTGTATAACCAACAAAGCAGAAAAAAAAACCCAAGAATACTTAAAGAAAAATGAATAAAAATAAATAATATAAAAAAAGCATTTTCGACACTTTCTGTTTCTCGGTTTTATTATTTCTTTTCTCCCTGCCTGTTGGCTTTCAGTTTGTTCTTTTATATTATTATTTATTTTTATTCATTTTTCTTTAAGTATTTTTTTTTCTGCTTTGTTGGTTATTATTTCTGAGTGTTCTTCAGCGCTGCTTTTGCGCGCTTTGGTCTCCAGAATGTTATAATGTAAAAAAAAAAAAAAAATATTTCTTTTATTTTAAATTTGGGTTTTGCTCAAGTTTTGTTTTAAGTTTCCAAATAGGTCTTTGTGGAAGTGAGAAAATGCAGAGTTTTTGCTGGTCCTTGATAAAGCCAAGGCTCAATATTCTCGACACTTTCTACATTCAGTTTTTCTTTTTTTTTTTTTTACTCACACCGGTCAAAACATAACCTTTTCCATGTTGTACTTGGTATGAGTCAAACTTTTTTGCTTCAGTCTGTTCTTAATAGAATGTGAACTCTGAATTTTCATAACTGCTGCGTTGCGCTTTTTGATCTTCAGGTTATTTTGCAACTTCCGTTTTAAATTCTTAAGTTTTTCTTATGTTTTCGGCTCTGCTCTTAAGTATATATATATATATACATACATACACAGTCGAGTCACATTAATGTGACCACCTCCTAATTTTGACGTCAACAGGTCGTAGCCAATGAAAGAAGGCACGTGTCGTGAGCTGGCTTGGAGGGTATATAAGGTGTGTTGTACGCAATCTGAAAATATATCACTCGTTGCTGTCATGGATAAAAGGAGCGGTTTATCGGATTTGCAAAAAGGGATGATTATCGGATTTCGGGCCAAGGGTGGCAGTATTTCATGAAACAGCGCAATTTGTGAACTGTTCACGTGCTGCTATGGTTAAAGTGTACCGTGATTGGAGAAATGGCACCATTGCGAATAAGCGACGTGGCAATTGAGGAGCACCACTACCGGAAGTGCCGGAAGTGTGTCTAAAATGACAGTTCAGCGAACCCTGCTGCGTATGGGGCTCCGATGCAGATGGATGGTCACTGCACCTATGCAAACGAAGGTGCATCGGCAGAAAAGGTTTACATTTGCACGGCAGTAACGGAATTGGACCTCCGCTGATTAGCAAAGGATTGCCTTCTCCGATGAGTCACGTTTTCTGCTTCATCGAACAGATGGACGTTGGCGTATAAGGCGAGAAACAACGGAGAACAAACACACTTCAACCATTGCCGGTAGAACACAAGCTGGTGGGGGCAGCGTTATGGTCTGGGGAAGGTTTTCGTGGTATTCCCTGGGTCCACTCATACCTGTGGAATGCACTATGAACCGAATTCGTTATGAATCCATCCTTGCAGACCACATAGACCCATACATGCTGATTGTCTTCCCTGGGGCGGATGGATCTTCCAGCACGACAATGCTACGTGTCACACAGCTATAAATGTCCGAGAGTGGTTGGAAGAGCACGATGAGGACTTCAAAATACTTCTTTGGCCCCTTAATCCCCAAGACTTAAACCCAATTGAGCATCTGTGGGACCAACCCAGTCGTGTTGTTTGCTCTATGGATCCTCCTCCACGCACGCTCCAGCAGCTGTCACATGCACTGCTCT
The DNA here is from genome assembly GCA_039090855.1 of Macrothele yani. Taxonomy (NCBI): domain Eukaryota; kingdom Metazoa; phylum Arthropoda; class Arachnida; order Araneae; family Macrothelidae; genus Macrothele; species Macrothele yani. The sequence goes on along the minus strand of CM077016.1, from coordinate 42,380,789 downwards.
CATGCATATCTGTGAACACCTTCAGCACCTTAATGAGTCACTCTCAGCCCGTCGAGTTGCTGTCCACGCTGCACACGGCGGTTACTCTGGATATTAGCTGGTGGTCACAATAATGTGACTCGATCGTGTATATATAGTAGGTTTAAAGAATAAACAGAAGTAAATACAATAAATCTGAAAAAATAACTGAAAAAACGAAGCCAATATCTCTGTTGCGTAGTATGCAGCACGCTTAAAAAACGAATATATATATGCCAGGGTATCTACAAATGATTGGAGCGGTTTCAAGATTTTATTGTAGGTATATTATTTGACATATGATCACGAAACTTTACAATTACATATAACAATGGACAACGTTTTTTTGGGTCATATTGCAGGTGCTTGATATGCGCCCCTTGAGTGATTCTGCAAACACCAACTCTGTAATCAAGTTCCTCCCACACGCGAGTTAGCATGTCTCTATCAATGTGAGCAAAGGCATTGATGATGCGCGCCCGCAGTTCTGGTAGATCGGCCGGTAAATGCGACACAAACGCCGAGTCTTTCACATAATTCCACACGAAACGATCGCGGGGGGTTAAGTCGGGGAGTGTGGAGGCCATAACAGCAGTTGGTGATCATCATTCCCAGCACGACCGATCCATTGCTTTCGCAATCTGGCGTTCAAGAATTCACGAACATTGCGATGGAAATGGGGTGGAGCGCCATCCTGTTGGTAGATGAAGTCCACACTGTCGGTCTCCAACAGTGGCATGAGCCAATGTTCCAAATTGTTCCGATACACGTGTCCGGTAACGGTCTTTTCGCAGAAGAAAAAGGGGCCGTAAACTTTAATTTTGAGACAGCACAGAAAACATTGATTTTTTGAGAATCCCGAATGTGCTCCGCGAAACCCTGGGGGTTTTCTGTGCCCCAGATTCGCACATTGTGCGTATTCACTTTGCCACTGACAAAAAATGTTGCTTCATCACTGAAGACAAGTTTATAAGCAAACGCATCATCTTCTTCCATAAAACTTTGAAATCGCGAACGAAACTCAAAGCGACTCACTTTGTCATCGGGCGTCAGGGGTTGTAACAATTGCAAGCGGTACGGCTTCTGCTTCAATCGTTTGCGTAAGATCTTCCAAATGGTCGATCGTGGAATATCGAGTTCTCTACTAGCTGTGCGCGTAGACTTCTGTAGGCTACGCACGAAACTTGACCGCACGAGTTCCACGGCTTCTTCACGCACTGATGGACGACCCGTTGATTTCCATTTACACAAGCGTCCTGTCGCTTTTCGTACCATTGCCGAATGGAGTTGGCGCTGGGTGGAGTTTTCCTAAATTTCATTCGTTGCACTGTTGTCACAGATTGACTAGCATGAAATTCGAGGACAGCAAACGCTTTCTCGCTGTTTGAAGCCATCTTACCGACTATAAGACAAGTACTGCGCTCTCGCGGCCGCTTGCGGCGACCAAAGTAAACTTTGAGCAATGCGTGTCTGGTAACATCCAACTGGAGCAACATATCGCTAATATTACAGCCGCAAAAATATCACGAAACCGCTCCAATCATTTGTAGACACCCTTATATACATATAATCATTGAGTAAATAAATCCATCGCTCTTTCCACGTTAAGCAACGCACAGCAACCGAAAAAGTATTATTCGTTCACCGACGGCGGCCGAATAACAATTTTTCGGTTGCTGTGCATTGCTTAACGTGGAAAGAGCGATGGATTTATTTACTCAACTGACGCCACGTATTCGATGATTTTCACCATATAATCATTGTCAACCATTGTCAATCTACTGTTGGATGAAGGTGTGCCCGACTTTCTTCCACGCCGATCTGTCTTGAGCCACTCCTCCATGTTACTGCGACATGCTTTCGAGTTCCATCCATCCATCTCCCATGTGGACTTCTTCTGATCCAGTCTAAAATTTCGGTTGTTCATCGGTAGGCCGTTCTTCTGGCATCATGCACAATCCATTGCCATTTCAGGGGTTTTACTCCGATCATGATGTTCGAAGAGCCAAAACATTATGAACAGCGCGTCTGTATGTAAATCGAAGCAACTGCAGATGAGTGACTGCGCATGTGAAGGCCGTAAAAGAGTAGAAGTAACACCTAATACTCAGCTCTGTTAATTAATACTATTCTTGTTCTTCAGATGGGAAAAGCAGCGGATTAGACAAAGGCAAAGTTTTATGGCCGGACGACTGGGCCAGAGCATTTCCGAGACAGCAAGGCTTGTGGGGTGCTCACGGTCAGCCGTGGTTAGTACCTTCAAAAAGTGGTCCGAGGAGGGTTAAACCACGAACCGCCGGCAAGGTGTGGGCTGAGTACGGTTCATTGATGCTAGAGCTCAGCGAAGGATATCTCGTATAGTACGAACCAACTGAAAGGATACTGTGGCGTAACTCGCTAGTAATTTTAATACTGGTAACGGGACTAATGTGTCACAACACACAGTACTTCGAACCCTGCTGAAAATGGGGTTACGTAGCCGCACGACGCTCCGAGTGCCCATGATAACCTCTGGCATGCGATCATCGAAATTGGACTTTGAGGGATTGGAAGAAGGTCATCTGGTCCGATGAATCCCGTTACCTGTTGCACGCCCGGGTACATGTGCGTCGTTTATACCTGGGGAAGTGTTGATACTAGCATGCACCGTGGGACTAAAACAAGCAGGCGGAGGAAGTGCAATACTTTGGGCAATGTTCTGCTGAGACACCCTGTGCCCAGTCGTCACTTGCAGGAAACTATGACGTCAACCACCTACCTAAACATCACTGCAGATCAGGTACATCCTTCCATGGCAAAGATATCCCCTCTAGTAGTGCCTTCTTTCGGAAGGATAATGTGTCATGCCACACCTCCCGGATTGTTCCATAATGGCTCGCGGAGTATGAGGAAGACTTCCAGGTATTGTCTGGTCTCTAAATTCCCCAGACATCAAATCAATTGAGCATCTGTGGTTTGTGTTAGAATAACAAATCCGATCTGCGACGCTTCAACCACGTAACTTACAAGAGTTAAAGGATCTGATGGTAACGTGTTGGTACGAGATACTACAAGACACCTTAGAAATCCTGTTCAACTTACAAGAGTTAAAGGATCTGCTGGTAACGTGTTGGTACCAGATACTACAAGACAAATTTAGAAATCTTCTAGTTTCTATTCCTTGCCGGGCAAGAGCTGTTTTCGCGGCATGTGGAGGACCAACATCATATTAGGCAGGTGGTCATAATGTTTTGGCTCTTCTGTGTATGTTCCATCGGAGTGTTGGACTCTTTGAAGTACCTATCTCTGATTTGAGGCAGAAATTTCAGAAATTTTGAAGTACCTATCTCTGATTTGAGGCAGAAATTTTGAAGTATCTATCTTTGATTTGAGGCAGAAATTTCAGAAATTTTGAAGTACCTATCTCTGATTTGAGGCAGAAATTTCAGATATTTTGAGGAAAGAAATTTTTGCAAGATTTATCATTATTTAATCTTAACTAGGGATTTCAAAGCACACCTTCAGTTTCATGACACAAGCTGAGCTCACTCAAATAATAATAGTGCCGTTATTTCCTTTTCAAAATCAAAATTACATTATCTGTAAAGTGGAGAGCGGATCTTTTAAACTTTTAACCGCACTTTCCTTTTCATTTCACAAATCAGAGATGTTAAATTGAACTTTATAACGAAGTAAATTTCTCCGTCATTTCTGGTCTACGCCGGGATTCGAACCCGAGGCCGCTTATTCCGGAACAAGTCGCTCTACCAACTGAGCTACGCAGACGTTTATTCTGATTCCTATCTGCCTTTATGTCGTGTGCGTCCTGCTGGCAGGTACGTCACAACTTAACTTGAACTTATCTTGAAAGCATTCTGGTCAAGAACATATAAACTAAAAATTGGCGGGGAACTGAATATTTATCTCCATAAGAATAGCGTAAGGAGGTTTCATGTGTTTCGACAACCAGAGAATTTTTATTGATAAATTTTGACAAATGCTGTATGGGCATTATACGCTACTGTTTGTAAAAATTGCAACACCAAGAAGGAACCATGCGATTCAAATGAAATTTATACCACACATTACTGATATGATGGTACGTAAGTGATTTAATTTTCAGAACAATACAGCAGTTTTTATCTGCAAAAAATCAGTATCTTGTGAAGCCTCCGCGAGCTGCTATAAGAGTTTCTAGACGGCGTGGCATTGAATCGAAAACGCGTTGGATGGTGTCTTGGGTAATTGCTTTTCAGGCGGCGTGTATACGAGTCCACAGATCATTAGTACTGACCGCTGGCGGACTATGATGGCCAGTTGCCGACTGACCATAGGGCATTGTCCTGCTGGAATATAGCGTCAGGAATGCTTTTAAGGAAGGGTATGACTTCTGCCCGTACAAACTCCCTGATGTGGCGGTCACTGTTGAGATTGTCCTCAAGTCGTACCAGCCGAGATCGCGAATGGTACCCAATGGCACCCCACACAATCACACTTGGGGTTCGGCCGGTATGATGCTCGACAATGCATTCTGGAAGAAGGCGCTCAACAATGCCGTCTAATGCGTATGCGGCCATCATGGTAGTCCGGGTTGAATCGGGACTCATCCGAAAACACGACATGTTGCCAATCAGCACGCCATTGTCTGTATTGAAAACCCCATTGCAGTCTGAGGCGCTCATGGTTCAGGGTCAAAGGAATCCGCAGCAAAGGGATGCGTGCAACCAATCTTCTGTGCAGCAGACGGCGTCGAACTGTGGACGCAGCCAATGCCACACCCGTTGCAGTGTTCCACTGTTATGCTAACACTTGCGAAGCTGCGGAACGGTTCGTCACTGCCATGCGGACGAAGTGTCGGTCATACCGCGGTGTCGTCACATTTCTCGGTCCACTGTCGGATTGTCGATGCGCCCAGTTCTCCTTGGTTCACTACCGTCACACGCGCATCACTGGCGTCATGGCGTTATGTCCCGTCCTAGCCGCAATGTCGCGGTACGAAAATGCACCTTCACGTAGACCAATCATTCGTCTCCGTTCTTGTCGTATGGTGGCATTGCGGCCTTCGTCGTCGTCGAGGCATTATTGAATCCTGGAGACCCTTTTTACAACTCGCTGTCCGCGATGCACTACTGGTGTGTATCCTAAACAGCCCTTTCTTTACACCCCTCACTCGACAGTTCAGAGGGCGCTGCCGGGACCAGACATGCGCAATGACTCTGCACTTCTAATCATTTGCATGTCCTACCCTGCTCTGCATATTCTGTAATTTTCACATGATTACCATAATTCTTTCATGGTGTTGCAATTTTCACAAACAGTAGTTTATTTACAACTCACATGTTTGTGTTTAATTCAGCTTAGCTTGAATGATGTTAAATTCATCTTAACTGCAAGAGATGTTAAATTCAACTTAACTTGAACTTATCTTGAAAGGATTCTACTCAAGAAAATATAACCTAAAAAATTTTCTGGGAACTGAATATTCCTCTCCATAAGAATAGCGTAAAAATGTTTCTTGTATTTCGACAACCTGAGTATTTTTATTGATAAATCTTATCCCATGCTCTATCGGCATTGTATTTAAAATTCACATGCTTATGTAATACATCCCGAGTGCTTCCTAAAGAAAATTATTGGCGCTTTCTGAACTTAGTAATTGTGGCATTTTGATACCTAAATGGCATCAAGCAAGAACTCTAATGTATTACAGTAGTTGGGCGTTTGATTACGACTACCAAGTTTCGAAAGCAATCATAATTAGCCTTCTAAATAGAGAACACTGAAGGAATTACTCGTGCATGACTATATAACTCTTGCAAAGCACATTTCCTCCTTTTAAAATGGACTCTCATCAATTGACTCGAGGGCTTTCCGCTCTACGGCATATATGCGACCCACATAACTTGGTCGATGAACAGTGTTGAATTACAAAGATGCCGAGAATGTGAACGATAACAACAACTGACCGCCTTTTGCGGACTAAATTAGGTATCTGTGGCTGAACTTTTTCGAAAATTTAAGGAGCCGCCGTTTTGGCAATACTTTTGACCCGTGTATTTGACATCGAAAAAAGCAATTAACTTCTCTCAGTTACGATTATACATCTTAGTCTCACGTTTGACTAATTAATTGAGGACTAATGGAATCAAATTCTCACCAAAACCTTCAGCACACACACACACACACACACACACACACGCACTCAAAATCGAACGATTTGGGATGTTAAATATGTGTAAGAAAGAAGAATATCCTTGATAGTGTCTCTAAATATGCGAATCTCAAAATCCGTTCCATTTTTGATGCTGTACATCTTTTCCGACAGCAGAAAAGTAAATTCAAAGCATAAAATTTCCATGTAACGAAAATGGGTAACGGAAGTAGTCAAAACCATTGTTGAAATCTGATTTCTGAATGCTGTCCCATAAAGTGATGCAACAATAGTTAATTTCATTGTTGCTCAACAATATACGTACTGTATTTTACTAACCTACCGCCGAACATTATTTCATCACGTTTTACATAAACGTAACAATATCACATTGTAATCTGCGTAAATAACGAGAACCTCATGCTAAATGTGATAAAAGCCATTACAAAAATGCATTTTTGATGCTGTGAGTGCGTCGTAGCGAAATTTGGCTTATTCTCGACCTAGGAAGAAGGGGTGGGTGGGGAAGGGTTACCTGCTGTTGACAAGAGCTTTAAAATAATGTATAACACGATAGGGTGTAACCTGTAGATATTCTACACCATACGTTATCAATTCACCTCACTAACACACTTGCGATTCTGTTTTTTTTTTCTATCTTGAGGTCAGATTTTAGCTTGCGTGTGAGCAGATGGACTTTCGTAGCTAAAAATAAAAAAATTTTTCAGTGTCAGGATCGTTTCTTACGTTCGTCTAAATCTGAACAATACACTAATAATAATAATAATAATAATAATAACAACAATGAAAATAATATTGTTTTTAAAAAACTAAACAGTCGAAATACTTAATGCACACAATTGACGTGGATTAGGAACATCAAACATAAGACTGGGTTCGATCCCCGTGGCGGCCGATGAGAATTTTTCCGTGACTTCACTTATAAACATGGAAAAAGCGATGACTTCTGTGTGAAGTCGAAATATTTACTATTGCCGCAGCCATAGTTCAGGAAATATTTACCTTTATGACTCACATATCTTCCTTCATTAGTTTTACGCTGTTAAAACTTTTGTGGCAGGCTGCAAAAAAAAAAAAAAGGGGGTACTACACCAGCTGCACCACTTTCTCAGAAAAGATGCAATATTATGTGGTGCAAAAAACACCCAACAACATGTTGCAACCTTACACCATACTGTGGTACGACTGTGCACCGTTTGGTGGTACAAATGTTGTTTTTTTTGTTTTTGTTTTTTTATCGGAGGTTTAACGACCACCGTGAGCTACTCAATGGCCTGTAAGCAGTCTCCCGTCCCTAATTTAGGGCCACTGGTTCCAAGGAAGGGAGAGAGCCAGTGCCGTAAAACAAACACAACATCCATGCCACACGGGATTCGAACTCGGATCCCTTTCGGACGACTGAACAGAAGCCATCGCTTAGACCATTGCACCACCGGGGCGGCGGTGAAAAGTTGCACCATGTTGTTTGGTTTTGTTTGCACCACACGATGGTGTATCTTTTCTCAGAAAGTGGTGCAGCTGGTGTAGTACTGCTTTTTGGTGCAACTTACTACAAAAGCCATAACAGTGTACGACAATAACAATCATTAATCCACCTACCTAAGTACAGCTCAATGTCAGGAATTGGTAAACCACATTGTTTGTTGTTATGATTTATTTCCACTTAATATGTACCGGACTGAGGCTCGGGGTGGTTATGAGTGATGCGAATAAATGCAATGTGTTGGACATAAAGAAATATACACTGAAGTGCCAGAAAAACTGGTACACCAGTCTAATACTTGGTAGGTCACCTACGGAAGCGCAGGACTGCAGAAATAAGACGGGGCATGGACTCCACTAGCTTCTGGAAATATGCTGTAGGCAGAGCGTTCCACAATTCGGGTGTATTCCGAGGTCTCTGATTCCTGTGTTCGATAGCGCGTTGCATGGCATCCCAAATGTGTTCTATCACGTTCAGATCTGGAGACTTGGGTGAGTATGGCAACACCTCAAACTCAGATGAATGCTCCTCTAATCATAATGTGGCGTCCCGACACTTGTGTGGAGGTGCATTATTCTTTTGGAACAGGCCCAACCCATCAGCATGAATGCAGGACATGAACAGGTGTACCTCGTCAGAAAAGATGCGCACATCGCGTTGGCCGGTCACAGACATTTGTAGACGTATCAGGGAACCCAGTGAAGTCCAGCTAAACACACCCCATACCATTACGGATCCCCCACCAGCCGGTACAGTTCCCTGTTGACAGGCGTGATCCATGGCTTCATGGGGTTTGCCCACACACGAATCCTTCCATCTGCCCGATACAGTTGGAAACGCGACTCGTCAGACCAGGCTATACTTGTTTCCAGTCATCAAGTGTCCAGTGGCGGTGTTGCCGTGCCCAAGCGAGGCGCATAGCTCTGTGTCGTGCACCCATCAAGGGGACTCGAGTTGGGCGTCGGCTCCCAAAGCCCATATCGTGCAGGGTACGTTGCACAGTCTGGACGCTGATGCTTGTTGAGGCTCCAGCATTGAATTCCGATGATACCTGCGAGAGTGTTGCACGCCTATCGCGTGAAACGATTCTTGACAGCCGACGATGGCCACGTTCACCCAATGTCTTTTTACGGCCACACTGGTATCGTAGGTTGGAGGTTTTACTGGAATTCTTGTAGTCACGGTACACCCTTGCAATGGTCGTCCGTAAAAATCCGAACTTCGTCTTTTTTTTTTTTTTTTTTTTAATTGGAGGTTTAACGACCACCATGAGCAACTCAATGGGCTATAAGCAGTCGCCCGTCCCTAATTTAGGGTCACTGGTTCCAGGGAAGGGAGAGAGCCAGTGCCGTAAGACAAACACAACATCCATGCCTCACCGGGATTCGAACCCGGACCCCTTACGGACGAATGATCAGAGGCCAGCGCCTTAGACCACTGTGCCACCGGGGCGGCGAACTTCGTTTCTACCTCCGAAATACTATGGCCCATCTCACGATCCCCAACTATGACACCGCGTTGAAAATCGCTTAAATCGTTGTTACTTGTCGTTCTCATGCCGAAAACAGCTCTGACAGCTGGCAAGGATGTCTATCGCTTTATATACGCACTGGCAGACGCAACCGTGTACGCGCATAGGTGACGTTGCTATGTAATTTGCATAAGATCGTCTGTGCCAGTTTGTCTGGCACTTCAGTGTATATTCTTGAATCACTCGTTTTATTAATTTCTACCCTGACGGTGGATGTTTACTGACAGCTCAACAAGAGCCCTCATGCTCTTAATTGTGCTGGCTAACAAAAAGCCACAAAAGGACAGGGGCAGTTTTCTGCCCTTCGTTTTACAGTATGTCACAGGAAGACAGAGGAAAACCCTTAAGTGAAAGGTTTTCCTCAATTTTTTTTTTTTTTTTAAAGAACTGATTTTGAGAACATCCTCTTAACATAGGCACAGAGGGAAAGTGCATGAAATCGGATACAAGTATATTCAGTGGTGGAAATGAGACGGAACGCAGCGGAACACAGTTCCGGGAACGAAACTCCACGTTCCGGGAGTGAAACCACACATTCCGGGAGCGATATGACACCAAAAGAAAGGGAGCATTGAATTTGAATAAAACATTTCGCAATGCATTATGCATTTCAATTAATGACGCTATCTGGTATGAATTGTTCGTCGTTTCAAATATAAAAATTTTAGGAGCTCATCGCCGACCATCTGGCAGAATTTCTCCGCGGTCTTCCAGACGGGCGGGAGACTTAGGAAATTATTTTAGGAGATGACTTTTATGTTTTCAAATCGAAATTATAGTATATATTTCAGTTAAAAGAAACTGCTATTTCAGCCAGAAACTAGTTTCTTTATTTGGTTGCCCAAGACATTTGCGTATCTCCGCTATAAATACGAGCTGACATTTTTAACTCCAACGCTTATTAATAGCGGACACTTTTAATTATGCCGGTGTTCGAATGGTTTTCTCAAGAAGAAACGTACTTTGGAATAAAGAAAACAGCTCTGACTTCAGCTAAATGTGAGTATTTCATTCTAATGACGAAATTTCCTTATATGGTTTGTGGCGTATATTCTAGATTAACTTATCTTTTTTAGTTTCTTTTCTACGTCGTTATAGGTTTTATATCTATTGCGAATGGGTTTGTGCATATTAAATATTTAAGGCATTCACTTGTTTGTTGGGTTCCGGTAGCGAATAATTATCATCTCCACTACTGAGTATAGTTAACATAGAGAGCAACAGATATGATAATTTTATCTGCTTTTGTATATTAAAATATGTAGAGAATAATATAATTGTATGGCACACACGAGCTTCACTCTGGCTAATTTTACACTCACGAACAATGAAATTGCCCATCAAGAAGGAAGCATCGGATTGAACTGAAATTTTATGGCCGTAATGATACAGATGAATGATGCACATGATTGAAAAAACAGAGCTGCAAGACTGTTACAGAGGGATCTGTGGCACGCAGTCTGGTCATTTCCAATAGCGCATCGCACCGACTCTTGCGGTGATACATGCTGCAATGCGGTCCAGCATGGAAGCGAACAGACGCCTGATGTTGTCCTGCGGCAGATTGGCCCACACGTGTTGGACGGTGTGCTCCAGATCCGGATAGTGCGACACGGCGGCAGCCGGCGTTTCAACTGGTCTCACACATGCTCGATAGGGGACATGTCCGGGGATCGGGAAGGCCATGGAAGTGTCTGGGCATGACGTAGGTAGTCCTGGGCAACCCGAGCCGAGTGCGGGCTGACATTACCCTGCTGGTATAGCGCACCTGGAATCCCTGCCAGGAATGGGAGCACATGGGGCAGTAGGATCTCATTCACATACTGTTGGCCCGTCAATGATCCACGTACCCCTACTAGAGCTGATCGGCTATGGTAGGCAATGGCTCCCCAGACCATAATGCCTGCAGTGGGAGAGGTGTGGCGCTCGATAGCGAGTTTGGGATTGTGCCGTTGAACCGGGGACCTCTACACCCGGACATGATGATCATCTGCCCCAAAAACGAAGCGGCACTCATCGCTAAACACCACACGTCGCCAGTCTGTGGCATTCCACGTTGCTCTGGCCTGGCATCACTGCACACGGAGCCGGCGATGTTCCGGTGTTAATGACAGCACACGTAAAAGGGCGCTGGGATCGCAAATTTGCTTCCGCGAGGCGTCGAGAAATGGTTTGTGGGCACACAGGAGCCGCTACATCTGCTTGTATAGTGGACCGGGTCCCCGTGGGATCCTATACGGCACGCCGTCCACCGCAGCTGCGGTTTTCAGCCTCTCTCAAAGTCCGTAAGTTGCGTAAATCGACGTCTCTGGCGTCTACCCCGGCATTCTTGTCACTCTGTACTCTTGCTTGCGTCGGCCGGTGCTTTTCGCTTTCATGGAGCATCAACTACAGAACGGTTTATAAAGCTGCCGGTTCGTGCTTTCAGCGCCACCACAGGGTGTGCGGTCATGCGCAATCGCACCAAACGTAGATCATTTACGTACCAGCACCACTCTAGTTATTTGCAAAGTTTCGCGGTTGTAGTCTGATTTCTTCTAGGCGCGAAAATTTTATTGTCCGTGAGTGTATTTTCAGCTTCTGGGAAGCGGCATTTCTAGAAACTACAGGCGTGGAATATTGTAAATGTCATGACACGCTAGACGAAATAAAAAGAGAAAAAGAAAAAGCGTTTATGTACTAATTTTCTTTAAAATGAATAACAGAATAAATAAAAATGTGCTGTTATTAATCGTTAAACAGTTGTATACGTACTTTTGAACATTTTTTGAAATAGTGCCGTTTCTCATTCAATCTTCATGCTTGTGAGAAACTCTGAGTGCTTGTGAGTAATTCAGCCCTCATGCTCGTGGCAAAAGATGTTTTTCTGTGTTGTTGTTTTTGGTTTGAACGATTGTCGTGAGCAACCTTTTGAGATATACATGCAGTCGCAAATTTGAGGCCACTGATTCCAAGGAAGGGAGAGGGCCTGTGCCGTAGGACAAGCGTCCCATCCGTGCTTCGGACCCGGACCCATCTCAGGTGAATGATTTGGTACCCATTGTCTAGTACCATCCTGCCACCACGAATTCTCGTTTTCTTTCATATTTTCCTTAATAAATGTTTCATTTCTCAGTTGATTTAAAAAATGTTGATGTATTCAGCATAAAATTAGAACTGATATATTGTAGAATTTTTTTGTTCTAAAATAACATATTCAACATGCACTGTTTCAGAAGTGTGTGTTGATTATATCAATTTTGATTTTTGGTAATCTATGGCTGATGTTAACTGATAGAAAGATCTTATTCCATGACTTCTAATTACAATACGCAAATTGCTCCCAAAAGATCATTTTGGTTGCCCTTGCAGAAATCAAGGCATGCTTAACAACCGAGCATGCCGTAGACGGCTCTTGCACTGTGATCTGCACAATGGTTAAGTAAGGCACAGCCTTCTGGACAGCATCGTAAACCACCCCTACACGCCAAGAAGATGATGCTCTTTGTCTGGTGGTAAACAGCAAGGACAATTCATCGGAGTTTCTTGGCAAGAGGCCAAACCATCATTGTAGAACGTTATTGTGCTAAATTACACCAGATGCACCGGATATTGCTGCAGAAACAACCGGCTTTGGTCAACAGATATGGTGTTCTTCTGCTCCAGGACAACGCTCGCCCTCATGCCGCACAACGAACGATGCTGACACTAAGTGCCTTGGGCTATGAAGCACTGCCTCATCTTTCCAATTCCCCGGACTTGTCTCCGACAGACTATCGTCTGTTTCGTTGCTTGGATCACTTCCTGTCCGGGAAACAATTCACGACAGACTACCGTCTGTTTCGTTGCTTGGATCACTTCCTGTCCGGGAAACAATTCACGACAGACAACGAGGTTCAACGTGCAATTGATGACTTCTTCGGGTCCCAGCCACAAGAATTATTTCGTTCCGGGATCATGGCCTTGCCGGACAGATGGCAACTATGTGTCGATGCCGTGGGCGATTTTGCCTAAGTAAGTTGTCCTACTTTTCCGTTCTCACCGTCCACGTGTGCTGGTCCTTTGCCGGACATTTTATTCGCACCAGCCCAAAAATTGAAAGTTATTTTCAGTTAAAAAAAAAAAAAAAAAAAGATCTCAAACTCCAAACCATTCTGTTGCTTCGAAGAATCACGATTATAAAAATTACGTAATTTGTAATAAGACCTCCTACAGAAAAAAGCAAATTTATTACAAAACTTTTCAAAAACATAATAAGTTCCAATACAAAATGATATGACTACATCACTCGCATTAATGAGAAAAAAGTCCTCGCTTAATTAGTTTTACCGTGAACGTGAATCTGACTCTTGTGACTTTTTGGCTCAGTGGTTAAGACGCGCGGCTTCAACGCCAAACGGCGAGGGCTCGGTCACCGGCGAAAAAGCATTCATTCTCTCACGTAAGGACTGAAATTTTCAGTATGCTAGATTTTGCGAAATTTCTGTCTACATACAGAAAATATTGAAACGGAATTTTCTGAAATAAACGGAATTAGTGACTACGGGAAATCTGTGAAAATACGAAAGTTAAAAAAACCGGACACTTTTAAAAACGGAAATTTCGTTGAAAAACGGGCACCTATCGGCAACTTTGCCGCCCGTTATTTTCAGATATCTTCCGTGAATTCACACCACTTATTTTTTACATTGTGCGCTAGAAGCAATACATCGTCCAGGGCTTAGGAATTCGAGTCAAGACCATCCTCAAAGAAGGTAGCATTCTAATTTGTATATCAAGAAATCAACAGCAATGCTCTCAATTTACTATCCAGGAAAATGATCCCACTCAACGACCAGGTCTTCGAAGAAAAGATGGGATATTAATTTTCTGAAAATGAAGTTTGTTTCAAACATAAGAAAAACGAACACAAGCTAATTGAAATCAAACGATTTTACCTCAAAACATGCTGTGATCATTAGTAAGTAATGCGGAAAAATATGCAATTCATCCGATAGTAATTAATTGAGGATAAGTTTTGATGCAGGGTTTTCGATATGTTGTAAAATAAAGGTGGACCAATCAGCATTACGCTGGTAGTAAAACAATATAAGACGACTGAAATTTGATGCCCCGTGGTATCAGGCACCAACGGGACTATTCCCCATGGTTGTTGACGATGAATCAGAATTAACGCCTCCTCCAATATACACTGAGGTGCCAGTTCATTAGGTACACTTGCTCTCGTCACAAAAATGACTCATTCCAACACATAAGACGAAATGTAAGTTCTATGCGCGATATACGCTGAGTAGATAAATCATTAGAGATATGAGTGATGGGGAGTTGACATGGCCATCCCCCGTGCAGACCCAAACCTAAAGCAGGCGATAAATAGCCGAACAGCCGAGCTTCCCAACAGTGTATCGCAATCGACGAACATTGGTAAACGTGGTGATCTCGGGGACTTTGATTGTGGATGCATTGTCGGCGCAAGACAGATGGGTCATTCTATCACCCTAGTAGTAAGAACCCTAGGGTTCCCGAGGGCAACTGTAGCGAGGGTGTACCTCGAGTATACCATCGATGGACGTACCGGAGCCCAGAGAACAAGCGGTGGCCAACCACACGCCATTGATGACCGAGGTGGACGTAGATTATCCAGGCTCGTACAGACAGACCGCTTGGAAACGGCGGCGCAAATCACATCCAGGTTAAATGTCTGAGGCTCAAGCAGCGTCAGCGAGCGAACGGCATGACTCACGCTGCTTACCCTGGAATACCGGAGCCGGCGCCTTACTCGTGTGACACTTCTGACTGCTCATCATCTGACATTAGGCCTCGACTGGTGCCAGGAACATCAAAACTGAACCCCTGCAGAGTTTTCCCACTTCGTGTGGTTAGATGAAGCCCATTTTCAGCTGCACCGATTTCACGGGAGGGTGCGAATGTGGCATCGACAGCATGAGGCCATGGCCTTGTCGTGCTGGTTCGGCTCTGTTCATGGTGGCACTGTGATGGTTTGGGGAGCCTTCTCATGGGACCCATTAGGTCCCTTTGTGTGTTTGGAGTGGTTCTTAACTACTGCGCGCTACCAGCATGTGCTGGCTGATCACTTGCACACTTTCATGGCTAATGCTGCGGCGGATGGTCTGTTCCAGCAGGACAATGCTCCACCCCCACTGGGCCGACACCACCTAAGCCTGGCTCGAGGAACACTCATCTGAGTTTGGAACCATCCAGTGGTCCCCAAGGTCCCCTTGAAGAAGCTATCTGGGTTGCCATGGAGCGGAACATCAGATCCATGGATCCTGGACCAACGTCCCGGGCGGAGTTGTGAATAATCCTGCAGCACACATGTCCGGCATTACCTACGGAAACGCTTCGACATCCGGTGGAGTCGATGCCTCGGCGTGTACAGGTTGTTATTCGCGCTATAGATAAGGCCCAACACGCTGTTAGGTAGGTATCTTTAATGTGTTATCCATTGAGAGTAGATCACGCACACCAGACATTCGAGAATCAGTTAGTGTTTGATTGAGGGTAGGAATGGGGAACTCGAGTGATCTGAGCGATTTTGAACATGGCAAGATAATTACCAAACACCCATTCTTCGGTACTTTCTACGCACAATTGTAGCAACTGCTTACTCTGTATCATTCGGCACGCAAAAAATTTTAGCAGTCGTCTATGTTTGTCGGCTGTTGTAGTCCATCACGTGATCCGATACGTGGTGCGTTTAGTGATATCACTTGGAGCAGCTGTGTTTAATTGTACGGTGATTTGCTGCGTCGTGGTCCGTCACTTTGCTTGCACTAGTTTCGCCGGTATCCATTGACCCTTTGATTCACCAACTGTTCTTTTCCAAAAGATTGCCGATTGCTGAAAATTTTTTGCGTGTCGTATTAAAAACCCAGGGTGAACATATGCGTGAAAAACCCAGGAGCTCGGTCTTTTGGGAGATGCTCGAACTGGCATGCCTTGCTCCAACTATTGTGCAACGTTCAAAGTCGCACGGATCACTTGTTTTGACCATTCAAACCCTCAGTCGGACGTTAGCTGATGTTCCACAAGTTAATAATCCTGATCTATACATCATACTACTATCACATGCCGTCACACCTAAGCGTCAGAGTGAACCATTAACACGACGAAGACACAGATGCACCATATAAAATGACATCTCAGTGAATAAAAGAAACATTACGTTGAAAAGGCACTACACAAAGTTCTGATACTCGCAAGTCTTACGCTTCTCGATTAATGTGATTGACTCGGTGTTGCAATTTTTAAGCACTTCTTTTGGGACATAAAATAAAAAAACTTATGTGTTTATAGTCATGCTGTCCTTCCTCCATCTGTCCGTCCATCCGTCTATAAACCCGATATTTCCGTACCTATCAGCCAGATGCGAACACTATTTTCTCCATCTGATAGCTGTAATTACGAAGAAACCTTTTCTGATTGTCAACTTTTCGGCTAGATGTCGTAAATCTAGATTTTTAGTTTGCGATGTCTCATCTTCTATTAGACGCATTGGAAAGTTTATTTGTCGTCCTAGTGGCCCAGTGGTCTAAGCACTGGCTTCTGACCATTCGTCCGAGATGGGTCCAGGTTCGAATCCAGTGACGCATGAATGCTGTGTCTGTTCCTCTCTCATCTCAGCAATACCGGTTATGAGCGCTCACTTGTAGTCTTTTATTCTTTGCTTCATGACACAAGGCATGATGGGAAAGAGCTAGTCCTTCTGACTCGGGCATCATGTAACTAGACCAAAACAAGTGGCTCAAACATCTCTCTCCTTAGGTTTCGTCGCCATTCTGACTGATTAACAGATAAAAAAAGGCTATAATGGCCGTTTTAGCATGTTTATCAGTCAGAAAGTATTAGTGTCTGTCACCCCCCCCCCTCCTAAATGTCCACTTTGAATAGCAAAGATCAGGAGAAAGCAACGCTTCCTTTGCTAATCATGAGTTAATTCGTTTCAGCTGGTTAAAGGGTTAATACTGACTGTCATGGCCAGGGGCGGATTTAGAGGTCGTAGGGGAAACCACGACTGCTAAAGCCGGAAGTTGTTGACGCCCCGCCACAAGTTTTGTGTATGTGCTGGGTTGTATGGCGTTTTTCAGCCACATATGAAAGAGTATCCCCGTATGTACTGTATAAAGCAAAGTGGCGAAATGGGAAAATTCGAGTGTTTCCGTTCGCGAATTGTTTGACCACTTCTAAATGACATAGAGATCCGAAAACCAAAGAAATCAAAACGGCGGCTTTAGAACATTGTTGCTTGAATCTTTCACAATTTGTTTGTCCACTTCTAAACGGCCTAGAGACCTAAAAATTAGCATACTCATAGGCTTTTTAAGGTCCGGATAACTAAAAAGTCCGAATACGAAAAAAATAAAAATGGCGGCTTTGGAATATCGCCTGCTTGAATGTTTCTACCACTTCTGCATCTAGAAAAGTCTGAAAACCAAAAAATTCAAAAGGGTGGCGTGGCTTAGCTTTACTGTTCAAAATGCTGATAGGTTTAAAGACAATTATACCAAAAACGTTGAAATGCTATAAAAATTCCATGGAATTTTGATTTAAAATTAAGGGGCGCCAAGGCTTGTTTCGACATCACAACCCTGTTCTAAATCATAAAACAGTTACGATATTAAATTACTTCTGCGTTTCTTTAACGTTATGTTCAAAAAATGATTTTACAGATTCCCCGTTTGGAGAACGGGTACGACTGCTAGTATAATGTAATTTAATAGTCACGCGCGTTGATCCCGAGACCACGGGAAAAAAACCTCCTCTTTGTGCCAAACTATATCAACACTCTATTGTGATCATTTTGCATTGTTCCAGTGAGAGTGAGACCTTTCATCGCCTTCATTCATAATCGTTCATTGCGTCGAATCGCAATACCCTGAGGGTATTTTTTTCTTTTTTTATATACTCTGCCATTTCACGCAAAAAAAAAAAAAAGAAGAAAAAATTCAGCTCGGTGCCCTCCAGTACTTGGCGCCCAGTGTGACGGCATTGCTATCATCACCCTAAAGCCGGCCCGGATCAGAGTCGTAGTAATATGAATCTACCCTCCTCTTCCCACTGCATCCACACACTCATCACTGTGTCTGCATTTCTTTCAACACAAGCGGCGATAGCACGAAAACGCAATCTAGCTTGCCTCAGTCCTACAATCCTTCCTCGTTCAAGGTCTGAGAACTGTACATACGGATTTTTTTTTCCTTTTTTGCTGCAGGGTGGCACGATCACTCGCTATCAACGCTACACGTCCCACATTTGTGCATTTGTAACGACATGAGATGAGTTGCGATAGAGTTGTAATTTGCGTAAGCACCGCGGCTGAAATCATTGGCATTGCCTACCACCTCATAAAAGATTCCGTTTGATCCGAGTCATTCTTCTTGGTGTTGCAATTTCAATAGAGAGGAGTGTAATTATTATTTTATGACTGCCATTAACACTGAGTTTGAGTTAGCTTTGCATTAGGAACATACATACATACATACATATCACTTAGCTGTTCTCTGAGATTCAGAGGTTAGCTCCAAAAAGAAATACAAACTACCAGATAATTTTACTTACTGTTGTCGTATCAAACTTCCCCATTTACAGCGATCTTGACATACAACTCGGGCTTCATTGATATCCATTACACGCCGTACACAAGATCTTTTATACTTCATACTCATATAATCTTTTTCTCATGCAGACACTCCTGAATCTGATCCACCCATGTCTTCCTTGGCCTTCCTCTGCCTTTCCTTCCTGCCACTTGGGCTGAAAATATTTTCTTAGTAAGCATTTCATCACTCATTCTTTCAACATGGCCAAACCACCGAAGCATATTGGTCTCCACCTTGCTAACAACATTTTGCTTCACATCACACAACTGCAACACATCTTCATTCCTCACACAATCAGACCGTGTCTTGCCACAAACCTAAGTAACTCATTTCTCCAGCACACAAACTACTCCTATGTTTCTTCTGCAGTACCCAGGTTTCATTGCCATACATCAGAGTAGGAACAATTACACTTTCATACACAGCCATGCGGGACTCTCTAGAAAACCCATCATTTCTGTGAAAGCCTCCCAGAGCAGCTATGACTTTCAATGAAGAATTCACTCGGCTACTAATTTCACCATCCAATTTGTTCTCTCTGTCAAACATGCTTCCTAAATACACAAACTCACTCACCTGGTCAATCACAGTGCCGTTTATACTTACATTACATTCAGTGCTACGAGTTTCTCTCTCAAACACCATAACTTTGGTTTTTCCATTATTTATACTCAGTTTGAATTTCATGCAAACTTCGTACATCCGATACAACATACTCTGCAAATCACTTTTGCTCTCTGCCAACAGGACAGTGTCATCAGCATACAGCAATCTGCACACACGGATATCACCAAGACACAAACCACTATCATCTATTTATGGCACCACGCATGCACGTGTCCATAAATATATTAAACAGCCATGGTGACATTACATAATCTTGTCTAACTCCTGCACCAATAGAAAACCATTTTGATAAAACACCATTCACTCGTACACAAGCTCTACTACCAGCATACATGGCTTTTACACTATTAAGTATATTCCCAGTAACACCATATTTATTCAATACCTTCCACAAAATTGTCCTGTTTACTCGGTCGTAAGCTTTCTCTAAATCTATGAAGGCAGTAAAAACTTTCTTACCAACAGCCAGATACTTTTCAATCATCGCGCGTAATGCAAAAATCTAGTTAGTGCATCCTTTACCAGGCATAAAACCACTATGAACATCCCACACTTTCTCTGATATAAGACCCTGTACTTTTTCAATAACAACCTTACCAAACACTTTCCCTGGCACACGTAATAGGCTAATACCACGATAGTTCTTGCATTCAGTCTGATCACCTTTTCCCTTATACAAGGGAACAATAATAGCATCCTTCCAATTCCGAGGGGCCATTCCTAATTCCCAGCACAACTGGCAAATTTCAGTTAACCAATCAATTACAGAGTCACCATGATATTTCAACATATCGGCAGTTATGCTATCAATTCCCGGAGCCTTACCACTCTGAAGAGAGTTTAGAGCTTTACACACTTCTTCTCTTGAGATCCCTCCTGTGCTTCCATCCCTCACTGTGACATCATCTGCGTCTGTCTCAGGATCATCTTTGCTTTCCAGATCTAATAACCCAAAGAAATATTCACCTGATCTTTCACTTAACTCATTGGGCTCCCATATCATTTCCCCGATCTCATTCTTCACACAACTTACAACTTTGTTTCCCCTATTTTTCCTGATTCTCATGTACTTCCAGGAAGACTTCCTATTGAACATCTACCTGATAACGCGTCGGTCCACCTTTCTGTGCAATCACAGATCGCAGACGCCTAGAAACAGATTCTACAATGTATCGAACATCCACCATGCATAGCTTGACCCATGTCCGCTGCAGCATTTCCGTCAGTTCACGCTGATTCCATGGAGGAGTACCAGCAGTTCTCACACCCCGTTCTAGCATATCCCCCAAATATTCAATTAAGTTACAGTCAGGGAAGTGTGGGGGCCAAGCCAATGAGGCGAATTCGTTTTCGTGCTCCTCCAAACATTCAGTAGTTATACGAGCCCGATGTCACTGTGCATTGTCCTGTTGAAAGATGGCACTGTGCTCTCGGTAAACCTCCTGAAGATATGGATGGAGATGGTCAGATCCCTGTAGCATCCACCATTCAGTGTTTGTGTAATGATAACCAACGGATCTGGGGCATGCCAGGAAAAAGCTCCCCAGATCAGAACTCCACTTCTACCTACCTGTTGAACCCCAACTGTGCAACCGGGAAATAGGGCGTCATGTTGTTTACGCCATGTGCGAATACGTCCATCAACATTGTGCAGAAGGAAACGGGACCTATCACTCCAGACAACCTTTTTTCATCTGTCGAGGGTCCATTGCCGACGTTCCTTAGCCCAGTGAGGTGTTGTTTGCGATTTCTGGGCGTCATCATGGATACCCTAGTTGGTCTCCTGCTGAGGAACCCCAAGCTAAGCAAGGTATGGCGCAGGGTGTGTGTAGAAATAGGTCGAACCGCACCGCTGTTGTATTGGTGGGTGAGCTGGGTGACTGTTGCACGTCGTTGCTGAGATACAAGTGTGACAACTGACGATTACCTCCAGGATCAACCGTGCATGGCCGACCAATGTACGCCCTTCTGCTGGATGGCTGTGCATGGTTAATCCAGTGCTGCTACACCCTTGATGCAGTAGTACGGGAGCAGCCAAGGAATGCGACTGTTTCCGAAATACTGGCAACTGCGATCTGGGCCCCAACTGTTTGGCCGCGGTGAAATTGGCTAACGACGCCACGTTTTCCCATTACTGGCAAACGTTTACTGATTAGGTATAGATGATAGGTGGGCACAATTTATACTAGCCGCACGTGACGTTGATATCACGTGGTACTTCCTTATCATTCCGAATATGTAAAACGGGGGTATTCCTACCGCAAAGCTTACTCAATGTGTGTTCAGATCCCAAAAAGGTTGTGTATGAAAGTGTAGTTGACATATCGTAGTAAAATGAAACATGGGTATTACCGAAGAGAAATTGGAATAATTTTTGTGCTGGAGACATACACTATATTGACAAATGTCACCGGACACCTAGAAGAGAAACACAACATGGCATTTATTGACATATATTAGTACGGTGTCGGTCCACCTTTGGCCTTAATGCATGCACTGACCCTTCGAGGCATGCTTTCGACAAGGTTTTGGAACACACGCTTCCATTCAGTACATAATGCTGCCGCTAACTGTTGCTTAGTAGTAGGCCTTGGTTACAAACTTCTTATGCAGCGCTCTAATTCATCCCATAGGCACTCTATGAGATTAAGATTAGGGCTGTGTACTGGCCAGTCCACACACGATACGGGATTATCGTCAAACCACGCCGTAACAGTCCTTGCTTTACGGCTCGGTGCATTATTCTGCTGGTACCAACAAGGCTCGGTTCCGTTGTTTTGCCACCGAGTTGGTAGAGCATAATTGTCCAGAATATCCAGGTAGACGTGCTGGTTAACAGATTTGTCCACGACAACCAATTGACCGGTACCATGCCACGAAAAACATCCCCACACGAGTAAACTGCCAGCTCCAAACTTGACTGTAGGAGCAGTACAATGTGGTAAATAGGTTCCTCCGGCTGCCGCCATACCCACACACGGCCGTCAGACTGATGGATCGTGTATCTGGATTCATCAGTCCATAGGACCCGTTTCCATTTATCTACGATCCACGATAAATGTTCTTTACATCATGCTAAACCACGAGTAGCATTCCGAATGGAGATGAAAGGCTTATGAGTAGCCGCAGGACCACGGTAACCCATGGAATGAAGTTCAATGCGAATGTTATGTGTATATACCGAGGCATTTTTACTCACCTGTACACTGGGGTCTTCGGCAGTACTCCGTCGATTAGCTGTAACGACTCTCCTGAGGCTTCGACGTCTTCTAACACTGATTTTTTTTTTTTGGTCTACCGGTACGTTTCACTGCTTCAGGCACGCCATGTGTCTTCCACTTATTCAGTACATCCAAAACAGTTGACTTGGATATGTTTAAACGCCTCTCGGTTTCTCTTATGGACAAGCCACTAATATAACACCCAACAATCTTTCCTTTCTCAAAGTCAGTTCTCTCCCGCCGCGACATTCTCACTCAACCTCACAGTGCGATATGATGGTGGTCAGCTGCAGGCTTGTTTTAATACCGTTTGCAGCTGTACCGCGCATCTTAACAACGCAGCGAATCCGTTCATTTGCTTTTGAAGGGCTGTCCGCTGACTTTTGTCAATATAGTGTATGTTACTTGCAGGTGTTTGTGGTAGGACTCATTTCGATTCTGTTAGTAATGAAGATGTATTATCGATGTGCAATACGATGCAAAACGTTGTATGTAGAGAGGAAACAAATATTTAAAGGGGATTTTGTCATGTTGAAATAATGAGTGATGTGCTAATTAAGTGAATTTATTCAATCCAAGTGGCAGGAAAGAAAGGTAGAGGACGGCCAAGGATATCACAAGTGGACCATATTCAGTAATGTCTGCAAGAGAGAACAAGAAAGATGACACCGAATTTTTGGTTGTGATGAACACGTCTTTTGAATCCTTTCTGACGCGAGTTAAATTCAACAATAGTATTCAAAGTCAATGCAACCGGTTAAAGAAAAAATCAACCAGATTTCTACAATCGATAAAACATCCAAAAATAGAAGCAGCTACCTACTTCCATCAGCGGCTAGAAACAATGTTACGAAAGTTAACAAATGGCGCACAAAAAGTTTCTCACAGCAGAAGGATATCCGAGACAGAGTTTCAAATCGAACAGTTAAAAGAAGGATTATAGAAGGTAGCATGATATAATTCTACGCCTTCAACGGAAGAATTTTGCTTAATGGGAAAGTTGAAAATAGGCGAAAAATATTCTTTAAGGAAAAAGCCATGCTAGGGAGAAAGACTTTTCAAATACGTCTCCCGGAAGCAGAGAAAGCGAGAAAAAGGGATTGACGTTTAAGCCTCCCAGCGGGAAATCTGTGCATTATTTAAAGACGTTAATGCTCCACATCTCTGTTGTAGCAAATGGCACACAGTAAAAAATGAATTTTTAAATAGGATTTCTAGAAGCCGAGATACAGCTTCAGTAGTGCACAAACACCACCTAGCGACAGAACTGTGAACTATTAACTCCTCAAAATTAATTGAAATGTTACTGGCATCCGGTTTTGAACGAATTTTTTATTGGTCGTACTTTTAAAAGCAGAGATATTAAGAAAAGCAGATTAAACATTGGCGGCCCTAGTGGCGAAACTATATATTATTGTGGGAAGAAAATAAACACAAAGAGTTTTCATAGTTAGTAGTATCTGACCGAAAACTAATTTTGCATATCGGGTTTTTAGTCCCGCAGATATTGCTGTAAACGTAAATGTGAGATTACGCCCCTCTAGTGGGAAACTTGTGCGTTAAGAAAAATTTAAAATTATGTAAGAAACATTTCGCAGTGGAGACTCTCCAACCATGACAGAAGTTTTTAAATCGAACTCTTAGAAGCAGAGATATCGACAAAATAAGATATACATCTGCGCCCCTGGCGGAAAAACTATGCATTATTTTAAGAAGAAAGTTTTCCGAAAAGATTTTCCGAGGTGAGCGGTATCGGTCTGCGAAATAAGTTTTTCAATCGAGTTTTTAGAAGCTCAGATTTTGCTGGAAATACATCAGAAGCAGAAATAAACACTTACGCCTCCTGATGGCCAAACCATTCCATACCAAAAATTAGAAATTATATGCAGAACGTTTCCCATCAGGAACTGTATCAAATGCAGGAAGAATTTTTCAAATCGGATTTTTAGAAGCAGAGATATCGGGGAAAATGCGATTCACATTTATTTCCACTAGCGAAAATCTATAAATCACTTGAAACTTTTCAAACTACATGAAAGTCATTTCGCACAGAATTTTTCTCCAACAAAGAAATAATTTTTTAAATTGGACTCTTAGAAGCAGATATATATATCGACAAAAGTGAGATATATATCTACGCCCCTGACGGGAAAACTATACCCTGTTTTAAGCAGGAGGTATTCTCAAAACGTTTTCTGAGGTGATCGGTTTCGGTCCAAGAAAAAAATTTTCAGTCGAGTTTTCAGGAGATCAGCGTTTGCTGCAAATACGTCAGAAGCAGAGGCAGACACTTACGCCTCCTTATGGCCAAACCATTCCATACCAAAAATTAGAAATTATATGCAGAACATTTTCCACGAGGAGCTGTTTCCGATACAGGGATTTTTCAAATTGGACTTTTAGAAGCAGATATATCGGGGGAAACGTAAATTTACTTTAACACCCCCTAGCGGAAAATTTGTGCATTACTTGGAAAAGAAGATGTGCCTAAAATAGTCTTCGTTATCAATGGCATCCAAAGAAGAAAGAATTTTTTCAATCGGATATTTAGAAGCAAATATATGCAATAAAATGTATTTTGAATTTTATATCATCTGCATTTACGCCCTCTAGCGGCAAAGTTGTACACCAGAAAAAAAACCGTAATGCGCGGATCATCATTTCCACATTTCAAGCTTCCCAATGTAAAAAGAATTTTTCAAATCGGACTAATAGTGGCTGAGGTATGGTGTCCACAGACGGACGGACGGACGGACAAACCGATAACACGATCTTTTTTTACAAAAGACGTGCTAAAAGATAATGAGTAGGAAGTACAAAAGGTAAGAAGAAATGTAATGGATATTAATGTAGCTCAAGTTGTGTGCTAAGATCATCGAAAATGGAGACAATTAATACGTTAACAGTAAGTCTGACATCATCATCAACTTAGATTTGACAAATGACCATGATTTTACTTTGAGGAGCTAACTGCTGAATCTCAGAGAAAAGCTTAGTGATATGTACGTAACCAAACTTATTAAGTCTAATTTCATTTATTTTACAATTAAATGTGATTTTTAGTTTACCAGCCATATTTTAAAAATAAATTTGTTTAGTAATCTGACAGCTTTTGTTTGTTTGGAGGTTTAACGACCGCCGTAAGCAACTCAATGGGCGGTAAGCAGCTTCCCGTCCCTAATTTAAGGCCACTGGTTCCAGGGAAGGAGAGAGTCAGTGACGTGAAACAAACACAGCATCCGTGCCTCACCAGGATACGAACCTGAACCCATTTCGGACGAATGATCCGTAAACAGCACTTTGACCACTGCGACATCGGGGCGGCCATCTGACATTTTGACCAGTTTCTGTGATATTTTGAACAGTTTCTTCATAAGTTTCTGTGCCATTCCTATTATTTCAGTTTTGCTTGCTTAGTGGTTGAAAACGTATCACGAAGATTCGTAGCTTGAAATATATTTTACTGACTTCATATTACAAATATGCAAAATTAAGAGTGTTTTTAACTCTGTATGTAGTTTCTTTTTCTTCTTCTTTAGGAGTTTAGCGACCGCCGTGAGCAACTCAATGTGATATAAGCAATCGTCCCTCTTTAATATGGAGTCACTGGTTCCAAGGAGGGGAGTGAACTAGCTCCGTAAGACAAACACACCATCCATGCGTCAACAGGTATCGAACCCAGTCTCATCTCAGACGAATGGTCAGAAGCCATTTTTCAGACTACTGCGCAACCTTGGCGGCGTACGTAGTTTCACTTGACACATTTAACATTCACCAATATGTCTAAAATCAGATTTAATTTCGTTTCCGAAACATTTGGTTTTCAGCTCTGAGATATGAGTGGTAAAAGAAATGTAATGGAAATCTTTTCAAGGTTGCATCTTAATTTTTATCAAAATAAATCTACTTGGCGGCGTACGTAGTTTCACTTGACACATTTCACATTTACCAATATGTCTAAAATCAGATTTAATTTCGTATCCGAAACATTTTGTTTTCAGCTCTGAGATATGAGTGGTAAAAGAAATGTAACGGAAATCTTTTCAAGGTTGCATCTTAATTTTAATCAAAATAAATCTACTTGGCGGCGTACGTAGTTTCACTTGACACATCTATCATTTACCAATATATCTAAAATCAGATTTAATTTCGTATCCGAAACCTTTTGTTTTCAGCTCTAAGATGTGAGTGGTAAAAGAAATGTAATGGAAATCTTTTCGAGGTTGCATTTTAATTTTTATCAAAATAAATCTTTGAATGTAGAGTCAATACGGATTTTCTACATTAGTATTACACTGGAATACAGAAGGATACAAAGATGCGATTGCCCATTACACTTTGATTGGGATGTATCTTATTTTACTACGTGTTTCATTTCTTAAATTACATCAAGAAAAAGATTCTGGAAAGATAACAGAGAGCTCAGACCGAGCCTCAGGGAGAGATTGAATATATCCATTAAGAATTTCTTCGTACAACTACTTATTAGTTTTCCCCAAAACATCCCTCTCCGTTGCGCGGAATGTTTTAATTGCGAAGTGTCAGAATGAACATTTAGTTATTTAATTACTACAGCATTAATTTTAACACTTACGGTGATGTGAGTCTTACTGAAGCCCGTCCAAGAAACAAAAATATCATGACTTCGTTGACACGTTTTCCAGTCGGTCCGGTCCTTCGCTTTATCGCTGCGATTAACTGCGTACTAGTTTCTCGATTTGTGACGTTGTTAAGCCTGATTAATCGGTTGCATCACATAAATGCTCTTGATCGCAATATCAATAAGTAAAACACATAACGTAGAAATTCAGACATTCTTGCAGCGATTAACCGCACAAAACGAGCTATTATTTCCCTATTTTTACACAGATCCAATTAACTCTGCAAGTCGGTGTAATATTGTATTTTAAACCTCTTGGGTGTACTAAATACTTGCTCTATACATTATTAATGACCAATGTTAAAAAGTGGAATGTATGTGCACGTGTATCATTTCTGATTGCATCAGATACGATGACATCAGAACCACAACATTCGAAGAACGTTTATTTAATTTAAGGCCTTCCTGGGAGTCTAGTGTGCACGGGCCTACCTCAGGTCGGAGGTAGGCCCGTGTTCAAGTCCCTGATGAAGAAATGGGTGGCGTGCTTTTCTGATAGATCTGCCCCCTCTCTGAAACCAGTGCACCCAAATTAGCGACGGACGATTTCTTATACCCCTTAAAGATGCTTGTGGTCGAGGCTAAACTCGTAAAAAAAAAAAAAAAAAAAAAAAGCCGAGAAAGTACCCTAATACCCTTTGTAGATAATTCATGCTATGCGTCTTTCGCATGCCAAGATTTTGTGGGTGTGAAATAAAACGAGTGACCCGACAGTATACATTTATTTAAATACAGCATATTACATTTATTCGCGTCACTCACGACCATTCCAGTACATACTAAGGGGAATTAAATCATAACAACGAACAAAAAGGTTTACTAATTCCTGACATTGAGCGGTACTTAGGTAGTAGTCGTACAATGAGAAAAGATATGTTAGTCATAAAAGTAAAAATTTACTGAACTATGGCGGCGGCAATAGTAAGTATTTCGACTGTTTAGTTTTTCAAAAACAATATTTATTATTATTATATTGGTAACTCTTGGTCTAGGTTATCTACAGGTTACATTCCATCGTATCATACATGACTTTAAAGCTCTCGTTGATAGCAGGTAACCCCACTCCCCTTGGGGGGGGGGGGGGGAGCCAAATTTTGCTACGACGCACCGTTTTTATAGCAACAGCAATTAATTTTTGTAATGGCGTTTATCACATATACGTAGCATCAGGTTCTCGTATAAATTACGCATATTGCAATGTGATGTTGTTACGTTTATGTAAAAAACGTGATGAAATAATGTTCGGCGTAAGTTTAATTAAAATATATTGTTGATTAACAACGAAATTAACTGTTGCGTCATTTCATGGGACAGCATTCACACATTAGATTTCATCAATTGTTTTTACTTTCTTTACCCATTTTCGTTACATTTTATGAACAGGATTTACTATACTGTTATCGGGAAAGATGCATAGCATCAAAAAATCAGTTTAAGAATTTAAAAAATCAATAACAGCATACCTAAAGTAACGAAAACGCACATTTACTGCTATTAACTACGAAAAAGATTCGGCTGGTAATTAATATACAGCCGAATGTATTGGGTTTCAAGTTAACTCTTTAAGCGGCTCGAACGAAATAACTCGGGGTACGTTTTTGTGGCCCATAACGGCTGGCACGAAATAACTCGGGGTACGTTTTTGTGGCCCATAACGGCTGGCACGAAATAACTCGGGGTACGTTTTTGTGGCCCATAACGGCTGGCACGAAATAACTCTGGGTACGTTTCAGTGGCCCATAGCGGCTGGCACGAAATAACTCGGGGTACGCAATCTGTCCACTGCCCAGCTCACCCGAGTGACCTCGAACTCCGGATAACAGTGAACATTGCATTCCCCCTTTGCTTTGTTACTCAAACTGCTGGTTTACGGGGACGGTTGACACTAATCCTTTCTGACTGATTACCGGCTAAAAGGGTTCGGACAATGGCACTGAATCTAAAAGGAAAGACGTTTAGATGTCATTGCAGTTTCTACATTTGTCTTGGAAAGATAAATTCAGGAAGCTTGAACTGTAGTTATGCGACAATTAAAACTGAAGGAAAACTTTAGAGTATTTCAGTAATTCTCTGTAATCAACTTGGCAAGGAAAAATATTACTTTCGGGAACACAATCTTTTAATTTTAAAATATTTAATTAACGCGATTTTATTTAAAGAAATAGGAAATCCACTGTGAAACTGATTTTTCGGTTTGCAACAGCAACCTAAAAATAATTTAAATAATATGACATGAATTTTTTTACATGAAATTTCTCATTAGGTGGTACTAAAATTGTGGAAAAATAAAATTTAAATTTTAAAAATTACTTTACTTTAAGATTTCTCAAAAGTGCTTTGTTATTTTAAATGAAAACAGCAACGATTTGAACTATTAGTGAGAACAGATAGTTACATATAAGTGTGAGCAATAAAAAGTAGATAAAACACACAAGACACAAAGACGATTTTCTTTAATTTAACAGGAGAAAATAGTAGGTCGGTTGTCAATCAGCATGCTTTGTACGAAGACAGTTGATCTAATTCTTTTGAACACATATGATTTCGGATTCGAGATGGAAAACGGTTAGCTAGAAAAAAATCGCGCTATCCTTGCAGAAGTCCAGTCAGACTCTCATTCATTTTATGTTATTTAGAATTCAATAATATTACAAGCTATGCTTATCGGAAAGCTTAATATCGAGTTGCCCATAGTTGGATTTTTTGAACCTACATAATTTGAGGAGCGAGATCAGACTGGATTAGTTTTTCATAAATACAGTCATGTAAACACTTGCATTGTTTTTAAAAACAGCCAACGTCTCCTAACGCACAATCTCGTGACTGCTATGTTTAATCCTATGTGAATAACGAATGTGCACAGAAATTTTGCTCACAGAAAAAATCGCACTCCTCGAAAATAAGAAAAAATGCCCACGCCTTGAAAATAAGATAATACTCAGATGTTTGTTGTTTTCTTACGTCTGTTAGAAACAAGAGGTCATTATTAATTTCACGAAGAAATATCTTGATTTTAACTAAGCAATCAACAAAACTAGTCAGATCATTTCCTTTGCTGAGCGGCAGAACTTTACCTAGCATTACAAGGAAAGGAACAGTTCTGAAAATTTCACAACAGTCTTGTCGAAGAAACTCAGCCATTTTAATATCTCGTAAGTGTGAACTTGCAATCAAATGTTATTAAGAAGCAAGAACGCACTGAACCTAAAACGCTTACAAAATTCCTATGCCTTGGACTTTTCAACAAAATTTAGATTTTTCATTGGAGTTTTAAGGTGAGGTGTATTCAAATATGCATTCTAAAATTGGGATAGGAGACGTAGTACATCAATCCTTAGATGCCTGCATGAACAAAAAGACCTAAGCTCTTTTTACGACGTTTTCTGTTAAATGCTTGATATTTCATTTTTGTATACGAATGACAATTACCAATAAAAAAAATTGTACAACACATGAAACTCGTGCATAGCCCCCTAGGCTTTTTCAGCAGAATTTTTGTTACAATCATAATGTTTGATATGTTTAAATAAATAAGAAAAAGTGGTAAATATATATCAACATATCAGTCATCGGTTGTTTGAAACAATATATCAGTCATCAGGTGTTTGTATCTCACAAACTCTTTAATGCCACATTGCAAATGTCATGCAGTTACTAAACTGGGAAAACAAAGAGATAAAGATTAATGGAGATTATTTAATTCACCTTCGTTTTGCTGAAGACGTAGTCATTTTTGGAACTGGCACTTCAAAACTGCAGAGTATGTTCCAAGAACTTGCTGACAAGAGTGAAGAAGTGGAATTAAAAATGAACTTGCAGAAGAAAAAACTGATGTACAAAGCAGATTTTGAAGATATGAATCTTTTTTTTTTTTGTGTGTAAATACGACGTGGATTGTAAGTCAGATAATATCCGAAAACTTGAAAATTTCGTCGTCCTGCTGCGGGAATCGAACCCGCGTCTCCTGATGAATCGAACCCGCGTTACCCGGATAGCGCCCGAGTCTATCCGGGAGACATGGATTTGATTCCCGCTGCAGGACGACGACAAATTCAAGTTTTCCAATAATATCTGACTTACCATCCATGCCATATTTATACCAAAAAACGGATTTACATTTTCCAGATTTGTATTGTATGGTGTAATCCTGTATTCCATTCATGATGTACAATGCTTTTACAAGAAATAAAGAATTACTGATTGATAGGGAGAAGGTGGAGATGATAACGGACGCCTACATTCACCTTCGATAGTAGATATCAAGCGATGGTCCCTTTGATGAATAAATTAATCTGCGTATAAAACTTGATCGGCGTGCTTTTGGAAGAAACAGTGAATGTTTAAAGAGCAATATGCTATTATGTTTTAAAAGAAAAGTGTTTAATTAATGCATCCTTCCAGTGCTTACATATGGAGTGGAGACGTGAACCTTAACGAAAAAAGGCTTACAAAAATACGGACAACTGAAAAGGAGCTTGATATAACCAGGAAAGAAAAGAAGAGGGTCTCATGAATAAGGAAAATGACATGAGTGGAAAACAGCTTGATCAGGGCAGAGTCCTTGAAATGGCAATGGGCTGGATATATTGCCAGAGGAACCGACCACCGACGCAGAACTGAAATTTTAGACTGCACTCCACAGGACTAGAAAAGACCCAGAAGGAGACCACATGGGAGATGGATAGATGGAATTCGAAAGCATGCAGGAGGGACATGGAGGAGACTGGCTCGAGACAGATCGTCATGGAGGAAAGTTAGGGAGACCTTCATCCAACAGTGGATGATAACGGTTGACAATGATATAGGTGCAAGAGAAGTGGCCACCGGAGATTGGCCACCCAGAGAACTGAACACAAATATATAAAATGACCGTATAATAATAGTCCATTTGACTGCTCCATGTAAACATTCCCAGTTGTGACTCATAACGACCCTCATAATTTTGTGTTCCTTTTAATTGAAATATTTAGTGTATTATAGAGATGTGAGACTCTTCCTCAGTTCTTTTTCCTGTGTTATTACTATGCCGTTTGTCCCAAAAGTGTAAATTACAAAGAAAAGAAAAGAACGACAATTCTGATCTTTCTTTTCTTTCTTTCTTTGATTAAAGGTTTAACGACCACCGTGAGCAACTCGATGAACTACAAGCTGTCTCCCGTTCCAAATTTAAGGCCACTGATTCCAGGGAAGGGAACAGTGGCATGAAATCAGAATGATCTCATGCCAGTGTTGAATAGATAAGAAATCAGATGTGGCCCAGTGCCGTAAGACAAACGCAACATTCATGCCTGACCGGGCGGAATTCAAATCCGAGCCCTTCACGGACGCGTCAATCGGCACGTAAAGCCATCAGACTCCGGGTACTGGATCCCCGGTAATAAGAAAGGGTGTCTCCCCCCTCCCTCCCTTTCTGCCTCGCTTCCGTGTAACTTTCCTATCGGGCACTCCAGCCCAAATCTCCTAGCTTCCTGTTTCTAAGGGTTGTTTAAGAACTGGGGTCAGGCACTTCTTTCCTAAAAACCTCTGCATATAATATGATAGGATGTGGGTAAAAATACCCCCTGGAATAAATATTCCCGGAGAAAATACCCCTCAAAACTTAAAAGCGGTAAAAATACCATAGGAAAAAATTCCCCCGAAGGAAATACCTCCAGAACAAACTGTTCACTGTAAACTGCCACACAGGAACACTGATGTGTGGCAGTGTTCCGGTGTGGAAATTTATCGGCAACCCTGTCACACATCTTTCAGAAACTTGGAAAATTGCCCTGTTTTTTCATTAAGTGGCCGGGCACAAATAGTTGTTCCTCTGAAGAACACTTTGAATGTGTGACAATTTTTCTAATGGGGTAGTTTTCCAAATTCCAAATATATTCCGAATTATATGTGACAGTAAAAAAATTCCGAATTATATGTGGCAGTTTTCCAAGGTGCCTAACGAGGGGAAGAAACTCTTTGGTTTGTCTGAATTTCCATGTGGGTTCTTACGAGTTTAGGGCAACTGGCCACAAAAGTTCAGGGGGGGGGGCTATAAAGATTGCCATTTCTGGGCCTATTTTGAGAACTGAATTGGGAACTCC
The DNA here is from genome assembly GCA_039090855.1 of Macrothele yani. Classification (NCBI taxonomy): domain Eukaryota; kingdom Metazoa; phylum Arthropoda; class Arachnida; order Araneae; family Macrothelidae; genus Macrothele; species Macrothele yani. The sequence goes on along the minus strand of CM077016.1, from coordinate 42,347,419 downwards.
AAACGAATTTCGAAAAAACGTTCCATGTCAGCCAAGCGAGAATTGTACTTTAATTTGAAGAAATAAATTGTCGAGGATCCCAGGTACACTTAATTTGCACGGGGGGGGGGGGGGTTCCCTAACTTCCGTAATATTATGGGCCGCTTAGAGCGCAGACAAGTGTTCAAGGTAAGGGTATTGCTCGCAATTTCTATACTTCATGTTGTGTTTGGTGGCAGACTATGTATGCCCTTCCCCGCTGCACCGGTAATTTGGTGAAGTCCGTAAGAGGGATACGTTATGTTTGGTTTGGATGGCTCTAACCCAACTTCCGTAATTTTATATTCTGGACTTCTAGAGTCGGTCAGTGTATCCTCGATGTTACCCGTGAAGAGCTCTTAGACACGAGAGGTGGGGAGGGGCTGAATTCACCCCACTCTCCTGAAAATTCGTGGTCATGTACAGAATCATTATATAAAACACGGTACTGATGTTTACAGCCTATAACGAAGTAAATTTCTCCGTCATTTTTATCCGCGCCAGGATTCGAACCCGGATCCCCTCATTCCGGAATAAGTCACTCTACCAATTGAGCTACGCGGATGTTTTATTCTGATTCCTATCTGCCTTTATGTCGTGTGCGTCCTTCTGGCAGGTACGTCACATCATCTCCCCCTTATTTTTTTTTTTTTTTTTTTTTTCGAAGTGCTGGAGAAGGGATTCTCTTATTTTTCCTATCTCGCGGTGTGGAAATAACATCACACCAATGCGAGATTTTTTGAACGGTCGGGTCATCCGGATAGTTCGGGCGCCATTATAACGAAGTAAATTTCTCCGTCATTTTTATCCGCGCCAGGATTCGAACCCGGATCCCCTCATTCCGGAATAAGTCTCTCTACCAATTGAGCTACGCGGATGTTTTATTCTGATTCCTATCTGCCTTTCTATGTCGTGTGCGTCCTTCTGGCAGGTACGTCACATCTCCTGGTATGTTACATCATCTCCCCCCCCTTATTTTTTTTTTACTTAAAAAGCTTTTATTAGGAAAACTTCTGGAATCATCCAACACACACACACTAGTCACATTAATCGTATCACAATAATGAAGAAAAAACCTAATCACATAAAACGAAGCTCTTGGCACAAAATAACGTAGCTCTACTCACATAAACGAAGCTCTCTCTACGCACATCAATAAAAAGCTCTCTTAGGTATCGTTGAACGCGCCTATTTATACTGGCTACCTCCACGTCATGACTTACACTTATTACCAGATCTCATTCAGCGGGAGAAATAACATCTCGTTCAGTAAGAAGATAATTTACATAGTAAAATAAAATAACCAGAAATAGTAAAATGAAAAGGAAAGTGAATCTAGAGTATACGTTACATCATCTCCCCCTTAATTTTTTTTTTTTTTTTTTTCGAAAAACCTATCAATTTTGGAGTGTAAGTCTTACTTACACTTCGTTGATTGACGTTTATCGACCTCTTTTTTGTTGTTGTTTTGGTGGCAGCAGTATGTACAATATCAAACTTGGCATGACAAAATCAAGAAATCTGTATTCGTCTGTGAAACACTTTGTATACTTGAACAAAACAAACCTGCATCGGCATACCTTCCTTTTTATTCTGCCTAGCAGGAATCACTTTTTAATTTCAAATTACGTCCTCATATTATCGTTGAATACAAACCAACTGTATGAGCAGCGAAGATTGCCTGGAGCTGCCTAACAGTAACAATTTTCATTATTTTACCCCTAAGCACATAGATATATATAAAACAATTTGGATTAGTAGATGGACATAGAAGAAATATAAAAAAAAAAAAACATATATACACAAAAAGAATGCATAGGCCCACACGAAAAAAAGAAATTCTGACACGCCAACTGGTCGTGCAGGAAAAACAACAAACGGAGAAAAGAACCTGTCGACGAGAACTTACTTATCTCGAGGACGCATAAAAAAACTCTACTACGATAACGTTTTCCAGGCCTAATCGGACTGGTAAATTCACGTGGCGTAGAGCGCTTCAAAAAAAAAAAAAAAATGACTGGGAGTTCTCGAGTGCACGTTCTACAGTGGATGGCTGCCTGCAACGATTCATGGTCACGGCTGACCCGTGGGCCATGCCCCCGGCCCTGTTTCGGGGGGTTGGGAGATGTGACGTACCTTCCAGCAGGACGCACACGACATAAAGGCAGATAGGAATCAGAATAAACGTCCGCGTAGCTCAATTGGTAGAGTGACTTATTCCGGAATGAGGGGACTCGGGTTCGAATCCCGGCGTAGACCAAAAATGACAGAGAAATTCACTTCGTTATAATGGCGCCCGAACTATCCGGATGACCCGACCGTTCAAAATCTCGCAATGGTGTGATGTTATTTCCTCACCGCGAGATAGGAAAAATAAGAGAATCCCTTCTCCAGCACTTCGACAAAAAAAAAAAAAAATAAGGGGGAGATGATGTAACGTACCAAGAGATGTGACGTACCTGCCAGAAGGACGCACACGACATAGAGGTAGATAGGAATCAGAATAAAACGTCCGCGTAGCTCAATTGGTAGAGCAACTTGTTCCGGAATGAGGGGATCCGGGTTCGAATCCTGGCGCGGATAAAAATGACGGAGAAATTTACTTCGTTATAAGTTCTACATCCATTTTAACATTTTGTGGTACCCCCCAACCCCCAAGCTCACGGACCTCGTGGACGCTTCAAGAACATCCTAGATACACTGACAGATTCCAGAAAATTAAAGTGCTATTCTCGCTCGGCTTACATGGAACGTTTTCTCGAAATTCGTTTGGAGTTCCCAATTCAGTTCTCAATATAGGCTCAGAAACGGCAATCTTAATAGCTTCCCCTCCCCCTCTTGAACTTTTGTGGCCAGTTGCCCTAAACTCGTATGAAATCGCATTAAAATTCAAACAAACAAAAAAGTTCCTTCCCCTCGTTAGGTACCTTGGAAAACTGCCACACATAACTCGGGAATTTAGAAAACTGCCCCACTGGAAAAATTGTCACACATTCAAAGTGTTCTTCGGAGGAACAGCAATTTGTACCCAGACCCGTTAATGAAAAACGTGGCAATTTTCCTCTGTGGCAATTTTCCAAGTTGCTGAAAGATGTGTGGCAGGGTTTCCGGTAAATCGCCACACTAGAACACTGCCACACATCAGTGTTCCTGTGTGGCAGTTTTCAGTGAACCGTTTGTTCTGTGGGTATTTCCTCCAGGGGTATTTTTACCGCTTTTCAATTTTCTTGGGTATTTTCGGGGGGGGGGGGTATTTTTACCGTTTACCGATATGATATGGTGTGATCGTTTCCCGGAAAAGAGCATAGGTAATGAGTGGTAGGGAATTCTGGGTACCCCTTACACTTCGGAGTCCCACTAGAGATTAATCTCCCCCTACAAGAAAAAAGAAAAAAAAAAAGTTTTCCTGAAATGTATATTGTGGTTTCGTAAGAAGGGTTGGAACTGTTTCTTCTTCATCAAGGTGCAGTAACATCATTCTTTCACTAAAGAAAGAAAATAAAGGGGAAGGTGAAGAAGGGAATGAGATATTTTTACACGTACATCGTTTGCATAATCTAAGAGCTACGGTTCTTGTGGAATTCATACTAATGCAGACATGTCCAAATCAATACCGTTTGTCACTGTTTAATTTACAAATACGAAATATCTAGGTTGCAACTTAAAATCTTTTCAAAAGGAACGCGGCCTAGGTGGCTTGTAAATAGGTGAGAAATAATCCGCTGTGTGCCTTTTATTAGGTTCAATAAAATGTTTACAAATACGACATTTCTAGGTTGTAACTTAAAATCTTCTAAAAGGGCCCGCGGTCTAGGTGGCTTGTGAATAGGTGAGGAATAATCCGTTGTGTGCCTTTCATTAGGTTTATAAAATATTTAGAAATACGGAATATCAAGGTTGTAATTTAAAATCTTCTAAAAAGATCAGCACCTGAATATCGATTCGTTGATCCCCTGTTAATTAGCCTTTATTGCTTGTTATCACATGGGAGATATTAAAATCATAACTCAATATTAAAGGAGTCAGAAAGGTTCTACATAAACCTTGAGCCATTTTGATCTTACATACCCATTGAGATCCCTAGGAAAACTGGTACATTCCGTTTTGTTCAGCTAGGAAAGCTCGTAAACTTTGTCAAAATCTCGGACCGAAACGCAATTTGTGTATATCCCCTTACTTGAAAGGGTGTACGAGTTTTCCGGTGTACGAGTTTTCCGCCCTTTGCACTTTTCTCAGCGGCATGAGAAAGTGTACGAGTTTTCCTGGATCCGTTGGAATAAGGTAATTTAAAAGTAATTTTTGTTCCTTCATCTGAGCAATAGACAAGAATTTTTGGAAGGTTGGGGAAAGGGGACGGACTTTATGGGTTTTGCCCGGGTGTGCGCCACTCATAACACACAGTGGTTTGAAAACAAAAGTACTTCATATCGATATGTTTGGTTTAGAAAAATATAGAACACAATTATTTTGAATTAAATTTAAATTTTCATAAATACCAAGTTTTGAAATTTAAAAAAATTGGGAAAGAGCAATATGTTATGTGAAAAACTTTATTCAAACATTCAGGGGGTGTTCTCGATAACGGAAGTTGAGGGGAACGCATGTTCCCGTCTACATACGATTCAACACCTATGGTTAAATCCAATGTATGCGGATGTAAAACTGTTTTCTTTTTTTCCCAATGTAGTGTGCATCACTGTCTTTACATGTTAATTTTTTCCTTTAATTTTTTTACTTCCGACCGACTCAGCAAGAATTGTGTGGGAGGAGACTGGCCTTCCTGTTCTCGCCTTAGGTCATAGAACGGAGCATAATCCATGTCACAGGCTTGCGTTCCACCTCCTCTTTCTAAGTACCTTGGTACCACCCGCTGAGGTGAGAAGGGGGACAGCAATCGCTATGTTGGAAAAGCTGAAATCCCGCTGCAATGGGACCAGTTTTTTCGGAAGAGGAAAGTGAATTTGGAGACAATACGCGTTCAAGCTTCGGGTGATTTTTGGCCACATTTTGTTCCCGTAGATCGGCCGGTTAAAGGGTTAAGTGCTTTCTTGTGAAGGGATGGGTGAGGTCAGTCTCCAGAAATGTCGCATGCAATTAATTGGATACCCACTGCTAAAATAGCACTACAGACGCTACATTTAACCCCAGGAAATTGTCATAATTAATTTATCTTATCGTTCACTCTTTCTCACTAAAGGTTAACAAAAACAGAAAGTTCACGAATCTGCTTATAAGCTTTGGCTACGAATAAAAAATATTCACACCAAAAGAGCATCTAATTGAGTCCATAATGCACTTTATATTATGAATTGATTACGGACTCAATTAGCTACAGTTAGTCCAAAATTAAAAGCCATCAAGTTGTGAAAAAATGTTCTTTTTGCCCGGGGTGGATTAAAATCCACGTCTTCATAGACTAGAGCGGGGGGATGTTCTGTTGGTTATATGTGAACGAATAAATTTCTATAGTTCAAGTTTGCTTTCGGTAGAATGTTGCAAACCAATCACTAGCTGTTTGGAGAATTATTATGCATTGAGAAAAGCAGAAATCGAATTTACCATTTAATAAAATATTTATGTATTAAAACTAGAATAAAGATAACACTTGAAGATCTACAAAAACACATCCTCACACCAATATACGGCTTTCCATCGCCAAACGCAGAAACACACAGACAGACGATATACTCCGCAATAATAATGAAGTCAGAACGGTATCTAGGGAACGCTCGCTACAGCAAACAAACAAAAAATAAAATAAAAACAAGGAAGATGACACCGAATTTTCGGGTGTAATAAGCACGTCTTTTGAATCCGTTCTAACGGAAATTAAATTTATCAAAGCTATTCAAAATCAATGGAGCGGGTATGGAAAACAATAGTAATTGACTGAAGAAAGAAGTTTTTCAATCGTGTTTTTAATCCCTCAGAAATTGCTGTAAACGGAATCGTGAGCTTACGTCCTCTGGTTTCAGACTTGTGTGTTAAGAAAAACATGAATTTATATGAGAAACATTTCGCACCGGAAACGCTCTCCAGCACAGAAATAATTTTTCAAACCGGATTCATAGAAAGAAAGATATCGACAAAAATAAGATGTGACTTTACGTCCCCTGGTGCGAAAACCATGCATTATTTTAGGAAGAAAGTATTCTCAAAAGGATTTTCCATATGAGCGGTATCGGTCCAAAAAAAAAAAAAAAAAAATTTAGTCGAGTTTTCAGGAGCCCAGATTTTGCTACAAATACATCAGAAGCAGAAATTAACACTTATGCCCACTGGTGGCCAAACTATTCTCTACCAAAACATTAGAAATTATGTGAAAAATATTTTCCATCGGGTGTTGTATGCGATACAGGAAGAATTTTTCAAATCGGAGTTTTAGAAGCAGAAATAACACAGGAAACGCAATTTGCCTTTGTGCCCCCTAGCGGAAAGTCTATGATTTACTTGAAAATTTTGAATTTTTAGGAAACACATTTCGCATCGGAAACACTATCCAACAAAGAAGGAATGTTCGAAATCGGACTCCTAGAAGTAGAGATATTGACAAAAATAAGATATACATCTACGCCCATGGCGTACAAACCATGCATTATTTCAAGAAGAAAATGTTCTTAAAAGGTTTTTCGACATGAGTAGTATGGTCAACAAATGATTGTTTTTTCAATCGAGATTTTAGAAGCTCATATTTTGCTGCAAATACATCAGAAGCGGAAATTAAGATTTACGCCCCCTGGTGGCCAAACCATTTTTTCACAAAAATTAGAAATTATGTGCAAACGATTTCCCATCAGGAGCTGTATCCGGTGCAGAAAGAATTTTTCAAATCGTTGATTTAGAAGCAGGCATATAAGGGGAAACGCAATTTACCTCTACGCCCCCTAGCAGAAAGTTTATGTTTAGTTGAAAATTTTGAAATTAAATGAAAAACATGTCACACTGAAAACACTATCCAAAAAAGAACAAAATTTTCAAATCGGACTTCTAGACGTAGAGATATTGACGAAAATAAGATATACATCTACGCCCCCTGGCGGAGAAACTGTGGAATATTTTCCGAAAATTCTATCGATGTGAGTAGCATCAGTCCTCGAAAGAATTTTTTTGATCGATATTTTAGAAGCTCAGATTTTATGGTAAATATATCAGAAGCAAAAATTAAAGCTTACGCCCCCTGGTGGCCAAAGTATTCTTTACCAAAAATTTGAAATTATATACAAAAGATTTTCCATCAGAAGGTGTATCCGCTGAATTTTTTTTTTTTTTTCAAATTAGAGTTTTAGAAGAAGAGTTATCGGGAAAAAGGTAATTTACTTTTACGCCTCCTAGCGGAAAATCTATGCGTGATTTGAAAAAGTAACTGCATCTAGAATACTCTTCGACATAAATGGAATCGAAGGGTAAACGATTTTTTTCAATCGGATGACAGAAGCAAATATATGGGTTAAAACGTATTTTTGAATTCGACATCATCAGCATTTACGCCCTCTAGCGGCTAAATTGTACATTGTAAAAAAAAAAAAAATTAAGGATCATCAGTCGCATATTTCAAGCTTCTCAATGAAAAAATAATTTTTCAAATCGCACTAATAGTTGGAGAGATATCGTGGGTACAGACGGACGGACAAACCGATAACATAAGTATGATCTTTTTTACAAAAGACGTGCTAATAAAACAGTGAGCGCAGCGCCACCTGCAACTCGATGAAACTTGTGGCCTCTAGTTCAAATGTCGTGGAACTCTTACAGGCATAGTTCGTTATAGGAATTTCTAACATGTTCTCCCTACGGAACTACGCCGGCAAGCTTATCACTGCAACTTGCCGTTTAGACACATGCGTCACCTCAGTGGTACGTCACATATACTCTCCCCGCCTTTAAGAAAGACGAAGCACGAAATCTCTGGTTTCAAGTCCGACGATAAGCTATGCTTGAAAAAACTCACTGTAGACGAAGGAAATTTTATTAATTCCAGACGATGTGTAAAAGAATCATCAAGACTAAGGGATTCATTTCTGCGCTCGGGTGCCAATGTGAAGAAATGTCCTTTTTGCCGGTTGTGGTTTTCGAAACCACGTGTTCCTACTCTCAGTGTTTCTTTCAGGAGTTTTTGGTTGGGGGGTCGAATGGAACCTTAGAGGGAGCAAGTTTTCCATTTGATATATGTATATATATATATATCATCATCATCATCATCATCATTAACCATTATCAATCCACTGCTGGACGAAGGTCTCCCCAAGTTTCCTCCACAACGGTCTGTCTTGTGCCAGTCTGCTCCATGTCAATCCTGCATACTTTCGAATTTCATCCACCCATCTCCCATGTGGTCTTCTTCTGGGTCTTTTCCTGTCCCTTGGAATCCAATCTAAAATTTCGGCTGTCCATCAATGGTCTGTCCTTGTGGCAGTATGTCCAGACCATTGCCATCTCAAGGATTTAACTCTGATCATGTCTTCCACTCTTGTTATTTTTCGGATCCACGAGTTCCTCTTCTTATCTCTCCTGGTTACGCCAAGCATGCACCTCTCCATGCTTCTTTGAGTTATCTGCAGCCTTTGTATGTCTCTTTTAGTTAAGGTCCACGTCTCTGCACCATACGTAAGCACTGGAAGGATGCATTGATCAAACACTTTTCTTTTAAGACATAATGACATATTGCTCTTGAAAATTATGCTGTTTCTTCCAAAAGCTCTCCAGGCAAGTTTTGTACGCCGATTAATTTCTTCATCAATGCGACCCTCACTTGATATCAGCTGTCCAAGATAAACGTACGTGTCTGTTATCTCCCGCTTTTCTCCATCAATCGATAAATCTTCATTTCTTGAAAAAGCATTGAACATCACTTTTGTCTTCTGAAAGTTCATTTTTAATCCCACTTCTTTACTCTTGTCAGCAAGTTCCTGGATCATACTCTGCAGCTCTGATGGGGTAGTTGCAAAAATGACTACGTCATCAGCAAAACGAAGGTGAGTTAGATAATCTCCATTAATCTTTATCCCCTTGTGTTCCCAGCTCAGCGACTGAAAGACACCCTCCAATGTAGCATTAAAGAGCTTCGGAGATATGGTTTCACCTTGTCTCACTCCGTTTCCAACTTTTATGTGTGCTGTATTCTCAAACAGCCGAATCTTTGCACTTGCATTTTCATAGATGTTATTAATAATATTAATGTATGCATCTTCAATACCGCAGGATTTCAGAGCCATTGTAAGTGCCGATGGTTTCACCGAATCAAAGGCTTTTTCATAATCGATAAAAGCCATGCACAATGCAAGTTCATATTCCCTCGCTTTTACAACTAGTTCGCTCAGTACGTGGATATGATCTATTGTGCTGTAGCCACTCGTGAATCCAGCTTGTTCTCTTGGTTGACCTATGTCCAGTGTCACCTTCAAGCGGTGTGAAAGAACTTTAGTGAAGATTTTATAAACCACTGGTAGGAGGCTGATAGGTCTGTAGTTCCTGAGATCCTCAATGTCACCTTTTTTATGTAGCAGGATCATTGTAGCGTTGTTCCAATCCTCAGGAATCTTCCCTTCATTAAGGCATCGAGTGAAAATTTGGGCGAGTACTGTTTCGATTTCTCCACTTGCATCTTGTATGATGTCTACAGCAATTCCATCTTCTCCTGGAGCTTTTCCCCGCTTCATGTTCTTGATTGCATGTGCAACTTCTGCTGGGAGGACTGGAAGAACTCTGGTACTGGTACCTTTCATGATGTCTGGAGTACATGTATCACCCTTTTCATATAATTTGGAGTAGAAATTTTTCACTCTTGTCAAAATTTCACCTCTATTTCTTGTTACAGAACCATCTTCTTTTCTCAGTGCAATAATCTGATTTCTTCCCTTACTGAAATGTCCCTTTGCTATCTTTAGGCTTTGGTTGTCTTCAATTGCTTTCCTCACTAGTTCACAGTTGAATTTCCTTACGTCTTCAGTGATACTTTTTCGTACTGTCTTGCATAGCTCTATATATTCCACTTTGGAAGTCACATCTTCTTTAGTTGTCCTCATCTCCTTTCATTTTTGCATCAACATTTTGGTCTTTCCTGATAATTTGTTCACATGCAACTTGTTCTTAAACCCAGCTAATTTTGTTGCTGTTTCCATAAGAGCTTTGGTTACTTTTCTGTTAACTTCAGAAATATCCACTTCATCCGGTGTTAGGCCTTCTAAAGCAGAGAATCTGTTCTTCAGTTCCAACTTGAAGGTATTATGGTGTTTTTTAAGGTTGGTTATGTCAATACATTTTGTTTGTCTTATGAGCTTGCCACGTTCGAGTTTAGTGTTGGGATGCATCTTACATCTCACCAATCTATGGTCACTACCTGTGTTGAACTTGTTTAGCACATTGCGGTCTTCTATGACGAATGTTTAGTTACACATAATAAAATCAATTTCGCTTGTCGTCCCATTTGGATGTCACCATGTCCATTTCCTGTGTGGCTTTTTCTTGAAAAACGAGTTCAAGATGAAAAACCCTTCTGCCTCTGCAAACTCTACGAGAGTATTTCCACGCTAGTTTCTGTTGCCGTGACCGAATTTACCTACTAAAGTTTAATTCTGTTGCCGTTGCCCTATTTTTGCATTGAAATCTCCTATAATTATCTTCAAATGTTGCTTATCTTTATTATTTAGATGACGAATTTCCTCATAAAATTCTTCAATTTCTTCTTCAGGATGACTTGTGGTGGGTGCATAAGTTTGAATTATCTGAGCCTGGTATCTTCTCGAGAGTTGGATAACGAGTCGTGCAATTCTGTCAGAGGAATTTTCAACTTCTACAAATTTATCCTTCAGTTTCTTGTTTATTATAAATCCAACACCACTAGTTCTGCCAGTAACTGTCACACGAAAGTAGAAGAGATGTCCACTTTTCAGTTCAATGATATATTCTCCTTTTCTCCTTACCTCACTTAGCCCGATGATGTCCCACTTGATCCTTTGTAGTTCCTCTTCCAATTCAAGAAGCTTTGAATCAGAAGATAGGGAGCGTCCATTATACGTAGCCAAGGTCAGCATCAGATGGCATCCTAGTCCAGTTCTCCGGGGATTCTTAGCACCCTCTGCCTTCATGTCGCGCTGGCAGCTGCCTTGGCCAGGTACATTCCAGCTGCCGGAGACTGAGGGCCAAGATTTAAGTTGTAGAGTCATTTTGGAGGGGTTTGGCCATAACTCTCCACGCTGGCCAACCGTACTGGTGAGTGTGGGATAGCATTTCCTCTAACCCCGATGGTATAGTTATACCGCTATTGGCGTTTGTCAGAGCCCATTTAGTGGGAACAAGATGCACCGCGAGAAGGCGGAGTTGACATTTGTCAAGGAGAGGCTGTGATGTTACGTATCACCTGACCTTACATCCCTGTATATATATATATATATATGTGTGTGTGTGTGTGTGTGTGTGGGACGTAAGGTCAGGTGATGCGTAACATCACAGCCTCTCCTTGACAAATGCAAGGTCAGGGGATGCGTAACATCACAGCCTCTCCTTGACAAATGTCAGCCCCGCCTTCTTGTGGTGCATCCTGTTCCCACTAAAGGGGCTCTGGCGACCGCCAATAGTGGTATAACTCTACCATCGGGATTAGAGGAAATGATACCCCACACTCACCAACCAGCTTGGCCAGCGTGGGGAGTTATAGCCGAACCCCACCAAAATGACTCCACAACTTAAATCTTGGCCCTCAGTCTCCGGCAGCTGGAATGTACCTGGAGAAGGCAGCGGCCAGTGCGACATGAAGGCAGAGGGTGCTAAGAATCCCCAGAGGACCGGACTAGGCTGCCATCTGATGCTGACCTTGGCTACGTATAATGGACGCTCCCTATCTTCTGATTCAAGGCTTCTTGAATTAAAAGAGGAACTACAAAGGATCAAGTGGGACATCGTCGCGCTAAGTGAGGTAAGGAGAAAAGGAGAAGATCTCATTGAACTGAAAAGTGGACATCTCTTCTACTATCGTGAGACAGATACTGGCAGAACTAGTGGTGTTGGATTTATAATAAACAAGAAACTGAAGGATAAAGTTGCAGAAGTTGAAAGTTCCTCTGACAGAGCTGCACGACACGTTATCCAACTCTCGAGAAGATACAAGGCTCAGATTATTCAAACTTATGCACCCACCACAAGTCATCCTGAAGAAGAAATTGAAGAATTTTATGAGGAAATTCGTCATCTAAATAATAAAGATAAGCAACATTTGAAGATAATTATAGGAGATTTCAATGCAAAAATAGGGCAACGGCAACAGAATGAAACTTCAGTAGGTAAATTCGGTCACGGCAACAGAAACTAGCGTGGAAATACTCTCGTAGAGTTTGCAGAGGCAGAAGGGTTTTTCATCTTGAACTCCTTCTTCACGAAAAAGCCACACAGGAAATGGACATGGAGACATCCAAATGGGACGACAAGTGAAATTGATTTTATTATGTGTAACAAAAAATTCGTCATAGAAGACTGCAATGTGCTAAACAAGTTCAACACAGGTAGTGACCATAGGTTGGTGAGATGTAAGATGCATCTCAACACTAAACTCGAACGTAGCAAGCTCATAAGACAAACAAAATGTATTGACATAACCAACCTTAAAAAACACCATAATACCTTCAAGTTGGAACTGAAGAACAGATTCTCTGCTTTAGAAGGCCAAACATCGGATGAGTGGATATTTCTGAAGTTAACAGAAAAATAACTAAAGCTCTTATGGAAACAGCATCAAAATTAGCTGGGTTTAAGAACAAGTTGCATGTGAACAAATTATCAGGAAAAACCAAAATGTTGATGCAAAAATGAAAGGAGATGAGGACAACTAAAGAAGATGTGACTTCCAAAGTGGAATATATAGAGCTATGCAAGACAGTACGAAAAAGTATCACTAAAGACGTAAGGAAATTCAACTGTGAACTAGTAAGGAAAGCAATTGAAAACAACCAAAGCCTAAATATAGCAAAGGGACATTTCAGTAAGGGAAGAAATCAGATTATTGCACTGAGAAAAGAAGATGGTTCTGTAACAAGTAATAGAGGTGAAATTTTGACAAGAGAGAAAGATTTCTACTCCAAATTATATGAAAAGGGTGATACATGTACTCCAGACATCATGAAAGGTACCAGTACCAGAGTTCCTCTAGTCCTCCCAGCAGAAGTTGCACATGCAATCAAGAACATGAAGCGGGGAAGAGCTCCAGGAGAAGGTGGAATTACTGTAGACATCATACAAGAAGCAAGTGGAGAAATAGAAACAGTACTCGCCCAAATTTTCACTCGATGCCTTAATGAAGGGAAGATTCCTGAGGATTGGTACAACGCTACAATTATCCTGCGACATAAAAAAGGCGACATTGAGGATCTCAGGAACTACAGACCTATCAGCCTCCTATCAGTGGTTTATAAAATCTTCACTAAAGTTCTTTCACACCGCTTGAAGGTGACACTGGGCATGGGTCAACCGAGAGAACAAGCTGGATTCACGAGTGGCTACAGCACAATAGATCATATCCACGTACTGAGAGAACCAATTGAAAGAGCGAGGGAATATGAACTTCCATTGTGCATTGCTTTTATCGATTATGAAAAAGCCTTTGATTCGGTGAAACCATCAGCAGTTACAATGGCTCTGAAATCCTGCGGTATTGAAGATGCATACATCAATATTATTAATAATATCTATGAAAATGCAAGTGCAAAGATTCGGCTGTTTGAAAATACAACACACATAAAAATTGGAAAGGGAGTGAGTCAAGTTGACACCATATTTCCGAAGCTCTTTAATGCCACATTGGAAAATGTCTTTCAATCAGTGAACTGGGAAAACAAAGGTATAAATATTAATGGTGATTATCTAACCCACCTTCGTTTTGCTGATGATGTAGTCATTTTTGCAACTATCCCATCAGAGCTGCAGAGTATGAGCCAGGAACTTGCTGACAAGAGTAAAGAAGTGGGATTAAAAATGAACTTTCAGAAGACAAAAGTGATGTGCAATGCTTTTACAAGAAATGAAGATTTATCGATTGATGGAGAAAAGCTGGAGATAACAGACACGTACGTTTATCTTGGACAGTAGATATCAAGTGAGGGTCACATTGATGAAGAAATTAATCGGCGTACAAAATTTGCCTGGAGAGCTTTCGGAAGAAACAGCATAATTTTCAAGAGCAATATGCCATTATGTCTTAAAAGAAAAGTGTTTGATCAATGCATCCTTCCAGTGCTTACGTATGGTGCAGAGACGTGGACCTTAACTAAAAGAGACATACAAATGCTGCAGATAACTCAAAGCAGCATGGAGAGGTGCATGCTTGTTGTAACCAGGAGAGATAAGAAGAGGAACTCATGCATCAGAAAAATGGCAAGAGTGGAAGACATCATGATCAGAGTTAAATCCCTGAAAAGGCAATGGGCTGGACATACTGCCAGAAGGACAGACCATCGATGGACAGCCGAAATATTAGATTGGATTCCAAGGGACAGGAAAAGACCCAGAAGAAGACCACATGGGAGATGGGTGGATGAAATTCGAAAGTATGCGAGAGTAACATGGAGGAGACTGGCACAAGACAGACCGTTGTAGAAGAAACTTGGGGAGACCTTCGTCCAGCAGTGGATTGATAATGGTTGACAATGATGATGATAGATATATAATTTTAACTACTGTATTTATATACATAGAAGTAATTACTATATATATATATATAGTACAGGGGCGCATTAAGAGGGGACCTTTCCCCCCGGAAAATGTTTTAATTTTTTTGGTTTTTGGTGAAAATACGACATACATTAGAAAAAAACGATTTAATGTTTCTTCAATTTTTCATTAACTTTAATTTTGTTCCAGATGGTGGATTTCAAAAACGTCTTTCTTTCGCCCCCCCCTCCAAGAAAATTCTATTACATACCTGATATAGCAATTACTTCAAACATTTCAGGAATAACAAACTGTTTTGAGCTAAATAAAGGAGGGCGCATGGGGGAAGTTCTGCAGGCTTTAAATTTTTATCTAATAAAATGCAAACTAACGTACTCTTGTTCCTGCTGAATCACGATTCCCAGACAATTAGATATGATTAGTTTACTTATTATATTTTGAAGAATACCATGCGTTGTCATACACTTTTTAATAAAATAAACTATAACTAGTATCATTTGAACAAATATTTAAATAAATATAAATGGAGAAATATGAATAGTATAAAAAGAAACGAAACTTCCTTTTTGATCATAACCTGAATTTATTAAAATTTGACTCCGTAACCTAAAATGTCTCCGGGGGAGGGGGAGGTCGTTTCCGGGATGGCTTCGCCCCCTGGATGTGTGCCTGAAAGAAACACTGCTTACTCTAGAGCGAGATGTTCTCCGACTGAACTTCGCACCGGCGAGGCTTATCGCTGCAACTTGCCGTTTTGATTCATGCGTCACCTCAGTGGTACATCATAGAGTACACGACCAGAAGAAACTGAGCAGACCTCAAATTTGAGGTGAACACGCAAAACTGAAATCCTTTAAAGGACATTTATGGGCAAAATCTTATTGATTCATATCTTACTTGCTCCAGAAGGAGTCATTTTTTTCAATAGAAATTTTCTTTAACACTAAAATAAAAATTTGCATAAAATGTATGAGACCCAAAATCTAAACAAGAATTTATTGAACAATTTAATTGGACGGCCCAGTGAACGAGTGATTTGAGAACCTGTAGTCCGGCCATTCGTCCGAGATGAGCTAGGGCCCGAGTGGAGCGCCTGACCAATAACGATGGTCCTGTCACCCTTCCGGAAACAGTTAGCCTAAGTCAAGGAAGAGCGACGGCGTAGAGTTTCCCTTGCTGCTCGTTGTGTTCACTAAACCTCGAAACAAACAAAAAGTGACACCATGATTGTCATAGATGAGAACTTGCATTAATAAAAGTTGCATATCTCTAATATGGGACCAATGACTCTGAGAAGCGAGATGGTCACATCCAAAACCTTTTTTAACTACGACTTACACGAAAATATTAGGTGTGCAACTTAATTCTCGGCCCTTAACCGCAAGCGATCATAGAACGTTGACAAATGCAAATAGCTGTGTGCGATAAGGGCTGATTGCAGCGACATCCAACAGCTTTCCAGGCAACCCTAACCGCTCACAGCTGTAGTGACAGAAGGAACGAAAATTGACGGTGAAAGCAATGTCGTTCGAGAAGCAAGATTTGAGGCACTGCCGCCTGTTCGCATTTCAGCCAAAACACAGTGCCGAGGAAACCCAGCAAATGATTTATGCTGCTTTGGGTGAGGCTGCTGTGTCCTACAGTACGTGTAAGAAGCGGTTTAAGCAGGGAAATTTCGATCTCCGTGATGCAGAACGTCCGGGACAGCCACAGAAAGTTGACGATAAGGAACTGAAACAACTGTTGGACGCGGATCCCTGTCGCACACAGTCAGAGCTCGTCCAGGAACTCGGAGCAACACAGCAAGCCATTGCAAAGCGCGTGCACAAGCTTGGACGGATTCACAAGGAGGGCCGTTGGGTACCCCACCAACTCACAGCTGCGAACAAGTCTAGGCGCTACGATGTTGCTGTGTCCTTGCTCTCCAGATTCAAGAAAAAGGATTTCCTCCACAAGACTTTGACCTGTGATGAGAAGTGGATCTGCTATGATAATCCTAAGCGGCGCGAATTGTGGGTTTATTAAGGTTAGCCTACCACCAAACCGAATATCCATGCCAGGAAGTTGTTGCTGTGCGTATGGTGGGATCAGCGCGGTGTCGTACACTATGAGTTGCTCAAACCTGGTGAAACGGTCAATGCTGAGCGTTATTGTCAGCAACTCATTCGTGTGAGTGACGCAATCGAAGTGAAAAGGCCATACACCTGCAAAGGGCAGAAGATAGGTCCTGTTGCTTCAGGATAACGCGCGTCCTCACACCGCTAAAACGACTTTAAACACGATCACCGACCTGGGATGAGAGATTTTGTCCCACCCGGCGTTTGAACGACGTCGAGTTGCTGCCACCATGTGATATGGCCAACAGGCAATCTATTAGACGACATCTGGATGACTTTACCCGAGGTCGCGTCATTGGGAAGTTGGAAGAAGGTCGAAGTGTGACTAGTGTGGCCGAGGAGTTCGGAATCGCTCACAGCATCGTTTCACGAGCTTAGAGCATTTCAAACGACAGGAACAGCTGTCAGAGAGTTTAGCAGTGGTCGTCCACGAGCAACCACGGTGGCGGACGACCGGTATATTGTCCTACAGGCAAGAAGAGACAGACGGCAGACAGCGGGAGAAATCGCAAGGCACATGCAACAGACAACTGCACGTCTGTTATCGCGTTTTACCGTGGCCAGAAGGCTGCACAAAGGTGGTCCATTTGCACGATGACCAGTACGGTGTGTACCATTAACGCCTGCTCATCAGAGACGGCGGTTTCTGTGGTGCCAGGAACACAAGAACTAGACACATCAGCAATGGGGTCGAGTTCTCTTTACGGATAAGAGGCGATCTAGTGTGACGAGCGATTCTGGACGTATACACATCTAGAGAGAGCAGGGAACACGCAATCACACCTCCAACATCATCGAAAGAGACCGGTTTGGAGGTGGAGTTCTCGTTTGGGGCGGTATCATGCTTGGTAGCCGTACTGACCTCCACATCTTCCAAGGAGTTTCAGTCACTGGTGTCCGCTATTGTACAGAGGTTCTCCTGCCTCACGTGCGTCTGTTTAGAGGTGCTGTGGGTCCTGAGCTCCTCTTCATGGACGACAACGCTACACCTCATCGTACAGTGGCTGTCGCAGAGCTGTTGGAGAGTGAAGATATTCAATGCATGGATTGGCCCGCAAGTTCCCCGGACCTAAATCCAATCTAACACGTGTGGGAACTTCTCGGGAGATGCTTGGCAGCACGTCACCAGCCGCCAGCAATGATTCCGCAGCTGCAATTGGCGCTACAAGAGGAATGGGCCGCGATGCCTCAACAGCTCCTTGACAACCTCGTCCTCAGCATGGACAGACGTTGTAAATCCTGCAACCAGTCAGGGGGGATCATATACCCTACTAAAGACTGGATTTTTCTTGGCAGCCGCCTGTCACATGGAGGTTTCTGTCTTCTGTCCAGTTGTGCTCGAAGCTACCTTTTAAATACAGTGCCTTTGTTTCCTTTGGATTCCTTGTTTGGACGGTTTTGCTGACTTGTCCCATATTCTTACATCTTCGGGATCTGATGGTATGATTTGAGTCGATGTGGAGCACTTCTGCACGACGTTACATTCGAAAAACCGTCTCGTCCTTAATTTTTGCACGCCAGTGTACAAGGTTAGGGTCACAGAAATACATATTACCATGCGATTTTTAAAAATATTTTGGAATAAGTAACTTGACACAGTCTGTAGACTTTTAATCTTTGACTGCAAACATTGAATTGATTAGTTAATATGTTTAGACAACTTCGTTGAACGTATATTAACTCTTCTGAAATAACTATGTAAGTAAATACTAATAGCCAGATAGAAAGAATCGGCAAAAGACTTACGTAAGTGCAACTGTTTATTCTCCACGCTCTGGGAAGACAGATATGTAAATGCATCAATTCTTACCGCTGATACTAATCACAGCTCTTTTAATAACATACACATGTGTATAATTCTTAATCAGATAGACACTGCACTTATTTGTTGATTCACAGAATTTGCAATAATGACAAGCTCTTTCGTCATATCATCTCCACATCTCCACAGATTAATATTACTATATTATTATCTCCAATATTCCTTGCTTCACTGTCAGCGTTACCAAAATGCAAGAATAGCTCTTCTATCAACATATAATAGAACCCGCTTATAACGAGCCCGCATTTAGGGAGATTTCGGACATAAAGTGCAAAAAAGGAACTTTTGTTTGGTATAATGTTAATTCAAGGCTAGCTTGTTCGTTTCTGACAAACAAAATTTAATGAAGTCCCCGGATTTAACGAGGGAGAGGAAAACTAAGATGATCACTTTTAACAAGCAAAGTAACGAAATTTAATGAAATTCCATATTTAACGAGGAAGAGATAATCTGATACACACGGTCTTGGAATGGAGGAACCGAAATGATGGCGTATACAGGATGAAATTGCAATAGCGAAGAAGAATCCTGGTGTGCTAGTGGAAGAATGTTGATCGAAAAGCAATGGGGACAAAGTACATGAAATGTTTAACAAGCGAATTGTACTCAGGAAGAAAATACATCATGAAGATTACAATCCAATCACTATACGTTGCTGTCTATACAAGATTAAAAAACTTGAGAAAATCAAATCACCAAGTTAAAAGAGTTAATGCAACTATAAAATTAAACTAGATAAAGATTACACTAAATCTTTCAGACCGGCCACCAGCCCATCCTCATGTGTGCTACAACATAAGGACACAGGAAACCAGAGTTTTATCGCAACTCAGATGGATGATCTCGTGACGTTCTTCGTTCTCAGTGTACAGCAAGCCCTCTTATATTTCCACCATCATTCCTATGTGTTCAGCTCATCCATTAAAATATAAAATGGTATCCTTATATTTCATGATTTGACGTACTTTTACGCACTCATCCAGTGTTAAATTTCGTCAATAGGAACTTCAAAAAATACAGGCAATTGCTCAAACCCATGGATTTTCCGAAGATTGTGCATATAAATTAACTAAAAGAAATTCGGCGCATCGCACTCACAACTTAGAAACGTGAAGACACTACTAAATTTGTAGGATCTTCGAATTACATCCCTTTTGTGACATCTGTGCTAAGTAACGCACGTAAAAAATACAATCTTGACTTTGGCGAAAGGACATACATTTTTTCTATGATTAGAAAAAATCGTGACCCAGTGGCCGTGATCAACAGATACGGCGTGTACTGTATACCAATGACGGCCAACGCACCCACGACTGCTGATCAAGTTTATATCGGCTCGACACTTCGTACGTTGGGGACCAGAATGGCTGATCACTGGTATGATGTTAGAACTAAATCATCATCAACCTCTCTTTCTCGTCTTTCAAGTAGTGGGACCCATACTCCTGTTTGGAGTGACGCGTACATTTTAGCAACCCTAGTATCTAAACGGTCCGCCTTGCTTACGGAAAGTTTGTTTACTTACAACTATAATACCTGTTGTAATGATGATTTACCGTACTCGATCCCGCAACGAGGAGTTATCTTTTTAAGGGGTCGACGCAGGAGATAGTGGACTTTCCCATTATACTACCACCAGGCTCAAGCAGCTAGACTCTTTCGATTATTACACGTCAGCCATCTGAGTTTGCGCCGTATGTAGCAGATACGTCACCCGCATCCATCTGAGTTATGATAAAACTCTGGTTTCCTGTGTCTTTATGTTGCAGTACACCAGAGGATGGACCGGTCCGAAAGATCTAGTGAAATTTTTACCTAGTTTAATTT
The DNA here is from genome assembly GCA_039090855.1 of Macrothele yani. Taxonomy (NCBI): domain Eukaryota; kingdom Metazoa; phylum Arthropoda; class Arachnida; order Araneae; family Macrothelidae; genus Macrothele; species Macrothele yani. Next base: position 42,326,980 of record CM077016.1, on the reverse strand, counting down.
TATAGTTGTATTAAACCTTTTAACTTGGTGATTTTATTTCCTGAATTTTTTTAATCGTGTATAGACAGCAACGTGTAGTGATTGGATTGGATTGGCTCAACAAGCGAATTGTGCAAGGGACTCTCTACATCACCTAGTTCAAGGGGCTGTGTCTGGGGAACATCGCGTAAGTAGAGTTGAAAACAGGACACCTACTCCTAGGCAAAAAGTGGATAGTTGGGGCTAACGTACATGTAAGTAGATCTCTGGTCTGCGATTGCAGAGAAGGGTAGGGGTGTAATGGAACATATATCCCGCTGGAGGGGAAACAGGAGATAACAGTTCCTGAAATTCTGTTTTTTTCTCTTTTCACACTCCAAGTGAGCGTTGCATTGGGAGTATCGGTTCTGCTTTTTGCTTCATGTGTGTTGTGCAGTTAAACAGCAGAGTCTCACGAGGCCATTATGTTGAATATACTTGAAATACTTAAATAATTAACTACAGTACTGATGTAGTTAATTAAATCTTTCAAGTACAGTCGATTCCGGTTAATTGGGACACATCGGGACTAGAGCACTTTGACTCAATTAGGCGGCTGCCCTAGGTATGGGACGCTTTAACCCAAAGAGATAATTTGGGATGTTCTTCAAGAATTTCCCCAAATAAACAGCTGTCCAATTGTTATGGATATATCATATAAATCTATGTGCACATTATCATGTATGCATATTTTTACATGGTGGGGATTTTCACTTAAAAACAGATTTAGCGAGCGCATATGTTTAACGAGGGCTTCCCGCGGTCTCGTCCTCCTCGTTATCTACGGGTTCTATTACAACTCTTAGTCCGATAAATACAACATTTTTTTGTCTCTTCACATTAATCTTCAATAATGACAAGCGAAAGTCATATCATCTCCACATCTACACTTTCGCATATCCACCACTCTATTCACATTCAACATCTTCTATCTATTTTTCTATCTGTCAGGGTTGCCGAAATGTAAAAGCTATTGGGGGGGGGCAATGTGCCGTTCAGTGGGAAAACCTTAAACCAAAGAGAACGAAATTTGCGTAAGAAGACAGAAACTCAAAAGGAAGGTTATTTAGAGGGTATGCCGTATATGTTATGCATTACTATGGCAATGCCAGTGGTGCGATTCGAACTTACGACTTTCTCTTTTGGATAAGCTGTTCTCCCAACTGAACTGCGCCTGCAGACTTATCGACGCTTCATTCTCGATTTGACTCAGGCGCCGTCTCAGTAGTACGCTACAACTAATGTAACATACAACATTGGTCCTCCCAGTTCACCTGAAAAACCCTCTCGAAGATAATGTTCACGCGAAAATAAAAGAAGTGTTTTATTTGCTTTGTCAGAAAACACACCTCATTCACTGGAAAGAAATCTGAACTAGACAATAAGTATTAACACCAGGGAAGTGAAAACATTGTTTTCCCTAGGGTCTCCAATCAATCATCAGTAGAAAGAAATCTTTACATATTTCTTCAACTCTAGTGATGATGTAACGACAGCATAAAAAGCAACAATAAAAATTCCCTGCATCGTAATCCGTTAATTTGAATCTTGCATGCCAGAAACTAATTTTCACTTCTCTCACAGAATGAAGCGCAAGAATCTGCAATGCTAACTAGAAGGAAAGAAAGATGGTTTGCAGAGAACAGCCCCAAATTAACAGTTCGGATGGGAACAGTGTGATTATGGACATCCATGTGCACGCTTATCAGAACAGAAGCAAGAACACCAGTTATGTAAATCACTGCCCCTGCGTTTTAATTTCATTCTCTTTTCGGCTACCTGCATTTAGCTAACGACCCGGAGTTTCATTTCACTTGTGTATGTCATTTCGCTCAAGAAGCACCGCAGAAAATAAAATAGCCGTTTTTAACTTGCATTTCAAAGAACTGTTGTTCAGTTTTAAGTAGCAAACACGGCTTTTCTACGGCAAACTGAGAGAAACTCAAATCGACAGTCACTTTAGAATATCGAAGAATAATACAAGCCGAAAAATGTTTCAATTTATTAAAGCTGCGTGAAAAAAATCGTTACTTTTCTGCTCAGCTCGAATAATACGTTTCTTCGGCGTGCCTGTACTTCTTTGTAGCTCAATTATAACGAAGTAAATTTCTCCGTCATTTTTGGTCTACGCCGGGATTCGAACCCGAGTACGCTTATTCCGGAACAAGTCGCTCTACCAACTGAGCTACGCAGACATGTATTCTGATTCCTATCTGCCTTTATGTCATGTGCGTCCTGCTGGCAGGTACGTCACATCTCCCCCCGAAAGCGGGCCGGGGGCATGGCCCACGGATCAGCCGTGACCATGAATCGCTGCAGGCAGACAACCACTGTAGAACGTGCACTTGAGAACTCCCAGTCAATCTGGTGTGTGGAATGCAACGTCACACACATTTATTTTTCGAAGCACTGGAGAAGGGATTCTCTGATTTTTCCTATCTCGCGGTGTGGAAATAACATCACACCAATGCGAGATTTTGAACGGTCGGGTCATCCGGATAGTTCGGGCGCCATTATAACGAAGTAAATTTCTCCGTCATTTTTGGTCTACGCCGGGATTCGAACCCGAGTACGCTTATTCCGGAACAAGTCGCTCTACCAACTGAGCTACGCAGACATGTATTCTGATTCCTATCTGCCTTTATGTCATGTGCGTCCTGCTGGCAGGTACGTCACACAATGACACCCATGGTACAAGGGTTACTGTCTCCAAGAAAGGGAGAAAACTAGAAATGAAGAAACTATCATAGCACTTTAAGACCGGAATTCGCCGCCCCTGTGGCGCAGTGGTCTAAGCTATGTTCTCTGATCATTCATCCGAAAGGGGTCCGGGTTCGAATCCCTGTGAAGCATGGATGTTGTGTTTGTCTTACGGCACTGGCTGGCTCCCTTCCCTGGAACCAGTGACCCTAAATTAGGGACGGGCGACTGCTTATAGCCCATTGAGTTGCTCACGGTGGTCGTTGAACCTCAAAAAAAAAAAAAAAAAAAAAAAAAGAAGACCGGAATTCACCTTTGACGCAGGGAGCATTGCAACTATCTCGATCACCGAACGCTTGACGTAAATAACAATGATTTTTCTAAGTTTCTGGAAAAGGTTACACTCATCAAACATTTTGATAACTTTATCATGTTGTATATAATTTTTGCTAATATATTGCAAACAGTGCAGCCCTTAATTTTTCGTCAGTTTTTCTTTACCCATAAGAGATACACAATATACGAATCCACATATCTCAAGTTCATTATTATAGGCTACAGTCTCGAACAGAATTATTAGAGTTGGCATTAGGCGGGTTGGTGCTAACATCTCAGAAAGGGCAAACCTTCTGTACAAGACAACTGTACAAAGGGTGCACAATGAGTGGTGCACAAACAATAAAACAAGCAGTGAGCAGCCTTCCTGTGGGAGGAAACGACTGATCGATATTCGAGGGCAATTGAGGCTGGAGAGGATTGTACGAGGTAACAGACGAACTCCATTGTATCAAGTAACCGCGCAGTACAACAGCGGTATCGAGAGGAGAATTTCAGCATACATAGCCCGCCTCACATTGGTACGAATGGGCTCCTTCGTGTACTAACTTGTCTTTTCAAAAGTGTATTTGCCGCCCCGGTGGCGCAGTGGTCTAAGCGATGGCCTCTGATCATTCGTCCGAACGGGGTCCGGGTTCGTATCCCGGTGAGGCATGGATGTTGTGTTTGTCTTACGGCACTGGCTCTCTCCCTTCCCTGGAACCAGTGACCCTAAATTAGGGACGGGCGACTGCTTATAGCCCATTGAGTTGCTCACGGTGTCGTTAAACCTCCAATAAAAAAAAAGTGTATTTCATTAAAACTTTGAAAGAGGCCGGATAATGAGTACTAGACGAGCATGTGCAAGCATCTCAGAAACGTCAAACCTTCTGGAAACAACTGTACTGGGTGTATAAAATGAGTGGTGCACAAACAACAAAACATTCAGTCAGCGGTCTTCTTGAGGGAGTGGTCGATGTTCGAGGGCAACGGAGGCTGGAGAGGATTGTACGAGGTAACAGACGAGGTCCATTGCGTCAAATATATTACCCTATTGGTATCAAGAGCAAAATTTCAGCGTACGCAGTGTAGCGTGCGTAAAACAAAAAGGGTGATCCTTCCATAAGAAGCACATTTTTGCCGGTGCTAGGATTCGAACCCGCTTTTCCTCGATTTGGAGCGAGTTATTCTTCGGAGTCAACAACCCCGTCCTTAGCTGATCGCTGCAACTCTCCGTTTTGACTCTTGCGTTACCTCAGTTGCACATCACATATGTCCCCCACCCCTTGAGAAAGGGATGGGACAGAATTGTAGAGATACGGGTCAGCAGGCAAACTATGCTTGAAGGAGCTCACTGTAGAAGAAGGAATTCTAATTAATTCCAGACGATGTGTGGAGGAAGCATCATAATTTTTCGAAGCGTAAAATAAGGAATTCTCCTTAATTCCACACGATGTGTGGAAGAAGCATCCCACATTTTTCGAGGCGTAGAAGAAGGAACTCATTAATTTCAGATGGTGTGTGGAAGAAGCGTCACACATTTTTTTTCTGAACCTCACGGCCAGAAGATTCATTTTTACGCTAGGACACCAGTGTAGCGTAAAAGCCCAAGATTGCCGGTGGTGGTATTAGAAATCACGTTTCCTGGCTCCGGAGCTAGTTATTTTTCCGACTGAACTACACCGACCTTGGTTTATCGCTGCTACTTGTCGTTTTGACTCTTGCGTCACCTCGTCACAACAGCTCGCCGCACATTGGCTCTAATAGACTATAACAGAAAAAGTTCCCTTCGGGTACCACTCGACTGTGCTAGAACCAACCATCAAATTCTTCTGTAGTAGACACCAAAACTGGACTCTTGAGGACTGGGAAAAGGTCGTCTTGTCTGATGAATCACGTATTCAGTTAATGCATCCTGATAGACTGGACAGAATATGAGGTCAGCACTACAAATCGATGAATCCCGGCAGTCTAGAGTTAACTGTACAAACTAGTGGAGGCGGTGTTATGGACTGGGGTTTGTTTTCATGGCGGCCAATGGGTTCCTTAATACTCTGGAACAGCATGTGGGTACTAAAATTTATCTTACATCATGTGGAGAGAGCAACTTCCAGCAGGACGACATTGACCTGAAAGTGCTAAAATGACCCCCATTTTCACCAGATCTTTACTCAATTGGACACCCATGGGATACGATTGAGAAAGCCATTCGTAACAGTGATCCTCCTCTAGCGAACATCGAGCAATTGCCGAAAACCGTCACATCCGTTTGGCTGAAAATACCCGTAAAACAATATCAGCACCTTGCTGAATCTATGCCACCTCGAATCGAGGTTGTTTTGAAGGACAAGGGCGGCTGGACACGTTATTTAGTTGGTGTCCAGAATAATTTGGAACTTCAGTGTATGTAGTATCCATGTGTCTAGCGAGATTCGAACTAAGCCATACGGGATATTATTCTCGTAACATCTCAGACATCTAGTATATACGATCTTTAAAAGCATTTTAACGATCAACTTCATGTTGAATAGAAACTACTGAGAAGATTCGTTTGAAGAAAGATCATCGTAACAAAGTGCAATAATAGCTTCTTCATTACTGATTCTTTTCTAAGGTCAACATTTATCAGAATTTTCACTTTTAGATGCAGTGATAAAAATTTAACCTCTTAAAGGTAGTGAGTGGTCAGAGGCGCGGGATTCCAGCTAATCATCCGAATTAGGTGTTCCCGAATCCTGGACCATACAACAATAGTGTGTTTGCTCTACGGTGATTTTCAGGAGCCTCTTCCATATTCCATTCATACACTGAGATGTCACTTCTTCCCCATGCTGCAGATATGTTCTTTACGCAATGCAAAGATGTTGCACTCCTTCCAAAAATCTTTCAGTGAATGTTACGACCAAATGTTGCTACTCAAGAGTACTGTAATAAGGATAACGGGACGGCTCTCATAAGTCTATGAGGTCATAAGTCGAGGAATATCCGTATATCTATTCAATCAGTTATATTGAACAAACTCAACAAGTTATGTTAAAAAATTCTGAGCCACGCTCTGAACACTGTGATGTGTACTCTAATTTGACTTTCTTTTTCAGTTTCTCTCTTCTTAAATAAATTTGGTTTATTCTCATTAAACGATTTTTAATCTGGACGTCACACTTTTCTGTCTTAACAAATTTGTTTTTATCAGCCCTGACAACAGGTCAAAGAGTAATGACGTATGCTCGAGATGAAGATAGGAGTTGCTGTTTTGGAATGTATATCACTCACTCACTATTTACGTAGTTTTCGACGATGGCTATGTTTTACGCTTATGCCCTTTTGAGCACGACAATGTGAAATGTTACGAATTGCTGATTACGATTGTACCGAAGCGAGCGCAATATTGAATACTGCTGAGTACAGAGTGGCTTGCGTCAGTTTCGTTTCAGAAGGATAAAGAAATACTAACATTTTCACTTTAGAAAATGATTTCAGCAAAAGTTATCAATATTTTTCATTGACGTGTATAGTTTTGTACTTTGTATGTCACTCTCTAGTTTTTAAGACATATCCAGCAGGCAGTTCGTTATTTTTGGAATCATTTGGCAGAAAACATGACGTAAAATTCCATAACGATTGCATAGGATAGTATATAACGAAGTAAATTTCTCCGTCATTTTTGTCCACGCCGGGCATCGAATCTGGGTCCCCTCACTTCGGAGTAAGTCACTCTCCCAACTGAGCTGCGCGGACGTATGCTCTCGCTGCCACCTGCCTTTATCTCATGTGCGTCCTGCGGTGCATGACTTGAATATCATGCGTGTGGTTGAACTCACGCAATTTAAAATGTTTTTCTTTCTGCTCATATTCATAAGAATCTACGTTCGGTCTCTGCTTCAATCTTCAAGCGAAGTTATTTCAAAAATAGTGAATTTTTCAGCATAAAAATAATACGCAACTCCATTTCTTTGAAAGGTTTATTTCTCCGCTCAAATTTATATGCTCAAGACTTCGTAAAGGCCGTGGCTGATTTGTGGCTCTGTGATTTTCAAGGTTTCACAATCAAAAAATGAGACATTTCATTGGTCAGTTTTAAATACTTCTTCTAATATGGCATAGCCAAGCACTAAAACTGTTTAAACATCCCTTTTCATGGTGTTCTTTGAAGTGTTTAATTTCTTTTTATCTGAAACCATCCCTTTTTCGATATCGTTCAGAGATTTTGATTTAAATTTGTCCCTGAAAGACATTAAGATCAGCCTAATGTATTAACATTTTGTTATTGCAAAGCCGTTTTTTATAAAAACAAACTTTTGAGACTTTGATCACGAACCCTTAAATTTGATAAAAAGAAAATTTTATGAGAAAAATTGAAAAAAGAAAAATAAAACTACTGATTTTCACATTAGTTTGTCAAAACACTTTGTTAGAAATTTCTTTCGAAACAATTTTGGAACTCAGCAAATTTCGTTACCGTTTCTTGGAGACATAAAACTTCTTAAAATTTAGAAAACTGCGTCTCAATCTCTCTCTTACAAAAAATTGCCTCAGTCTTAAATTAAAAGCATATCGAATCTTTAAGGCCAATGATCGGTTTACTAAAAAAAAAAAAAAAATACTTTTCTCTGCGCATATTTTAATTCTACAGAGGATGTTTGCACATTTTAAAAAAAAGTTTTTGATAAGAAACCACGGAAATAAAAGAAATACAAAGAGTTGAAACTGGCAACAACGTGTTTGATGAACACGAAGGAAACATCTGTTGCAGTTAAATATCGTCTCTTATGAAAATGGCGCAAGTAAACAAGCTGCGGATAGAAGGTTATGTTTTTGCTCTTTACCAAGAGAAATATTCGTGTTCTGTAATTAAGAAACGCTATGAAAATCGTAGAATTTGTATTTCTAAATGTAAAATAAGAATATTATGAATAATAAAGGAAAAAATCCTCAAGCATTGCTTTTAACAGGAAAAAGAACACCAAACAAATATCCATGATCACGAACCATAAACAAAAGAATCATGAAAAAAAGAAGGTAAATTATTTCAAAAGTAAGGTCTCTGGTCTTAAAAAATATCCACCGACCCAAAGAGCAATCGCTAAGTCGTTAAAAATCTCTGTATCAACTACATACAAGGTAATAAACAAAGTTTTGAATCTAAAAAACAAAACAAAAAGCACAAGTTTCATCTCCTTTTGCCTAAGCACGTGGCTGAGCGCAGAACAAGGCGTTGAATTCTTTATAAAAATCACTTAGCCGGAGACAGATGGAAATTTATTGTGACTGTTGATGAAGCATGGATCTACCTAAACGACTGCAACAAAAACAGTCGATTTACTATCACAAAAGAGCAGAAAAAGATTTGCAAACTTAGTTCCAAGAATCTAAAGAGGGTTTCAGTTAGGGTTTCATGACTATTGCTCGTTTCTCGTACAATGGGAAATTAAAGTTAAGAAAAGTTGAAAAGAATGTTAAAATCAATTCTTCATATCCCTAAAATAATGTTTTAACTCCTATATTAAAAGACGAAATACCATTCCCTTTATCCACAGAGCCTTCAAAGAGTAGAAATCCATCAAGATAAAGCTATCAATCATACATACAAATCTACTACTCTATTTCTTGAAAATAATGCAGAAAGAGATGGGTATCAAATCTATACCTTTTGATCACATTCCTTCAAAGTCCCCTGATGTGTCAGCAATGTGCTTTGAAGGAATGTGCCGTCGAACTGCTAAAAAGAGAGCTTACTAAATGCAGACCTAAAACGATAATTGGATTACCGAAACCAGGGGAAAAGGAGTGGAATAAAATAGCACTACCAATTTTAAGAAATGCCCTGTTATCTTAGAAATCTAGATGTTCCAAATAAAGGGCTATCAGATAGAACATTTAAGAAAGAAATCATTTTATTCTAAACATTAATTATATTGCTGGAAAATCGTTTTAAAATGTGTGAACATCCTCTGTAAATGTAATAGTACATTCATATTTGAATACGCAGGTACAACAGTCCTTTAGTTAATATTTTTCGTGGATCCTTGTTGTTTGCAATACGTATAAAATTCATAGTGATTACTTATACAATATTATTTACCTTGATATGCTTTGTTCGGCAACACATAAAAATCAAATACAATTGGCGTATCCTTACCTTGACTGCTACCAGGCTTGTAATCTGGGTAGTGGGAGCTCCGAGTGTCTGCTGCTCGCATCACTGTCCCACTGCGCTTGCCCTGTAGAGTAAAAACAAAAAAAAATCGTAAATCGTGTGCAAATGTATTTTATACGTTTATTTTTACATGAATCTAAGAATCAGAAATTGAAGCGAAAAGATATTTCGTCAAATTTTGGTTCCTTACCACTTTTTCCGTGTTTATTTCGTCCACGTTCACTTGGTCCAGTTCATTTCGCCCACTGTTCATTTCGTCGACCGTCCACTTTGTCCACATTCATTACGCCCTCAGAATGGATGAAACAACGTGGAAGTTTTCTGTTTTGATTGAATTTTTTGTTACTAGGCAGAAAAAAATGGGTCAGCAGACATTGCTTACATGCGATATTTTTCCTGTTTAAGTTTTTCGATTAAAATATAACGATTTTAAATGTTGTTTAAAGTAAAAAGAGGAACTCAACTTTGAAGAGCTTTTTACCTTTTTTGTGTGGTACGATGCCAATCACAATGACATAAATCAAAATTTACTCTCATAGCCATAAATGTTTTGGATTGAAGAGGAAAATTTTAGACCCCCTTCCTCTTTTATGCAAAAAAATTCTATTTTCCTTCTCTCACACCGCAAAGTCACAGTAAATATCAATATAAACTTTTTTCACCCTTATACTTTTATGGATTTTTTTCTCATGTTAAATAGCTATGATACAAATAGAAAGGATTATAGCTCATTCGTATGAAAATTAGTAATATGTAAATTATAAACAATTAATAATCAAAATAAAAAATAAATATGCTGAAAATCTAAGAACTACACGAAAGCAATATACAAGATGTATTTCAAAAGATTTAAAGATTTTTATAGATCTTTGTTTTATGTCATAGTGATTGACATCGTACCACACAAGAGAGTTCAAAAGCTCTTCAAAGTTCAATTCCTCATTTTACTTTAAAAAACATTTAAAATCGCTATATTTTAATTGAAAAACTTAAGTAAGAAAACAATCGCATGCAAGCAATGTATGCTGACCATTATTTTTCTGCCTAGTAGAAAAAATTCCATCAAAATAGAAAATTTCCACGGTATTCTGTCCATTCTGAGGGCGAAATGAATGTGGACAAAATGAACGGCGGGGAAAGCGAACAGTGGACGAAATGAACTGTGAACTAAATGAACTGTGAACTAAATGAACAGCAGACAAAGTGAACGGTGCACAAAGCGAACTGTGGGCGGAATGAACTGAACCAAGTCAACGTGCAGACAAAGTGATTCGTCACCTCAAATTTCAATTCATGTGACATTTAAAACCATGATGTTGAAAATTTCCTCGCACATTCTCCAAGATCGTATCCTAAGCACAGTCACTGATACAAAGCAAAATATAAAAAAAGAACAGCGTTTCATTGAAGTTGAGGACACGGGCGTTCATATTCGGGGGCAAGAGAGAGAGTTGCCTTTCTTCTTGCAGCGCAAAATAAAATCTGCAAGAGCAAAATAAAATCTGCGACGTATGTCGCCCGTCGCCGTGCTTCTGCTACCTTGTCAGAAGAACTAAGAAGTACAAACAAACCTTAAACAATGTCATTTGGAACTAAAGATTACTTAAAACAAATAATTTAATTTAGTTTCAGTTTCATGACTCAGGCTAAAATGTAACTTTTTGCATTCAGCATACGCCCTTAGCATCCTTTAGAGCAGGAATTTTTAACGTTCTCCCGCTGGTGACATAGTGTTAATTGCACGCCCTCACAATGAGGGAACTGCTAATATACTTATACACCATAACACAGAAACATGGGTGGAAGTTTATAACTTCAGTGATTCAAGATTACTTCCAGTGAACTTTGGAACATGATCATTGTACAGTAAAAGTATAAATATTTGAATATTTTTAAAGTAAAAAAATTGAAAATGTGAGTAAAGTTAGTGAACAAAACTAGAAATAAATGAATGAAGGGGAAGACATTCACTGTTTGGATTAATCACAGTAAACGTCACTTAGAGTTCGTAACTGATGCCATTGAGACAGAATGTCGTCTTCCTTTGGACTCAGTTCATATTGCAAAGGAGCGTATGTTGGGAACACAGATAGTAGAAAATTACTTCAGTGGTGAAATTTTTTAAGTATTTTTATATTTTATGTGGAGTCAAAAATTTGCCTAAGAACATGCCACTATGATATATTCACTACGCATTCAAAACATTCCACTCTTATTTTCAGGGACAGTTTCTTTGTTGCTGTAGCTTCCAGATGATCTAGTAAAGCGATGAACCCATTCCCATTTTTCTGGAACTGAAAGCATGTTTTAAAACTTAACTGAAGCATGCCAGGAAACTGTGCAGCCATAGTAGCTTTGCCTGGGTTCGCACTATTTAGCTAATTAGAACATCTGAAGTGTAAAGTTTTTTTTAACTTTACAGCCAAAATATAGTGAGACTGCACTAGGATTTTACACAGTTGTCAAGATAGTTTCATTGGGGTTTTTAAGTTTTGACCGAATTCACTGACGGCAAACAAATTTTAGAAAGATATGCCAGTATATGCAGCCAATGCTCATCTTTAAATAAAAAAAAATATGTTGATGCACTTTGACCTCTACCAGAATTAACTGCACTCCAGTCTTGAAACAAAAAGATTTGACAGAATCTTACAATGCAAAAGCCATCTTATTTCAATATGAATAAACAACGCATGATACTTTACCCCCATCTCACCAAAAGAATATAAAATAACCATTAACTGACAGATTTCACCTTTATATGGTTTGTAACATTAATAACTTCATTCAAAACGGCATGAAGCTCATTTGATATTCAAAAGCCAGTGCCTCAGACCCCTCGGTAACCGGAGCGGCGAACTAGAGTTCGGAAAGTGTAAAGTAAACAAAGTCAGGTATTCGAAGACCCGATTTTGTTCCTTGGTACAACACGGACGGAGACTTAATACTCCTGCAGTTAATATTGACTTAGTAGTGTATAATCACAGGTACACTAGCCAAGAGTACATTCATAGATGTAGAAGACACTGACATGAGCCAGGAACCTTACGAGCATAAAGCTTTTGTTGCACGGTCTTTCTATTTATATCAGTACGCGTGACTTGAATGACTGCCAGTCATAACCCAAAAAGAGAAAAGCCCATGGGAGTTCAGCTATAATGTCCAGTATGGAAAGCATAAAAAGAAGCAACTAAAAATTTTAATAAATGAAAGGTCAACAAAAACAGAAAGTTACACCACAGGTAGTGGGTTAAAAGGCAGTGTATGTCACGGTTTTTTTTTGCACTAGTTAAAAATCTTTTTTTTTTTTTTTGCCCTTGCATATTGCCGCACCATCTGTGCAGTCCTACAACATCATATGTTTACGAAGATAGCTATGAGGAACATGAATTATTACCCAGTATCTTACTGCTTAGTTGCCGAAATCAGATGTGACCTCTATGACGTACTACAGAGGGGAAGCACATGTCAGGACGACAAAGTTGCCGCGATAAATTCCGTCGGTGCAGCTTGAACGATAGAGCATTCAGTTTCCGAGCTGAAGGATACGGTTTGGATCTCCGTCACCGGCAAATTTGTGCGAAAAATGTGTCATGTTTGTTCCACACATCGTCTGCAGTTAATGAGAATTTCTTCTTAGCTTCGAAAGCAAAAAGTTAAGAGGGAGATGATATGACGGACTACAAATGTGAAGCACATGTCAAGACGACAAAGATGCAGCGATAAATTCCGTCGGTGTAGCTTAAGCGGTAGAGCATTCGGCTCTAAGCGGAAGGATGCGTGTTCGATCGTCGCCACCGGCAAATTTGTGTTTTCACACCTCATCAATCTGCATTCTATTTCTCATTCACTAATAAAGAAATTTTCGCTAGGTAAGATGTATGGCAAATCCGCCAACTAGCTGTTGTCGGCAAGTGGCATCAGTTTCATTTCCGTTGAATACTATTCAGTATCAATTCCGTCAGGAAAGCACATATATTTAAATGGGAAGAGTGTGTGCAGTACGTAACTGGATTGTGGCGTGTCGTGTGTAGTGCAGTATCTGGTATTTTAGGCGTGTGTCATAGAGTGTCTTATTTCCTTTGATTCAAACTCTCCGCAAACGGATGTTGTTTATTCCAAGAAATACTGTTCTTATGCTTCTCCGAATTTCGAGCAACGAAATGCGCCCTTCGACTACAGAAGCGTTTATGACAATACCTTCCTGCTGCGCATTGCTTCCACTTTACATCCTATGAGTTAGTATCAGCAATCTCATTTTGAAAGGAACTTTCTTGGCTCACTTAAGTTTTTTCTGCGGCTTAGGTTAAAAAGCTGTGCTTCAGGAAATTTGTCGCGTCAAGACCTTGAATCACAGCACATGGTTTAAACCAAATCTAGGTTTTCAATATTATGAACTCATTGTTAATCCAAATTTTAGGGGTTTAACCACCCCACGAGAATAAAAGGCTTTAAAGGAGTTTCCTGTCCTTAATTTATGAACACCGGTTCCACGGAAAGGACGGAAGCAATAAAGGTGGACAAACACACCATCCATTGTTTCATCCGGGACTCGAACATGGACCCAACTAGTGCGATTAACCAAAGTCACTTGAACACAGGAACGGCCAATTCACATAATGAATCTGTTGTAAATGATATTGTAACAGCAGCAAATGATGCAAGAAACAAACTTGTATTACAGAAGATATTTCATGAATCCTAAATATTTCTCTCACTTCAGCACGTTATAATAAAAGTCGATTTATCCATTTTTACAAAGAGTTGTCAAAAACTTATCTTGCCAGGAAAGAAAATTACGTAGTCATTCATTTAATGGAAGGTTACGTTTCTGTGAAGGTTGGTACACTACAGCTAGCATTTATTGCTAACGCTATGGAAGCATCACATCTGTAAAAAGGACACATTTTAGCAGAACATCCAGACATTTTAACTCTGCTGAACTGCTATACTTCAAAACTTTTTCCTGTCATCTAAGAGATCAGAAGTGTATAATGGTGGAAGTTCGTCCACTTATTGTGTTTAATCATCAGTGGCGAAATGAGCATCTCGACTTTCTCAGAGGTAGTTAAAGATATGGAGAATATGGATACTGTGTCACCTGCTTTCAGCCTAGAGAATGTCCACCTCAAAAATAATTCTGTAACACTGTGAATAAAGTGAGACATTACTGATGTCTATAAATGATCTTTAGTTATAATTCGAGATGAGCTAGCAAAAAAGTCTACACATACACCGAAGATCCAAATCATGATGACCAGGTCTTGATGCAGATTGAAGCAACTGTAGGTTAACAACGGCGCGTGTGCAGTTGATGAGACGGTATAAATAACTCCTGATACTGAGCTCTGTTAATCAGTGTCATTCTTGTCCTTCACACGGATAAGGCAGCGGACTTAATCAAGTTTGACAAACGCCAAATTGTGATGGCCAGGCAACTGGGTCAGAACATTTCCCAGACGGCAAAGCTTGTGGCGTGCTCACGGTCAGTCGTGATTAGTACCAATCAAAAGTAGTTTGAGGAAGGGAAAACCACGAACCGCCTGCAAGGTGTGGGCCAACCATAGCTCACCGATACTACAGGTGAACGAAGATAATCCCGTATGGTTCGAGCTAACAGAAGGAATACTGTGGCGCAACTCACCGGTAATTTGAATACTGGTGACGGGAGTAATGAGTCACAAGAAACAGTACATCGAACCCTGCTGAAAATGGGGCTACGTAGCCGCAAGCAGCTCCGAGTGCCTAGGCTATCCTCAGTTCACTGTCGAAATTGCCTACAATGGGCATGCGAGCATCAAAAATGGACCTTGCATGATCAAAAGAAGTTCTTCTGGTCCCATGATCGTTCCCTGTTGCCCCATGTAGACGGCCGGGTACATGCGTCGCTTACCTGGAAAAGTGTTGGCATCAGGATGCACTGTAGGATAAACACAAGCCGGTGGAGGAAGTGTAATGCTTTGGGCAATGTTCTTCTGGGAAACCCTGTGTCAAGTCATTCATTTCCAAGAATATATGACGTCTACCAACTACCTAAACATCATTGCACACCAGGTACATTCTTCCTTCATGGCAACAGTATTCATTTCTTGTAGTGCCCTCTTTCAGAAAGACAATGCGCTGTGCCACACTACCCAGATTGTTCCGGAATAAATTGGTAAAAACCACCATGAAAACCACCACAAATTGGTAAAAAACACCCAGATTGTTAAAAACTAGCATGACCAATGCTAAGAGATATAAGGTTATACGTCAATTCGTCGACGACGACGATTCGCCGAGCGTCAATTCGTCGACGACAACGATTCGCCGAGCGCCAATTCGTCGCGGACAAATTCGTTGACTACATCAAATCGTCGCGGACCAATTCATCACGTTTACAAATTTTGGTTACATACAAAACGAATGCAGGAAAACGTACGATTTCGAACGTCTTTCGCCCTGATCAAATTTATAAGGTTTGGACACTCAGACAGAATAGGAATATTACGCTTTTTCTTTGGCACTAAAAATATTAGACGGTAAACGGTTTTTTGGAACGGGTCGGGGCCCTGTTGTTCAGAGCAACCCCCCCCCCCCCACACACACACATACAAAACTTTCTAACTTAGACTGAAGACGGTTTTTGGAAACGGTCGGAGCCCGGGGTTCACAGACCCCCCCCCCGTACAAAATTTTCGTAAAATCTACAGTTTTCAATTTACAACAACCAAATTTGGTATACTATATCATCTCTAACTTAGACGGTAGACGGTTTTCGGAACGGGTCCGGGTCCCGAGGGTCGGAGCCCCCCCCCCATACAAAATTTTCGTAAAATCTGCAGTTTTCAATTTAGAACCACAAAATTTGCTATATTATCTCATCGTACTCTAACTTAGACGGTAGACGGTTTTCGGAACATGTCGGGGAACGGGGTCAGAGCCCCCCCCCCCCCACACACACAAAACATTTTCGTAAAATCTACAGTTTTTAATTTAGAACCACCAAATTTGGCATACTATCTCACGAAACTCGAACTTAGACTGTAGACGGTTTTTGGAAGGGGTCGGAGCCCGGGGGTCGCAGCACCCCCCAATTACAAAATTTTCGTAAAATCTACAGTTTTCAATTTAGAACCACCAAATATGGTATACTATCTCATGAAACTCTAACTTACACCGTAGGTGGTTTTTGGAACGGGTCGGCGCCCTGGGACAAGAGCCCCCATACAAAATTTGCGTGAGATCTACATTTTTAATTTAGAACCAACGAATTTGATAGAGCTATCTCATGGTACTGTAACTTAGACAGTTTGTGGTTTTTGGAAGGGGTCGAGGCCTGGGGTCAAGGGGCTCCTATTCAGAAGTTTCGTAAAATCTTCAGTTTTCAATTTAGAACCACCAAATTCGGTATACTATCTCATGGTACTGTGTTTTAGTCTGTAGACAGCTTTTGGAAGGGTTTGGGGCCCGGTGTTAATTGAAAACTGTAGATTTCCCAAAATGTTTTTTAAAAATCTACAGTTTTCAATTTAGAACCACCAAAATTTGTATACTATCTCATGGTTCTCTAACTTAGACTAAAGACGGTTTTCGAAAGGGGTCGGGGCCTGGGGTCAAGGTGCCCCTACACAAAATTTTCCTGAAATCTACAGTTTTTTATTTAGAACCGCCAAATTTGTTATACTATCTCATGAAACTATAATTTAGACAGTAGATGGTTTTTGGAAGCGGTCTACAAAATTTTCATAAAATCTACAGTTTTCATTTTAGAACATCCAAATTTGGAATACTATTTCATGAAACTGTAAGTTAGACCTCATGTGGTTTTTGGAAGGGGTCATGGCCCCCATACAAAATATTCGTGAAATCTACAGTTTTCAATTTAGAACTACCAAATTTGGTACACTATCTCATTGTTATCTAACTTAAACGGTAGATATTTTTGGAAGGGGTCGGGTCCCGGGATCAAGGAGGCCCCATACAAAATGTTCGTAAAAATTTCCATTTGTTACTCTTAAGATCTGCAACACAATTCAGCACTCCAATACCCTATCTACTTTCTAAGGCGCTCTTTGGCCCTTTGAGGACCTTGCGCCATAAACCACCAACTAACTAACCAACCAACTAACCAGCCTACGGTCTAAGTTAGAGACTGTAGATAACAATAAAGTGCAAAAATATGCGGTTAATGGTGTATTAAAAACATAATTCAACATAGTTTAGCTTTCACTCCCAACGGGCGGCTTATCATGTAGAAATATATTGTAATGTAAACAGAGAGTTCCAGATATTCAAAATTCAAAACAGTAGGAAGAAGATGCTCAATGCCAATGTCAAGTGGTACGCATGCGACATCACATAGGTGCATTGCATTTCTGCGTCGGCCGCCCCGGTGGCGCAGTGGTCTAAGGCGTTAGCCTCTGATCATTCGTCCGTAAGGGGTCCGGGTTCGAATCCCGGTCAGGCATGGATGTTGTGTTTGTCTTACGGCACTGGCTCTCTCCCTTCCCTGGAACCAGTGACCCTAAATTAGGGACAGGCGACTGCTTATCGCCCATTGAGTTGCTCACGGTGGTCGTTAAACCTCCAATCAAAAAAAAAAAAAAAAAAAAAATTCTCTGTCGCGGGATTCACAGAAGCACACGCCAGATGTACGGCAGTTTTATATATGTCTCCTCGAAGGTAAGTATTCCTTTTTCTTTCTTTTTTGTTTCGCAAAATGAAGTTAACTAAATCAAAAAATTTAAAATAAGTTTACTGGAAAATTGCAGGAATATCTTTTTCATTCATTAACTTTCACCCGCTGAACTTGGTGATTCTACAAATAGTAATATGTACCTGGCAAATACCTGGTATCCCTGCTAGTACAAATTATATTAATGATTTCTTTGCGTCCAGTTCAATCAAGTATGTCCATAAGAGCGTTTGGGGACGTATGAAAAATACATTTCAACGTGTTCCTGGTTCAAATCCCGGTGAGTCATGGACGTTGTGATTGACTTCTGGCACTGACTGTCCCCCTTCCCAGGAACCAGTGGCCCAAAATTAGGAACGTCCGACTGCTTATAGTCCACTGAATTGATCACGGTGGTCGTTAAAACCCAACCAAAAAAAAAAAAAAAAAGATTGCGACGTGTTCATTGCTATTTGTTATGGAGCCGTATGAAAAGTACGTTTTTGATATCAACGTGTCCACTTCCATGTAGGCTGGCCATAAAATGTTAGGGTACCGTACAAAATTGCACTTTTGTTTTCACCTTGTCAGCGCTTTGGTATATGGTTGAAGTATACGTATATGTAGTTGGGCCATTTCAGCACGTAGTTTGGTTTATATAGAAAATAAAGATAATGTTACATTTTTACTCAGTTACAACACATTAATCCCAAAGGCTATTTCTTGAAATCTTTAATCCACCGTGCTCATATTCACAACGTTAACATAACATGTTAAGTTATTAATGTTGCAGTTTTACTCTGTCACAAAACTTTAATTACAAGACCTTAGGCGTAAACATTTTTTAGGAATTTTTAGTCCGGCGTATTCATAAGGTTTCGATAACATGCCAAGGTTATGGTACTGCGTTTTGACAGAGGCACAAAAATTAATAAACAGACCTTAAGCTTTTTTATCAGTTTTCAATCAACCGTGTTCATATACATAAAAGTTTAAGAGAAAGTCAAGTTTATTGTGTTGCGCTTTTACTCGAGTACAAAACTATAAACAGCCATTAACTTTCACCCGCTGAACTTGACGATTTCTTAATTCATTCATTAACAGGTCTTTTAAGTGTTTGTATGCCATGGTCATATTGATAATGTTTGATGACAAGTCAGGTTAATGATGTTGCGCTTATTAAAGATTTTTAAAAAGTTATAGAGGCTAATAATTATTGTTTGAAGCCTATGTAAAAGCTCATTTTTAACTAGACTTGTCATGAAATCCTTATGAATATGGCATTTATTTTATTTTGTACATTTTACATAGCGTGTGCATTTTTTAGGTTTTGGCATTTGTTTTATTTTGTGTTGTACTTGTTACATAGCGTTTCGCATTTTTGTTATGTTGTGACTTGTGTTTGCATTTTGAATTTTTATTTGTTTCACATTTTGGATTACTTTTTGACATTTTATGTTTTTGACATGCTATTTTGAAAATTTTGTCTTTTTAATTTTGCGTTGTGTTTTACATTCTTGCATCTTCGGCTGAATTACATTCTTGAAAAATTCAAATACAAGTTAGTAAAAGATATAATTCAATTAGTGAAAAATAATAGTGCATTTCAATAAAGGGTAGAATTTGAAAAAATTCCTCTTAAAGAGTCTAGCATGTTAACATTGTCTCTGTGCGCCAAAAAAGTTCGAATTCCTTTTTATCTTGCCAGCGTTTCTCTTCTGGGTTTATTTGTTGGAATCTGTGCTATCACTCTTTCGATTTCAGCCATAGTTTTTCTCTGCTCTTTCGCAATTTCACTGATTATTTTGTACAGTCACAGTTTTTTCTCTCCCAGAATTGTATTCCAGCGTCTGTCCCATCCTTCAAGTTTGTTTTGTGTTCTGGGAAGCCAAGTAAATTGTTTTAACTTACTGACCAAATTGTTGGTGGGAAAAGCGGATGGCTTCTGCTCGGATTGTTTCTTCTGCTTCCAATAAATTTTCCAAGAACATAATTTTCCCCAAACCACTGAGCTACAGAATCTGCATATTTTAGTAAAATTGATTTCACTTCTTCAAAGCAACTGGAACTTCACCAGATGAAAGAAATGCGAGTGCTTGCAAACGTCTGACTTTGAGAGCAAACTCACTGTTTTTCCCATATTCAGGGGCTATGCCAGAGGATGGATATTCCTCCGCACATTTCTTCCGAGATGAACCAACAACATTTGTGTGTGCTGCTTCCAAATTCCTTTTTAGCAGCATTATAATGGTAGCTATTTCAAAATCTATCATTATACGTATATTGTGGTGCAAGCTGAATATCATAGTCTGATGCATAGTCTTGTAAATCCTGCAAAAATATTGTATAATAATATTATATTCTTTATTCTTGCTGGAAAGTAGCCCATAACCTAGTGGGACAAATCTTTGCATCTCTGGATTCGTTTCAACCATAGCATGAATGGTATATAATTACCTAAAAAGGGTTGGACAAGTTTCAAATGTCCCATCCATAATCCAGAGGGGTGCTTCTTTAAGTTTTCGTAAATTATTTTCTGTTAAAAATAAAAGAATTCTTTAATCTCCAAATGAGCTATCTCTGCCAAGAAATTTTGCACCATCTCTTTCCTGTCAATCTATTGGGGCATCGATCCCTTCTGAAGTCGTGCGCTCCGCAGGCATGTCTTCTCTTCGTATTCGTTTTACAATTTGCCTTAGTGCATCCATATTAGGCATGCAAGCTGCATTTACTGTAGGCATTGACGTTGTCACGGTTTGAATAATTTGTGCAGGGGCTTCGTCCGTATTTCTCGCTCGTTCTTTTACTTGCGCTCTTGCAACAGCAACATCACTTTTCTCCGGTCTTGGAGCATGATTATGTGGTTTCTCATTGCGCATCCTGTGTTCATCTCCAATAAGAATAGTACTAGCAAAGACAGTACAATTTCCACAATTTCTTTCAATACAGTGCCAATACCGTAAATCACCCCGCACTCTGTTATGGCAAAATAAATAGCCTTTCCATTTCAGCAAATCATTTTCTTTTTGTGAGTTAACTATGTTGCATACTTCAGCTGTATAGTGCCTTCGGAAAACAATGCACTTTCTCTTTCCAAAATATTTAGAATGATATATTTCCACTATTATCAGTTAACAACGCAAAACAAAGGTTTCAACAAGCAAGTTCCCTGTTCGCCAGTCAACTACGAACTGATGAGCAATCATTCAATTAAACACTCAGAATACAGACGATCACGTAAAGTCTGTTCCTCCAGTTAGGGTTTAGGCGAAGTTCAAGATTTTTGTACCTGCGGTCACAAGAAGATGTTAAGTTTAGGGATCGGCATCTTATCTTTTGTTTTTCCAAAACGCAGAGGGACATGTATTTTACAACAGGTACGCTCCAAGCGGGGGATGAACAGATGCGAAGCACCCGGACGCCAGGTTTCGGGGGCGGCAGCAGGCGCGCACTGGGCCGCTGTGTTCTGGGCTGGTAGGCGTCGTGCTAATTCTCAAAAATAAATTCAAATTTTTTTCTGTGCTGCACCATGTGTATGAAAGAAAATTGTTATACTGAAAAGACAATTTGTTTACCCCGTAACGTGTTAATAAAAAATAGACCTACGTCCCTACGTGCCAAATGGTATGTAAGCCACAGTTTTTCATGCAATACCTTCCCCCGACTTTCTAAGTTCAGATTTGTCTCGTTCGACTTATTTCCTGTACCGCACCTCTCTTTCGCTAATTGTAGTTAATTGCCGCGAAACGGGTGTTTTACGTTGTGGCGTATTCCAGTGTGTCATGAAGACTATAATGAAAGCGGTGAACCCCAGGGGAAAAGTATTCCATCAAAAGCAACAGAAATCCAATGCCAGAGCAAAACTTTGTTCGTTGGCATTACATCCAAGCAATTTAGGCGAAGTAGGAAGTGTCTTTTTCTACTACGACACCAGAAGATTGTCACGGATTCTCAGGCAATTACAATACAGATGTGTTTTTAGGATTTCTCTTTCAAGACGTCCAAAGGCCGGCACTAGAGGATGGGGAGGGATACAGTGCGGTTATTCTCTTTTGTTGGAGTTAGAAATTCATAAGCTCATTCTTCCGCAAAACTTTGCCTGGTTACTAGTAAGTGCTGTCTCATGCCTCAACCATTGCCCAGATTTGTTGGGTTTTTTTTCATTCTTTGAGTTAACAGCGGGAAAATATCTGAACTGCGTTGTTTCAGTTGGAAATATTTTTCTTTTTACTTCAGCAACAGGGCTTCACGTATAATTGCAAAATACTTCGATAGAATAGACATACCTTACATAAAGAGTTTACATGAGAAAATAGAGTAATGAAAGGAAAATATTCTAAAACCAAGAAAAGGAATTGCGGAGCCGAAAAAGCTAGGTAGAGGAAACAGAAGGCTCTGAGAAAAAGTTCGTATTTAAAGAAACCTGTAGTCGCTTAATGAGTAAGTGATATAAATCAATACAAAATCATGTGCTCTATTTGAAAAAAATTATAAGCAAGTAGGCATCGTGACTGTCCACAGTTTCCCCTTTTCATCCTGTCGACATTACAACCACCACAGAAAATAAAATAACCAAAACATAAAAAAAATACCCATACAAAGTAAAATGCCCAAAACATAAAAACAAGTAACCACACAAAATCAAATACCCAAAACATTAAAAAACTGTAACCACACAAAATAAAATGCCCAAAACATGGTAAGAAATTCTGTTAAAAGCACAATGAAGATAAACAATAGGAGAAATATGTGTTTTTAAAACTTAATACAAGTGCCAAAACTGAAATAAAAAGAAAGAAAAAAGAAATATTCCAAATTTCATTGTTACTTTAGATATTTTGACCTGTTGGCATTTCGTAAATTGCACTTGCACTCGGTCAAATAACATTACTTTTAATCACTGTGCTCACTGTGCTCATATTTTTTAATATACTTTTAATCACTGTGCTCATATTTATAGGGTTTGAATAACAAATCAAGTTATAAATGTTGCGCTTTCACTTAGGCACTAAATATTAATTATTGGCCGCTAGGCTTAGGCCTTTTAAATAATTTTTAATAAGCGTAACACTCTTAAATTGATTTGTCATGCAAACCTCATATGATCACAGCATTATAAAAATTACTACAAATGTATATGCCTAGGCCTCGGGCGTATCTATTAATGCTTTGTGCTCGAGTAACATTTCAACAGAATTAATTCGATTTGCTATTAAAACTATATAAATATCAGCTCGGAGGACTGAAAACTATCAAAAAGCCCTAGGCCTAGGGTCTGCTTGATAGTTTCAACCTCAGTAAAGCGCATTGCTAAAATCTTAGACTTCTATGCAAACCTTATGAAAATTAGCACGGAGGACTGAAAATTGCTAAAAAGGCCCAGGCCTAGGGCATTATAATTATTGTTTTGTACCTGACTAAAAGTGTAACATTATCTTTCGTTTCTACTAGCAGGGGTACTCGGTATTTTCCGGGTAAATATTAATTACTATTTGTAAAATCACCAAGTTCAGCAGGTGAAAGTTAATGAATGAAAAAAGTATTTCCGTAAATTTCCAGTAAACTTATTTTAAATTTTTTGATTTAGTTAATTTAATTATACGAAACAAAAAAAGAATTACAATATTTACATTACACTGTATTTCTGCCTGATAAGGCACTCGTTTGTGATGAAAGCTAACGTTTATTAATTTGTGTTTTTAATACACCATTAACGGGATATTTTGGGCACTTTATTGTTATCTACGGCCTCTAACTTAGACCGTAGGGGGGAGGGGAGTTATTGGAGTGCTGTATTGGGATGCAGTTCTTAAGAGTAAAAAATGTAATTTTTACGAAACTTTTGAATGGCGCCCCTTCACACGGGGCACCGACCCTTTCCGTCTGAGGTCTAAGTTAGAATACAATGAGGTAGTATACCAAATTTGGTCGTTCTAAAGTGGAAAGTTTGGATTTTACGAAAATTTTGTATGTGGGGCTCTGACCCCCGGGCTCCAACCGCTTCCAAAAACCGTCTACAGTCTAAGTTAGAGTACTATGAGATTGTGATGTGATGTGTGTTTTTTGAGCTCTGTCATTTACGTGCTTTCGAGTAGTTAATCGAGTGGTGTACTTTTTCTTTTCGCGTGCATCTTCCAGTTGAAGATCAGTGCTTTCGTTTCGTTTGTCTCACGAGGTGGTGAGTGAATTACTTTATTCTTTATCGTTAGTTATATTTTTCGAACGAGTTGGTCTTGTTCTTCGGTAAGCCTCGCCGTTGACATGGCGGCATTAGATAAGGGTGAAGCTCACGCCCTTATCTTGGAAGAGAAGCTATCTTCCTCCTCTTCTTCCAACCCAGCTGCTGACACAGCTTCGTTGGTCGCAGAGATCTCTAACTGCCTTACTGACGTCATGAGTTCCTCTGTCTTGCCTGCGCCTACGGCCTGCCTTCCCACTGAGGGTACTGCCGTTACAGGTCTACTCTCTGTCCCTGTCGCGGATGCTATGGAGGTGTCGGGTGACGTCGCTTCTACGGCCACCACTTCATCTCAACTGCCAGATTCCCCTATAACAGCTGGAGTTTCGCCCTCTACATCTAGTAGAAGTACTGTTCCTCCATCATATGCGACTGCCATGTCTAGTGGCTCTACGTCACTCCTATCGTCTGATACTCTCCTTCCCGATTCGTATCTTCATGTCGTGGGATCCACAGCAACGATAGATATTCCCGAAGACTCACCAGCCGGCCGTCAACTGCAATCAACGATGGACCTCGGCGTATGTTTTGATGCGCTGCCGGATACAAAGCTTCAGCTCTATAGCCGAGCTCTTAAATCCATTTTACCGGCGGATGCAATAGATTATGTTGCCCGAAACCACGATCAGTGCTGGTTTACTTCAAGAAAAAGGAACATGCTGACCTTGTCTTGACAGCAGGACTGACCATTAATGATGTACATCTACTACCACAACCAGTCGCGCACCGCCCCTGTTCAGGTGACTTTCTACCCTGTCCCGCCAGAGGTATCTGATACAATTCTTTGCACGTTACTCAGTAAGTTCGGCCGAGTAGTCGGTCCCATAACAACCCTCTCGGCGGCACCCAGAGACCCAGAAGACAAAGCCATTCGTGGCTTCCGTCGCACCGCTCGTGTGCTCTTTCCGTCTGATACTCATCTTCAGGCCTGTCCAACTGTCCTTCACGTGCGCTGTGGGCAACAGCGACGTCGTATCGAGATCATCACTTCTCAGCATTGCACCCTTTGTCAAAGTGAGAGTCATGTGCGAGCCAATTGCACTCGTGCTGTTTCCATAACCGTGCCAAGTGCTGTGGCACCTTCTGTCCCTCCTGTTACTGCTGTGTCAACGTCTCCACACGAGTGGAAGGTTGCAGGACCCAAATCTTCCCGACGTCGGCCTGCAGACGTTGGTCGACAAACGTCTTTGGCAGACTCACTTTCAGTTACAGATCGGAATTTTCCCACGCTTCCTACGGCACCCCGCAGCGTATACTTTCTGCTCCTACAGATTTACCTGCTGATATGTCGTCGGTGTTTACCGTTGGCGCTGCAGATCCAGCAGCCGAAACCCTTTCCAGCACAGAAACTTCTATACCAGCTGGTTCCTCCACGATTTTTGGCAAACGCAGTGTTCCTCACGGAAGAAGTTGAAGAAGTCTAAAACGTCCTCATCCCAGCACTTGTTCACTAGGCGGTCTAATCGCCCGGTTACTCGCGCAATCTTCTCTCGACGTGGCATTTCGTCTTCTCAAGTACAAGCCTGGACTGAACCAGAGACGGAGGATGTTTCTCCTCGTTAGAGGACTTCACTAATCTCCTTCAAGAGAATGCTTTCCGCTGAGCCGCTGCCTTACGTAGATCTTCTTGAATATTTAGTGAGTCCCACCAGCACGGCCACTGCCCGTGCTTTTTTACTAAAGTATGAAGCTGCCCTACCTCGGGTTCTCAGTCAACTTGATTCTCTTTTGCACACTCTTCGGCGGAACGTCGATGACATTCCGTGGGGTCTGGGTTTTATCCAGCGCCTACATGTTCTCGCTACAGCAAGTCAACACATCTTACATCCGCCGACGGACCTAAAAGTTCAAGGTCACGTCACTTAATTGTCGCGGTTTTGCGACACCACTTGCGAACGCCTTAGCCTATGAGGACCTTTCCCCACTGAGTGCGGACGTGCTACTTTTACAAGAGACGAACTGTCATCCTACCACTTTGTTTACCCGCTGGAGATCATGGAATTTTGCTTTCCACCACGCATTCAGCTGTTCATCATATGGTGGTATTGCCGTCGGGGTACGCTCGACTTTTCGCTCTACGATGACTCTCTTCTCTGTAAAAAATCTCTGTCGTGACCTCTTACAACAAGTCACGTTCACTATTCAAACGGAGAGGTTTCATATCTTTAACATCTACGTGCCAAACACCTCCACTTATGTGTCGGAGCTTTTTCTGTGCTTTCGCGGTGCTCTCTCTGGTATACCTGCCACCGACCGAGTTCTCGTTGGTGGCGACTTTAATTGTACTCTACACCCTCAACTTGATCGTTCCCCGCCTTCACGCGAACATCGTGCAGACCTTGTACAGCAGCTACAGTCCCTCGTTTTTGATTTCTCACTGATAGATGTCCATCGACACTTATATCCAACTACACCCTCCCATACCTGGCGTGCATCTGGTGCAATAAACCCAGCCACGGCCAGACTTGACAGATTTTATACCACGCCCATACTTCTTCCAGCGATCTCTGCATCCTGTTGCCAGCCCACTGCGTCGTCCGACCATTGCGCCATCACTCTCACAGTGTTCCACACTCATGCACAGCACAGGACAACCCGGCCGTGGACATTTGATGCCGCTCTTTTAGATGACGCCGGTTTTTGCTCTTCAGTCCGCCATTTCCTCTCCGAATGGCGCACGCAACTGCAGTCTGCGCCGTGTGCCCTGACTTTCTGGCTGGAGGTAAAACATCGCCTCTTGCTTCATGTGCGAAATCAGGCTTTTACGATCACGACGCTACAGAGGATGCGTTTGGATCACATCCGTACGATGCTTTCCCTTATAAATATGGCTGACCCTCTTTTTGCTGTGTATAAGGCTGAACTGAATTCTCTCCTAGTCCCACTCGCGCAACAGGTCATTCGGCGGCTGAGATTACAGCATCTCGCGCCCGATGCCTGCACTTATGAGTTTCTTTCCAATCTTGAAGCTAAGCGTCATGCCTCTGCTTCAATTCGCCATCTCCGCCTCTCTACTGGCGAGGTATCCTCTGACCCAGTTACTCTTTGCTCTGTTGCCCGCAGCTATTTTACAACGAAGTTTTGTGAGACTCCTCCTCCTTCCAGCACTGCCTTATCTGGTCTACACTCTGCTTTACCTCAAGTCCCCTCTTATTTTTCTGATTCTCTCCTCCGGCCTCCCACGCTAACAGAGATTTCCGAGACGTTTTCTTCTCTAAACTCCAAGGCTGCACCTGGCCCAGATGGACTTCCTTTCTGTTTCTACAAAGCTTTCCTCCCAGCCCTCCTTCCTTTTCTGCTTAGTGCTTTCTCCGCTGCTTTCCACCTATCCACCCTTCCGAGGAGTTTCACAATTGCCCATATAGTCCTCTTCCCAAAGAAGGGTGATCTCCTAGACTTGGGGAACTGGCGTCCCATCTCACTTCTGAATCTTGATTACAAGCTTTATTCTAAACTACTCTCGCGCCGTATTAATCCAATCCTCCCCCACATCCTGTCCTCTAACCAGACCTACACTGTCCCAGGGCGCTCCATCTCGCATAACATTCAACTTCTCAGTGACCTAATCCATCTCGCTCGATCTCGCTCTGAACCTCTTGCTCTGCTGTCTCTCGATCAACAATCCGCCTTTGATAATATTTCTCACGCTTACCTCTCGTCTACACTTAATAGTTTCGGGTTTCCACCTTCTTTTGTTTCTGTTCTCCTCTCCCTCTATCAGGACGCCACTTTCCACGTCAGGTTGCCCACCCTTCTCACAGCGCCAATTCCTTTCCGTCGCGGCGTCCGGCAAGGCTGCCCCTTGTCCGGACAGCTCTTTGCTCTTGCGATCGAACCTTTTCTCCGCTCCGTTCACAGATCCTTCTATGCTTCTCTGCCTCCAGTGGTCGCCAGCACTCGCCATCATATTGTCACCTATGTTGCCTATGCTGATGACGTGACTTTTTGTGTTCGACAAGATGCACAATTCTGCAAACTTCGCCACCTCTACGCTCGGTATGCCTCTTGTTCTAGTGCCACGCTAAACGAGTCAAAAAGCACTGGCTTGTGGTGTGGGTCGTGGGCTAGTCGAACCGACTCTCCATGGGGAGCCGAATGGTCCACATCCTCACAGCGTTTTCTAGGAGTGCACCTGGGCAAACCTCCTACAGCCTCGACGATAACGTGGAATGCACTGCACCCCCGCCTGCTGCGTACGGCTGCCAACTGGAGACAAGCACAGTTCTGCACTTCTCTGTACCAGCGTGCCCAGATCACTCGAACATATTTGTTATCCATGTGCACGTTCTCTTGGCTTTGCGTCCAAACAACCTGTTCATCGTCTTCTTGCAATCACCCAGTGCCAAACCAATATCGTGTGGGCTGGTCATCATTGGGTTAACGCTTCACTTCTCAGCTTGTCTCCTCAGAATGGCGGTATTGGACTGCTTGACGTGCGGTTATACTATCAGGCATTCCGAGTGTCTGCATTTCTTCGCCTTCTTGCTTCACCGGTTCTGCCTGCGGAGACAACCCGGGACGTCACTGTCTCCCCGCGTAATCCCCACCTTACTTTTCTTTCCTATCTATTAATGGATCACTGCCCCCTCCTTTCCAACTTACCTCCTGTCTATCGGGAGGCTATCACCTTGCTTCGCTCTTTCCCTCTGTCTCGCTCTCCACCAGCTACAACCTCCGAACTACTCTCAGAACCTCTATTTTTCTCCTCCGTCATTCATCCTCCGCACCTCCCCTGTTTTGCTTTCCCCACCTGGCTCCGCGCCGGAGTAGTCACAGTCCGAGACCTTGTCACCCCTGATTTTCTCTGGCGCTCCTTCTCCGACTTTCCTCCTGCTATTCGTGCTCTACCCCATGCTCTTCAGGTTCACACCTCCTTACTCTCATCCCTTATTTCTCTCTTTCCCGATCTTGCTTCCCCCGCCGGTCTCGTTCCCGTTCTATCCGCGTCTCTCCCCTCCCCTTTTTCTTGTCCGCTCACGGTATAGATCTTCCGATTTTCTCCTTCTCCACATCCGCTCTTTACAGATTTCTCTCTCTCTCCCGCTCTTCTACGCCTACACCTATCCCTGATATCCCGTCTTCCGCTCTCTCTGCTGTGTGGTCTGCCACCCTCTCTCCTCTATCTACACCCCCAGAGATCAACACCCACTGGTTCTTCTTACATAACCGTCTTCCCGTACCCTCAATCTTGCACCGGATGACCCTTCTTTCCTCCCCACTCTGCCCTTTCTGCGCCGGGGAGGCAGATGTGAGTCATGTCTATCAATATTGCACTATACTGCTACCAATGCTGAATCTTGCCTTTTCAATTGCGCAAAGATCCTGTACAACTGATCTTTCCTTCAGTGCTTACCGAACGCTGTTGCTCAACCTTGTGCCTCCAATCAGACTCCCTGTTGTCTGCACCTACATTTTTGTGCTAGTGAAGCACGTTATATACGTCTATCATCAACAGTGTCGTGCTCGGAGGTGCCTCCTACGGTACCTCACGCAAGTGCCGCGTTGCTCAGTTTTTTCGGGAATGTCTCCTTTCTCGATTACGCCTTGAGTACCACACCGCCGTTTCTCAACAAAGTGAACCCAGCTTCTTCTTACATGGTCCCCAGCGGCCCCATGGTTCGCTGGGACACCGACTTCATTGCATCTTACAGTTGGTGCTTGTATGACTATTTAACACTTAACTCAGTAACTCTTTATCCGAACCTTCGTCACACCTGCTCATCAAGGTATGTCTTATCTCCACGAGATTCCTGAACATCTATTTCCATCTGAATGTCATGCAACTATAATGTCTCTTTGTTTCTACAGTAATCTGTACATATCCCATTTCTATGTCACAATTATCGGTCATTCTACTTTTGCTCGTCTCATGTACATGTACTTATCTTGTTTTCATAACGGTGCCGTTGCGTCTTCAAGTGAACCCAGCTTCTTCTCTCCATGGTCCCCAGAGGCCTTGGGGTTGTTGGGACTCCACCTTCGCTGCACAGTACAGTTAGTGCTCATAAGACTATATTATAACATTTTACTCTGTGCTGCTCTACCTGAACTCTTGCCATATCTGCTCAACCTAGTGTGTACGATCTCCTCAAGATTTGTTTACATCTAAATGTCATGTATATATTGTAAATAGGTATCTACTGTCATCTGTAAATAGTGCATTCATGTGTCACTGTTTTTTTTTGAGACGTTTTTTCTCTTGCTCGTCTCATGTACATTCCTTGAATAAATACTTTGTGAACACCATGAGATAGTATACCAAATTTGGTGGTTCTAAATTGAAAACTGTAGATTTACGAAATTTTTAATGGGGGGGGGGGCTCTGACCCCCGGGCTCCAACCCCTTCCAGAAACCGCCTACCGTCTAATATTTTTAGTGCCAAATAAAAAGCGTAATATTCCTATCCTGTCTGGGTGTCCAAACCTTATAAAATTGATCAGGGCGAAAGACGTTCGAAATCGTACGTTTTGCTGCATTCATTTTGTATGTAACCAAAATTTGTAAACGCAACGAATTGGTCCACGACGAATTGATGTAGTCGACGAATTTGTCCGCGACGAATTGACGCTTGACGAATTGACGCACGACGAATTGACGCAGGCGACGAATTGACGTGACACCGAGATGTAAGCAGTCTCCCGTATCTAATTTATGGATACTTGTTCCAGGGAAGGGACAGATCTAATGCAGTGAGGCAAGCATAACACTCATGCCTCTTCAATAATTCGAACCAAGGTCCAGCTCGAACAACTAACTAGCCAGAAACCTACACTTCTGGCCACTCGCCCACAGGGGCTGCCTTTCTTTTTCGTTTATTCATTTAGTTATGGAATTCTTTATCTGTACAAAAATATTGCACCTGTGTGTTATTTAGAACTCACATGAAAAAATCATGGAGAAACCATGCCACTGAACACAATCGACAGATTTTATAACTCAGCATAGCAGCCACAATATATTTTGGTGGCCATAAGAATCTCATGAAATATTAAAAATCACATGACGCCAATTTAGGCTTTTTGGAACATGTAAAACGAAGATCTTAGGTAAAAGTGAACAGTGGCTACAGTCAAAGGGTAGTTTTATCTAGAAATTAGCTTGACCATTATCATAATTGCTAGCGGCAAACCATATGAATGCGAAAACTAATACAGCCCCATCACTAGCATATTTTCCGCATCACCTGCAGTAAGATACACTAAAGTGCTTTCTTAAAAAAAACTAATATTGATATGTGCGTTCAAAGATCTACTATTAGAATTAAAATATTTATTATCATATTTGTTGCATATCATATTTGTTGCATATAATAATATATATTATATATATATATATATATATATATATTCTTGAATCATCTGCTGCTATACATAATTGGAAGATAAGTTATGCTTGAAAAATACTATTGAAGTGACACTGTATAAAAAGCGTTGTTTTTACAAGCCCCTCTTTAATCGGGTTGGTGGCTCTGTGGTACTGAGCGCTGGCTACTAATCGTTCGTCTGAGTTGGGTCCCGGTTCGAATAACAGGTGAGACACCGCTGGTGTGCCTGTCTTACGGCACTGGCTCTCTCTCTCCCTCCCTGAAACCAGTATTACCAAATTAGGTACTGCGACTGTTAATACCGAATTGAGTTATTCATCGTGGCTGTTAAACCCCAAGCAAAAACAAACAAACAAACAAAAAATCTGAGTTTCCCCTTTTCTTTTTAGTTATCCTTAAAACACACTCCATGTCTCACCTATTATGTAAGAATGTCAGCATTTATTTCAGTATTTTTGGTTGTCGTCATTTTGTTTTGGAGCTCTGACGAGCACCACGTGTAACTCTGGCTATAAGTAGTCACCTGTAGGACTATAAGTAGTCACCCGTCCCTAATTTAGGGTCATTAGTTGCAGAAAAGGGAAAGCGAAAGCCTCAGGATTAATCCACGATTCGCCTCATCATGGACTCGAGCTTGAATACAGCTGGAATGGTCAGAAACCAGCGGCTTTAATTGGTCGATTTCCGAGGAGGCAATTTTCATGCTGTCGTGCTCACTGTAAAACACAGCAATTGTGAAAATGTTTCTGCATACCATTTATTTTTTTCGAACGCCACTTATAGATTAGTTCTACAAATTAAGATTGTTCTTTCCTCATCAACTGTTCGACAAAAAATAGCTTGCAATAATTAGAAAGGCGTGCTTCATATTTTAATCAGATTTGGTAAAAATGTCAGGATGACAAGTGCAAAGTTGCATATCTGATATTTTGAATCTCTGAAAGTAAAAACATACCTAAGTATGAAACACAACCTTGCAATAAAGAATATCACAAAAGATAGATCCCACCCCGGTGGTGCAGTGGACTAAGCGATGGTTTCTGACCATACGTCCAAGATGAGTTCGAATCCAGGAGAGGTATAGATGTTGTGTTTGTCTTACGGCACTGGCTCTCTCCCTTCCTTGAAACCAGTGGCTATAAATTAGGGATGGGCGACTGCTTATAGCCCATTGAGTTGCTCACGGTGATCGATAAACCCCCAATAAAAAAAAAGGATAATTTTTTGCGAGAAAAGTGAAAACAGTGTGGATTTAGGCGATAGAAGAGAAACCAACAAGCCTGCTATAAAAAATATTTTTTTTCGCGATCAGCAAGCCTGCCATAAAGAAAGGATCATTTTTACTTTTTAATTATATGCACCTCTTTTCATTTTCTTGAAATATTAAAGGAATTTTAGAACTACGCCTGCAATATAATTGATCTTCTTTCTTTCTGAATTCCTGAGCATAATTCTTAAGAATCTTAACTATATTATCCATGGGTCAGCAATTTCAGTTAATGAATATGTATGGTATTATGCTAATTTCAACTTTAGAAAATGCTTAAAAGGGGCTGTTAATGACATTAATGTATTATAATTTGTGACTACAGACTTGTGGTGCTGAGATAGAATGAAAATACCAACGTTTACCACAATAAAATGTTTGTTATACATCAACTATAGTTTCGCAGAGCTTTTGGCTCGGCATCATCTGGACGAATGGAGCGTAAACAATTTAAATCATTGTGACATCATCAGAGTTCTGACGGTCACGATTTTTCGTGAGTTGTTTCCACGCGCTTGAAAGAAATGGAGTCGACGTCATGTCGTTGAGAAGCCGTGAAGAGTTTCAGTATATGTGGAAAGCTTCTAATACATTAAACTTGATGGTCGAATCAGGTTAATCAATAAGCATAGCGTTTCCAAACAAAAATTTATGGTTATTTTCGTGACAATGTTGGGCTATAGACGACTTCTTCAGTTCACAGTAAAGTACGTAAGCCTTGTGTTCCTTCACGCGGAAACTTAAAGCCCTGCGGGTGTGTCCTACATATGACAGTCCACATTCACCGGACTTTCATATATTATCAGGCATATATATATATCGACTTTACATGAATTTATCAGGTATCTGATAAATTCCTGGGGAATTTATCAGATACCTTGTGAATGTTGATTTTCATATACAGGGTGCATAGGAAAGTCCCTTTAGCCTGAAATAACTTGCGAACGGAGAGAGGTACAAATGTGCAAGTGAGATAACAGTACAGTAAAGCGACTACTCCCGATCGAATGCAACCAATAGCAGCGCCTCTAGTGGCGAAATGCGGAAGTTAGCCATTGCAAATCGAAAACAAAAAGAGAGAGAGCAAAATTTCCAATTTCAAAATTGTAGAGCATCAATTAATTAGTACAAAACGACATTTGTTTTACACGGATAAGATAAATTGTCGCCTGAATACCCTAAAATGTCCGAAATCGATGCGTGACGATTCGAATCTGCATATTAACATTTCGCAAATGTAGTCGTATGCAAATGCAGATTGTGACGTTGTACCGTACCTACGATATAAAAACTAGTAGCAGGATGTACCCTGATCAGAAGTTTAGGTATATGTACGCTGTGTGAGACTGGCGAGCTTCACTCAGCAGCAGTGCGACGCTTTCTCAGAAATTGTTTTGAGCAACGAATCATCGGGTATGGTGGTGCTGTTTAATGGCCTCCACGATCGCCAGACCTCACTCCGTTGGATTTCTTCCTCTGGGGTTACGTAAAAAATCAGGTGTATGAAACAGCGCCTACAAGTCTGCTGGATCTACGTCGTCGTGTTACAGATGCTTGCAATAGTGTGACACCTTCCATGCTGAGGAATGTGCATGCAGAGTTACTTTCACGAATACAAATGTGTATCGTGGGCAATGGCGAACTCTTCGAACATACTCGACATTAACTTTTATCACTGTGCGCCAGTTTGCCTTTTTCATTTTTGCTTTGTCTGACGTCATCAAACTTTATTGAAGTAGGCATTTATGCAATAAATTGGGTGTATTTACTCATAGCTATGCCTGTTCCCTCCAAACGTTCACACAAAAGGTCGAGCATCGATTATGGACATTTTAGGGTATTCGGGTGACAATTTATCTTACCCGTGTGAAACATATGTCGTTTGTACTAATTAATTGATGCTCTACAACTTTGTAGTTGGAAATTTTGCTCTATCTCTTTTTGTTTTCGATTTGCAATGGCTAACTTCTGCATTTCGCCTCTAGGGGCGCTGCTATTGGTTGCATTTGATTGGGCGTAGTCACTTTACTATACCGTTATCTCACTTGCATAACTGAACCTCTCTCCGTTCGCAAGTTATTTCAGGCTATAGGGACTTTCCTATGCACCCTGTATAGGGCAGACCCGCAGGGCTTTAAGTTTCCGCGTGAAGGAGCACAAGGCTTACGTACGGATCTGTGAACTGAAGAAGTCGCCTATAGCCCAACATTGTCACGAAAATAAACTTAATTTTTTGTTTGGAAACGCCATGCTTATTGATAAACCTAATTCGACCATCAAGCTTAATGTATTAGAAGCTTTCCACATATACCGGAACTCTTCACACCTTGTCAACGACATGACGTCGACTCCATTTCTTTCAAGCGCGTGGAAACAACTCACGAAAAATCGTGACCGTCAGATCTCTGATGATATCACAATGATTTGAATGTTTACGTTCCATTCTTCCTGATAATGCCGAACCAAAAGCTCTGCGAAATTATAGTCGATGTATAATAAACCTTTTATTGTGGTAAACGTTGGTATTTTCATTCTAATGACATTAGTGATTACTAAACATCTACTTAAAGATTTACCCAAGGCAAAGCAGTATAAAATACTCGTCTGTCTTTTAATGTTCGTGGAATTATGGTTGACCGAACACTACATAAATCAGTTCTTAATAACTTCACTTACGGTGAAAGATGAGTCTTCCAAGAAAACGGTAATATTCCAATAGAACAAAACACTTCACGTCGAATGTTAAACGTATCAGATTAGTAGTAAACTTCAGAACTAAATAACGTTAATCGATAGAACTCTTAATGATAAAAATATGTACAAATTGTATATCAGCACAATACCCAGCCTTTAAATAGACACAACTTTAATTAATCAACGCCTCTTCCACAATTAACATCCATCATCTCTCTCTCTGTTGTAAGCAAAGAACGAACTTTCATTAATTTGATGTGTGGAATGAACATCGCACATTTTTCGAAGAACCCAAAGGCTAGTACATCCATTTTTACGTTCGGGCGTCAATGTGAAAACACAATTTTTTCCGATACGGGGATCGAAACCGCGCCCCTCACTCCTGAGTAACTTGCTCTCCCAACTAAGCTACACGGACGAAATGAACCGCTCCAGATTTGTCGTCTTGACACGTGCTTTACATCTGCAGTGCGTCACAATCTTTAATGACTTCGGCCTATCGTGCCTTTTTGTTTTGTGATAAGTAAAGATGAAGAAACACACAAAATACTGTAAATCATTGATAATTTTATTTGTGATTGAATATCTGTAACAAAAAGTTTGAATTTGAAGTGATGCTCATGACTCTTGCGTTTAAGAGTAATTCCTCACAATTGGATTAAAGATACTGCCTCAAAATCAGAAGACGTTTTAAGCTGATTAGAAAAATTCTTGTTTCTGGCATGGAAAGGTTATAAAATTTAGCTTCAGAAGCATAAGATTGGTTTGGGGTTCATCTTATTTATTTATTTATTTATTTATTTACATCATTTGGCTCAGAGCTCAGAAATTCCCAATCATTGCGACAACATGGTAATTTCCCTTAGCGTGGCAGGTGTGCAATAGGCAGGAAGTCCGGAAATTCAACCGAAGTGACATTTTCGCTGTTTACGTTTGGATGTTACTGATTTTCTGTTCGAGCTGACGTTGCCTCTTAGAGGCAGGAAATGCAAATTACCTACTTCGAAGTAAATGTATTGTGTTGTGATTTTGTTCTAATTAATCCATTCGGAATTTGGCCCCTGCTCCAGTACGTGCATCAACAGATCGTTTATCTTTTCTCTTTTCAATACACCGAAACTCAATGATTACAAGACAACAGACAGTCCATAGTATTCTTTCATGTCACGGCCCTTTCGTAAGACACGTTGATTGCTAACTCTTATTACATATATATAATGCATTTTTAGTGCTTTGAATACAGGTAAAGTTAAAGAACAATAGTAGATGACTGAAAAGACAATGAAGTCTCAAATTCGCAATTGGTGTAGTAACAAAGAAATTTTAATTCGCCGAGCTCTCACCTGCAGACGGCAGGCTTTATCAAGGGTAGCTACATTGAACCAATATTGTGACGAACTACACAGGTAAAACACGTGTCAAGACGACAAATCTACAGCTATACGTTCCGTCCGTGTAGCTTAGTTGGGAGAGCAACTTACTCCGAAGTGAGGGAGCGCGGCTTCGATCTCCGTCACGAACATATTTGTGCTTTCAAATTGGCGCTCGAACGTAAAAATGGATCCACTGGCCGTTGGGTACTTCGAAAAATGTGGGATGTTCGTTCCACACATCGTCTGGAATTAATGAAAGTTCGTTATTCGCTTCAAAAAAAAAAAAAAAAAAGTATGAGAGGGAGATGATGTAAAACACGTGTCAAGCCGACAAATCTGCAGCTATACGTCGTTCCGTCAATGTAGCTTAGTCAGTTACAGCAACACACTCCGGAGAGAGGAGAAGCGGATTCGATCTTCGTGACTAACAAATTTTTTGATTTCACAATATACAGTAGAACTCGATTTTAATTTTAAACTTCAAACGGGTTCTAAATATTCGCCTAATGTATCTTGCTTTGATGAAACCTTCCGTTGGCAAGCGAAAGCTCGGCGAATTAAATCTTTACTACATCAATTGCACATTAATGAGCCTTCATTGATTTTTCAGTTATTAGGGTGCATTATAATCTCTCAAGATTTAATTTTAACAGTGTTAGATGTTTAAGATCAACAGTAGCTATCGAGATCAAGATCTCATCTACGATTCTATCCTCCTTTTTTTTTCTTTCTTTCTTTTTTTTTTTTTTTTTTTTTTATGCATTTCTTAAGTAAACTCGTAGTGTAAAATACAATATGGACGGCGATTCATTTTACATATAATATGTAACCTTAATATTTAAAAAAATTTCAGCTATAAAAATGTTTTAAAATAATGTTTCATTTATTTAGTTTTGTAGAAGTTGTAAATTGTGTTGAATAAAAAAATGTATTGTTGAATAAAGTGAATGACACAGTAATAACTTACATTTTAAAATCAGTATGATTTCTGAATCATCTGCATCCCTCCGCAATTAACATTTGTAATCACGATTTAATGCGAAACCTGAAATTTTAAAAAAATAAGACTGCTATTTTCAGTTGGAGCACGAACGATAAAGGAAGAAAAAGATATTGCTGATTTACAACAAGAATGTTTAACATTAAAATCTAGATTTTATGTTAACCTTAGAATACGTTTTACAAATGATTCACTTTAAAAAGCAACATTTCCATAATATCTGTTTCAGAAAAAAAATTGTAACTAAAAGTTATCTTTAACATTTCGTAACGCTTGAAGCGTTGGTTCTTTCACTGAGAATAATAAAGCTATGGAATTAAAACACGACATTTCGTAAGGCTTTGGGGGTTTTATACCCCTGGATCTATGTCCAAATATTGTATTTATACAACTATTCAAGTATTGTATTTATACAACTATACAAGTATTCTAAATTATGGATTGGAGACTGCTGAGTCTCCGGTGATAATGCGATTGTAAATGAACAACAGAAAATACCCCCGAAGTCCAGAAAAGCTGTGTTTTATTTACTATCAATAATGTGTTGAACGGATCCAATTACAAAAGGAACTTTTTCAATTGGATTTATAGAACAGCAAAAGCATTTGCAAGTAGAAGCAACTAATTACGTCCACCAGGGGCAGAAATGTAAGTTACTAAATATCTTAATTTGTACTCATGATGTTCCTGATAGCGTAAGATGCTTGAAGTAAAATAAATGTTTCAAATCGGACCACTGAAGTACTGCTACGGAAGGAAATCTACAAGGGAGAGTCAAATGAAAACCTTAAATAATTTTTTCTCACAATTTATTGGACAAAAGTAGTACACACACCTGTATCATTTTTCAAGGTAATCTCCATTTTGTGCAATACAAGTCCTCTAGCACTTACAAAGTGCAGAGGTTCCTGTAGAAAAAAATATTTCGATAACGTATGCAGCCACTCATGCACCACCTGCTGCTCCTCGTCATCGGACCTGAAAGACTTTCCTCCCATCGCATCTTTGAGTGGTCCAAAGATGTGGTAATCCCTTGGGGGCAAATCTGGTGAATACGGTGGGTGTTGAAGACACTCGAAGGGCAGGTATTGTATGGTTGCAACCGTTGCCGGGCAATATGGGGCCTAGCGTTGTCATGTTGCAACAAGACACCCGTACAGAGACTCTGTAGAAGATCAAAGATGATTCCTGGTAAAATCTGCATACGCGTCATTGATTACAGTGTTTGTTCCTCCTGGGTGTGTGGTGCTCCGAAATCGCGCCTCGTTCATCCCAGAAGATAATCCGTAAAGCCTGTAGTTGGCTGCGTGCACAACATCTTTAGTTTTGGTGAGGAGGGATCGCGTCATTCCTTGCTCGCTCTCTTGGTTTTTGGCTGATAATAGTGAACCCAGGTTTCATCTCCAGTAACACTTCTCTGTAAGAAGCCATAACCTTCTGCTTCAAACTGCTGCGAAAGTTCTTTACAGGCATCAACACGCCGTTGCTTCAATTCTGGAGGCAGCTGGCGTGGTACCCACGTTGCAGACACTTTGTTGAACGAGAGAACATCATGGATGATGTGGTGCGCTGAACCATAACTGATGTTCAAATATGCGGCTATTTCATCCACCGTGACTCGGCGATTTTCTATCACAATGCCTTCAACTGCTGTAATAGACTCTGGTGTCACTACTCTGTGTGCCTGACTCGGTCGAGAAGAATTTACCATAGAATTTACGCCATTTCGGAACTTTCTAGTCCATTCGGACACTTGCTGGAGTGACAGACATGCATCACCATACTGCAACTTCATTCGACGATGAATTGCAATAGGTTTGCTCCTCTTTGGTGCATGTCTCAAGTGGGCCGGCCATTTTTACAATGAATTTCAACAGGTTTCACGCCTTTACTGCTCAAAAAACGGATGACAGAACGTTGCTCCTCTTTGGTGCATGTTTCAAGTGGGACGGCCATTTTTACAATGCTACTGTGATGTCACTAAGTTTTTCTGCACAGTGCTGCCACCTGCAAGAAAATCTTTTAGTCATTGGTAACAATATTGCCAATTTACTGGACAATGACACTGAATTTTTTATCAAACTTTAAAGGCTTTCATTTTACTCATGTGATAATACAACTTTAAGCTTCCTAGTGGAAAAACTGGGCACTGTTTGAAGAAGAAAACAGGAGCAGGAGTAAAATGTTGTCCATGGTCAAGTGATTTTGATTAAGAAAGACTTTTTCGAAAGGTTTTCTTAAATAGAAGATACTGTTTCAAATAGAAATATGAACTGACGCCACTAAAGACAGGAATACACTGAAGAGCAATTGAATTAGAGATACCTGTCTAGTAACGTGTAGCACCACCTTTCGCCCTGATGACGGCGGCGATTCGTCTCGGCATGGACTCGACAAGACAGCGGAAGCGTTGGGAAGCCATACGGATCCACGATTTCTGAACAAGCTCCCACAGTTCACGAAGATTTGATGGAAGGGGGTCAGAGCCTCGAACATCTCTCTCGATGGTATCCCAGATGTGCTCGATGGGATTGAGGTCAGGTGACCTAGCTGGCCAAGGAAGCGAGGTCACGTCGGTGGAGTGTTCATCCAACCATTTGGATACAATTCGGGAGCGATGGCATGGTGTATTGTCTTGTTGCAGGATGAGGTCCCCAGTGGGATGTTGAAGACGCACAAATGGGAGCAAATGGTCGTCCAGGATATCCCGGTAACGTTGACCTGTGAGGGACGATGTCACACGTACCAGGGGTCCCATTTCAGTCCACGTAAATAGTCCGCAGACGAGAATGCCACCCCCACCAGCTTGAAGAGTACCCTGCTGGCAAGAAGGATCCATCGCTTCATGTGGTTTGCGCTGTACTCGTATCCTGCCATCCGCATGTACCAACGTGAATCTCGACTCATCAGTTCAGGCAACATTTTTCCACATGTCTAGGATCCAGTGGCGATGTTCCCGCGCCCATGCTAATATTTGCACCCTGTGATGTGCGGTCAGCAGCGGTACTCTCGTGGGACGATGGCTTCTTTACCCCATAGCGAGGAGATGGTTCTGGATGGCGTGGCTGCTTACACGTTTTTGTGCACCAGCGTTAAATTGCCGTGTGATTTCTTGCACTGTGGCCCGTCTATCTGCTGTTACAATGCGAGCTAGCTGACGATGACTCTGCTCATCCATACGCTGTTGTCCACGGCAGTTGGCCGTTGAA
Organism: Macrothele yani; assembly: GCA_039090855.1. Taxonomy (NCBI): domain Eukaryota; kingdom Metazoa; phylum Arthropoda; class Arachnida; order Araneae; family Macrothelidae; genus Macrothele; species Macrothele yani. Next base: position 42,286,028 of record CM077016.1, on the reverse strand, counting down.
AGGGATGGTTTTACCGGATTCGATGTACTCACGGTGCATCCGTGACACAGTGGCTCGTGAAAATCCCAGTGCCTGCACGATTTCAGAGATGGAGTGACCCATTCGTCGGGCCCCGACGATTTACCCACGATCAAATGCGCTTCGTCTTACCCATACTGCGTCCGAGTCTTACTGATTCCCGTCGCATCACTCCTTATATTGTCGGATCGCTGCATACGTCATGTCGTTTCCGTTTACAGGGCCGCCCACAGCGCCACATTTGCATAACGCCAGCTGTCTCTAGTTCAATTGTTCTTCAGTGTATATGAAAAAGTAGCAATTATGCTCAAAATGTTTTCATAGTGACAGCTATGAGGTGGAAGAATAATTTTTAAGGGCTACTTTTAGAAGTATAGGAAGAAAAAGTACGCACGCCTCCTAACGAGAAAACTCCGTATTATTTAAAAAGGATAATGTTCGTAATATTTACTATAGCGATGGCATGCAATTCAAAAATGAATGTTTCAAATGGATTGTCAGAAGCGGGGATACAATATCAAAATAAAACACGCACTTACACCACTTATAACGAAGTAAATTTCTCCGTCATTTCTGTCCACGCCAGGATTCGAACCCGGATCCCCTCATTCCGGAATAAGTCACTCTACCAGTTGAGCTACGCGGACATTTTATTCTGATTCATATCTGCCTTTATGTCGTGTGCTTCCTGCTGGTAGGTACGTCACATCTCCTGGTACGTTACATCATCTCCCTTATTATTTTTTTTTTTTCGAAGTGCTGCTCTTATTTTTCCTATCTCGCGGTGTGGAAATATCATCACACCATTGCGAGATTGTGAACGGTCGGGTCATCCGGATAGTTCGGGCGCCATTATAACGAAGTAAATTTCTCCGTCATTTTTAGTCTACGCCGGGATTCGAACCCGAGGCCGCTTATTCCGGAACAAGTCGCTCTACTAACTGAGCTACGCAGACATTTTATTCTGATTCATATCTGCCTTTATGTCGTGTGCTTCCTGCTGGCAGGTACGTCACATCTCCTGGTACGTTACAACTTATCTGCAGAATTTATCATTATGAAAAATTCAAAAATACGTATAAGAAAAATGTTTTCCGCCGTGAACGGTATCGTATGTAGAAGTAATTTTACCCAACCAACTTTTAGAAAATAGAACGATAAAAGTGAAACAGGCTTTTAAGCATCTAGGGGGAAAACTGTGTATTATTTTGAGCGCAAATGGCCCTCAACACGGGAACATTTTATGCATAACGTTCCCGTGTTGAGCGGCATTTATCTTAATTTTTTTTTAAAATCTGGTTTTGTAGATGCAAGGACACTGCTGTAAATCAGTTGTAAACAAAAATATGAGTTTACGCCTTTTAGTGGCGAAATTGTAAGTCACGAAAAATTTGAAATTTCGTGTACAGCATTCTTCACAATGAACGCCACGGACGCAAAACAAAAAAAAAATTGGGATTTTTAGAGCAAAGATATCGAGAAAACAGGGACATCAATTTATATACTCTGGGGGAACAACATTTCATTATTTCGTGCGCAAAATGTTTTCTGTGGCGATTAGTATCTGACCAAAGAAGAATTTTTGCAATCGGATTGTTAGAAGCGTACATACGGCTGCAAATGCATTACAAGCTGAAATTTCTACTTATTCTCCCTCGTTGGAAAATTGCGTGATATGAAAAATCAGATATTATATCCAAAATATCTCTCTCGGCAAAAGCTAAGCAATCCAAAAATAATGTTGGAAATCGGACTTTCAGAAGCAGAAATATAGAGAGAAATATAATTTCGCTTACACCCTCTAGCGAAAAAACTGTACATTATTTGAAGAAGAAGCTGTAATCAAAATGGTCTTTACACTAAAAGAAAGGAATCGAAGGAAAAAGGAAATGTTTCAATCAAATCTTCATAAGCTATGAAATGAAGTAAACTATGCTTTGAATTCGGCAGCAGCTGGATTTACCCTCAGGAGGGCGACGTTATGCATCGAAAAAAAAAAGATCATCGTTCTCCTAGATCAAGTTTCTAACGCAGAAAGAATTTATCTTGTGGGACAGAGATTTTTCTATGAGCAGAGATATGATGTCCAAAGACGAACGGAAGCACTAACATGATGATCACGAAAGCATGTATTTTTCAATATCGAAGGACTAGCAAACATCACAACAATTTCATTAATTTTCGCAATAACGATATGAAAAATGTTTAGAAATATATCTCGGGGGTAGTGATTGCCATAAAATGTTATGTTTCTATTAAACCGGATCATTTTAATTAAGGAAACTGACATCACATAGAGAGTGTATTTCAGATGGTGTTCAAAAAGTGATGGCTCCATATCAATATACAAGTCCATTGGCAAAGTATCAAATCGAAACAAAACGAGAACAAAGCTCAGAATTTTTACTTTAACTCATATATTTTATTTTTCTACATAGTCACCCTCACGCTCCATACTGACACGCCAACGTTTAACAAGTATTTAAAGCCGTCTCTCTTAATATCTTCAGGTTGTTCTCGGAACCATTTCCTCGTAGTGGCTTGAACATCTTCGTCACAGATGAACTGAATTCCTTTCGGACGTCTCTTGAGAGTAGAAAACAACCAGAAGTTGGGCTGTGCCAAATGTAGGTAGGGGTGTTCAAGAACTTCAAACCCGATTTTCTGTACAGCTTTTAAGAGCAATATGTCATTATGTCTTAAAAGAAAAGAGTTTCATCAATGCATTCTTCCAGTGTTTTTACGTACGGAGCAGAGACGTGGACCTTAACTAAAAATATATGTACAAAGACTGCAGACAACTGACTGGAGTAGATGGAGTAGATGCATGCTTGGTACACTGCCGGACAATTGCTAAGGACGGATGACAATAGCAACGATAGCAACCATAAAATGAAAGGCAGGAAAATGTGGAAATTAGCATAAGTGCGGGATACAGTAAGACGTGTTGTGCGTATGCAGATTTTGGATTGCCGAACTTGTTCGTGACGTCATAGCGCTGATAAGAGATATAAAGGATTTGACGCGTATTGACCTTTGTTGTTCAAACGCAAAGTTGAAAGGGAAAGAATCAATTGACGAACTTGCAATTTTCAGTATGTCTTCCCGACATCACCTAGATGATTTTACGCGTGGCCGTATTATTGGCAAGATTGAAGAAGGGCGAAAAGTAACAGATGTTGCCAGGGAGTTCAACGTCAGCCACAGTGTTGTTTCAAGGCTTTGGAAATCATTTCAAACAAATGGAGAGTGTAGCAATCGTCACGTGGGAGGTCGTGTTCGCAGTACGACACCTGCAGAAGTACATAGTGCTATCAACAAAAAGACACCGGCGCAGCACAGCTAGTGAGGTAGCAAATTAGTTTATGGCTGCTACTGGCAAGCGGATCTCCCGAAAAACTGTCGCCAGACGTTAGCATGAAGGAGGACTATACGCCCGCGTTCTGTTGTGTGCATCCCATTGTCCAGACGTCACCTGTACCGCCCGTTTGCAATGGTGCCATCAACATCGCAATTGGACTGATAACGACTGGTCTGCTGTCCTCTTCTCAGATGAGAGTATATACAGTCTATCGTCTGATTGTCGATGACAACTGATCTGGCGTGATAGTGGTACTGCATATTGTCCAGCAAACATACAGGAAAGGGACCGATATCCGACATGTACTGTCATGGTATGGGCTGGCATAATGATCAGTGGCCGTACGTCCCTCTATGTGCTTCCAACTGGGACTATGGCTGGCCAACGATACATTAATGATGTTCTGCTACCTCATGTTCGCATGTTCCGTGGTGCTGTCGGTGATAGATTCATTTTCATGGACGACAACGCAACATGTCATCGAACAGTCGCTGTCCAGGAGTGTCTTGAGAGCGAGGATATTCAACGCCTCGTATGGCCAGCACGTTCTCCAGATCTGAATCCCATTGAAAATGTGTGGAATGCTTTGGGGAGGAGCCTTGCTGGTCGCCAATGCCCTCCAATAAACAAGGACACCCTCATCCGTGCACTGACAGAGGAATGGGATAAATTACCCTAACAGCTGCTTGATAATGTTGTGCAAAGCATGACACGACGTGTGGAATCTTGCATCGCCCTCAATGGTAGCCATATCCCGTATTGACAACTTACGCCGGAACGCCTGCGGACGGTAATTGCATTTTTTTCACGTTTACGTATTCTGCACAAAATGGCCTGTTTGTCCCTTGAACACGTTCCAAAGCCTTCTGGATTTCAGAGCACAATAAATTGTCTTTCTTGTAATATCTTGGCATTCTGACATTATTTTATTTCACTTGGCATCCAACCACACTCACTTTTTTATGCGCTATATAGCCGTTTATGATCCGTCCTTAGCAATTGTCCAGCAGTGTATAACCAGGAAAGATAAGAAGAGGAACTCGTGGATCAGGAAAATGACAATGCTGGAAAATATCGTGATTAGAGTAAAATCCTTGAAATGGCAATGAACATATTGCCATGAAAACGGACCACGGATGGGCAACCAAAATTTAGACTGGATTCCAAGAGACAGGAAAAGACCCAGAAGAAGACCATGTGAAAGATGGGAGGATAAAATTCCAAAGCATGCGGGAGTGACATGGAGGAGACTGGCTCAACACAAACCATTGTGGATGAAACTTAGGGAGACCTTCATCCAGCAGTGGATTGATAATGGTTGTCAGTGATGGCGTATACACATGTATATCATCATTGTCAACCATTATCAATCCACTTCTGGACGAAGATCTCTCCAAGCCTCTTCCACAACGGTCTGTCTTGTGCCAGTCTCTTCCATGCTACTCCCGCATACTTTCGAATTTCATCCACCCATCTTCCATGTGGTCTTCTTCTGAGTCTTTTACTGTCCCTTGCAATCCAATCTAAAATTTCGACTGCCTATCGATGGTCTGTCCTTCTGGCAGTATGTCCAGCCCATTGTCATTTCAGGGATTTTACTCTGATTATGATGTCTTCCACTCTTGTCATTTTTCTGATCCACGAGTTCCTCTTCTTATCTGTCCTGGTTACACCAAGCATGCACCTCTCCATGCTTCTTTGAGTTGTCTGCAGCCTCTGTATGTCTCTTTTAGTTAAGGTCCACGTCTCTGCACCATACGTAAGCACTGGAAGGATGCATTGATCAAACACTTTTCTTTTAAGACACAATGACATATTGCTCTTGAAAATTATGCTGTTTCTTCCAAAAGCTCTCCATGCAAGTTTTATACGCCGATTAATTTCTTCATCAATGTGACCCTCACTTGATATCTGCTGTCCAAGATAAACGTACGCATCTGTTATCTCCAGCTTTTCTCCATCAATCGATAAATCTTCATTTCTTGTAAAAGCATTGTACATCACTTTTGTCTTCTGAAAGTTCATTTTTGATCCCACCTTTTTACTCTTGTCAGCAAGTTCCTGTATTATACTCTGCAGCTCTGATGGGGTACTTGCAAAAATGACTACGTCATCAGCAAAACGAAGGTGAGTTAGATAATCTCCATTAATCTTCATCCCTTTGTTTTCCCAGTTCAGTGATTGAAAGACATTTTCCGATGTGGCATTAAAGAGCTTGGGAGATATGGTGTCACCTTGTCTCACTCCTTTCCAATTTTTATGTGCTGTATTCTCAAACAGCGAATCTTTGCACTTGCATTTTCATAGATGTTATTAATAATATAAATGTATGCATGTTCAACACCGCAGGATTTCAAAGCCATTTTAACTGCTGATGGTTTCACTGAATCAAAGGCCTTTTCATAATCGACAAAAGCCATACACAATGGAAATTCATATTCCCTCGCTCTTTCAATTAGTTCTCTCAGTACGTGGATATGATCTGTAGTGCTGTAGCCACTCCTGAATCCAACTTGTTCTCTCGGTTGAGCCCTGTCCAGTGTTATATATATATATATAATTTTTCGTAAGCGGTTCAATGCACTACGAAGAAAACTCACTACCTACATTACATCATTACGTATTTCAAATTATGAGCAGATTTTCTCTAAGAGGGGGTGGGGGTGGGGGTGGTAAATGCACCTTGTTTTTTTTCTGAATTTTTCTTCTAAAAATCGGCTTTGAAATAGTTTTTTTGCATTGAAACGAATTCAAAAGACGTGCTCGTTACCCCTGAGAATTCTGTGTCATCTTTCTTGTTCTTTCTTTTTCGTGGACGTTTTGTTTTCTTTCAATACAGTACGTCTCAAAAGTATATAGACACTATAAAATGCATTTGTATAATGAACAAAAAAGAAATATGGCCATGAGTACAAAAAAATTATGACCGAAAACATGCGACTAGTATTTAACAAATTGTATATATGACAATGCAACTTGCACTGTAGCTGTATGAAAAAAATGACGGCAGGGGTTGTCCCAAATATATATAGAATACACGGAATACCACAAATATAGATGAACACGTGGTTCTTAGAAGCTTGCGGATTTTCCATTGTTTCGAATTAACTCGTGTATACCATTTTCCACAGAAAGTACCAAAGTTTGTAGCATTTCAGGATCCAAAGTGTGCCATGCACTTTCTATTGCAGTCTTCAGGTTATTTACTGACGAATATTGTTGTCCGTTGGCATAAACTTTTCGTGTTAGAATGCCCCACACGTTCTCGACTGGATTCGGGTCCGGGCTAAGTAGTGGCCGGTCTAGAACGAACATATTTTCCCTGTTTAGGTATGCTTTTGTAGTATTGGAGGTATGGATGGGCGCGTTGTCGTGCTAAAATATCCAGTTGTGTCCCTCCCAAAAGTTCACCGAAAGGCGTCAAATGAGATTCTAGTGTCTCTATATTAATACTTCGACGAGTTTTGTCGTCCACCTAGAAATGCTCAAAAAGTTTGAGTATTGTATGAAAAGACAGTCCACGCCATAACAGATCCACCGCCGTGTTGTCTGCTGTATAATGTTCTGGGTTATTTCCTTCAATCATGCCAATATATACACTGGTGTGCAAAAATTAAGGACGAAGAGGAGAAATTAGCATAACAGCGGAACAAGCAGGCAGGACGGACCGAAAGACCACTCAGGAGATAGACTAGGGTCCGGTACGGTAGGGCATGCGCATATATGCAGCATGACGTAGGGAGGGGGGATAGTGTCGGAAGGGTATAAAGCACGCGGGCGGTGTACGCTCAGCAATTCGGTGAAAGCTATTGCACGGTGTACATCGGTTTGAACGACGTCGAGTTGCTGCCACCGTGTGATATGGCCAACAGGCAATCCAGTAGACGACATCTGGATGACTTTACCCGAGGTCGCGTCATTGGGAAGTTGGAAGAAGGTCGAAGTTTGATTAGTGTGGCCGAGGAGTTCGGGATCGCTCACAGCATCGTTTCACGAGCTTAGAGAGCATTTCAAACGACAGGAACAGCTGTGCGAGAATTTAGCAGTGGTCGTCCACGAGCAACCACGACGGCGGACGCCCGGTATATTGTCCTACAGGCGAGAAAAGACAGACGACAGACAGCGGGAGAAATCGCAAGGCACATGCAACAGACAACTGGACGTTCGTTATCGCGTTTTACCGTGGCCAGGAGGATGCACAAAGGTGGTCTATTTGCACGACGGCCAGTACGGTGTGTGCCATTAATGCCTGCTCATCGGAGGCGGCGGTTTCTGTGGTGCCAGGAACACAAAAACTATATACATCAGCAATGGGGTCGAGTTCTCTTTACGGATGAGAGCCGATTTAGTCTGACGAGCGATTCTGGACGTATACACATCTGGAGAGAGCAGGGAACACGCAATAACATCTCCATCATCGAAAGGGACCGCTTTGGAGATGGCGGAGTTCTCGTTTGGGGCGGTATCATGCTTGGTAGCCGTACTGACCTCCACATCTTCCACTAAGGGGGTTCAGTCACTGGTGTCCGCTATTGCACCGAGGTACTCCTGCCTCACGTGCGTCTGTTTAGAGGTGCTGTGGGTCCTGAGTTCGTCTTCATGGACGACAACGCTACACCTCATCGTATAGTGGTGTCGCAGAGCTGTTGGGGAGTGAAGATATTCAACGCGTGGATTGGCCCGTAATGTCCCCGGAACTAAATCCAATCTAACACGTGTCGGACTTTCTCGGGAGACGCTTGAGCACGTCACCAGCCGCCAGCAACGATTCCGCAGCTGCGTTTGGCGCTACAAGAGGAATGGGCCGCGATGCCTCAACAGCTCCTTGACAACCTCGTCCTCAGCATGGACAGACGTTGTAAATCCTGCAACGCAGTCAGGGGTGATCATATCTCCTACTAAAGACTGAATTTTTTTGGCAGCCGCCTGTCACATGAATGTTTCTGTCTTCTGTCCAGGTGTGCTCGAAGCTACCTTTTCAACAAAGTGCCTTTGTATCCTTTGGATTCCTTGTTCGGAAGGTTTTGCTGACTTGTCCCATATTCTTACATCTTGGGGATCTTGTGGTATGATTTGAGTCGACGTTACATTCAAAAACCGTCTCGTCCTTAATTTTTGCACGCCAGTGTAGCTTGCATATCCATCTGGACCATCCAGATTTCATTTTTTTCATCGCCGAATAGCACTCTCAGCCATTTGTCGCTATACGACATGTGCCCACTGTAGCCTTCTTTTTTGGTGACACTTTAAAAGTAGCAGTTTACGAGCTATTTTCGTGTGTACCGTGTAGCTACTTTCATTAATACGTCTGTGTATGGTATTCTTTGATATTTTCAACTGGGAAGCCTTGGTCATTGTACGTATGGACATTTTTCTGGGACGAAGCTATTCACTGTATCTATGCCAGTCGTCACGGGAACTTGTTCAAACACGGCCTTCTTGACCGAGGTTTTGATGGGTGCGGTTCACCATGAGCTAGATTACGATAAATCATACTTTTACAACGATTTACTAATTTTGCAATTTCATTTAGTGGCTTACCTTGCAACTTCAAGGTGTATATTTTGGGAGTAGTCTCATCACCTGATAGCTACGAAGCTTTAGGCATTTTGTTCCTCAGTAAAACTGGACTCTTTGACTTTAGAGCTACCTTTTTGTACGCCCCAAACATATTTCACTGACTACACGTTCCCAATTTGCATAATATTGTGATCTTCTATAAATACTGTACTTGGGACTCCTGTTTTTTAAATATTTTGCGATACATATTGTAGTGTCAGTGCCTTAGTGTAAATTGGAATTTGTGTCACTTAAGTCTTAATGGCACAGAGATTGGCCAGGTGAATGAGTTTGTATATTTAGGAAGTATGTTTGACAGAGAACAAATTAGATGGCAAAATTAGTAGAAAATCATAGCTGCCTTAAAAGGATTTCACAGGAATCCTCTTAAGGCAGCTATGACTTCATTGAAAGTCATAGCTGCCTTAAGAGGATTTCACAGGAATGATGGTTTCTCAAGGAAGTCCCGATGGCTGTGTATGAAAGTGAAATTGTTCCTACTCTGATGTACAGCAGTGAAACCTGGGTATTGCAGATAAGACATAAGAGTCGTTTGTGTGCGGGAGAGATGCGTTACTTACGTGGAGTTTGTGGCAACATACGCTATGATCATGTCAGGAATGAAGATGTGTTGCAGATGTGTAATGTAAGGCAAAATGTTGTTAGTGAGGTGGAGACCAATATTCTTAGGTGCTTTGGCCAAGTTGAAAGAATGAGTGATAAGGTGCTGACTGAGAGAATTTTTCAGCCCAAGTGGCAGGTCTTAAAGAAAGACCTGCCACTTGGGCTGAAAAAGGGAGGACAAGATTCAGGAATGTCTGCTTGAGAAAAAGATTATGAATATGAAGTACAAAAGGTCCTGTGTACGGCGTGTGATGGATGTTACTGAAGCTCGAGCTGTATGCCGAGATCGTTGTAAATGGAGACATTTGATACACCAACAGTGAATAAATTCTTGTTCTATCAGTTAATTGTGTACTTGGCGCATGATATTTCTTTGAGGAGCTAACCTCTGAATCTCAGAGAACAGCTTAATGATATGTATGTATCTATGTCATAATCGCTTTCCTCATGTTTGATGCAAGACCCAACAATTTCAATGACGTCATAATAAAGTTCTCAGAAAAACAAGAGTCTCTGAACTTTGGGGGCAGACTGTAATACGATATAATCCATATGGGATAGTTTTACGGCATGGCTTTTAAATCTGAAATTTTAGGCTGTTTGAAATGCCCATAATTGCTGTCTTTAATCGCATTTGGTTCGATTTGTGATTTCTGTTTTTCCGAAAATCAACTGAGAGAGAAATAACTTCTGTGTTGCTCAAAGCTACGGTCTCCACTGAACATTACGAGGTCATCGTACTGGCAATTTGCGTTAGATATTCGTATTAGTGCGCCTTTCTTTTATTGGCACAGTTTGATTTGCATAGACTTTATTCATTAGCAGTGTTTAGATCCCAAGAGCCACACATATACGTTATGAGAAATTTTAGTAATCGTTCTTCATATACATGTAAAAGCTGACCTGTGTCTTTTCTCTCTTAGTCATGCAACGCGCGTCACTTATGCCAGTCAAATGTTACCGTTTTCGCTAGGGTGAGGGGGGGGAACTAAGTGGGGAAGGTGGTTGAAAAGTGTCAGATGAGGTCATGCCCCGGATAGGATGTCATTCTCGTTATGAATAAAAAAAGCACTCGAAATGATTGTTGCTCATTCCATTGGTGTGGCTTATTGTATATGCTCTGGATTTTGAGTACCAATCTCTCTTTCGTCCGCCGATAAAACATCATCAAGTATTCATGTCCAACACATTAAAATTTATTGCTCGTTTTCCATCATTCGAAGTGGTCATTGGACAGCTGATGTACGTGACACTTGCTTGGATGACAGTATGGGTGACAGTGTTCTGGGCGTTGTTGTAAGCGAGGTTAAAATTCATGAAGTGTCTGATGTCTATCTACGAATAGTCAAATAATAAACAAAAAGATCATAATCACTTTTTTAATGAACAGAATTATCGCATTGAAGTTGATGATCACAATGGCTTTTTGAACCCACTATTGCATGTACTCTGTAATTACGCAGCACATCGTGCTTTAAAATGAAAAGAGCTTGCGTTTTGGATTATTCCGAGCACGAACAGCGACCGCATCAAGTCAAAGGTCATGGATAAAAGCTAAGATTGCATGAGATTAGGCTGGAAGGGGAATTATATTTTTTGATCCACACGTCTCGTTTACAAATAACTTATTATATACTTCCATGATTGCGTACTGAATTAATGTGAAACGTTCTTATGCTTAATTAAACAAATAGCGGTACCTTCCACTTGACAAACAAGGAATGTTACGGAAATTAGAATTACGTCGTGCATCCAGAAAATTGACTGAAAGCAGGGTTTCCATTTGAACTGAATTAACGGTACTACTAGTTCCTGAAATACTGCACAAGCTGCATCTTGTTGGTTGAATTTATTAATCTGGTAAATAAGCGGTATGTTCTTTTGGGAAATTTTACAGATTTCTTGTTATAAGCCATATATGAAAAAAAAATGTAAAGCTTTAAGAACTTTTGAGGTCAAAAAAAAAAAAAAAAAAAAAACCCTCACTGTGACAAAAATATTTACAACCCAAATTTTAGCAGAATCTTTGAGATGTAACCCTAAATACCAAAATGCAAAAACACTATCATGGGGAAATTAGTGCAGTTGTGCATGATGGGAAAATAGAAATTCCCTTTCTGCTTAAAAAAAAGAAACCAGATGCAATTAATTTCAGATTCTTGAAGAATTATGCAGCATGGCCTTCTTTCTGGCGCGCGACGACTCTACAATGATCGCAACAATCAGAGCTTCATTTATAGTTAAGCGTGATAGTTTTCATTCATAGGATGACGTGTATTCCCCAAGATTAAAAAGACATGGAATCTGGAAGCATTTACGTTCCTCAGAGCCAACGCAATTTTTTTTTTTTTTCAATTTTAGTAGGACCTCTTAGTTTCCGGAATAGCAGAAATCCGTATTGCTGAAAAATGTAACAGACTGCGTCACATTAGCCGTAAAATGCCAAGGTTAGCACACCCGTGCCTTATCCTGTTGCACAACTTCTCCATGCTGGAATTCTTCAATGTGCTCTTTAAAAGTTGTGGAAAACCTTTCAGGGAAAACGAAAAATGTTCCAGAAAGGCACAAGGCTGAGTTTACTGGACTTGATAAAGACATTTATGTCAAAGATTAATACAGCTAGAACAAAGATACGCGAAAGTGTTGAAGTTACTGGAGGAATACTTTGAAAAAAATAATGAGATAGATTTGGCAGCATGCAAGACTCTCTCTCGTAGGTCCTCCATTATGTGAAAAAATGTGTACCGAATTGCAAAATATATTTGATGTGATAATGCCCAAATTTAACACGAAACACTGATGCTATGAACCTGAATTTGGTATGATGTTAAACAATAGAAGAACTTAACTCCAGGCTTTGGATATTTGTTGCTACCTTTATAAATATTATATACACGGATGGAAACATTCTAAAACAATTCTTACTCGCCAGAAAAGCTTTTTACCAGCCATGATTTGTGGCAGGGGAAAGGATTAAATTACTTATTTGCTTAAGCATCCCAGTCTATATTCCAATAAAATTTTCATTTTTATGTCACCAAAATACGAACTCAAAAAAATTATTTGCAAATATGTTCCGTACACAGACGTTCGTAAAAGATGACAGAAATGGCAATTTTGGTGTCATAAACGTTTCTCTTTGCTTGATAGTATGTTTAGCAACAGCATGTTTACCAGAACAATGATCACAACTTGCCAATTGAATCAGCTGGATAAAATTCTTGTATTCCTCTGCTTGAGCTGATATTTTGCTTTCTATTTCATATGGAGAAAAGAAATTACGATTTAGCAGGATGATCGACCATTCCTTCCTTTGTAGAATAGCAATAAATGTATTACTTTGTTACATCATATTAGTTGTATTTACTACTCTTCTGGATAAAAACACTTCCTTCATTTTTAGTGTTTGAATCAACAAATTTTCTCAGTTAAGAATCTTCTGGAAGTCACAATAGTTTTTCAAAAACGTAAAAGATAATTACTAAACCATTAGAAAGAAGTAGAGGAAAATTTAGGTAACAAATGGGCAGTTCCATGGCAAAAATTTGAGCTCGCTAGTGGCAAGTTGGAAAGTGCAAATTCCTCACCCCTGGTTATAAAGCTTAAATTAAACATGTTGATTGTTCTTTCATTATGTATACAACGAATAGCAACAGTCCATTCAGCTCTTAAATTGCTAGAGCCAGATATGGGAAATAAGGATGCAGCCTAAAATCTTTAGGGATCCTCTCTGAACGAACAAATCTGGAATTTACTATGTAACCACCTTTTGAACCATACCAAACAGGGTAGTAACGTAATATCACTAATTTTCAAATTTGAAAAATTTGCAACTCGAAATGCTTAGATGATTCTTAAAATGCCCAATGTTTAGCACATGTGTAGTCCTGAAAAGTTAAATACTTAATCCAACCGAATGCGCAGAATATTAATTGTATATCATTTACTAATTACGACCTGTAAACATGACGGGATAATAACAAAAATCTAAAACTAAAAGTTCGAGCTTGTGAAAATTTGCTGCTGCAAAACAAAACGAATGAAAAAGCTTTTCTGAAACAATTTGTTTGTTTTTTTCTTTTTTTGCTGATGTATCACTTTATAAATTTCTTTTCATCCAATAAATATTAGAAAAACTAGTAAAAATAGCTAATAAATAAAAACAAATTCATGTAATGATTTAACTCAAAAGAACATTGCGCTTATTACAGGCCCGTATTTAGTGTAATTGTCGTCCCTGTCCCTGAATGGTCAGAAAAGTAGGTTTCTGATCATTCGACCAAAATAGACCTAGGTGCAAGGCCCCGGATGAAGCATAGGTGTACTTGTTGCATTCATTTGATTTATTAACTTAGAAGTACCCTGCTATATTCAAAAATCACGGATTCCGGGGATTTTAGTTTACACTCTGAAAGATACCTACAAGTCAGTCTTTAATTCACAAAACAGACCCTAGTCCTTAATCCAAAATATCTGATTTTCAATTTGGAAGGCAATAACAACCATTTCATTGTTATTGCCAGAAAACGTCCACGGTTTACTCACAAGCGCAATGTAATTTACTTCGGAAGAGTTACGTTCTGTGTTGCATAACACTGGATTTAAAGTTAATTACGAATAAATATAGCCATAAAATCTCTGTGCTTTATTTCCGAGCATAATTTGGTGTACTGTGGGCAAATGATGACTGTAAACGTGCCATATATATTGTTACGATCCACCCCCGCCATTAGGTTAGTAATTAATAGGCGTGGTGGATGTATGTAATTAATTAAGTATTAATTATGTTCGAGACTTGATTGGAGTTTAAAAGTGTAAACAGCAGAGAAAGTTTTATCTGGGGATAGGACAGAAAAGAGGCGAAGAATTCTCCCTCTGGCTGGGTGGGCTCGGAATAGCTCTGCTATGTCATAAATCGAAGGTTGCAGCTGACTGCCAGTCTAAACAGGGAAGGAGTTACATTTCGAAGAGGGGCCACTTGAGTAGAAATGAATGAAGATGGGGGGACAAAAGGTTTAGCGAATAATCGTAAATTCGTCGATTGTTTGGGGCATTTTCGAGAACAATTGCTCTCTGTGTGGTCCGTGCAGAAAAATAAGATTTCGCATTAGCGTGAAAATAAGGAAGAAAGTTTAGTTGTCTGTACGCTCTCCGATGTGAAAGGCTGGATTGGATGCCTTGGATCTGCTAAATGAATTGGGCGGTGAAGAGCGAAACGCCCTGCATTTGGTAAGAAACGGAGACGACAACTCGGGGCAGCTGGAGATGCCAGTTTGCCATAAAGACAGCGGAATGCCTAAATCCGCGTGATAAAGCAGCAATTTCTAGGCTGGGAGCCTAATGGAAATTAGCGACTGATTGGCCCAATGAAAGCAAAGTTACACAGGAATTAAGAAGTCTGCGAGTGGACGTTGGTCGAAGCGAAGCCAAGTCGAAGATCGGGTTCGAGTCCAACTACGGCAATGTGCAATTACCATCCTCTCCCTGAAGCGGCGAAGGAAGTCAGCTGGTCCTGCGGGGCGAAGCGAGGCCCCATGTGTGTGTGTGTGTGTGGTTACGTAAGCAGCGCAGCCACTACGTGTAAGTGCGACAGGATAAGGCCGGCGCAAGGAAAATTGTAGCGTAAAAGCGGTGGCTTGGATACCTAACGAATATACAGGTGAAAAGTTAAAGCACAATTTGGATTTATTCTTGACAGCATCCATGTAAGTAGAAACATTTTGTTTTTATTGTTACATCTGCTACGCAATTAGATGAGGAACTGAACTAATATATTGCAAGAACTGAACTGAGAAATAGTAAGACTGAACTGTGGAATTTAAGTTCATTAAAACTATCTCGCGGGAACTGATTTAGGTCCATGTCGACCCAATACTCATGTTCAGAAGATAGCTAAATTTTATTCGTATGTGTGCCATTGTTATGTTTTTGTAGAAAATTAAATATTTGTTTAAGCAGTCAGCGCAGTCATAGAACACCTTATTTATGTGTACGCATGTGATTGGTTCAAATTGTTTAAGTGTATGCCCATATAATACAGTTTTCGCGCCAAGAACTACGTCGAAGAACCTCAGAGAAGAAATATACTAATTTCTCGGCTACGGTTGTTAAATTGATTGACCGCGGTGGGATAATGACCCACTGTCGTAACATTTTGGTGGTGAGCGGTGAATGCTTAACCTAGCTCGGTCCGGTATCGTAACATTTTGGTGGTCAACGGTGGGATAACGACCCACGAGATCGCAACATTTTGGTGCCAGCGGCGGTATCAATATTATCAAAAAAATTTACTTCTGCTGGAAATCAGTTTAAATTTCCGAGAATAAAAATTGAGCCGCATGTTTCATAGATATTGGTTGTATCTTAAAATGATCCTTGAATGTCGAGTTTAGTTATTGCAGCACACCGCCTATCTATAAATTCCTATTTTTCGCTTTCGAGGAAAGTATGAATAAGTACAGCAAAATTCAAAAATCAGATGTTTAGATGCTTTTCTATTCATCAAGGATGTACGGGCAATTGCTAAACTTAAGGTTTAGAAAGAGTACCCTGGCAGAAATTTCAAAAATGTAAGTGACCAGTTTAGGCCTTATTCTCCTTGGAAAAGAGTATAAGAAAATCTGAATCAAAATTCTTCATCTCATAACTAAATTATATCATGAGTTTCCCATGAATTGATAATCGGGAACATGGAATTTTTGTATTACTTTCATCATAAGAACTGTTGATACATCATTTACTTTTATTTTTAGAGAGTGACGAAGTATTTCATTTTAAATCATTGACCTCTGAGTGTCGGAACACAATATGAGTGCTTTACAAAATTTAAAACTCGTTCATTAGTTTATACTTATACAACTCTCTTCCCAGCTCGTGTGAACATATGTAATTTAAAATGTTCCGCATCGGCTTTGTTAGAATGAGTGCGATCGAATTTCGGAATGAGTTGCCACAGAGGATGAGTGGTCAGTAGAGTGGGCTCCTGGAAAAACATCTGAGATGGACACGGTCTCGAGTCTAAGATAAGACATGGATCCTGTGCTTTACCCATGGCGCTGGCCCTGCCCTTTCCGTGGAATTAGCGGTCTTAGAGCAGGGACGAACGACATCTTATAACTTTAGATTCACATCGAAAAACAAAATAAGAATGCCTAAATTTTCCTTTTAGATCATGTGGTACACCTACAAACTGTTTTTAACTTTGTCGTATATGTAGAATTTCAGTGTCAAATCTAATATCAATTTCTCTGATTCCGAATTTCTCAAATTTCAAAAATCTCTAAATGTCGAATTTTTGATTGGATGCTACGCAGATGCTATTATCAGCTTTGCATATTCCCCAGACGTGCATTGTTCGAATCCCCTGTTTTACATGATCAATGATAAATGAAAATCGAGAATTCGAAATTTTTCTGTAATTTGGACTCGGAAGTTTCCAAGGTACCCTGACTGTAGTACACGAAGAAGTGTTTTAATTCTAGATCTTGAATTTTTTTCTTCCGGGTATTTTGTATATTCCGCCAAAATTTCTGAATCTGGCGATCTAACTTTCACCTATGGGATGTGCGGGACAACCTGATACTTAAGCATAAATTTAGATTTTAGCTGTCTGCCATGTTTTGAAGCGTGTAATTCAAAACACACGATTTTTGAAATTTGAGAAAATAAATGTCCATATAATTTAAACATCGAATCGAATATTATAGCTACTTTCGAATTAGCTGAAAAATGCAGAATCGAATGTAGGAACTCAGCATGAATAGGAAACTGAATGTTGAGTTCGTGCTGTAGATTTTATTTTCAATAGGTATCAAGATTCAGATTTTCAAATTTCGGAGTCATGTGGAAGCACTAAATTTGAAATCGTTGTTTCTTCGTTCGAATTGGAAGTAAAAACAAAATACAAATCGTGTGGAAGTTTGCGAATTCTGAGTTTCACCTGTTAAGATGTTAAATCATTTCACTCAGTTCAAATACCTAGCGTTTAACATTTGTTCTTTTTCATTTTGCTCGAAACATACGTACACACTGATTTCTCATTCGTACCTCTGACTTTCGAATAGACACAGAATATAGAAAACTGCTTTCAAGATATTAATAACTTAAAGAAATGTATGAAATTTTACACTACTAGGACATTATAACCTTTCTTTTGCCGACCGTGGGATTCGAACTCATATCTACCTAGTCCGGAGCGGCTGTTCTCTCAGTTGAACTGCGCTGGCTGGCTCTTCGCTGCTTGATTGTTCACTTGACTCATGCGTTACAACATTTACAATGTTGTACCAAAGGAACGCAAGTCGAAATGTAACAAATAGTATAAAACATTTCCACATTTCTTCAAACTGACTAGACGCTGTAATGTTATGTCTTGTTTAGGGGTTAAAGGACCACCATCAGCAAATTAAGGGCCATGAGCAGTTTCCTATCCCTGCTTTGGGGCCACTGGTTTTAGAGGGAGGAAGCGTCACGATCCACTCGGATAAGAAATCCGAGGCCAGGGCTTAGACAACTACGCAACCGGTGGTGACTTTGATGCTGTAAGGTTATCACATATTATTGCAAATTAACTTCAACAGTATTAAAAGAAACTGCCTAAAAATGTGTGGATTCGCAGATCTTCAGACAAACTGTGAAAACCTGAAAATTTTTAAATAATGGTTTTACAGGTGTGGAACTCGTAGAGACTTAGCAGGAATGCCTGATCGTCAAAAACTCTCAAAATCTGAATTTACATCATACCATCCAATGTTTTAGCAATGTCGAAACTCCAAGCTCTCGAAATTTCCGTATAAAAAGCTGTTAAAATCTCCCAAGGTCCAAAAAAGTTGACAGAAGATTCAATGTGCACAAAAGATGTAGAAGGGAAAAATCTGCTCTCCCTTATATTAGATATCAAACTACTGGTTATGCATATGTCCTGTCTCTGGGAAGTACATGGCTTTATTCGAAGTTAAATGTAAAAGAAGGGTATAAAATGTTAAATATAAACGTTGGCAGAAATGGCATGAAATTATTTATTGCTCAGACAAACACAGTAAAAGTGGCACAAACTTCAGGGAAAGGATATCATGAAGTTAAAATTTATTGATTTACTGAAGGACATTGAACTGTAACAAAACAATAAATGCATGAAACCACTAAACAAAACAGATCTGATCTTCCATAAATGCGGATAATATGGACTAGAAACTTTGAAAAAATCAGTCGGATATCCTCAATTTCCGATAAAAAAATATTAACTGTATAATAAATAAAGTATTCAAATGAAATAATAAAGAAAGAAATGAAATCACAGACAATAGTGTCAACAAACGACCTTGCTTAAAGTTCAAAATGCGAAAGAAGCGAATTATGGGTATACTGTATAAACTTTAAAACGATTCCCCCTTTCTGAGAAGCTTTTCCCAATAATTAGTAGCCTTTATGAGGGCATCTCGATTTTTGAACTGCAGGTGGAAGCCTATACCTTTAGAATTATGATTTACCTGGACTTATATTAAATTCCAGTAAAATAATAAATGCATGAAGCCATTAAACCTGTAACTATATTAAATCTCATACTCGATCAGTATGGTAACATGGACTGGAAATTTTAGAAAAATTAATTCTCAATGCGTTTTCATTCCGTGGAATGAGTCATTAATTTTCAAAGTGTCAGGTTATGGATTTGTCGTTTTTTCTAAACAAATTCAAACCATCCTCATGAGCACTTTATATTTCTTTGCACTTAAAAACATCCTTCTGAGGTGTTTGAATCCCTTTGCACTCGCAGGGAAAGGTTGAAAAAAAAAACCCGATAATTGGAAAACATTATTCTCTCTCTCGTAGTTGACAATGAATAATTCATTCACTTCAGCTGCACCTAAAGGCCTAACTCATTTGTACCGTCAAAATCGAATACTTAAATATCTCAACCAGAAAGGTGTTGTGATAAAGGAACTCTCAGGGATTCTTAGTTTAGAAGTAATTTAAATATCGTTTCTAAATAATACAGACTGTATATCCTAAATTTCTGAAGTGGTACTGCAGTTATTGGAGCTGCAAAAAGAAATGAATTTTTATGTTTAAAATAAAATTGAAAAATATGATATGAAAAAACACAAGTAAACTATATATGAGACTGGCGAAGTTTAATAAACAGTAGCAATTTTTAAAATGAAATTTTCACTTGTATCCCAATCATTGCACTAGAGCTCGACAGGTAAATCACTCCCAAATTACTTTGTACTAACTTCGTTTTGTCGTAAATAAGCAAGCAAAAGACATTTGTATTAGACCAATTCTTCGTTACTTTTTTAGTAATCTAATTGATTCTTCACATAAACACTTATTTTTCAGTTTTATTAATTTGTTTGAATGTTTCGGTCGTTCTAAATGCATCCAAAATCATTCGTCTTTAAAAACCGCACCTGACTATCTATAGAATTGCAGTTTTCATTTCAATTAAACATCAAATGAATTAACTCTGCTTTAAGGAACTTGTCTTTATTTGGTTTTAAGGCTTTCAAAACTGTGAAGAACGAACGATTAGTTCACCTTAAAAAAATCTTTGAGATGAACTAATAAAAAAACAAAATTGTTTTTATTAGTTCATCTCTGTTAGTTCTTACGCGATCTTAACTTGAAAAACCAGCGGTTAAGATCGCGTAAGAACTACACAGAGATGAAATAATTAAAACAAATCTAGTGTCACTCCAGTTAAAGAAGAATAGAGAAAATAAAATACAGAGTAATTGGAAAGAAGGTAATTGGTTTCGGAATGTGAAACTAGTTTTTAGTATAAAAACTTGTGCAAAAAAGAAACTTTCGGCAGCCTTCCGGCGATCTTGTTGGAAGCACTTTTTCATCTGCCAAGTACGGAATATTTTCAGTAGTTTGGCGTATTGCTTAGTGATTAATAAATTTATGTTATGCATTGTTCTTTTTCTTTACCCAGGTTTTAGGGCATCAAGAGTATACAAAATTTACCAGAACTGTGAGTTGGCGTATCTTTTGAAGTGTCTAAGTTCCATTAATGAGAGTTTGGGGATGCTAACATATGTTTCTCTGATTTTCTCAGAAATTTACAAAAACAATTAAACGTTTACGAAACAAAATCTGTTGTTTCCTTTAATGGCATTTTACTAGGCTAATTCTTTGTCATTAGAGGTGTCTTTCCAGTGGAAAAAGTTACTATCTGCTGTAATACGAAGGAAAAATATTGCGATAGTAAAAATACTGTGATTTGAAGAATCCTTCTTATTATAGTAGCCAATTAATAGATTACCTCCTTATTTATGCTTTTTTAAGTGTTACTAAAATGCTATTTGCTTCATTCTGAAATTACAAACCACCACTTTGGAGTTTTCTGTGTAAAAGCATAGATTTTCAAAACACAGGTAGGGGTAATAAAGAGGCGAGCCGAAGTTTCTCCCTTTTTCTTGAAAGAAGGAACTACAAATCGTTGAATGGATAAATATAGAACTAAATATGTGGAAACACAGGATGCAGGAGAAGCCTTATTCTGTCAGAGGACAACATTCAAATAAAGAGCGACTGTGTTGAAATGAAAATGAAAGCTTTTGGGATTTTGTTAAGATTCTTGATATCAAGACAAAAATGTTTTGGAACAATGAATGAAGCAGAAGTAATCGCACCATTAAGTCCGCAAATTTTCCTCGGTTATTACATAAGTTTTGTTTAAATCCAGTTGTAACCCGAAGTCGAACAGTTGAAGGATCAAAATTTTAGCTCTACGTAATCCTGCATCTGAGTTCAAGTCCCGAGTAAGACATGAATACTGGGTTTCTTCCGTTACTCGAAGCATACGGTAGGCCCTTGAGCTACAGTATTTCCGCCTAATTCACGGGGATCTTGCCCACTGATCTTCAATATTTACTGTTTCCCTTTCTTGGAGCTAGAAACTATGGCTGCCTCATCTTGCTTTTTGTGCTAAAGGTGGTCGCAAGCTAGTCCGTAGTCTAAGTGCTGGCTTTTGACTATTTGTCAGATACGTGCCTTGCTCCGAATCCTGGATGAGGGAAGAATGGTGCATTTATCTTATGACACTGGCTCTCTCCCTTTCCCGGATCCAGTGGCTCCAAATTAGGACTGTGCGACTGCTTATATAGCCATAGAGTTGCTCACGTTGGTCGTTAAACTCCCCTCCCCAAAAAAGGTTAATGTGGAGTTTCGCATAAGTTGAAGGGACTAGTGTACTTCTACATAGCTAACATTACTGAAGAGAGTTGCATTTGTTAAAGTTTTACAGAAATAGTTTCTCTCCTTTTCATATAACAGACATTTTCCTGAGCTTGTAATGTAAACGAAACGTATATTCTTGTGAAACCCCAAGACTCTTTAAAGAATTTCAGCACAGTTGCTCCACGTTGTAAGTTCTTATCCCAGGCTGGCACCACCACACAATTTTATACTGCTGAAAAACGTTAAGCGTCCTTACCAATGGAGAATCGATAGGTTTAAGGAGTTAGGAAGACGCTGCATCCTTTGTGACAGAATGATATCTGTAGCGGTACTTCTGTTTGAAACAGAAACACCTCGGAGGATGGAACTTGAATGCTTTCACTCTCTGTGGTCATTCCAGAAATTGCAACCCTCAGTTAATGACCGTATTTTTAAGCTAGTTACCTGCAAGAGCATTCACGAGCTTCATTTTATGGTGCTCGTACTACTGAAGGACAGATAGAAGGGCAGTTGGATTTAGTTAGCAAGTGCTATTTTTTCCACAAAACGTTCCCGATAAATTATAAACGAAAATATATCTTTTTAAAAGATAAATAAAGAGAGAGTGCAATACATGCGAAATTCAATGAAATTTTTAGAGACTTTTTGAAAAATAAGAGGAATTATAAACTTCTTTGACTTCTGGAACACAAACTGTTCACCCATTTCGTGACGTATTTTCTTAATTCAAAGCAAGTCAGTACCATGTTTTCAAATAGATGGCACTACAAAAATGTATGAGAATTACGATTGAACAATTTCAAATCTACTTCCTTCTAATCTGGATTCGCTTTTATTAACTTTAAATCAGAGCCAGAACTGCACATGTACAAAGACAGTGAGTGATACGTACAATTGCAAACCAGAACAATACAAAAATAAGAAACTAGTACCAAAACAAAAATTACCTGCCCCAGATGCTACCGTAATCTTCTACGTATGCTCCCAGAACATGTTTATATGAAGATCTGAATCTTTACTGAAGGAATATAATATTCAAATTCAAGAATAATTTGACGTTTCCTCATTTTACTTGCGTTACTTATAAAACAATTAATCAGATTCGCTTGTTATGGGATACAAAGGGAATCCAGTTATTACACCGCAAAAGCTCGAAATTGGAAATGGGACACTCTTTATAATCTTAGGTATTTATTGGGGTCGCTTAACCCAGAAATGAAAAGATAAAAGAAAATTGTTATAGCCAAAATATGCTGCTTTTCATGATACACAAGTATGAAACATGGAACTCAATTTAAGCAATGTTGAAAGAAAACTACTAAAAGTAGTGGTAAGAAGAAATATAGTGTCAGAGGAATTTGTATGGACAAAAGAAATTGTCGAGAGGCAGTTAAAGAAATAGCAAACAAATGTGCATAATTGATAATTCAACGCATGTTATGTGACATAAAAGAAAACGGCTGAAGAAATACATAGAAAGGTGAAATAAAGTATTTTGTGGGAATCATTTGGGCAGCGGAAGTAAGTAAGGCCCTGGGAAAACGAAACGGACAGAGCAGTGGGGCCTTTATCCAGCAGTAGATCGATAAAGCATTCTAATGCCAACACTGATGACGAAGATCCCCATGATACTGATGATGATGTCACCTGTAGCCGATGGTAGAAAGCTGGGAAGAAAAGCTCAGTTTTGCACAACCGTCTCGTTTGACACATCTCGGAGTTACACATGAATGACTCCCTGCAGTTTCACATCTCGTGGTTCCTGGGAAAACGTAAATACTCTCCCCTGTAATCATTTTTATATTGTTTGATCCCCATATTGCTTGGAGGTAAAAGACGATGTTATTTAATTCACGGAGCGTCCTCATTCATCGTATAAATTCAAGACTCTTTAAACTTGATTTGTTTTTCATTTCAATACTTTATTTCATCAAACTGAAATCGGTAGAAAACCAGAAAGAAGTAATAAAGAAACTGCAAAATTTTTATATCAAATTCTGATTTATCAGAAAAATAAAAATAAACTAAGGTATCATTCTTTCATAGGAATAAGTAAGAATCAGTTTTATCGGTTACTGGGTCTTCTCGTTTAAAGATGCCTTGCTAAAATCAGTTTTACATGTTCTTTTTATTAATTACTGTAATTACGAAACAACAATGCGGAAAGAATCGCTGCACCTTAGAACAAATCAATCCATTTAGCATCTCACAAATAAGTTTAGTAAATTTGTTGATCATTTGGTTTCTTTGTTATGAAGATGTGTACAAATATTTCCGTGTTCGAATTTTTTAATTAATCTTTACAACATCAGAAACTCGAATAGAAAAAAAAAACCTTTTTGTTTCTCAAACATAATTGTAATACCATTTGACGTGGAATTTGGAAGATAGTTTTTTTTTTTTTTTTTTCGTAACCGTGTTTTCCAGTTCGAAAAAAGTCTTGAAGGATAGTTCGATGTTTGACATATTTTTAATTTTTAAACACGAAATAAACCGATTTTCATTGTTCTCAGCTTCAACATTATATCTTCATCAAAAACAAACTAACCGACAGGTAAAATACCTTGATTTCGCATTAGATCAAACAATAGTAAATCGCCGGTAATTTCTTCATTAAATTTTTAAGTAATGTATTCTAAGGACTTGATCTCAATATTAATCGCGACTCAGTAATTGGTGAAGTTCGATACTCAGACCTGAAGGTTTTTGAGTAAATATCCGTAACGTACATTTAAGCCTACTACAATTCAGCTCATTCGTCGCACCTTTAAATAAAATTTTAACTGTAAAATTAAAATTAAATGCCAACGTGAAAGACACATCGCATAGCGATTTGCAAAATTGAAACTGCAATGAACTAATCTGAGCAAAAACTAATTTCAGTCACTTACAGTTTATAAAAAAATTCAGTATTGAAACCAAACATTTTAATACTAAACATCGGAAAATTATATTTCCAGTTAATTCAGAAGTGCTTGGATTTGTGTGTGTGTGTGTGTGTGTGTGTGTGTGTGTGTGAAAGTGTTTGCTGCTTACCTATATTCCAAAAGGTAAAATAGACTGATTTAGCGAAATCAGGCTTGAATGGTCGAGATGTCGGTTTGTAAGTTAAATTTAACAATAACATATATAGTTTTTACATTATTCTGGTCGTTCAGATTTTCAACAAAAAAGACAAGGTTGTCTTTATGAAACGAGGGATAAGTATAAACACTAACTCACGTTTCAAAACACATGAATTTATGAAACCCTTAAGTTAGGCCAAATTTTTCGAAGTAAAATCAAGAATTTAGAGATATGCAATGTTTTGAATGATCAATCCTATGCAGTTCTAAGAAATAAGTAGTCAAGTGTACCGATATTTAACTTTCGGTGTCACTAACTAATTTTTTAGGTTTTAGAATACATGCGCAACTTAAGATATTTAAAAATATAATTCATAAAATAGAAATCCATTTTCCTTTTGCATTTCATTACTGAAACGAATCAATGGTGCATAAATGCTTTAGGTTCTGTTGTTTTGGGGTTGAACAACCATCGTGAACAACTCAATGGGTACATGCAGTCACCTGTTGCTAATTTGGGACCACTGGTTACAAGGAAGGGGGATAGCTAATGCGGTAAGACAAACACACCATCTATGCCTCACCCGGGATTTAGACTGCGGTTCATCTCAGACGAAATCAGAAGCCAGTGCAGTTAGGCAAACACACCATCCACGGCTCACCCGGGGTTTGGACTGCGGTCTATCTCAGACGAAGTCAGAAACCAGTGCAGTAAGACAAACACACCATCCATGCCTCACCCGGGGTTTGGACTGCGGTCCATCTCAGACAAAGTCAGAGACCAGTGAAGTAAGACAAACACAACATCCATACCTCACCCGTGATTTGGACTGCGGTCCATCTCAGACAAAGTCAGAAGCCAGCCCTTAGACCACTGCGCCAATGGGGCGACTATTCTTTATGCGCATGATGTCGCTATAAGAACGGCAAAAATACCATGTGCTTCTTTAACTTTTCATTGCAGCACATAGTGAAAATCGTAGGAAACTAATTATTAAAAGGAGTTGCGCACGTAAGAAGTTCAAAAATCCAGATATCATTGTTTTCATGAAATCAAATTTCCGTTTGTGTTTAAATTTATTGTAAATTTATGTCTTAAAATTAATTGCTCCACACTTTAGTTCCATTTTGAATTAAGAAATCGGAAACAATGCATAGTGAGAAAATACATTAAGGAATAGTAAACTGCTTCCGATTAGTACATAACACTAGCTAGTGTAATGTGGCTCGTTCGTGGTGAGTGCTTGATTTACGAACTAATTGCTATTAATTTATTAAAGACAATTATACGAGGAACGTTATAACGAAAAGCACAAGAGGTTAATATATTTTCTGCGTTTTGCTGTTTTTTCAGCTGCAATAGGAATTTGACTTCTTGACATTATTCACCAAATAGTTTTAAAAACATTTAATATATTTTTCTTTCAAATTAGCTCTAAACTAATCTGGGTGTCAGACGAAATTATTTTGTATAATCCATGCTGTATGTAGGTTTACAAAACTAGAAAAAAAAAACGTTAATGGAGTTGGGCGATGACTAATGTGAAGAAGAGATACCACACACACACACACACGCACGGAGTTTATAAGTGCGTGCACTCTGTGTACGTGACACAGTCCACGCAAAGTAACCTCGAGTTCTATCAGGGGGCACCATGTTCCCACTTTCACCATGTAGATTAGAATTCCTTCCTTATGCGTAGAAAAAATATAAAAACCTGAAGGGCCATGAGCAAAGGAAAGAAGGATCTATTGTTACCACGCTGTTTCAATTACTTCGGTGAGGTAGGACTAGGAATGAAAGACTGTAACGGAAGGGGGCTGTAACTGAAGGGTGGCTACCAATGCTTTAGATGGACGGGCGACCGTTATGTTGTCTGCCAAGTAAAATTTTATTCATGCGCAGCTCAATTTTTGCATATAAAAGAGTAAGTTGATCATAGCGAAACCTGTTACAGGCAATGGAAGTCGCTTACAAAAGGAAGACCGATCTGCCGGCGCATAATAAACGCCCACACGAGCATAAAGAGTAACATGACAAAAGTTTCATTGGGAAGTATGGGTGCTCTTCAGTGCCGAAGAAATTCAGCCATTAAGCGATGGTGGACTCTTTTGCGGAGTTTTAAGACATGAGGGGAATACACAACTATTCAGTTCTCCCTTGCCTCGTGCTATATCTTCGCATTCAGTCCATTCTCCCTCCCCCAAAAATCTGTAGTTTTTATTACAACCCTTGTCTATCCTTCTCTTTCCTCTCATCGTGCCTAAATGCAAACTCTTAGGTTTATCGAATAAACGTAACTGCAATATCACTGCTTCTTTTATAATATACTAGCCGAACCACTTTTGTTGTTCCTTGAGCCATACGCTTCAAGCATAAAAAATTGGAGAGATGATACTGAAAGCTCTGAAATGAAGAAATACCCACTCATACCTTCCGATTTTCAAAACGTGTTTATCGAAAATCCTGACCAGCACGTTGTATGAAAATTAATTAGGAGACGGCCTGACATCTCTCACTCTCTCTCATGTATGATGTCAACAATGCACATTCCAGAGAATTTCTATTAACATATGAATCGGGTTTTCCTGTTTCATACTTCGTTGGAAATAACAAAATTCAACACGGATGTCAGATGCGCGTGTATTACAATTTCTATTATGCAGGAAGCAGGAAAAGGACGTTATGAAGATGCTTTAAAAATTACATTCTAAAACTATTAAAATACAGCCCAAAGTACAAAATCCGATATGTTTAACAAAACATTCGAACTGAATGCTTCACAGTACTCGCTAAAGAGAATGTGCTTCAATACCTAGAACAACAAAATACATGCGGTGTTATCTGCGTTTTGTGCTCTACATAACCGCTTTATAAGGACTACCTCATCTTGTGTCTGTTGAGGGAACACTGATAGTCAGCGAAGTATTTTTATACGGAAATTTCGCGAGAAAGATTGCCCGCATGAAAAGTTAATACAATGAAATAATACGCCTAAAACAAACGAAGACATTAGTCATTTATTAAATCATAATCTCAAGCTTTTGAGGACAGTTTATTAAAGACAGGGATTTTTACACTAAATCTAAGGAAAGCTTTAGACAAATTAATAAGAAGGAACTGTACACCAACTATACTTAAAACAGTAAAACTGTGCTAGTAATCTGAATTTACTGGTGTAAAATAGGAATCGAAGTTTCCAAGCTTTCGCACATCAACCAGTTGGCTTTTTCAAGGAATGTAGGCAGAAAAACTGAATAATAGAACGCTTCTTCGGTTTGCAGTTTGCTGTCTACCTTCCTTGAAAATGCAATCTGGTTGATGCGCGAAAGCTTCGAAACTTTGATTTCTATTTTACGCCAATAAATTCGGATTACTAGTACAGTTTTATTATTTTAAGCTTTAAACAAATGTTGTTCACTCAAGATTTCACATATGTAATAAAACTACACTGGTGTACAAAATTTAAGGACGAAGATGAGAAATTAACGTAACAGCGGAACGAGCAGGCAGAACGGACCGAAAGACCACTCAGGAGATAGACTAGGGTCCGGGACAGTAGCGCATGCCCATATATGCAGCATGACGTAGGGGCGGGAGCGGGGGCGGAAGGGTATAAAGCACACGGACAGTGTACGCTCAGCAATTCGAGCCGCGGATGGCTTAGTGGTTAGTGTTTCAGACTATCGATGCTGGGTCCCCAGGTTCAAGCCTGGGCTGATCTTTCAGAGATGGTGTGATTTACTAACAATCGCTGAATATCCGCCGTGCATCGAACGAGCACGTTAAGTGACGGCCCCCAGGCTGGACCCACTGGTTAAATGGGTATCCTTTCCTATACCCCACCTGAAATTCTCTCACCCCTCTATGTGCAATATCGTACTTGTACGGTGGCGCCATCTACTGTACTCTAATCGCACTACAAACTGTTCTGTTAAAGTCGCTAGACTTGCTCTCATTGTTTCTGTGTCCTGCCCAAAAGGCGATCTCGCTGTAGGTGGCTGGGACCTAAACTCTACTACCTGTGGACGAAAGTCCTACAAGAAAAGGACGCTGAGCCCCCCCCCCCGCTCAGCAATTCGGTGAAAGCTATTACACGGTGTACATCGGTTTGAACGACGTCGAGTTGCTGCCACCGTGTGATATGCCAACAGGCAATCCAGTAGACGACATCTGGATGACTTTACCCGAGGTCGCGTCATTGGGAAGTTGGAAGCAGGTCGAAGTCTGACTAGTGTGGCCGAGGAGTTCGGGATCGCTTACAGCATCGTTTCACGAGCTTGGACAGCATTTCAAACGACAGGAACAGCTGTCCGAGAGTTTAGCAGTGGTCGTCCATGAGCAACCACGGCGGCGGATGACCGGTATATGGTCCTACAGGCCAGACTGCAGACTGCGGGAGAAATCGCAAGGAACAGACAACTGGACGTCCGTTATCGCGTTTTACCGTGGCCAGGAGGCTGCACAAAGGTGGTATTTTTGCAAGACGACCAGTACGGTGTGCGCCATTAACGCCTGCTCATCGGAGACGGCGGTTTCTGTGGTGCCAGGAACACAAGAACTGGACGCATCAGCAATAGGGTCGAGTTCTCTTTACGGATGAGAGCCGATTTAGTCTGACGAGCGATTCTGGACGTATACACATCTGAAGAGAGCAGGGAACACGCAATTACACCTCCAACATCATCGAAATGGACCGGTTTGGAGGTGGCGGAGTTCTCGTTTGGGGCGGTATCATGCTTTGTAGCCGTACTGACCTCCACATCTTCCAAGGAGGTTCAGTCACTGGTGTCCGCTATTGTACCTAGGTTCTCCTGTCTCGCGTGCGTCTGTTTAGAGGTGCTGTGGGTCCTGAGTTTCTCTTCATGGACGACAACGCTACACATCATTGGCGCTACAAGAAGAATGGGCCGACATCCAACATCATCGAAATGGACCGGTTTGGAGGTGGCGGAGTTCTCGTTTGGGGCGGTATCATGCTTTGTAGCCGTACTGACCTCCACATCTTCCAAGGAGGTTCAGTCACTGGTGTCCGCTATTGTACCTAGGTTCTCCTGTCTCGCGTGCGTCTGTTTAGAGGTGCTGTGGGTCCTGAGTTTCTCTTCATGGACGACAACGCTACACATCATTGGCGCTACAAGAAGAATGGGCCGCGATGCCTCAACAGCTCCTTGACAACCTCGTCCTCAGCATGGACAGACGTTGTAAATCCTGCAACGCAGTCAGGGGTGATCATATCCCCTACTAATGACTGAATTTTTCTTGGCAGCCGCCTGTCACATGAATGTTTCTGTCTTCTGTCCAGGTGTGCTCGAAGCTACCTTTTCAATAAAGTGCCTTTGTATCCTTTGGATTAATTGTTTGGACGGTTTTGCTCACTTGTCCCATATTCTTACATCTTGGGGATCTTATGGTATGATTTGACTCGATGTGGAGCACTTCTGCACGACGTTACATTCGAAAAACCGTCTCGTCCTTAATGTTTGCACGCCAGTGTATGTAGACCAGTGGTTCACATTTGGTGGTTCACAAATCTCCTTGGGGTTAACGCCGATGGTCTAAGAGATTCGCGCTAAAAATTCTGTAATGGTGCCTTAAACATCTGAGGTAAAACAATTCCTTTTCAGCTCTCATCTACCATAAATATGTCGTTGCTGATAAGCGCTCGCTTCTAGTCTTTTGTTCTTTGCTCCATGACCCACGGCATGATGGGGAAGGGCTAGTCCCCCTGACACATACATCAGGCCACTAGGTAGAAACAAGTGACCCAAACATCCTCTATCTCCTCTGTTAGGGGGATAGAGGATGTCCCCTCTGTTAGGGAGATAAAGAATCAGTCAGAAAGGACTAGTGTAAATCATCCTCCTAAATGAACACTTCAAACAACAAAACTAAAAGGAAAACAACGCTTTCTAAGCACGGGTTCACTCGTTCCAGACCCGTGCGGCCCACTTCTTGGACAGCAAATGTATTCGTTCGAGATGATTTCAGCCCGTTTGCTAACCCGAGTTATTATTAGTTTTTATTACTCGACGCGCTCATTCCAGGAGATTAAAGGGTTAAGGTAGATTTCAGATCTTTCTGCCCACATACAGTTTTAATTTTAAGCATATCATTGCTTTGAACAGAAGGTGTTCACAATCTCTCAAAAAAAAAAAAAAAAGAAGAAGAAAAAGAGTTATTCATCACTGGTAATTTTTAAATTTTGAATCAAGTCTATGGCTGATATAGGCCGAAATAACTAAAAAATTATTTTAACTAAGGAGTCGATACTTTTCTGTTGATATTTTTGTTCTCATATTTTTGGAAACCTCAAACCGATACGGTCCTTAAGAACATAAATCTAATCTTTAAATAAATTTTGCTTTTTCGATAAGAAGAAATAAGTTGTAGCGCTTAAAAGCCAAATCATTTTGGGATTGAAGTGCTACAAGAAGCGCTATTTTTCAATTTTTTCCAAGTAAAAGGAATGATTTTACTGCCCGGCACTCAAAAATGCCGAAAATCAAATTAATCAGTGAAAAAATCTGAGAGAATTTCTGCGACACATTTCGTACATTCGAAAAAATGCTTTGTACTCTGGTAGACGGCATCTCAGAGAAACATTATGATGAGTACTTCTATACTCCGTAATGGACACTTTACGGTTGTTCTCTAAGACCGTAATGGCAATCCTTGAAAACTCGCTTTTCATTATGCCGTTTGCCTGCAATAAATCACAAAGTGTTCTTTAGAAATGCTGGACAATGTGGAATTTGAAACTTACTGTTGTTCACCTACTACACACTTATTCAAAGTGTAATGTCCGCTATTAAACATTAGATTTTTTTATTATTGGAGGTTTAACTACCACCGTGAGCAACTCAATGGGCTATAAGCAGTCGCCCGTCCCTAATTTAGGGTCACTGGTTCCAGGGAAGGGAGAGAGCCAGTGCCGTAAGACAAACACAACATCCATGCCTCACCGGGATTCGAACCCGGACCCCTTTCGGACGAATGATCAGAGGCCATCGCTTAGACCATTGCGCCACCGGGGCGGCAAACATTAGGTTACTCGGTCCTATGGTATCAGATGAGATTTTCAGCTCTGATATACACAGTGTGGCAAAGAATTTTTAAGACTGGGTCTGTAAAATGAAATAGAAACAAGAAATTATAATATGTTTTGGTTTGTTATTCAAAATAAGTCCCTCCGGCTTCAATACACTTGTTACAGCGATTTAATAATGATTCGAATGCCTGTTCCAGTTTACTTTGCTGAATTGCCTCCAAAGCACGCCTCGAAGCTGTTTGTATGGTCGAAGTATCATCAAAGAAACATCTTTTAACGTCATTTGAAGTTTTGGGAATAAAAAAAAGTCGCAAGGCGCTAAATCAGGAGAATACGGTGGATGATTCAACACACAGACGTTATTTCTCGCCAAAAATCTACGAACAAGAAGTGAGGTGTGACTGGGTGCATTATCGTACAACAAACACCTACTGTTTTCATCCCGATATTCTGGACGAATGCGACGAATTCTGCCCATCAAACGCCTCAAAACATTTAAATAAAACTCACCAGTAATTGTTTGTTCACTTGGAACAAATTCTTTTGTGGATAATACCCTTACTATCGAAGAATGTAACGAGCATTGTTTTGATTTTCGATGGAACTTTTCTTGTTTTTTTGTCTTGTGGTGAGTTTTTTTTTTTTGACTTCCATTTCGCACTTTGTCACTTTGTTTTAGGATCATATTGAAAGCACCATGTTTCATCACCTATAACAATCGATTTTAAGAAGTTTGGATCATTTTCTGCGGCTGAAATGATGTCTCTGCAATGTGCACTTCTCCTTGACTTTTGTTCATTGGTTAACGTGTGTGGAACAAATTTAGCGCATACTTTTGTTTTGCCCAAATCTTCATGCAGGATGGCTCGAATCGTTTCTTTGTTGATGTTTAAAGACTCTCCCATCATTCTTAGTGACGCACATCGATTGTTTGCCACGAAATCACGCACTTTTTCAATAATCTCAGGTGTCCTAGATGAACTTGGTCTTCCGGTATGCTTATCATCTTCTAGCGTATCTCTTCCGTCCAAAAAACGTTTGTGCCAAAGGAAAACATTTGATCTACTTAAACAAAACTCACCGTAAACTTGTTTCATCATTTGGTACGTTTCCGAAGCACTTTCACCAAGTTTTGCGTTAAATTTAATAACAGCCCTTTGTTCCATCTTAATAATTCAACATGAAAAAAAATTTTACTTCTCTAATGAACGGCCGTTTCGTTTGAGTTACTTTAACAACTGCGCAGTACTTTTGGCGGAAAGCAAGCAGGTGGTCACGGTTTATAACGCATTCGCGGTTACACTGGTGGCGCCACCGTAGGCTGAAATCTAGCGCCAGTCTTAAAAATTCTTTGACGCACTGTGTATACATGAGTTTTTAGTGATTGAATTCACTTCATTCCTGTATGAAAATGGGGCTACCTTAGAAATAACACGGTATTAACAAGCTATCTCGAGACGACCCGTTGGCCGAGCAATCTGAGGCGCTAGCTTCTAGCCATTTATCCGCGATGGACTCTGAATCGAGTCCCGGATGAAAAATGAGCGGTACATTTGTCCGATTGCACTGAGTTCTGTCCCCTCCTTGGAAACAGAGGGCTTCAAATTTGAGACGGGCGGCAACTTATAGCCTTAAAACCGTTCATGGCGGTCTTTAAAGTCCGAAACATAAGAAAAGCACTTCGAGTTGTTTTCTTTTTTCTTTTGATTTGAGATTTGACGACCACCA
Organism: Macrothele yani; assembly: GCA_039090855.1. Lineage (NCBI taxonomy): Eukaryota > Metazoa > Arthropoda > Arachnida > Araneae > Macrothelidae > Macrothele > Macrothele yani. Next base: position 42,252,435 of record CM077016.1, on the reverse strand, counting down.
TGAGCAACTCGAAAGGATATAAGTAGTTGTTCGTCCCTAAATTGGGGCCACTGGTTCCAGGGAAAAGAGAGAAAGCCACCGCCTTGGACAAACATACAGCCTATGTCTCATCTGGGATTCGAAGCGGTGCCCATCCCGGAAGAATGGCCGCCCCGTTGGCGCAGTGGTCTAAGCGCTGGTTTCTGATCATTCGTCTGGGAAGGGTCCGTGTTCGAATTCCGGTGAGGCATGGATGTTGTGTTTGTCTTACGGCACTGGCTCTCTCCTTTCCCTGGAACCAGTGGCCCTAAATTAGGGACGGGCGAGTGCTTGTAACCCATTGAATTGCTCACGGTGGTCGTTAAACCTTAATTAAAAAAAAAAAAAAAAAAAAAAAAAAACTCGGAAGAATGATCAGCCGTCGGGGCTTCAAAGCACTTGACCTTCGAGGAGGCAATTTCGCGATCACAGAAGCGCAATGCAGTACGGGGTTTTGGATGACAAATCTTATCTTACAGATACACCGAGATATTTAGGGGAAATGCTCTGGACAATTCTTTCGTTTTTGCTCTTATCGTTTGTGTTTTAGGAATATCTAACCTCATGGGAATTGCTTTTGAAGAAACTATTTCATGAAATTTTGAAAGACATTTTTACCAAGATTCTACACGACTTCGTTGTTTGTTTGGAGAAAAATTCACAAGCTATGAGAATCCGTTATAAAGCATAAGCTTTTGTAAGAAGCATCTTTTTTCTTGTGTATGGAAGTTTTACACTTCTGTATTCGGTCAAACTACAATAGCTGATTTAGAATCAACATTCCGCCACCCTGGTGGTGCAGTGGTCTAAGCACTGTCGTTCGTGCGAGGTCGTCCACGGGTTCAAGACCAGGATGAGGTGTGGGTGGTGTGCTTGTCTTACTGCGCTGGGTCCTTGGAATCATTGGCCCCAAATAAGGGGCAGGTTGCTACACATAGCCCATAGAGGTGCTCACGATGGTCGTTAAGTAACAATTTACATTTTGCTTTAAACATATGCTAGCAGTGTATGTTTATTTGCATAGTAATATGATTATGTGAACATGTATATTCAAAAATACATTATTAACAAACATGCGTTTCCAAACCAACATTAACTCTTCGTTGCTTTCAAAAACTTCTGGGTAGTTGACTGCTGCATAGCATGTTAATGGATACAAAAATTAATTCTGAAGTTTTATCTGCATTAACATATGTGTGTTTCTGAGCGTTCATGTTAATTAATTATGGGAACCAAACCGAACGAAATAATAAATTATTTAATCTATTAGTTTGTCTGTTCTTAAAATCACATGAAAGAGGTTTCGCAAGTGAAAACCAGTGTGTAACAGAAAAGCGTCTCTAAAATGTGAAGAAAAATGTTCAAAGCACAAAGACATGACCATGATTCCAATCAGGAACTCAATTTTGTTCAAAAATTGTGACGTTTCGCGAACACGATAGGATTTTTTTTTAATTTCTATTTCTTTATTTATGAATGCAGCCAAAGGATGGTAAATGTAGCAAGATTTCGAAGACCCTTGGATTAGAAAATGACGTGCTTATATGCCATTACCGACAGTTAAGTGCATCTTTTTCTCATTTTCCTCCTTGGATTCGAGTATGAAAATAGTACCAGAATGGAGAAGACGGAATACATAAACTTTAGTATTTTATCTTTGTGTCTTCTGGATGCTACATCCGGGATTAAAGTTAGTTTCGGATCACCCTTATTTTGACTGAGCCGCGCAATTTCATACCGATTTGTTTCCCCCAAATTTTCGAGGACAATAGGTTCTCAAAAATATCAAGAAAGCAATCTAGCAGAGGACAACACAGCTTCTTGAAAAATAGTTTGAAGTTTGTAGTGTGACTTTTTGATCGAATAAAAAGTTAGAACAAATTTTTGTTCTCATTACTTTTATCTCGTTCTTTAGAGTTTGAATTTCGTCGCACAATGCAGTGTCACTCTTTGCCCGACATCTGGGATTAGATGTGCATTTTAATGATATCAAGTTAGCAAATTCAAATATTAAATTGATATCGAACCAACAATCTTGAAAACATTATCTTTCCGTCATTTTCCATCCAATTACGAAATGCATTGCTAGGCAGTTTTCTTCCAATCGTTATTACATTCTTTTCAACAAAGGATAGAAAAAACCCAGCAACAATGATATCTTAAGTGATAAGGCTCAATATTAAATATCATTGGACTATAATCCTTGTGATGTTTTCTTAACATCTGGGATTGCACGAACATTTTAACAATATCAAGTTCATATCTTGGATCAATCATGTTAAAAACATGATCTTTCCGTCATTTTCCATCCAATTACGAAATGTATTGCTGGGAAGCTTTCTTCCAGTCGTCATTTCATTCTTTACCCCGAAAGATAGAAAAAATCAGCAATAATGGTATCTTGAGTCGTAAGGCTTATTATTAAATATTCTTTTACTACAATCCTTGTGATGTTTCGATAGATCAAATCAACAACGTTTGTTCACAATTAAATTTCTTATTTTAAGGACTACTATAGGTTTCGCTGAGCGTTTGGCTTGGTTTCATCGGGACGAATGGAGCCTAAATATTTTAGCGGATAATTGTTCCGGTACAAAATGGCTCCCAAATTTTTCTGCGCTCCCCAAACAAAATAGCGCCCAAGTTTTTCTGTGCTCCCCAAGCAGAAATGTTCAGGTAGATCCCGGGGTTTACAAAAGCTGCGGTAAAACTATTCCTTTCCTCCCTCATCTCAGCAGTACCGATCATTTCTGTGCCCACACATGCTATAAAACATTTTTTTTTATTGTAGGTTTAACGACCACCGTGAGCAACTCAATGGGCTATAAGCAGTCGCCCGTCTCTAATTTAGGGTCACTGGTTCCAGGGAAGGGAGATAGCCAGTGCCGTAAGACAAACACAACATCCATGCCTCACCGGGATTCGAACCCGGACCCCGGTCGTACGAATGATCAAAGGCCATCGCTTAGACCACTGCGCCACCGGGGTGGCCTATAAAACATTGTGTCCATGGATGGATTGACGGTGGTAACATAAGTACCACATTTTTGTGTCCACAGTTAAATAACCATAGTGATGAGAACGTCATTGTGCCTGTAAACTAGTGACACGCGCTCGCTTGTTTTCCTCTGATCTCTGTTCCATGACCCAAGACCTGATGGGGACACTATGCCACTTGGTAGGAAGCGGTGACTCAAACATACTCTCTCTCCTTTCTTAGTTCGTTACAAGTATTCTGTCACATTCAGCCGGTAATCAGTCAGAAAGCATTAGTGTCAATCATACCCCTAAATGATTTTAAGCTATTCTGCTAACCCCAAGTTTAATTCGGCCGCCCCGGTGGCGCAGTGGTCTAAGCAATGGCCTCTGATCATTCGTCCGAAAGGGGTCCGGGTTCGAATCCCGGTGAGGCATGGATGTTGTGTTTGTCTTACGGCACTGGTTCTCTCCCTTCCCTGGAACCAGTGACCCTAAATTAGAGACGGGCGACTGCTTATAGCCTATTGAGTTGCTCACGGTGGTCGTTAAACCTCCAATCGCCGCCCCGGTGGCGCAGTGGTCTAAGGCACTGGCCTCTGATCGTTCGTCCGTAAGGGGCCCGGGTTCGAATCCCGGTCAGGCATGGATGTTGTGTTTGTCTTACGGCACTGGCTCTCTCCCTTCCCTGGAACCAGTGACCCTAAATTAGGGACGGGCGACTGCTTATAGCCCATTGAGTTGCTCACGGTGGTCGTTAAACCTCCAACCAAAAAAAAAAAAAAACCTCCAATCACAAAAAAAAAAAGAAAAAAAAAGTTAATTCTTTCCAGATAGTTAAAGAGTTAAATCGTTATGACATCATCAGCATTCAGGCGGTCACGGAATTTGGTGAGTTACTCCCACGCGCGTGAAAGAAAAGAAGGTTGCCCCGGTGGAGCAATGTTCTCAGCGATGGCTTCTGATCATTCGTCCTAGATGGATCCGGGTTCGAATCCCATGTGGCATGGATGTTGAGTTTGTCTTACGACACCGGCTCTTTCCCTTTCCTGGAGTCAGTTACGCTAAATTAGGGACAGGCGACTGCTTTTAGTCCACTGCGTTACTCACGGTGGTCGTTAAAACCCCCAATCAAAAAAAAAAAAAAAAAAGGAAGGAAAATAGTTGATACCATGTTATTGACAAGTATAACGAAACGAAGTAAATTTCTCCGTCATTTTGGTCCACGCCGGGCTCGAACCCGGGTCCCCTCATTCCGGAATGAGTCACTCTACCAATTGAGCTACGTTCGTTCTGACTGCTATCTGCCTTTATGTCGTGTGCGTCCTGCTTGCAGGTACGTCACACAAGTCTTGAAGAGTTGAGATAAATGAGGAAAGCTTTTAAAATATCAAGATTGATAGTTGAATCAGGTTTATCAATAAGTTTAGCGTTTTAAAACTGAAATTCATATTTATTTTCGTGACAACATGCGCCACAGAATACAACTTCAGCTCATAGTTCAGTACGTAAATTTCTTGTGTTCCTTGAAACGGAAAACGCTCAGCGAAACTGTACTAGACCTTAAAAAATTTAATAGTGAACAAAAGTTGTTTTGAGTTATCGTAAGGCTAATTCAAGAAATTAAAATAAAGCAATTGCAGTTTTTGTTACTCGACGCGCTCTGATCATTCTTCAAATTGTTTAAGATTCCTCCATCTGTTTCAAGACCTGGGATCCTTGTGTCGCTGAACTTTTAAGAAAAACATTTCTTATACGATTGTTTTGGGAAATTTTAAAATAAAAATATAGTAGCCCCTTATAACAGTGACGGTTCCGTTCCGGAGAAACCTCGCTGTTCGTGAATAAAAGATCTTAAAGGAGGCATAGCGTTCGAGGAACTGATGTCCGGCTCTACCAATTTCAACCCCTCAAATTTATCTTTCATATATATAAAATAAAATAACATCAACGCAGAAAGAAAAATATCAGGTATTTTGGAAATCATACGGACAAATTACATAGAATCCGGGCTCTGTGCACTTCTGCAATGCCTCAGACAGTACTGCTTACAACTAAATGTGTACATTTATTCACTATAATTGGTTTTCGAGATATAGCCAAAGGCTTTGGTTTAAAAACATTTTAAAAAGGTTACTTACTTTAATTTATTAACTTACAGATTTATAGCAGATATGTATATTTTGTTATTATTATTTTTCCTGTGTACTATACTCCTGCTATTCGTCCAAGAACTGACTACGAAATTATTCTTGCTGGAATGTTTTATAATCAACAGTTCAAAAAACACAAGCTGTTTTACATTAGAAATCCCACGAGAAATTTCAACATTTCAAAATAGATGGAATTTGGATATGGCATTTAAAGGTAAAGGCAGAGGTTGAAATACCGCTGTCGATTTTTGTATATAAAAGGCACTGTTTTATGATCTGATTTCATAGAGAAAACTTTTCGCTTATACGCGAATTCACGGTTGACACGAGAGTACTACACAAATTGCTTCAAATTTTAACGTAGTGGAATCCATAATATTTTAAAGTACCCAACTGCTTGTCCATGACTTTAGTACCAAATTTAAAGCATTTCAGAAAACTGAAAGGAAAAATTCTTTTTAGTGCAGACAATATTTATATAAGCCAATTCTCTCTCTCTGAGATAAGAATTGTGTAGTATTTTGCAGCTTCAACACTTTTAGCAGCCAGCACTTCCATTTCAGGAGTACTGAAAGAAGCAGAAGTTTCTGTACTAGTGTATCACAGTACCTTTAACACCAGGAGTAGACCGAAATATCTAACTACAGGAAATACAGATGGTAGACTTTTCTTTTTAATACACCTGACAAACTACAACTTCTGCACAACACTACTAATTCAGAAGTGGTTAGAACGAGAGAATCTTTTTCTTTGTGAATCTCACGGCGTTCAAGCAATTACGAGTATCTGAGGCAAAAAGAACGAAAGATGTTTCTATTCCAGTGTTTTTCATAGCCTTCAAACCCAGCGCAACAAAAGAATGCGTAATGTCGAGGAAATAATAAAACTTTCGTTATTATAGCCCAAGCAGTATCCGTAATTTGATTCAGATCGTTTGCCGAAGAATTGGTAATCATATTTTGTTAGGTTTAACTAATACCGTGAGCAATTCTAAGGGACATAAGGAGCTGCCCTTCCCTAATTTAGGGCTACTGATTTCAGGAATGGGAGAGAGCTAGTGCCTTATGACAAACACACTACACATCAGATCAATTGCTAAAATAATGAAAAAATTTGAAGATCCAAAATTCTTTCGAGTATCAACAGCAGAAACATGTTTTAGTAGCTCAATAAGCTTTGCATGAGAAGAAGCATTTTTTTCTTTTAATAATAGTGAAAGAAAAAATTGAGGGGGAACGAACCAAGGCAGATCAACTGTATATATGTGAGTTCGATGACAGTTTTCAGGGGCTGCTACAAACCGCTATGAGCAAATCTTGAGGCTATGCGCGGTATCCCGTTTTTAATTTGAGGTCCTCTGGTTCTGGGGAAGGACAGGGCTAGTGTAATCGGACTGTCGCACAGCCCATGTCTTCCTTGGGTCTCGAAACCGCGCCCATCTCGGACGAATGGTTACAGGCCAGCGCCTCGGACCACTTGGTGATTTAGAACATGGGGGTTACTCGTGTCTCAGTGGAACGCAAATTCGTAGTTGCTGGTAAAATTTTGTACTGGGCACATTAGCTTTTTGAGAGCGCTATACGACCCGATGGAAAAAGGTTTTTGCCTTTAGAAATTTGAAGGCAATATTACCATAGGAAAACAATTAGTTTTTGATAAAAATAATGCAGCGTTCATTACTGTGTTTTTCTCCGATTAGTATAATACATGTAAGGCACAAGGGAACAAAAGTTAATCGCACGCAGTTAAAGTTTTAAGAAAGAAAGCTTTATCTCATTAATCGATGCACAACGATAAATTCTTGTTGTAACTTCAACAACCTGTAGATATCAAAATGACTGCGAGTCTGGAAAGTTTGCAAACATGGCAGTGTGTCTTTGTTTATGCTCCTTTATTTTACAACCAAACAAATTCATTGGGAGATTTTCCGTGTACGGTATACATCCCAGGTGGCACAGCCTTGGAATTTAACGTAGGCCCAACACTGAGCCACAGTTAAATTTCAGTGCTGTGCTACCTGAGATCTAAATAATAGCAAAGTTTCTAGGACAAATACTGAGTTCGAATGATGGCAAAGTAATCTGAACGATGACTTCTTCTTGGGAGGGATAATGCATTAAAAGATAACATGAATCTTTTTAACTACCTTATTTGAGAAGACAGTTAACTTAAAATTCGGAAGTTCCGGAAATTAATTATTGAAAATTCGACGGTAAGTATCCGTGAAAGTTCCGCTCATAACTTAGTTTTGGAAAGATGTCAGCACATTTCATGCACGAGCACCTGACTGAGCAACACAAAATCACACTTGTGAGCAACACAAAATCACACTTGTGAGCAACACAAAATCACACTTGTGAGCAACACAAAATCATTTGGTGGAGTACGAGGGAGCTAGTAGTGTAGTCTTGAAAAAAAAACAAGAATATTGCGAAGAATCGTTTTTTACGCGAATAAGAACTGTGCTCCCTTACATGGAAGCACCCGTTCTTTCAAGTGCAAAAAAATTCAAAGTAGTCTGTTCAGAAAAAAGAATCCAGAGAGTACCCTGATATTTTTGTAAATAATTTATGCTATGCATCTTGCGCGTACCAAGATCTTTGTGGATATGAAATAAAACTAGTGATTCGAGATTACACATTTATTACGTACAATAGATTGCATTTATTCGCGTCACTCACGACCACACCGAGCCACAGTCCGGTACATGCTGATTGAAATTAAATCACAACAACAAACAATACGGTTTAACACTTTAACGACCATGACCCTAAAATTTGTATCACTCTAAATACCATAACGCCCAAAATTGTCTATTGGTTCGTTTCTTTGTTTAGTAACAATAATGATGACTGAATGTGACCCCTGGTGATCCCTCAAATTTAAAAAAAAGGTAAAGCTAGGAAATCTGACTCACTCTAAAGAGGCGTTTCGGGCGGCTATGGTCGTTTGCATGTACGGGCGTTTTAGGCGTTATGGTCGTTTAATTCCTGGCATTGAGCGCTACATAGGTAGGTGGATTAATTAATATTATTTTCGTAAAACTAGTGAAAGAAGGTATGTGAGTCATAAAAGCAAATATTTACTAAACTATGGCGGCAGCAATAGTAAGTATTTCGACTGTTTAGTTTCCCAAAAGAATAATTATTATTATATATTATTCCGATTCAGACGGACGTAAGAAACGACCCTGACACCGATGAAACGAAGTACAGCTACGAAAGTCCATCTGCGCATGCCTAAGCTAAAATATGACCTCACGATAGAAAGAAAACCTGAATCGCAAGTATGTTAGTGAGGGGGACTGGTACCTTTTCGTTTAGGATGTCTACAGTTTACAACCCATCGTGTTATACATCATTTTAAAGTTTTCGTCAATAGCAGGTAACTTCTTGGGGGTGAAGGGGTCGAGAGGAAGCCGAATTTCGCCGTCTCGGTGGCTCAGTGGTCTAAGCAATGGCTTATGACCATTCGTCCGAGTTGGGTCCGGGTTCGAATCCCGGTGAGGCATAGATGTTGTGTTTGTCTTACGGCACTGGATCTCTTCCTTCCCTGGATCCAGTGGTCCTAAATTAGGGACGGGCGACTGCTTATAGCCCATTCAGTTGCTCACGGTGGTCGTTCAACCATCAATAAAAAAAAAAAAAAGAAGAAGCCGCGACGCGTGCTACTATTGTCGGAAAAGATAAATAGCATCAAGAAGCATTTTTGTAATGTCTTTTATCACATTTAGCATCAGATTCTCGTAATTTATATCGATTGCAATTAGACATTACGTTTATGTAAAACTTGATGAAATAACATTCGGAGATTGTTTTGTGAAATATATTCTTGAGTAAAAGTGAAATTAGTTATTGTTGTGTCACTTCATGGGACAGCATACGGCAAGATCAGATTTCAACAATGGTTTTAACTACTTCCGTTACCCATTTTCGTTACAACGAATTTTTTTGCATTGGATTTCCTTCACTGCTGTTGGAAAAGATGAATCGCATCAAAATTAGTACTCTCTTTTTCGACAATGGTTTCCTCACACTCCATGGTTCCAGATCTGTGACAATTGTGTGATCCTCTATAATTAACAATGGTGTGCCCCTGCCTTCATCAGGCTCCCTTGTTCACTCGAGCACTGCTCTTCATTCAATTTTCGCATACTGCTTACCTGTGATTGTTTGTTTAGCAGGACTTACTGTTGTCTGTACGAGTGTTTTTTTCTTCACCGTTTAGATTAGGCGGTTTGCAGCTGCTGTGGTATGCTGCACAACAATTTTTATCAATTGTATATATTCTGTGCATATTCCTCGTTATTGTTTATAATTTATCAACTATTGTAACTATGCTACTGTAATTGTTTTGTGTTCCCTAATAAAGTCCTTTGAACTGTTACTCTCTATATTCACAGACATTAAACGCTTTCGCAGCGGGGTGTCGATCAAACATCAGCGCCGTGCATTTGATACGACAACGCATATGGTCAGCGCCGGGCGCTCAATTAAATAGAAACGAATTAGACAGATCCCTTGCCTTTCACGAGACACTGGTACTTCCGTTACGCATTTATGTTACATCGAAATTTTTGCATGATATTTACTTTACTGCTGTCGGGAAAGATGCATAGCATCAAAAATTGTGTGAGTAGTGTTAAGGAGTTTCGTAGTGTACTGCCTCTCAATGTTGACAAATTAGCTACACGACAGTGTAACACCACAAATAGTTTCGATGGTGACTCAACAATGGTTTCAAGAGGACTTGCAGCATTCCTTCCGTATACAGACTTACTCACATTTAACTCCTCTCAAATGTCATCGGTATGGCATTGACGATTGAGTTAAGGTGGTAGTGGCTTATACACTGAAGAGCAGTTGAATTAGAGACAGCTGGCGTTATGCAAATGTGGCGCTGTGGGTGGCCCTGTAAACGGAAACGACATGACGTATGCAGCGATCCGACAATATAAGGAGTGATGCGACGGGAATCAGTAAGAGTCGGACGTAGTATGGGTAAGACGAAGGATCTACGCGCATTTGATCGTGGGCACATTGTCGGGGCCCGACGAATGGGTCACTCCATCTCGGAAGTCGTGCAGGCACTGGGATTTTCACGAGCTACTATGTCACGGGTGCACCGTGAGTACATCGAATCCGGTAAAACCATCCCTGCTAAGGCCAACTGCCGTGGACAACAGCGTGTGAATGAACGGGGTCATCGTTGGCTAGCTCGCATTGTAACAGCAGATAGACGGCCACAGTGCAAGAAATCACTCGGCAATTTAACGCTGGTGCACAAAACGTGTAAGCAGCCACACCATCTAGAACCATCTCATCGCTATGGGGTACAGAAGCCATCGTCCCACGAGGGTACCGCTGCTGACCGCACATCACAGGGTGCAAAGATTAGCATGGGCGCGGGAACATCGCCACCGGACCCTAGACATGTAGAAAAATGTTGCCTGGACTGATGAGTCGAGATTCACGTTGGTACATGCGGATAGCGGGATACGAGTACGGCGCAAACCACATGAAGCGATGGATCCTTCTTGCCAGCAGGGTACTCTTCAAGCTGGTGGGGGTGGCATTCTCGTGTGCGGGCTATTTACGTGGACTGAAATGGGACCCCTGGTACGTGTGACATCGTCCCTCACAGGTCAACGTTACCGGGATATCCTGGACGACCATTTGCTCCCATTTGTGCGTCTTCAACATCCCACTGGGGACCTCATCCTGCAACAAGACAATGCACCGTGCCATCGCTCCCGAATTGTATCCGAATGGTTGGATGAACACTCCACCGACGTGACCTCGCTTCCTTGGCCAGCTATGTCACCTGACCTCAATCCCATCGAGCACATCTGGGATGCCATCGAGAGAGATGTTCAAGGCTCTTAGCCCCTCCATCAAATCTTCGTGAACTGTGGGAGCTTGTTATGGGGCCGTGGATCCGTATGGCTTCCCAACGCTTCCGGTGTCTTGTCGAGTCCATGCCGAGACGAATCGCCGTCGTCATCAGAGCGAAAGGTGGTGCTACTGGTTACTAGACAGGTATCTCTAATTCAATTGCTCTTCAGAGTATATAGTATATATATATACTTCTTGAACATTTTTTTCTTTTTTTGCTTTAAGCATTTAGGCACTAGCAAGTCTATTAACTTTTTTGCGGATTTTAACTCTTTCTTTTCTTGGTATCTTTGAGCGTTTTTTAATGAACTAAGGCCAAGCAGCCGGCCGTTTCATTGTTCTTGTAGCCTGCGCTGTGTTTTCAATGTAGTTAAGGTCTTAATAACTACTTAATTATGCACTTAAAGCACTTCTGAAATACTCTGTACATATTGCAACTAATTGTTTATATCACATAACCTTCACAAAGCATTTCCTTAGTTTATTATTGATTTTATTTTATTATCGTTTTTGTGTTGTCAGAAGTTGTGGAGTAGGGGTTTTTATAATCCAGTTTTCTTTCAAAAATCTGTGCTTTAGAAAAAATTAATATTTCCTTTTTTATTGCAAAGTTAAGAATTTGTAATACTTTTGTATTGCTATTCAGGTTTAAATTCTCTCTCAGGCGAACTTGGCAATTTGTTATTGCTGAACATTATTTCTGATTCATTATGTCACTCTTACAACTTGAGTTTTCTATAATCATCTTCTTTCTGTTTAATAGTAACAGATGAAGAGCATGGGTCGGGCCAGAAAATTTATGGATGCAAGCTAAATTGTTAACTAAAGTTTGGTCACACACTCTGCGGAGGTCATGACATATATATATTTTAAAAAAAAAATTTTGGTGGGCTTATTACTTGCATCTATGACTTTGCAGAAACCCATTTCCAAATAGGTCTTTGTGGAAGTGAGAAAATGCAGAGTTTTTGCTGGTCCTTGATAAAGCCAAGGCTCAGTATTCTCGACACTTTCTACATTCAGTTGTTCTATTTTTTTCTCTTTTTACTCACACCGGTCAATACATCACCTTTTCTATGTTGTACTTGGTATGAGTCAAAAAATTTTTTGCTTCAGTCTCTTCTTAATAGAATATTTATATATATCACGTTACCAGATGAGTTGTACCAAGGACTTCCAAGATTATTTCCAGGAAATACTGCCCAAACAGGAATAGGGAACGCTGAAAGATATATATATACGCTCATCGTCAAAAAATAGTTGCAACCAGAAGGACGTGTCGGATGGCAATGCTATTCGAGAGGAAGGTAAAGGTTACTAAGAGAAATAAATTATTAAATATTGAGAGACTGATATGGGCAATATTTATTGAGCTGCACGCCAATAAGTAGTGTTTCTCAGCATGGCGTCGGGCCGCCATTTTTGCTCACACAGCATTCCAGACGTCTCGGCATGGAGTTGTGCAGGTTCCTAATGGTGTCCTGCGATAAGCCATCCCATGCAGCTTGAACCTTCTCACGCAGTTCCTGCAGATTGTGCGGTAGGGGTGGAGTGTGGATAGCGCGTCCAATAGCATCCCACACATTTTCAATCGGCGATAAGTCTGGCGATGCGGCTGGGCGTAACAGAGAGTCAGTGCCTTGAAGGCAAGCTCTCGATACAGCAGCAGTATGCGGACGAGCGTTGGGCTGTTGGAAAATGGCACCGGGAGAGCGTTCAGAAAAAGTACGGCCACTGGTTGCTGGACTTCATTAACGTAACGTTGGGCTGTCAAAGTGCCTGTAATGAACACCAAAGGTGATCTGGCATCGTAGCCAATTGCACCCCACACCATGACACCAGGCCTTCTGGACGTGTGACTCTCGACAACAAACCGTTCATCTTCACGTTGACCACGGTCCCTTCACACACGGATTCCGCGGTTCTCTCCTTCAATACCAAAGCGGGACTCGTCCCTGGATGTTACCCACTGCCATTGTGAGTGGCTCCATGACAGTTTGGCACGACACCATTGCAGTCATTGGCGACGATGCAATGGTGTTAAGGGCAGTCGTCGTAACGGTCTGCGTGCGTGTAGTCCTACGACGTACAGCCGTCTGTCAATGGTACTGTCACTAATCGGACGATGCATGGAGGGCACCACTGCTCGCTGAATATCCGCAATCGTGTCTGTTGTTTCACTCCGCGCATGTCGGACAACCCGTCGGTCATCTCTCGCTCTCCTTGGTTAGTCTAGGTCTCCCAGATATTTTCTGTCGCTGCTGCGTGCCTTGTTCTATCCACTGCTGTCAACAGCCTGCTATGGTGATATCCGTACGACCGGCATGGCGCGCAATACGTCGATAAGATCATACCGCTTCAGCCCGGCGATGCGGCCCCTCTAGAACTCCTCCAACTGCTCGAATTGCTTCCGAACTTTTCTCCGAGGCATACTTCAATTGCAAAGGATGCAACCAACACAACAGCATGAGTCAGAATGGCAAGCACGCGCAACAGGAGGACCTTATATTGCCGGCCAGGGCGCAGCGCTACGACCCCCTCCTTGCTTGCGTCACATGCGCGGACGAGCGTGATATTTGAATCATTTGCATGTTTCACCATGTCAAACCTACGTCGTATATATATGTTATTCATAATTCACACATAGTATTACTATGTAGTATTACATTCCTTTATCCTACTATGTAGTAGAAAAACGGAATGGTATTTCTTTTTTAATTATAGGAGTTAAAGTATTATTTTGGTAATATATAGAATTGATTTTAACATTCTTTTCAACTTTTCTTAACTTGAATTTCCCATTGTACGAGAAACCAGCAATAATCATGAATCCTTTATTGAAACTTTCTTTGGATTCTTGGAACCAAGTTTCTAAGTCTTTTTCAGCTCTTCGGAGATAATAAATGAAACTTTTTTTTTTTGCTACAGTCGTTTAGGTAGATCCATGCTTCATCATTAGTCACAATAAATTTTCATGTCTCCGGCTAAGTGATTTTCATGAAGAAGTCTGCATCGTGTTCTGTGTTAAGCCACGTGCCTAGGCAAAAAGCGGTGAACATTTTTTTTTTCCAGATTCAAATCTTCGTTTATTACCTTGTTTACAGTTGATACAGAGATTTTTAATGACTTAACGATTGCTGTTTCGGTCGGTAGATTTTCGTTTAAGATCAGAGACCTTACTTTAACTCCAAACGAATATATCAAGAAGTCGTAAAAGTACGTACCTACTTTGGAACATTCGTTGGGTGTTTTATTTCGTGTTAAAAGCAATGCTTGACTACTTTTCCCTCTATTATTAATAATATTGCTTATTTTACATTTAGAAATGCTAATTCCCTGATTTTCACAGCGTTTTTTAATTACAGGATACGAGTATTTCTCTTCGTGAAGAGCAAAATCATAATCTTCTATCCACAGCTTGTTTACCTGAACCAGTTTCTTAGCAGACAATATTTAACTCGAGCAGTCGTTTCTTTTGTGTTCATCTAGCACGCTGCTGCCAGTTTCAATTCTTTGAACTTTTTTTATTTTTTGTAATTTGTTATCAAAAACGATGTAAAAATGTGTTGACATCCTCTGCATTCATGTTTCCTTTCAAGTATCCACCATAAAAATTAGGTTGTCTGCGATAACTAGATTAACAAAGTACAAGCAACTGTTTTGCAAGGCTGAAGCATGCCTAAACAAAATAAATTGTAAAATTGTGGAATTAAAACAATTTATCTTGCTTTTGTGAGGGGTTGTTGAATCTTATACACTGGTATTCTACTTATATTGTTTTACACTTTGACGCTGACATATCTACCTGGTAAAATAATAAAAAATATAGGCAAAAGGTTTTTAAAATTGGCTGGTTGGTAGATTGTGCATGGGCGAAACGCTTAATACTATTGCTCTGCTGTAATTTGGAAGGAAAGAATTTTCTGTTGGATCATTAACTTCATTCGTAACAAAACACGAGGGTTCATAAAGAGCACATTTTAAGTCCAATTCATGGTGAACGTCTTGCAAATATTTCGGCGCTTTTCAGTGCTTTCTTTGTCAGACGTCATTCTTAGGGAATATTCCGCCCTAATCACCATGTGTAGCACCCACGTGGCTGGCGCTACCCAGCCCTCTCTTTCCATCGAAGCTAAAATACCTTTTACTTCCGTGACCTTCGACCCTTTTGATGGGTCATGCAACAATGTCTAAATACGCTGGGGCAGAACCTAGTCGTTCTAAGAAAAAAAAAAAAGGGGGGGGACTTTTTTACATTAGTCTCTAAAACTGTTGCTTCATCACCACTCGTGAAGAAACAGAAAATGATTATACGAAGTCAGTATAAAATTCCCTTTTTGTTAATGATTTCATAGCCGAAATACATCAATCTTTTTTCGCTTTCTATGCAATACTCTAGCAAGTATATGACACAACAAAATAACTAGTATTTTTCGAAATTTTCTTAGTATGAGTTCAATTTACAATCGTATGGAACGCATTTGTTTTCGCACGAATCATGTATATAATATGAATTGTTAACGCTGTTCTGAGATTATACTAATAGAGAAAACATAGTACCGTGCTCACATTTGACTAAAAAACGTGAAATTTTGAATTTAGGATGTACTTAGTTCCAATAAGGGATATTCTTGTAGACGTACACCGAAACAAGGGCAAAATAAGTTGCTTAACGAAGGAAATAAATGAAAAAAAAACTGTGTACGATAGTTAAATCTGAATCTAGAAATTTATATCAGTATTTGAGACTTGTCATTAAAGCAATCTTCAATAACTTCCACGAAATCAATCAAACGGAATTTAATTCAAAACAGGAGTCAAATGTTACTTATGAAACGGCGTAACAGTTTCAGTTTGAAAGTCTAAAGTATAAAATCCGTACAATAAGTAGGTAGACTTTCGAATAAACTGGTCAAACAAATGTGGACAAGGAAAATCAGGAAAAGCAATTTTCACATGAGATAGCTCCAACCTTATCTAATGCAAGTACTAAAACCTAGGCATTTAAGACATATTGCACAGGATTAGATCGGTTGCCCAAGATAGATGTAGGCATCAGTTAATTCTAAATTTGCCCCATCAACCACTAAATCTTTAATTCTTGCATTGCACTTTAGTTTTTTGTAAGAGGTGTAATGTTTTAAGTTAATTATGCGTGAAGAAAAGTCAGTATGTTTAGAACATTATATTACGTGAGACAGAATATTGTTCTAATTTAAACGTTCTGTAGCTTTTATGCGATGCCCCGGGTAGCTAAATATCTCACACAGATATTTCTTAATTATACGCTGATTAGCTTGAACGGCCAGTAAATAACAAGTCTATTTACTGAAACTGCAACTTCTTTATTTCATCTAAAACTGGTCACTTTAACTACTAGCACACTTCACAATATTACTTGTAGCGTGTAACACTTTTTAGTATTAGCAAACTTTGTTATAGGTTAATACTGTAAGCTCGAAGCAATATAACAATAAACATCTAATAAACTCGAGACTCAGACACCTAACTAGCAAAATACATTGGTCACAAAAAGTTAGGGATATTGTATAAAATGAAGGATGTATGTATCTGACTCAAGTTACACGCATTGAAATAACATCAGTGAGGCTACACAACACCACAAACGATCAAGAGTGCGTTTACAAAAACAATTTATTGTGCAATTTATACACACAACAAAGTAGTAGCATTGCGATATAGACCAAACGGTAACTTCGGAGAATGTCCATACCTCTGGATTTCAGAACCTGGTGACACCACCTCTGTCGAAGAACGTCTTGACACCTATGAAGCATACTTGCAACGACATTATTGATGAGTGTCTGGGGCAACACGTTACGGAAGTCTGTCAGGGTACTGGGGTATGGACCGTGGTTATTCAGACATTGCTGTACAGCTTCCCAAATGTTCTCGATAGGATTAAGCACAGGAAACCTCGGAATCAGCTGTAACGATTCAATCTCATGATTTTCCAGCTCCTGAAGCAGGCTGCAGGCACGGCTACTGGGTGCATTGTCATCAAGAAAATGAAGCGCATGTCGAATAGCAGCGTGCAATTTTGCGGTCCATTTCCTATGTTTCTGTGCGTCCGAACCTTGTCTGTCCACTGACGCCACGTTCTCTTCCCTGTACTGGCGTTTCGTCCCGTACGAGTGGCACTTTCGCGGTAGGAAAATCCAACTTCTATCATCCCAACAATATTTCTTCGCTCAAAGTCCGTCAGGTGCTCACAATGCTACCTTTTTCGGCGACGGGGCATAGTGAGACGAAAAAAGTACCCTTTCAACTCAATGTCGGCTTTTCACTGACTGCAACATCAAATCAGATCATATGTAGACGAATGGGCAGCAATGGGTTGTTAGCGACCAGTCATCTGTTAAGCAGACGACGCCGAACTGTGCTGGAGGACAAAGCCTGACCTGTGACAGTTCTCCACTGCTGAGCTAACACTGTGGACGTCGCTGTGTGATCGGTCAGTGCTATGCAGTAGAGATGACTATCATCCCGTGCAGTTTTGCTGTTCATTTCCCGGATTTCTGTGCGTCCGAGCCTCATCTGTCCACTGACGCCACGTTCTCTTCCTTGTACTGGCGTTTCGTCCCGTACAAGTGGCAATATCGCGGTAGGAAAATCCAGCTTCTCTCATCCCAACAATCCTTCCTCGCTCAAAGTCCATCAGGTTTTCATAATTTCGCGGATTCCTGTGGGTCCGAGCCTCATCTGTCCACTGACGCCACGTTCTCTTCCCTGTACTGGCGTTTCGTCCCGTACGAGTGACAATATCGCCGTAGGAAAATCCAGCTTCTCTCATCCCAACAATCCTTCCTCGCTCAAAGTCCATCAGGTGTTTATAATTTCGCGGATTCCTGTGCGTCCGAGCCTCATCTGTCCACTGACGCCACGTTCTCTTCCCTGTACTGACGTTTCGTCCCGTACGAGTGCAATATCGCGGTAGGAAAATCCAGCTTCTTTCATCGCAACAATCCTTTCTCGCTCAGTCCGTCAGGTGCTCATGCGACCTTTTTCAGCGACTGGGCATAGTGAGACACAAGAAACACCCTTTCGACTGAATGTCGGCTCTTCACTGATCGCAACATCTCGTTTGAGCCTGCTCTTTATAGCCAATACTGAACAGTTCAGAGGGCGCTGCTGGGAAACCGCATGCGCATTTTCACTGACATTTTAATCATATGCATGTCCCAACATTTGTACATAGCCTGTAAGTTTCAAGCTAATACCAGCAGTCCTTCATGGTGTTGCAAGTTTCACAAGCAGTAGTATATAAAGGGTTAAACATAAACGGATGTGATCGGAAAAGAAACTGCATTCATTTAAAAAATTTTAAGTGGCAAGCACGAAATTTAGAGAAAGCTCTTGTTCTATGGATTGACCAGGTAAATGCAAGCATGGAGCTATTTCCGATAAAAGTTATTTGTGAAAAACGAAGAGAGTTTGGAAAGAATACCAAATTCAAGAATTCAGCTGTAGTAATAGTTGGACTTCAAAGATTCAAAAATCGGTATGGATTATCATTGAAAATGTGGCACAGAAAAACACCTGAGACCTCCAAAAGTTCAGTGCATGAGGTAAGAAATAAATTGTTAGAAATCATATTTGGATATGAATTAAAAGATAAAGATGTGTGATGAATCTAGATGTATCTAGTGTATATTTATGAATCTAAATGTTAGAAACCATTTTAGATATGAATTAAAAGATACATGGATGAATCTGGATGAATCGAATGTATTTTACACGATGATATACGATAAATCGATTTCAAACAAAAATTAGAAAGGTTGCAAAAAGATGAATGATTGAATAGTAACAGTTTACTTTGTTAATGGCGATGGTACTGATAAACGAAATATTGATGTTATAGAAAAATGTAAAAATCCATGTTGCTTTAAGAATTTTTGTCATGAACTTTACTTAATCACTGTGTTTTCAATTCCT